>CP124708.1:50620000-53120000 GCA_031232105.1 Capsicum rhomboideum | reverse complement strand
TCCTTCTTTCAAGAGTCACAAGAATCCACTCCTCCACAAGCATAGATAATCTTGAATTGATTGAGCAAGCTAGTAACACTATCAATTTGGGAAAGAAGCCATAGAAGGTGAGTTGAGAGTTCATATAAAGAGTGACGTGAGGCTTTTATTACTAACTTGTTTGCTAGTTTTGTAGGTACAAAAGAAGGTTTAAGGAAGAATGTCATCCATAGCCTCGAAATCTTTTGAAGACGAGTTGTATGAATGCTATGATTGTGATAATGAATAATATGGTGGTGAGAACCACTACTCCGAAGATGAATGTGAAATGAATGGGGCTTATGGCTCTTATGATAAACATGAAGGAGTAGAAGTATCTTATGATGAATTTGATAGTGAAGATGAAGGGTATAGGGGTTTTCATATTACACACTATGGTGATGAAGACGATGTGAGGTACGATACTTTCTCCCATATGTCTTGTGAATCCTTTGAGGATGATTGTGATAAAAGGGGAAGTTGTGAGGATGAATTACCTTTCTTGTCTTGTGCTACTTCATATCCTAGTCGAGGGGGTATAGATAAGTGGGTGGAACCAATTAGAAAACATCGTGTGGACCATAGTCGAAGAACATTCTCTACTTCTTATGGTGCAAGAACTTGTACTTCTTATCCTCATTCCAATATGACTAGTTCTCTATATAGAAATGATGTTGGGGGAAGGGTGGGAGGATCAATGAGCCATAGAAGTAGAGGGAATTCATTATATCAAGATGTGTATGACCGGGAGAGGCGGATTCTTGAAACAAAAGTTACAAGTGAACCACTCCCACTTGAGGATCCTATTACTTTGAAAATGAACAAATCATTTGCTTTCATGCTAATAACTCTTGACAAAATCGCTCAAATGGTCTCCAAGCTTAATACCAATGAGCCGAAAGTAAAACAAGCTACTCCTTATGGAAATGTGCTTGAAAAGGATCCAATGAATGAAATGAAGGCTACTCCTAGCAACCCAAAGAGGAAGTTAGAGGTGAAGGTATCTCCAAACTCTTTCCAAGGAATTCTTGGCACTTTTCCTAACTCTAATAAAATTGTGAGACAAAAGATTAGGGTGTGATATGTGACAACTCTAGAATGTAAAAAGGAGAGGTTGTGAGGAGTGAGGTAAGAGGTTTGTCACAACCTTATACTAACTTTTGTAATCTCTCTTCCTTTTCTAGTTGTCTTAATTCTTTTATAGGTATCCTTGGAAGCAAGCCTAGTGAGGCACCTCGATCAATAAAGAATCATGAGGCGCTAAAAAGCTTCCCAAAAGAACATTTCTGCTCCAATGTTGAAAATCAAGGTGAAGACAATCATTTTTATGATCTACAAGATTACAAAGCTAAATCCTACACTTTGTTGAAAGTAAAAGATCGTTTTGTGGCTAGTATCCAATTGAGTGTAAATGATAGCTTTCTTTCATATGAGCTTAATGATTCCTTGCCACATAGAGATAATGTATTTGTTGAGCGTGTTCATACATTAGTTGACCCTATTGATGACCGAATTGATTCTTCTTGTAAGATCAATTTGTGTCCACCTAGTGTTGACACTTATGCATTGAATGGTAGTACATTATCACATGAATTTTTGCCATGTTTTGATAATATGCATGTTAATAATGTGGATACATTAGTTGATACTATTGATGACCGGATTGATTTTTCTAGTAAGATCAATTTGTGTCCACCTAGTGTTGATACATGTGCGTTGAATGTTAGTTCATTAGCAAATGATATTGGTGTTGATCAACGTGTGTGTAATAATGGACCACTAAATGAGCAGTTTTGTGATGAACTTAAGGGACCTCAATTTAGTGATGGAATTGATATAGTTGGTCATGTAGATATTCATGTGAAGGTATTGCACCTAAATGATGAGTCCTTGAATTGTGATTCCATTTCTTATTTTTCTCATGAGGATTTTGAGGTGGAATGTGTTTTTAAGGATAATCCCTTGTATTATGTTGACATGACTAATGAAGGTGAAATGCATAGTGGTGTGTCTTGGCATGATGGAAATGTAGCCCCTCTTAAAGGCTACCAAGTGAATGAGAATCCACTATGGTATGATGACACACTTTCCAAAGATGAACTCTCTTCATGGAAGATGATAGTACCTTTATTGGAAAGGATGGTGTTCAAAAGGAAGGTGATGTATGTGCTACGACTAACCCTTCATCATTGTGTGTTCCCATTCTTGATCAAAGCCTTAATGTGCTTGAATCAATGAGTGAACCTTCTCATAAGGACACCTTGGATGAAGTTGACTTGTGTGGCACCTCCCTATACTATTTGTTTGCATATGATACTATTGTCGTTGAGTGGAGTATGTTGTGTGAGAGTAAAAGTGTCAATGGGAAAAGTAGGTGTATGTTTGACCCATGTTTATGGATTTCCTTTCCCTTTGACCCCAATAATAATTTGAATAGTGGAATTGGTGATGAAATACTTGGTCCAAATAACAAGAAAGTTATGAGTGAGGTTGTTGGCTTGCATGGTGATAAGTATAGTAGTAATATATCTTTTCTCTCATATGATTTTTTCTTGGTGTTATTACTTGATCTTATGGATTTGAATGAGAGATATTTGCCAACTTGTGTGAGGAATACCTTTGTATTGGACCCCGGTGATGAATTGGGAGTAATCCCATTCTTAAAGATAGCTAGTGCATGTGGTGGAGTGTTAACTTAGGATGACACTGTTTATGATATGACACTTAGCTATATGGGCTATTATGTGTTACTTGACTTACAGGAGGATTTGCGTTCTTCTAAATGTAAAATCATTAAGGACTTACATGTTTGGTTGCCTAAAAACCTTGGTTCTTTTTATTCACCCTTTTGTTAATGTTTCCTATGTAGCCAAGTATCTCCTATTTTGTTGGATTACAAACCATTTGTGGCTCATTTTGATGCTTGGTTATATGATAAATATGTGCATCCTTGGCATGGTTATAGATTTGTTATTGCTAACCCTCATACTATGAGGAATATTTGATTGTTTGTCTTTTTTATATGTTTGCAAGGTTTGGATTCAAGGACGAATCCTTTTGAAAAAGGGGAGGATGATATGAGCACGATTAGCTTGGAGCACATTAGGAGGGGCTTTCATATATGGATGATAGCTTAGAGCCCTGAGGAAGGCATGAGGAAACAAATACACAAGGGCATGGGCAATCAAGATGCCATTTGGGCAATCAAGAAAGGTCCCTTGTGGGTTATTTGTCAAATAATCACTTTTGGGCTATTTTATAATAGGTTATTTTTATAAAGGCAATGACTATAAATAGTTGCCTTAGCTATTTTCATTACTTAGATTTTGGATGATTGAATTGTCTTGAATAGACTTGACATTTAGTTACTCTAGGTTAGGGTAGTAATTGGGTTCAATTCCAACTGTTAGCTTAAATCGAGTGATTAGGGTGGATACCCAAATTGCTTGTATTATCTTATTCTTTTGATTGATCATTGAGTTATCATATTGTGGATTCAATTTGGTTTCTTGTGCATTTGATTGAGTACTCTTTCTCCCTTGGTTTAATTATTGTTCAATTAAGTCTTTCTTTCTTCACTTCTTTTCTCTTATTTCTCAACTATCTTTTAATTTTGTTGTTTAATTCCGCATTCCGATATCAATGTTAGTCACCTCCGACTAGGATCGTTATCACCAAACACCTACACCCATTATTGTGAGTAATACAGTGGGCAGTTCTCAATCAACACAGTCAAGCAATCTTCAAGATGATGAAATAGGTTTTTACAAGGGAATGACATTTAAGAATAAGGAAGAACTAGTCACTTCATTGCATATTGCTTGCTTGAAAAAAGACATTGGACTCAAGAAGGTGATTAATTTACGTGGTGTGTATTGTTTTAGATGTGCACATCCAGATTGTAAGTAGTGGTTAAGGTCTGTGAAATTCATAAATTCTGACAAATTCTGCATTAGAACTTATGAAAAGTATCACACGTGTAGTTTGAAGCATATTACGAGCCACAATCCGCATGCCATGGCAAAGGTCATCGGTAAATAATTCCAAAATAGCTTCCTCAATGGCAAAGGCCCGTCTATAAGAGATATGTCCAATCAACTTCGTACAGAATTGGGTTTTAAGGTGAGCTATTGAAAGATTTATAACGGCATAGAGATTGCAAAGTCTTTGGTTAGCGGAACACATGAGCACGGGTATGCAGGCTTGATGCGTACCGTTATATACTTGAGTCCGCAAATCCAGAAAGTAAGACAGCATTTCATGTTGATGAAAATGGAAGGTTCAAGTACTTTTTTGTAGCCTATGCATCTTGGATTCATGGTTTTCAACAAATGAGAAACGTCATAGACATCGACGGGACATTCTTGAGGTGCAACTATGAAGGAGTTTTACTATCAGCAGTGGCACATGATGCGGAGAATCATATCTTTCCGCTGACTTTTTGTGTAGTGGACAAGGAATATGATGCCTCATACCAATAATTTTTTGAACAAATGAGAAGCTATGTAGATGATACCAATGAGTTGTGTATAATTACTGATAGGCATCCAAGTATCCGAAAGATGGTTTCAATTGTCTACCCTTCAGCTCATTACGGTTGATGCATGAGGCACCTTCGAGAAAATATTTGAAACAATCACAATTCAAAGGTCGTATCTTATTTTTATAAAGCAGCAAAAGCGTACGATAGAGTTGAGTTCTATGACCATTTCAATCAAATAAGGAATATGGTACCCAACGCAGCCGAACATCTCAAACAGGTCGGATTCCATAGATGGAGTAGGGCATTTTATCCGGGAAATAGGTACATTATTATAAATTTAATGTCTTGTTTGAGTTTATTGTAATTCCATGTCTTAATAAGTGATTATTTTTGTATAGGTATAATATTATGACGTCAAACATTGCTGAGTCAGTGAATGCTAGGTTTGACATTGAAAGAAAATTTCCCATTGCCGCTCTATTTGACAAAATAAACATATGGTTTGCAAAATTATTTCACGAGAGGTGTATGGAATTGGTCAACTCACCAAACAGACTTGTTCCTTCAATGGAAAAAACAAATATCAAAGTACATCAATTCGGGGAACAAGTTATTAGCCCATCAAATAGCCAAATACAAGTTCAGTATCAACGGTCATGGTGATGTTGCTATAGTTGATCTTCAAAGAAGAACTTGTACAAGTAGAGGTTTTGACTTGGACAAAATACCTTGTCCACATACTATGGTGGTGCTTCGAGCCCAATATGGTGCACAATTTTGAAACCAGATTTATGAGTACTCATCTCCATATTATTTGGTGGAAAAATACATAATTGCATATTGTGAGAAAATTAATTCGGTGCCTCCTGAAGATTCTTGGATTGTTCCTTTGGAGATTTTGGAGGGAGAAATACCTCCTCCATATGTTGACCCAAGCAACCTAGGAAGAAGGCGAATGAAGCGGAGGCGTAGAGTTGGGGAATTATTTCCAACAAGAAAAAATAAGTGCTTAATATGTAAGACGGTTGGCCACAAAAGAACTACATGCCCGGATCGAAATGCTCCATAATTATTGTGGTAGTAAATAGTCTTGTTGTTGGTTTAGTTCTGCACTTGATAATTTTAACTCATTTTAGTTGGTGATGTATGTTATTTATTATATAAAATATATTTTTGCTTATGGTCCAACAACTGTTGTATGTGTGGGAACAACTTTTGTTGCAACAGATGTAAAATTAGTTAGAATAATGAATTATGTTACAGTAGATGATTAATCTGTTGCAACAGATTATTCATCTTTTGGAAATAATCAAACAAATATAGACATCTGTTGCAGCAGATGTCTGATATGTTTGATTATTTCCAATTGAATCTACATATGTTGCAACAGATGCATTATCTGTTCAGCAGATGACTTATCTGTTGGAAATAATCAAACAGATATACTCATCTGTTGCAACATATAGAGAAATCTATTGCAGCAGGTGTCTAATATGTTTGATCATTTTCAACAAACTCTACATATGTTGCAACAGATACATTATCTGTTGCAGCAGATGACTCATCTGTTGGAAATAATTAAACAGATATACTCATCTGTTGCAACAGATATAGATATTTGTTGCAGCAGGTGTCTAATATGTTTGATCATTCCAACATACTCTACATATGTTGCAACAGATGCATTATCTGTTTCAGCAAATGACTCATCTGTTGGAAATAATCAAACAGATATACTCATCTGTTGCAATAAATGACTCATCTGTTGGAAATAATCAAACAGATATAGATATCTGTTGCAACATATGGATGATATGTTTGATTATTTCCAACATACTCTACATATGGTTGATGTGAAATGCTTTCATTTAATAAGTTCAGTTATAATCTCAATAAATTACATAGTAATTACATGATCAACTAAGTGTATTCATCCTAAATAGAATGATCAATTGACTAATTTGATGTGAAATGCTTCATTAACCCATGATTAGTAGTAAACAAAGTTATTTAACTATAACTAGTTTTCAATTAATAAGATCAATTACAATCTCAATGAATTACATAGTAATTACATGATCAACTAAGTGTATTTGTCCTAAATAGAGTGATCAATTGACTAATTTGTTGTGTAATGCTTCATTAACCTATGATTAGTAATAAACAAAGTTATTTAACTATAATTAGCTTCCAATTAATAATTTCAATTACAATCTCAATGAATTACATAGTACTTACATGATCAACTAAGTGTATTCATCCTAAATAGAGTGATCAATTGACTAATTTGATGTGAAATGCTTCATTAACCCATGATTAGTAGTAAACAAAGTTATTTAACTATAATTAGCTTCCAATTAATAAGTTCAATTACAATCTCAATGAATTATATAGTAATTACATGACCAACTAAGTGTATTCATCCTAAATAGAGTGATCAATTGACTAATTAGTTGTGAAATACTTCATTAACCCGTTATTAGTAATAAACAAAGTTATTTAAATATAATTAGCTTTCAATTAATAAGTTCAATTACAATCTCAACTAATTACATAGTAATTACATGATCAACTAAGTGTATTCATCCTAAATAGAGTGATCAATTGACTAATTTGTTGTGAAATGCTTCATTAACCCATTATTAATAATAAACAAAGTTATTTAACTATAATTAGCTTTCAATTAATAAGTTCAATTACAATCTCAATGAATTATATAGTAATTACATGATCAACTAAAGGCATATTTGGAAAGTCACCCTGATAATTGAATTTGGTGTAATTGGGTGTAATTACACTGTCTGGCATGTTTGGTTGGCCAGGTAATTACTTGGTTAGCAGGTAATTGAGTGTAAATGGAAGGGGGTAATTACACTCTCCAATTCACAGGGGGGAGCTGTGAATTGCTGATAATTACATGGTGTAATTACAAGTTGATTACTTTTAAATTTCTTCCTTTTATTTCTATTTTTATTTTTAGTTTTGATCATTTTAAATTCTTTTTATTTTTATATTCTAATATTTTAAAAAAATATATTTTTTATTTTATATTATTTATATTTTATTTCCTTCTCATTTTCCAACCTTTATTTCTTGCGATTCCATGCAATTTTTCGTATTATCTATTTTTTATTTATTTTATGTTTATTTTTTCATTTAGCATAATTTAGTTAGTATTCTAATTTTTAAATTAAGAAGAATTCATTGTTAAATAAGGTTATAGACTTAGGTTTTCTTTTTCTTTTGAATCATATTTATCCATGTTATGTTAAAATTTGACATAAGAATATTATTTATTTTTTTGAATTTTGAGCTTTTGTTATATTTTCAGTTCCAATTTATTTGTTTTATACTAGTATTGACTTTATATTTCACATTGCAAGCCATTTAATTTTTAGTTAGAATTGATAGATCATCTTTTTGTCAAATCTTTAAATAATTTTATGCTATTATATTTATAATATTAATCTTTTTGTCAAACATGCATTTCATGATATTCTTAAAAATCATGTACTTTAAGTTTTTATGATTAATTTAATTAAAATATACTAGTTTGAAAAATATAAATCAATTATTTTTTGATAAGAAAATATATTTATTAATTAATATATGTCAAAAGACTATATATATATATATATATATATATATATATATATATATTAAATATTTAATTTAATATCATTTGTAAAGGTCCTTATTTGTCTAATATAAATTTTTAGTTTTTGATAATAAACTTTTATTTTAAAATTTTGATATAACCATGTAATTACACTTGTGCAACCAAACAGTACATTTGTAATTACACTGTAATTACATTGTGGAAAATAAATAAGACATTGTAATTACTTGGTTGTGTAATTACTAGGCTGGTAATTACTACCTAGTAATTACACCAATTCCAATTATCAGGTGATTTTTCAAAGAGACACTAAGTGTATTTGTCCTAAATAGAGTGATCAATTGACTAATTTGTTGTGAAATGCTTCATTAACCCATTATTAGTAATAAACAAAGTTATTTAACTATAATTAGCTTTCATTTAATAAGTTTAATTGCAATCTCTATAGTTCAATTGCAATATCAATGAATTACATAGTAATTACTTGATCAACTAAGTGCATAACATATTGCAACAGATTATAACCTACTGCAACAGATGTCTGTATATGTTTGATTATTTCCAATAGATGAGTCATCTGTTGCAACAGATGACTAACCTGTTACAATAAATGTCTATATAGATTTGATTATTTCCAACAGATGAATAATTTGTTGCAAAAAATTAATCATCTGCTACAACAGATATCTATATTTGTTTGATTATTTTCAACAAATGAGTCATTTGTTACAACAGATGACTAACTTGTTGCAACAGATGTCTATATCTGTTTAATTATTTCCAACAGATGAGTCATCTATTGCAACAGGTTAGTCATCTGTTGTAACAGATATCTATATTTGTTTGATTATTTCCAACAGATGAATAATCTGTTGCAACAGATTAATCATCTGCTATAATAAATGAATAATCTGTTGTAACAAATTAATCATCTGTTGCAACAGATGTCTATATCTATTTGATTATTTTCAACAGATGAGTCATCTGTTATAACAGATTACTAACCTGTTACAACAGATGTCTATATCTATTTGACTATTTCCAAAAGATGAGTCATCTGTTGCAACAGATAATGCATTTGTTGCAACATATATAGATTCTGTTGGAAATGAACAAACATATTAGACATCTACTGCAACAGATTTCTATATCTGTTGCAATAAATGAGTATATATGTTTGATTAGTTTGAACAGATGAGTCATCTGCTGCAACAGATAATGCATTTGTTGCAACATTTAAACATAATAATCCATTTTTAGTAATTATCCAACATTTTCCAAATCTAAGGATAAAATAGAATTCATGACAAAATAACTGAACATCTATCATAAAATATTGTCATCCCCAATTACATAATATAATTAACTAAAAATAAAAAATTATTATGTTGTTTAGAAATTATCAATTACACAAATAAATAAGTCAAACAAATTACAATCCACATCAGGGCTCCAAACTCTTAAATACTACCCCAACAGCCCAAATCTCTTGCATTCTTGAAACTGTGTTATCATTTAATAGAGTCTTAGGAGTTTCCATACAAGTGTTGGTTATCAAAAGCTCAATAAATACAAACGATTATGCCCCATAAGTAGTACCAGTCTCATTCTTGGGAAGGTTCTATTTTCGACCATCAAATGCCCATCGTTCGTTGAGCAACTTTTCTGGCAAGTGATTCATTAGGACATTATGCTTCAACAATCTTGGGAACAACTCCAACAAAGGCTCCATGAAAATCAAAAATTCTCAATCTTCAAAAACTGGAATTTTGTTGTCATAAACATTCATGACTCCATCATTCATGATGATCTCAACAGTCACAAAATGTTTTTTTTCCAAGTTCATGACTGCTATAATTCTCTTTGCCCCTATCCAATCCATGGCACCTGGATATGGTCTCTTCCTCTGTAATAGTCAATCATGTCCTCATCCCACTAAAACTCAGCAAGTAACTCCTCAATTTTTCTATCACCGAGAGTTGTCGCTACTTTGCTGAGTTGGTTGTACCTGCTTTTGAAGTTACCATAAAAATTGAGATCCATGATTCTATCACCAAGATTGTCATGCCCCGAATTCCAACGGGGTGGACTGACACCCGAAGCCGTTGAGGCCCGAGAGAACCAATCTTTGCTCATGTATAGTCATATGCATGCCTTTGTATGAACATCATTGTATCTCATGCAATTATGCGAAAGTCATGGAAACATATGCTATATATATGAAACTTGGTCGTTAGAGCCATCAAGTCCAAAATGGACATACATCTCTTACCTTCATCTTCCCACATACGTCTACAAAGCCTCTATTAGATACATATACATAACCACCCTACAGTCGGGACAAGTCTCCGCTTTATACAACATTTACATAATACCAAAACCAATGTACACATGTGACTCGGAAAGCCCCGAACTAATTGGAGCTCACCATAGATCTGCAAATGACTCGTAGCCTACTATGGAGGTCTACTAGCACCTGTGCCTGCAGCAAGTAAGGTAAGTCCCCCAAGGGGGTCAGTACGAAGAATGTACTGAGTATGTAAGGCCATATAAAACTGTATGATACATAAGTACGTCAATGATATCAAGTACAAGTGAAATAATCAATGTGGATAAACCTTCATTCTGCATAAGTGGAACCATGTACATTGCTTTCGTTATTTTCATTTTTGATCATTCATTCGCATCATTATCATTCATATAATATCATTCGTATAAACCTTCCTTCAAGTGATATACTTTCGTTCAAATGCTTTACTTTCTTTGCTTTTACCATTACCATTCATCCAGCTGATCAGTGGGCCATATCTCATACATCCAGCTGATCAGTGGGCTATAGTACAAGCATCCACCTTATTGGCGGGCCATAACATAATATAGTGTAAAATATCAACAATCATCCACTTTATCGGTGGGTCAGAGTATATATATATATATCAACAATCATCCACCTTATCGGTGGGCCATAATATAATATCAACAAGCATCCACCTTATTGGTGGGCCATAATATATATATATGGTTATATATACGTTACTTTATTCCTTACTTGTGAGAGATCGATACCTTTACTTGTGAGAGATTGATACATTGGTGATTGAAACATTATTGGAACTTTGGAACATAACATTGTTGGAACTTTGGAACATAACATTATTGGAAGTGCTACTCAGGAATGAATAGATTCTCTTTACATCATTACTTTCTTTGAAATAGTTCTTTTAGTAGTTACAACATTATGAGAGCTTTGGAACTTCAGTCAATGAATGAGAGACATGTAAATCACAATTGGTCCTGTGCGTAATATGATATGACAACCTGAATTGAGATACCTTTGGACAACCTGAATTGATATACCTTTGGACATTTCGGAATGAAACAAGTACAATATCAATGTGAACAATATGTGTTGCAGGAGGATACGGAAAGAGTAACCTTACATACCTTATCTTCTCAATATGAATACACAGTCCTATATGTGAATACAATAATCCAGATCCTTCCTTACGTGTTACTCTACAACACAAGTACATAACGAAGCTCATGTTAACAACCAACTACCTTACAAGTGCATACGACGACAATGAATTATGTGACTGCCGTATAACGTCATTTCACCCTCTTACAATACCATTAATTGCATCACCATACCAACAATACCATAACATTCCACACATTGACCAATACATCATAAACCAATAACATTTCACACCAAGTTTACCCTTTACGCTTCCTCATTAACACTACGTCACAATTATTCCATCAAGTCACCTCAACACCTTTCATAACAACATATTAACAACAATCCATAGTTGATACCATTCAAAATACCTCCGGTATACTCCTTTATAGTCATTTAAAAGGTACCATAAGTTGATAATTGCATCCATAAAGGGTATAGGGGTTTTGGGGGATCAAAGAGAGACAAAAACATGCACAACGGGATTCTGGGATGACCTGCGAAGCCACATTCATCCGCAGGTGGTTGAGGTGCATCCTCAGGTTCCCCTTGGCAGTATCCAGGGCCACCTGCATTGGCATCTGCGCCCTCAGGTGCCCCGCCCGCGAAGGCGGATGCCCGTTTCAGCCTCCAGGGGTCCTTTTAGGGTCCTTTTTCGCAATGAATGGTCCATGATCATAATTAAGCTTATCTTAACATATTATAGATCATCTTAGATGCCAACTAACAGCCATGGTTTCACAACGCACATAAACATCACCAAAACTACATTTTTCTTTCAATACGTCATCGGTTCCATGTAAAATTTCACAACAACTCCAAATGTTTCACACAAAGAGAAAGAAAGTTAAGTACATAACCACATATTACATGTTGATATTTAACCCATCAAATTCACTTCCTTCAATAGCATAAGTCTTCTTCCAAGTTACAAGGCAAAATCCTTTACCGATAAGCAAACATAGACTGTTTCACACATAGTGAACTTCTCACCACTTTGTCAACATAAAAAACATGTTTTATACACCATATTAAGCATATAATATATTAAAACACAAGTATAAACACTTACCCAAGCTTTCAAAGTGATGATCTTGTCCCAAAAGATGGTTGCCTTAGGGTTTGTGAGATGAGAGAAGGTTGTGGAAAAATCTAGAAATGAGACGTGTGTTTTGTTGATTAAAATCTGATTTTTGTTGCCTTTTATAGTCCCTCAAAGTCATCCATATCCACTCTTGGTCAAAGATGACATGGTTACTTGGTCCATTTTATGAATGGGTCATTTTTTCCATTTTTGGGCCATGTCTTGTGTGTAATTTTGGGCCTCAATTGAGCCCAATGGCACAAGACTAATCTATCCCACCAAATTTAAAGTATAATACCCCAACAATCTCATGTATAAATAATTTCATAAATGTTACGTAATCAAATAGGTTCAAAAATGTACGGGTGTTACAAAGATCATAGTATTGATTGAATTTCGGATGCCTCTCCCGCATGAGGTAAAGAATTTCATCAACATACTAAAATAAAAAAACAACTTATATAAGTTAGTAAATTATAATAACAATTGAAAAGATACAACAGATGGGTAATCTGTTGCAACAAATGACTTATTTGTTGCAATAGATGGGAAATCTGTTGCAACAGATGATAATAAATTACCCATCTATTGCAACTAATGCAATAGATGGGTAATCTGTTGCAACAGATGACTTATCTGTTGCAACAAATGAGTCATTTATTCTAATATATCTCTAAATTTGTTAACATATTACCCATCTACTACAACTAATACAACAGATGGGTAATCTATTACAACAGATGGGAAATTTGTTGCAATAAATGAGTTATATGTTGTAACATATCTCTGAATCTGTTAACAAATTACCCATCTTATGCAATAGATTACCAATAAAAATAAACATACTAATGAAATTAAATAAATAGAAGGTTAGAAAAAGTAACTTACCCAGTCCACATACCAATCCTCCATACTAGTCATGTTCTTGAAGTCTTTTGCACCAAATTTATGCATGGAGTAGACTTCTGAGGCCTTTCTTGATTTCATCAGTGTGTTCAGCTTAGCCTTCCTTGTGGCATTCACCAACTTGTAAACATTCACCTTTTTTATCTCTCCCTGCTCTCCTATGGCCCTTGGAAATTACTCAACATTGCAAGGAAGAGTAGTTGTAATTTTCTTTGATTTAATATCTGATAGTGCCTTGGAAATTGCTTTTTTCCCTCTTCTTCACCTCCAATGGATTGAATGGCTCTGTAATATGCCTTGATATAATGATACCCCTCTTAGATTTCAATTCCTTAGCAGCAACAGTCAGAGCATCAAGAGAACTAATCAAGTTCTCATGGTTGTCCTTGCATTCTTGGCATTTAAATGCAGAACATGAGCTAGAAGAGGGACCAAAAAAGTGGTATTCCCATTGAAAGGGGTGAATCCACCATATCCACCACCATTACAACCATCATCATGGTCAACTCTTTTTTTTAAAAAAAAAAATCATGAGCATCATCAACATTCCCACCACCACCTCTAACACCAGCAGCACCAACACCAATACTAATATTAACACCACCACCTAAATTTGTTGCAGCATCACCAAAAAAAACTCAACAATAGGCTCAAGAACAAGCTGACCATCCCTAAGTGCTTCTCTTTTAATGGTTGTTGCTCCAGCCAATTCCTTTTTTATCAAGTCCACCTTAGGGTCTGGTTTTGTGTCTACAATCCCTATAGTAAGAAAGAATGACATTTCCAATTCTTGCTCTGTAGGGATGCACAATCTATAAACAAAAGTAGATATATTAAAATCAACCTATTACTTGCAACAGATGAATGATTTATTACAACAGATAAGACATCTGCTGCAACAGATTACCCATCTGTTGCATTAGTTTGTAGTAGATTAGGTGATCTATTAACAAGTTCAGAGAACTTATGCAATAGATGGGTAATCTGTTGTAATAGGTTATCCATATGCTGCAACAGATAAGTTATCTGTTGTAACAGATTACCCATCTGTTGCATAAGTTACAGTAGATGGGTAATTTGTAGAGATAACTTCCAACAGATAACTTATCTGTTGCAATAGATAAGTAATTTGTTGCAACAGATGAGATACCTGTTGCAACAAATAAGATATCTGTTGTAATGTGTTAATTTGTTAACTTGAGTAAAATTATTCTATGTAAAAGAAGACTTGTTGCATCATTAAGGAGTTAAGGAGATCAAGGGGGTTCATCCTTGAGTTGTTCTTTGCAAAAAACCACCTAAGGATCCTTAGATGAGAAACCTCTTCTGAGTAGTCCTTGACTTGCTGCCGGAGGTGAGGATTGGCTTCAAATGCCCAAGCCTAAAAATGTAAACATGATGCAAATAAAAAAATCAGAATAATTAATCAATAACATAAATAAATGAAACACTAAAAAACTAAGGGTGAAGTTTACGATGAAAGCCCAAGGAAAGTCGTACAAGTTGATTGTTTTTTTAGATAACTTTGTCAACAAATATTTGACAGTCAAGAAATAACTTTCATAGCCCTATGGATAATTTTTGAATGCCTCTAAATCCTGAGCAAGCACCAACAATTCAGTTTCTATGACTTTGTTGGTGTCTCTGGGGTCCATAAAATGGAATGCACAAACCAAACTAAGCACACTGGCTCCTTTTGCTTCTTCAAAAACTTTTTGTCCTTGAGATCAAGTATCAACTCCTTGGCTTTGTAGCTAGTTCCAACAATGGTCAACAACTCATTTATTTTATCTTTGCCTTTGTTGGTTTTGGTGGTTGTCTTGGTTAGTATCTTGCCTTTCTTTGATGCTTTGGTTGATTTAGGTGTCTTGCTTGCCTTTGGCTTTTTAAAGGGTGTTACTGTGAGAAGAGGTTTAGAAGGAGGATGGCATCTCAGTCCAGTCACTATGGAAAATTCTTTCATGCCAAAATAAATCAGCATACCACAATAGTTTATCCAAATCTCATCCATCTTCTTGTCCTCATCCTTCAAAGTTTCATCATCATCACCCTTATACTTGATCCTGCGCTTAAGAAGACCATACGTTATGGTCATTTGAAAGCGTAAATTATTGTAATTCCCCGATACTACCCCCTGGATGTTACACTGTACTTAGAACTACAAGTAGCCCAAAGTTAACCCGTGGTATCTAACTCAGCACTGGATCATATACAATTCACTTAAACATGAGCGTAAGCTAACATTTTATTCATAAAACAAGAGTACAAGGTATCACAGTTGTCAACATAAACTGAAATAGTCCCAATATGGTAATTAACTGCAAAACCACTAAGTCTGGGCAAGCCTGTAACATACTGAAGAGCCGCTGGGACAAACCCCCAGCTGACCCAAAATCATTAAGTCTAAACTGAACATAAAAGTGAACTACTGAAGAAGACAAGAATCATATCCAAGTCCTCGAAACATGAGGACTCACCAACTGAAGAGAGTAGGCAAAGGTGATCGCGGCTAATCGTGTTGTTGAGGACGAACACCAGAACCTACATCATAATAGGATGCAGAGCACATAGAGTATGTGGTCAGTACTTATAGAATGTACTGAGTATATGGGGGTGCATACATACATATATATTAAAAAAATGCTATAAATCATGAAATGAAGTCATGCATGCTAAGTGTATAAGACTCACCATTTTTCATGAATAAAGCTGGGAAGTGATAAGTCATAAAACGTAGAGTGACAAACATAGTTTAATAAAGCTAGTGAGTCGTGTACACTTAGATTCTAAAATTGCTTTACTGTGGGAGATTCTTTTAGCCGACATAAACCATGTGAGCAATATGGAGTCCAACATATGCCTCGTTGGAAGGCCGCAATATACTTTGCCAAGGATATAAAGCTATGACTGGTGTGATCACTAAACTGAGCCCATTTGGGCAAATATAATACCTACGGTGGTACGTAGATCTAGGACTTGGGTACACTGAACCCGTATCCGATCGGTGCTAAATACTACTCCTAAAAATTTTACTGATGCTCATACTATAAAAAGTTTATCATAGAGTAAGCATAACTAGTTTATGAATCTGGAAACCATTCATACTATTGCGTATGTTTCATAGTCATAAGTCAAATCCATGAGTTTCATGATGAACCTAAGTTTGTAGTACTAAGTTCATGTTGTGTAATTCATGTTGTATCAAAAATCATGTAATATCTACTAAACCATGGGATTTCATGTTAAGAATATTAGTAAAAATATATTATATGATTAAACATACGAACGATATAATACATGAGCCAACAAGGTCATAAATTCAGTAATAATTCACAAACAAATTTATTTAGGAGCATGGATTTCAAGATCATGGGAATTGGGTTTGAACCCTAGTTGATAACTCTAAAATTCATTAAAAATGATATTTTTGGGCACAAGGATGATTAAACATACGAACGATATGATAAATGAGTCCACTTTGTGGGAATACACTGGATATGTTGTTGTTGTTGTTGTTGTTAGATTTCAAGATCATGAGAAATGGGTTTGAACCCTAGTTGATAACTCTGAAATTCGTTAAAGAAAAATGATATTTTTTAGCACAAGGTTGAAAGAGAAATCCTTATTGGAACTCCACATACCTAAATTTGACGATTTCTTGGAGGAAAGATTGAGTTTGGAGCTTTGGAGGCTGAATTTCTAACCCTTGCTTTTGTTTTCTTGAGAGTTGAGAGGAGAATGAGCGCTTTCGAAATATTTTTCTAAGTGTTATGGACGACTTTTTGGATTAAGATGGGTTTTGAGAGGTTACATGTGGGTATAAGGACATAATTGCCCTTAATTTTGAAAGAAAAAAAGGAACATTTACGCCTTAGAGAGGGGGTGTCGCACGGCACCCTGCCCTATGTCGCAGGGCCTATTGCAAGGTACCAGCCTTGCCCCGTAGGCCTATCGCACGACCCTTCTAGTGACCACCTGGAAGGTGTTGTACGATGCAAGGGCCAAAGCTGAGGTCCCGGTGTGCGGTGCACGGCCTCCTATTTGGGTCCAAATGTCGTTTTTCGATCCAAGACTTACCCCAAATGTTTTCCAACCTACATAAGGGTCAAATGACCTTATTATATGACCTTAAACCCATAGAAAATGCACTATAGAAATGCCTGGACATTGAGAGTGTTACAATTGTTTTCCTCCAGTAGATCAAGAAAGTGTCCAAAACAGCTGGACTTAAAGTAATCCTCCAATTTTTCATCCCTTAATGTCTTCCTAAAACCATCAAAAATTTTACCCATGACTGATTTAACAATAAAATCACCAATCAAATCTGTAGGGTTATCTATAGGCATCTCCACTTGGAACTTGTCAATACTAAAGTTTTGACAAGATCATGTTGGGCTTTCGATCTACATTCACGATCAATCGACGATACCTCAACATCATCATCAATATTATCATCAGCTCTTTCCTCTTCATCCTCTCTTTTATTTTCCTCTTCATCATCTTCCCCACTTTCAGTTGTATCTTCTTCCTCACTTTTCTTTTCATCTTCCTCCTCATCTCTTTTCTCACTTTTTTTTCATCTTCATCTTCATCCTCACATTTTTCCTCATCTCATTTATCACTTTCTTCATCATCTCTATCCTTACCATCTCCATCTTCTTCCTCATTTTTATTTTCATCTTCCTCTTCTACAACTTCTTCCTTATCTCCCGCACTTTCCTTTTCTACATCATCTTTAGATCTTTCAACTGATTCTCCTTCAACATCTTCTTCATTATCTCTTTCCACATCTTTATTCTCTTTCTGTATATCTACAGATGGTAACACTTCATTTATTTGTGAAAGGGTTTGTTCAACAAGTTCTTCTAATTGTGTTTGTAATTTAGCTATTTTACTTGGTTTATCAGAAGTTGATCCACTTTCTTTTCTTTTGGGAGCCATTTTATCTACAGACAAGATGAAAATAAAAAAGATTACAATTGTTTTGTGCATCATTAAAAAAAATGGTAACAGTAAATTTAATAAATGCAACACAGTACAATAATATTTCCACCAGATAGGTCATTTGTTACAACAGATGCTTCTATTGGAAGAAAGTAAAACAGTAGCAAAATTGGTTTGATTTCTTCCAACAGATGACTCATTTGTTGCAATAGATGGATCATCTGTTGAAAACAGCATAACAATAAACCAACAGATGATATAGTTGTTTCCAATAGATGCTTAATATGTTCCAATAGATTCTTATTCTGTTGCAATATATTACACATCTGTTGGGTAACATTTTTACCATGCACATATATCAACAAGAACATCAACAACAACAACAACAACAACAAGCTATTATATCACACCAAGAACACCAACAACAAGCTATATCACCACTTGAACAATACTAGTGTTTTTACCAATACACCAACACCACCAACACCAACAAAACCAAGAAAACCAAGAAAACCAACAACACCAACAAAACCAACAAAACTAAAAACACCAATAACACCTACAACACCAACAAAACAAACAACACCAACAAACACCAACAACACCAAGTGAAGTGATTCAATACAACAACACAAACAACAAGACAAAATTGTCACAACAAATATCTAAAAGTCAAAATTCAAGTTTCACTATTTTTACAGCAATGTTCGAGAACAAGAACAAAAAAAAAAATTATATTTCACTCAGAAAAAATACCACATTTACATCAACTATCATATTAAGAGTACAAATAACACAAATTAGAATTTTCTCGGGTTCTTCTTTCTTTTTCCCATACTTGAAGAGAATACAACTAAAATTCTTTTTTTTTCTTCATTAACTAAAAAACCCTAATTTTTTGAAAACCAACAAGAAAAGAGAAGTATTTACTTGTGAAGAGAGAGAAATTGACGGCCACAAGGGAAAAAGGAAGGATGAAGAAGTCAAATGTGGATTATCCGGAGGTTGAAAGTCACCGGAGATGTTAGCGGGGGTGATCTGGTGGAAGAACAAAGGAGTTTTATTGGGGGAGAGTTTGAAACGTTTCAGTTGAGAGAGGAGTGGGTCGATTTTGTTTCTTGAAAACTGATTTGAAGAATAATGAAAAATGATTGGGGTTCTTTGTTTTTATTACAAATTAAATAAATTGTGGGTTTTTTTATATTTTAAAAAAGTTTAACAAATTTTGAAAATGTTAATTTTGTCCATATTAACTTCATCAAATTTTTAAGTTCCCTTCAACCCTGAGCCTTGGTGAATGGTACTTCATTTCACACCTTTTGTTCAATTTTCTCATCTAACTTGGTACCGATCGAAATCTTAAATTACACCAATTCATCGGGGACTATGTCGAGCAGAGGATCCTCAATTGGAAGTGACTGCAATCGTCTGTACACAGCCTTAACTGGTTGCCACCGCCGGTTCGCAGCCGGCAGGGAGAGAGAACTAGCATGCCGCCACATAAACAGGTCGCTGGCAGAGTGTATGGTGGCCGTTATATGTCCAGCCGAATCAGACGCCGTCCGTAGCCTCTGCTCCAGTGGCGGCACCGCCCTCAAACGCCAACAGTGTCGGGAGGCGCAACTCTCTCTTTCCGTTTGCCTCGCTTCCCATCAGGACCCTTCCTGAATTCAGACTCTCAAAGCCGTTTTGATCTTTCTCATTATTTTCTTGGAGGTGCTGTTTTTATTAATTTTCATTTTTCATAAATTGTCTTAACGAAATAACTACTGATGCTGAATCATAGGGGAAAATAGAAACATTTACAGTGCTTAGAGAAACTTAGTTCCAATATTTAATTATGCAAAAATTTAGAGTGTTGTTTAAGTGGTTCAATATCTCTGTTTGCAGACTTTATAAATTAAATCAAATCAAACCAGTCTAATCTATTTTTCAATTTCAACGTTTGTTTGTTTTTCTGAGATTTTGAGATTCTTATTTCTCCTCCTTGTGCTTTTGTTTGCCCTCGTTACAACCATCTGTGACTTTGAGTTCTTCGTTCCACCAGACGACTGCAGAAAATCCCCTCTTCCATTTGAATTGTCAACCGGCCACGGGAGTTGCTCAGTTCGTCTGCTAGCCGGTATCAGTACTGAAACTTTGCTTGTGCCATCTTTTTTTCTTGTTTGGTCTTTGCAGCATGTTAAGTTTCTATTGAAGAATTATTGTGAAAACCCTCTTTTTTGTGGCTATTACTTTATTATTATGGGACTTTTGTTTAGTGACTTCTGAAAGGGAATATGGGGATGGGAGTGAAATAGAGAGAGTGAATGACTGGCTGTTGGCGTAAGCGGTTTGTATCTGCTTTAGGAGGATGCAAAACTAGCTATCAGTCTCGCACCTGTATCTATACCTGGATCAAGAGGACTTTCATGGAAGGAGATAAAAGAAAAAGGAGTGATATAGAAATTTCTACATACAATGTATTGTATTTTCTTCAATTTCACCTTAACTTTTGTTTTGATTACAAAACTCATCGGGTCTGTCTGAAATTTCTCCGTCAATTTTGGTCAAAGTACCCAAAATTGGTTGACCAAATCGGGTACAGATCACACACCCACACCCACATCGTGTCGACACGGGTTCTGCACTAGAAGTGAAGAATTCGAGCAACTTAGGTCTCTACCCCTTGACACCGTGTTATATTTCTGTAATAGCTTTCATTAATCCAATCAAGCTTTTATTTTATTTTCTGTTTCTCAATTGCTTTTGACATTGGATTTCCCGTACGGCACTAACAGTCTAGTCTAGCGTATCGAGGGAACCCATTTGGCGGATAGTAAC
Source organism: Capsicum rhomboideum (assembly GCA_031232105.1). Taxonomy (NCBI): domain Eukaryota; kingdom Viridiplantae; phylum Streptophyta; class Magnoliopsida; order Solanales; family Solanaceae; genus Capsicum; species Capsicum rhomboideum. The sequence continues at coordinate 53,098,663 of CP124708.1, read as the reverse complement.
TACATAGACACCGGTTGCTTAGCCTTACGTCGCCCTTCCAAGAAGTCTCAGGGAGGCGCCACGTAATAGATTGGAAGTTGCAAATATTAAGCTCGTAAAATAAGAATAGAGAAAGTGTTGAAATTGGGACTTCAATTTCTCCAATATCCGAGGACTTGATCATCTTCTCAGGATGTAGGTTGAAAAGTTATGCATTTGACCTTGAGACTTGTTATTTGATCTGAAGTTAAGTTTGATATTGTCAGTTACTATTACAAGAAAGAATGTTATCTTCAATAAAATACGTAAAAATGAGTTATGTACCAACACTACTGATTCATTAATACTTGAACGATGGTTGGTTTTTTGAGAATGGTAATGTAACTTGAACGATGGTTAGGTTGTTAGATAAACATGTTTTCGTTGATCCATAAGCAATGATGTTATCACTTATTGTTTTTAAAAGATGAACGCTCAACAACAACAACAACAACATACCCAGTGTATTCCCACTACGTGGGGTCTGGGAGGAGTAAAGTGTACGCAGTCCATACCACTACCTCATACGAAGTAGCAAGGCTGTTTCCGTCAGACCCCCGGCTCAGAATAGAACGCAGTATAGATAGCAGTATAACAAGCAAGAAACATAAAAACAAACACAAACAAGAGGTAACATACCGCAAGGAAAAGAAACAGAACGCCCATGAAGTAATGCTAGGAACTACTATTCCAAAATCGAGCACATCGCACAAAAACAACACAAACAAGAAACTACCAGGCATAGGCATAGCACTATGCCTTCAGTTACATCGACAAACAAGGCACTCCTCCCAACTAGTAAGGACACACCCCTGCTTACTACCCCTCTACCCTAATTCGCGTCCTCCACACCTTCCTATCAAGGGTCATGTCTTCTCTAAGCTGCAGCTGCCCCATGTCATGCCTAATCACTTCCCTCCAGTATATCTTCGGCCTACCTCTACCCCGTCTGCAATCATCCATAGCGAGCCTCTCGCACCTCCGTACTGGGGCATTCGTACCCCGTCGCATCACATGCCCAAACCATCTCAACCTCGCTTCCCGCAACTTATCTTCTACCGAAGCTACTCCTACCTTCTCTCGAATAACATCATTTCTCACCCTATCCCTCCTAGTAAGTCCGCACATCCATCTCAACATTCTCATTTCCGCCACTTTCAACTTCTGTATGTGCGAGTTCTTAACTGGCCAACACTCGGCTCCATACAACATAGCCGGTCGGACCACCGCTCTGTAAAACTTACCTTTAAGCTTTGGCGGCACCTTCTTATCACATAAGACTCCTGAAGCGAGCCTCCATTTCAACCACCCTGCACCAATACGGTGCATGACGTCCTCGTCAATCTCCCCATTTCCTTGGATCATAGACCCAAGATACTTGAAACTATCCCTCTTCCGAATGGCCTGAGAGTCTAGCTCCACTACCACGTCAGCCTCCTGCGTCAAAGCACTGAACTTACACTCCAGGTACTCCGTCTTGGTCTTGTTCAGCCTAAACCCTTTAGACTCTAAGGTCTGTCTCCAAACCTCCAACTTATCATTAACCCCTCCCCGGGACTCGTCAATAAGCACTACATCATCCGCAAATAACATACACCAAGGTACCTCTCCTTGAATATGCCGTGTCAATACATCCATCACCACGGCGAATAAAAACGGGCTAAGAGTCGATCTCTGGTGTAAACCAGACGAAACAGGAAAGTGCTCTGAATCTCCTCCTACCGTCCTCACACGGGTCTTTGCTCCGTCGTACATGTCCTGAATTGACCTAATGTACGCCACAGGCACACCTCTAACTTCCAAGCACCTCCACAAAACCTCTCTGGGGACTTTGTCGTACGCCTTCTCCAGATCAATGAATACCATATGCAAATCCTTCCTTCTTTCCCTATACTGCTCCACTAATCTCCTCACAAGATGAATGGCTTCGGTTGTCGAGCGACCTGGCATGAAACCGAACTTGATTCTCGGACATAGTCACGGTCCTCCTCAGTCTCAACTCTACCACTCCTTCCCACACCTTCATAGTATGACTCAAAAGCTTGATACCCCTATAGTTGTTACTACTCTGAATGTCCCCCTTGTTCTTATATAAAGGAATCATCGTGCTCCATCTCCAAGCTTCCGGCATCTTCGTCGTCCTAAAAATGATGTTAAATACCTTTGTCAGCCACTCCATACCTGCCCTGCCAGTGCTCTTCCAAAAATCTACCGGGATCTCGTCTGGTCCGGTCGCCCTACCCCTACGCATCCTCCGAATAGCCCCCTTGACCTCTTCAACCTTAATACGCCTACAATAGCCGTAATCGCGACACCTCTCTGAGTGTTCCAAGTCCCCCAATGTAAAAACTTCGGCCTCTTTGTCATTCAAAAGTCTATGAAAATAAGACTGCCACCTCCTCCTAATGCGGGTGTCATCCAACAACACCCTGCCATCCTCACCCTTAATGCACTTCACCTGGTCCAGGTCACGGGCCCTACGCTCTCTAGCCTTGGGAAGCCTATACAACCTCTTCTCCCCACCTTTCTCCTCTAACGTCGCATACAGCCTCTCAAAAGCTGTTGTCTTAGCTGCTGTAACTGCCAACTTCGCCTCTTTCCTAGCTAACTTATACCCCTCCCTGTTCATCCGTTTCTCCTCATCATCCCTGCTCTCCACCAACTTCGTATAAGCCTTTTTCTTAGTCTCCACCTTCATTTTGACTTCTTCGTTCCACCACCAGTCCCCTCGGTGCTTGCCAGAACGGCCTCTCGAGACACCCAACACCTCCCTAGCTGTCTCCCTGATGCAACCAGCAGTCGTCTCCCAATTTTTATATTTGTATAATGTGTTTCAATGTTTCCTCATTTAATTCAAATACATACTGAGAGCTCATACTTCGCTCTGTTTGGTTTAGTCTATTCTTTTGTTCTACTTTGATTGTCCAAGACATGAAAGATATTGAATGGGAGGAAAATTAGGGGCTCCTTGCCGGGCTTTTCCCTACCTACATTTTGAATTTTCTTTTTAGCTGGAGTATTACTTTAAGCGGTGTGGAATAAGGATATTTATGGAGTAGTTTGTTTTTTATGGTTGCTTTTCTAATATTTATGTTCCTTCTGCTGCATATATACATATAATCACAGTTTGGCTTTAAAGTTGTGTACGGAGGTCGGAGCTTATATTCCTTGTATTGGTAGATGCATGTTAAATTGATAGGATCCCTTTGTACTGGCTAATGGATGTATGAGCTCCTTTATGAGGATTTCCATTAGTATTGATGATTTTAGTTGCTTCAAGCTTGTGTTTTAATTCTTTGAATGATCTGATAAGCAATAGCGTTGATATTCTGATGTAGTTCTTTTTTTTTTTATGCTGACCATGACCAATTACTTCTGAAACAAGGAATTGTTATTCTCCTACTGTTGTTTTCTTTGCTTCGGTTGTCGTATTATTTATTGTTACTACCATTCTCTTCCCCATTGTATTTTTATACTTGATTTTGATATGCTTTGCGTGAGCTGAGGGTCTATCAGAAACAGTCCCTCTACCTTCACAAGGTGGGGTAAGACTGTATACACACCACCCTCCCTAGACCCCCACCGGTGGGATACACCGGGTATGTTGTTGTTTGTTGGTTTAGTTATTGGTGTATGTTAACTTGTGGTTACTGCCCTTGTGGAATTCCAAACCTTGAAACAACTGCATTTTAATCTTGAATCTAACAGTGTCTCTCTCTATAAACATTTATTTTAAAATATTTAGTGATAATCCATGCATGTTATTTGGTTTTGTTCTAGGAGTGATAGGGTTAGAAATGAGATTATTCGAGAGAGGGTGGGAGTGGACTCGGTGGAAGACAAGATACGGGAAGTGAGGTTGAGGTGGTTCGGGCAGGTGATGAGGAGGTGCACGGATGCCCCAGTTCGGAGGCGTGAGAGATTGGCTATGGATGGTTTTAGACGGGGTAGAGGTAGGCTGAAGAAATATTGGAGGAGGGAGGTGATTAGACATGACATGGAACAGTCACAGCTTATGGAGGACATGACCCTTGATAGGAAGGTGTGGAGGATGCGGATTAGAGTAGAGGGTTAGTGGGTAGGAGTGCGTCCTTACTAGTAGGAAGGAGTGTTTTGTGTGTAGTTGTGCCTATAGTCGTAGTGTTATGCGCATGTCTTATAGTTTCTTGTCCGTGGCGTTTTGGTGATGTTTGTGATTGGGTCATCCCATTCTGTTGTTTGTTTTTATGTTTTTATGTTTGTCATACTGTTATTTGTCCTTAGTCGAGGGTCTATCGGAAACAGCCTCTCTGCTTCATCTGAGGTAGTGGTATGAACTGCGTACATTTTACCCTCCCCAGACCCCACCTTGTGGTGGGAATACACTGGGTATGTTGTTGTTGTTGTTGTGTTGTTATTTGATTTTGTTATTGTTGTATGTTAACTCAATGTCTCTACTAATGATTGATGATAACTGATTCTTGTTCAGGAGTGAACAAGTCTTTTAAAATTAATCCTAGTATCTATACAGATGGAACAATTTTGGATGATTTTGCGTCCTTGGTGTTAAACAACGCGGAACTTGATCGTGTTACTGAAATTGCTAATGAAGTGGCCGAGCGATGTTGCTGGACAGATTATTCAAAAAATATTATTCTAGTCGTGTGAGATTTGACTTCAGGGAAAAGGACGGTGATGGTCCAATTACATATGTTGACATAGAAGCAGAAGAAGCGATGACTTCCCTGATCACCAATGCTTTCCCTTCCCACTCCATTTATTGTGAGGAGACCAACCCGGCACAATCGTGACAATGCTCTTCTTCAAGATTTGTAGGGAAATACATGCGCTTTTGGAATACTAGTTGCTTTAGGCTATAATGGAAGACCACAATACTCAGTTGCATTTATCAACCAATTTTGAAATGCAGATGGATGGGCATTAGGGGGTGCAACACCCCTGTTAATGGCCAATAAGTGTCCGCAATGAATTGTAATGACATGTCAAAAGTTCCGTGTCCCTCTCAAGGCCCAAGGAACGAAACTACAATGACGATGCGAAGCGCACATATGATTGCATCTCATCCAAGGTGGCTAAAAAGTTCTTTGGTGGTATTTTATTTTTCTTACAGCAACTTAATAGAATTACAATTGCCTCAGAAGAATCAAGCTTTAATATTGCTGTATCAATACATATCTGAACTATATCAGTTGTTTTACAGCCGCATAAGCTACAAACTAGCAGTAATAAATAGGGGATATTCGTGTTGCTTCTCTTGTTGCTTTATGTGGTCTGCCACATGAGCAATTACTCCAGCTCCAGCATTGTGGAACCATTCACTCTTTACATGGATATTGTTATGAGCGAAGAACGGCCAAAATGCCGAGTGAAAGCTAACATCAACTTTCTTCCAACTGAACTGCTGTAAGCCTCGTATCATTTCCTCTTCCATAATTTCATGGTATTCCAATGTGGTCTGCATGCTGGGTGCATTTTGGGCTGCCTCCTTTGCTTTGGCTGCCTTGGGAGGGAAATAGGGACCTTCAGATGGAACACCCAGACAGTACTCCATATCCACAACATGCTTGTAGCCATCCAAAGACCGCCGGGGAGGCTTGAAAAGTTCCGTCTCCCTTCTTATAGAGGATGTACGCCAACCAACCATATGGTCGTAAGAGACATTAGCATAGAGAACACGACATTTGAAAGCACCAAGGGCTGATATAAATTTACCATCGTCACAGTCGGATGCCATTCTAAGTAGAAGAGGTGGTTTGTTGGGCTTGTCATCGGTAAGGAAGAGCTGACTACCAGTTTGACCAGCCAAAAAGGGAGCAATTGGTGCTGCAAGTTTCTCTAAGATAGGAAGTCCGAATAGAAATGGAAGCTGTTTTTTCCCTCTAACACCAAGATGTGGTGTTGCCAAGGTGATAAAATTAATTGGTTGCAGCCCAGCGATTAATCCTTTATTATTCGAGGAAACTGAAGCAGCCATCACATCATTACTATAAAGAAAAGCAAGAGCATATCTTGCGATCAATCCACCAAGAGAATGAGCTAAAAAGGAAATCTTTTTGAAGGTGTGGTCTCGCTTCTTTACAACCAGCATGACTTCATTTGCTAGCCTTTTTCCAGCTCCATCAATCCCGGTGAAGGTTTTAGTGAAAGTGTTACATGAACTAGCATAGATCACAAAGTTTCTTCCCAACTGCTTTTTTAGCTCTGCTTGTGCATACGTCCAATCACTTGGGCTTGCCAAGATGCCATGAACAAGAACAAGAAGATGTTCAGGCTTATCCTCCGCGTCCATTGGTGACAAAACACTTGGGCACGAAGGCTTCGATTTCTCCATAAAATATTAATGCCAGAAAAGCTGAGAAAATTCCAATTTAAGCCTAGGATGTGGTCAAAGGACGCCGATGGAGATGAAGAAGAGTAAGGAAAAGACGAAGATGCATTCAAAGATAAAGAAGGATTGGAATGGGGAATAATGATGAAAAGTTGGAGCCAATGACGCCATAAATAGTTATATAGAAAGGGCCGAGTTTGTGATTTGCCCGTCAAAATAGCTGGCGCGGTTTGTTATGTCAGCATTCCGCCCCCCCCCCCCCCCGCCCCCCCGTTCTTTTCTTTATATTACTATTAATTATCCATTTATCCTCCATGCCCATGCCCATGCCCATGCCCTGGCCTATCATCAAAATGGACATTTTAAAGAATGGATCCGCCATTATTGGGAGATTTCTGCTCCCTTCTTTTGTATTGGGCAGCTGACAGCTGACGTTTACTTCCAATTATTTTATTCTCTAGTTTATTAAGATGTGCATAAGCTATCTATATATACATATATTAAAAAACTCTGAATTCTATGGAGACTAGAGGCGTGTGGCCCGTGCCAACGTCGTTATGTTTCGAGTATTATAAAGTTGAGTCTTGATACCGAACAGAAGTTAGATTAGAAGTACGTACGATAGGGACTCTATTACGCTTATAAATGCTACAATTAACACGACTAAGCATTGGCCAAAAAGAAATCGTACAACTATTCAGTATTCGTATTCCTGCTTAACCTTGCAGGCTTAATAAGTTACAAGCCACGAAAATTCAATGTCCAGGCAAGACATCTAATCGTACTACCAAAATTTCAAACCCACTCAATCTGGACATCTTTTTCTTGAACTCAACAGCTTTAATGGAATGGCTGCCTCATTCTTGGACCTAATTGTAAGTCGACCACACCATTCACACCCAGGAGTAAGTAGTAAGATATGTTTATGTTAGGCAACTCTCTCTCATTTGTAATGGCATCAACCCTAACAACAATGTCGCCGTCTCATTACTGAGCATAGATTAGACCAATAAGTCTGCCTTGCAACAAAGCTCAACCGGACATTACTGGTAATCACTCAACTGCACTCTTCTTCTGCAGTAATAATTCCAGGAATGTGGAATACAATTAGCAAGAGGAGGAAGTTTGTGAGACGGTCCACCGAATAACATCTCCCAATATCGTTCTGATGGTACTGATGATGTGATAGATGGAACTTGTTTTCTCTCTAAGCTAAATTCGGACAGGTTCCCATAGATAGATGCATAATCAAACTTTCCTGCAAATAGGATTACCATACAGTTTCATCAGTCATGACAGTCATTTAAACATTTAAAGAAACATTATTTTCTGCAGATTATCAAACCTCAGGATATTCCACCAGCAGAGAATTGCTCTACAGCTCTGTCGGGTAGGTGTTCAACTCCATATTGCAGCCCTTTCCCTTGGCCCTCTGACCCAACCTCCGCATCTCCCTGTTATAAAGTTAAATAATGCATCATCTGATGTTTTCAGCAAGTATATACATATTTCTCCATTCTAGAGCGCTAAAGGTTGCTTCCTCTTAAATATCTCCAATCCATAGATAGATAATTTTGAAAAAGATTTTCTAGAATATGTACTTGATCTGTCTGACAATGAGGCCATGAAGAGCCAAGAATCTTGTCGTCAGGAGAGGAGAATAGATGCATCAACCTGTTCAGCTTACTTTTTCCTCTTTTATTAAGGTTATCACAAGACATCGTCTTCTACTTTTAATTTAATTATTATGAAGATGATATTAGCTTAGATGACTATATGAGGATTAATATAGCCGACCCCAACTTTTCTGGGACTAAGACATCGTAGTTATTATCACGACACATCGTGCAGTAATCATACATCTTAGTGCATAGGGGCTCTTTGTCATTTCAAGGCTTTCAGCACCCATTTAAGTTTCTAAAAACAAGGTTTATTTCAAGTACTTTTGTATTGGTTTAATCCAAAGTATTCTGAAGTACCCTGTCACATAAAATAAAGCAAAAAAGGCCCATGTACATCCCCAGATTAATAGAGGCCAGAAACTGAAATATATAAAAACTATGTGCCATATTACATATGCTCTTAGGTAGACAAAATGGGACACACCTTTTTCTTCAAGATCAACAAAATTTTCTCTGCTTATCTTATGTATGTGGGTGTGACTGTCGAATGGATCAAAAAGCACATATGCATGATCAACATTTAGGTAAGCTAACAACAACTGCACTGACCTTCCATCTGCAACACCATCCTCCGACATAGGACTTCCACGACTGAAAGAAAGTGAAGCACCTTTAGCCTGTAAAGAGAAAGAATAAGATGCAAACAAAGTAAAGATGTCCAGTTCTCTCCCCATTTATAGATAGAGTTTCCACCTTAGAAGATGTGATACCTCTCCCAATAAATGAGTTAAATTAGAAAGGCAAGAAACTATCAGAAAGTTATACATAACTGCAGCGTCTTCTGAAGGGTGAAGGTGACAGAAACATAGAAGCCAAATCCGGCGTTCTTAGACACAGCTAATTAAAATTGTACGTTCAATGTTTTCATATTTTGAGATCAATAACAGTTCCTATTTATTTTGCTTAACTGACAGGAATGCATTAGAAAAGAAACTTATATTTGATATATTAGTATAGGGCCATAACATTGCCATAGATCGGAAAGCGCCTTCTATACCACCCTATTCATTCAAAAGAGAAGGAAAATGGCCTATGTATTTGCATGACCCCTGCAGATTTAACCCAATTTATACCCGGAGTTACTCCCCTAGCAGTTTTAGTACTCATTAACTTATAAAGTGAAAGTGAAATTAGACAATCACAAGCTCAATACATTTCTGGAACTATTTTTTAAAGCAGAACAAGTTACCACAAACTCGAATCCTTCGAGAAATTGCAAGAAACTAAACTCAACTCTCAAAATTAAATTTGAAGGAACGAAGCACAGTAACATAAGTTGATCTTTGACAATAATTAGATTATGAACAAGAAAATCATTATTTAGATTATGAACAAGAAAATTATTAAGTTCCTTAGAAGAAATATCAATGTTTGAATCTGTATTTGAACCCTCTGACGCCATTGATTTTTATAACGCCTTCTCTGCTTCTTCCTTTGTATTTGAGCACTTTCCTGTGTCGTCTGGTTTACACCAGGGATCGACTCTTAGCCCATTTTTATTCGCCGTGGTGATGGATGTATTGACACGGCATATTCAAGGAGAGGTACCTTGGTGTATGTTATTTGCGGATGATGTAGTGCTTATTGACGAGTCCCGGGGAGGAGTTAATGATAAGTTGGAGGTTTGGAGACAGACCTTAGAGTCTAAAGGGTTTAGGCTGAGTAGGACCAAGACGGAGTACCTGGAGTGTAAGTTCAGTGCTTTGACGCAGGAGGCTGACGTGGTAGTGGAGCTAGACTCTCAGGCCATTCGAAAGAGGGACAGTTTCAAGTATCTTGGGTCTATGATCCAAGGAAATGAGGAGATTGACGAAGACGTCATGCACCGTATTGGTGCAGGGTGGTTGAAATGGAGGCTCGCTTCAGGAGTCTTATGTGATAAGAAGGTGCCGCCAAAGCTTAAAGGTAAGTTTTACAGAGCGGTGGTCCGACCGGCTACGTTGTATGGAGCCGAGTGTTGGCCAGTTAAGAACTCGCACATACAGAAGTTGAAGGTGGCGGAAATGAGAATGTTGAGATGGATGTGCGGACTTACTAGAAGGGATAGGGTGAGAAATGATGCTATTCGAAAGAAGGTGGGAGTAGCTTCGGTAGAAGATAAGTTGCGGGAAGCGAGGTTGAGATGGTTTGGGCATGTGATGCGACGGGGCACGAATGCCCCAGTACGGAGGTGCGAGAGGCTCGCTATGGATGATTGCAGACGGGGTAGAGGTAGGCCGAAGAAATACTGGATGGAAGTGATTAGGCATGACATGGGGCAGCTGCAGCTTAGAGAAGATATGACCCTTGATAGGAAGGTGTGGAGGACGCGAATTAGGGTAGAGGGGTAGTAAGAAGGAGTGTGTCCGTACTAGTTGGGAGGAGTGCCTTGTTTGTCGATGTAACTGAAGGCATAGTGCTAGGCCTATGCCTGGTAGTTTCTTGTTTATGGTGTTTTTGGGCGATGTGCTCGATTTTGGAATAGTAGTTCCTAGCATTACTCCATGGGCGTTTTGTTTCTTTTCCTTGTGGTATATTACCTCTTGTTTGTGTTTGTTTTTATGTTTCTTGCTTGTTATACTTCTATCTATACTGCTTTCTATTCTGAGCCGGGGGTCTGACGGAAACAGCCTTGCTACTTCGTATGAGGTAGTAGTATGGACTGCGTACACTTTACCCCCCAGACCCCACTTAGTGGGAATACACTGGGTATGTTGTTGTTGTTGTTGCTGCTTCTTCTCTACTTAACAAAATGAATGAAAACTTATAATCAAATCTATTTACCACTATGTATTATAGTATATATACAGTAAATGACCAAAACCCAATTTCAAGAATGACCATGAAATCAAAAATATTACAATCCCACAACGATTAGTTTAAAATAATTACAAGAACAAAGCACAATAATTAAAAAAAATACTATCTTTCTTGATGTTAAAGTCAATTATGAACAAATCTAAAGTAGCAAAAAAGATTTCACCTTAGACCCACATCGTGGAATCATTTTTGGTCAAAACCCATTCATGAATTGAATCAACAAACACAACTTGAAGTGAAGGCCTTATTTGCTTATTCTCTATTTGAATCCTTCAGATTTTCTCGAGTTTCTCCTTCTAGGTTTTACCTTTAGCAGCGTAGAGTAGAGCAAACAGAGAAGCCATGAAAAATGTAAATTGAGAAAGGGCCGGATAAGGGCTGTGCAACGTGTCTTTCATCGTGCCTTTGAACTGCACCACATATGACGAAAATTTTTATGACTGATGAGGTGCACCACATCATACTTGTGTGAGGATCATTATTAATTAACATGTATATATTGTGGGTTTTACTTTATTGATGTCTAACTTCATTTTGATTTCTCTCTCTTCACCCCCATTCCCCTATTTGCTAAGCTTGATAATAATAATATTTTTTTTATTTTTGATTTATTTACGCAAGATATTTGATTGCACAAATAACCTGGTGAAAGAATTAGTAATTTGTATTTTTGTAATTAATTAATCAAGATCATTAATGATGAAGAAAGATAAGGATAAAAATAAAGGTTTTGATTTTTAATTTGGGAAATTACATTAAAAAAAAAAACCTCCTAAACTTGTTCCTGAAATTCACTTTAGTACTTTAATTTTTATGGGTAATTATTTATCCCTCTAATTTTGTTTCAAGTAAATTTAATATCTTCCCAAACAAGGAAACTGACTTCACTCCCCTAAATTCGCATAAAAAGGAGGAAAAAGAATTAAAAATTGACCAAATCCTTTTCTTATTTTTTTTACCTTCTCTATTCGAGTCTGCTGCATTTTGCACCCTAATGTATAACCTCTTTTATGATTTACACCCCATCCTATTTTATTTTACGATTCGTACCCTAACCTCTTATCTTTCTTGCAAAATAATAAAACTACTCTTTTTCTAAATTTTTCACGAGGGCGAAATTGGAATATATGAGATCCTTCTCATCCTGCAAACTTTATATTGTGGGGTACATGAAGCAGATCAATATCTTCAAGTGAATAAAAAAATTGGATGAAAAAAAAAATCTAAATAAAATTGATCTAAAAATATTAAACGACAGAAGAATTAAATAAAAAAAGAAAAGGAAAGAAATGGAGAAAAAAAGGCTGATGAATAAAAAAAGAGGGGAGAGAGAAATAACAATAAATGGTGAGAGGGGTAATACGTGGGACCCACATATTTTTTAATCCAAAAAGTAATTCTTCACACACCAACTCATACTTGTGCCTCAATCACCATAATATTTTTCCACATATGACTACATTGTGAAAGTCCATTATATACTCAACTTGAACTTAATTGACATTAAGCTGCCATGTCGAAACCATCCTTTCTAATATATAGAAAAATGTGTTTTTTATCCTTTAAAAATAAATTTTACATTTCATAAATTTATATATTAAAGGGAAAAGGGTTAAAATAATACCCTCTACTTTGATATATTGATCAAATTTGTCAATCGTTATATTATAGTGTCAAATATATTCTTGTCATTAGCAAAGTTAACAAAAATATCCCTTTTTTTAACACTTTTCCACTATGACACGATGAGAATCTACATGCATTTGTGTGAGATGGATGCCATGTGACATGCCACCTCAGCATAAAAAAAAAATTCCTTTTTATTTCAATTTTTTTCCTTCTTAAATAAGTAGTTAATTATTTAATTTACCTATTAAAATAATTGAATATTCAAATGTATTTCCTCTTCTGCAATTTTTGAATACTTCAGGACTGAAGAATCTTTAATTTCCAGATCAGTTGATCGGAACATCCAAAAAAATAGCCAATGCCAAGTTGAAAATCACAAATGAAACGGGCAACGGCGCCAGATCTCAATAGCCCTTTGGCTGGAAGCTATGAAATTGACTCGAAAAACTCGGAACTCAAATGCAAAAACCTACTGTAAATCCATGAAGGAAGCTCTGTTTTTGGGTTACCATCGGTGGAAAAGGACATTTGTGCACTTAGAAACCTAGCTAAAAATATTTTTTTAACATTTTAATTTTCTTTTTTAATAGAGAAATTAAATAATTAATAAAACTTATTTAGGAAGAAGGAAAAAACTAAAGGAAAAAAGAAAAAAAAAAATTGGTTCTCAGGTGGCATGCCACATGGCATCCACCTCACCCAAATGTCTGACCACATAGGTTCTCATCTTGCCATGGTGAAAAAGTGTTAAAAAAATAGGCATTTTTGTTAATTTTGTTAACGGCAAGGGTATAGCTTGCCCTATAGTATAACCAAGAGCAAACTTGACCAATATATAATGATATTTTTAACCTTTTTTCTAAATTAAATTACTTTTCTAATATTTAAGACTTTAAATCAAACAAAATTTTACCTTTGAAATAAAATATTATTGACTTTCCTGACATTTTTTTAATTCGATTTTGTGAGTGTGAAAATTTTTATCATGTCTCACACAATTGGATCTATTAGTGAGATTAAAAAAAAAAAGTCTCACACAATCAGTATTAATTGTGTGAGGCATAATATAAAAAATTTCAATGAATGCAACATATAGTTCCACATTGTTGTTATCCCTATGTTATATGAATTTTCTGCCGTCAGGTTCGTACAATCACTCTAATAGAGAATTACTCAAAAGAAGCCAAAAGTAGGATAAAAGTCTTACAAAATCAATTGAGAGTATCCTGGCATAAGTACTGTTTTGATCTTTGCAAAGTTAATTTCGATCATGGCGATTTCATCGCATAACCTATTTTTTCTATTGATCTACACAAAAAATCAAAATTAAAAAGACATCACACATGATTTATTTATTTGTATATATTCTATTCGTATATATTTTAAAGCATGAATTCCTTTTACGATAAGTTGTTGGATTTTCTTACCATTTAAAAATAGTTCACATTGAACGAAACAATTAGTTAATTATTTTAATTAAATTTTATTTACTAATTTATCTTCTTGTTTAAATTATATAAAATATCTTAATATTTTATATTTTAAAATCAATTAAAAGTTACCTAATATAAAATATTTGACAAACTTTTACCTGTCCCCGTGGACCTTAAAAAGCTTTGTGGAGTTTGATACGGAGCAATTAAAATTTTTATTCTTGGCAATGCATATTTTATTTTATTTTAGCAATGCATGCTTATTATAATTTTCTTTTAACTTTTTTTGAGTTTTGATTTAATTTTGGGTAAAGAGTTCGAAATATACCCAAATTTTGGGGAAATTTGCTGTTACACGCTCAAACTTTGCGGGGGTCCTATGACCCCCCTGTACTATTTATTAGTGTATTTTTGCGACGTTTATTTGCACAGCTGGCACCAAATGTGAATACACACGCGCTGAGCGCGTGATTAAAAAAGTGGTCCAGCTAAGCAAATAAACGTCACAAAAATACACTAATAAATAGTACAGGGGGGTCATAGGACCCCCGCAAAGTTTGGACGTGTAACAGCAAATTTCCCCAAAATTTGGATATATTTCGGACCATTTTCCCTTTAATTTTTAAGTAGTAATCTCTAGAAGATTGAACTATGCATGTTTGCTGCAGTCTAGCGTATCTGGGCTGAGAAAAATGTTAGAAGATTTCAGAACAATATCCAGGGGAGAGAGTTCGGGAACAAGTTTTGCACGGATCGCCCCTTAAATGGATTGGTGTTTAATTTTTGTCCATCTTATCTAAGGTATTTAACTTTTGCTTCTATTGTCCATTGAATGAAAATTTCTGGACTAACAGTTGATTATGGAGAAAAGGACTCACTAAGTCGGGATCACTAACAAATACTAATTAGGGTATGCAAAAATCAATTTAATTTGTAAATCAAACAGAAAAAAATGTTATTGATTTTTCATTATCGGGTTATTGAGTTAACGATTTTTAAATGATTTTGTAATTTTTTTATTGCAATCGATACGGTTACTGGTTCTAAGATTTTAGTTAATAGTTAAACCGATAACTCAATAATTTTATACTAGAACTACTTTATTATCCTTACTTATATAATAGTGGCTTTAGATTTTAAATGCAAATTTTATTTTATTTTGCATTTTATAGTTGTTATCTTGGTGGTGTTGTTTTTTTTCTAAAGTCTATGGCTTAGTAGAATACTACCCATCAGTATGAACTTTGAACTGACCTTGTTTTTCTTTTTGAGAGTGTTACTGCATTCAAGTTTTCTACTTAATCAGAAAGAAAATAAATTTGTACTAGAAATAACTTATTTGGTTTGCTTTTGCTTGTAATTCGTTTAAATTTTTATGCATGAATGTAGTGTCTATATAAACAAATGAAAACAAGAGAAAGCAACAAAAAAAAGTAGAGGAGCATTTTTCTTATCGGTTAAACTGAAAAACGAATCATTGAGGACTAAAAATCGATAATAAATATCTTATCAGTTATCAATTTAGGGTATTTACAAATTGATTATATACAAAATTGGACCAAACCGATTGATAAGCACCCCTAATATTAAAATAATTTAATAGTCTAATAGAAAAGAAATGTCTTTTCTTTATATTTTTTCGGGTTTCGTTGCTACCATGAGCTTCACCCAATCAATCAGATTAGATAGATATTCCTTCAACATAGATCATCTAAAGGATCTTAGAGACCCACCAAAATGCGAACGTCAAGATCTTTCAAATATTTGAATTTCTATTCAAAGAGTGCAGATACTCGACCTAATTCGCTCGACATAAGTGTAGAATTTTTAATCTTTTAAAGCTGAATTTTGTAATGTTCTTTCTTACTTCTAATGAATGGGCTTTGGATAAAAACTTTTTTGATAAATTCCAAGAAATATTTGAATTTTTTAACTTACTCAATACAAGTTTGGTAAGAATTAAGTTATGTAGTATAAGTTGCGCAGTATTTTTCAAAATTTATTGTAATGTTTAAAAATTGGAGTTATGTTTTTGAGGCATATGTTTTGTATCCTTTTAGAGAAAAACTATGTGTACTATGCTTTTTTATTTAAAAATACATTATGCCCTCCCGATATAGGACATAACTTGTTATGCCTTTTACGACATAACTTGTGGGATATTATGATACAAACATATAAACTTACACCGCAAAAAAGTTATTTATTATTTCTGATTATGAGATATAATTTCCTTTTTGGCTCCGATGGCCTATAGATAGATTCAAATTGAACAGTTATTTGTATTCTCTGATGGACTACGATTACGATCCGAAAGCAGTACATGGACTTCGAGAGCCCCCCATGGATCGCGACCAATCAACAAAGGCAGTATGAAACTGAATATATTTATTTGACTCCCGATCTATTGAGTTGATCTTACTTGAAATGATAGATTGTTGGAGATTTTGATTTAATTGATTTTTATCACTCCATAATACTTAATGAGTTTATGCACTTTACATTGGGTTTCCTATTTGAGTAAATGGTGAGTTTGTTAAGGTAATACCAACTCTCATTGTCGTTTACTATAGGATCGATCGACGATGTTGCTGAGTACATGTGATTTTTGAATTAACTCTTACTTTTTTGCACCTCCATTTTGCAGCTTCTTAACCCAATACCAACGACAAGTGATTCTAGTTTCGAGTTTAGAGCTTAGCGGGGTTCTTAGAGGTAGTTACTTAGTTGTTCTATGGCATCCGAACTTCTCTATCTTTATTTTTGTTAGTCCTTATCTATTTAAACAGTTTGTAGTAGTTTAGATATTGTTCAATTATTCTAGAGTTTGTACTTATGTTACCAAATATTTGAGGTTGTGGATTATCTTATTTCCATAGTCAATTTGATCTATGAAGAGTATTGACTTGAAAGATTTATTTCGCTTCTTGTATTCTTTATATTTG
Organism: Capsicum rhomboideum; assembly: GCA_031232105.1. Lineage (NCBI taxonomy): Eukaryota > Viridiplantae > Streptophyta > Magnoliopsida > Solanales > Solanaceae > Capsicum > Capsicum rhomboideum. The sequence continues at coordinate 53,081,829 of CP124708.1, read as the reverse complement.
CATTTTTTGTTGAATATTGTATTGCTTAAGGGTTGACTAACCTATTGATGGGATCGGATGAGGTGTCATCACAACCTCGAATTTTGGGTTATGACACATTTATATAGGGCAAAACAGCCTTAACACGTTGACGGATAAAAAACATGCTACGTATCACCAGTTGAATGGAGTCTAGTGATAGGTCATGATCATGCAAAGCAAATCAAGTGGAATCAAGTCATACCAAGCACTACAAAGGTTCATATATCGTGAAAGATTATACACCGTATTAGGAAGGTGTCTTAGCCTAGAGCAAGGTCAACAGGATCACATTAGTCATTGACAACCATTACATAATTGACCCTTTTATAGTGTTAGGGGCATTACCCCTTTATCATTTAATTAGAAGTCAATTAAGGGATTTAAATGTATAGAATATGGTTGTTGGAGCTAGACCCCTATATAAGATCATGCAAAATGTAATCATCAAGAAAAACAAGAAGAGTTATAACATTTAGCAATGTAATCTTCACTATTTTGATACTTATTGATCATTTTCTTAGCTTTAATATTGTTATATTCTTCTTATTATTGTCTAACAATTCACTAATTTGTTCAAGTTTAGCAGTTTTAGACAGACCTTCTTCAGGCCATTGGCGATCCCTCGTGATCTTAGCCAGCTCCAGGCTCCATTAGCCATTAGTTTTCTTTACTGTTTATATTTGTTTTCACTTTACTTTACAACATTGTACTTTACTTTTGCTATGCCCAATTGAATCACGACCTCTTATCCTCTAAATCTCACTAACAAATTCAACTATACTTTTTTTGGAGTTAACAGTTTGATGCCCACCGTGTGTCCGAGAATAATTATGATATGAATTTGATTGCTTAAGCATGTTTACTAATGAAATCTCATATTTTTTTGTAAACAAAATCTCATGTTTACATTTCCCCTACTTAGAAACATTTATCATGGAATATTGAATTATATTCATCTTTTAATCTTAAGAGAACTCTAGGTCATTCCTCGACTTTCCTTCCAATTTCGTATTTCAAAATTTGACTAGCTCTTCAAATTTCTAAAAAAATTGACAGAATTTTCTTTATAAATAAGACTAACATAAATTTTACAATCTGCCCAAATCCGCCTAACGGTGCTCATATGTCCAGCTAGGTTTGAGTTTTTTTTTTGGTGAATGAAATAAGAACTTTAACAGATATAAAAAAATAAAAATATAATAATAAAACAAAAACCTTAACAGATCATTAAGAAATCATTTGGTAAGACGCAATAGAAAAAATAATGCAAACAATAGTTATTCACCCTATTTGGTATATGCTATGTATAATCAATATTTGAAAAGGCGTGGACACGAGGTACAAGGTGAGACACTTTATCTAATACGGGGCAAAGCGTAAACCTCGAGGCGCTGGACATATACCTTGTAAATTTTTAGTTTTTAATATTTTAATAATAAAAATAAATAATAAAAAGATAAATTATATAAAATTTTCAAGAAAATATAAATAAGTGTAAATGTACATAGGAATGCTTCATCTTAAAACGTTAACTGTTCATCTTAAAAAAATAATTACTTTTTAAAAATAATTGAATAGAAATTTATTAATCAACTTGAAGAAAATAAAGAAGAAATCTACAATCAAAAGAATCAAATAAAAGCAGAGTAAGTGATGACGAATGATGCGTTTTTACTTTGTAATTTGCATATTGATCATATTTTGCTTTTATCTGTTGAAAAACGAAGAGAAAGAACAAAATTAAGGCTATGAATAAGATATTTATATTTTTAAGTTTTTTAACTTCTTAATATTTAATAATAAGTTGAATTTTGTTACTTTTGGTATTAATTTTAAAAACTTGTTTAGCAATTTTAATTTTAATTAGGTGAGACTTTCTGAATTTACTCCTTCAAAACACTCGTCCAACACCTAAACGTATGCCCAGACTGATGGGCCCTACATGGTAATTTCTTTCCCACAGATCGCCTCGGTGCGTTTTTACTGTGCCTGTCCCGAGGCTCACCCAAAAAATGCCTTTTAAAATAATATGTATAATTAATACATGGCAAATCATGGTATTCACAATGCAAGGAGTTTTAATACATTAATATGGATAAAGAAATAATTACCTTTTAAAACCTTTTCCACATTTCTTTCATCGTATTTTGTAAAGGGTATTTTTGTAAACAAATAAACCTTTTTTTTTAGAAATTATACAATACATATTTTTTTTTTTTAACATACCAAATCAAATAGTGGATAAGAAATAATCTTAGTATAACTAATACTAATATTATCAATGTTAACATTACTAATACACCATATTCAATATTATTTTTATATACCTTAACAATGACCCTAAGGTGTTAATTTTTAAGGGAATGGACATAAATGGCCATTTGATGGAAATTAATCCCAATCGAATGACTAAAAAAATTGTTTCCCACGTTATAGCCACCAATTTTCACTGGCCACATTCCCTTTTTATTTGTTCGTTGTTTATTTTTTTTATTTTTTTTATTGCAGCCTTTTTTTGTTTTATTTGTTGGCTAATTTTATTTTGTCTTTCTTTGGCTATGCTAATCTTTTTTTACTTGTTTATCAAGTACAATCGAGAAAAGAAAAATAATGTATTGATAGAGCCTTAATAGATTATTGATACATATTGATATGATATAATATATATCAGAGCATTCTAAAGTATTAATACGCTAGTTACTGAAGGCTCGGGCTTAACAAATTTCAAATATAATAATAGTAATATTTTCATTTAAGAAGTATAATGTGCGTCACGTTTTTTACCTCATAATTAATTTAATATAATGGTAAGTTGATCTTATTTTAGTGATAAGTTTTTATAATTATTTAAATTTTTTCGTCATATAATTCAATATGTTTTAGTAGTGCCTAGCCTTGTAGTTTCTTGTTCTTGGGATTTTTGTGATGTTTGTTATTTCGGGTAGATCTATTGTGGTATTATTTTGTGATAGTTTTGTTTCTGTTTCTAATGGTTATTTTGTCACTACCTATTGTTTCATGTTCTTATATTATGTCTTTTTATAAATTATTTTTGTCTTGTGTCGGGAATCTATCAGAAACAGTCTCCCTACCTCATCTATGAGGTAGTGGTACGGTCTGCATATACTCTACCCTCTTTAAATCCCACTTTGTTTTGTGTGTCAAGGATTTATGTTAGTTAAGTGTTACTTTTCACCTTACTTTTAAACAAAATTCCAGAAATAATCTTTATTTATTAAAATGAACCTTAGGTATCAATATAATTTAGTTTATTTATATATTCTTTATGCTTAGAAAGATTAATTTTAGTTAATCAAACACGAGATTTTGAATACAATTTGATTTAATTGATAACATTGTTTTCGTTTTCAACGTACACTATACGGTACAATTCAATAATTTTATTTCTTATATTTTTAATACATCATAGATCTACAAAGATGACGTATAAAACTATCTCTAAAAAATTCTATTCAATTAAAAAAAACAAGTTGGTTAAAAATAACAAATCATATGAGAACCGTACTTAGTTCAAAAAGAACAATATTAATATATAATCTCGTACAATCATCAAATTCAAAATGGTTGTAACATCTTCTCCTTTTCCCTCTTTTTTTGTCTCCTAATATAATTTTAATCTTTTTTTAAAAAAAACTTCTTGTCTTCTTCTTCTTTTTCTTTTTTCAAAATATGCTTATTTATTAGTTCTTGACTATATTTTATATACTTTAAGTTATTAATCTACTAAAAGTCATTGCACTAATCTTTTTCATAGGAAAAAACAATATAATATAAATTCTACGAAAAGGAATAATTTTCTTTATATAAGACTGCATACACATCAGTGGCGGAGCCAGGATTTTCATTAAGGGGGTTTAAAATGCGCATACGAACTAGCCGAAGGGGATTCAACATCTACTATATATACATAAAAAATAATTTTCACCTTATATAAATAGTGTAATTTTTCGCCGAAGGGGGTTCGGATCCCCTGGATATATGCTAGCTCCGCCCCTGGTACACACCCTCCCCAGACCCCACTATGTGGGAATACATTGGATATGTTGTTGTTGTTGTATATAAGAAAATCGCGCATGCAATGGAATTAAAGATTAAATCAAAATTAAAATCAAATCATTTTATAGTGTTTGGATAAGATAAAAAAACACATAGCTAAACACTTGATTTTAGCCAAAAATAATATAAATAAGTCAAAAATCATAAGTCCAAAATTCATAACTTATGTTGTAAAAAAAAAAATCATAACTTATGACTTCGCTCATAATTAAGTCATAAGTTATAAACTCATTCAAACAGGCTCTAGATTTTACAAAATGTATGAGGAAAAAGTAATCTAAAGGAACTGCTCCTCTATATTATATAATATTTTTAACTTGAACATATTTCTTAAGAAATTCACTCATCCCTAGAAAGTAAGGTGTTTTTATTAAATTACTCTTAATTAATAGTACATATTTAATATATTTTTCCGTAAATAAAACATCTAATATAATTTTTTGATTATGTAAAAATTATTTATTAAAATAAAAGTAAATTTGAAAGAAAAATAATATATTTTTAATTATGTAGAAATTATTTATTTTAAACTAAAGATAAAAATTAAAATTATCATAATATGTATATGTAACAAAAAAAAGTAAAAATTAAAAACATCATAACATATATAGAAATGAAATCTATATATATAATAAAGGAGAATAGTTAGCCTAAAATTATGACAAGTGTCATCTTGAGAACTATCTATTTGATATTTTTACAATAAAAAATTATCATTTTACAACAAAAAACTATTTTGTTGATCATTTAATTATTTAATATTATTTCATATCTAGGTAAAAAATAAATAATATTATTTTATATTTATGATAAAAAAATAATTGAGTTTGACTCCTATCTATATATTTAATAAAGGAGAGTAGTTAGCCTAAAATTATGACAAGTGTCATCTTGAGAACTACCTATTTGATATTTTTAGAACAAAAACTATCATTTTACAACAAAAAACTATTTTGTTGATTATTTAATTATTTAATATTATTTCATATCTATATATATAATAAAGGAGAGTAGTTAGCCTAAAAGTATGACTAGTGTCATCTTGAGAACTACCTATCTATATATATAATAAAGAAGAGTCGTTAGCCTAAAATTATGACAAATGTCATCTTGAGAACTACCTATTTGATATTTTTAGAACAAAAACTATCATTTTACAACAAACTAGTGTCATCTTGAGAACTACCTATCTCTATATATATAATAAAGGAGAGTAGTTAGCCTAAAATTATGACAAGTGTCATCTTGAGAACTACCTATTTGATATTTTTAGAACAAAAACTATCATTTTACAACAAAAAACTATTTTGTTGATCATTTAATATTATTTCATATCTATATATATAATAAAAGAGAGTAGTTAGCCTAAAAGTATGACTAGTGTCATCTTGAGAACTACCTATTTGATATTTTTACAACAAAAAACCATCATTTTACAACAAAAAACTATTTTGTTGATCATTTAATTATTTAATATTATTTCATATCTACATATATAATAAAGGAGAGTAATTAAGTTTGACTCATATTGTGGTAAAAACTATTATAATTGTTCAATTATTTCATATGAAGATTAGTATATTATTTCATATTGTGGTAAAAAATAATTAATTTTGACTTCTATTGGATGAACATTATTATAATTGTTCAATTATTTCATATTAAGATTAGTATATTATTATTTCATGTTGTGGTAATAAATAAATAATATTATTTTATATTATGATAAAAAATAATTAAGTTTGACTCCTATTGGATGAACACTATTATAATTGTTCAATTATTTTATATTAAGATTAGTATATTATTATTTCATATCTATCTATATATAATAAAGGAGGATAGTCTAGCCTATAATTAAGCCAAGTGACATCTTGAGAACTACCCACTTGACATTTTATAATAAAAAAACTATTTTGTAAATTATTTAATTATTTCATATTTATTTTATATTATGATAAAAAATAACTAAGTTTGACTTTCATTGGATGAAAACTATTAATATTGACTCCTATTGGATGAAAATAAATAAGATTTGTCCTTAAAATCGTCTTCTTGAATTATATATATTTAAATTCTATCAAAAAAATCTTGAATTATATATATTAAAATTTTGATAAGGAACTGAATGAATGATAGTCTTAAATTTAAAAGAAGTAGATTGAAAATTAATTACGTACTGAAATATTTTTGAAATGCATATTGCTACACAAGGAAAGATTGCACAATATTATTTCTTACTGTTAATTATTGATGTGGATGTACTTTAATTTAAATCAAATATTGTTACGAAAAAGTTAATATAATTTTAAGATTCAAAATATATCTGGAAAATAAATATTTGATTTAGCAATTATGTGATATATATGATTAGACTAAATTAGAGGCATATAACCTATATATAGAAAACTAAAATCACACTATAAAATTTCAATTGAATTTTTATTATTGTATAATCTATTCTACTATATGGTAAAATATAAGGAGTGAATATTCTAAATGGCTAAAAAATTGATGATTTTTTAAATTGCAGTTAAATTTAGAAGCATATGGACTCTTTAAAGGTGATTACTTACCATTTTCAAGTCACCATTAATGTTTTATTATCTCAATAATTAAAGATTTAATATTTTTTTTGTCAATCATTTTTCTTATAGTGAAATTCACTAAGATTTATGTAATATTGAAGTACACATAGCACTCACTATAATTTGTTAAAGAAAAAGATCATGACTATAAGTTTCATATAAAAAAAATCACTAGCAAGTGGGTTGGCCATCTTTTTTTTTTTTTTTTTTTTTTTTTTTTGATGTTCGAGTATTTCTACAATATATCTAATTTTTTTGTTAGAGATTGATTTGTAAAAACTGCACATTTACTTTTGATTTGATTAATAAAAGTTGCACAATTTATTGAGTCACATAGTAGATGTTGATATATATATTTATTTATTTTGCAGTTTCAATTATATATAGCTTGAAGATATATATTAAATGACTTCCTCATGTCTTCATGGACTGAAAGAAGGGGGAAATGATACTAAAATATAAAGATTTGTTTGTATTTGATCAAGGTTTATATAGGTGAGTGCTTCTTACGATTTTATATTTAATTCTATATTAGAATTTTTTTATTTATGTATATTTTCTTATTGTAATTTTTGATATTTTATTATATAGGATTATATTGAAGGAGAAGAAAGAAACAATAGAAAGTTAATCCAGAAAGAGATTAAAGAACTGTATTTGCTTATCAAATAATTAATGACTTTAATATTTTTTTCTGTCTTGGAAAAAATTCATTCTCATTTCTTTTTTTCTTTTTAGTAAAATGAATTTGGATCTAGGAAAGACTGCATATTAAAGAATTTTGTAATAGAGATCCCATCTGTGGGCTGCGGGATTGAAGGGACTTGGCATCAAGACCGTTGAAGATGAAAATCAAACAATCAGTAATGAAAAACGATAGACAGATAATTTGTTTACAAATGATCAATTTTGTTTGAAAACACTTAATTTGGTATTAGATCACTATGGTTTGTGGTATACTTTGCAATTTAAGTTGTTAAATTGTCTACGTTGCTAAGAATAACTCTTTATATATTGGATCAACATCTTGCTATTAAATTATTGGGTTTGATTGTGTTTTATAATAGTGTTTATATGATTTTTTTTAATAAAAAAATATGAGAGATTGTCATTCATATTTGTAGCAAAGGCATCTGATGATATTTTCGAAGACTTAAGAAAAATTGACACTAATATACTGAGAATTGTCAATGAAATTATATTTGAGGATTGTTTGTCTGTTCGTGTATCTTTCGTCTAGCAAAATTGAACATGATGATTTGAAGCTTGATTTTGAAGATGCTTTCATTATTTATCAAGTGGTACTACAAAAACAATACAAGGTAAGAGTTGAATATTTGCAGTTGAAGCATTAATAACCCTCTGACTTAAATCTTTATCGAGTTGAATATTTTTAATACTAATTCTTTATGAACTCTATTTTATGATGCAACTGTGACTAGATAAATAGTGTGGTATGTGAAATGTGCATCTTTCATTTTTATTCAACGTAAATTAATTAAAAATAAGAATTTAATTTGCCTTAGTAAAAGTTCAAGCGACTTGGATCAGAAAATAATATTGTAGGTCACTTAGCTAATACAAATAATGATTGTGGTTAAACAAAGATAATTTTACACTAATAATAATAATAATAATTTAATATAGTTGAGTAAATAAGATGATATTTTTTTAGTTTCTTATATTTCGCTATTCTCACAAGACTTCTTTGGATGGAAAACTACTAGACAATATTGACAACTAGAAAGTTGTTGTATAAAAGTTAGATTTTAAAGTTTCTGTTTTTCTTTTCTAATTTTAAAAATTGTTAAAGAATTACTTTAGCAATCCAATATATATTTTATGGGTAGACACTAGCCTAAAACTCTAGAGAGAACTAAAATGACCTCAACAAAAGAAACATTTTTAACATCAAAACAATTAAATTAATGTGATATTAATATACTATGCTTAATTCTTTTTAGTATTGTCGTGCATCACGCGGATACTAATACTAGTTAAATACTAAAATCCAAGAAGAAATCCTACAAACAGCAGACTAAAGGGCCCACACAAAATTTAGTACTCAGAAAATTAATGATCACAGTGATGCCAATTGCATCAATAACCACGTGTAATTGAGTTGGATTTTTTTCACAATGTTCCAATTGTGCCCCTGTGAGGACGACGAAAAGTGAAGAACCTCACTTATATATAAGTAATAACTAGATGGCCCGTGTCCGTGTTCCGCAATATTGTTGTGCAAAAGAGATAGTGCTCGATCTGTAGATATGAGAACATAAAATCATAAACTGTAGGTTGTATTTTTCAATACATCATATAAATACTCCATTAGGATAATACAATATCTGCACGAGGCATAAAAGCACTCAACAACGTGTTATTGCTATCTGGTCAACCAAAGGTAACTATTACAATCAATTATGATTGATACAATAAATATGTAGAGAATATAAGAAATGTGCCTCTTAAAGGACATTCTGGCCCATCTTTCCCGCTTGAATATATGTTACATTGCCTGGATCAATAGTACCAGAACCAACAACATAATGAACAAAACATCATAAACAATTGACGTGTTCGGTAAAAAAAATGTAGATAAACTACTTTTAAAAAACAATCGACTAAAACACCCTTAAGTTTTTACAAAAAATTACAAATCCAATAGCATCTTTGTAAAGAAAAGGAGAAACTACGAACACAGAATAGACATGAAGTTAGATCTTGTAATTCGGGGAAGATACTTTGAGAATTTTAAAAAAATATTAAAGATAAAATAATAAGCTAACGTTTGATCATAGATTCCCAAATATTTTTGACAAATTATATTTGGGTGAAGATTTGGGTGAAATTTCACCGTGTGTTTGGCCATAGTATTTGAGAAACATATTTAACTTTTTTAAGAAATATGATTTATATCCATAAGTTTTAAAAACTATTAAAACTAACCATAAGTTTGTATCATAAAAAAAAAATAAAAATATGCCCAACATTATTTTAGAAGTTGAAATCTCAATGAGGTTGTTCTTGTCGCCTACTTGAGACGTTACAAGGCCATATATTGTCCATGCCACTGGCAGATATATATGTTAGTTGGAGTTCAATAATAGAGGGTGTTTTTGTAAAAGATAAAAGATTGATGTAAAATTTAAATTTTCAAAAGCTCCCAAATAATGAAATTTGACCCAAATACTAATTTTTTCTAGTATTTGGGAACTTGAGTTAGTTGCCAAAATAATTTGTCAAATAATGAAAAATTGTATGGATAAACACTATTTGCCAAGTTTTTTTCTAAATTTTATTTGGGAAATCTATGGCCAAACAGGTCCTAAGACTCTTGATCAAATTTAAATTGCTCACAAACTGAAAAATCATAAATTAGGAGTAACCAACTTATGCCTTGTGACTAATATTAGCTTACAAGCATTTGATTTATAAGCGCTTCAGATATTTATCAAACACGTAAATAAGCTAAAAATAATTTACAAGCCAATTTAACTAGCTTATAAGATTAGGCAAACAGCCTCCTAATCCAATCATTACAAACTAATAAAAATGTAAGTCCTGGGATTATAGAATACCTCATGAACTTCATGGTGAGACAAGCTACAAACTGACCGAACACCCAACATTGGTGAACCCCTAGTTTTCCTGTCAAAATAATTTATGGAAAGGAATCATCAATTGTATACTTAAGTAAAATAGACATCCAAATTAAATATAATTAACATGATGAACTCATGGGTGCACATGAATTATTATGTGGAAAAATTTCAATTCTATACAAAAAAAATAAAATATTTACAAAAAACGTAACCCACTTTTTATTTACAGAAAAAATAATCAAAAAGGGTCATGGACTCAACAGAACTCAATTCAGCCCAAGACATTAGGCCATTTTTGCTTCTTTTTTTTTTCAGCGTTAATTTTTTTAAAAAAGAAACTTTTTTTTGTTTTTTTTTTTGCTGCATTTTTTTTATAAAAAAAAAAAACTTTTCCCCCTTTTTTCATAACTTTCTCCATGCAATTTTTCATGTATCAATATTGTATAAATGGTGTATAAACGGTGTATAAACATGTAGATATGATATACAAATAGTTATGTAGTGTATATTTAATGTATCGATATTATATAAATAATGTATAAATAAGTATTGATATTGTATAAATGAGCATAAACATGTATCGATATTGTATAAATAGTAATGTAATGTATCGACATTGTATAAATGGTGTATAAGCATGTATCAATATTGTATAAATAGTATATAACGTGTATATGTAAACGTGTATTGATATTGTATAAATAGATATGTAATGTATTGACATTGTATAAATGGTGTATAATCGTGTATTAATATTATATAAACAATTATATAATGTTATGTATCGATATCTATATTTATTTGACTATCATGCGTTCCCACCTTAACAAAATAAAAATATAAACAAAAAATAATAAAACAACATAAATATTTATTTTTTCCACAAAAGAAGTGAAATAATTAAAAAAAAAAAAATTGAAAAAAGAGCAACAAAAAACAAATTAAACAACAAACATTTTTCTTTTAAATAGCACTAGAAAAGAAAAAAAATTAAAAAATTTATTTTAAAATAGTGCAGAAAAGAAAAAGATAAAAAAGATAGGTTGTCATTTATATTCAATGTTCAAATGTAATGTTGAAGATATAATTTAGCAAATAATGGTGCAATGAAAGAAAAAAAAAAAAAAAGCTTAGAGAGAAATGAAATAGTGTGTAAGAGAGAATTGATAATAAATGTGTTTTATTACAGAAAATATACAACATGAGCTATTTTTGATAATTTTTGCAAAGTTGGACTATTTTACTTGTAAATAATTGTAGTGGGCTGACATTCTGTATAATTTTTCCTTATTATATTCCAAGATAGTATTGAAATTCACTCACCCTCCACATTCCAAATTAATGTCAGATTTGGTACTTTATTCCTAAATCCTTATAGAGAGTGTTCTTTTTCTAGTTACCTTCGAGTGTGTCAACCAAGAGTACCCTGTAAACAAGGGTTGATGATCCATCGATATGCACATGTAAATGTAATGGTTTCGAAGAGGAGAAATGAAATTAGGGATTTAATATTAAAATTGGGAAAAGTAGCTGATTGATTAAGAATGTTAGGTGTAGTGGATTACACGTGGACGCAGGGGATTAATCAGACAGAAGATAATGGATTACACGTGGAAAATATCGGTGGAATTATAGGAGTGTACGGGTCACGTGGGAGTTTAATCGAACGGTCGAGAAAGGAGTACAACTGGCAAGATCAACGCTCCTAATTCGTTGGGCAGCTAAAAAATACTCCCTCCGTCCCATTTTATGTGTCGCCTTTTGATCGGGCACGGAGTTTAAGAAATAAATGATGACTTTGTAAAATTTATAAAATTGCCCCTATTAAAGTCACTTTAATGTTTTTTTTTAGTTGTCTTTTATTATTAAGTGAGACCCAGTGAGAATAAAATAGGGATGATGTCATTAAATTATTGCCAAATAAGAAAAGATGACATTCTTTTTGAGACGGACCAAAAAGAAAATAGCGACACATAAAATGGGACGGAGGGAGTATCTGTTATATTTTCATTCAGAGGGGAGAGAAGGCATTAACGAACTTGTGGTATATTTTTCATTCTCTTCTAGAACTTTCTCTCTACCTCTTCCTTTCTCTTCTGCCTCTAATCCCTTTTCTCACCACACTCTCAATTACAGGAATCCGCCATGGGAGCTTGAAGTAGTTGAATGTAGTAGTATAGTACAGTGTTGTAATTGTTCCAGAAATTAATAAAAAGCCCCAATTTTACTTGTGTTGCTCAATTCGGAGAAATTCATTACAAATTCAGTATTAATCCATTACAAGTTGGTATCAGAGCACATCCTGGCCCAAACTATGACAATACCAGAGACGCGATCGAAATTCATGGAGGAATTTGTGAAGAAAATGGATACGCAGCTTCAGAACCACATAGTTGATGCCGAGAAGAAATTTGAGACCCACAATGCAAAGATGGATGAATTGGGAAGAAAGTTGGATGTTTGATGGAACGCCTGATGCCGCAATAGGATGGCATTTTGGGGAGTGGTCCACGAGATAGAACCCAACCAGAGGGATCTGGAAATCATGTCAGAGATGGTGATCAGCAGGACCAAGGTTGGGGTCGCAATTAAGGGAGTAGTCACCACCCTCGTGTTGAGTTTCCTTTATTTGAGGGGATTGACCCTTGTTCATAGTTGCGAAAGGGTGAAAGGTATTTCCAGTATCACCACATCTTTGATCCTAAGCAAAAACTAGAGATTGCGGTTCTTCACCTGCAAGGTAAAACAGAGTCATGGTATTTTTCTTATCATATCAGTAGAGGCACTGTTAGATGGCAAGATTTTACTGATGAGATATGTAGAAGGCTCGAGGGAGCTGATAATAGTAAGTTGAATTTAATGGGGGAGTTCAAAAGGATAGAGCAAAAAGGTACTGTCAACGAGTTCCTTGAACAGTTTGAAGAACTTAAAGCTTGGATTCTTATTCGGAATCCCACACTTCCAGAAGAGTTCTTCTTAGAGTTCTTCATTGAGGCCTGAAAGATGAAATCAAACATGTGGTTAAAATGTTGAACCCTTTTTCTTTAAGTCAAGCAGTTGATAAGGCTAGACACCAAGAGAGACTCTTATCTGCACAACAAAAGAGATATAGCGGTCAAGGTAGCAAGGGAATCACTGGTAGAGGCTACCATGTAGGCCCTGCAATGGGAAGAGGGCCTAATACTTCTACTATTGGCTCCCAAGCTAATAAGTTGTTTGAGCAAAGAAGAGCCCCTGGGATTGTGTTATAAGTGTGGAGAAAAATACCACTAGGGACATCAATGCAAGACAAAGCAACTTAACTTTATGACTGCTGAAATGGAGCCTGGAGAAGGGGAAATACATCTAAGACTTGGAGTTGCTAGAAGCACCTGAGAATGGGGGTGAAAATTCCCTGGAAAAAGAGGTGGTACAAGAAGCTATTAGCCTTAATGCTCTATTTGGCACTGAGGTGCCCAATATAATCAGACTACAGGGGGAAGCCAAAAGAAACAAAGTGACTATCTTATTAGACTTTGGTAGTACTCACAGTTTCTTGGACATATTACTGTTAAGAAGGCAGGATGCAGTGTTTGTGAAGCCACACCCATGAGGGTAGCAGTACCTAATGGAAGTCATATCATGAGTAGACATATGTGTCCCAATTTCAAGAGAATACAAGGGGTGGAGTTCATAGACTCCTTCAGACTAGTGAGGTTGGGAGGCAATCATATCATCTTAAGAGGTGATTGGATGAAGGGACACAACCCAGTTTTACTGGATTTTATAGAGTATAAGGTGGAGGTGACACATAAGGACAAAAGAGTAGAGTTGAGAGGTATGTACCACTCATCAGAACTGAAGAGTATGACTGCTAGTGGTGTCAAACAGTTGATGAAAAAAGGACAAGCTATCTGGGCTCACCTCTTTACAATTACTGCTGCCCATGTAGGGGCAAAAGAGGTAATTCCAAGTCAAATCCAGCTGGTCTTGGAGAATTTTCCTGATGTATTTGCTGAACCAAAGACCCTGCCACCACAAAGAAGTCATGATCATTATATACCCTTAAAGAAGGATGCAAAACCAGTCAATATCAAGCCATATAGGTACAATTACTTTCAAAAAAATGAGATTGAGAAACAAGTGTCCGAAATACTTAATCAGGGTACTATCCAACCTAGTCATTCCCCCTTCTCATCCCTAGTGTTGTTGGTCAAGAAAAAGGATGGAAGTTGAAGATTGTGCATTGATTATAGAAAACTTAACAAGATTACTGTTAAGGATAAATTTCCAATACCCTTAGTGGAGGACTTGATGGATGAATTACATAGGTCTACAATTTTTTCAAAGATTGATTTAAAGGCAGGGTATTATCAAATTAGGATGGAAACAGAGGATATTCATAAGACAGGTTTTGTGACCCATCTAGGGCATTATGAATTCAAGGTCAAGCCCTTTGGGTTGACCAATTCCCCGGCTACTTTTCAAAGCCTTATGAATTATGTTTTCAGGAAGTACTCAAGGAAGTTTGTACTCATATTTTTTGATCATATTTTAGTGTACAACACTACTTTGTTGGAGCATCTGGATCATCTTCAGAAAGTGCTCTTAGTACTGAGGCATGAGCAACTCTTTGCTAAATTGGCCAAGTGTTCATTTGGTCAATCTCAAGTGGAATACCTAGGTCATATTATCACAGGGCAAGGTGTGTCAACGGATCCGACTAAGATTGAGGCTATGGTTACTTGGCCTAAACCTAAATCACTCAAGGGCTTGAGAGGGTTCCTTGGGCTAACTGGGTACTATAGAAGATTTGTGCAATCATATGGAGTCATCAGTAGACCCCTCACCAACATGTTGAAGAAGAATGCATTCCAATGGAGTGCAGAAGCTGAAATTGCCTTTGACAAACTCAAAGAAGCTATGACAACAGTTCCAGTTTTAGGCCTAGTTGATTTTACTAAACCTTTTATTATGGAAACTGATGTATGCTCTAAAGGGATGGGGGCAGTGTTAATGCAAGAGGGTCGACCCCTGGCCTATTTTAGCAAGGCTTTAGGGCCTAGAAACATGGGACTCTCAACTTATTAGAAGGAATATATGGTTGTTTTAGCAGCTGTAGACAGATGGAAGCATTACTTGCAGAGAGGCCATTTTGTGATAAGAACAGACTATCAAAGTTTAAAATATCTACTGGAATAGAAGATCACTACCACATTGCAACAAAGAGGACTGACTAAGCTGCTAGGATTGGATTATGAGGTCCAATATAAGAAAAGGACTGAGAATAGAGTAGCAGTTGCTCTATCAAGGAGGGGTGAAGAAGATGTATCTGAATTACAGGCTATCACTATTGTAGAGCCTACTTAGATGTTGGAAGTAAGTGTCAGTTATGAGCATGACCCTGCATCTCATCAACTGATTGCAACACTAATCACCGATCCTAACTGCAAACCAGATTATAGCTTGCAACAGGGTGTCATTAGGTATAAATTGAAAATTTATGTAGGCAGGAGCATGGGGTTGAGAGAGAATATCTTTGAAGTGTTTCTCCAATCTCTATTAGGGGGTCATTCCGGACAGCAAGAAACTTATAGGAGAATTCAAATGATTTTTTTCTGGCCCAACATGAGGACTGATGTGGTGAGGTGGGTGTCTGCTTGTGATCTTTGCCAAAGGATCAAGCCTGAGTATGTACCCTACCCTGGATTACTCAATCCCTTGCTTATTCTTGAGGCTCCATGGCAAGATATTGCCATGGACTTTATTGAAGGGTTGCCAATTTCAGGGCACAAGAATACTATCTTAGTAGTGGTGGACAGGCTGACTAAATATGGACATTTCCTGGGGCTGAGGCATCCTTATAGTGCTCAAGATGTGGCTGTACAAGCTGCATGGCCTACCTAAGACTATTGTTTCCGACAAGGATTCCATTTTTACTAGTCATTTCTGGCAACACTTGTTCAAAGCCGTGGGAACTAAATTGTATTTATCTACCTCCTATCATCCTCAGTCAGATGGTCAGACTGAGCGGTTAAATTGATGTTTGGAGACTTACTTGAGGGCCAAGGTATCCACCAACCCCAACCACTGGCTAAAGTGGTTAACTTTAGCGGAGTGGTGGTATAACACCAACTATCATAGTTCTGTGAAATCTACCCTTTTTGAGGCAGTGTACGACCATCCACCCCCACAAATTCCTTTAGGGTCGCCCACTCAATCGACGCAGATCCCAGTGGGTCTTTGCCTTGCTCTAAGACACCTCATGCTGCAGGCTCAGAAAGAGAACCTTCAGCAGGCCCAAGCTCGTATGAAGTTTTTTGCCGACAAAAATCGTACAAGTAGGGAGTTTCAGGTGGGTGATCTGGTGTACCTCAAACTACAACCCTATCGCCAAGCTTCAGTTGCCATTCGCAGGAACTTAAAGCTCAGTGCTATATTCTACGGACCTTTTAAGGTGCTGAAGCGTATAAGATCAGGTGCTTACCAGTTGGAGCTTCCACCATGTGACACTATCCACCCGATTTTTCAAGTGTCGTAGCTCAAACGCCGTGTTGGTCCATCAATCGTGGCTCAATCGTTACCACCTACTTGTGACGGCGATGGGTGTATCCTCATCCAGCCAGTGGCTATTTTACAATGTCACATGGTGAAGGAGAACAAAGTCGCCACTGTTAAGCTCTTGGTTCAATGGTCGAAGCTTGGACTGGATGCAGCCACGTGGGAAGACTGGGGTTACTTGAAGAGCCAGTTTCCCGCTTTTGTTGCTGAACACCAACCTTGAGGACAAGGTTGTTTTGATTGGTGGCGTAGTGTAATGGTTTCGAAGAGGAGAAATAAAATTAGGGATTTGATGTTAGATTTGGCGAAGTAGCTGATTGATTACGAATGGTAGGGATAGTGGCTTACACGTGGATGCAGGGGATTAATCAAACAAAAGATAGTGGATTACACATGGAAAATATCGATGGAATTAGTCACGTGAAAGTCTAATCGGACGATCAAGAAAGGAGTACAACTGGTAAGATCAACGCTTCTAATTCGTTGGGCAGTTAGAAAATATTTGTTATATTCTCTTTCAGAAGGAAGAGGAGGCATTAACGAACTTGTGGTATATTTTTCATTCTCTTCTAGAACTTTCTCTCTACCTCTTCCTTTCCCTTCTGCCTCTAATCTCTTTTTTCACCACACTCTCAATTACAGGAATCCGTCATGGGAGCAAGCTGATAAGCTTTCCTCCATTGAAGTAGTTGAATGTAGTAGTATAGTACAGTGTTGTAATTGTTCCAAAAATTAATAAAAAGCCACAATTTCACTTGTGTTGCTCAATTCGGAGAAATTCATTACAAATTCAGTATTAATCCATTACACTAAACCAACTTTTCTTTTTGCTCAATTCATATATCTTGTGAAATCCCCACCCCACATTCACATCACATGTTAAGACTGATAAGGAGAAAAGAGCCACAGAATTTCTTAATTGCACCTTAAATAAGGTCAATTCCATAAGCTGCCCAACTTTCTTGACGAGCACCTCCAACACCACTTCCCTTTATATGGAGGAAGCATACCAAATTACTACCAACTTCAAATTTAAATGTGGGGATATAAACATAAAATAGTTGTGAAGATAGTCATACCAACTCATAAAACATAAATAATCATCTGCATTTGGAAACATAAGGGAAGATGATTCAATGAATCCAAAGAGGTAGGACCTCTAAAGATGGAGCTAGGTGTTGTACTCGTAGGCATTCACAATATTCTTCAAAAGAATTTTGATCACAATGTTTTGCACAAAACGCTCTTATTTGTAGTCCCGTTGTAACCCAATACGATGAAACAACCTCTCTATCTCACCTCTGAGGTAATGGTATGGAGACTGCGTACACTTATCCTTCCAGACTCCACTTTGTGGGAATATACTGGGTATGTTGTTATTGTAACCCAATACGATAGTGCTTAGACAAAGAAAATACAGGAAACAAATTTTTCTTGACTGTTAGATAATCTCTTAAATCAATTAAGATGCATCTGCATTTTAAGATCATAATGTGAGATTTAACATATAATGGGTGTTTATCTATTTATACTGAACTTGATTTAGGCTAGGCATCCTATTGATATTTTTTCTAATATGCATATCTCCAAAAGAAATAAAAGAAAATATGATCAAAGTATAGAAATCAGATTTGGTTAGCACACTTTTTTTTAAATAAAGCTAGCAAATCAAATAAAAATCTTTGTGATCAAAAGAAATATAAAGAGAAAATGTGGTCAAAGTAAAGAAAATTAGTCCTAATTAGCACTTTTTCTACCGAAAGCCCGTAAATCAAACAAAACTACAGGCTAATACACTTATCCAAAACAAAAAGAACTCAACTTAGTAAAAACATTGATTCATATCTGCTCAAGCTCAACCTGAGACTATACTTTCTAAGTGGGATAGGATTGTTCTGCAAATTCACATCACGAGATTTTTAAAAGGACACCTTAATTTTCTAAATACTTTGTTGGTCATCTTCCCAAAATTAAGTTTTTTACATTTCTAAACCTCTATAAGAAGAAAAAGGGAAGGAAAACAGAAGTATTTTTCTTCTCTCTATATTAAAATAAAAAGATGGAACTCGAACATTTAGTTTGTTAATTTCGATACTGTTGAAGTAGCTTTTTTATGTTTGTACAGAAGTCCTATAAAGCATCCATTAATAAATCATCAAAAGTCAGACAACTCTTACTTTTCCTCAAATTAGTTGGCAGTTCTCTCGACAAAAGCTTGTAAGAATCTATGAAAATATGTCAATAGTCTACACTTGCAAAGCTAAGGTGAAATATATATGAACTATATGCTACAGAGCAGATGCTAAACTGCTGGTTACTTCATCACCTTAATCCTGTCATCTTGACATATTTAAAGGTTTTTAGTTTTACTATGTGTCTGTCTTTAGTTTTACTATGTGTGTGTCTTTTTTCTTTTCTTCTTTTCAAGCGCCCTTATATACTTTATGCCTAAATCTTTCTTCTCGAAATGAAGAAAGCTTTATAAATAAAAGACTCGGTGTAATTAACCAAAAATTCAGATTATATATTTGAAAACATGTTTCATCAAGAAAGAGAAATATGAGAAGGAAAAATAACGTAGAGAACATAGATTAGAGTACCTTTGCACCAGAAAATTCAGAAGGCATTCCTATACAATAGAATTACAACTGTGACTTCTGCATTGAGTAGTATTGAAAAGCAGCTCCAGTTTCTTCGGACAAAGCTAGTAAGCCTCATCGAGAGCCTGACTTGTCTACAGTGCACAAAAATGCTAGGTTCAAACTTAAATATATGCGGTAGAATATTCTTCCAATCATCCAGGAAGATGTAAATATGTCGAGTATTAGGAGGCAGCAGTGAGAACATATATCATTTTTACCCGGGTAATCCGACAAGCTGTTGACATCCATTTTATTCAAGTTCATGAATGTCACTTCACAAGGGGGTTCATTTAAATTCCTTGAGCTTCATCCCTCAAACGAATTATGCAGTGTCGATACAATGTACATTATGTATAATGAATTTTTTTTTACATTAATTCAATAAATATGATACATAAATTAGTAAGATATAATGATTTTTATGTAATCAAAATAACCTTCATTGAATCTCGAAAACACTCTTTCAATTAATAAATATTAATTTATCGATTAAATAATACATCTATAAAATAATAATATTTCATGGTCCCGACAATATTAATTTAGAGAGGTTTTACTGTATGCAGAAACACAGAAGCTAGAGCTGTAGCAAATACGGGTTGGAGGAAGATGAAGAAGTGGTGGGTCTTTTAATTGGATTTGGTTAATGGGTAGGATTGTGAATTAATATGAATCTAATTACATGTGGACCAATAATAATAATCCTACATATTTAATCAAAAAATTTAGTTATGCCACATCAACCTTATGTTAGAAGGAGGGGCAATTTTAAGCTTAAATTTAACCTTAAAGGCATTTTTTATCCAAATAAATGGATGGAGGGGCATTTATGAGCCAATAGGTGAAAAGAGGGCATTTTTGAGCCTTCTCTAAGGGCCTGTTTGAGACTGCTGATAGAAAACTGCTTATTTGAGAAGTACTTTTTTAAAATAGCTTTTGAGAAAAGTGTTTTTGAAAAAAAGTAATTTGTGTTTGGTAAATTCATTTGAAAAGAGCTTTTGATAAATAGATTGTGCTTGGATAATCTTTTTCAAAAAGTGCTTTTGAGAGACAAATGACCAAAAAGGACATGTATGAATAAACTTTTACTACTAAAATCATTTTATAGAGAAAATTTATTTTAAATATATATTATAATATTTTTAATTAAAATTTTATTTTTATTTTTATTTAATTAAAAAGTACGTACCATAAAATTTTCAATCAATATTTATATACATAGATACATAAAAAAATATTAAATAATAATATAATATAATATTACTAAAATAATTTAAATATTACTTAAAAACATCAAAAAATGAATTTAAAAATTATTCCATAAATTAAATC
Source organism: Capsicum rhomboideum (assembly GCA_031232105.1). NCBI lineage: Eukaryota > Viridiplantae > Streptophyta > Magnoliopsida > Solanales > Solanaceae > Capsicum > Capsicum rhomboideum. The sequence goes on along the minus strand of CP124708.1, from coordinate 53,061,024 downwards.
ACTACATATGAAAAATTTCACCACAAAAATAAAAAATCCTTCATACATCACAAAAATTCTCAATGATTTCATCCCTAATTTTATCATGTAATGTCTCCATACTAAGAATAAACAATCATATATGTACACTACATGCTAACAAATATGTCACTTTTCATGAATTATTTATTTAAAATTAAATATTCGAGAAAAAATATTTACAAGTGCTGTCAAAATACCATTTGATCTTGCAACATGATTCGTCTGTCATTCATTATCATTAATAGTAAAAAAAATAAAGATTTATATATTCTTCAATCATCATCATCAATGATGTTTTTGATTTTATTTAAAAAAATAAGTGAAAAATAAAATAATAATATATAAATCATAGAATTAAATAAAAAATTATGATGTATATATATGAAGTATAAAATTTTAAAATCAAACTTTAGTCAAACTTATAAGATATGCTAATTAATTAATAAGAGAAATTTTGATATGTGTGTGTAAGTGATAGGGATATTTTTGTCATGAAAAAAATAATTTTTTGCTTCTGTTTCAGCTTTTTTTGAAAAGCAAAAATTTTCTGCTTCATCCCAATAGCAGAAAAAGTACTTTTGCTTCTTTTTAAAAACACTTTTGCAAGTTTACCAAACAGAAAAAAATAATCCCAAACAGACTCTAATACATTAAGGACATTTTTTACCCTTTTTCGTTATTGATATGATGATTTTTGAATAGTAATTGCAAGAATAAGTTATAGCTATAAGTGTCAGCAGATAAGAAAATAGCTAGTTAACCAGTGGTTATACAGGGAAAAAGAGAAACAGTGTCCCACTACAATGAGAATAAAACATGAAAAGCTACTCAGATTGAGAATATATGATACAATTATCAACTACTTAAGCTTGCGATTGAAAAAGAAGGTACAAACACATAAAAATCAGAGCCTAAGTTAAACAAGAACAAAAAATCATAGTCCAATAACATGGCAGCGGCAACATAAAGCTAAAGCTTATCGGGGCAAAAGTCGAGGTGACTAAAATCATGTAATTCATAGAGATTGAAGAAAGAACAATTTGAAACACAAAATGACAATTTCTCCCAGCTACGAACACATGCATGAGTAAAGATTTTGCTAATACCCAAATTGAAAAAAAATAATCATATTAAGTGATAATGGAGAACCAAATAAACCAAAGCAAAATCAGGGAAAAAGAGGAAGAATTAAAATGGCAATACATAAACAGAGAAGAACCTAATAAAAAAGGAGAACGAACCGTTAAAATTATGCCCAGATTCTAAAACACACAGATTGTACAAATTTTTATAACTCAAAAACACAGTCACTAATAAATCCACGAAAAAATCAAAAAAGAAATACAAATGAAAAAATCAACCAAAAACATCAAAAAGAATGAGGAAGAAAAAGAAGTGGAAAGCAGAGGTCTACGTGTTGAGAGAAAAGGACAATACCAAATTCTTTTTAGTAAACCTTTATAGATCTTGATCTTGATTCAAAGAGGAAAGAAGCAGTATAAGCTATAAAAGTGAACCAAAAGTGAAAGTGGAAGTGGTTTTCTATCATGTGAAAATGTGTGTTTCACCAGTGGTTTTCAATTGTTAGGAATACGTGGTAACATCAAAAGCCACACATACGTGTCATCAAGAGGCAGCAATAAAAAATTAAAATATCAAAAGTATCCTTGTTGTACCACCAAAATCTTCACTTATTAATTAGTAGAAATAATATACAATACAATACCTATATAAAATCTGATACATAGTGATACAATACAATTCATATGTGATACATATATATAATACTCCCTTCGTTTAAAAAAGAATGACATACTTTTCTTTTTAATCCGATTAAAAAAGAATGAATCTTTTCTTTTTTGGCAACACTTTAATTCCAACTTTTCACATGGCATATTTAAGACCACAAGATTAAAGGACATTTTGATACATCTGTCATAACTTTAATTTAGGACCACAAGATTCAAAAGTCTTCTTTATTTTTTTAAACTCCGTGTCAAGTTAAACTAGATCATTCTTTTTTAAATGGAGGAAGTATAATACTATGTGATAAATACATTTTTATACGACATAATATAATTTTTATACACATTCTATATATATACATATTTTATACAACTATACACTTTCTATACATATTATATACAACAATTATATAATTTCTATAATATAATAATTATACAGTTTTTATACATATCCTATGCAGTTTCTATAAAAAATTTATATATATACATATTATATGCAATACTTATGCACTTTCTATACATATCTTATACAAATACATATTTTATAAAATAATTATACACATTCAATACGTATCTTATATAGATACATATTCGAAATAACAATTATATAGTTACGTTCCTTTACACATCCTTTATAGTTTCTATAGTAATCTTATATAGATACATATCTGCAAAATAATTATACAATTTCTATAGAAATATTAAACAGAAAAAGAGGAGCCGAAAGAGATATGAATTCTTATAATTTGAAAGATAAAAAAAATGTCAGCAAGTTTAATTTGCCCGCAACTTGGGTTACGCCATCACTAAGGGCCCGTTTGGCCACGCGAGATGAAATCATAATTTGAAATCATGATATGAAATTATGAGATGAAGTTGAAGTTTTGTTTGGACATGCAATTTGATTTTTTTTTATGTTGTATATTTTCTCATGAACATATAAACCTCATAAGTTGTGAAAACTATCAAAATTGCTCAAATTCTTTATACAATCTTACCAAATAAGCAAAAGTTTATAACAAAGTATAATGCACTATCACAAAGCTATTATAAAAAAAAAAAATACAACATTTCTTAATTAATCTTTAGTTCAATAAAAAAGTAAAATTGAACATGAGTTGTAGTGTACTACTCTTTAATATAATTCTCCCACACAGTACGGACAATCTTTGATGAGTAATAATAAATTTTATGTTGGTGAGAGTAATAGTTATATGAGATATAAATGGTTTAAAAAGTAATAATATGAACTATAAATTTTATTTACATATGAAATAAATGGTTGTTAAATATAAATGATGCTTTTTTTTTTTATAAAATATAAATTTGTGGGTCAATTTTTGTGTTTAAAAAATTTTCAAATCACACTTTTTGGAGAATTTGGAATTTCATATCATGATATGAAATTATGAGATGAAATTACATGTCCAAATATTAATTTTATCTTGTAATTTCAAATTACATACTTCATATCGCATGTGAAAACGCATACTAAAAATGTGATTTTATTGGCCAGCCAACTTGGTTTGTGCTATCACTAATGACTGCAAATTTGTAATTTTGTCTGACATAGTGTTGTTAGAATTGATACATGATTATTATTTTTAAAAAAAAAACACTACAATCTCTTATTCTCTTCCATCCAAAGTTTATTCTTCTTTTTTCAGATTAAGACTTACAGTTCGTTTTTTTATGCATATTGGCGTATGTTCATTGTGTTCTTTAACATATTAATTAAGACACTAAGTATCATTTGTTAGGGTGTATAAAAATAGTATAAAATATGGTGTATTAGTAATGCTAGTATTAGTTATGTTTGCAGTAGTTATGCTGAGATTTTTCTTATTCGGTGTTTGATTTGGTGTATTAAAAATAACATGAATTGCATAATTTCTAAAAAGAAAAATATTTACTTACAAAAATACCTCCATAAATATGATGAAAAGGATCAAGGATGTGAAAAAAAAATTGAGAGATAATTGAGTCTTTAATCATGGTAATGCATGCATTATAATTCATTGCATTACTAATACCATGGATTTTGAGGTATTAGTAATACACACCCCAATACACAATAGACATAGGCTAAAAAAATATACCAAATAAGGTACTAGTAATACACAAGATTAATGTATGCATTATTTCTTTTAATACACTCTACCAAATGACCCTTGAAAAAAAGAGAAAAAAAGAATAACAAAGGCAGCGAGAGAGAGGGAGAGAAGGAGATGGAGAGAGAGAGAGAAGGGCAAGAGAGGGGGGAGGGAGAGAGAGAGAGAGGGCGGGGTTGATTATAAGTTATCATTATTTTGGGCCTAATGTATATTTAGTGGTATAGTAAAACTTGATCATTATTTTTCCTAATGACCACCCCATGCCATGAAAACCAAAATAATTTTACTTTATTGGGAATTTTTGGAGTTGTAGTTGGAATTATGTTTGATCATATTTTCTTGGAAAGACTTTTTAGAATTTAAAGTGTTTTAGGGTCCGTTTGGCCATTAGAATTTTTTACTATTTTTTGAAAAATTATTTCACTTTATTCAAAAAATGTTGTTTGGCCGATTTTCGTGGCCAAACGCCTACTAAATACAACTAAAAAGTGAAAAAGGTGAGATGCAAAAAAGTGAAAACAAGTGTTTATAGATATTTTTAAGTTATATTTGAAATTTTTATAGTCAAATAATAATTTTTAAATAAAGTAAATTATTTTTTCAAAAAATAGTGAAAAATTCTTATGGCAAAACGGGCCTAAATATTTGATTTAGGTACACGGGGTATTGAATACTATTCTTGGGGCGGGTGGAGGGGGGTGTTCAGTGTAATTTACAATTTCACGTTTACAAAATAAACATAAGGGAAAAGGATACCACATGACCCATGTTTGGACTATTGGACATAGAGTGGTCAGTCGGTCCAAATTAATTCCAAAAAATGGTCAGTCGGCCCAAACTAATTCCAAAAATGGCCAGTCGAAAACTGTATTAATATGGTATATAAGTTGTATCAATATGGTATATATGGTACAGAAATTGTATCAACATGGTATCAAAATTATATCAATATAGTATATGAACTATATATGCATATGTTTTTCTGTATAAACTATATGAATGTGGCATGGGGACCGTATTATTATGGTATATGAACTAAAAAAAAAGAAAAGAAGAAGGCACTAGGAGCGACAAAAAGGCCATATGGTACAGATACTGTATCAATATGGTATTCAAATTATATCAATATGGTATATGAATTATACATGTATATGTTTTTCTATATAAACTATATGAATGCGGTATGAAGATCATATTATTATGGTATATGAACTGAAAAAAAAAGAAAAAGACACTAGCAGAGATAAAAAGGCCTAAAATGACTATTTTTTAGAATTATAAAATCAATGATTATTTGTGGAAATAATTTTGGTTATGTCCTTTCCCCTTGACATAATGATAAGTTGGAGACATCCCGTGGCGCTATTTTGCAGTTTCCCGTCATTCAAAGGGCTTTTTACAAGTTTCCCTCCTTTGCTTCCTTCTCCATTACACAATTCTCCAATTCCCCAATGGCTACACCTCTCCACATACTTGACGACGACGACGACGTAAGCTCTCTATATGATTTGTTTCCCCTTTGCTTTCTGCTTCTAAACCTCACTTTATATTTGTACAGGAATTTGATTGGGACTCAGCTGTTAAAGAAATCGATGGTGCTCTCGAAGCAACAGTGATTTCCAACAGACCATCTTCTTCCAATTTTGCTTCTACTTCTCATTCAAATCATCAAATTAAGGAAACTCACAAATACCCTGTTCCTTCTTCTTCTAGACAATCCACACTTGATAAATTTATCCAAAATTCCACCAAGAATGCAGAGAAATCTAGTCGAGAACAGCAAAATCGAAATAACGAAAATGAATTTGAATCTTATGGGCCTAGTGATGTTAACATTGATCCGGAGGCTGCAAAAACATGGATTTTCCCAGGTTCTTTTTTCACTGTTTTTTTCTACTTCATCAATATCCTACTTCAAATTATCTGTTTTTACATATTAATGTTTTATAGAAGTAAAAATTGTGAGCATTTGTGATCTTTTTAATTTATGTTTCATGGATTCTTCATTTGACTTGATGCATATGTCCCAAATGAGATAACATTTGTATCCCAAATAATATAAACTTCGATTAAAGCTGAACGTGTCTGTACCTGATGCAAACATGTACCCTAATCACCGTAAACATAGGATTTGTTGGGCTAAAACAACTCAAAGATACTCTTAACATAGTGTAATGATAAAAAGTTCATGGGGCCCTATTTTGTACCTGTCATTTAAGTTGTATCCGTTTTTGTAAAATTATTTAACATGTACCCAGTTTTGGCAAACATCAGACAAAAACATGCTGAAGTATAATTCTTTGTATTCTTCTTCTTAGTTTCTGTATAATATTGCCTTTCATTTATAGCAATTGAAGTACTTTGAAGAAGTGGGTTTTGAATTTCGAATATGAAAGGTGAGTTTAAATCAAGTTGGTGTTATTGGAAAAACTCGAAAACATTGGAAAATCACCGTTGTTGCATGAGTTTGTTAGATTTGTTGTTGTTTTGACAAATTAATTATTAGGATTTGTTCTTTATGATATTTGGAACTATGTTTCAAATTTGAGCTCATTCGGAGTAGATTTAGGTATTGAATTGTTGAAATATAAAGAACAAGTTGTTTCTGGGCAAAAAATTGTTCAGACGAAAATGACTTGAACTTCAAGTATATGTTAAGTTCAGGCAAAAAATGGCTGAACTTCAAGGCATTTGTGCTGTAAGTTCAAGCAATAAAGGTTGAAGTTAGACTTTGACAAACTAAATTTCAGATGCGAATGTCATGTTTCAAATCAAACTTTTGACAAATCACAAACCAAACTTCAGACATTGCTTTCAGAAGTTGATTAACCCGCTGAACTTCAGGCATTGCGTGTCTGAAGTTGATTTAAAGCTAGTCCTGAAATCTATGCACTGCCCTTGGGGTTATATCGTCCGCTTTGGTCCAGGCTTGCACGATTTTTCCTAAAACGTCTAATACCATTAAGAGTATTCAACATCTCATGAGTAACCTCTTTTTTTTTTCTACTTTTCATTTAGGACCTTATTCACACGCATTCACAATCTCCCTCTTGAACTACGTTCCACATGATCCATCACTATTCATGGGCTAATTTGGAGATTAACTGTGTGCCACCCACATTATTCGAGTATTTATTACCACCAAGCCCACAATTTTCTTCTTTGTATGTTGTTTTCAAGCTAAAAGTAAAGGTATTAAACCGACCCATAGACAGACAAAGGCAATAAGTTGGACGCCATGCTATCACTCCACCTTCTCTTCCACCAAACCATTAGTTCTAATACCTTTTGTTGGGGTAAAACAACCCAAAGATACAAGCCCACACAGTTTTCCCCAAAAGACTTCATAACATTGAGAGTATCCAAAACCTTATAAGTAGCTTCTTTTCCTTTGCTACTTTTCACCTCGAAGTTTATTTGTACACACCTAACAGGTATGATAGTTACTTTAGTTGTTGATTGGGCTTTTTAGGAATTAATATATATGATTGTTGTATCCCCAAGGGGATGATTGAGTGGTTAAGGTGTATAAGTACAACTTGGAGAACCCATGTTCGAATCTCAACGACAATACTCCGCAATATCTTTTCCATCCTCAGTGAGCAAGTTGACCTGACAACTGCGCTTGCGGATGTAGTAGGCTGCCAAATGAATCAGCCTAGGCCAGTGTTTGTTGGTCGAACACCACCATTATTAAAAGAAAAAAGAAAAACCATATGTTATATTTCACTTGGTTAATTTATTGTTATCCTTATGCATATAACATATCAACGTGTGAATAGGTGAAAATTATTTTATGTTGATTTTAGAAAAGGGGAGAAGTTGATGGCTATGGGGGCTTTTGGGGAGTAGTAGCCATTAGGGATGCAAACAGTATGTGGGATAAGACTGCCAGTTGCATTAGGGAAGCAGCTAGGGAGGTGTTAGGCATCTCAAGAAGTCGATTGGGCAGGCGCTAAGAGGACTGGTGGTGAAATAGAGAAGTTCAAGAGAAGGTAGAGGCAAATAAGATGGGTTACGCGAAGTTGGTGGAGAGTAAGGATGAGGAGGAGCGGACGAATAGGGAGAAGTATAAGATGGCTAGTAAGGAGGCAAAGTTAGCAGTTACAACAACAAAACAACAACCTTTGTATTCATGATTGAAAGGCAAAGGCGGGGGGATAAGAAGTTTTGCAGTCTAGCCAAAGCGAGAGAGAAGAGGACCCATAAACTTGACCAAGTGATGTGCATCAAGGATGAGAACGGTAACGTACTTGTGGAAGAGGTACTCATTAGTAGGAGATGACAGTCACACTTCCATAAATTTTTGAACGAAGTGGGGGACAAAAATGTTGTACTGGGGGATTTGGAGCACTCTGAGAGGCATCGCGATTATGGTTATTGTAGGCGTATAAAGGTTGAGGAGGTGAATGATGCTATTCGTAGGATGCATAGGGGTAGAGCGTCTAGGCCAGACAAGATCCTGGTGGAATTTTAGAAGAGCGTCGACGGGGCAGGTATGGAGTGGTTGACTGAGTTGTTTAATGGCATGTTCAAGACAACAAAAATGCCCAAAGCATAGAGACAGAGTACGATGATTTCGTTGTACAAAAATAAAGGTGACATTCAAAATCTTTTGAGTCAATAATTTTTTTTTGAGTCAATCAAAATTGCAATATCTATAGAGGTATCAAGCTACTAAGTCACACTATGAAGGTTTGGGAAAGGATGGTATGAGAGTGAGGGGGGACATGACTATTTCTGAGAACTAATTCAGATTTAAGCTAGGACGCTCGACTATAGAAGCCATCCACCTAGTGAGAAAACTGGTGGAACAGTATAGGGAGAGGAAGAAAGATTTACACATGGTGTTCATCATTTCAGAAAAGGCTTACGACAAAGTCCCAGGGAGGTTTTATGGAGGTGCTTAGAGGTTAGAGGTGTACACTAGGTCGATTAGGGACATGTATGATGGAGCCAAGACCTGAGTAACGACAATGGGAGAAGACTCGGAGCATTTTCATAATTTGATAGGGTTGCACCAGGGAGCAACTCTTAGTTCGTTTTTATTTGCATTGGTGATGGATGTTTTGACGCGGCAAATTAAAAGTGAGGTGCCATGGTGTATGTTATTTGCGGATAACGTAGTTTCGATTGATGAAACTCGCGACGGAGCTAGCGCTAAGCTAGAGGTTTGGAGACAGACCCTAGATCTAAAGGTTTCAGGTTGGGCAGGATCAAGACAGAATACTTGGAGTGTAAGTTTAGTGATGTGGAGTATGCGGCTGATGCAGAAGTGAGGCGTGATACATAGGCCATCCAGATTAGAGGTAGTTTCAAATATCTTGGGTTTATTATCCAGAAAAATAGAGAGATTGGCGAGGATGTCACTCACCGTATTAGTGCAGGGTAGGTGAAATGGAGGCTCGCATCCGGAGTTTTGTGTGATAAGAAAGGTGCCACCAAAACATAAAGGCAAGTTCTACAAAGTGGTGGTTGGACAAGTTTTTTCTGTGTGGGGTGCAATGTTGGTTGGTCAAGCATTCTCATATTCAAAAAATAAAACTGGCGGAGATGAGGATGCTACGATGGATGTGTGAGCATTACTAGGAGAGATATGATTAGAAACGAGGACATCCGAGACAAGGTAGGAGTGAATTCGGTGGAGGACAAGATGCGGAAAGTGAGGTTGAGATGGTTCATGCATGTGATGAGGAGATGCACGGATGCCTCAGTGCGGAGGTGTGAGAGGTTGGCTATGGATGGATTCAAGAGTGGTAGAGGTAGGCGAAGACGCATTGGGGCGAGGTGATTAGGCAGGACATGGCGCAATTGCAGCTTATCGAGGACATGACCTTAGATAGGAAGGTGTGGAGGACACGGATTAGGGTAAAAGGGTAGTAGGTAGGATTGTGTCCATACTAGTGGGTAAGAGTGTATTATCTGGCTGTCCATTCTAGTAATCGTAGTATTATTCTTGTTTCTTGTTCTTCGATCTCTGTTACTATTTGTTGTTTCGTGTAGTTTGATGTATTTTGTTGTAGTATTGTTGTGTTATTATCTATTGTTTTTAGTACTGTCTGTTGTTTCTTTTATTTCCAGTACTTCTTGTATGGACTGTTTTTTATCTTGAAGCCTAGGGTCTATCGGAAACAACTGCTCTACCTCTAAGGTAGAGGTTAGGTCTGCGTACACCCTACCCTCTCCAGACCCCACTTTGCAGGATTACACTGGGTATGTTGTTGTTTGCCAAGTTCTAGTGCCCCCCTCCTTTCTACTTATAGATTTTAAGACTTTTTTGTTAAATTTTAAGCACACACTATCTTAGTGAGCTAACATGATACTTAAATAAATAGATTATGCATGATACTTAAATAAATAGATTATGCTGCTTGAATGAAGCTTTTGCATGGATAATAATAAGCTCTATGATTTAACTCTTAGTCTTTTATTATCTTTTAGATAAAGCATTGTAGTAGCTTCTTGGAACGAAGACTCATGTTCATTTACCTTCTTTTTCCTTGCAGTAAATTTTGATCTTCGTGATTATCAATTTTCTATCATCCGCACTGCTCTATTTAGCAATACCTTAGTGACATTACCCACAGGACTTGGAAAGACATTTATTGCCGCTGTTGTAATGTATAATTATTTCAGGTGGTTCCCCGAAGGTAATGCAATGCTACAACTGTCTTATTTCTTATTCTTTCGAACTTGTTTACCATACTATTTCCGGTAACTACTCACATCATGTCTCTACAATGGAGTGCTAGTTTATGGGAAGCAAGATTTGTCTCAGCTGAATCTGCTGAAATATTGAGCTGTACAAGAATAGCCAGTAGGTGCTTTGAACATTGGAATTTACTCTCTGCAGTCCGCATACCGATAAACTAAACTAATTTAACCTCTACATATAGTAAGAGTAAATTATTGAATGGACTGGGAAGTTTAAATAATGGTTTAATTGTGAAATGGTTAGTCAATAGTGTCATTGGGGCTTTGCTCTCCTCTTATTCTCCATTGTACTGTTTGGATGGACTAAACGTTATTTCCCAACAAAAACTCAAAAGGTTGTATCGCATTGAGATGCTGATTCGTTTTTCACCCACAATGAGAAGGGAAGTGGTAACCCCCTATTCAGTCACCGGTAGATCAAAAGGGATCCTGGAGAAGCAAGATCCCAGCCTGTGGGAAATTGGTTCAAGGACGGACATTTGTAGTCCTCCTTCTAATCTAACACTTCCTCCTTCTAATCTAACACTATCTCGTTCATCCAGATGACAAATGAAGTTGCACAAATGTGACTTGATCAGTTCTATAACAAATTTGGGACTCCATGCTTTCTCCTCTTTACTTTGATGACATCTTTTAAAATTTCAACTGTCATGCACTCTGTATAACAAAGAGCAAAAGGATTTGTCTTGAAATACGTAAGAACTCCACATGCAAAAATCCCCACAGATACCAAACATCCACTGCTACATGCTGCAGAAGAGCAAGTTTAAATTCATGATTGAACCAGTAAACCTTGAACAGTTTGATTCATAAACTTAACTTATTAAGCTCTTGCCATTTGCCAAAGATCATTTTGATTTCAATGCACCTCTGTCAGCAGCTAATTCTACTTGTTACATTTTGCTTCGATTTTTCAAGGTGTTGTTCTGAGTTCTTGTGTATTGAGTGCACATCTTATGCTAATAACTGTGAAGTATTATGCAGCAACCATATTAGTCCAGATACTTCATTTTATGCATTTATCGAGTTTGTGAACAAGGGAGATGTGGGTCCTTAAGATGTCGGAATCCTGATGAGCCCTTCAGTTACTGATGGCACTCCTGTTTATCTATCTATCTATCTATCTATCTGTGTAGATGATATTTAAATCCTGTGGATTAACTGTTATGGATGGTGTCCCATTGGCAGGAAAAATTGTTTTTGCAGCTCCTTCACGCCCACTTGTTCTGCAGCAGGTGGAAGCATTACATAAGTTTGTAGATATTCCACAAGTAAGCTAGGAGTTATGTTTTTTTTTTTTTTTTGAGCTAGGAGTTATGTTTTGCTTTATATTATTTTAAGTTGTTTCCTAATCCAATGTCCTAAAAGAGCAAATATACTGCTATTTACATTTTGAGACACTTGTTTTTAAACTGATTGCAGGAGTGCACAATTGATCTGACAGGTCAAACAAATCCTTTGAGAAGAGCGAGTTTATGGAAAGAGAGACGAGTTTTCTTTGTTACCCCACAAGTGCTGGAGAAGGATATACATTCTGGTGACATTCTGCACTCCAGTGTCGATATGATTTTATGTGTTCATAGTTTTCGTGTTTTCCAGAGACCCGAGGTCTAACCTGCACATGATTTGTGCTTTCATGATAGGCAATAGAACTTAACTTCCGGTGAGCTATTTGAATTTCTGGATGTCAATGCGTAAGCTAGAGGAGAGTCGCTTATATTTGTATATTTGGATCACTTTAGCGTCAACAACCGTAATCTCTCTTATCAGAGGTGTTGGAAACATGTCTAAAACTGAATCTATAGATTTTATGTATTTTTTGACATATTCTTGGAGGTATTTTCACGTATTGACTCTACACTTTCTGCAGATAAGAAGCTATATAACTAACAAATGAATTTTGTGATTATCCTTTCTTATTTTAAATAAAAAACAGATGTAAGTATTTACTAGAAACTTGAGGACACCATTATATTGAGCATTCCAGGTTTGAATAAGGATTGCAACAGGTTAATTGCTTGACCCAAATAGAATTATTCTGCTTAGATACTATCTAAATATGCTCCAAATATGAAAAATATAAGGTAGAGAGGTATCAGATGGTTAAGATTGAAAATGTCAAGTTGTAGTACTTGAAGATAACCACTTTGAGGACAACTCATTTAGGTTATTTGACACCCAAAACGTTGTTATTTGCTTCATGAGCTTTTAACAGTTTAATAACTGCTTGAATTGCTTGGATCTGGTTATGGATTTTCTTGTTCATTATGGTCATCGCCAGTTCCTTCCTGATATTTTTATGTTCCATGATTATGGTGTCATTGGTTTTTCATCATGGAGGTGAGTTAATTCGTTAGGGGCTATCATTTGACTCAACTTCTTATTTAGGGGATTCGGGTATCTGTATTTTAGTTAATGGTTATGGTGCTTTTTCCAAGGGACTGCATGCTTCTTGGCAAACTTGATTGCTATCCCTTCTTGATTCTAAATGGAGCTTATCTTGTGCTGTCTTGGAATATATAATATAGTATACGCAAGGGGAAGTTTTCCAACAGTCAGAGTTTAACAGATTATTGCTAATAGCCAATGGCTAATACCCCAAATAGATCCAACTTAGCCTCGGTTAACATAAATAGAAGGCTGTTGGTGTAACTTTTTGGTTTTAATTCTTTAATAATGCCTGAATGGAGACATACTGAAAAGTTGCTAGCACATCAACCATATGAGTCCTTGCATATAAATGTGTTAATTTGAGGAAATACTTCATGACTAAGGTTGAATGCACACGAGATATATTTATTTTTGATTAAGACAATTGTTAATCTCATATCTTTGTAATATTCCCTTCTTAGACCATATTGAACATTTGTGAAGTGTATCTGTAAATGTATCACAGGAATATGCTTCATGAGACATCTAGTTTGCTTGGTAATCGACGAGGCTCATCGCGCAAGTGGAAATTACTCTTATTGTGTAGTAGTTCGCGAGGTTTGTCATTTAGTTTGGTTTTATATGCTAGCTTTCTGATATGATTCTTAACGTGTCTGTCAAATTGCTTGCGCCCTGGTTTTGATGAAAGTAGATTTTCTAAACATTGCTTCATACCTATTTCAACGTGACACTATTTTGGAACTTTATGAGTTGCTTTGCCATATAAATTTCACTTGATACCTGTTTATGATAATTCTCTCCTTTCAGTTGATAATCAGTATTTCTAAAAAATTTAGATGACTGGGAAATATGTTCAATGTTCTCTCTGTTTCGATTATTTACTATTTAGAGTTGTTGCATGAGAATACCTATTCTTGGGAGGTGAGAGAACTAGAAAGGCGATCACCCTCTCTCCTTTTTGATAAAGTACCCTTTCACCCCATGTAAGCTTCTGTAATCTGGACGGTATATCAACAATTTTGTATTCTGCACTCCAGAATTAATTATTACAATGATGTGGAGCTGCATGGATATCTTTTTCAATAGAAAGAGGATTCAGGAACTTTAAAGTCCTCTGTGTAACTTTTTTGCAGTTACAGCATTTTTATTCATGACTTACAGCACCAAAATGGTACAGCATTTTTATTCATGACTTACAGCACCAAAATGGTACTTGTCTGAGTTCAAAAGTATCATGGATTTGATTTCTCAAGTGCGGACAGAATTAAGGATATGCAGTACTAATTCTATTTCGGTTGTAAAAGACATTTTAATCCAAGTTTTTTGACAGGAATCACCCATGTACTCATAGTATAGCAAAGCTATAGATATTCAAGAATATGGGACCAAAAAATTTCATCATGCTCTCTTTGTTCAAATCTGTCACAGTGTTATCGAAGGCAGAAAGTACAAAAAAGATCTAAGGTCCATTGAGGTGTTAAGCACAAAGCAAAGAGCAAAAAAAGTAAAATGGAGAAAAATACAAATATGTCTGTGCAGTCTAATACTAATAATTATAAGCATGAATAATTAATATATGGAGTTATGGACAAAAAAATTGATTTTTTTATAATAAAGTAAAATATCATTTGTTTAGTGCCACCTCTTCAGGATTACACTCATTAGAGAGGAAAAGTATGCCTTAGAGCCTCGATGATGAGAGTGAAGCACCCTCTTAGCGAGATGAAGCGCTCATCATGTTTTGCATCTCGCTTCGGGGCTTAGTGCATCTTTGACAAGACTAATCTGTCATTGTGATAACTGACATAAAGGGATTGTGGAAATAATTTATTTGCTTCATTTTACTCTATGAAGAAATAGAAACTGATTGTTGGTCTAGTGCTAACTTTGTATATGTAATTCAGCATTCTACCTCAGATTCTTGTTCTGCTTTTCCCTGCTAAAGTTAAATCCTCGGCCAGCACCTGCTAGTGATCATTAAATTTTGCCCATTTCCAAATTCCATACCAGACAGATTTCTATTAGTTCCAAAATTTAAATGCTTATTTCATTTTCTCAATGTATATTATGATGTATATTTTTAATCCGGTGCCCAAGAAAAATGTGAGGATCATAAGTGTTTTTTGAAATGGTAAGTATTACTCATATAGCACAAAAATTATGCCTAAATAAGAGGAAACCTTTACCTTTTTGTGTTTCTTTGAGGCAGTTTCCCCCTAAGTTGCGTGGGTGTGGGTGTCCGATACGGGTGTGGATCTAGAGGTCGGATCCTTCAACAACAGCAGCATACCCAGCCTATTTCCACAAAGTGGGGTCTGGGGAGGGTAAAGTGTACGCAGTCCATACCAGTGTTCAGCAATGCGCTTGCATCGTTGCATAATGTGGTGATGCAAGGCGAGGCGAGCAACTGTCGCTGCGACCCACCCTATTGAATCGACCGCTTCCAGCAGCAGTGCTCTGTTTCTTTCAGCAACAACAGTGCTCTGTTCTTCTTTTTCTTTCTTTTATTCTTTCTCTGTTTTTGTTAGCAGCAGATGTTGAAACATTATTAATTTAGATTTGTTTTTTCTTCTTTTTTTCTTTTTCTTTTTTCTTGTTTGTTTTGCTATTTTGCTAAACTGTTTTGCTATTATGGTTTGTGTTGTTTTGCTAGTCTGTTTCGCATCAAGTGTTTCGATGATCAAACCTCTGATTTTGGTGTTTAATCTAAAACTTTGCTTATGTATATTGTCTTTATTGCTGATTAAATAGTTGTTGTGATCTTTTCAGTTTTTTCTTACTGTTTGGATGCTCTAGTTAGTCTTTTTTCTTTTAAATTGTGCTTCACTTCAATGATGCGAGCGCTTCGCTTCACGCTTCACGCTTCTCTTAATGAGTGATGTGAAACCTTCTCGCTTTTTTCTACATCACGCTTCCCTGAACACTGGTCCATAGTACTACCTCAAAGGTGAAGTAGAGAGGCTATTTCTGATAGACCCCCAACTCAAGACAAAAAAACAGTCTAGAAAAAGACGTAATAAAAAACAAGAAACAATAGGTAGTAACACAACAACAGATATTAACAGAAACAAGACCACCACAAAGTAATACTATAAATAATCTATCCGAAACAACAAACATCAAACACCAAGAACAAGACACTACAAGCATATTACTATGACTACTGACACGACTACAAAACAAAGCACTCCTTTCTACTAGCAAGTTCGGATCCTTCATGATCTAAATTTTTAAGATCTGGCAATACGGATTCAGGTACATAAATGGGTGCTGAGATTCAGCTAAAAATAATCTCAATCTAAAAATAGAGTTGTATGTATAAATTATGAGACATCATGTGGAAACTTTACAAGGTATTCTGAGGAGAAAATATTGATCAAGAGGAGAATCCCAGAAGGAGATAAAAGGAAAATGAATAACATAGAAATTTCTATATACAAGGTATTCCATTTTCTTCAATTCCACCTTATCTTTTGTTTTGATTACAAATATTATTGTATTTGTCCTGAATTTCTCTGCCGATTTTGGTGTAAGTACCCAAAATCAGTTGATCAATTCCAGTAAGGATCCCACACCTACACTTACAACCTATGTCAAGTTGACACGGGTGCGGCACCAAAAGTGGAAAGTCCGAGCAACTTAGCATTTTTCCCACATTTATTTGTTTGGATTCGTAGGATGCCAAGAAAAATGTGTTTCTTTGTGTGGTTGCCATTAGAGGAGTGATCTTGACCCCAAAAAATGTGAGGAAGAGAAGATCACCTATGTTAGTTGGTGCTTTGTGTGTAAAATATTGGTAGAGGATGTAGTCCTTTTTGTACATGCCAAGTAGCATCATAGTTGTGGGAAATCTTGAGATAGTTTGGATTTTCGTCAACCATGCGAGGAACGGTGAAAGACACTTTATTTAGTTGAACCTTTAGAAGAAGGAAAGAAAGATATAAAACTTGGGATATTGCTCCGTTAGCTCTTATGTGGGTGGTTTGGAGAGAGAAATAGGATAACTTTTGATGAAAGTTGAATTTATCTTGAACATTTAAAGAATATCCTTTTATCCTTAGCTTCTTTTTGGGGCACCCATGAGATTGCTATTTGTATTGAATGATGGTTGTCTTTTGTGGACAACCATTTAGTTGTAGAGAACCATTTTGTTAGTTATGAATTCCCTTTGTGATAGTCATTAGGATGACAGTTGTCCCTATTCTGTGGTATATAAAGTCAACTCTAGGTAAAGGAATATTCTTTGAGGATCGAGACCATGAGCAGATCATTGGATATACAGATGTTGATTGGGCTGGATCACCCTCTGATAGACGTTCTACATTCGGATATTGTGTTTTAGTAGGAGGTAATTTGGTGTTCTGGAAGAGTAAGAAACAGATTGCTGTTGCTTGATCTAGTGCAGAATAAGAATATCGAGCAATGGCTGTAGCAACCTGTGAGCTAGTTTGGATTAAACAGTTGCTCAGAGAACTAAGATTTAGAGAGATCAGTCAGATGGAACTTGTGTGTGATAACCAAGCGGCCCTCCATATTGCATCAAATCAGGTATTTCATAAAAGGACTAATCACATTGAGATTGATTGCCACTTTGTAAGATAAAAGATGCTCTCATGAGATATTGTTACAAAATTTGTGAAGTCGAGTGATCAACTTGCAGATATCTTCCCCAAGTCCCTCGCTGGTCCTCCTATTAGTTACATCTGTAACAAGTCGGTATATATGACTTGTATGCACCAACTTGAGGGGGAGTGTTAGAATAACAACAAAAATAGGAAAAGTATGTAAAATCCTACTTGGATAAGGATTGTAATGTAGTGTCTATATATAGGGCAGCGTAATACTGTCGCTACACAATTCAATACTCCCTCCGTCCCATTTTATGAGGCACCGTTTGACTTGGCACGGTGTTTACGAAAAAAAGGAAAACTTTTGAAATTTGTGGTCTAAGACAAGCTTTAGATATTTGTGTGGTTGTAAATCATTTCATTAAGGGTAAAAGGGAAATTTTAAAGTTAAATTTTTTCTAATTATAGTAAGGTGACATTCTTTTTGGACGGACGAAAAAGGAAAGGGTGCCATATAAAATGGGACAGAGGGAGTAATATTTTTCTCCTATATTTCTCACAGTTTTGTAGGTTCCAAATTTTTTTGGTATACCTCTTGTACGGGGGAGTGTTTTCCCATTATTAATGAATATATTCCTTGACAATTTCTTTTAAAAAAGTTCCAGTCCCCAAATATAAGGGATCCATTTAGGGGAGGTCTTAGATTATCAGGCCATTTCCTGTTAAGTATAGCCTCTTTCCAAAGTGCAGTTTCAGACATTACGAACCAAGCTAGGCATTGTGCGACACTCCAACTCCTGCTTGAGGGGGGATGATTGACATTCTAATCTTGGTTAGCTTAGGACTCTACAATCAGCATGTATGTTTCTTACTGTTTTATGTGTATAAGAGTTACTCCTAAAACATAGTTGCCAAGTTATAGTCCTACGGGTATACTACACATGGTGAGAACAGAATGTGTGAGTGGCATACACAAATACTGCTAGAAGATGAGCATAGCCCAGGAAGTAGGTTGGAGGACTTTTCAATGTGTGTTGTATATATATTTCCTTGTACAAGCATCATTAGCAATTATCAGCACACAGAGAGCTTAAACTTCAGTTGTGTTGTTACTATCTAAGTTGCTCGGACTCAGGTGCGGGTGTCCGATACGGGTGTGGATCTAGAGGTCGGATCCTTCATGATCTAAATTTTAAGATTCGGGGATATGGATCCATGTATGGATACGGGTGCGGGGATTCGCCTAACAATAATTAAAATATCCAAAATTAGACTTATAAAACCTAAATTATGAGATATTATGTGGAGAACTTGAGGAGAATCCTGGAAGGAGATTAAAGGAAAAGGAGTGACATAGAAATTTCTATATAAAAGGTATTCCATTTTCTTCAGCTTCACCTTAGTTTTTGTAATGATTACAGAAATCATTAGAACTGTCCAGACTTTCCCCATTGATTTTGGTCAAAGTACCCGAAATCGGTTGACCAAATCGGACAATCCCGCACCCACACCCACACCCATGTCGTGTCGACACGGTTGCAGCACCAAAAGTGAAGAGTCTGAGCAACTTAGGTTACTATTATTTTCTGCAGGAATTGCCATCTCAATTCCTTAATTTATAAATATTTGGTTGGTGAAAATTCTAATTTTTGATTTATTTGTAGTTGATGGCATTTAACGTCCAAATCAGGATATTAGCATTAACTGCTACACCTGGGTGTAAGTAACTATTTATCTGCTGGACTTTGTTGGAATTTAAATCAGTCTCATGCCTTGTGTCACCCTTCTTACTGCGATCTTCCATGTGTCAGCTAAAAGGCAGGCAGTTCAGAGAGTGATTGATAACTTGCAAATATCAACACTTGAATATCGAAATGAAACGGACCCAGATGTGCTCCCATATGTGCATGCTCGAAAGATTGAACAGATAACAGTATAAATAACTCCCTTTTGGCTCTCTGCTGGAGCTTTATCTTCGCAGTTTATATTCAAAATTTTCTAATCTACTTTCAGGTTCCCATGGGCCAAGATGCTACTGAAGTTGGTGAACTCCTCTTTGAAGTAATGGACCCATTAGCGGCTCGGCTTCGTGCATACGGACTACAAGTGAATAGAGACTGCCGGACAGTATGGCTATTATACTTGAAAATTCTTTAGATGTTTTATTTAATCATGGGATAGTTATTTGCTACATTTTTGGATGCGCTGTTCTGACTAGTCAGTCAACGAAGTTCATGTTCTGGTTCATTTTTGTTCTGGTTATTTTTTTCTTTCATGTTCGCAATTCTAAGTGGATTATAGTGAAGCAGTCTATTGTTAAACGGATGCTATTGCCTTAATGTGGCTCCTATCCTAAGGTCATGGGAAAGCCAAAACTTGTATATAATAAGTCAATGCTGGGTTGGTTGAGACTCTTTCTTAGTGAAGTGGGAAGACAGCACTGAATCAGATAGGCACAGAAGAAGAAGTGGTTTCATCCGACCGGCAAGATAACAATAGAGAAAATTGCTTTTCTAGTGATTTCTCGACAGAACGATTTCTTGTGAGCCGTGAAAGAGATAAATCCTAGTCGTAAGTACGAATTGCCGCCTATCTCATGCCATGCTTCTTCTTTCTCCAAATCGGTTCCTAGTGTCAGTCAATCAAGATTAGGCATCGAGAGAGGGAAGAGACTTGATTTTATACACTTTACCGAATAAAAAAAAATTATGCAACAAAATTTCAGAGTTCTTGAGAAGCAAGCAGTAATACCAAGAATATTGTGAATATACAAATTACTAAACAAAGTACTTGTAAAAAGTTCTAAAATCTTACCAGTTCAAGAGGAAAAATTTCAATAGCCGACTGAAAGAGAGAGCAGGCATAATGGAGAGGAAAAAAAACGACGTGTGAGCTTTTTGGGGAAATAAATTTAGTGTTTTAAAAAGAGTCTGAATAGGGTTAAGACCCACAGATCTGACCGAATTAGATGCTTTCAGACCGATTAAGAGGTTTTTTTAAAAAGAACAAATGCACTTAATGGGCTGAAATCTTAATCATTCAGATTCAGACCCTTTTTAAGTGCAAACAAATGAGGTCTTAATGAGTAAGGTATAATTTCTGAAAAAGTCTAACTGTAAATTTCTGTTTCAAAAACCCTGACTTTTTTTCGTTCTTAAGGTCTTCTCATCACTGAACTCAAATGTTGGGGGCGTGTAAGCTCTTGTGCCAGCTTGTACTAATATGATTCTAGAGGTTTTTACTCTGAAGTACAGATAAGGACGACTTTTAATCTGTCAAACAATCAGAGTAATATAAAATACAAAGGATCCTATATATGCTTTAACCAAAAGCACATTTGCATAAAAGAGGATACATTGAATGAGCAGGGGATATTATTTGGATAGCAGAATTGAACTATTGATTTGCTAATTTATCATGTTTTCTAATTTTTGAAGATCTTTTGTTCTTCTAGGGGCTCTACAAAGCATGGTAACCATGTTCATATGTACATATCGACTGTGCTCTTCTTCCATTTCAGCTATTTTATGTAACTGTTGTCACTACTAAAATTGGATAGCACAATCCCTCTTCTATATATGTAGTTGTCTTCGTTTATTTGTTGTGTAAGTCTCTCTCTCTCTCTCTATGTATATATACTTGTTCCTTTCTTAAGTTTTTTTTATCTTGTCCAATTTACAGTTAAGCCCACATCTGATACTTGATTCACGGTCAAGATTTCGTGAAGCCCCACCTCAAAATTTGCCTCAAGTAAAGTTTCAAGAAATTGATGGACTATATGGGGTATTAATAACACTTTCCCATATAGTGAAGCTACTCTCGAGCCATGGGATAAAATCTGCATTTGAGATGCTTGAAGAAAAACTGCAATCCAAGTTTGTCCTCGTTGAACTTCCAGAATTTGATAAATTCAACTTGATGAAAGAATGTATTTCGTTTTCAATGAGTGGATTTGGTTTGAACAATAATATCCCTCCTAATAACATACTGTCCCAATGCATGACATAACATTTCTAACGACCAATTGCATCCAAGATATAGTCATATATGTATCGTGCAGTTAATTTCACTGATTTTCTGCAACTTCTACTTTTTTTTTTCTGAAAGATTAGATAAGCTTTGTCTGTTCTCTAAACATGTACATGTCGTTTACAGGTTGTTCGGACGACTGATGGGCAGAAATGAAATTCTTTTGAAAGCAAAGCGTTTAATGCAGCAAGTTGTATCTCATGGTGCTCCTAGTCCTAAGTTATCAAAGACATTGGAAATACTGATTGATCATTTCAGTATGTTACATACCACATTCTTCTGTTTGTTTAAATATTTGTCATTTTAACTGTTCAATGATCACCCTGTTTATGTTTACTTGGATACAAACGGCTTTGAAGCATGTTTTTAATGGTTGGCTCGGACATCATTTTATTGATGAAATCTTCATTGTTTGTCAATAGGTTTTGAGAGTTTGGGTGTGTTATTCGATTCTTTTGATTTTGGATTCATTTTATTGTGCTTTTTGTAAATTTTAGATTCTCCCATCTTAGTAATCCTAATAGAGGCAAAGCTAGTGGTACATCAGCAACTATATCCTTTGAGTTTAATATTGGAGAACTGTGATTTAGTTTCTACTGTTTTCAGTGAAGTTTTTGTTTTTTCTTTGCAAAAAAATAAAATAAAAAAATAAAATTCAAACTTAATTTTGTTGTTTAGTCCCACGGAATTCTAAGTGGGGTAATACATTCTTCTACCATTCCCGTCTTTCACAGTTAAAATTCTTGAACCATGTCACTGAAAGATAAACATTGTCTACTAATAACTTTGTTCCCTGTTGGGGGTCTTAAGGCCGCCAAAACAAGCAGGGCAGAAATTTAGGCCATAGATAAGCTTCTTTGGTAATAATACCTTATTACACATTGATTTTCACGTTAAAAGGTGAATCATGAATGCCTCACATGCATTAGGTGGATTATCAGCTTCTCAGCACAGTGTTGCACTCATGCTCAGGGTACTTTTACCCTCTAGAAAATGACATAGCAAAGTCAAGTTGACAAATAGAAATAGGTGAATATGAAGTATTATTCTTTGCTAATGGTGGATTTGAAGTTCATTTGTGGCTTATGGTTCAAACTAGGGTACAGTCAACTCTTAGCTAGCGATTTGGTTTGTAATATTTAAATAGGTATTTCACTCAATTTCCTATATGGTGCACTAAATTAGCAAGGAGAAATGTCATCTCTTGTGCAAATTGTCAATTGCAGAGATGGACTTATGGAAAGTGGGATCCTGTAATATCAGATACTAAGTTATTAGTAGTCTCTCTCTCTCTCTCTCTCTATCTCTCTTTGCATGAAATAATGTAATGATCAATTTCAAGACCTTTTTTAATTATCCGTCTTCATATAGTCGCTGTAATTCCAGGGTTGCACCTCCTTAAGTTTGCCAGATGATGTAGTTTTTAATGTTGCTGGAATTTATCATGATCAAGTCAGTCGTAGAAAACATAGGATTTCCTTTTTCTTTTTTTCAGAAATCAGATTTCTTGTTTGGACTCTGGACCTTGTCATGGTAAATTTAGTGCATCCTACTTTGTTATTTCCTTTGATATCTTTCCATCTGTTGCAGAAATGAGTGATCCAAAAAAATCAAGGGTTATCATTTTCTCAAATTATAGACAAAGTGTCAGGTAAAGCCTCTATCAGTCCCTCGCAATGCTATTCTCACACTTCAATTACTTGATTGCAATTGTCTTTTTTTTTTTCCTTTTAAATTCTGAAAACCTGATTTTGGCTGCAGTGACATATTGCATTCTGTGAGGAGTTCAACAGATTTAGTTAAAGCTACTGAGTTCATAGGCCAAAGCTCAGGTACCCTACACTATACGTTTCAGTGGATCAATATCCTACTGCCTTGGTAATTTAATCTGTTCCTTTGTTAGACAAGGGCTATTTTCCTCTTGGAAAAAGGCCATCGGAGTGTTCTTGTGCAATAATTTTAAGAGGTGTACTGGTCATTTCTCCTTATGCGGCAGTTTATTATCATTACCATGTTTGCTGGAATTCAAGGTTTTACATAGCAATGGCTGCTAATTTTGATGGTATCAGTTGGTCTTCAGTCTTAATTCATAATTGCAATTTTCTGAACATACATCTGTTCTAAGTTATGACATATACATGCATTCCATTTTTCTCTGTTTCACCAGTTACTACATGTTAGAACCACATCTTTCGGTCGAGGTGTGAGCTTCGGTGCGAGCACCAAAACCATTACGCTTGAGCTACAAAATTAAAAAAATTGAATCCTTCCTAAGCTTGATGATAAAGCTGCAGTAATAACTATTTCTGCTTCCCTCCCCCAAAAAGACAAGTCAAAGAATGACGTTATACAATGGAGAAATGCATGCTGTAGGAAATGTAATCTATGATAAGTCTGAGTGAAACTTAAACTGCTGTGTTTAAGTCTTTATGATTAAGTTTGTAGCCTCAGTGTTGCTAAAGACTCACTTTAGGCATGCTTAAGTCCTGAAGTTAGGTGAAGCTCAGGTATGGCACTTTGGTGCAGGCACCGCGGTACAGCCTCAGTGTTGCTAAAGACTCACTTTAGGCATACTTAAGTCCTGAAGTTAGGTGAAGCTCAGGTAGGGCGCTTTGGTGCAGGCACCGAGGTACTAAGGAAAACACTTCATGGGCCATGGATTGTCCTTAAGAGGGTAGCACTAGACAATAAATATCTACCAAAGTAACCTTTATTAATTGTTAACAAGATGTTATGAATTTTTTAATGATTAGGTATATAAGAACTTAGAAATTTAGTAATAGAAAATTAGTCACGAAAAAACTTAAAATTGTATTTTAACTTCTAAATCAAATGGTTGACAGGGTTATTCCTCATATATTTCTCTTGATTATAGTCTTCTCAGCTTTCTCATCCAAAAAAATTGATTGTCTTTACAATGATTTCTTTTCATGCATCACACACACATTCTTCATTAGCCTTTCTCGCTAAAGCCCATGCTTCAATTGTGCCTTACGCTTAAAGCCCCAGCAAAACCTTATCGCCTTTCTAGTCTTTTTGCCTTTTACAACTCTCACTGCCTTTTTCTGGTGCTCATATCTTGTTTATCACGTCAAAATACTTATTATCTTCAGTCCTCAGGATGGAACTACAATGATAGTCCCTTCATAGTTTCACTAAATTGGAGGAAGACCATCTTTTTACTTTTATGGTGCATTGTTAGGAAATTAAGATTTCTCTAGAAACTCCTAGATAGTAGATATTTTTGTAGTAGACAAGTCTTTTTAGTTAAAATGAGTGGTGGTTAGTTAGCCACATATGTCAATAGTTTAGTGTGAGATATTTTGCTTATTTTGTGGTTTGTAAGACTCACAGTTTATATATAAAAGGAAGCATATGTAATGAAACATCTAGAGAGAAATAGAACTCAAGAACCTTCAGTTTTTTCCTTCTTTCTCTGCAGTTTTTTGTAGCAATTTACAGCTGCAATTTCCTTATTGTTCCTCCCTGTAGCTTTACACTCCCTGTTCCTTTTGTTTATAACACGGTATCAGAACTTATTTCTTAAGGGATCTGAACCAAATCTTGTTGATTATCAAATTTCTGTTTTTTTATCGAATCTAGTTGCTGGAAAGACATGGCACTAGAAAATCAACCAACGACGGGTCCTCCGATTTTTATCGGGGAGAATTATCATATTTGGGCTATCAAGACGAAGGCTTATTTGAAGGCTCTCAACTTACGGGATGTTGTTGAGAGAGGAGAACCTGCTGTCCAGCCATTGAGAGACAACGCAACTCTCAATGAAATTAAAAAGTATGATGAGTTGGTGACTAGATCTCCAAGAGCTCTCACTTGCATACATTCAAGTCTTATGGAAGTGATGTTTACAAGGATTATGGCTTGTGAAACAGCCAAAGAGGCCTGGGATAAGTTAAAGGAAGAGTTTGAAGGCAGCAACAAAGTGAAGTCTGTCAAGGTCTTAACTTTGAAGAGGGAGTTTGAGCTCTTGAAGATGAAGGAATCGGATAGTGTGAAAGAATACTCTTCCACGCTGATGGAGATTGTGAACCAGCTAAGAATAGTTGGTGAAAACTTTCCAGATCAGAAAATTGTTGAAAAGATTTTGATCAGCCTTCCAGACAAGTTCGAGGCAAAAATCTCAGCTATTGAAGAGTCTTGTGACTTGACTACTCTTACAATAGCTGAACTGATCTCCAAATTGCAAGTCCAAGAGCAATGGGTAATTATGAGAAGTGAAGGGACCGTAGAAGATGCCTTTCAAGTAAGGCATAAATTCAAGCAACAAAAGGAAGGCAAAAAAGTCTCTTTAGACTACTCCGGAAAGGTGAAATCTGGTGGATACCAAGGTGAATCATCGAGAAAAGGAAAATTTCGACCTTGTGGTATTTGTGAGAAGACAAACCACTTGGAGAAGAATTGTTGGCAGAAGTCAAAGAGGTCTCCTAGTCAATGTAGATATTGTAAGAAGTATGGACACATTGAGAGGTATTGCAGGCAAAAGCAAACTCAAAGACGAGTAAATTTCGCAGAAGATAACCAAGTTGGAAAATCAGAGGAGGAGGTATTCATGGCCTCGCACACATCACATGTTGATCGATGTAATTGGTATGTTGATAGTGCGTGCACAAGGCACATAGCGATTGATGAAAATTTGTTTGTTAGTTTGGACAGATCTGATAGGACCAAAGTGAAGCTTGGAAATGGTGCACTGGTACAAGCTCAAGGTAGAGGTTCAGTAAAATTTCCTACGGATGAAGGTATGAAAATCATTAATGATGTTCTTTATGTGCCAAGTTTGACTCAAAACTTGTTGAGTTTTGCTTAGTTTCTTCATAATAATTATTCACTTAATTTTAAGGATAAAAAATGTGTCATATATGATCCTAAAGGATGTGAAATAGCTAAAATTGGCATGATTGACAATTCCTTTCCAATTTCATGCTATTCTGCTGAAAGTTGCTCTTTCAATGTTGAATTGAGTGGTACTAGGCTTTGGCACAAAAGGTTCGGTCATTACAACCTTAATTCATTGGTGTATATGCAATCAAAGGGTATGGTGCTCGATGTACCCAAAATGGACATATGCCGAGATGTTTGTGAGTCGTGTCAATTTGGTAAATTGCATAGACGATCCTTTCCTAAAGGAAGTCTTTGGAGGGCGAAGGAAAAGCTAGAGTTGGTTTATACAGATATATGTGGACCAATGAGGACAGCTTCTTTGAGGGGAAACAAATACTTTATTCTCTTTGTGGATGATCTAACTCGAATGACATGGGTCTACTTTCTAAGTAGCAAAGCTCAGGTGTTTTCTGTTTTCAAGGAATTCAAGGCTATGGTTGAAAGAGAGAGTGGCTGCCGATTGAAGTATATCAGGTTTGATAACGGAATTGAATATACTTCGCATCAGTTCAACAAGTATTGTAAAGATTTGGGTATTCAACAACAATTCACTATGAGCTACACTCCAGAACAGAATGGGGTTTCTGAGAGGAAGAACAGAACGGTGATGGAGATGGCGAGATGCATGCTGGCAGAAAAGAAGATACCTAAATATTTTTGGGCTGAGGCAGTCAATACTGCCGTCTATCTGCTGAATAGATTACCAACTAGAGCACTCCAAGGCATGACACCATTTGAAGCATGGAAGGGTATAAAGCCGTCTGCGAGACACTTGAAAGTATTTGGTTCAGTGTGCTATGCCCATGTTCCAGATGCTAAAAGAGGCAAATTGGACAGAAAAGCAGAACTCTGTATTTTGTTGGGCTATAGCACAATTGCAAAAAGGTACAAAGTGTATAACGTTAGCACCAAGAAGGTGTTTATCAGTAGAGATCTTGTAGTGGAAGAGTCTAGCCACTATGATTGGGATCGAGATATTATTGTAAAGAACCAAGATGGCAGTACTTAAGCTGCAACTCCAAGTCTGCAAAAGAGTGTTACTTCCTCTAGTTCTATTGCTGGAACAAAGCACAATTCAGATGTTGAACTAACTATAGATTCTCGTGTTTTGAAGACCAGATCACTAGCTGAAGTTTATGAGCAATGCAATTTTGCTCTTGTCGAACCATCCTCCTTTGAAGAAGCAACAAAGCAGGAAGTTTGGATTTCCGCAATAGAGGAGGAGCTTGCCATGATTAATAAAAATGATACTTGGGAGCTGGTTGATAGGCCAGAACAGAAGAACACCATCGGTGTCAAATGGGTCTACAGAACAAAATTCAATCCAGATGGCTCCATTTTCAAGCATAAAGCCAGACACGTAGTTAAAGGCTATTCCCAGTAGCCTGGAGTGGACTTTGGAGATACGTTTGCTCCTGTTGCGAGGCATGAGACAGTAAGATTTCTAGTCGCTCTTGCAGCACAATACAAGTGGAAAATCTACCATTTAGACGTCAAATCTGCATTTCTAAATGGATTTCTTGAAGAAGACATTTATGTTGAACAACCTGAAGGTTTTACGGTTGCTGGTGAAGAAGACAAGGTGTATAAGCTTAAAAAAGCTCTCTACGGTCTTAAACAAGCTCCGAGAGCATGGTATAGTAGGATGGATACTTATTTGCTGTCTCAAGGCTTCAACAGAAGCCTAAATGAGCCTACTTTGTACTTCAAAAGGCAAGTTGATTGTGATATCAGTTTGTGTTGATGTTTGATGATCACAGGTGATAATTCTCTTGCAGTGCAAGAATTTAAAAATGAGATGTTAAAAGTTTTTGAGATGTCTGATCTAGGATAGATGAAGTTTTTCCTGGGAATGGAGATTTCTTAATCTTCTGAAGGAATTTTTTTGTCCCAAAAAAGGTATGCCTTGAATCTGTTAAAGAAGTTCAAGCTTAACAAGTGCAAGCCTATTGCTACTCCACTTGTTGTGAACGAAAAATTGATGAAGGATGACGACGAGGAGAGAGTAGACCCAAAACACTATAGAACTCTTATTGGGAGTCTATTGTATCTGACTGCTTCCACGCTAGATATAATGTTCGCTGCTAGTTTACTGTCTCGGAATATGCAAAGTCCAAGCACAAAGCATTTCGGAGCTGCTAAAGCCTAAAAAGGTGCTGAGGTACATTAGAGGGACAACTGATTATGGAATTTGGTATAGAAGTGTGGAGAATGGATCTCTTATTGGCTATTCAGATAGTGATTGGGGTGGATGTTTGGACGATTACAAAAGCACATCTGGTTACTCTTTTTCATTTGGTTTGGGCATTTTTTCTTGGAGCACAAAAAAGCAAGATATCGTAGCTCAATCTTCCGCGGAAATCGAGTACGTGGCTGCTGCAACTGCCACAAATCAAGGAATTTGGTTGAGAAAGATCTTGTTTGAAGTGGACCTTCTGCCAAAAGAACCAACAGTGATCTATGTGGACAATAAATCAGCCATTGCGATGGCTGAAAATCTGGTGCAGCATGGAAGAACGAAGCATATTAACATCAGATTTCATGCTTTAAGAGATGCCGAGAAACATCATACGAAGAACATATTAGTAGGACCATCTCTGGTCGTCTTCTTTCTTTTTAAGATTCTGTGTTATCCATCTCGGGCGACCATCTCCGGTCGTCTTCTTTCTTTTTGGTCCGGCCGCTGACCGCCGTCGACCACCGATCTCCATCTCCGGCGACCTCTTCTCCGGCGACCTTCGTCTCCACTGATCTCATCTCCGGCGATCCAGATCTTGCTTAGTCCGGCGAGTCCTTTCTTTTCCGATCTTGGTTCGTCCGGCGACCCTCTTTCTTTTTTCAGATCTTGCCTTTTCCGACTTTCCTGTTTTGATTTGGTTGCACCAGGGATCGACTCTTAGTCCGTTTTTATTCGCCTTGGTGATGGATGTATTGACACGGCATATTCAAGGAGAGGTACCTTGGTGTATATTATTTGCGGATGGTGTAGTGCTTATTGACGAGTCCTGGGGAGGAGCTAATGATAAGTTGGAGGTTTGGAGACAGATCTTATTGTCTAAAGGGTTTGGGCTGAGCAGGACCAAGATGGAGTACTTGGAGTGTAAGTTCAGTGATTTGACACATGAGGTTGACGTGGTAGTGGAGCTGGATTCTCAGGCCATTCGAAAGAGGGATAGTTTCAAGTATCTTGGGTCTATGATTCAGGGGAATGGATGCACCGTATTGGTGCAGGGTGGTTGAAATGGAGGCTCGCTTCGGGAGTCTTGTGTGATAAGAAGGTGCCTCCTAAGCTTAAAGGTAAGTTCTATAGAGTGACAGTCCGACCGGCTATGTTGTACGGAGCTGAGTGTTGGCCAGTTAAGAACTTCCACATTCAAAAGTTGAAGGTGGCAGAGATGAGGATGTTGAGATGGATGTGCGGACTAACTAGGAGGGATAGAGTTAGAAATGAGTTTATTCAAGAGAAGGTGGGAGTAGCCTCGGTGGAAGCTAAGATGCGGGAAGTGAGATTGAGATAGTTTGGGCATGTGATGAGACGGTGCATGGATGCCCCAGTACGGAGGTGTGAGAGGCTCGCTACGGATTGTTTCAGACGGGGTAGAGGTAGGCCGAAGAAATATTGGAGGGAAGTGATTAGGCATGACATGGAGCAGTTACAGCTTACAGAGGACATGACCCTTGATAGGAAGGTGTGGAGGACGCGGATTAGGGTAGAGGGTTAGTGAGTAGGAGTGCGTCCTTACTTGTAGGGAGGAGTGCTTTGTTTGTCGATGTACCTGTAGTCATAGGGTTATGCCTGTGTCTTGTAGTTTCTTGTTTGCTGTGTTTTGGTGTTGTGTGTGATTTCGGATAGATAGTTCATAGCATTACTCCGTGGGTGTTTTGTTTCTTTTATCTAGTGGTGTGTTACCCCATTTTGTTGTTTGTTTTTATGTTTTTTGCTTGTTATACTGTTATTTGTCTTGAGTCGGGGGTCTATCGGAAACAACCTATCTACTTCATCTGAGGTAGTGGTATGGACTGCGTACACTTTACCCTCCCCAGACCCCACTTTGTGGGAATACACTGGGTATGTTGTTGTTGTTGTTGAGAAAAATGGTGAAGTCAAGCTGGTGCATTGCAGCAGTGAAGAACAACAAGCTGATATCCTAACGAAGGCTCTTCCCACCAACAAGTTTGAGTTTCAAAGGACGTTGTAGGGAGTTTCAATGAAAAATCTTAAGGAGGAGTGTTAGGAAATTAAGATTTCTCTAGAAACTCCTAGATAGTAGATATTTTTGTAGTAGACAAGTCTTTTTAGTTAAAATGAGTGGTGGTTAGTTAGCCACATATGTCAATAGTTTAGTGTGAGATATTTTGCTTATTTTGTGGTTTGTAAGACTCACAGTTTATATATAAAAGGAAGCATATGTAATGAAACATCTAGAGAGAAATAGAACTCAAGAACCTTCAGTTTTTTCCTTCTTTCTCTGCAGTTTTTTGTAGCAATTTACAGCTGCAATTTCCTTATTGTTCCTCCCTGTAGCTTTACACTCCCTGTTCCTTTTGTTTATAACATGCATCTTTCCTCAAATATTTCAGTTTGTCCTAATTCCTGATGATAATATGTCAAACAAATTTACCTCCACGCATCTCTTTCATTTTTACTTCTAAGAATCTGCAGTTCTCATAGCATTATTTCATGAACTCCTTTGCAGGCAAAGCATCAAAAGGTCAATCACAAAAAAATCAACAGGCTGTTTTGGAGGTAATTCTTTTGCTCTCCTTCTATTGTCACTTGACAGTAGACTTTTCTTGAATTGACTTTTTCATGTAGAAATTTCGAACTGGTGAATACAATGTCATTGTTGCAACATCAATTGGTGAAGAAGGTCTGGACATCATGGAAGTAGATCTTGTCATATGCTTTGATGCTAATATATCACCTTTGAGAATGATTCAGCGCATGGGCAGAACAGGAAGGAAACATGAAGGACGAGTTGATATCCTTTTCATCTAGTTTTGGCTTTTCCTTTCTTTCTTTTTTTTTTTCTTTCATTTGCTAAAGTTGTTTTTTTCTAAGTACAACTTTTTTCTCTGCACTTGCAATATTCAGTTTCTGGCACCCACATTATTTTTTAATGTGTTTATTTCAATAGATTTCCTTAATGAAGTTCTACTGGTTTTAGCTTACGAAGGAAGAGAGTTAAAAGGTTACTTGCAAAAGCAAACAAATGGCAAGACAGTTATCAAAGACATGAGAAATGGGGGAATGAATAGCTTTTCATTTCATTCCAGTCCGAGGATGGTATGCCATATCAACAGATTTTCTCACCAGCTTCATGGAAACCATTACCTTCTTAAGTTTGTATGTTTGTTTATTGTAGATTCCACATATTTTTAAACCAGAAGTTCAGTTTCTCAAGCTATCAATTCCACAGTTTGTTCCTCGTGGAAAAAACACCAAAGATGTTCACCCTATACAGGTGTCTGCATTACAGAACAAATTAAATGATGAAGAAGCAAACTTGCTCGCGAAATATTTCAAGTTTACTGGTCAGGAGGCTCAGGACACATGGAGACCATCACTTATTGCCTTTCGTCATTCCCAGGCATTTCCGTCCAAAGTGCACAGAGTGGTGCATTCATTTAGAACAGGGATGCTAATAGATGCCATGCAAAATTTGCAAGAAATTCCTTTTCCTCGAGATGTCAAAACTTCTAGTAGTGAGGTTCTCACAGTGACATTGCTTAACTTCTTATTTGTAGAATAACTGAAAATTGAATCACTTCTCTTTGATGGCTCAGGATGAAACTTCAGAAAATTTGTCTATGAAAGTTGAAGCTACCGAACCATGTGAAGAAAATCTGAAAGGTAACTTATATACATACTCAATAGATTCATCAGCAAAACTATTGAGCAGTTTGAGCATTTTATCAATTGATGTTTGATAATCTATATTCTTCCCTAATATATTGGCTCTACATTACCACCGAATCTGACCGAAATAATTGATTTTTTCATCAAATGGAATTGGTATTAATTTTCAATGATTCAACTATTACAAATAGTGCTATGATATGTTAATGTTGCCTTTCATAAGATGCCTTCAACAATTTACCCAGTTTTACATGATGCAGCAGATATATCCCCATCCATTTCAATGTAACAGCACTTTGTTGCCAACAGAATAAATATATTATTCTTCTGAAAGTATTTGGGTGTGCCTGCTTTGTTCACTCTAGGAATTTTGGAACACTTGATTCTACAGTCCTTAAATGTGTCTGTATTGGATATTTTCCAACAAATAAAGGGCACAAATGCTATCATCCTCCTTGGAGATCCTTTATCAGCATAAGTGTTACCTTTTGAGTGTATTACACCATCACCTCTTCAGGGAAGTTGTAATAAGGAAGGAGAGATAATTTTCCCTAGTTCTACCTCTGAAACCACAGTGAAATTGGAGAAAGAATTCAGGGGGAGATTGTTGGCCATTTGGATAAACCCGATTTGATAACTTACTCAAGGATAAATAGAGCAGAAGAAGCCATCATCCAATCAATCAAAGCTGAATCCTCTTCTACCTGTGAATTATCTACATTTCTAATGAGTTAGACTTGCCTAGTTCATAGAAAAAGAGTTAGATCTTGCACCAAGCATTCTTTATCTAATTTTGTCTCCTATATTCTCTGTCTCCCTTTTGTAGACTTTGCCTTGTTTATTCCTTTTGTGTCTATTACCCCGAATTGGTGGGAAACATTTAATTTGGTAATCCTAAATGGAAGCAGCTATGAGTGAAGAAATGAGGGCCTTGTCATTTCACCACCAGACAAGAAGCTGGTTGACTGCAAATGGGTCTTTACTGTGAAACACAAAGCTGATAGTTCGATTGAAGGATTCAAAGAAAGATTGGTGGCGAAGGAATTCTCTCAAACTTATGGATTGAATTATCAAGAGACGTTTACCCCTGTTGCTAAAATGAACACTATTAGGCGTCGTTTGGTTGGGAACAACTTATCCCGGGATTAACTATCCCGGGATTAGTTATTCCGGGATAAGTTATCCCACCATGTATGTGGGATAACTTATCCCATCACTAAGGCAAAAGTGGTGGGATAAATAATCTCAATCCCTCACATCAAACGACGGATAAAATATCCTATATTTTATCCCGGGATTATTTATCCCAATCCCTCACACCAAACGACCCCTTAGAATACTTTTGACCTGGGCACCTAATCTTGATTGGGACTTAGAACAATTTGACGTGAAGAATACATATCTTCATGGAGACTTAGGGTGTGTTCAGTATGAAAGAAATGTTTTCCAATTTTTCCATGTTCGGTTGGTCATATATTGGAAAACATTATTTCTAGGAAAACAAACTCCTTAAAAATGAGGAAGTGACTTCCCTAATGAAAGTAAGGAAAATAAGTTTCACTAGTGACATTCCACATTGATTGTCCCCTTCCCACCCTCCAACACACCTCATCTTCAAACCCACCCATATAGCCCTCATCCGCACCACCACCCACACACCTACCTCCAACCCCACCTTCCATAGTATTTGTCTAAATTATATACAAATGCTTTTAGGATAATATGTTTTGATTACCTACCAAACACAAGAAAATAAGTAAGAAACCCACTTATTTTCCTAGAGAACATTTTTCAAAAAAATATTTACCATGGAAAACATTTTCCTTCAGACCGAACACACCCTTAAAAAAGAGGTGTATATGGAGACCCCTCCTAGATTTGATATTGAACAAAGTAAAGGAAAGGTATGCATACCGAAGTGAGCTTTATACGGACTCAAGCAATCCCTTAACGCTTGGTTTGACAGATTCTTCAAAGCAATGTTTATCATACCCTTTTCATAAGATCTCAAAAGGTAAACTCACTCTTCTACTAGTTTATACATAACAACAACAACATACCCATTGTAATTCCACAAGTGGGGTATGGGGAGGGTGGTGTGTACGAAACTTTACCCTCTTTTTTTTTTTTTTTTTGAAGATGGTAAATTTGTATTCATCAGCATTAAGGACATGCTGGAGACCTCCAAAAAATGTTAGAGCCTAGCTACTTACAAAGAACCTAAGAAGTCTACTAATTGTACAACTTCATCTATACAAGATTCTTTACACCAAAAATAAAAGGTGGCAATGCAGCTGTCCTTGACCTTCTGAATGCTATTGGTCCTGTCTTCATAGCATCTTCCGTTTCTCTCCATCCATATTGTCCACCAAATACGGGGAGGGATTAATCTCCACCACTTCTTTACCCTTATAGGTAGAGAAGTTGTTTTTGATAGACCTTCGGCTCATAGTTTATGTTGATGATATTGATGACTATAGGTGATAAAGAGACGATAACCCGATTGAAGAAGATGTTGACACATGATTGTAAATCAAGGATTTACGAACATTGCAGTCCTTGGGAATTGAGGTTGCTAGATCGTAAAGAGAGGGATTTTTATCTCTCAAAGGATGTATATTCTGGATCTCTTGAAAGAGATAGTATGATAGGTTGCAAACCAACATAATCATCCAGTGAAAGTAATCACAAGTTACAAACAAGAGTTGGCTATTAGTTGACGAAGAGATATATTAGAAGTTGGTTGGAAGACTTATTATATCTCACACACTAGACCAGATATAGGCTATTCAGTCAGCTTGGTGAGTCGGTTTATAAATTATCCCCGAGACTCTCATATGCAAGTTATCTTCCACATTTTACGGTATCTAAAGTCTGCTTTAGAGAAAGAGCTGTTTTTTCTTCAAACACGGTCACCTCCAGATAAAAGTCTACATAGACATAGGATGGGCTGGTCTCTAGATGACAGAAGGACTACATCCAATTACTATACAGTTGTAGGAGGGAACTTAGTCACTTGAGAAGCAAGAAACAAAGTGTAGTTGCCATACGAAGTGCGGAGGAAGAATATAGGACTATGGCCTAAGGTGTTAGCAAACTTTTTTGGGTACAAACGTTATTAGAGGAATTGAGATTGTCTAAAATAGGGGAACTTTCCTTTACTCTGACGACAACGTTGCAATCACCATAGCTAATAATCCTGTTCAACATGACCGTACAAAGCATTTTGAAATTGATTGATACTTCATCAGAGAAAAGGTTACAAGTGGTATTTTAACTTACTTCATGTGACATCAGAGAAACAACTAGTTAATGTGCTTACAAAAAGTTTCACTAGACCGAGTTTTCATACATTGATTTGTAAGTTGGGCATGCGCCGACATCTTTTCACCAACTTGAGTGGGAGTGTTGATTATTTGATTAACTTGATTCTAGGAGATTTTATCTCCTACAATAATTGTTGGAGATCTTATTTTGTTTGATTGTAATTAACATTGACTGTCTTTCCTAAATTAGAGATAAGACTTAACGTATAAATAGCATAACTGATAGGCTCTACAGACATACTGAAATACAAAGAAGTCTTTTCTTCTTTCCCAAATTCTACATGACCCACTCCCCATCCCACAACCAATGTGGCACAAACTCAACAAAGAAAATTAATGAACCTTGGGCCTAACTCAATTCCAAAAGTTAGCTCACGAGGTGAGGATTGCCCAATACTATATAAGGAGACCAAATCTCAAATCCCTATCCCACGACCAACGTGGGAGTGGGACAAACTCAACATCACCGCACACCCAAGCCTGTCAACTGGAGTGTAAACACCATAATATGGAGGCCCAACATTAAGTAAACCAAGAATTTGGTTGGGTCTGGCTCTAATATCATGTAATTAAAAGACAATGGAAGAATTCCTCATCGTTATATTCCAAGAATAAGAGCTTTTTATACATGTACAGGTGAATCTATCTAAGGATACAAGTTTTAAAAAAGTGCTCTATTTATAGTTGTGTACGTATACTATATGAAAAGGTGCCTATGTACATTCTGAAACATGTGCAAAGGTGGTTATGAGTATCCTCTTCAATCTACTTGTAAGAAAAGTATTTCTCTTCAATCCTCTGATAGACTAGCTCTTATTTTGTTCGTCGATTATTTTAGAATCTGGTTCTGGTGCTATAATCATCTTTAACAGATGAAATTTGCTTTTTTCCTCTGATAGACTAGCTCTTATTTTCTTCCTAATTATTTAAGAATCTGGTTCTGGTGCTATAATCATCTTTAACACATGAAAAATAGCTGGATCATCTTTAACACATGAAATATAGCTGGCTGTGCTTCATTGTTCATATCTGTAATATGTTAAGGTATTATCCAAACAACTGAAGCTACCATTGCCATGTTTTCACGAACAAGTTCATGTTTCTATTTTCTTGGTGAATTAGAGGCAAGAGGGCCAAATAATACCAAAAATTTATGCTAATTTCCCCTTGATCCCGATTCTTCCAAGTTTAAGAGCTTTGTTTATTTCTTATGTCTTCTACATCAAACAAAAGAAAATAGAAGAGAAGCAAGAATAGTCCAGAAAAAAAGAATTTGGATGTATGTCTGTACTCGTAGCTAAAGTATTTCAGATTCATACAGGCTGTTCTGATGAAGATGATTGTAAAACAGAAAAAAATAATGCCTCCATTCCAGTGGGAATCCCAAGTAATAGAAAGCTTCTTCTTCTGGACATATTTAGAGGGGAAAACTCTCATGCACATGGCTTCCTATTCGATTCAGAATTTGTAAGTGTTGATGATCAGGGTAGGGTTATAGTCTCATCTGTTGCCCAACTATCTCTAAAAGAAACTTTGGTTCCTAAATTTACAAGCACCAGATCATTTGAAAAGTTCAACCTGCCAGAAAAAGATCCTCTTCATGGAAAGGTTTCAGTGAATGAACTGGAGGAAAAGACTGATGGAGTTAAAGGTGTTTCTTCTACTCAGACAGTTACTACAGAAAAATTTAATCTGGAAGCATCAAGAATCTGTGTGTCAAATGCAAAGCAACAGAATATATTTGATATCTGTGAGAGAAATTTTGGAAGTCCAGATCACAAGGTTAAACCAGAAGGTAAGAGCATAGGTGAGCGTCTGGAAGTCCATATTTCGGGGACACCAATAGGAGCTGATGAGCCACACAAAATGCTTGGAGATATGGAGCTTAGTCCACGTCTGACCAACTTTATCAATAGCGGCTTTGTTCCAGAATCTCCTACAACTGACGGTCTGTTTCTTTTCCTTAAGCCAAGTCTTTTAACGGAACCATATTTTTGCAGCACTATATTTTGTTACCTTATAAGTTCTATCTTTTATTTTGCAGTGGTGTTTAAGGATAAAGGTGTACAGATCATGGTTGAAGACCTATTTTCAACACCAAAAGAATCTTCAGAACAGAATGAAAAGACAGTGGGTGGCAGTAGTACCTGTGGAAAATATAATGAAATGGCAACTCCTATACAAAACATTGACAGTAATGAACCGAGGAGTTGTAAATACACTGGTCTAATTGTTGAAGATAAACAAACTCCCATGGCAAATTTGTCAGACAAAAGCTGCAGTGAAGACTGGCAACTGCGCTCTACAGATAAATCAGATAGCATTGGGAAAAAATGGAAGTTCAGAAGATTGCTCAAACACGGTGATCTTCCTAGAAGAAAACCACCTGACATGCTAAATACTAGTACTTCCAGAAAGGGGACAGCTCTGTGTGGCACTTCCAGTCATACTGGTTTCAAGCATGGAGGAGCTATAGGTAACTTGAGTGCTTTACTTTTCTATCGAAAGAGACAGCACGCTTGCTACTAATCCTTCCTGCCTTTTAATACTAGAGGGTTTTAATTGCCAATTCACTTTTTACAACCTTCTAAAGGATATAGTAATCTATGCCATTTGGGAAGTAAGCTTATCTTGCTGAAAAATTGGATATTGATGCATCTGTTATTTCCATCAGGTGAGAAACGACAGCCAAACATTGTGGCAGACTTCATTGAAGAGGAAACTGAGTAAGTTCTTTCTTAGGGCCCGTTTGACCATGTTAGATGAAATCGTGATTTGAAATCATGATATGAAATCATTTGAGATGAAGTTGAAGTTTTGTTTGGACATGCAATTTGGACTTTTTAAGTTGTATGTTTTCTCATAAACATATAAATCCCGTAAGTTGTGAAAGCTATCAAAATTGCCTTAATTCTTTATACAATCTTACCAAATAAGCAAAAATTCATAACAAAAGTATAATACACTACCACCAAGTATACTTAAAAAAAAATACAACATAAGTTGTGAAAGCTATCAAAATTGCCTTAATTCTTTATACAATCTTACCAAATAAGCAAAAGTTCATAACAAAAGTATAATACACTACCACAAAGTATACTTAATAAAAAAATACAACATTTAATGATCGAACTTTAGTTCAACAAAAAAGTAAAATTGAACATGAGTTGTAGTGTTCTACTCTTTAATATAATCCTCCCACATAGTATGGACAATCTCCTCACATTGAGCATGCATGTAATAATGTCAACTATAAATGTTGTTTATATATGAAATAAATGGTTGGTAAATATAAAATGGCAGTTTCTTTTTATAAAATATAAACTTGTGGGTCAAATTTTGTATTTGAAAAATTCCAAATCATGATATGAAATTCCCAAATCAAGCTTTTTAGGGAATTTGGGATTTCATCTCTTGAATTGAAATCATGAGATGAAATCGCATGTCCAAACGCCTACTTGGAGAACTGGAAATGTCATGCTTCCTGTTATAATTGGTGGTAGTTAGTTCACTTCTTCAAATAAGCACATAGATGGATTGCATAGTCAATATGCTGACATTGCTGCTAGTAGTACTCAGCTATGCTATAATCTGATAGCATACGTTTTATTTTCTTCATTTGACTTCCTTCTTATTTTTCGTATTTCACTCTTCATAAGAATTCTGTACCTGTCCCTTTCATTCTTTCGTAGTCATGGGAGTGTGAATAACTGAAGTCTAGATTGTAATCTTGAGCTCATCTTCTTTGTTTATTGTGGCTCTGACAAGGCATTCCGTTCATTCACGTCTGATTCCTTCCCCAGTCTCATAATACTTCTTCCTGTTTTGTTTTTTCCCTGTCCGACCTTTGTCCACTACTGAAGAGGGAAATGTAAAAGTTCCTCAAGTATCTGAGGGAAAAAGTGAGTTTTTAGCAGCAGATCTTGAGATAAAAATAAGAATATTGAGACAGATATTAATCCACCTGAAAAATTGTGTGAAATCCTTAATCTGTGCAGTAGATTTTGTTTAAAACAAAATTGAGATATTCTTCTGTCTTCAAGAATGGTACTTACTATAGATAGCTACTGTCCGAGTACTCATTATAAAAGAGTAAAAGGAAAGTATAAGAGCAATTCACTGTGGTATCATCATGATTTTGCACCTCCATAATTAATGGCGCGATAGACATGTCCAATGCCAAATGAGTTTGTTCTGCATCCCATTGATGTTTAGAGTATCCATCCTACAGTTAATGATCCAAATGACAAAACAACCACCATAAATAGGTTACAAAGTCAAATTTTCCTACTAATAATGAATTTCATGCTCCTCATGACATTTCATACCAAGAGAGTTCAACTGAATCCGCTTCGTTGAAAAAAAAATATTATTGACATGGATATATTGAAGGGGAGCCTTGGAGTAACTGGTAAAGTTGCTGCCATGTGACCAGGAGGTCACGGGTTCAAGCCTTGGAAACAGCCCCTTACAGAAATGTAAGGTGAGGCTGCGTACAATAGATCCTTGTGGTCGGGCCCTTCCCCGGACCCTGCGCATAGCGGGAGCTTAGTGCACCGGGCTGCCCTTTTTTTTTTTTGACATGGATATATTCATTATGTAATTGTGCATGTAAACAACAAATCATCATCATCATCATCATCATACCCAGTGTATTCCCACCAGGTGGGGTCTGGGGGTCTGGGGTGGGTGGGTGGGTGGGTTAAAGTGTACGCAGTCCGTACCACTACCTCAGATGAAGTAGAGAGGCTGTTTCCGATAGACCCCCGGCTCAGAACCGATAACTATAACACACAAAAATCACAAAAAAATAAAATAAAAAAATAAAAAATCATAAATCATAAAAAATCATAAACAATCATAAAAATCATAAGAATCGTAAAAATCATAAACCAACAGCAAAAGGGGTAACACATCGTAAACAACAAATAATATTCAGTTTATATATATTTATATATACAGGAAAGGATTTGAAAAATGTTCCGGGCACAGTCTCCTAGGCTTTTCTCTCTCATACTTCTTAGGAGGGGAGAACACCTTTTCTGGTGGCTTTTCAGCCGGAAACACCTTTCTTTGCTCTCATCCTTCGGTGGTAGCTTGCAATCCCTTGCTTTTTCTTTTTCTTGTTAAATCCAAATTTTGTTCCACCAAGCTTTGAACAACTTGTTTTCATGGAAAATCATATATAATCTTATGACATCACAAAAACTAAGTCTTTGAATGAGACATGGTTCGATGGGTGGAGAGCTCCAGATTGTATATCAGGAGGATGGTGTTAAGCAAAGTAGCTTTTTTGTGGTTGAGTCGAAGGCTGCGAGAGGCCTCAGTGGTTAAGAGAAAGAGTTTCCAACCCTGGAAATGCAGAGATTTGGCTACCTATTTCTATTGTTCTTTCAAGTTCAATAAATATGGTAGATACATTTCGGTTATAGTAGTTAACAGGTTATCCAGATCAGTGATTATTCTTCCTGAAAACAAATTTAATGAGGGAGGATGATGTTAAGCAAAGAAGCTTTTTTGTGGTTGAGTCGAAGGGACAGACGTTGTCTCAAAAATTGAATGCTTCATTAATAGGGAGCAAAATACTAGTGGAGGGGAGCTTTTAGGAGGCTTTACACAAGAATAGGTGGGCCCATAATGAGCTTGATGCTTTACGGGACAAGGGGCCTTGGGAAGCTTCTGCCCACTTAAACAGTAATGATCTTCGTAGGTGACTGGTTGGGAGTTTTACTGATTGAGATGAAATACCCAAATCCTACGATGTAAGGAGGTGCGGACAACAGACCTGGAAAGGATACACAACCTCCAAGTCTTCGACATGAATGGAATTCAATATCTTTTTGAGTTTCAATCAAGGAAGGATGCTGAACACATCTTAATGGGAGATTGGAAGAGACATCGTAAGCCTCCCACTTCAGGGGATTACCCATACCACACTAAATTTGATTTGTTTTTGGCAAGGATATTAGGGCTTCCTGTGCAGCTCTGGTCGGCCAAAGTGATGAAGGAGATAGGTGATGCATGCGGTAGCTGGTTGGAGACAGAACTCAAAAATCACATGAGGTGGGCACGTATTAAAGTTAAAGGGCCATCAGAAAATATCCCGGCTACTGTCGAGGTCATCAATAGTGATTTGACTTTCACACTTTCGATGATGCTCTGAGGAGGTATAGGAGTACAAGGGCTGACAAACCCATTTCTCGAGATGTACAAGAATGGAGGGGACACACTCTGCAACCAATTTTGAAAGATAAAGGGACAAGGCAAAGGTTTGAGAAGACGGTGGCGGGGGAAAATATATCGGGTGTTGATGGGGATATAGGGAAATATACGGGGGATATAGGGAAATATACTGGGGATAAAAGAGAGCACATGGCAAGCAACAACAGTCATTCACCAACTGTGAACCCGAGACAAAATTGTCTAGATTGGCTATTCCCTATTTTGGGTTTTAATGGGCTAGATATGGTTCATTTAAATGAAATGGAAGACCTTTTAAAAGACTTATTTAGGCCTTCCTCAGCCCAAAGTTCAATTAACATTTTAAAGTCAAAACCCAAGAAGATTTTGACATCTGAACCTTTTATAGAGCACATCAATGTAGCTGTGGGAGAAGTGACACACTCCCAGGATTCATTAGCAATCACAAGCGAATTGGAGGCCATTTCAAAGATGGAAGAAAAACAAGGGAGAAGGAGAGACTCAATTTACATGAGTGCACAGATGCAAAGTTTCCTTAGTCAGAATTTGCACAACAATTTTGGGCAGGAAGCAGAGGAGTCAACACAAGAAATTTCTAGAAAGGAAGGGATAACCCAGAAAGACAACCAGTTGGTCCTTTTTGGGGATCCAGTTCCATTACAAGTGAAAGATCATGTCAGGGAAGAAGAATTGAAGGAACGGGCTACTCTATAGGTGCATTCAAATGTCATCGAATTCAACCTACAATTTGGTGCTTCTTTTGAAGGTTGTGAAAAAATTGCATATGAACTTTTCTTATAGATAGCCAAAAAAGGATGTTGAACACAAGTTTGAGGATACTAATGCAGATAGTGGCAAAGTATGATCCCAAAAGAACTTAGAAATTTGGCTTTTGATGGTGAGGTTCAAGGATGGGGAGCTGAGGAGCAGAGGGAGGATGGCACCTATTATTAATCAATGAAAGTCAAAATACTTTCATGGAATGTGAGATGGTTGAATAGGGAGACCAAAAGAAGTTTAGTCAGATGGTTGAATAGGGAGACCAAAAGAAGTTTAGTCAAAAATCTAGTTCTACAATAGGGGCTGATATATATTTACTTGTTGAAACCAAATTGGCAGAAACAGAGTCTAATTTATTCCGACAACTATGGCATAATAGGTGGTTAGGGGAAGTTTATATGGGGTCCATAGGTAGGAGTGTAGGGATAGTAGTGATGTGGGATAGACAGGTATGGAAGGGTGAAATGGTGGATGGTGGAGTGCAAATGATCACTTGCAAGTTTGATGGCATTAATCAGGACATGTCCTGATATCTGAGTGCAGTTGGTGCTGAATATAACAAGATCGAAAGGAGGAAATTATCAGCTAGAAGTTTGTGTGATGGTCCATGGGTATGTGACCAAATGTCTTGCTGAGAGAACAGATTGCCAAAGAATCTCAAGTGCTATGTCTGAATTCTCTGAGTGGATAGATGACATGGAACTGTTTGATCCTCCTTTATTTGAAGGATCATACACATGAAGGAGGGGTGATAATTATAGAAGTGCTTCTACAATTGACATGTCTCTTTTTTCTTATCAATAGGAGGAATTATTTCCTCAGATTAAACAAACTCTTCTTACAAAAATAAGGTCAAATGACAGCCCTAGTCTGTTGACATGTGGTGATTGTGAGTAAGAAATCTTATTTCAAATTTGAACAGTGGTGTATTGGTGTGGATGGATTCAAAGATAAAGTGCAAGAATGGTGGGACTCATTCAATATCACTGGCACCCTAGCTTTATTTTGGCATCAAAGCTGTAGATGCTTAAACGGAAATTAAAAGAACATGGGGTGGGGGATGAATAATAGGAACAATTGAAGACAGAGGAGAGAAGACATTTTGAGTCAAATCTGAATAATGGAGATAAGAACACTAAATATTTCCATAGAATTGCAACAACTCACTAGAGATTCAATTCTATTGATACTCTAGATGTTTCTGAATTTCTAGCAGGCTTTATACAAGGAAACAGAGACAAGGAGACCTGATTTTAATCTGCAAGGGAACTCAAGCATAAACAATGAGGAGCAGGAATGGTTACAAATACAATTTGAAGAGGAAGAAGTTCTTGAATGTATCAACTTTGTGCAAGTGACAAGGCATTAGGCCCTAATGGTTTTTTGATGTGCTTCTACTAGTCTTTCTGGAATGTGATAGAGCAAGACATCATGAGGACTATGCAACATTTTCATGATTTTAAAGTGTTCGAAAAGAGTTTAAATGCTACTTATGTAACACTCATCT
Organism: Capsicum rhomboideum; assembly: GCA_031232105.1. Lineage (NCBI taxonomy): Eukaryota > Viridiplantae > Streptophyta > Magnoliopsida > Solanales > Solanaceae > Capsicum > Capsicum rhomboideum. The sequence continues at coordinate 53,016,866 of CP124708.1, read as the reverse complement.
CTAAAAAGTTGGTGCCTCAGAATTAAGGGACTTTAGGCCCATAAGCTTCATTAACGGAGTTTATAAAATCATTGCCAACGTTTTAGCTGAGAGGATGAAAAAGGCAGTAAGCAAGTTGGTAAACAAACACAGATGACATTCATAAAGGGGAGGCAGATCATGGATACTGTTCTCATAGCCATTGGATGTGTGGATTCCAGATTTGAGAGGTGAAGATCCTGGTATCATGTCAAGCTAGGATAGAGAAGGGTTATGATCATGTAAATTGAGACTTTCTCCTAAACCTACTCAAGCAGATGAGATTTGGAGATAGGTGACTGAAGTGTATTACTTTTTGTATCAAAAACTGTCAGGTTCTTTTTTTTGGTTAATGGAAAACCTGTGGATTTTTTCCTTCTGAAAGGGTTCTCAGGCAAGGTGATCCTCTTTCACCTTTTCTATTCATATTAGTCATGGAAGGACTTGATAGTATGATGAGGACTACTATCATAATGAGGGGTTGAAGGGTTTCAAACTCAACAACAGGGCAGGTGAGAATTTGGAAATATGTCAACTGCTTTATGCAGATGATAATGTGATCTTCTGTGAGGCTTAAGCAAAACAAATTAGCTACATGAGGGTGATATTATCGACTTTTGAGGTAGTGTCTGGTTTGAGTGTGAACCGGAGGAAAACAACTTATTTCCTATTAAGGAAGCGACACAGATGCAGCGGTTGGCTAATATCTTGGGTTGTAGAATAGAGCAACTGCCTACTGTATATTTGGGCAGGCATTTAGGCAATAAACAAAAGGACCTGAAGATATGGGATGGGATAATTGAAAAGACAAAAAAAAAGCTATCCATGTGGAAATCCCAATATTTGTCACTAGGGGGCAGACTCATTTTGATAAATGCAGAGTTAGATTCATTACCAACCTATGCTATCTCATTATTTCCAATCCCCTCCAAAGTGATCAGGAAGCTAGACGAATTGAGAAGGGACTTCTTGTGTTTTGACAACAAGGAAGGGAAGGGTATGCATTTAGTGAAGTGGTCAACTGCTTAGCTCTACAAGAATTCAGGTGGTCTTGATATTAGAAATTTGAGGTTGCAGAGATATACTAGAGAAGATAAAACACTGTGAAAGGAGGTCATACATAATAAATATGGGCAAAGTAGGCCATGGGTCACCAATTCTGTCACTAATACCTATGGAGTTTCAGTTTGGGGTCAATAAGGGGTCTTTGAACTAGATTATCAGAGAATGTTAGCAGGAAGGTGGGCAATGGTCACAGAATCTCTTCTGGAAAGATGAATGGAATGGCCAGGTGGCTTTGATGAACTCCTATCATGACCTATTCTCTTGCTGCACTAATCTTGAGGCTACAGTGGCTGAAAGCTGGTCCATTAATAGATGGGAGATTCATTTTAGGAGATATTTGAATGATTGGGAGGTGGATAGATTGGCTCATTTATTACATGAAGTAAGCAGCTTCAAAGGAACTTCTTCTACTCCAGACACATTCAATTGGAAGCATGCTACTGATGGGAAATTATCCGTGAACAGATTATACCAAAAAGAGGTGAGGAAGCAGCCAGGAGGGGGAGCAGGATCATGGAAACAGATCTGGAGAAGTTGGGAACCAACTAAGGTTAAATGTTGTTCCTGGTTGGTATAATCTGTTCACAGGGAAGGTTGAAAAGAAGAGGATCCCAAATAGTCTCTAGATGTTTCTTATGTAAGGAGGCAGAAGAGACTAATAGCCACTTGTTTACACATTGTAAAATAACTTCACAGATCTGGTCACTATTCATAAGCCTCACAGAAACAAATTGGTCAATGCTAGAACATACTGTTGATCTCGGAGTTGTTGGATTAGGAGAGGTGGAAGTAAAAGCCAAAAGAAATGGTGGAAAGTAATCCCAGCATGCATATGGTGGACAGTGTGGAGACAGAGGAATGGGAGATGTTTTGAGGATATGTTTAATTCCATTCAGAAAGTTAAATGGAATTGTATTATTCCTTTCTTTTTTGGTGTAAAGAGGAACGTATAGATGAAGATGGACATATATTTTAGGCTCCTCGTAATTCTTTTCTCTTTTGGGTTTCCAACATGTCCTTAATGCTGAGGAATACAACATTACCAGTTTAAAAAGAAAAAGAAATTGCTTATGTAACAAAGATGAACCTGCTTGCAACAATGAAAAAGTGTAGTTCAGCGGTTTAATGGGGTCAATGCCATGGGAAGGGTCTGAGATCGAACCTCTACATAGGCGAAATTCTTTTGCACTTCACTTTGATTTTTGAAGTAATGATGACTTACATTAGACTTGACCAAAAAAATAAATTTATTGTTTGCGAATTACCAATTATTTTAAATAGCTATTTTACTTTAGGTTATATATTTATAGCTTATAAATAGTACTACTGCTTAGTTTACTTTTAGTTTAAATTCTTCTTTAACATATAAAGTTGTGAATCTTCTTTCTTTCTTCTTCGGTATACATGGAAATTATGTTCGTCTGTTTTTATTTATTATTTGCTTAAAAAATTGTTTGTTTTGTTATTATTTTATTTATGGTGGTGTTTCAAATGGTGAGATTGATTGTTATCTTTATAACCTAATCAAAAGAAAAAGCTTAAATTGCACGAGAGGAAAATTTGATGTCTTATAAGTAGTTAAAACTTTATATATTTGTTTCTTTTTTGTTACTTATTTTGTTTTTCTGTGACGTGCTTGATGTACAAAACGCAAGAATATGTGTAGTTGTATAGTAAGAAATGATGTTATTTTGTCTAACTATTTATTTTTTATTAAATGGATACCACTTCAAAACGACATTTTTCAAAGGTATTAGGGGAATATATACAATAATCCCTACTGTCCGACTATCATATTTGAGTTTCAGTTTCATTTGACCCTGCTTGTTCAAAATCCTGGTTCGCCACTATCTCCTGATGTGTTTCTAAAGTAATGGTTCTTACACAGGGTGTCTTCAGAAGTTTCGGTATCTGATGACGAGGAGGATAAGCAGGATTTCAGTTCATATGATGATAGTTTCATAGATGACAGGATAGATCCTACATCAGCAGATAGTCAAGTCGAGGCTGGTGAAGTTGACATGATAGCAATTTACAGGTTTTTATTAAGTTCATTGTTTTATTTTCTGTTTTTTTTTTTAAAAGTTTCTCCCTTTTCTAGGCACTTTAGTATTAATTTTTTTGAAGATTTTAGAGGTTAAATATCCACACTGCAATTTTGGGAGGGAAAGCTTTCCTATTTTGAACTAAAATGGTGGTCTAAACAAAGGAAAAAATGTAAGATTATTTTGGGACGGATGCATAATGGGACTAGGCGTCACATATAACTGATTCTCAAAATAGCGTACTACAAGTAAATCAAAATTGTACAAGCAGTTGGGTTATTCAATGTATTCAGCTTCTACCTGCAAGGGACTGCTGTGCCTGCGCTCTGGATTTGATCACAATTAGTTAGGATCAAGTTATTAATAATTTGCAGTTCTTGCTTCAGGATTAAGAAGATTCTATAAGCACTGATCCGTTTCTGCTTCAAAATGTATTATCTACGGGTACTTTCAATGAGACAAACCACTTCAGTATGTGAAGTAAAACGTAATGTGGCGACAAACTTCTTGGCTGAAATTTATAATTTCTTATCTGGTGAGGCACTTTGTTTTATCTGGTTTCACCCTAATATAGTGGCTGTAGTGGCGTTGTAAAACCCCCTTCCAATGCAAAGAAAGAAAAAAAAAAAAAAGTTAAGAGAAAAGTGAGGAATTTCTTATCATCAAGTGCTTCATTCAATTATCTCTAGTTAAATCTGTTTTTATTAGATGTGCTTTAGTTCAGTAATGTTTTTTTTTTCTTTTTGAATCAACACGAAACCTATTAAATTACTATATGCAGGAATTCAACAATGCTTGTTGGTGTAGTGCTAAAAAGATGCAACATTTGTGGTCTATCTTGTTTTCTTGAACTTTACCAAGCTGAAAACCCTTGTAAATGTGAGAAACAGCTGGTAGCCTCATACAACCTTTACTCTCTTAAAGAGCAAGACGTTTAGCATCAACTCATTCAATGAATGTTTTTTCATTCACCACACGGACATTAGTCCTAATAAAACAAATAATAGTATATGAACTGGATTAAAAGGGTCAGGCATTCCAAAATTCGGATTCATTTCTTGTCGCAAATATTCACTTGTAGCATACCATATTTCAATGGATTGACGTAATTCAAATCAACAATTTTTCTGCACAAAACAGGGAAAGAGAATGAACTAGAACAAAGCTTCTCAAAATCTCACTCAAAAGGTGCTGAGTTGGAATCCCATTCCAACTAAGGATTCTTTTGTGAAGAGAAAATGGATTTTGGGAGTGTGTGACTTGAACTATTGATTGGTCTGTGTAGATATATGCCTGCCACATGGGAATTCATAACCAAATGTGTCTTGCATTAAGGATACATCGACTCTCTTGGATTTCACGTCATAGCATATATATACCTGGACTGAGCCTTCCTCCCCTGTGATGTTCCCAAAGCGATCGCTATCCTTTTCTTTTATAAAAAATGGATTTATCTGAACCAATACATGATTTTCTTTTAGTCTTTCTAGGACCGGGTCTTATATTAGGCGGTCTAGGAGTGGTATTACTTCCCAATCCAAAAGGTTCTTACTGCTTAGTGTCTGATTACCAGAACCTGGCCTACAAAATTACATAAATTTCTTATGCTTATGGAACCCTGGGCTATGTCAATGTTTCCATGATTTATTTGCTTCTGTTGCTAAAAATTGGCTTTTTAGTTCATCATTGCAATATTTATTGCATCGTCAACTAGGAACTCATACATCAATTTGACATTCTCTATCATCAGCTTTCTTCCAGGATTCTTGTAGTTCACTAGGAATTTATTGATGTACATAATGGTTTTGGTTCAGAATTCTGAAAATGCGTGAAAGTTACAATTTAATTGACTAAACTGATAACTGATCTGATTACTCTCACATTGATCTCGTTTTGATGTTCTCGATGAGAGTGAATACACAACACAAAGTATAGAAAATGATGATTTAACATAGCTAGGTCAAATTTTAGCACTAGAAAATTCATTCATATATCTGCTTAAATCTTAATGGAAAAGGGTTATATTTACCCATGTACTTTGAGAAATTGTTTATATATACCCTCTGTTTGAGTTATCGTATTTAAATATCCTCACCATTACAGTTTGGATCACAAATGCACCTCCACGTAATGAACCTCTTGGACCCACCTTCTAAATGGACACATGGAGTTCATATGTTGATACCCAATTATTGGACAACCCATATCCAAATTTCTGAACCCATTAGCGATTTAAGCCATCTCCTTGCAAAATAGCAAAATTAGGTTTCTTCCACATTCGAAAATTGCTCTTTTCTTCCTACTCATTTGTGTTTTTTTTCTTGAATAAGAAAAAAAAACACCCCAAATGAGTAGGAAGATTTATTAATTTTCATTTGTTGTATTTCAATGTCACGACAAGTGGAAAATATATCCATCCTTTTCTATCCTCATTTTGTGATTTCGTTTGAAATTCACACCTTCCACCACCTTTCATAGTGTCTTGGCTCATTTTCCCTCTTCTTTTCCTTTTTCTAAAATTGCGCTCTAAGGAACCAAGTCTTCTACCGCCATTTCAAGTGGTCTTCCAAGAAAAAAATTAGAGCAGAAAATAGGGAGAAATTCTTCTATGGAAAAACCATAACTCTTTTCACAACGCTTAGTTCAAACCGTTAGAATTGGAGTAAGAACAGGAATGGCATATACAATCCTACTTGGAAAAGGATTGTAATGTAGTGTCCTACTTGGAAAAGGATTGAAATGTATTGTCTATAAATAGGGTCTCAGTGTAACAATGTAGATACAACAAGTCAATGGCTGCTGTTCGACACTAGCCTCTTTATCAGTTGGATATTAAGAATGTTTTTCTCCATGGTGACCTTGAGAAGGAAGTTTATATGGAGCAGCCACCTGGTTTTGTTGCTTAGGGGAGTCTAATCTGGTGTGTCGATTGTGGCGGTCACTTTATGGTCTAAAACAGTCTCTTCGAGCCTGGATTGGAAAGTTCAGCACAGTAATCCAGGAGTTTTGGCATGATTCGTATTGAAGCAGATCACGCCGTGTTTTATCAACATTCTTCTCCAAAATCTATTTATTTATTTGGTGGTTTATGTTGATGATATCGTTATAACCAGAAATAATCAAGATTGTATCACTAGTTTGAAACAGTGTTTTAAAAGCAGAGTCTGGACCCGCCCTATGACTCGCCCCGGGGCGGGGCATCGGCAAAACGCCTCGGGGCTCATGTGTGGGACTTAGTTTTGTGAGACTTACGTCCTAAGCGCACGACTGTACGCCCTGAACATGCCTAACGCCCAACGTCCGGGACTCGCCTAATAGTTCTTACACAAATTGTGTCAAATTCCTTAGTCAACGCTGTTGATACTCATAATTCTCTACTAATTAAATGATGCTTAGTTATTTTTTTCATCTGTTGAAATAAGAAAATTAAAAGTAACTAGGTTATGTACTAAGTGAGAACGTCGTGAGGGTGAATATGACTTGACATTTCTATTTAAAATACATATCCGAATTTTACATATTCACTTGTCATTGATCGTTATGTTTTTGTCCTATATTTCAAAATTATCATATTTTATTTTGTTATTTGAAAGTATTTTATTTTTATTCATGAAAGAGTTTATGTTTTAATTATAATATTAATAGTTTATTGATTATTTCTTTTAGGGAGGTAAAATGCATAGTATGATAGTCATATATTTTAAGAAATTATTTGTAGAATCATTGAAAATTTTGTTGTTACTTATATTTTTAGTAATAAAATTATAAAAATAAAGATACATGAGATATACGCCCCGTAGATCCTTAGGACTTACACCCCATGTCTCGGGACTTACGCCTCGCCCCGTGCTATGTAAAACGCCTCACCTCACTCCCCTGCCTTTTAAAACACTGGTTTGAAGCAACACCTCTTTCAGCATTTCAGACTAAAGACCTTGGCAGAAGTATTTTCTAGGTATTGAAGTTGCTCAGTCCAAATCAGGTATTGTTATTTCGCAACGCAAGTATGCCTAAGACGTTCTTGAGGAGATAGGAATGATGGGGTGTAAACCCATTGACACTTCTATGGATTTAAATACTAAACTCCTGCCAGGACAGGGTGGGCCACTCATGATCCTGGAAGATATATGCGTTTGGTTGGTAAGTTGAATTATCTCATAGTGACCAGACCTGACATTTCCTATCCTGTGAGTGTTGTAAGTCAGTTTGTGGATTCTCCCTGTGATAGTCATTGGGATGCAGTTGTTCGTATTCTGCAATATATAAAGTCAGCTCCATGTAAAGGACTACTCTTCGAGGATCGAGGTCATGAGCAGATAGTTAGGATATACAAACGCTGATTGGGCAGGATCACCTTGTGATAGACCTTCTACATCCAGATATTCTGTTTTAATAGTAGGTAATTTGGTGTCCTAGAAGAGTAAGAAACAGACTGTGGTTGCTCGATCTAGTGCAGAAGCAGAATATCGAGCACTGGCGGTAGCCACTTATGAGCTAGTTTGGATTACATAGTTGTTAAGAGTGATAAAGTTTGGAGAAATCAGTCAAATGGAACTTGTGTGTGATAACCAAGCAGCTATTCATATCGCATCAAATTCGGTATATCATGAGAGGACTAGGCACATTGAGATTGATTGTCACTTTGTTAGAGAGAAGATACTTCCCAGAGATATTGTTACAAAATTTGTGAAATTGAGTGATCATCTTGCTGATATTTTCACCAAGTCCCTCACTGCTCCTCGTATTAATTACATATGTAACAAGCTCGGTACATATGACCTATATGCATCAGGTTGAGGGGAGTGTTAGAATTAGAGTAGGAACAAGAATAGTATATAGAATCCTACTTGGAAAAAGATTGTAATGTAGTGTCCTACTTGGAAAAGGATTGGAATGTATTGTCTATCAATAGGGTCTCATTGTAATAATGTAGATACAACAATCCAATAATATTATTCTCTTATACTTGTCTCACATACCAAAATAAAGAAAATCAAAGAAAGAAAAGTTACATCACACAAACTTGGAAAAAACCTAATTTTGCTTTTTTCAATGGAGGAGATAGCTCAAATGGCTAATGGATTTCGGGATTGGGTTCAGAAATATAGGTATGGGTTGACGATAACCGGGTATCAACACATGGACTCCACATGTCCGTTTAGAAGGTGGCTGGAGAGTTCTGTTAGGTGGGGGTAGTTGTGATCCGAAGTGTAAAAGCAAAGGCATTTAAATCCGATAACTCAAAAGAAGGGTAAATATAAACAATTTCTCAAGTGTAGGGGGTAAAAGTAACATTTTTCCGTCTGCTTAATTGTATCCACCTTCGTGGTAAGGTTGAAAGAGAGTTATTTAAAATGTTTTCATTACATTATGAAAGGAAGTCATTTTCCTTAAATTTCAGGAAAATTGGTCGGTTTGGATAACATTTTCGAAAATATTTAAGCCAACCAAACATGAGAAAGCTAGAAAACATTTTCCGAAAAATATTTTCCTTGTACCAAACACACCCTATGGTTACACAGATACAACTTGATATCTAACTGACTAACTTTGCTTAGAGAAGTTTTGGTGACTCAAGAAAGCTTGGATGCTAATTCTTTATGCTTAAAACCGTGTTATTTGCACTCCATGATATATGTGTGAATATACAACATCATACCGAGTGTAATACCACAAATGGGGTCTGGGGAGGGTAGGACGTACGTAGACCTTACCCGATGATATATTCGCACAATCTTAAGCTATACATATATCGTATCTTTTCCTTGACTACACACAACATTGTAGGTATTAACCCCCTTCCCCACAAAATCAATTAATAAAAAGAAGAAAAAGTAACCGAAGAAAGCGAATAGATCATTCTATTCCGGATGGAGCACATGGGTCTTGTCATTCATGCAAAGTGCTTTAAATGTTGTAAACACTATATATATATATTGCAGCGCTTTCTTGAATGTTATTGTGAATTGCTTCAGGAATGAGGGTGCTTGTTATTGACAATGTGCCAATTTTATCAGGGAGATAGATGTTCCTTTCAGATATACTTTTATGTTAGTTAAATTAGCATGTCACGTCATAGATCAACTGATGATCATGGTTTCATTGCCTTGCATTTTGGACCTAAGTCAATCTTTAATCTCAGGCGTTCATTGCTCACTCAGACACCAATTCTAAACCATTCAACTACTGATTCTGAAATTCCAACTAGCAGAGCTGATGAAAGCAAGAGCTCATCTGGAACAGCAGATCATCACACACCTCAAACTGACCCGAAGTCGATAACGAGAGATTCCTCATGCTTTCAGCAAAGTATTAATAAAATCTCACCAGAAGCCATGCCATGCTCAATTACTTTCTCTTTGAGAGAAAACAATGGCAATTTAGAGAGTCGGAAAAGAAAGTTGAGCTATTATCAAGCAACTTCACTGCCAGTTCTCAATTTACAGAATGAATTCTCTCGTCATTCTACAGCTGCTGGTGGAAACTTGCATCTTTCGGAAGAAGCAGCAGAGAATGTAGTTGGTGATCCATTTGATGATGACCTGTTCTATCAAAGTATCGATTTTGATGCAGTGGAAGAAGAGGCTGCTAGAATGCTTAGAAACAAATCACAGACCGTGGTTCAGAAGACAGTGACTTCAATACCTATTACTCAAATTCCTGATGACGGAAACGCTCCTTCATTTGATCTGGGAATTTAGTCTTGCTGTCTCAACTGTCAAGTTTTGTATCACAGCGTGAATGATCAGTTATGTAAATGAAAAAATAATAATTTAATCTGTCCAGAATAGGATAGTTGTAGTTATTATTTATTAGGTTACAGGAATCCATCTTGATGGAACTGAGGCGTATGTATCTGCTAGGAAAACATATGTAATTTCTAAATTTGTGTTTCCCTAGTCCAAGTAAAGTCGTGTGCTTTTGTTATTGCCCGTGTTTTCTCAAGGTGTTTTGTTTTTCTTATTTGTCACAAGGAGCTTAATGTTTGAAGCACTTTTACATTGTTCCTGTTCTTTTCCCTTAATTAACAATCAAGTGGCTGCATTTTATTTAATGATAATGTATCAGTTTATTTTTTAGTCCGTTTTGTTTCCCCACCTTTTGGGTTTTGTATAAACTACATGCACTCAACCAAAACTTCATGGAACTAAGTGCAAGATCAAAAACCTCATCAGACAACTCAACACCCCTTCTGCATTCCCTTTGACTGATTCAGGAATACATTTGCTGATGCTTCTATTAGCAGTGGCTTCACTAGGAAATTTGTGCTAAAGACAATAGTACAAGTCAGCTAACAGTGGCATAATCTCCTCCAATACTGTTAAGATTATAAATTGCTGATGGAATTTGGGGCATTTGTTGTCCATTCAAACAATCTTGTACCAGTGTCTACATCTCTCCTATGATATATCAAAATGTTTATACATCAAAGCAACTTAATGACCTGACATCCATTTTAAGCTTACGAGGGGATAGTAAAATCCACTATGATTCAGATCATTTTCCCCAGTGTGTGTGTTGGGTGTGGATAAAAATAGTCTCCTGCATCAGCCCATTTTTATAAGTCCACTCGTGTCAAAACTTCTAAAGACTTGAGTTATAGGTTTAATGGTGTGGATATAGTGAGAGAGCAGCCATTTAGAGAGAAATTTCTGGGCGAACCAGCCATCTTCAAACTAAGTTTTCCAATATGTTAACCGTTGGATCGTTGTGAAATTCGAACAAGGGGTTGTTAACATCTTATTCTTTGAGCTGAACGGCGAAGATCGAATTTGGTGGTCCATAAAAGCATCTTTCAAGCCACTAACAACATTTCTATTTTGGGTGATTTCTCTTAGTCTTCACTTTTTATTATTGCTCTTGTTATAGTTACCTCTTTTTTTTTTTTGCCTTTAATGTTATCTCCATTTTGAAGAACTTTTATACTCTCTTATTGATATAGTGAAAATATTTGGACCAGAGGTCCAATTGATTTTTCTCTTCTCATTGACGAGGGTCTTCACATTAAATTTTTGTGTGATTAATTGTCTTTGTGCTGTCATATTTATTTTCTTGATTGTTATACTCGCTCCCGATTCTAATTTGTATTGTATTTGAGCTTTCCTCTTGATTCAAAGGGATTGGAGAAGATTTAGACCGGTATTTGTTCCACTACTTGTAATGGTTGTTCTTCACAGAAAATAAAAAAATATTGGAGTTTGTAGCTATATTTATTGGTAATTGATATATTTGAATTATGGGGAAAACTATGAGTAAAATGGTATGTTTAAATGATAGTAATTACCATAATTAAAACAATCAAGATGGAAACCCTTCTATTGTGAAGACGATTTACGTATCCATGCTTGCATCTAAAAAGTTGGAATCTATGTATGATAAGCATTTGATATTTGAGCACCAACATTTTTGTGTCTAATTGGAAGAAGGATATTCGTAATCATATTGTTAATTATTTGTCGGAAAAATCATGTGGGTGCAAAGTATGTTAAAATTTATAAAATTGGATTAAAAGCAAGTGAATTAGGTTCAGTCACGTTTCTTTTCTTTTTGGCAAGAAGCTAGAGACAAAAGCAAAGAAATAAATAATAATGATTGGAAGTAAAATTGCTTGTTAATATCAAGATTTGGAGATCAAAGACGAGAGAGAGAGAGAGAGATTGTGTATTAAGAACCGAGATAGCTTATCACAATTGAGAAAAATGAGATGCCTTCTACTCACCTGCAAGGGTTTATTGGTAGGGTAAATCTCTTGGATAATCCTACAAAAAGGCTAGTCTATATCCTATAAAAAGTCTATCTTAGATTACACTTGAGTATTGTTAAGGGACTACAGGTTAGTGCAGTTTTCGAGGTTAATTAGTGACAGTTTCGTTATCATTGTGCTTTGCGCCTTGGATAAAATCGAGAGTTTGAAATTGAAGATATCGCTTCCCATGGGACAAAATGGATGTTAGTCAGAGTCAGAGACTTTCTTCATTATCTACGAGGGTTTTTTGACTTCGGAACCTATCACAGTCTGGTGCTTGAATAGTCCCTATCAGTCTCTTATTCACACTGGGGGCTCTTCCTTAATCATGATTTCATGTGCCTAGATTAACATTAGACTTATCAAGGGCTAGAATTTTTGCCCTATACAGATAATCCCTTACTTCCTAAGCATATAGCTAAGCGCGCTTAGAAAATGGAAGAGTCATTACTCCCCTTGATGTGACATAGGGTGTTTCAGAAAAAGCTTTGATGCGCATGATTCGTCTAGGCGCCTATTCACATTAAATGTCTCAATTGTTTGTGTCTCTTTGTGTTGGGTCTCTTGCTGATGTGTATATCTTGGAGAAGGCTATTTTGACGCTCAGATTCATTTTGGTGAACTGGTTTTTCTCTTTTTATACCCTCGTGGTTCATCTCCTCTTTGCCGTCGTATTTTAGTGGTATCTTCTTTTGTTGCTTTTGAGATCTTCATCTCGTCTTGCTTAGCTCTTTTTCATTTCTTGACTCTACCTTACCATCATTCACCTTTTTTGATGGCGAGAGAAAATCCTCTCTTGATTTCAGAGGCCGAAGCTTGGGTGGACGACGTCCACTACTTCTTCTCCACTTATTATTACCGCAAAAAGTCTTTTTGTAGAGGGTGCCATTTTTGCTTCATGTGGTTAGCACTCACAGGTCAATCCTCCTACTTTTGCCAAAAAAATAATTAAAAAAAGGTGGATTTTGAGCATGGTTGTTCCTTTAAAAGTGGAGATGGAACGAAACGACCATCATAAGATGGTGGAGGAGTATCTATCCATTGTCGGCTCTAGACTCCTTCCTACAACATTGGAAGATTGTTATTTGGGGTACAAGCATATCCGAGTTGAGGCCCCAACCTTACATGAGCTTATTTGAGCGCCGTTATTTTGACTTTTTTATTTGTATATTTAGGGTTCAATCCCTCAATTGACAATGATGTTCTGGACTTTTGTCTTTGGTACAATATGTCCCTGGTGTGGTAGAGCCACTTATATGGATGGTGGTTTCTTTCCATCATTATTTATGCAATTCCATAGACCTGTGTTTTACACTAGAGCATCTCATTTTCCTTTTCAAGCAAAAGATGGTTTGAGGTGGCATCTTCTCTTTATCTGGCCGTGGGTTTAAGAACATTATCTTTAATGTTAATAATGATTTGGACCTCAGATGGTTGGATCGGTTTGTTATGGTGCCAACTGTCGACGTTATTCCTTCATCTCACAGACCTTTCCACGAATCTTGGTACAAAACTCGTAAGTTTCTATCTTTCTTGCCGTTGCCTTTTCTGCTATTGACTACTTATCGTCCTTGATCTTCTTATTTAATAGCCAAACTATGGGCTCACACCTTTGTTACTAGTTTCAGCGATTGGATTCAATGTATTCCAGATCTTTCCCAGCCACCTGTTCGAATTTGAAAGTCCTTGACTCTGGCCAATGAATAGAGGGCAAAAAACCACGGTATGTTATGGTCTGATCCTGGTATTTCATCCTCATCTCAGTAATTCCTTAACCGATTTATTTGCTTTTTACAGGTATCTTTGTTAAAATACCCTTCATAATGTCGCAATCCTCACTCCCTACCGAGCTAGATGAGGGAGTTTAAGGCTAGGCTAGGCTAGCCAAATTATGTAGTGATTTGTGAGCAACAAACTTTTCAGCTTAAGACTAGGCTAGCCAAATTGGTGCCCAGAGAGCTCGAACTTGCTGCCCAGAACAAGGCTTTGTAGATCAAGGTTACTCATCAAGAAAGGTAACAAGTCATTTATGAGATGAGATTAATCTACTTTAGCAGGATTCAGGTGCTGACGAAGAAAGGTGAATGACATAGAAGACCAACTTAGTATCTTTGTTATTTGCAAGAGAGATCTTGCAGTTCATATTCCTTAGTCCCAACAGGCAGACCTGCTTTGAGAAAACAATTGTCTTAAGGCCAAGATAGCATTTGATGCTTCCTGAGGTGATGTTTACAACATGGATCAAGATAGTACCCTGAGACAAGTCCGTGAGGACACTTTAAAATAGGGATTTGACCTTGAGGAGGAACTTAGGAAGATCCGAGTCATCAACGTTAAAGCTCTAAAATCTTTGGAGACCTATGACACTATGTTGAGTACTACTGTGAGCAATTGTAAATCTGATATCCTGGATGAGGTTGAAGATGAGGAAACATCAAGTTCCCCTATTCCAACTTCTAGCACTCCACCCCACTCACCAGTTATTGCGACTATAACATTAGACAAACTAGTTATTCGTCCTTCTTGCAGAACACATCTAGCAACAATCCATCTCAGTTTATGAAATTCCTCGAGGAAACCCTTCGCCCCTCCATTCACCCTTTTTTTGAATCATGTATAGTGGAAAATCTACCTTCTTTTGTTCTTGTTTGTTTGAATATGTATGCCTAGTTTTATTTGCCCGGTGTTGCCATCTTCATCTATCTTTTGTCATTGTTTGATGAATTAAAAAAGAACACTTATATCTAGAAAGATCAGTAGCCTTGATCTTTTTTTGTAACTATATTTTGCATTGTACGATTGAGGGTGACTTACACCAGATAAGAGGAATCTTTTGTTGCCTCAGGGATCATTTTCTAATCTCTGAGTTATAATAGAGTTCTTGACTATCATGAGTTAGGAATATTCATCTAACCCTTATTTAGAGAAACAAGAAATTGTTATCGTGTTTCCCATAAAGAAGGGCCTTTTGTTTTGCTTGGTGCTTGTGAGGAGGAAGTCTTGACCTCACTATTAGGCACAAGGTTCTCTTTGAAGCTTTATAAATTAAGCTCGGGGACTGCTTCATGTATGAATGGGGGTAACATTATATGTGTAACACCCCGTACCTTCCTAACCCCACTTGACGATGTTGAACAATGCTTACTTAGGTGTCGAGAGCTATACATACGTATTTTGTAATGCTATGGATGAGATACTTGACTTTTGGCCTCGTAAATGTGATTAAACCTTCATAGGAGGTGTTTTATGAATTTTGTGGAACATTTGTGGGGTTCAAAACGAGGCTAAGAGGACCCCTAAACAAAGTATCTTGAGGTTAAGAAGTAAGTTAAAGGATAGGACTTGAAGTATCTAACCGAACCCGCGAAGAAAAGTCGAAAAATGAAATTTTTGAATTTTTTTTTAAGGAGGGGCTCATTTGGGACCGTGCCACGCCGCTCTGGGCTAAAAATAGGCAGTAGGTTGGCGCGCCCAGGGGCGTACCACCTTGGGTTTTCCACTTTTTCGAAAGTTGGAAATTTCTAAGTCCCAAGGGTATCCGGGGTCGTATTGAGCCGATTTTTGCCACGTTTCTTCTACAACCACGAGTATATACATGAAATGAATGACATATTATATTGGTATGATAAAATTACTCGAGAACGAATTTGGCGTCAAAATGACGATTTTACCCTTTTGGTCAAAATAGGTCATACGTGGCTAGAATCACATGTTTTTGGCATTGAGGCTACGGATATGAATAGCGTGAGTGGGAATATTGTTGTAACGAGTATGAAATGATTTAAACATGAGGAATTATTGGGTCGATTGAATTGGGCTCAGCACAAGCCCAAAATGAGACAAAGATATGGCCCAATTAGGCAAAAAATGACCCATTCTTCACCTTTGACCATTTGTACATGGAATTTAATGCCAAGGAAACTTGAGGGACTATATATACATGGAAAAATCTGATTTTATTCAAAGGAACACCCAACATATCTCTAGAAATTTCCCAAAATTTCTCTCAACACTCAAGAACCCTAAGCCAACTTCTTGGAGCAAAGTCATCAATTTTCAAGATTAGGTAAGTAAGTATTCTTATGGAATAATATATTATATGCATGGGAAAGCATGTAAATCAAGTTGGTTATGCTTGAAAGTGTTGGCTATGACACCTTGTCTTTTTATAAAAGATGTGAAATCCATGAGATTTAAACTTGAAAGATAACTTGTTGTCTTGATGAAAGTGAATGGTATGGATGAAATAACAACATGTATGGTATGATTAGGGTCCTAAACTTGTTATTTTTCTATAAGTGTAGATTATGGGATTTTTGTTGATTTGTTGTTGTGAGGTGTATTGAAGTGATTTAATTGAATCATTGTGATATTATGGTGATGAAGAGTGGAAAGTATGAACTTGGTGTGACATGCTATGGGTTTGTGATATATTGGTCAATGTTGGACATGTTGTGGGATTGTTGGTATGACCATGCCGTAAATGGTATTGTAAGGGACTAAATGACATTATACGGCGGTCATATAGCTTATTGTCATTTTGTACACTTGTAAAGAGACCATTTGATAATGTAAGTCCGGTATGTATTTGTGTTGTAGAGTAAGACGTAAGGAAGGAGCTGAACTATTGTTCCCGTATAGAATTGTATCGTCATATTGAGAATAAGAAGTATGTAAGGTTACTCTTTCCATATTCCTTCTGCAGCACATAGTATCACATAGTCATTATACTTATTCGATTTTGAAATGCTCTAAGGTCTTCTATTTCCGGTTGTTGACTAGTAGTACTTATATGTTCCTCATTCATTGGTCAATGGTGATTCTCATGATTCATATTCATTAGTTAATGTTCCAAAATTCCAATAATGTACCATCTCCACCGTATCACTCTCAAACAAAAGTAAAAGAATTAAGTAATGCTTAATTGGTTGTTGTTGAGAACAGGGGGCAATCCAGAGGGGTGAACACCCTGGTCGGAACTAACCTGTTTTATTGGAATGGATCGCAATCTAAGGGGCGTAAGCCTGGCTGGAACGATCCTAAAATTATGCTATGATGGATCGCAATCTAAGGGGCATAAGCCTGGCTGGAACGATCCCAATAGTATGTTATTTACCCACTGATCAGTCGGGGCCCGGGCTTGATACGAATAGATGATGGTTAATGGATGTAAATGCAACCAACGTAATGAACGTAATATATATACGTCTATATATACAAAATGATGACTTATCCACATTGGTTACTCACTTACAGTTGATTCCATTGAAGTATCGGAGTAATGTACTATTTCTTCTGGCCTTACATACTCAGTACTTTATTCGTACTGACCCCTCTTGGGGAATTTACCTTACTTGCTGCAGGCACAGGTACTAGTAGACCTCCCCAGTAGGCTACAGGACTTCTGCGGATCTTTGGTGAGCTCCAGTTGGTTCGGGGCTTTTCGTGTCCAAGTTGTACATTGATTTTGGTGTTGTACCTATTGTAATAAGCGGGGACTTGTCCCGACTTTCAGTTGGTTTTGGTAAATGTCTATGATATAGGCTTTTGTAGACGTTTGTGGGTGTATGGACGTAAGATGATACATGTTGTTTTGATTGGATGGCCTCAACGACCAAGTTTCATGTGTATGTATATGTCCCATGTTTTCTGTTATTTGTCTTTCAAGTTCTTACGCAATTGTGGTGATGCTTCTGTTATGCATATGAGTGAACATAGGCAAAGGTTGGTTCTCTCGGGCCTTATCGGCTACGGGTGCCAATCATGTCTTGATGGGCTTCGGGGCGTGACAATATGTTTTGAGCCCAGTGGGTTGTATCGAATAATGTCACTGGGAAGAGTGTACCTAGGTCCGAGGACCCATGGGTAACAAACTTAAACAATGAGAGCAAAATATATTAAAGTACTAGCTTTATTAAAACAACTGGTAAATATTTGCATTAATTACATGGTATGGGGGTTAGAGACCAAAATTTTATACAACCTCCATCACTGGGTGTTTTGGTCAATAGTATGATGTTTGTTGGTAAAAAACCTCATATGAGTAAAAGCCTAATTGAGATAAAAACCTCGGATGAGTAAAAGAGTGCAACACGTACTTTCTATTTTTCCCGGTCATCTAGACCTACTGTGTGTTACCCTGATTTCACCTTGATTTCTTCCAAATTTCTTGCATTTCCGTCATTTAGACCTACTGTTGGCATCACCGCTCTTGCAACCACAAACCACTCATAATCTACAAAAATAAAAAAAGAGAGATATGTTATACCTGGTTGTTTCTCTAGGTTGCTGCTACTGCTATGGAGCTCATTTCTTGGGTGGCCGATGAGTCTCTGCAAATCCCTTTAATTCCTCATGGAGTAGGGAATTTTACCTTGTAGTGGTAAATTGAGGTGATAGCCTTCATAAGGTTTATTCAAGGTCTTCCTAAGATGGCGTTATATGATATTTCCCCGACCATAAAAGTCGAATGTCACATCCTTGACGACCCTCTTAGTCTAAGTTGTCAACACCATCTCTCTCTATGTTGACTCAGTTACTATGTTGAATTCGACCAACAATCTAACTACAAATATAATCCTTTAGCCTAACCCTTTTTTCTCGAGAACGTACAACTAAATGATTTTGTTGGAGATACTAGGTCAATCAAAACACCCTTAATTTGTGAATTCAAAATGTGAATATATATTACTAGTGCATCGTTATGTGGAAGTGCAATGCCTCAGAGGTCATCATCTAGAAAAATGATCAAACCAGGATCAGAGTGTACCATATCCCTTTTATCAGTTATTGCAGTGACCTTTGTCTCTTTGGTCATCAGGTAGATAACTATTCTTATAGCTTCCCCACTGAAAATCACATGAATGGTGTGTTTAGGGGAAGGGAGTTTTATTTTCTTTGACGACTCTTGGTTCTAACTGAGGTTGTAATTAGCTCGATCACTAAGGAACTCTTTGAGGTGTCCGGCTCTGACAACTAAGCTACTTCAACCCTTATGTGCTTAAAGTCCCTGATCAAGTGCCCATGGTTATTGTGATAATCACATCATAAGTCAAAATTTCTTTTGTTCTAATTTGAATAGATTTTTTGGGGAAATTAGGCCTCTTTGATGTTTCTCATAGTTGCAACTAAGTCTACTTAGTCAATGCTAAAGTTGTAGGCCGATATTCTTGACGGTTCTATGTCCTAAAGTTTAGTTTGGATGATCTCATCCTATCTTCATGAGGACCCTCTTCATTCTTTCCTGACTAGTTCGCAATTTCTCTTTTGAAGGTTTCAATCTCGAATACGGTTTGAACCGGCACCTTTGGTCCTTGTGTCCAGTGCTTGTTGGTCTTTCTTGGTTGCATTCCCTTATCTAACCCAATGTTTCCATCATTCTATTATTTATAATCCGTATTATTGCCTTGCACTGATAATTGACCTTATTCTAGGTTCTGGTTAGAAGTTCCCTCATACTTTTTTTAGATTTGATGAGGCATCCAATTTGCTTGGGTTTAAGCCATCAATGAATCTGCTGCCTAATCCTTTAGTACCATTGGTAGAATCATTCTCTCTCTCTCTCTGCAATATTTCAAGAAGCTATAAAGGAGCTCCCATTCTCATTGCTGAATTTTAAGGATATCCTCCTTGTATGTCTCAATCCTTCAGGCTCCCATATGGGCTTTTATTAACGTATTTGCACGAGTAGTAAAAAAATCAATAGAATGTGTGGGTAATAGAGTGGAACAGGTTAGCGCTCCCTTAATAAGCATTTGTCCAAACATCTTGAGCATCATAGACTCAATTTTTTCTGGTAGAAACTTGTTTCAATTGATGTTGGTTGTGTATTTTGACACGTGATCTTGTGGGTCTATAGTTTTATCATAGTTCACAGTGTCAGGCTTCTTGAACCTCTTTAGGATTTGTGTCTGGGTCATGTTGGTTTGGAGGGTAGTTTCCTGTATTTTTTGTTTTCCACTTGCCTAATGATCGATGGAGCACTTGGGACTAGTCTATCCTAGCATAAACATCTTGAATGAAATTGAGAAGCTCTGATATGTTACGGTCTTCCAATCCTGAGGTTGGTTCAGGTTGATTTATTTCTATTCCCGAATCGCATAGCAATCCTGTTCTTCCCAGACTTGCTGAGTTGTTCACTAGAGTCCCAATTATTCTACTGTAGGGTGGCGAGTCGACTCTACCCTATGTGCTACCATTGATAGTGTCCGTGAAGCTTTCTATTTTAGTCATGAAGGTATTTTAGGACTCTATCATCACGATCATGGTGTCTTCCAAATCTCATATTTTTTTGTGTAAACCAACCACCCTTGGGTACTGACGCCTGCCCTTCTGCTTAGGATACCATTCCTTGTGGTAGCCTTCATCTTTATTATTTTTCTCACTTTTGGGTCTGGTCTCTAGTTCCTTGGTTTTTTGCGCGTTCTTCTTACAAAGAAATCTCATCATCCTCCCTCTCTTATGAGTGCTTCTTCAAATGCTCCACAACCTACACATTTGACGAATTTAATAGGTTATGCAAACATGTGGTATATCATTGAGCTGATTCTCAGCGTTCTAAATTTTTTAAAGATTTCCAGGCATGATGAGAGGTCACAAGATTGTAAGGAATAGTGCCTAAGCCAAGAGTAAATATAAAAGATTGAAATAATGCCACAACTACCTATCCCCACAATGGGCCACAAACTGTTTGTCAGAAAAATCATGTGGGTGAAAACTAAGTTATAATTTATTAAATAATGTTAAAGGCAAGTGAATTAGGTATGATCACATTTTTTTTTCTTTTTTGACTAGAATCTAGTGATAAAAGCAAACAAATTAATAATAATGTGTAGAAGTAAAATTGCTCATTTATATCAAGATCTGAAGATCAAAGACGAAAAAGATAGATTGTGTATTTAGAACCAACATAGCTTACTATAGTGAGAAAAATGATATGTCTTCTACCCAATGAAAGAGTTTACTTAGAGCGCAAAATCTTTTGGATAGTCTTACATAAGGCTAGTCTAGATCCTACAAAAAGTCTATCTTAGATTGCGCTTGAGTATTACAAGTGGTCAGTGGTCAGCATATGTTTCGATGTTGATTAGTGATATTTTCGTTATATTGTTTTGTGTGCCTTGCTTGAATAAAATAGAGAGTCTAGGGTTGAATATCACTTCTTGTGGGAAAAAATAGATGTTAGTCAGATCTGGAGACTTTCTTCATCATCTACGAGGGGCTCTTGACTTCAGACCTGTTGCATTCTAGGTCTTGACAAGTCTCCTTCTGTCTCTTGTTCACACCAAGGTCTCTTCCCTAATCATGATTTCATGCACCTAGATTAGCATTAGTTTTATCAAGTGCTAGAATGTTTGCCTCAAACATTAATGAGACACATGCCCGAGCTCTATGGAGAAATTCAAGATATTTTTATCTCTTTTTTTTTCGTTCTTTTTTCTTAACATCGTCATTCTCCGTTCTCTATTTATTTTTTCATCTAATAGGTAAAAACATAGAAATATTTATGTCGTTTTTAAAGGGAAAAAGGGTACATACGGTAGTTAGAGATAAAATATGTTGAATGATAGGGATAAGCTGATAAGAGTACTTTATATAGTTAGAAAATAACTAGAAGGATAATTACCATTAAAAAATCGCTCATGGTATATAATAAATTTTTATTTTTTTGTTCAATTATATTATATAAAAAGAAATATTTGTAATTTTATATAATGATACACTTTACATTTACTATTTTTATTATGCCCAAACCATCAACTTGATTATTTTACTTTAAAATATTATGCCTAGTTTAAGTTAATATTAAAAGCATTATTTTGAAGAAGAAATTAAAATTGAGTGGTCATCATAATTGTGATATTAATTCATTGATCTCAATTCAATCTTATAATACTTAGAGTTATATAAACTGCAACAATTCAATGTTTCAATAGAAGTCAAACATTTGTGTTGAATAATTATTACATCCACAAATTTAGTCTCAATTTAATATTATAATACTTAGAGTTATATAAATTGAAATTGAAATAAAACATTTGTACTGAGTGATTGTTACATCTACAAATTGAGTCTTAATTCAATCTTATAATACTTAAAGTTATGTAAATTAAAGCAATTCAATTTTTCAATTGAAGTGAAACATTTGTGTTGACCAATTATTACACTTACAAATTGAGTCTCAATTCAATCTTATATTATTTAGAGTTATGTAAATTGAAGCAATTCAATTTTTCAGTTGAATTCAAACGTTTGTGTTGACTAATTGTTATATCTACAAATTGAGTCTTAATGCAATCTTATAATACTTAGTGTTATATAAATTGAAGCAATTTAATTTTTCAACTGAAGTAAAACATTTGTGTTGACTAATTGTTACATCTATAAATTGAGTCTCAATTCAATCTTATAATATTTAGAGTTATATAAATTAAAGTAATTCAATTTTTTTTAAATTAAAGTCAAACATTGTGTCGACTAATTGTTACATTCACAAATGGAATCTCAAATCAATAGTATAATACTTAGAGTTATACATTTAAATAAATTGAAGCAATTTATGTCACTCCCCAACTTAGAGACGCAACTGGTACATAGTGCCAACTTAGACTGAGCCTATTCTTGCCGGACAACAACTATCACGACTTGAGACTAGGTCCTAGACTTAACCGACGCCCGAAGCCATAACTGGCCCGAGAGAATCACTTGGATTACATCATGAGCATTTAATTGTAATGAGCGGAAGTGAATGTCACGACCCAAACGGTCGTGAGTGGCACCCACCCTAACTTTATAGTGCGAGAACCAATCAACCCAGCCCTTAACCCAACAAATTATCCTTAAACCTAAACAATTATTAACCAGAAACACCAATTCTTGACTTAAACCTATCAAGCATAATAACTCAATCTAGTATCTCCATTAATCCAAATAAAATAAGAAAATGCTGAAGTATCTCTAAACTATTATGTCATGGCCCAATTGATGGATCGTACAGGCACCTACCAAACTCTACCCTAGATAGGAGAACCCTTATCATCCAACCATTCAATTAAGTGCGGAAGATATGCGAAAAAGTTTTGAAAATGAAATAATCCTTTAAATGAAAGAAAGATCTCTTGTTCAAATACATTTATTACATAATTACATTATGGAAATAAAATAACAGTTTTTCCAGAACCTAATATGAACCAGTACTAGAGCACTAAGCAATAGAAGGGATGACCCAACATACTACCTTCATGTATGAGTAGGATAATAAGAGCTGCTGAAGAATAACCACCACCGTACCTATAGAAACCCAACTGACCTGCAACATGGCTATACCCCAAATGGAGATATAGTAAGTGTAATATCAACACAATTATATGTACTGGTATGTATTATCGTCCGACCAAGGTTAGCAACAAATAAAAACTATAGATAATAGGAAGGAAATCATGGCGGCAAGTGATATCTCCAGCAATTAAACTGTAACACCCCGTACCTTCCCAACCCTACTTGACGACATTCAATAATGTTTACTTAGGTGTCGAGAGCTATACGCATGTATTTTGTAATATTAATGATGAGAAAATTTAAATTTGGCCTCGTACATGTGATTAGCCTTTCATAGGAGGTGTTTTGTGATTTTTGTGGAGCACTTGTGGGGTTCAAAATGAGGCTAAGAGGACCTATAAACAAAGTATATTAAGTCTAAGAAGTAAGTTAAAGAATAGTACTTGAAGTATCTAACCAAACCCGCGAAGAAAAGTCGAAAAACAAAATTTTCGGAAAAACTAAGGCCCAGGCGCACCAGAGGGCGTGCCAGGCTGCTCTGGGACAAATTTTTGTGCCCAGAGGTATCAAGCTGGCGCGCCCAAGGGCGTTCCAGGATGGATTTTTCAGTTTTTCGAAAGTTGGAAATTTTCTAAGTCCCAAGGGTACCCGGGGTCGTACCGAGCCGATTTTTATCACGTTTCTTCTACAACCATGAGTATATACATGAAATGAATGAAATATTATATTGGTATGATAAAATTACTCGAGAATGAATTTTTCATCAAAATGACGATTTTACCCTTTTGGTCAAAATAGGTCATACGTGGCTAGAATCACTTATTTTTGGGATTGAGGCTACGGATATGAATAGCGGGAGTGGTAATATTATTGTAACACGTATGAGATGATTTAAACACGAGAAATTATTGATTTTACTGGGTTAAGTGAATTGGGCCCAAAAAGAACCCAAAAATGAAAAGAAAACATGGCCCAAAAATGGGTCAAAAAGACCCATTCTTGCCTTGACCTTCTTGAACACCACATTAAATGTTAAAGAGTGGATAAGGATGGACTTTAGGGACTATATAAAGGGCAATAAATCTGATTTTTATTGCTTTTCAAAGTCTCATGCCTTTTAAGATATTTTTCAAACATTTCTCTAGTTTCCAAACCCTAAGGCAACTATTTCCTTTGGACTCTTTGGTAAAGATCATCACTTTGAAAGCCTTGGTAAGTGCCTACTCTCATGGATTAATATCTTATATGCTTAATATGGTATGTATATCATGATAGTTATATTGGCAAGGTGGTGAATAGTGTATTTTTGCTTTTGGTGAAAGATGTGCCATCTTTGTGATTTGAACTTGAAAAGAGACTTGATGTATTGATGAAAGAGCATGGTATGGATAAAATATGGACATGTATGGTTTGATTTTGTTATTAAACTTTTTATTTTTCTAAAAGTGTAAATTGTGGGATTTTGGCCGATATGTGCTATGAGGTGTAATAAGGTAATTTGATGGATTATTTGTGATGTGGTGTGGGTAAGAAAGTGTAAGGGAGAAGTGTTGTGGTGAAATGTATTGATTATCATGTATTGGTCAATGTATGGAATATTGGGGGATTTTTGGAATAATAATTTCATCAATGGTTTGGTCAAGGGGAAATGGCATGTTTAAAGGCAAACATGTAACTCATTGATGTTATATGCATTTGTAAAGTAGTTGATGGTTAATGTAAATCCTGTTATGTATTTGTGTTGTAGAGTGAAACATAAAGAAGGAGCTGGACTATTGTATGCACATCTAAGATTGTATATCCGTATTGAGAGTACAAGGTATGTAGGGTTACTCTGTCCGTATCTTTCTGCGGCAAATAGTATTCACATTGACATTACGCTTGTTCCATCCCAAAATGTGCTAAGGTATCCCATATCCGGTTATCCATGGTCGTTGTCATATATTTCCTACTCATTGATCATTGGTGAATCTCATGCCTCATATTCATGGTTAATTCTCCAAAAGCTCAAATAAGGTTATGTTCCAATGTTCTAATAGTGATTATACTTATGTCTCTTGTTCATGGATTATTGTCCAATGGTTCCCATGGTGTTATGTTTCTAATAATGCTATGTTGCCAAGTTATTCGCATGTCTCTCACTCGTTGATTAATGATCCAAAACTTCAAGTAAAGTTGTGACGATCATGGTATCAATCTCAAAGTAATAAACAAAGTAATGCATATGTGGTCAATGATCAAGTATGGGTGGTAGCTTTTGGGGCAAAATGCCTAGCTCAAGCCGATCCCGAGGTTGTTGGATCAGGGACCAGTCCTGGGGGTATAAGCCTAGCTCGGACCTATCCTGACAGGGGGCAGCTCTAGGGGTAATAACCTAGCTTGAGCCGAACCTGAAATGTTGTATGGGTGGCAGCTCTAGAGGTACTAACCTAGCTCGAGCCGATCCCGATATATATATTGATTTATAGGGTGGCAGCTCTAGGGGCATAAGCCTAGCTCGAGCCGATCCCAACATAACGCTATGTTATGTTTAAAACCCACTGTTCAGTCTGGGCCCGGGTATCACAGGTCAAAGGCAAAGATGAATAATCATGGAAGTAAAGGTACAAAGAATGTAATGAAAGCAACATACATGGTTTCCAAAGTACATAATAGTGACTCATCTACATTGTGACTTATCTATATTGGTTATGCATTTGAACTTGAGTTCTTGACAAATTTTCATATCTTACAAGTTTCATATGGCCTTACATACTCAGTACACTCTTCATACTGACCCCTCTTGGGGAATTTACCTTACTTGCTGCAGGCGTAGGTACTAGTAGGCCTCCACAGTAGGTTGCCAGTGTTGCAGATCTTTGGTGAGCTCCAGTTAGTTCGGGGCTTCTCCGAGTCAGAGTTGTACATATGTTTTGGTGTTGTACATGTTATCTAATGCGGGGACTTGTCCCGACTTTTAGTTCATTTTGGTCAATGCATTTGTTAGAGGCTTTTGTAGACGGATGTGGGTGTATAAATGTAAAGGGGATATGTCGTTCTTGACTTGGTGGCCTCAACGGCCAAGTTTCGCATATGTATATATATATATATATATATATATATATCATGTTCCATGAATTCCATTGTTGATATCTATAACTATTACTTGATTATGGGTTTATTATGGCATGCATATGATTGGATAGAGACAAAGCTTGGTTCTCTCAGGCCTTGTCGGCTACGAGTGCCAATCCGTCCCGATGGGGTTCGGGGCGTGACATAAACACTCCAAGTCTTTTTCACTAGGTTCCTAACTATTGTCTTACCCTCTTTCTAACAACACCTACAACCCTACACTGAACACAATTATGACCCATTACTCCATATCTGAAAACGTACTGTCAAGGCCACTAACACGCTCTCTAGAATACAACATGAACTAGACCAAATCAGCCAATACCCCGCATGTGCATATAACCATAAATCCCAAACTGAAGTTAAGACCCGTACTCAAACCACGACATACCCTACACCCACGTACTTTGATCCATTACTCACACTTATTAAGTTAATTTCACAACAATCACCATGATATATATATATATATATAAATATACAACAATATAATTATATGAATGTATGCATTCATGCATGGTGTACACACATACTAGAGTTAGTAGGGAGTCTCAGCTATGACTTGCAGGGGATGAGATCAGTCTATGTATCGCTACCGACATGGTACCCGATCCAATAATAGTGTCTGTGTGACACCCGATCCATATAACAGTGTCAGTGTGACATCCGATCTATACATCCTCACCTTAATATACAAAACCTCAGTCCAATGCTCAATGTATGATGATAATTCAATAAACTCAAGTAGTGCCCGAAGGATAGTCAAAGTATTCAACTTATATATATAAGCACAAAGTCTAATCAATTCTATATCATGATCCGATGACTCATACTTACCAAACATAAAAGCCATACCCATTACCGTTTTATACTCTATATCTCCCTTCCTTTCCTTACTACTGCATCTATAACCGCTCTACTACGAACAACTACCTCTAAATATAATTCAAACACACAACCTCTTCTGACTCCTCTCGACTTGCCAAAGACATCTAGACATCTACTATCCACTCCCTCCACTGTTAATCTGAACTCTACTAGACTTCTCTAAACCCATCAAAATGCACGCTCTGGCCCTAACTCACATTCATTACCTTCATAGTCACCCTAACCCTTCTTCTACTTTGCAACACCCCTATTTATCTACTTACCTCTAGTTCATACTATCATCATACCTCCCAACAAGAAAGAGAAACAATACAGTTCAATAACTCATTATTCAATATCACCAATTCGTTGTCTTAGTTTCGGTTATTATTCAATACAACCAAACTCCATGCCCATAGGCCTAAGACATGAAGTCTCCCAACATAACTACTATTATTACGTATATCTAGCCCAAGTCTACTACAATTAACCATAACCTCCCTCGTAAATGAGTTTCACTTCTATGAAGATCGATGAGTTGTTTTTTACGTGCCTTTCCATTGGCCTACGTTGGGAATCCAGCCAATAATGTTTAGGAAATTGCCTTTTTGAAGCTTGGCCTCTAAATCCTCATTGTTCTAAGTATCAGATTTACTTAGGGGTATTTTTGGAGGAGGGAAAAAAAGTTAGAAACCCTAGTTGAGTAAAGGTTTTTAATAACCCTCGGGCAGATTACTGGCCGACTACCGCCGCAACGATGGAAGTGTCGCTGCTGTGACAAGCCAGTAGGTCTGGCCCAATTTTGCAATTTAGGCCCAAATTTAAGTTAGGGTACGACTTTTCCCCACGAAATAATTCTTACGAGATCCGAAATAAAAATTTCTTGGTCGAAATATTTTTCTAGGATGGTTTCTAACATAAATATGATTTGGGTCATTACATTAGATACCAATTTACCCAACGTTTGTCCCCAAATGGTTACAAAAAGAGGAAAGAAGGTTTTCAGCATGATTCTTGAAATCCAACGTACACGACAATTTTGAACGGGAGAAACAATCTTTTAATCCTATTAATTACCTTATAACACTCTACTGAATCATGGTTAACTAGAGTTATAATCACCATTACTCGACCAGTCTTTGCATTAGGAGTCTTTAAACTTCTTAATCCGACGTACAATTACTATAACCCAAGGAATATGATTAACGATAATATGTTACATAATGGGTCACATAAAATACCCAGGACATTGCAAAAATACCACAACACACAAAAATTCAGGACAAAAATGAAATTTTATAGGGCCGATCACTGCAGTGGCAGACTCGTTGCTACAGCGACATTACTGCAACGATAGGACTATCGCTGCAGCCGGGTTCGGCAGTTTCAAATATGGAGAAGTGATTTTATTTTCCAACTTCCTAACTCTCAAATTCTCTTAAAAAATCTCCCAATTCCCTCAAGAAATCTTCTTTTCGGTGACAGTACTAAGGTATATCTTCATCCTTGCTACTTTATTTACGCACTTATCCTCGTAAAATGTAGAAATTAGATTAGAAAATGGATTTTCGGATTGGTTTTTGGTGCAATTTGAAATCTAAATTTTGTTGCTTCTTTGCATGAATTTAGAAAGCATGCTAGATTATCTTACGTCTCTAACTCTCTTATAGTGTTTTAGACGTAAGATTTACGATGTTCATGGTGGTTTTTAGGCTTAAAATGGGTGGGAGATGAAGTGTCACCCTCTTGAATGATTTGAATCATTTGGGCTTGAAATTGGGTGTTAATCACCCCCATTGTAGTGTACAAGAGTTCACACATACTCTACCAAGCCCGATCTATGCTTAAAAGTCAAAATTTTGAAGAAAAGTTTGAAATTCCGCCATGGGAGAAGTCGGGTCTGGTTGGGGAAGAAGGCAATGCTGCAATGGTGGATTTGTCGCTACAGTGGTTGCAGTAAGGCTTCTGCTGCTGTAGCAACACCACTGCAGGAACAAAAGCATCATTATAGCGATAATCGACAGTAGCCTCCCCAGAATTTTTTGATTTTCCTGTTTTGATTTCCATTCCCTTTTGTAGCATCCCAAATTTGTTTCTAATTTCTATGATTGTGATTTTTCAGGACTACTACCATGGCTAACCAACCCGCATACCGAAGGTTCCCTAACACCACTTGTCACGAGCATTACAAAGAAGGGAGAAGCACTAAGGGCTTTCTTCATGAGAGAGGGTTTGTGATGAAGGACGTGGCTGATGAAGTGCTTGACTTTTACAATCAGTAAAGGACTTTTGGTTGGGAGATGCTAACAGAGTCCGTGCCTGCATGCAATCTGGGCATAGTTCAGGAGTTCTATGCCATAATTCTGACCATGGACTGGTACTTTCCTCACCCTACCATCCGCATTCGAGGAAAAAATGTATCGGATGGATGTTGCCACTATCAATGACACTCTAGAAGTGCCAAACCTCTCCAATAAAGCTTTTGAGGCTAAAGTCAATGAGGCCGACTTGAAGTGGGTGGCAATGACCTTGGTATCGAAAGGATCAGGAGAACAAGGTGAAGTGGACCAGTGTCAGGGAAACCAAAAACACCTCCTTCATAGTGGAGGCTCAGAGTTGGATATAGTTGGCATCTCGGAGGATCCATCTTTTGGGAAATATTACTGATGTGACCTTCCATCGGGCTATGGTGGTGGGCTATGCTCTATCAGGGATAGAGATAAATGTGGGAATGCTGATTATCGATGAGTGGTAATATTTCTACACTAGGAAAGGGTTTTCAAAGGATCTCTTCTTTCCCTGTTTGATCACTAAATTATACAAGAAGGTGGAGGTGCCAAAGGAGGATCATGATACTTTCGAGGAGTGTGATGTGCCCTTCAACCCATTGAAGGTGAAGGGTTTGCAGGGAGGGAGTACAAAGAAGAGAAAGATAGGAGAAGAGGGTGAGAGTAGCAGCCGAAGAGGATGAGGAGTCTAGCACCCCTCCCACATAGACTCTGTATCCCTTGGGCACTTGGAGGCAAACCTTGCTGGAGTATGGAGTTACTTGGTGTAGTCCCATTTACCTCCCCCGAGTTAGGATCCTTCGAGCTCCACAGCTCCACCAGACTCGGCTTGGGCCTATACAGAGCTCTGAAGAAAGCTAGATGAGAAGAAGAAAAAGAGATGCTCCTGTGATCACATGCTATCTTGGATGTGGAAGATCGTGAAGGTCATGTTCAAGTGTATAGTCCCCAGTGGGAAGCTCCCAAAGCTGATGAAGGAAGATACGATAGAGTTTTCCTTCCTTAGTGGAATGGAGGAGGAGGGCTCCGATGCCTCGAGTCTTGGAGATGATGAGGCCTCCAGTTAGATCTCTCCCCCTGATGCATATGATATTATCCCCCATTTTCCCTAGTTTATTACTGTTTTGGGTTCTTGGGTTACCCCCGTTTGGGGTATGTAACAAACAGTCCTTTCTTTTTTTTTTTTCGTACTTTTAGGATCTCTAACTTATCGGATTTGAAATTACATAAGTTATTAGCTTGATAATTATGACGGTTAACTATTTCTATCCATAATTATTGTGAATATAGGGTTATTTTCACAAAACACAAAAAATCACAAAACAGGGGAAGGCCTGGCAGCTTACTGCCTGGGCGTCGGTGCAGCGATGGATTTACTACTGCAGTGACAAAAGTGTAGCTTCAGTAATGACATGGAAGAGATGAGGAGTCGTTACCGTGATGGCCCAACTAGTGACTCCAAAATTAACTATTCTGATGTCTTTTTTCACACGATGCTATCCAACGAACACTCTATTACCCCCATTCCCTATATTTTAGCAGTTTTAACTAAGCACACCCAAATTCGTTACACTTGCTTTTCATGCAGTTTTCAAATCCCTCGACTTATTTACGCATCAACAGTATCTCAAAACACCACTCGTCTTAAGTGATTTCTTACCATGATAACTTAGACTGATCAAGAACGTATGTCCTAGTACTTTGTCAAGACCCAGATGCAAATTAAGGAATACTTCAAATCACGAAAAAATTAAGACGTGTCTCAAATTTCAGAAGTGAAGATATACCTCAAAATCACACCCAATCCTTATGATTACTGAATTTCCCATTGAAACCACTCACCTCATGACACTCCTAAACCCCACTTACACTTAAGAAATATTAGCCCTCTCACCTTAAGGCAATAATACAGTCAAACAACAATAGCCCACATAATGAATACACGTAGTATTATGTCATCTCACAACAAACATTTTAACCACAAATACCTTTTTGATAAACATAAACAATCCATTGAAGAGAGTGTTACACTCACCAACTATACTGACAATTAGAATATTCACTATATCAAAAAACATAACCACCTAAAAGAATCATGCACCACTCAATTCAAACATAACTCACGACATTAGAATATAAGTCCTACGCTTTTTATTGACCTCTATTAGTAAGAATGACACTATTCCAATATTTTGAATATCACCAAGATACCAATTGTGACCAACTAATCTCGATTGTGATTGTTGAGATACCAATTGGAATCTGCCTGATACCAATTAGACTCAACTCGAAAGATAACACTGAACTAGCATGATAGGAGAGAAGAAAGTGAGTCAGGTTCCTAGATGCCTCGTAGTTTCATACAGATTTGATGTAGACGTCAACATACCAATCCATAAAACTCTACTCGAAATTTGCTCTTATACTAGGAGATCGGTAACCTGGGATCTGATACCAACTTGTCACTATCCAATTCACAGATCGTACAGCCACCAACCCAACTCTACCCTAGATAGGAGGACCCTTACTATCCAACCATTCAATTAAGTGCGGAAGATATACGAAACAATTTTGAAAATAAAATAATCCTTTAAATGAAAGAAAGATCTCTTTTTCAAATACATTTATTACATAATTACATTTTGAAAATAAAATAACAGTTTTCCCAAAACCTAATCTGAACCGGTAGAAGAGCACTAAGAAATAGTAAGGATCACCTAACACACAACCTTAATGTATAAGTAGGATAACAAGAACTGCTGAAGAATAACCACCACCTTACCTATAAAAACTCCAACTGACCTGTAACATGGCTATACCCCTAAATGGAGATATGGTAAGTGTAGTATCAGTACAACCATACGTACTGGTAAGTATCATTGACCGATCAGGGTTAGAAACAAATAAAAACAATAGAAAATAGGAAATAAATCATGGCAACAAGTGATATCTTCAGCAACTAAACACTCCCAAATTCTTTTTACTAGGTTCCCTAACTATTGGCTTACCCTATTTCTAACAACACCTATGACCCTACACTCAATGTAATTATGATGCAGTACTCCATATCTAAAAATGTACTGTCAAGGCCACTAGTCCCACTTTTGAGAATACAACATGAACTAGACCAAATTACCCAATATCCCGCATGTGCATATAACTATAAATCTTGCACTGAAACTAAGACTCGTACTCAAACTAAGGCATACCCTGCACCCACGTATTCTGGTCTGCTACTCACACTCATTAAGTCTATTTCACAACAACCACCATGATATATATATATATATATATATATATATATATATATATATATATATACAAAAATATAATTATATGAATGCATGCATGCAAGGTGTACACACATACTAGAGTCAGCAAGAACTCTCAGCTATGTACTACAGAGGACGAGCTCATTTAATAAACCAGTACTAGCGTGGTACCTGATCCAATAATAGTATTGGCGTGACACCCGATCTATATAATAGTATCAACATGACACCCAATCCATACATCTTCTCCTCAATATGTAAAACCTCTATCTAATGCTCAATACATCATACAAAGACGACTCATACTTACCCAACATAATAGCCACACCCATACCAACTAATAACTCTAATCAAGGATTCTATACTCTATCTCTCTCTTCTTTTCTTACTACTGCATTTATCCCCACTCTACTACGAACAACTACCCCCAAATACAGTTCACACACCCACAACCTTTTTCGACTCCTCTCGACTCACCCAAGACATTTAGACACCTACTGTCCACTCCCTCCACTCTTAATCTGAACTCTACCAGACTCCTCTGAACCCATCAAAATGTACACTCTGGCCCTTAACTCACATTCATTACCTTTATAGTCGCCCTAACCCTTCTTTTACTTTGCAACACCTTTATTTATCTACTTACCTCTAGTTCATACTATCATCATACCTCCCAATAAGTAAGAGATACAATACAGTTTAATAACTCATTATTCAATATCATTAATTCGTTATATTAGTTTCGATTATTATTCAATCCACCCAAACTCCGTACCTGTAGGCCTAAGACATGAAATCTTCCAACATAAATACTGTTATATGTGTATATAGCCCAAGTTCACTATAATTAACCTTAACCTACCTCATAGATGAGTTTCGTTGCTACAGAGAGAGAAGAGTTATTCTTTGCATTCCTTGCCCTTGAACCACGTTGGGAATCTTGTCGAGGATGCTTAGGGAATATCCTTTTCGAAGCTTGGCCTCTAAATCCTCATTGTTCTTAATATCAGGTTTACTTGGGGTGTTTTTTGGAGGAGGGAAACAAAGTCAAAAGCCTCAACTGAGTGAGGGGTTTTAATAACCCTTAGGTAGCTTACTGCCTGACTATCGTCGCGGTGATGGAATTATTGTTACAGCTGCATCACTGCAGCAACGGGCCAATAAACCTAGCCTAATTTTTCAAGTTAGGCCCAAAATATGATTTGGTCCATGACTTTTCTCCATGGAATAACAACATATTAGGTACGAAACAAAAATTTCTTGGTTGAAACATTTTTTTGAGACTGTTTCTAACATAATGATAATTTGGGTCATTACATATTACATCCCCTGAGACCCAAAAGTCACCGTACAAGAACTATTAATTCAAAACAAGGTCTAAAATATAATTCATAAATACTAAAAACAATAGGAAAGTTATTGTCCCGAAATAAAGGACATGAACTTTTCCCGGACATGGTGCTCACCCTTGAATCGGAGCAAAAATCATGAACTAGAACTGAGATCTCATCTCAAATGCTGGAACATGCTCTACACTCAATAAAAAAAAGAGCACAAGTTGTAGCAGTACAAAAACTATGTACTAATAGGCATCATCAACCGACTTAACTCAATAACATACAAATAGATAAGTTCAATGAAAGGAAGAAGTGATCAAAATAAAACTCATAATCAAATTAACATTTAAACTCATATTCATAAACACCTCAACTTACAACACCAACAGCTATCCTCTTCATAGCAATCATTTTCAAGTTATTCATATCAATCACTTACACTTAGTCAATTTAGTCAACAATCAATGAACAACCACATGTGTAATGCAAACAATGAGTGCATACATAGAATGAGCTCACTCCTTGGACTGTACCGGTATGGTACCTGATCTTAATATCAATCTGTGCCGGCATGACACTTGATTCTAATATCATCAAAGATAGGTAAAACCCCAACAACATGCTCAATGTATAATAACAATCAATACTCTAGTTCATATTACAATCATCAATACTTTAACTTTTAAGTTAATTATTTCAACTTAGCTTAAACATTATCTCAACCAACAATTACAAGCATGCCGAAGACTAATCACAATCATTCAACTCAAATATAAGCGTAGATTCAAATTAAGTCTATAACTACATTTAAAATCATAACCTACCTCGTATCCTCATCTGAAAGCAATAGTTGGCCAAAGCCTTACCCTTTCTTGTAATTTTCGCTTGTTCTTGGTCTATAAACAACAAATAAGGATGATTCAATATAATATTCTCCACTTCTAGGCATTATAAACCTAAACCCATTAATTTCAACACATGAACTTATCCTAGTTCATCATTCTAGGGTTTTCTACCCCTCAATCCCCAAAAAATAGTGAAAATTGCCCTCTCTCAATCCTTAGTCAAAAACTGAAATAATTGGGAATGAAAAATATTGATTTCCATTTTAACTGAGAAATTTTGTGAGTTCATCGCTGCAACGACACACTTATCACTACAGCGACATTGAGGCCAAACGAACCCATCGTTGTGGTGACCCTTCTGTCGCTGCAGTGACATCACTATAGTGACATACCTGTCACTACAACGATATTAAAATAGTAGCTTTGGACATGTTCCCAGCTATGTCCATTTCATAAGGCACTTCACAAATTTTGACATCACGTACTGACCTTTTCATCGAAATTGCTATAACTAGAGTTCTACTAGTCCATGCACCAAAATTTTTTATGACTTCCTAAACTTTTCATCTAATACATTATTAACTCAAATACCCCGATCAACACACCAATAACAACTAGATTTTCCTAGACCACTCAACATCTAATTTTTTTCCAAAACTGGGCTAGCCCTAAATTTCACAAATTTGGCCTATGGAAAGGCTAAGCTGAGATTTTACTCACTAATTCACCGTAATAAAGTTTTGAATTGTTATAGTGAAATAATTTTAAGAACATAAAAATAGGGTTCCACATAAAAATCTATTGCTTAAACTTTAGATCTTTAGAAAAAACTTAAATATGGAATAAACCCAAAAACCTGATAGAAGCTGAAAGCATCTGAAAACGGATATATTCATAGGTCTATGAAGCCTCTAAGTATATGAGTCAATATCTATTAGGACAAGGCTGACTATACCTTAATACTTGAAGCACATCTAATCATCAATATAACAGTAATGTCCCTTTTTATCATTACGAATAAGTCTTTCATTTAAAATTCCATGCTAAAATTCTTCCCAAATTTGAAGTCATAAATTTCAGGCTAGGTTAGTGTCAGATAAAATCTGAACGAGGTGTGGTCTAGGGAAATTCGGGAATGAATTGGAAAATTGTGGTGGTGTTTGACTCGATTTCTAGTTATCTAAGATGATAAGGAACCCGTAGGAATTTACGAAACTAAAATTGGATAAGTAGAACTCCCGAAATTGATCTTAGCATAAAGGGAATTATTTGCGATGTCTTGGATTTAAGGTATGTTGTGGAAAAGAGAATTTTTGGAGGAATCTAGAATTTTTGTCCTATCGACGTTGCTATAGCGACATGCCCAAAAGTGGAGAAAATCCCACTATAGCGACGGTCAATGAGGTCAAAATACTTTTTGGGGCAAGGAACAAGCAATTTTGGGCAAAAATCATTAGATTATCATCGTTTGGCTTCTTTATGGTAAGGATTTCATCCCCGTTAACTAGTAATTGACAATCTAACCTTAGAATTGCTAATTTAAGGAGTTCCAGGAGGGTTTAGGGCAATTTTAGTTGTTTTCTAGTGCAAGGGAGTAAATTAAGTATAATGTTAATGGGTTTTGATTATTAATGGTTTTAATGGGTTTGATTATTAATGGTTAATTTACCTTTGCATTTCGTTAATTTACTAATGAATCTATGGAATTGGTAGTTTTGGGTGAATTACGGTAGAAAAGCCCTAAAATGGGAAGGGAATGATCATGAACTTGACCTTGGGGATTGGCTATGAGTTATAATTCCTAATGTGGTAGGTCTTTTCATTAATTATGTATTTGTATGTATTTTCTAGATCGTGATTAAGCGGAAATTGCATGGAAAGGCAAGGTTTAGGCTTAGTTGAGTTGTGCAAGCTTGGATTGAGGTAGGTGATGGTATTGTAGTTTAATCCAATTTGTACTATATGAGCATGTTAACTACTTCGCAGAATGACTTGTTAATGCATGTTGTTTGGTGTGGTTAATTGAAATGGTTTTATCTTGTTGTATGATTTTGACCTAACTTAGTATGAAATGTGAAATGTTTTGATATGTGGGACATTCTCATGACTTATTGGTGGGATAAGGTTGAAAGACAGTCGTAGCTAGGATTTAGGTACATGGATGGAATTTTCCCCTGCAGTCATAATTAATGAGTGGTTATGATACCCATAGTGTGTGTGTATGGGGTTCAGGTGAGTTTGACGATTTCATGAGTGATTCGGGTAGTATATTTATATGTTTGATAATTGCTTAACTTTTCTTGACTTGGCTTGACTGAACTTGACTTGGTTGTAAATGTCTTGACTTGTTGCTTGTAATCCTAAACTACTTATTTGATACTTCATGAGCTAGGTGTAGGTTAGATTGAGCATGGATTAACTTGTTGTACTATGTTTTGGTTAAGTTTTCATATTCTCATCTTGGGTAGGCCAAATGACCCTACCAGTACACTGTTATTTTCTTGTATGCTGATACTACACCTGCTCTTACTTTTGTTGAGTGCAGCACATATTCCAGCGGCTCCTACAAGACCTCACTTGTGATTCTAACATTGGACTCTGGATTCAAGGGTGATCAACATATTTTGGGTTACCATGAATCCTTGTTGGATGATGTAGTCCTCTATTCTGGACTCATGCTTTTTCTTTTAGTTTTTGGGATTGCATCCCCTTCTTGACAATCTTTAGTAGTTTTAGTACGGATGACTTTCGGGTCCTAGGGATTATTATTTGGTTAAGTACAATGTTCCGCATTTAAGTTGTACTTATGCTTGTTTTTTAGACTTGAATATCTTATTAATAGATTTGTTCTATTTATTCCTCTAAGTGTTGATTATTAGTTTAGTTTTAGGTTAATTGGTTCTCTCCCCGGATGAGTAGTGTGGGTGCCACTCACGATGGGTTGGGGTTGTGATAAAATTGGTATCAGATTCAAGGTTTGTTGATCTCATTATACCAAAATGGGTTCAGTAGAGTCTTGCGGAACAGTACGAAAACGTCTATACTTTTATTCGGGAGGCTATAGAACTTTAGGAAAACTGTTATTTTTGCTTCTTTCATGCTATAACTTGATTCCAATTGGTATCAGGCAATCCAAATTGGTATCTAATTTCTTCACTCTTTTGTCTGCTGATGGTTACTACTAGGTCAAACAAGACCCGATCAACAACCCCCACACCGGCCACTCCAGCTGAGGAGCCAGTCGTAAGAGGAAGAGAATGGGTGAGAGGACGAAGTAAGAGTGAAAGAAGACGAGTGAGCCACACCCGCTAGGGGTGGAGCTCAAGCAGCTGTTGTACAGGCTTATGAAGGGTCAGTATCACCTACCCCACCTCAGGATCATCGTGAGGAGATAGAAGCAGTAAAAGAGCAGGTAATAGAGCCTGAGGTGGCGGCACCAGCTGCAGGTGTAGTTTTTCCCCCTCTGTCGGCTGAGGTTGTTCAATAGGTGTTATCTTTACTGAGTGGGTTGGATGGCACTGTATCCCCTCCTACTGTACCAGCTTTTCAGGCTCCAATTGTTTATCTTACTGTCACTATGACTCGTAAGATGTATGAGGTTTTAGGGGAGAATGCTTTTCATCATCCGGTTTTGGGTTCTGTGATGACTGGTACTGAACATGATCTGTTGACCAAGTTTCTAAAGATAAAACCACCTACTTTCCAGGGTACTGAGTCGGAGGACGCTTTTGAGTTAATCCTTGATTGTTATGAGAGGTTACATAAGATGGGTATTGTGCAGCAACATGGAGTTGGTTTATTGACTTTTCTAGTGGAGAAGGATGTTAAGTAATGATGGAGGGCGTATGTTGAATGTCGGTCACCGATTTTGCCTCCATTGACTTAGGAATAGTTTCATGCTTTATTCTTAGAGAAGTATGTGCCTCGCGCCCTCCGTTATTTTAAGAAGGATGAGTTTTTTGCATTGGAGCAAGATGACATGTCAGTTGCAGCCTATGAGGCTAAGTTCCATGCCTTATATCGCTGTGCTACTCAGTTGTTGGCTACTGAGAAGGAGAGGATCGAACGCAATGTTAAGGGTTTGAATTATAATTTCTAAGTTTTGTCTGTATATATGACTTCTGTAGGAAATGGGTTCAATGAAGTTTCTATTTATGTGAAGAAGTTAGAGGGGGTTACACAAGCGGGTCAGGCTAAGATATTAGCCAAAAAGTCCCGCAATGTTGGGAATTTTAGTGGATCTTACTCTAAGGGCCACGATCAGTAGACCTACTCAGCTCACCCTATTCGGTTAGCATTTCTAGCTTCTCTTTTGGGTCCAGCTAAGGTTTATTCTCAGTTGCAGGTTTTTAGAATCCAAGAGGCTTTTTACTCTTCTGCCAGTCGACCATCCGTCAAGAGGGGGTATTACTATTATGGTGATGTAGGTCATTTTAACAGAGATTATCCTTTGAGGAAGGCGAATAGCCAGGCGCAGCAGCAGACTTAGGCTATAGTTCTAGCATGTTGAGAAGGAGGAGGTAATGGCAAGGGTTGTCCATAGGATGGATGGGGAAATCAAATTGGTGGTCGGGGTGGTCAAGGAAATGGCAACGCAGGGGGAGGAGTGCAGTTGGGGAGAGAGTTAGATTAGATTGATAAACAGGCTCACTGTTATTCCTTTTCAGGAAAGACTGATGCTAAGGCTTCTTATGCGGTTATCACAGGTGCCATTTATGTTTTTGACTAGATGGCTTCTATTTTATTTGACCCGGGGTCTTTATCCTTATGTATTTTTCTAGTTTACGGTGGGTCTGAATTTAGTTTGTGATATACTTGACTATCTTGTTTATGTGTCTACTCTGGTTGGTGAGTGTGTGGTAGTAACCCATGTTTACCATTCTTATTCTGTGTTGTTTGTGGGTTGTCAGAATTGGGTTTAGATTATTTTGGATATGTTGGACTTTGATGTAATTTTGAGTATGACCTGGTTATCTCCATATCACGCTGTCCTAAACTGTAATGCTAAGACAATGACTCTAGCTATGCCTGGGATGAAGGAACTAGAGTGGGAGGGAGTGTATAATACCAAACCGGTGAAAATTATATCATTTGTCCAGGCTAGGAGGTTAGTGGGGAAGGGGTGTTCAACATTTTTAGCTCATCTCCAGGATGTGAGTGTGGAGTCCCCTTCTATTGACTCAGTTTTGATGGTTTTCGAATTCAAGAAAGTGTTTTCTTCAGATTTATCGGGTGTGCCTCCAGATAGAGATATTGATTTCTATAGTTACTTGGAGCTGGACACTCACCCTATATCTATTCCACCCTATCGAATGGCTCTAGCAGAGTTGAGGGAACTTAAAACTTAATTACAGGAACTACTTGACAAGGGGTTTATTCATCCAAGTGCTTCACCTTGGGGTGCTCCGATCTTTTATGTTAAGAAGAAAGATGGTAGTATGAGGATGTGTATTGATTATATACAACTGAATAAGGTTACCATCAGGAATAAATACCCTTTACCTTGCATATATTATCTGTTTAACCAGTTACAGGGTGCAACAGTATTTTCCAATATTGACTTGCGATTAGGTTATCATCAGCTGAAAATTAGATCGAAGGACATACCAAAGATAATTTTGAACTCGGTATGGCCATTACGAGTTCCTGGTGATGTCTTTTGGGCTAACTAATGCACCCCGCAACCTTCATGAGCTTAATGAATGGTATCTTTAAGTCATTCTTAGATTTGTTTGTTATTGTGTTTAGTGATGACATTCTAGTTTACTCCAAGAGTAAGGAGGAGCATGCAGGTCACCTTCACATAGTGTTGGATATTCTAAAGGAGAAGCGGTTCTTTGTAAAATTTTAGAAGTGTGAGTTCTGGTTATCTTAGTTGCCTTTTTGGGGCACATTATTTTAGAAAAAAAGGTGATGGTGGATCTCCAAAAGATTGAGGCAGTTAAGAATTGGATCCGTCCTAGCTCAGTGACCAAAGTAAGTAGCTTTGTGGGTCTTGTAGTTATTACTGCAAGTTTGTCAAGAACTTTGCATCCATTACAATGCACTTGACAAGGCTGACTTAGAAGGAGGTGCTATTTGTTTGGTCAGATCAATATGAGGAGAGCTTTCAAAAGCTCAAGACACTCTTGACTACAACTTCTTTCCTTTCTTTACCTGTTGAAGGTAAGAACTTTATAGTGTTTTGTGATGCTTCACTTTTGGGCTTAGGTGCTGTGTTAATGCAGGATAAGAATGTCATTGCTTATGCTTCGAGGCAGTTGAAGCCTCATGAAAGGAACTACCCAACCTAGGACTTGGAGTTAGCAGTAGTGGTGTTTGCATTAAAGATTTGGAGACACTATCGTTATGGTGTCAGGTGTGAGGTCTTCACAGACCACCGTAGCCTACAACATGTGTTTACTTAAAGGGATTTAAATCTAAGGTAGTTGAGATAGATGGAATTATTGAAGGATTATGATGTGACTATTCAGTACCACCCAGGTAAGGCCAATGTGGTGGCAGACACATTGAGCCAAAAAGTGGTAAGAATGGGTAGTTTGTAATTCTTGAGGGTGTCCAGGCGACCTTTAGGTTTCAGAATCTAGCATATCAGATTATGTAGTTTGGGGTTTCAGACAGGGGTGGAGTATTGGATAGTGTTGAGGTAAAGTCAACATTCTTTGGTCATATTAAGGCCAACAATTTTAGGACAAAAAGTTGAATGCATTGCAGAATAAAGTGGGGTGTGGGGAGGTGACGGATGCCACTCTTGATGCGAGTGGGGTGTTGTGATTCAAGGGAAGGTTATGTGTTCCCCAGGTTGGTGGTTTGATTTGTGATGTACTATCATAAGCCCATGGTTCGCATTAAGCCGATGGTTCGCATTATTCTATTCTTTCGGGTATAACCAAAATATGTCGTGGCTTAAGACAACTTTATTGGTGGCCCAAAATGAAGAGGGACATAGTGAATTATGTGTCCAAGTGTCACAATTGTCAGCAGGTAAAGTATGAACATCAAAGGCCTGTGGGGTTGCTTCAGAGAATGCCCATACCTATATGGAAATGGGAGAACATTGCAATGGATTTCGTGGTGGGTCTTTCTAAGACCTTAGGAAAATATGACTCCATTTGGGTGATAGTAGATCAGTTGATAAAATCAACTCACTTTTTGTCGGTTCGGGTAGACTACAACTCTCAGTAATTAGCTAAAATCTATGTCAAGAAAACAGTGAGGCTTCATGGGATGCCCTTTGCCATCATTTTTGATAGAGATGCAAATTATACTTCTAAGTTTTGGGACAGGTTGCATGAGAAGTTAGGTTCCAAGCTCACCTTTAGCACGAACTTTCATCCTCAACCTTACGAGTAGTTGGAGAGGACGATTCAGGTGCTAGAGGACATGTTAAGAGCCTATTTTATTGACTTCGATGGTCATTGGGACTAATTCCTTCCATTGTGTGAGTTTTCATACAACAATATCTATAACTCCAATATTGATGTGGCACCATTTGAGGCACTCTATGAAAGGAAGTTTTGGTCACCGATTGGGTGGTTTGAGATTGAAAATGTTAAACCTTTGGGCATTGACTTGGTAAAGGAGGCTCAAGAAAAAGTAAGGTTCATTTAAACCAAGTTGTTGGCTGCTCAAAGTAGATAAAAAGAGTATGCAGACCGTAAGGTGAGAGACATGAACTTTAAGGTTGGTGAACAAGTGTTGTTTAAAGTGCCTCCCATGAAGGGAGTCATAAGGTTCGTTAAGAGGGGCAAGCTCAGCCCTTGATATATTGGTCCCTTTAAGTTTCTTGAGGATGTGGGTTCGATTGTATACATGTTAGCTTTACTGCAGGGGTTGTCGGGAGTCCATCCAGTACTTCATGTCTCCGTGCTCAAACAATACCATGGGGATGGAGGCTACAACATTAAGTGGGACTCAGTCCTATTAGATAAGGATTTGCCTTACGAGGAGGAACCAGTAGCGATTCTAGATTGGGTGTTTGGAAGTTGAGGATGAAGGAAATTCATTTGGTTAAGGTTCAATGAAAATATCATCCGGTTGAAGAATCCACTTGGCAAATTGAAAAGGACATGCGGGACAAGTACCCTCAATTGTTTGAGGATATAGGTACTCTCTTCTTTCTTTATTTTAGCCTATTTTTCTCATATGATCATTTGAGGATAAACAATGGGTAAATTGGTATCTGTTGTAAGGACCCTTATCGTCGTTACAAATAAGACTCTCGTTTAAAATTCCATGCTAAAATTCTTTCCAGATTTGAAGTCATAAATTTCAAGCTAGGCTAATTTCGGATGAAATCTGAGCAAGTTGTGGTATAGGGAAATCCGGGAATGAATTGGACAAGTGTGGTGGTGTTTGACTCAATTTTTAGTTATCTAAGATGATTAGGAACCCATAGGAATTTATGGAACTAAAATTGGGTAAGTAGAACTCCCGAAATTGATTTTAGCATAAAGGGCATTATTTGCGATATCTTGGATTTAAGGTGTGTTGTGAAAAAGAGATTTTTTGGAGGAATCTGGACTTTAAAAAGAGATTTTTTGGAGGAATATGGAATTTATGTCCCGTCAACATCGCTGTAGCGACGTGCATGTCCCTATAGCGACATGCCCAAAAGTAGAGAAAATCTCACTATAGCGATGGTCAACACGGTCAACGACAGCTATAGCAAAATGTGTCGCTATAGTGACGTATGTTTCTATAGCAATGAAAATCATTGATTTATTTTAATATCTCCCAAAATGGTTTATTTTTCTAAAACACTTTTTGGGGCGAGGGAGAGGCGATTTCGAGCGAAAATCATCAGATTATCATCGTTTGACTTCTTTAAGGTAAGGTTTTTATCCCCGTTAATTAGATATTGATAATCTAGCCTTAGAACTGCTAATTTACGAATTTTGGGGAGGTTTTAAGGCTGATTTTAGTTATTTTCTGGTACAAGGGAGTAAATTAAGTAAAAAGTTAATGAGTTTTAATTATTAATGGTTAATTTACCCTTGATTCCATTAATTCACTAATTAATTCATGGAATTGGTAGCTTTAGGTGAATTACGGTAGAAAAGCCCTAGAATGGAAAGGAATGATCATGTATTTGGCTTTGGGGGTTGGGTATGAGTTATAATTTCCGACGTGGTAGGTCATTTCATTAATTATGTATTTGTATGTATTTTCTAGACTGAGATCAAGTGAAAATTGTACAGAAAGGCAAGACACAGGCTTAGTTGAGTTGTGCAAGCTTGGATTGACGTAAGTGATGGTATTGTAGTTTAATCCAATTTGTACTATATGTGCATGTTAACTACTTTGTAGTGTGGCTTGTTAGTGCATGTTGTTTAGTGTGGTCAATTCAAATGGTTTTATCTTGTTATGTGATTTTGACCTAGATGTGAATTATTTTGGTATTTGGGACATTCTTCCGGCTTATTGGTGGGATAAGGTTGGCTGATACTCGTATCTGGGATTTAGGTACATGGATGGAATTTGCTCCCTGCAGGTCATGATTAGTGGGTGGTTATGATACCCATAGCGTGTATGTACGAGGTTTAGGTGAGTTTGACGGTTGCATGAGTGAACCAGGTAATATATTTATATGTTTGATAATTGCTTAACTTGTCTTGACTTGTTTTGACTAAACTTGACTTGGTTGTAAATGTCTTGACTTGTTGCTTGTAATCCTAAACT
This sequence comes from Capsicum rhomboideum, assembly GCA_031232105.1. NCBI lineage: Eukaryota > Viridiplantae > Streptophyta > Magnoliopsida > Solanales > Solanaceae > Capsicum > Capsicum rhomboideum. The sequence goes on along the minus strand of CP124708.1, from coordinate 52,972,311 downwards.
GCTTATTTGATACTTCATGAGCTAGGTGTAGGTTAGATTGAGCATGGATTAACTTATTGTACTATGTTTTGGTTAAGTGTTCATATTCTCATCTTGGGTTGGCCAAATGACCCTACCAGTACACTGTTGTTTTCTTGTGTGCTGATACTATACCTGCTCTTACATTTGTCGAGTGCAGCGCATATTCCAACGTCTTCTACAAGACCTCACTTGTGATTCTAGCGTTGAAATCTGGATTCAAGGGTGAGCAGTCTATTTTGGGCTACCTTGAATCCTTCTTGGATGATATAGTCTTTTATTCTGGACTCATGCTTTTCCTTTTAATTTTTGGAGTTGCATCTCCTTCTTGACAATCTTTAGTAGTTTTGGTATGGACGACTTTCTGGCCCTAGGGATGATTATTTGGTTATGTACAATGTTTCGCATTTAAGTTGTACTTATGCTTGTTTTTTAAGACGTGAATATCTTATTAATGGATTAGTTCTATTTAGTCCTCTAAGTATTGATTATTAGATTAGTTTTGATTAGTTGGTTCTCCCATCGGATGAGTAGTGTGGGTGCCACTCACAATGGGTTGGGGTCATGACAATAAAATATGCCTTTCGAAAGATGGAGGGTTCACCATTAGCTGATTCAAATGAACCTAGATGCATGAAAATCGCAAACATACATCTCAAACCCTGCATCATTAAATGATATAATGTCCAAGATGGTTAGTACAATGGAATATATTGGTATGTAAAATTGGAAAGAAAAACTTAACATAGAATATATATGTAGCTAAAACCATAAACTGAAAGAGGCATAGAATATATATGTAGCTAAAATCATAAACTGAAAGAGGGAACGTGGGATAATATGGATATAAATAATCAACTAAAAAGACTCATTTACATCATTTAATTTACTTCTAACCTAGATAGTTTAACCGACATCATATATATAATACACCATGGGCTATGTGGGTCCAATTAACACCCGACCGACTGAACCCCAATCTATGTTTGCTGCATGGACCGAGATCTAGCTGAATAACATCATTTGAGCATGCATAAATCCTTATTGAGGAAACATCTATGGTTGTTTGAATTCACATAACAAACCATCCCAACATCAGCAAAATGTAGTTTTGGATAGTTAACCATCCAATTCTCTTTAAGTACATATTTTATTCATGTTCATCCCATCTTCTACATTTTAAGCAAAATGTTTATTTTATCTCATCAATCATCCATTTAAACATGAAAAAATTTATAAACTATTGGTATCATCATATCAAGACTTGCAAGCCTAGTTGTTCATCTTTCTAAACATCATCATGCCGGTTTTTAAGAGTTCTAATTTCTCCTGAGTAAAGATCACACTTCATAAGAGTTATCGAAGGCCATTACAAACTTGTTAAAATCTCAATAGTAAAGCAATGGCAAGGTAATTAAATTCCCTATAAAATCATTTTCAAAGTCGTGATCATATCAAGTGGATTATAAATTTTGTAAATAAAAAGGAACTTCATCACATAGCATAACTTGAAATAATTATCATCTTTCACAACCCAAAATAAGAATATAAAGAACAATTGTAGCAACCCAAAATAGTAGGTAAAGAGTTTCACTTGGGAAGTAATAATCAAAAAAATAATCTTTTTACCCTTTTCAAGAACACAACTTTCAACCCTAAATCATTACTTGAAACATAAATAAATTGATTTGAAGAATTATGGTTTGAAATTAACTTGACTTAGGGTAGTTCTACGTTCCATTAAGGAGGATCATAGTTCATGAAAGATTGTTGAAGAGTAATTCCTAGGCACTTACTTGAAAAGTTAATATTTAAAATTCTGAAAATTAAACTTATAGACATCAAGGAAAAATCATCAAATATTATATCTTAAAGGGTTCATAATTTCCCCGAAATCCATACCTAAATCTGAAGGTTTCATATACTAATTTGACCCAAAAAAGAAGAACAAGAGAAAAAGGGTCTTCATGAATTAAATTGGCAATTTGAAGATCTTAACAAGTTTAACAATGAAGTTAGTTCTTAAGCCTATATTATCAAGAAGAGATTTAAACGGATATGAGGAGGAACATAATTGAAAGAATTCATAACTTTAGACAGTCTCACATACCTTAGTGAAGAAATTGGAGAAGTAATCCTTTGAAGAAGAACCCTAGCCTTTATTTTTTCTTGAGACTTGAGAGTTGGGGTTTGAGATAAGAATGGGATGCTGAGAGATGAAAGTCGTACAAAAATTGATGGAAAAAATAGGATTTAAACTGTGTAGGGGTATATGAAAGGCCTGGACAAAATTTCCCCTTGAAGAAGGGTTTTAAACTTTGATTTCAGCTACGTGACTCACCTACGTCACCCACATAGCCCCCTATCTTAACCACGTAGGTCTAGGCATGCTGTGGAAGCATTCTGGGATTGGCCATGCAGCCTATATGATTGGATACATGACCTACTAGGTTTGCCTAGTTTCTTAGCTACTCTACCATCTTTTATTAAAACGATCATAACTTTTTACTCTAGACTCGAATTAACAAACGATTGGTTGCATTGGAAAGAAGACTCAAAAACTTTTAATTAAGTGGGTGGGGGGTCAGATAGCTCTTCATATTCTAAGAGAAATACTTGTTTGAGTTCACCAAAGTAAAAACTCATATGAAAACTTAATCGATGTATAAGTTTCGAACTCAACCTTGTGCTAGAGGTTTCTTATGACCTTAATTCACATTTAAAACATTTTATACACCTAAGAATTGACCATAAAACCTAGGTAATAATAAAGTTCATTGGGTTTGTGTCTAATTATGTATGTAGAATGGTTCAAATCTTGGTTCAAAAGTTTGAGGTGTTACTACGCTACTAGCATAATACCAGCCATAAAATCAAGAAAACAAACAACTATATCTCGGATTAAACATAAAGCTCTCGATAAGGCCCCTGTCAGCATAGCTTATAATAAACTCAACTAATCCCAACAATTTATATAAAAAAAAAACTAAATCCTTCACGGGTTATTGGAGCCACCATGCTATCTAGAAATATATAAATTGAACACATATATACATATTCAATCAAGGTCAATAGGTCATTATGCTAAAAGGGCAAAGCAACAAGGCCAGTACGGTCGACGACATACATTTATCCAACCCTAAGTCTGCAAGCCTATAAGAGTGATAAAATTTGGCTGCGATAAGGCCTGGACCTATCTAAAGCTATCTACAACAAGAGCTTACAAAACTTATAAAATCTAATAGCTCGGGAAGAAAGGAGCTAGCCAGTCTGTTGGGGCTCAACCCTGCTGTTGAGAAAGTCTGTTTGGTTATTTGTTAGGATCTGTAAGCATTAATGCATCCCCCCTAATCAATGGGGACGTTAGGACAAAATAAAGTATTGATTATACAAGGCAATTGAATAACTGGGCAAGTATTATGCAGTGCTGATATGTAATTAGATAAGAGAGTTCAAGATAATCTGAGCATACTTACCTGCTCCTGAATCTATAAATAGTTGAGACTGATATCATATTATAAATACTCAAGTAAGGAGTTCAATTTTAGCAAATACATACTTAGTGGTCCTGGATTTACACCTTAAAAAGCTATGATTAACTGAGTAGTCAACTTATAAGAATCAAGCTAACTAATATTATCAAATAAGAGAGGTCTTAGGATAAAAGATCAAGAATCATCATAATATAACCTAACTTCTCCTCACATAAACCATATAATAATAATAATCAAATAATAACCTAATCGGCTCCCCATTAGCTCAGCAAGTACAAACAATAATCAATATAACCCAATCGCCTCTCCATAAGCTCGATAGGTTCCATAGAAATCTACATTGCTCTATAAGTGAATGTATAGACTTGTAGGCTATCTACATAAGACTGAAGGAAATAGTATATCTATATAAACCTGAAGAAAACTATGAATATGTATTATTGTCCGTCCCATAAGCTAGGTGTAGCTTCTTGGCCCGTAGGCTTAGTATGCCCGACCCCTAGGCTTGGTATAGCTGCCTGGACTATAGGCTTAGTGTATATGTCTAGATCGGATGATGAAGTAGTTAAGAACATAAGACTTTTGTTTCTATATCTAAGAACGCAAGGCTCTTGTATCTGTATCTGAGCACACAAGGCTCTTGTATCTCTATCTAAGAACACAAGGTTCTTGTATCTATATTTGAGCATACAAGGCTTCTGTATAGGTATCAGAGCACACAAGGATCCTGTATCTGAGCACATAAGGCTTCAAGTGCATTTAGAATCCACAATAGTCTCAAAATCAATAATAGACAATCACATAGCTCAAAAGTAAGCGGGCAATCTGTAAGCGACCTAAACAAGTAATTCTAAGTCGTATCTAATGTGAGGTCGCTATCTGTAGAATAATTGTCCTAATGAGAGATAGATATACCCACTATAATATCCATCACAACCACTATGGGTAGCTTGATGATAATATACTCGCATTATCATACTTAGACTATAAGGAAACATGTTGAGAAAAAAAGATAGCCTTAACATACCTTATTTTAAGACTTTCTCTCTCACGGTCGTGTTGTTAATGTCCATCAATTAAAATTATTATCTATTACATAACATCATATATTGTAGTATAATCAGCTAACCAAGAAGCACAATGATACTGGTAATATAATAATTAACTAATGAGAGATAAGCTCTACAAATACGATAAGTAAATGGTGTATCACCATACCCTTCTCTTTCTCAATTCCAAAATTACCTCATGACCTTATTATGAGGTTAAAATTACTAACTCCACCCTTACAATATAATATTCATCCCCTTACACAGTCTAATTTTTTTTATAAACTCAAACTCTCAGTTTCTAAACACCGTCGTATGAGTTCTTACTGTAGAACTTAACTAAAATGTAAACGTAATCTCCTATACAATAGAAATGATGAAAGTCATACCTCAATTCTCTTTTATTGGTTGACTAGTTGACTAAATGGACATTAAATCCTATTGCAACATAAACAGGTTAATATATATGATGGGGGTTGGTGTCTCTTTGACCAACTCTAAAATAGATATTGCCCACTATTTTGATTTAATAATTAAAGGGGGACATTCTTGAATTAAATCCATTGGAAAACATTTAATGGTCAAGATGTTGTTGTCACCTTCCTTCACTTACACATGGAGGTGGTGGTATCAACACTATACTTCATTTAATTGATTCATTTGAATGAGTCCATGTCACATATGTACTCGAGTATTGTGTAGGCCTATTATAAAATAAACATAAATTTTTAATCTAAACTCGTACTAATGAGAGATTTGTTTTGCTAGAAGCTAAACTTAAGGAATTTAATTAGATAGGTAGTAGACCCTCTAACTCTTAATAAATTGGGAAATATGCTTATCCCAAGTCAGGACATATACGAGACTATTTTAAATATATCGTATCCAATTTTTTACATAGCTAGACTTAATATCTCTACTAAAATATTAATAAATTATAAAAAATTCAATGTATAAACTAATATATTATGGCTAAAACTTTTCATAATTATCAAACCATTTGAAAAGGTAATACAAAATATTTTTCTAAATTCTAAATTAAATCAGATGTCTTCGAACAAGAGGAATGTTACAAAAAAGTTTAAAAGTTAGGCTTATTGTCATGATCCAAATGATGAGGTATTGCGGGCACATATTCTATTCTAACTAGATAGGAGAACCCTTCACCACCCAATCATTTATTATGCAAAATTTCTTGAATACTATATTTTTATAATGGGCAATTCAATTAAAATACATAATCAAAATAAAATCTTATAAATCTTTACAAGCTTTCAAGTTAGCAAATTACATCGTTTCTCAAGGACCTAGTATTGACATATACTATAGCTTCTAATATAGAGTAAGGATGATAAATAAAAGACACAACTTCTGCCTGAGGAATGAGATGTGTGGAAGTTGATTCTGGATACTCACCACTTCAACTATGAAACTTCAGTGAAGCTGCAAACACACCTACACCTTCAAAAAAAAGATATAGCCAGTGTAGTATTAGTACACCACACATACTGGTAGATATCATAGTTTGATCAAGATTAGTTCACACAACACCATATAAGATCAATAAAATCAATCATGACAATCTCACATAGCAATTTAGCACTAAGTTCACATCCCTTACTGCAACTTCTTAATAATATTGTGGTAGTGGACAAGGAGTTGCTCAGTTTGGTAGTGGACATGGTTAGAGCTGTGCTTTTCCTGAGAGACCTAAGGCAGAGGCCTCTGATGCAGTAATTATAGGTATCATCATAGTTTGCCATCATCCTACTTCAGTAATGTTTGACCCTGGGTCTACATTCTCCTATGTTTTTATATATTTTTCTATTGGTAATAATTCTATGTGTGAATCCCTTGCTATCTAGCCTCGTAGATAATTCTTTAGTGGTGGATTGGGTATACCAATCATGTGTGATGACATTTCCAGGGTGCACGATTTGGGTAGATTTGATTATCCTGGACATGGTTGACTTACTTGGTATGCCTCCAAATAGGAATATTGATTTTGCAATTGATGTTGAGCTAGGCACTAAGACAATTTTTGTTTCTCCCTATAGAATGGCTACTATGAAATTGAAACAATTATAGGAGAAATTACAGGATTTATTGAGTAAAGGTTTTATTAGACTGAGTGTGTCTCCTTGGGGTGCTTCTATTTTCCTTATGAAGAGGAGAGATGGATCTATATGCATGTTTATTAATTATTGGTAATTGAACAAAGTTACTATCAAGAACAAGTATCCTTTTCCTTGTATCAATGATTTTTTTGATCAACTTCAGAGTGCTTCAGTATTTTCTAAGATCAACATGAGATCTGGTTACCATTAGTAAAGAATTAGAGCTTCGGATGTTCTAAAGTTAGCTTTTTAGATGTGGTATGACCATTATGAGTTCTTGGTTATGTCTTCTGGGTTGACTAATGCCCCAGTAGCGTTTATGGAGTTGATAAACACAGTGTTTCAACCTTATCTTATTTATTTTGTAATTATGTTCATCGATGATATCTTAGTTTATTCCAAGGCTGAGCATGTGAGGCATTTAAGGACCATACTTCAGAGATTGAGAGATGAGAAGTTGTATGCCAAGTTCTCCAAGTGTGAATATTTGTTGGATTCTATCTCTTTCTTGGGTCATGTAGTGACTAAGGATGGTATCATGGTCGATCTGGCCAAGGTGGCGATGGTGCATGATTGGGCTAAACCTACTTCTCCAATCGAGATTTAGAGTTTTGTTGGGTTAGAAGGTTATTATCGATGGTTTATGTAGAGTTTCTCTTCTATTGTAACTCCTTTGACTAAGATGACTCAGAAAAAAGTTGATTTTTAGTGGTCGAATGATTATGAGGATAGCTTTCAAAAACTCAAAGAGTTGCCGACTTCAGCTCCTATCTTGACTTTTCTTGAAGAGGGCATGGGATTCTCTATATTTTGCGATACTTCTAGAGTTGTCTTGGATGGTATGTTGATGTAGAAGGGTAAGGTGATTGCTTATGCCTCTCGACAGTTGAAAGTCTATGAGAAGAACTACCATTAGTGACAGTACTTATATGGAGTTCATTGCAAGATTTTCTCAGATCATCATAACCTTTAGTACTTCTTCACTCAACGTGATCTTAATATGAGACAACATAGATGGTTAGAGTTGCTTAAAGATTATGATGTCACTATTCTTTATCATCCGGGCAAGGCTAATGTGGTAGCGGATGCCTTGAGTTAGAAGGTAGCGAGTATGAGGCATTTGACTTATCTTTTAGTGGAGGAGAAACCTTTAGCCTTAGACTTTTAGTCTTTAGCTAACCAGTTGGTTCGACTTGAACTTTTGATACTTAGATGGGTTTTGGCATATGTTGAAGCTGGATCTTCATTGATGGAGCAGATTCGAGCTTAATAGTTTGATGATGAGAAGTTGAGGGTGATTTATGATTAAGTGTTATGAGGTAAGGTGCAAATGACATCTCTTGATCTCGAGGGTGTTTTGAGGATTAGTGGTCGTGTTTGTGTGCCAAGAGTTGGTGGTTGGATTAGATTAATTTGGAGGAGGCTCATTGCTCAAGGTATTTTATTTATCCAGGTGTGACTAAGATGTACCATGACTTGAAGCAACACTATTGGTAAAGTGGGATGAAGAAAGGCATTGTAGAGTTTATGGCCAAGTGTTTGAATTATCAATAAGTGAAGTATGACCATCAACGATCGGGTGGTAAGATGTAGAGGATGCATGTTCCCGAGTAGAAGTGAAAGCAGATAACTATAGTCTTTGTGGTTTGCCTACCCCCAACTTTGGGGAAGTTTGACTCTATTTGGGTGATTATGGATAGGTTGACTAAATCAACACACTTTGTACCTACGAAGGTGAACTATAATATAGAGAAGTTGGCCAAGATCTATATTTGAGAGATTGTTCATTTGGATGGTGTATTTATCTCTATTATTTCTTATCAAGGTATATAGTTCACCTCAAATTTTTGGAGTTCTATGCAGAGTGAGTTGGGTACCCAGCTTGGGATGAGTACAACTTTTCACCGTCAGATGGATGGCCAATCAAAGTGGACCATCCAGGTGTTAGAGGATATGCTTTGAGTATGTGTTATGGATTTTAGTAGTCATTTGGACCAGTTCTTGCTCTTAGTAGAGTTTGCCTACAATAATAGTTACCATTTCAGCATTCAGATGGAGCCTTTTGAGGCTTTATATGGGTAGAGGTATAAATCACCTGTGGGATGGTTTGATTCTTTTGAGGTTATGCCTTGGGGCATTAATTTGTTGAGAGACTAGTTGGATTGAGTGAGGTTGATTTAGTAGAGGCTTATGGCTACCTAGAGAAGGCAGAAGAGTTACATGGATTAATGATTTTGTGATGTAGCATTCATTCTTAGTGAGAAGGTTTTGTTGAAGGTATCACCCATAAAGGGTGTGATGAGATTTGGGAAGAAAGGAAAGCTTAGTCTGAGATTTATTGGGCTTTTTGAGATTTTTGAAAAGATTGGAGATATGGCCTATAGGCTAGCCTTGCCTCTACATCTGTCAGTTATTCATTTGGTATTCCATACTTCAATGTTGAAGTGATACCATCCAGATGATACTCATGTAACCCGATGGGATTCAATTGCATTAGATTATGATTTTTCCTTTGAGGATGAGTCTATTGCCATCCTAGATAGACAAACTAGGAAGTTAAGATCCAAGAATATTGATTTTGTGATGGTTCAATGGAGACATCGCCCGATTGAGGAGGCTACATAGGAGGTTGATTTTGATATGCGGAGTAGATACCCCCAGCTTTTTACCAATTAAGGTACTTTCTTTGCTTTTTATTTTGAGGATGCACATGTATTTTAGTTGTGGATCATGTAACAATACTCACTGTGATTTTTAGTTTCTTCTGTGTTTTGACCATTTTGCCCTTCTCCATAGTTGCTTTATATCATTTATGAGTTGTGGGAATGGTTGACACATTCCTCGAAGTGTTCAGGAGTGATTTATGTGAGTTTGAGGTTTTGAGTAGCCTTTAAAGAGTTATATTCAACTTTAGTCAACATTTTGTGATCCGAGCATCGGATGGTAATTTTGTCAGCTTTATTAGATCCAGAATGTCATTTTTGGGTTAGTAGCATGGTTAGTTCCGGTTCTAAGTCGTTACTTTGAGTTTTGAGCCTTTAGATAAAAAAACTAGTTAAACAGCCTAAAAGGGTTCCAGGGCGTTAACTTGTCGATAACAACTTCTTTTGATAAATTCAATGGCTCCATTGAGTCTGGAATATTAAAATTAGCCTAGCTGCATTATTGGATTATTTTTATGGGCTATCGATTGAATGTAGAAGGTCCATTCAGAGTCATTTTAGGTTGCATAGTCTCAGCTATCTAAAGGTTCAAGTGCAATCTCTTTAGTTGCCCTCTGGTCTCCTTAGCAGTAGCACCTATGCGGACATTGGGTCGCCTTAACGAGGCTGACCAAGATTGGCAAAGGGTCGCCTTGACGACTACTTAGCCTCCTTTTATGTGAGCGAGTAATTGATTGTCTTAGCGATTATTTGTGTGGCAAGTGACTACCACCTAAGTGGTAGTCTGTCCGCTTAGGCAATCTGACCTAGGCAATCAATTGACCGCCTATGCGATGCAACTATATAAATTTCCCCTTTTCTTCTCTTTTATTTTATTCTTCCATCTTTAAGCTTTAAGATCTTGATTTTAGACGATATCGTGGTTTTTTTTATCAAATTGGACTTGGGTAAGCTTATAAACCTTATTTCTATCATTACTCATTGATTATTTCACCAAATCATCTTGAAAACTTAGATTTTAAATTTGGAATTTTAGGGTTTCACCCAATAAAGGAGGAAAATAGTTTTTCAATAATTTCAAGCTTGATTTCAACTTACTTTTTATTGGGTTTTCATATTTAGAATCCTTAAAGTTTCAGGAACATGATTCTTTAATAAACTTTTGATTTCACCTTTTTATTTTGGGGTCAATTTTCAAACTATTTTTGAACCCGAAACAAAAGTAGCTGATATGTGTATAATTAGATTTCTCTTAATGTGTAGATGATGTGTTTGATAGATTGAGTTTTTTTTCAAGACTGCACAAAAAGAAAAAGCTCTTTGTTGAAGGGCCCAGTCTCATGTTTTTACTTTTTCGCGATAGGTTATGACTTAACTATCTTCTGACAGGTTGGGTAGTTAACCATTCATGTAAAGTATACTATGGGTTGGGGATTGTATCATGAGGTTCATCTTTTGAGATTATTATTTTATCATGTTGCCCATGTGGGGGCTTATGTGAATATTATTATTGACTTGAGAGATTATTATTATTGTGATACTCGTGTGGGGGATGGTATTGGTCTTGTTTAAGTATTATTTGCCTTTATTATTGTTACGATGCCCAAGTGGTGTATTGGATTGATATTATTGATGTCTTACCTGACTCTTGACAACTGTGTTGCCATGCGATGGCTTATATCATGATCTATTGAGATTTAAGGAAATTTGCACTTATTTATAACATTATTGAGTTGATTAATTACATGATATTGATTTGGTTATGATCATGCATCATTATTTCATTCATCCATATTCATGGAACTAGTACCATTGAGAAACAATGATTTTGAAAGAAAATATGATATTTTATAAAATGCCTTGACCGAGAGATGTGCCGGAAAGGTTGGTTAATGTGATCATGAAATTATATGGGTTGAAACCCCCCCCCCCATGGGTTCTGTCCTAGAATAATATGCTTGGAAGTTGTATATAAGGTGATATTGAGACATTCCATCCTTATCATACAGTTGCATTGCATCCTTTGTATTTCTCTTATGTGTTTGTTATCCTGTAAATTAGTCTTCCTTATGTATATTAATGTGTAGTTACTTTTATACTGTTATTGTAATATGCTTGGAAGTTGTATATAAGGTGATATTGAGACATTCCATCCTTATCATACAGTTGCATTGCATCCTTTGTATTTCTCTTATGTGTTTGTTATCCTGTAAATTAGTCTTCCTTATGTATATTAATGTGTAGTTACTTTTATACTGTTATTGTAGTTGTCTTATATCTACTGTTAGGAGATACAACTTGAGCCGCCGTTGGGAACTTTTCTGTATGCAGGTGGAAGCGTGGTCATAGTATCCTTTGTATGATTTGTTTTCTACTTAGCTCGATCGGCCTATGATGCCTACTAAGTACGAGTGGACCGTACTCAATTCTACTTTTTGTACTCTTTCATTGTAGATCCCAATTCAAGTGTGCCCCGTGGAGCTTGAGATCGTGCTGAGTTGAGCCTGACTCAGAGTACTGGTGAGATCCTCATTAGGATCATGATTCCAAATTTTATCATATCTTTATCTTGTCTTTATTTTATATTTCAAAGATAGAGTTGTGTATTTCCATATTCTATGTCAGTTATTAATGCTCTTTACTTGTGACACTAGATTTTGGCATTTGGTGTTGTATTTATTTCAGTTTCAAAGTTATTTATATATATTTGGACTGACTTAATTTTAAAGTCTCACATTTGGGTGTTATTTATCTTCTTTTCATATATCTATCTCTTTTGGGTGTTGTGCTTGCCTACCAAGGTTGGGTTAGGGTAGGTACCATCATGACCTCAAAATTTGGATGGTGACAAATTAGTATCAGAGTGCTAGGTTCACCGGTCTCATGAGTAAAGGGAAAGATGTATAATAGAGTCCCGCTGATTGATATGTTTACATCTGTATATATCTTCGAGAGGCTATAGGGTATTCTTAGGGAAACATCTCTAATTTGATTCCTTATCATACGTGTTGTTCATGCTTAGTATTCTAAACTTGTATTCTACTTATTTTGCATAGATGGTGAGGAATAGATCTAGAGTTACTGAGGATGCCGAGCCAGCACTATTTATTGGAGCCCCAGTCAAGGAGAGAGGTTGGGTTCACGTCTGAGTCAGAGGTAGAGATTGGGTACGAGGAGAAACTCCGACTAGAGGATAAGCTAGAGCAGCCTCTCCCAATCCCGAGATTGATCATGATAAGGAAATATATCAGCTAGAGGATGTGGGACCAATCTAGGCCCCTCAAGGTTTTATTATTACTCTAGTATTGTATAATATACTAATTTATCTTTTGGGCCATTTGGATGGCATTCCACAGATAGGTATTCTATCGGGTACACCAGATGGTTCTTAGAGATCAGGTCATATAGGCCAAGGGTCTCATTCTGGTTCATCAGGTTATGGTGGGTATTCTAGTTCTTTTGGGCCCTCATAGTGTGATTCTTCTAGCATGGGGTGTTTTATGTATGATGAGTTTGGGAATTTAGCTAGGGATTGTGTAACACCCCGTACCTTCCCGACCCTACTTTCCAACCTTGAACCATGTTTACCCTAGGTTCGAGAGCAATAAGTACGAATTTTCTAATGTTATTGATAGAAACATTTGATATTGTGCTAGTAAAATTGGTTAGACCTTCATAGGAGGTGTTTGTGACTTTGTAGAGCATTTGTGGGGTGAAAAGTGAGGTTTAAGGGACATCCAAGAAAAGGATCTTAAAAATAAGAGGCAAGCAAAAGGTTGGGACTTGAAAGATCCAACCAAATCCGCAAAGAAAAGTCAAAATCAAAAATTTAGTATGGGGTGCTCCAGGTGGTGTGCCAGGCCGCTTTGGCATGAATTTTGTTTGGCACAGGCAGCAAGGGGACGTGCCAGGCCGCGTGCCAGGCCTCCCCTGCACACCTTTTTTCAGAGCTGAAATTTTTCTAAGTCCCTAGGGCGCCCGGGAGCGTGCCGGGGTGTTTTTTGCCAAATTTCTTTGCCGATTATTAGTTTATAAAGATGACTCTTGGGTTATGGTATCATTATTCCATCGTAGTAGGACTACTCTTGAGTGAGTTTGGAATCCGAGTTGGGTTTAATTCTTCGTCACAAGTATTTTATCAAATTATGTTCAATTAAGCCATGAATGGCTAGAATTTCTTATTTTTGAGATTGCGGCTACGAACATGAATCTCGTGAGTGGAATATTGTCATGACATTTATGGGATTATTTAAACATGATATATATGGTGGATCATACATTGAAGTTGGTGGGCTAAGCTAACATGTGTAATTGGGTTCAATTTAAGGCCCAAAATGAAGCCGTATCTCAAAAGTCTCACTCTATACCATATTAGAACTCACAAGAATCACTCATCTGTATGGTTTTATTTCTTCCCAACTAGTCATAACCTGTAGCACAACCTAGGGTCCATATACCGTACTGGCGTAGTACACACACCATAACATAACTGCTCATCCTTAAGCTCACATCCAACTCAATCCACTCAACAACAAAATAGTATGTGTATTCTCAACCTCTTTTAACATATCTCAGTATGTTCTCATATTCAAATATCTCTCAGGATATTATTAGCAGGTACACAATAAGTTTAATAAGTGTACATCATTCTCATAAGTCATTTAAAGACAAGCTTCAACAATTATAAGCTTATTCACACAAGCATTGTCAAGACAAACAAATAATCAACCACAGTTTATGTCAGAAGACCAACCAACATGCTTATAAATTCAATCACATACAAGAGATTAAATTAAATCTAACTCCACATAAACTGTAATCTACCTCAACTGAAGAACCTGAATCAAGCAAGCTAAATCATATGAGCGTTTTCTTTCCTTAATGCCTCAGAACATTCAAAGTATAAAACAAATAATTATAAGAGTAATTAATCATCTACTCTTCAAATATATGCTTTGGGAATTCAAACCCACTAATTCTACCCTTATTCACTGTCTATAACATTACCCAAAGGTCAATCAACCATCAACTAGTTCCACAATACTTGCATTATCTCAATTCATGGAGTTTATACTCAGTTACCCACTTTAAAGCAGTTTTTATACTAAAGATCCCATTTTATTTAAACTCAAGGTTCCCAATCACCACAATTCATGTTTAAGGATAACAATTGCATGCTAGGAAGTGTTAATTTACAATATTGAAGCATTTTAGATGATAATTACATCTACCCATAAGTTTTTCCACACTTTTCATGAACCTAGGGTTCTAACCCATAATTCCACAATTACAATCTCCCTAATAATTCTATGATGTTAATGGATTACTAGGCGAAGGTATTCATGGAATAACTTACCTCAATGAGAAAATCCACCCTTTGCTTGGGAAAATCACCTCTCTAGAACTCTATAAAAAAATTTGGAGTTTATGATATGAAACTCAAAATAAGTGACTTAAACAAACATTCTGCCTCACGTTATCCACTGCAGCTAATATTTTTTCGCTGTAGCGGATCCATTATGGCAAAATAGGACTCACTACAACGAGCACTAACAATTTTTCTAGCTCTATTTCGGTGGGACTCTACCAGCTTCGGCAGTGTTGTTGTAGGGGGAAACCCGCCTCTGTAGCTGTCATTAACTAGTAGCTTAAGAAAATTGAACTCTAGCCCCATTTCATAACACAAATTTTATAATTAAGACTTCATGAAGCAATCCTAACGCGACAACCACTAAAACCACATGCTACAAATTCACTCATTGTCTCAAAATTTCCTACGGAGCTATCGATCACTAGGCCAGCTCTTACCAGAACATGACACCTCAAGATAAAACACCATGAACCATAATTCACCACGAACAAATACAACACAAGTTTTTAGTTTTAAACCACACTACCTTGAGATTTTATTAGCTCTACTCACTAGGGAAACTCTAATAGGATACTTAGGCCCTAAACACTCTATAATGACTGAGAGGATCATTTTATTAGATACTAATTAAACAATCATTCATCCCCGAATGGACCAGAAAGCAAACAAGGGAATATTACCTGACGTAGGGGAAACTTGCTACGTATGACTGATTTGGTCTCCTAAGTGGCCTCCTCAATAGGATGGTTCTTCTACTGGACCTTCATAGACTCGATCTCTTTTAACCTCAACTTGCGGACCTCTCTATCTAAGATAGCCACATGTCCTCTTCATACGACAAATTCTCATCAAATAGGACTGAATCCTACTAAATAATATAATTTCCATCACTATGATATTTCTTCAATATGGCCACATAAAATACCAGGGGAACACCCAACAAACTTGGAGGCAAAGCCAATTCATAGGCTACCTCCCTCACACTCCTAAGAATTTTAAATGGTCTAACGAACCTCGGACTGAGCTTGCCTTACTTACCAAACCTCATCACACCTTTCATGAGTGAAACCTTGAGCAACACTTGCTCTCCTACTATAAATTCCATATCCCTGACCTTCCTATCTGCATACTTTTTCTGCCTACTCTGGGCTGCTAGGAGTTTTTCTTGAATGAATTTCACCTTCTCTAATGATTCTCCCAAAAGATTGGTATCCCATGGTCTTACCTCAAAAGCATCAAACCAACTGATGGGGGATCTATTTCTCCTTCCATATAACACCTCAAATGAAAATATGTCAATACTTGAGTGATAATTATTATTTTATGCAAACTCTGCCAAAGGCAAAAATTAGTCCCAACCACCACCAAAGTCTATCACACACACGTGAATCATATCTTCTAAAATCTGAATAATCCACTTACACTGCATATCGATTTGAAGGTGAAATATTGTACTAAGGTCTAACCTAGTACCAACTTAGCCTATAATGTCCTCTAAAATTTTAAAGTAAATTGTGTACCTCTATCTAAGATAATAGAGACCGAAACACCATGCAATTGAAAAATCTCACTGATATAAAACTTGGCTAACTTCTCTACATTATAAGTAACATGAATTGAAATAAAGTGTGCAGACATAGTCAACCTGTCAACAATCACCCATATCGAATCAAACCTCCCCAAGGTCTTCAGAACACCAACCACAAAGTTCATTAGAATCCTTTCCCACTTCCATTCAGGAATGGGTATTCTCTGAAGTGTCCCTCCTGGTCTCTGGTGCTCATACTTTGCTTGCTGGGAATATAGATACTAGGCAACAAAATCAATAACATCACACATCATCCTACCCCACCAATAATGTTGTGTCAGATCATGATACATCTTGGTCGCACCAGGATGTATAGAGTACCTTAAATAATGAGCCTCTGTAAGGATAGTCTAAATTAAATCATCAACTCGAGGAACACATACATGCCTCTTAATCCTCAGGGCACACTCATCATCAATCAAAGCCTCCTTGGCCTCTCCCTGAAATACTTTATCACGAATTTTTCTTAACTTAGCATCCTCAAACTTTCTGGCCTCAATCTTCTCTAGAAATGAAGACCTTGCCTCAACATAAGCTAAAACTCCACCTTTTTCGGACACCTTAAGCCGCATAAAATTGTTAGCTAGAGTCTGAATCCCTCTAGTCAACGGACACCTCGTATCCTCCAAATAAGTCAGGCTACCTATACTCTTAGATTTCCTACTCAAAGTATTAGCTACCACATTCGCCTTACCTGGATGATATAAAATAGTAATAGCATAGTCTTTAAGGATCTCCACCCATCTACGCTGCCTCAAGTTCAGATCCCTTTGTGTAAATATATGTTGCAGACTACACTAATTAGTAAATATCTCATAACGAACACCATAAAGATACTGCCTCCAAATCTTAAGAGAAAACACTACCAATTCCAACTCTAAGTCATGCATAGGATAGTTCTTTTCATGCACCTTCAATTTCCTAGAAGCATATGCAATGACTTTCTTATCTTGCATCAAAACAGCATGTGAGGCATCACAATAAACAATAAATTCTTGCCCTCCAAAGGTAATGCAAGGATGGGAGCTATAGTCAACAAAGTCTTGAGCTTTTGAAAGCTCTCCTCAAACTCATCAAACCACTAAAATGGCACATCTTTCTGAGTCAAACAAGTCAGTTAGGAAGCAATAGAGCCAAACCCTTTCACAAAATAGTGGTAGTAGCTAGCCAACCCCACAAAGTTGTGAATCTCAGTTACTGAAGTACGTCTAGACTAACTCTTAACTACCTCTATTTTCTGCGGGCCAGCTATTATTCCCTCTTTTGAAACCACATGCCCCAAGAAGGACATAGAAGTCAGACAAAACTCACACTTAGAAAATTTAGCATACAATTGCTTCTTTTTTAACAAACCCAATATAACTCTCAAGTGGTTCTCATGCTCTTCCATACTCGTTGAATACACCAGAATGTCATTAATAAAAATAATTCCAAAATAATCTAAAAAGGTTGAAAAATTTAATTCATCAAACTCATTAAAGCAACTGGGCATTAGTAAGCCCAAAAGACATCACCAAAAACTCATAATATCCATACTTGGTTAAAAAAGCAGTCTTAGGAATATCTTCAGTCTGAACCTTTAGCTGATGATACCCATACCTTAAGTATATCTTAGAGAAGACTGAAGAACCTTGATATTGGTCGAACAAGTCATCAATACAGGGAAGAGGGTATTTATTCCTGATAGTTATCTCGCTCAGTTAATGGTAGTGAATGCTCATACGCATACTCCCATTTTTCTTCTTCACAAACAACACAGGAGCACCCCATAGGGAGGCACTCGGACGAATAAACCCCTTACTAAGTAGGTCCTGCAAGTAAAATTTTAACTCTCTCAACTCAGTCGGTGCCATCCGCGGCTGAATTGGAGTAGCTCACCCTCGAATTAATCAACTAAAAAGCGCTAGATACGAGATCGCGTCGAAGTCTCTAGAACATAATCTGCACTCAGAAAAAGAAGTGCAGGATTAGCATCAATACAAATACTATGTACTGGTAGGTATCATAGGCTGACTCAATAGTAGCAAGTATATCTCATGAATTAAGTAAGGCAAGTGGACAGGTACATCAACACATAATCAAGTAGTTACATCAGCCAGGTAAATAACCCAAATCCAGACACATCAATGTCAACAAATAAAGGACATATAAGTCACCCAACAGATGTATTAAATCATTATAAATTTTACAAATATAATACAATCACCTCACAAACATATATTCATGTCCATACTGATCTTACAGTTGTATAGTTTTTGTATCTCATCAGTCTCACTCTGTACCATATCAGAACTCACAAGAATCACTCATCTGCACACACATGTTAAATGGTCTTATTTTTGCCCAAATATTCATAACCTGCAGGGGACAACCTAGGTTCCATGTACCATACTGGCGTGGTACCTGCTCCATAGCATAACCACTCGTTCATAAGTTCACATCGAACTCGATTCACTCAATAATAGAATAGTATGTATATTCTCAACCTCTTTCCACATATCTCAGTATGTTCTCATATTCAGCTATCTCTCAGGATATTATCAATAAGTACATAATAAGTTTAATAAGTGTGTATTATTCTCACTAGTCATTTAAAGACAGGCTTCAACAGTTATAAACTTATTCACGCAGGCATTGTCAAGCCAAACAAATAATTAACCATAATTTATGTACGAAGATCAACCTACATGCTTATCAATTCAAACACATATAAGAGACTAAATTAAGTCTGACTCCACATTAATTGTAACCTACCTCAATGGAAGAACCTGAATCAAGAAAGCTAAATCACATGAGCTTTTCCTTTCCTTAATGCCTCAGAATATTCAAAGTCTAAAACAAATAATTATAAGAGTAATTAATAATCTACTCTTCAAATATAAGCTTTGGGAATCCAAACCCACTAATTCTACCCTTATTCATGGTCTATAAAGTACCCAAGGATCAATCAACCATCAACTAGTTCCATAATACTCACATTATCTCAATTCTTGGAGTTTCTACTCCAATCAACCCCTTTAAAGTAGTTTTTATGCTAAAGATCCCATTTTATTGAACTAGGGGTTTCTAATCACCACAATTCATATTTAAGGACAACAATTTCATGCTAGGAAGTGTTAATTTACAACCTAAAATCATTCTAAATTATTATTACATCTACCCATAGGTTTTTCCACACTTTTCATGAACCTAGGGTTCTAACCCATAATTCCACCATTACAATCTTCCTAATGATTCTATAATGTTAACAGATTACTAGGCAAAGAGATTGATGGAATAACTTATCTCAACGAGAAAATCCATCCTAGACTTGAGAAAATCGCCTCTCTAGAGCTCTGGAATAAAGTTTTAGAGTTTATGATATGAAACTTAGAATAAGTAAATTAAGCAAGCTTTGTGCATCACGTCATCCACTATAGCAAACCTTTTCTTGCAGCAACGAATCTACTATGGTAAAATAGGACTTGCTATGGTGAGCCCTAGCGATTTGCCTAGCTCTACTACGGTGGTCTAGCTGCAGTGAGAATCCCACCGCTGCAGCAGTCCTTAACCAGTAGCTTGGGAAAACTAAACTCTATCCCTATTTTATAACACAAATTTTATACTTAAGACATCATAAAGCAATCTCAATGCGGCGACCACTAAAACCACATGCTATGAATTCACTGTAGTCTCAGAATTTCCTATGGAGGTCAAGATATCTAGATCATCATCGAATGGAATACGACACCACAAAACACAACATTGTGAATCACAATTCACCATGAATAAACACAACACAAGTTTTCATTTTTAAACCACCCCACTCTGAAATTTTATTAGCTCAACTCACTAAGGAAACTCTAATAGCGTACTTAGGCCCTAATCACTCTATAATAACTACGAGTGTCAATACATAGAGATATGATAATAGCATAATACTAGCCATAAAATCAAGAAAAAAAAACAAGTATATCTCAACTTAAACACAAGCTCTCAGCAGGCAAGGCCCCTATCAACATAACTTGTAATAAACTCAGCTAATCCCAACAATTCATATAGAGCACAAATTAAATCATGTTTGGGTCATCAATGCCACCATGTTATCTAAAAATATATAAATTTAAACACATACATCCATAGACAATCAAGTTCAATAGGCTAATTTTCTAAACGGACAAAGCAACATGCTCAACATGACCGATGACACACATCTATACAAACCAAAGTCTGCAATCCTCTCAGAGTGATAAAATTTGGTTATAACAAAACCTCAACCTTCACTAAAGTTATCTATAGCATTAGCTAACAAACCGTATAGACTCTAGTAGCTCTAAAAGAAAGGAGCTAGCCAGCCTAGTAGGGATCAACCCTACTGTTTAGAAGGTTTGTCCGATCATCTGTCGGGACCTGCAGGCATGGATATAGTGCCTCCAGGAAATGGGCCATCAATACTAAATAATGTACCTAGTATGAAAGGCAACTTAAATAATTGAGAAGGTATTATGTAGTGCTGATATGTAATTAGATAAGAGAGTTGAAGATAATCTGAGCTTACTTACCTGCTCCTGAATCAATAAATAGTCAAGACTGATATCATAAGACTGTAAATAATCAAGTATAAAGTTAAAGGTTATCCAGAATGTACTTACTTGTCCTTGACTTACACCTTACAAACCATAATTAACTGAGCAGTCAGCTAACCAGAATCCAGCTAACTAATATCATCAAATAAGAAAGTACTCATGATAGAAGATCAAGAATCATCATAATACAACCTAACTACTCCTAACACTTATCATACAATAACTATCAAACAATAACCCAACTGGGCCACCATAAGTTGGCAGGTTACATAGAAATATACATAGCTCTATAAGTGAGTGTATAGCCCCTATAGGTAATCTGTATGGCCCTGAAGGCAATGGTATATCTATATATCCCTAAATTCAAGTGTGAATCTGTATAACTATAGGCTCAGTTTGTCTGGATTGTATGGTCGGTATAGTTATCTAGCTCGTAGGCTCAGTGTATCTGTCTATCCCAGAGACTCTGAGTAATCGAGAACATAAGACTTTTGTATCTGTATCTGAGCATACAAGGCTTATATATCTATATCTAAGAACACAAAGCTCTTGTATCCGTATCTGAGCATACAAGGCTCCTATATAGGTATCTTAACACACAAGGCTCTTGTATATGTATCTGAGTACATAAGGTTAATATATTTGTATCTGAGTAAATAAGGCTCCAAGTATCTGTAACAGTGACAATAATCTCAAAAGCAATAACAAACAAGCAAGTAATCCAAAAGTAAGAAGGCAAGCTATAAGTGACCTAAACAAATAATTCTAAGTCTTATCTAATGTGAGGTTGCCATCGATAGAGTAAAAGTCCCAATGAGATGTATATTATACATACTCAAATAGAAAACACAACCACTATGAGTAGCTCAAAATAAATATACTAGTATTATCATACTTAGGCTCTAAGGAAACATACAAAGAAGAAAGGATAGCCTTAATATACCTTACTTTCAAACTTCTTCTCTCTTGTCGTGTTATCGACTTACATCAATGAAGATTCTTATCTATAACATAACATCATATATGGCAGTATAAGTAACTAACCAAGAAGCATGGTGATATTGTGTAATGACCTTCCCGGTTATTTACCTCCTTTTCATGCGTTCTCAGCATTTAGAGCTTTTCTATAACTGCCCCAAGTTATTTATGACTTGCTGGAACTGACAGTTCGGTTCCCGGGCAGTTCGTTTGAGAATATTATTTAGACCGAGCTCGTTGTAAAATATTAAATTAAATTTGAATTTGGTAAAATGACATAGTTAATTACCTTTCAAAAATATTTATGATATTTGTAAAATTCTTTAGTTATGATGTGTCTATATTACTTTAATAATAAGTTTATAATTTAGTAATATTTTTAAATGGAGAGAGTAAATCTAATTTTGTTGACATAATATTTTTTTTTTAATTTTATAGAGGTTTTGTTCAAAATAATTTTCTATTCATGATGGTATATTTAAAATATTGTATTTATTTTATCACGAGCCTATGCAATATGGTCCGCCTGCTGCGGGAGTACAGCCAGCCGCACAGGGAGTTGGTGCTGGGGCGCAGCCTGTAGCTGTGGCACCGAGAGTTGAGGTTCTACCTGTACCAGTAGCTCCACAGCCAGTTATAGATCAGCCAGTTATGTCTGCCGAGGAGCAGAAGATGTTGGGTCGCTTCCTGAGATTAGCTCCACCGAGATTTGCTAGTACTCCGGGTGAGAATGCATATGAGTTCTTGTCCAGCTACGAGGATAGACTTAGGAATTTGGGATTGGTACAGTCTCGTGGTGTTGATTTCGTGGCATATCAGTTCGATACTGCAGCGAGGAGATGGTGGAGGGGATATCTTGATTCCAGGCCAGTGGGATCTCCACCGATTACCTGGACCCAGTTCTCCGAGATTTTCTTGGGAAAGTATATGCCCCGTACTATGCGGGAGCGACTCAGGGATGAGTTCTCCAGGTTGACTCAGGGTTCATTATCTGTCGTCGAGTATGAGGCGAGATTTCATGATCTTGCTAGGCACGCTACTTCTATTTTGCCTGATGAGTACGAGAGAGTTAGATGTTTTGTTAGGGGACTGAGATTGCCACTCCGCAGGGCTACCCAGAGTTTAGTGACTTCAGGGAAGTCATTCGCAGAGATTATTGAGCATGTATACTCTATTGAGGAGATGGATCGCGAGGCCCAAGGGGGCAGCGATAAGAGACCTCGTGTCCAGGGTAGTTTCAGTGGGAGCCATAGTGGTTCGCAGTTCAGAGGTCGTGGTTTCCAATTTCAGGGTAGATACCCTCATCATCAGCAGCAGTCTTTTCAGCGACAGGGTCAGCCTAGTAGGCCCGTACAGTCAGCTTTGCAGATATCTGATAGGGGTCAGCCCACCTATAGTGGTTCTGTTAGCCAGCCTCAGGGGTGTGGTCAACCCAGTTCATCTGCTAGAGGTGGTCATATTGGATCTTCTAGGCCGAGCAGGGAGCCAGGAGCATGTTATACTTGTGGGGTTTTCGGTCATTTCGCGCGTGAGTGTCCTCAGCGCAGGGCTATTGAGCCTTCAGTTCAGATAGCACAGCCCATCAGATCTGTACCGCCAGTAGGCAAAGGTGGTGCACAGGGTCGTCGGGGTGGTCCCCAGGGTTCTCGAGGTGGAGCACAGGGAGGTCGAACTGGTAGTCAGGTTGGTACTCAGACTAGTGGTAGCCAGCGTCAGTTGTATGCCGTGCCAGCTAGGCCAGAGGCTGAGGCTTCGGATGAGGTGATTACAGGTACGATTTCCGTATGCCGTCAGCCAGCTTCTGTATTATTTGATCCCGGATCCACGTTTTCTTATGTATCTACTTATTATGCACCACGGTTGGGTTTATGTTCTGAGTTATTATCCGTGCCCTTACGTGTATCTACCCCCGTTGGTGATTCTTTAGTAGTGGATCGGGTATATAGATCATGTCTGGTGACTATTCAGGAGTTTGAGACTCAGGTTGATTTTATTGTATTGGCCATGGTAGATTTTGATGTGATTCTGGGCATGGACTGGTTGTCTTTTCATCATGCAGTCTTGGATTGCTTTGCCAAGACCGTGACCTTAGCCATGCCTGGTGTACCCCCGGTAGTGTGGCAGGGTTCTGTTAGCCGCACACCGACGGGGGTTATTTCATATGTTCGGGCTCGTAGATTGATGGTGAGGGGTTGTGATTCATTCCTTGCTTATGTTCGGGATGCTAGCATTGAGAGTCTGTCACTTGACTCTGTCCTTATTGTTCGTGAGTTTCCTGATGTATTCTCGACTGACCTACCTGGCCTTCCTCCTGAGCGTGATATAGAGTTTATTATTGACCTCGAGCCTGGCACCCGACCTATTTCTATGGCTCCGTATCGTATGGCTCCTGCTGAGTTGAGGGAGCTGAGTAGTCAGCTTAAGGATCTTTTGGGGAAGGGTTTTATTAGGCCGAGTGTGTCGCCTTGGGGTGCTCCAGTTTTTTTTGTAAAGAAGAAGGATGGGTCTATGCGAATGTGTATTGATTACAGGCAGCTAAATAAGGTGACAGTAAATAATAAGTATCCGATGCCTCGTATTGACGATTTGTTTGATCAGCTTCAGGGTACCGCGGTGTTCTCAAAGATAGATTTGAGATCTGGATATCATCAGTTGAGAGTTAGGGCTGAGGACATCCCAAAGACAGCCTTTAGGACTCGGTACGGCCATTATGAGTTCCTGGTGATGTCATTTGGATTGACTAATGCCCCTGCAGCTTTCATGGATTTGATGAATCGGGTATTCTGAAGCAATGTACCTCGGAGCAAAGAAGCATCAATAAATTCGGGTGGAGCCTGGGCTGCCCCCTGGCCCATCGGCTGCTGTGGCGGCGAAACATCTGGAACTACAACGGGATCGGGTGACGGATCCCTAGCACGATCTGGTCCTGGGGCTGCTACTCTGCCCTGCCTTCGACCTCTAGGTCGACCTCGACCCCTAACTGGAGCCCTCACTGCAGGCTCGGGGTCCCGACCCCCGGCTCTCGTATTATGCGTCCTAACCATCTGCGTAAAGAATGAACCAAATAGAGATTAGAAACCAACATAGACACCAACCCACTGAGGCGAATCAAAGAAATAAGATTTACCCTAAACATGCTCGGTAGCCTCCCAAAGATAGGATACGGACGTCTCCGTACCGATCCGCGAGACTCTACTAAACATCGGCTCATGCACCAACAATACCAGTGAAACCTAGGCTCTGATACCAAGCTGTCATGACCCGATTTTTCGAGTCCTGATGGCGCCTACCGTAACCCACCAATAGGCAAGCCAAACCCTAGCCCGGAGCGACAAGCGACAGGCTAACAGGTGGAATCTCAGGAAACAGAGATGAAGTGGAAGTAACCATACTAATAAACATGCTAGAAATACAAAAAAAACAAAATCAAAATATATATCCATACCAAGACTGAGAAGGAAGAGGACAATATATACAGGTGAGAACCCCTCCCAAGACCTGGTGAAGTCGGTACAAGAGCCACTACTAGACATGTCAAAAAAAAATAAGACAGAAACCAAATATATACAACAAGTACTACAGTCTCGAGAGCAAAAGACTATACAATAGAGATGGAGTAGGATCTGCCTCGGACGTCAGTAAGCTCACCCTGCTCCGGAGTCAGTGCTGGAAAGAGAGTCACGTCAAAATCGTCGACTAGTGCCCGGATCTGCATTGGGGAAAAAGATGCAGAAGTGCAGTATGAGTACCGGGGCAATGGGTACTCAGTAGGCATCATCGGCCGACTGAGCTCAATATAATATAAGCAAGCTAAAATGCGAGGGTGCATGCTAGGTCTGGGGTATAAATAATAAGTAAATACACTACTCCCGAGGCGTGTAGATATGCTCAGGAGATAAATAAATACGATACTGAGTAAAGAGTAAATAAATGCATAAGTAAGCACTCAAGTCAAACATAACCTATCTGGGCCCCCATAAACCCGATAGGCACACGAAAGAAAACAATAACCCAGCCTGGCCCCCATAAACCGGCGGGACACACAAGAATAGTAAATGCAAGTGTCTCGAAGCTGTATCAGTATCCAGTAACCAGAATAACCAACAAGGGTGCACCGGGCTTGAACCGGCACCAATGGGTAATAACAAGAGGCCAGACACCGGAATCAAACCGGACATAGTGGATAATAACAATAGGCCACATATATCATAACCGCCGGACTCGAACCGGAACTCAGTACCAAAACTCTCCAATCATATCATAACCAGATGCCGAACTCGAACCGGAACTCATAATAATCAGTAACCAAGTGACATAGTAGTGCCAGAATCCACACAAATACAAGTAAACGGGGACATACCAGCCCCAAAATAAACTTGAAACATAAGTAAAGGAGCTAACCGACCACGTACTACAAGTCAATCTCGGGATCCTTCCAGGCCAACTATCTACCATAAACAATATGTATATACAAGTCTGGGTATACATTCTAAGTCATGGCAAGGCGGTTCCGCATCCTAAATCAAACTAGCCGACCCCGATCAAATATGGTGCTATTAGGGACTAACAAGGCTAAACACGTCAAAAGGGCATAAATAGTGTAATTTAATACAAATTTTATCCTAAAAGATCATCTCGGGGCTTAACTAAGCCTAATAAGGTTTAAAGCTAACTACACCGACTGTGAAGAGTAGCGGGGCCCATTACGGGGTTCCGAAACCAAGTCTGGGCTAAGGTTCCCCAAACCCCTACTAACAGTGGTACAACATTAACCAACCCTATAAAAGTAATATCTGGCACACCACGAGGATAACAGGCCCGAAACACATCCGAACAAGGCCCTAAACGGCCCAAAAGGCCTAGTCATAGCAAGCCAGTGCCAATCCACAACTACCAGCCCAAACACTAGCATAATAACATGCAAATACTATAAAGAAACTCAATCTAGGTATACGGTAAGCCTAGCCTACCTGGACGCCGCCAAACGCCTGCCAAAGCTTGCTAAATAGGAGTCTTTCCCTTTTGAGAGACCTCCAATTGCTGCCACGCTAGCAAAATAATAAACTACATGTCAAAACATGAATTTTGATACCCATATTGCATTAGTTCAAAAAAATATCCAAACGGTCCATGTGGGGCCCACTTGCGAAATCGAAAAACCAAAACCGTCACAACGTCCCAAATCACCCCGTGACCAATAGTCACAACTAACACCGCTCAATTTGAGCTCAATATCTAGCTCAAATATCAACACCAATTCCAACAACCACCGTAACTAAAACTACCGTAAAAATAAGAAAACGTACCGTAGAAATGACGAGAACGAGTCCACGAACTCAAATATACCAACCCCTAACCTTGAATCTCTCTAGAAATGTTTAAAGTTGAGCTTAAAGTGCTTACAATGATGGAATATATGAAGTCTTCCACAAAGACAATAAAATAAGAAAAGAAAGTAACATTCTAGTATATATAATATATATATATGTAATACACGTACCAACTCCAAACAAGAAAGAAATCTCATAGTCAAAGACTAATTAATGTAACATACACATGGCCTTATCTATATGAACGCACGAAAAGGAGGTAAATGTGTATAAGGCCATGTGTATAAGGCCATATGTATGTTACATTAATTAGTCTTTGACTATGAGATTTCTTTCTTGTTTGGAGTTGGTACGTGTATTACATATATATATATATATATATATATATATACTAGAATGTTACTTTCTTTTCTTATTTTATTGTCTTTGTGGAAGACTTCATATATTCCATCATTGTAAGCACTTTAAGCTCAACTTTAAACATTTCTAGAGAGATTCAAGGTTAGGAGTTGGTATATTTGAGTTCGTGGACTCGTTCTCGTCATTTCTACGGTACGTTTTCTTATTTTTACGGTAGTTTTAGTTACGGTGGTTGTTGGAATTGGTGTTGATATTTGAGCTAGATATTGAGCTCAAATTGAGCGGTGTTAGTTGTGACTATTGGTCACGGGGTGATTTGGGACGCTGTGACGGTTTCGATTTTTCGATTCCGCAAGTGGGCCCCACATGGACCGTTTGGATATTTTTTTGAACTAATGCAATATGGGTATCAAAATTCATGTTTTGACATGTAGTTTATTATTTTGCTAGCGTGGCAGCAATCGAAGGTCTCTCGAAAGGGAAAGACTCCTATTTAGCAAGCTTTGGCAGGCGTTTGGCGGCGTCCAGGTAGGCTAGGCTTACCGTATACCTAGATTGAGTTTGTTTATAGTATTTGCATGTTATTATGCTAGTTTTTGGGCTGGTAGTTGTGGATTGGCACTGGCTTGCTATGACTAGGCCTTTTGGGCCGTTTAGGGCCTTGTTCGGATGTGTTTCGGGCCTGTTATCCTCGTGGTGTGCCAGATATTACTTTTATAGGGTTGGTTAATGTTGTACCGCTGTTAGTAGGGGTTTGGGGAACCTTAGCCCAGACTTGGTTTCGGAACCCCATAGTGGGCCCCGCTACTCTTCACAGTCGGTGTAGTTAGCTTTAAACCTTATTAGGCTTAGTTAAGCCCCGAGATGATCTTTTAGGATAAAATTTGTATTAAATTACCCTATTTATGCCCTTTTGACCTGTTTAGCCTTGTTAGTCCCTAATAGCACCGTATTTGACCGGGGTCGGCTAGTTTGATTTAGGATGCGGAACCGCCTTGCCATGACTTAGAATGTATACCCAGACTTGTATATACATATTGTTTATGGTAGATAGTTGACCTGGAAGGATCCCGAGATTGACTTGTAGTACGTGGTGGGTTAGCTCCTTTACTTATGTTTCGAGTTTATTTTGGGGCTGGTATGTCCCCGTTTACTTGTATTTGTGTGGATTCTGGCACTACTATGTCACTTGGTTACTGATTATTATGAGTTCCGGTTCGAGTCCGGCCACTGATTATTATGAGTTCCGATTCGAGTCCGGCATCTGGTTATGATATGATTGGAGAGTTTTGGTACTGAGTTCCGGTTCGAGTCCGGCGGTTATGATATATGTGACCTATTGTTATTATCCACTATGTCCGGTTCGATTCCGGTGTCTGGCCTCTTGTTATTACCCATTGGTGCCGGTTCAAGCCCGGTGCACCCTTGTTGGTTATTCTGGTTACTGGATACTGATACAGCTTCGAGACACTTGCATTTACTATTCTTGTGTGTCCCGCCGGTTTATGGGGGCCAGGCTGGGTTATTGTTTTCTTTCGTGTGCCAATCGGGTTTATGGGGGCCCAGATAGGTTATGTTTGACTTGAGTGCTTACTTATGCATTTATTTACTCTTTACTCAGTATCATATTTATTTATCTCCTGAGCATATCTACACGCCTCGACAGTAGTGTATTTACTTATTATTTATACCCCGGACCTAGCATGCACCCTCGCATTTTAGCTTGCTTATATTATATTGAGCTCAGTCGGCCGATGATGCCTACTGAGTACCCGTTGCCCCGGTACTCATACTGCACTTCTGCATCTTTTTCCCCGATGCAGATCCGGGCACTAGTCGACGGTTTTGACGTGACTCTCTTTCCAGCACTGACTCCGGAGCAGGGTGAGCTTACTGACGTCCGAGGCAGATCCTACTCCATCTCTATTGTATAGTCTTTTGCTCTCGAGACTGTAGTACTTGTTGTATATATTTGGTTTCTGTCTTATTTTTTTTTGACATGTCTAGTAGTGGCTCTTGTACCGACTTCACCAGATCTTGGGAGGGGTTCTCACCTGTATATATTGTCCTCTTCCTTCTCAGTCTTGGTATGGATATATATTTTGATTTTGTTTTTTTTGTATTTCTAGCATGTTTATTAGTATGGTTAGTTCCACTTCATCTCTGTTTCCTGAGATTCCACCCGTTAGCCTGTCGCTTGTCGCTCCGGGCTAGGATTTGGCTTGCCTATTGGTGGGTTACGGTAGGCGCCATCAGGACTCGAAAAATTGGGTCGTGACATACTGGCAACACAATAATAACTTAGGAGAGAGAAGCTCTACAAATACTATAAATAAATGGTGTATCGCCACATCCTTCTCTTCTCCGCTTCTTAAAATTACCTTTTGACCTTATTATGAGGTCAAATTTACTAACCTCATCCTTACGATATAATATATATCCCCTTACATATCCTAAATAGTTTTACAAACTTGAACTCTCGGCTTCTGAATACCATTCAGTGAGTTCTTTTTGTAGCACTTAACTAAAACGTAAACATATTCTTGTAAAATATAGAAATGACGAAAGACATACCTCAATTCCATTTTATTATCTGAGGTTAATGCCTCAAGTTGACTAAATGGACATTAAATCCGATTGCAACATATGTAGATCAACAATACAAAAGTGGTAAAAGCAACCTCTATGTTGCTCTATGTATTTTTTGCTTCAACTAAGAGATGTCTCTTTTGTTTAAATAATGGATGTTTTCTTTGTTTAAGTGAAAAAATGAATTTACATATATAACTACTTCACACAAAGGGATCTTCCATCTATATGTGGCATCTAACTAAGCTCATATATGTGGTGAGGGTTGGTGTCTTTTTGACCGACTCTAAAATGAATATTACCCACTATTTTGTTTTAATAATTAAAGAGGTAGATTCTTGAATTAAATCTATTAATGGACAACATTAAATTCTCAAGGTGTTACTGCCACTTTCCTTTAGTTACACGTGGAGCTGGTGGTATCAACGCCACACCTCATTTAATCCATTCATTCATATGAGTCCATGACACTTATATGCTCAGGAATTATGTAGATTCGTGATAAATATGCATAACTTTTTAATCCAAACTCTTATTAATGAGAGATTTATTGTGATAGAAACTAGACTAAAGGCCCTTTACTTTGATAGGCAGTAGGCCCTCTAAATCTTTATATATTGAGAGATATGCTCGTCCCAAGTCAGGACATATACGAGACTATTTTAAATATATCATCTTCAAATTCTTTACATAGCTAGACTAAATATTTCTACTAAAATATTAACAAATTATAATAATTTTTTAAAAATTTAATACATGCACTAATATATTATGGCTAAAACTTTTCATAATTATCAAACCATTTGGAAAGACAATATAAAATACATTTATCAAATTTTAATTTAAATCAGATGTTTTCGAACAGTCGGGGTGTTATAATTTAATTTTTAATTGAAGTTAAACATTTGTATTGACTAATTGCAACATCCACAAATTTGAGTATCAATTCAATCTTATACTCCCTCTGTCCCATTTTATATGAGTTAGTTTGACTCGACACGAAGTTTAAATAAAATAGAAAGACTTTAAAATTGTCCAAAAATATCATTATTAAGAAGTTAAATTTTTAAATAAAAAAATAAAAGTGCTTCTTACATGGAGAAAAGAATTAATGATTTTTTTTCTCCCCTCATAAAGTGCTATTCATTAATTAATGTAGAAAAGAGTCCAATATTTCTTTCAGTTTTATTCTCAATAAACTTTACCCTTTCTTACACGACATCAGAGTAGTTCTATTCTCAATAACTTTAATCTCTCAATGAAGAAGATAGAGTCCAAGTTGGTGGAGGTTTTGAGTACATTACATATAAAAGTTTTTCTCATAATCTTAATTACGATTTTAAGAAATTCTTAACTCTAAACATTCACCAAAATTTTAAGAGATAAAACTCAAACTTTTCATCATGGCGGTAAAATTTTTTTTCAGATCTTAAAATTTTAGCTAATAGATTGCTAATTTTTCATTATGGAGGTATTTTTTTTCAAATCTTAAAATTTTAACTAATGGCCTGCATATAAGTAGAGATATCTCCTCCTTAATTTTTGAATTCTTCCTTTCACATTTTTTCAAGAATTGAATCACTTATTTAAAAAAAAAGTTTAAATTAAATGAGTGTTGTATTTTCAGAAGAACCAGGTGTCACAAAGAAACGATTGGATCTGAAAGAGCGTCAAACAATTATAGAGTGGCTCTTGAAAGAAAGCAAGAATGGAAAGAGTAAACATTATTATATAAAACAAGCAATCATTATGTTCAACTCATCAAGAAATACCATTTATCGTATTTGCAGACAAGCAAGATTATTCATTGTTACTGGTAATACGTTAAATGTTTCTACAAACCTTGCAAACAGAGTTGGAAAAAAATGCATACAGGTCGATATCAACCAATTTAAAGAAATTTTCCTTTGCCGTCGAACAAATATCCGATCTCTGTCTTATGCAATAAACATGAAAAAATCAACTCTTTTACGACGTGTGAAAGAAGACACAATTAGGTCACACACCAACATCATAAAGCCGCATTTAACCGAAGAAAACAAAAAGGATCAATTTCAATTCTGCCTCTTAATGATTGATTAGGGTTCACTCAACTTAAATTCCATGTTTATAGATATGTTTAATTATATTCATATTGATGAAAAGTGGTTTTTCTCATAAAAAAAAATCTAAAAAGGTATTACCTGCTCCTGGAAGAAGAAGAGTCTAATCCATATCGTTCTTGCAAAAGTAAAAATTTATTACAAAGATTATATTTTTGATGGTTGTTGCACATCCTAAATTTGATGCAAATGGAGTTGAGTTATTTTCAGGCAAATTAGGATTTTTTTTGTTTATGGTTAAGAAACTGTTGCGTCCTTTCGTACACGCAAGTGTACGTGGTCGTTCAAGTAATAAAGGATGTAAATCCAGATATCGTACCCACAGGAATTTGATGAATTGAAATTCTACTTTGAATTCTTATTTGAGCTATTTAGTAGGTGGCCAATAATAAGAGTGATTTGTGTGTTTTGAATGTAAATAAAAATAATTGTAGACGAGTCGTAGATTGGTTGTGTTGTAATTCAGATTTGAGAAAAGATCTAGGGTTGCGGTGTTTTGACAATCCAGTTGTGCTATCCAATCATTAATCCAATTTGCTTTCCTAAGTTATTAGTTGCAGGTTAATTGTATCTATATTGAGCATCTTTCCAACAACTCTAAGCCTACTCGACTATCCCTAACGCCTATATTTCTATGGTCGTTGGCTAATAGTGAAGTGCATAAAGATATTGTCTGTATCAACTAAGCTAGGTCACTGGGTATATTTCTATCCTCAGTGATGAATCGATTCCCTTTCCCTATAAGGTTCACAAACTAGCCCTATTTCCTATTTTTACACTTGTCGTTCCTTTTTTCAAGTCCAAAAAATAAGTTCTAGATAATATTCGTAAGGTGATCAATCAAACGAATAATTGAAAGCAAGAAGAAATAAATAACACAATAGATGGAAATCAAAATAGACTATATGATGTTCAAGCCACAACTTTCATGTTCAACCACAACCCTAGAAATTAAGAGGTTTAGCTACTCATGAATCTCTTTGGAAGAAGAGATTTCATGAGCTTACAAGGCAAAAATCGAAAATAAAATAAAATAAATAAACTTGACCTTGTTCTTGAGCTTTGCCCTGGCTTTTGGCTTCCCCAAATCAGTTCTCCATTTTTAAAAATGTGGAAGGGGGATTTATATAGAGTTTAGGAACCCTTAGAATGTCTAATACCAATACCAATTGGGTTAAGATAAGTCCCGACTCGCGCCACCCACATCCCAAAAGCAGAGCTGTGGTGCAAGGCACAACTATTTTGGCCCTTCCGCGCTCATTTTGCAATGTGTTGCGACGTTGATTCTTCCTTGGTTCCTTTTGGTTCTTTGGTGCTCTTTTCTTCTCTTTTAAGCTCCAAATACCTTAATACACATTTATATTGGAAAATCATGAAACACAAGTGTAAATCACATTACTTAAGCTTAAGACAACACCAACAAGAGAGCAAATGTGAGACAAAAGACGATAAAATAATATGGTTTTTGGCCTCGCATCAACACCCCACACTTAAATCCTTGCTCTTCCTTGAGTAAGATATAGACACATGACTTAGACTCTACTACAACTACACCAATTGAAATAAGATTACTCAAGTTAAGACTACAACGACTACAATAGACGACGAGTTCTTATTATGCAAGCTTCAATTGTTCAACATATTTAAACAACTACTCAAGACCTCCTAGCCTCAAGAACCTACTCTATGATCTTTGCAAACTCATATAATTCACCCAACTAAGAGATCAAATACTTCACCTATCTTTCAACTATGTGCCCTCACAACAAGAGAGTTACTCATATTTACTCACAAGTATGCAAATTAGCACAAAAATGGGTATAAGAATAAGATTTTGCTCACTCTCAAAAAGAATTTCACATGCAATATATAATGAACCATAGGCTTGACCTTAGTGTACTACTCCTCTAATATAAGAACATCACATCTAAAATCAAGTAGGACTTTTCGGGTTGTAACGTAGGCTAAGGGATAGGTAAGAATTATTTTGGCTCAAATAGTGACTAACTTTCCTAAGCACTTTAATACATCACAAATTCTTCATCATTCACACACTCTTCAATCAACCAAATCTTTATTCTACTCTTCTCACTCATAGATTTCTTTGTTTTTCCATCTCTTTAAGCACGTTCACATGCCATCAGTAGGGAGTATTCATTTATCAAACACATTTTTTTTTCTACTCCCTACCAACAACATATAGATTTTTTATTTTAATCACTTGCACCATTAGCTTTTTCTATAGGCTTTTCATCTAACCTATCTCCCTTTTCTCAATTCTCACTCCTTTTAACTTTCATATTTCAATTAAAGCGCTTAGGAGTTTTGGATCAAATTAAAGGTCTATTGAAAGAAAAGGATCAAGCTTCATTTATGGCTACCAAAGAATAGGCTAAAGGCTCAACGGGGCTAACAAAGATCATTCATTGTAGGTAGGTAAAGCAAAGGATAAGAAAATAGGCTAATCAAAGAAATGCCTTTATCATCTCCTAAACTCAACATTCTTTATTTCACTTTGCAAACACATCGGGTAAGTTCTAGACATCTATATAAAACCATTGAATATCAATAAACACCTAACACACATGGTACATGTTCAACTCAAGAAGGATCCATACATACTTTCAATCAAGCAAATAACACGAGTTCAAATTTAAGCTAAAAATCACATACGAGTCAAGTAAAAGAGCCTAGGTGTATTAAAAGAAGTCATTCATTTTTCTTCATAGCATGCTCGAATTTAAAACCAACTTGAATTGTCCAGTTCATATGTAGCACCTAACAAGAGCACCTCACATTCAATTGGTCCTAAAGACTCTCTAACTCCTAATGACTAACTTTTCCCTCAAGACGGTGTCAACCATCCATAGTTGGAAAAAGTCATTCTACCTAATAATAAAACAAAAATTATTCTAAAAATAAAAAAGATAGTCGGTTCAAAGGGCCTCCCTTTGGAAAAGAACCGAAAAGAAAAATCAAGGGGTAGGTGAAGTATGCTCTACTAAAGAACTAAAAAGCTAAAGACTAACACAAACTATTCTAATCTAGGAAACTTAAGCAAAATCTTTTTGTGTTTTTGGATTTCTAAATTTTTTTTTCACATTTTCTTAACTAAAGAAAGTAACTAAAAATAAAGCAACTCCTATAGCATACTTCACCTTTAACCAATATCGGAAGAATCTCACCCCACACTTAAAGTCATGTTTTGTCCCCAAAGCATTAAACAAAATCAAATAGTGGTTAGAAATACTTCCTGAGGCCCTCTAAGGCCTAGCTAGTAGCATATCTTCTCTCAATCTTTCATCAAAGGGGTAAATGACCCCACACTTATGCTTCATCCATGCCTCTTAGATTCCAAGTTCGGGTACTCATACTTTCCCAAATCTGCATAAACCAAAAAAACAAAAACAAAGAAAAAAAGTGATACTATAAATATAAAACTACATTATTACAAGTTGGGTTGCCTCCTAAGCAGCGCTTGATTTAACGTCGTAGCACGACGTAAGTCATATATTAATCAAATTCTCTCAATCTTTTCCTCCCTATATGATGCAACTTTTGCCTCTTTTCCACTTTAGGAGGATCACAATTAGCATTTACTCTCTTTGTCTTCAGATCTTTCACTTATTTAGGCCCATACTCTTCCTCCCCACACTTATTATTTACTGTCTTTGTGATCATGCACAAGTCTCTATAGTGTGAAGGAGTGGAGAGTGACTTATAAGCTTTAAATATCTCCTCATCATCATGTACACTCATCTTAAGTTCCCCTTTTCGCACATCAATTAAAGCTCCACCCGTGGCCAAGAATGGGCGTACTAAAATAACCGGTACCTTCTCATCAGCTTCAAAATCTAAAATAATAAAGTCTACAGGAATCACAAACTTACTTACCTTGATAAGCACATCTTCAATCACTCCTTCTAGTTGCACACGAGAGCGGTCTGCCAATTGTAAAGTGATAGTAGTTGCGCATGGCTCTCCCAAACCAAGTGTCTGGAACACAGATAAAGGCATTAAGTTTATACTTGCTCCAAGATCACACAATGCATGCCCAACCTCATCATCACCAATTTGTATGGGGAGGGTGAAACTCCCAGGATCTTTGAGCTTTTTAGGAAGCTTGCTCAATACCCTCGAACTACACTCTTCAGTGAGTCCAACTGTCTCAAACTCTACATGTCTTCTCTTTCCAGCCACCACTTCTCTAAGGTATTTGGCATACTTGGGCATGTCCCTCAGAGCATCAATTAATGGAATATTGATGTGAAGTTGCTTGAAGATATCAAGAAACTTCTTAAAATTTGCATCCTCTTTACTTTTTTGGAATCTTTGTGGGAATGATGGTGGGGGTCTCTCAACTGCAATCTCAGGTTTCTCAACAACCTCCTTTTCTCTTCTTTCTACTTGCGCAGGCTCTATCTATGGAGTTGGTGTTGGGATCAATCTTTGTGGGAAAGGAGGTGGATGCTTGTAGTTATCCCAGTTAACTACTCTCCTCTTTGAAGGCTCTACATTCGACAACTCTACACTTACATCTTGACTTCTCTGTTTAGGAGGAGCTTCAACTAACTCTCTTCCATTCCTAAGTGAGACTGCCATTACCTGCTTAGTATTATTCTCTGTATCACTCGGTAGTGCACCTGCAGGTCTTGCATGTTGTGATGAAGCTAATTGGCCCACTTGACGCTCAAGTTCATAAATGGACTTTTGCATTTCATTCATAATCTGAGTTTGTTGTCCCATAAACTACTTCATTGTCTCCTCCAACGAATTGCTCAATTGTGGAGCTTGTGGTGTATACTATTATCTTTGGACCTGTTGATTTCCACCCCAAGAGAAATTGGGTGGTTTATGTAATTTTGCTGCCCCACATAATATATAGATTTTGGATTCAAAGGATATCCAGAGTAGGCATGATTTTCACCACACTTCTCACAAACTAATACAGCCGCATGAACCTGTTGTACCTGTTGAACTTGACTTTCACCTGGATATAATAAACTCTACTTCATTAAGGAACACAATTGCCCAATATCAACTTGAATAGCTGACACGTCATCTAGCTCTAACTTGCTCGGTGTTTTTTGTGTAGAAGTGAACACTCGGCTTGGCTCTGAATAGTCTCGGTGACCTGCAGACATAAGATTGAGCAGCGCCTCTATTTCATCATAGCTTTTGGACAAAATTTGCCCTTGAGTTGTAGCATCTTATAAAGACTTAGAGTCTGGCCTCAATCCTTCAATAAAATTATGCCCAATAATCTCCTTGGGCTGATGGTGGTTCGGGAAATCTCTAAAGTATTCCTTGTATCTCTCCCAAGCTTGGGGAAGGGATTCAGAATCTTTTTGAACACATCTAAAATTTTTACCACTAAGCTCTTTTGTTCTCCTAGATGAGAAGAACCTGTTGAGAAACTTTTCAGACAAAGCATCCCAAGACGTGATAGATCCTGTCGGTTCATTATGTAACCAGTGCTTTGCTTCCCCAATCAGTAAGAAAGGGAATAGTGTTAATTTCACGTATTCATCTAAAATATTTTGGTAGTG
Organism: Capsicum rhomboideum; assembly: GCA_031232105.1. NCBI lineage: Eukaryota > Viridiplantae > Streptophyta > Magnoliopsida > Solanales > Solanaceae > Capsicum > Capsicum rhomboideum. Next base: position 52,934,538 of record CP124708.1, on the reverse strand, counting down.
GAAGTTGTCACTCAACTCAGTAAATTCTAGTAGGTGCTTGTGTGGGTATTCGTGTGGTTTATCCTCATATTGACAAGTGTTCTACACTAGTCTCATAGTACCCTCTTTAAGCTCAAAATTTTTGGTAATATTCGGCATCACAATAGCTCTTGCAGCATTTTGCTGATTCAGCCTTGCAAAATTCAACACCGGAACATGTGGCGCAGGAGAAAGCTAGGCTGCAGCTCTATCCTCCACATCATTCGCTGGGTCTCAAAGAATTGGATTGTTCAAATTATCACCCATCGCTCTCAACCCTCTTAAAGTACATTCAAGATCGTGGTCAATTGGAATCAAGGGATTACCTTGAATCCGAGTATTTTGCATAAACTGACCTTTACCCTGAAAGAAACAAAAACAACAAACAAAAGTGAAATCTGAATAATTCAATAAAATCTCAAAATAGTATCAGTTCAAATCACATTCCCCAGCAACGGCGTCAAAAAATTGTTGCGTCCTTTCGTACACGCAAGTGTACGTGGTCGTTCAAGTAATAAAGGATGTAAGTCCAGATATCGTACCCATAGGGATTTGATGAATTGAACTTCTACTTTGAATTCTTATGTGATATATTCAGTAGGTGGCCAATAATAAGAGTGATTTGTGTGTTTTGAATGTAAATAAAAATAATTGTAAATGAGTCGTAGATTGGTTGTGTTGTAATTCAGATTTAAGAAAAGATCTAGGGTTGCAGTGTTTTGACAATACAGTTGCGCTATCCAATCATTTATCTAATTTGCTTTCCTGAGTTACTAGTTGCAGGCTAATTGTAGCTATATTGAGCGTCTTTCCAACAACTCTAAGCCTACTCGACTATCCCTAACGCCTATATTTCTATGGTCATCGGCTAATAGTGAAGTGCATTAAGATATCGTCTGTATCAACTAAGATAGGTCACTGGGTATATTTCTATCATTAGTGACGAATCGATTCCCTTTTGCTATAAGGTTCACAAACTAGCCCTATTTCCTCTTTTTACACTTGTCATTCCTTTTTTCAAGTCCAACAAACAAGCTCTAGATAATATTCGCAAGGTGATCAATCAAACGAATAATTGAAAGCAAGAAGAAATAAATAACTCAATAGATGGAAATCAAAATAGACTACATGATGTTCAAGCCACAACTTTCATTTTCAAACACAGTCCTAGCAATTAAGAGGTTTAGCTACTTATAAATCTCTTTGGAAGAAGAGATTTCATGAGTTTACAAGGCAAAAATCGAAAATAAAATAAAATAAATAAATTTGACCTTGTTCTTGAGCTTTGCCCTAGCTTTTGGCTTCCCCAAATCAGTTCTCCATCTTTAAAAGTGTGGGAGGGGGGTTTATATAGAGTTTAGGAACCCTTAGAATGTCTAAACCCAATCCCAATAGGGTTAGGATAAGTCCCGACTCACGCCACAGCCCAAAAGCTGAGCTATGGCGCAAGGAACAATCGAATTTTCAGAACAGTGCCCAAACTCACGCCACACCTTTCTTTGGTGGGTGTGGCTCAAGATCTCTAATTCAGACAACAAATAACATTTGCGCCACTGCTTGCTTTGCAGCAGTGGCACAAGGTACAACTGCTTGCTTTGCAGCAGTGGCACAGGACACAACTATTTTGGCCCTTCCGTGCTTGTTTTACAATGCGTTGCGACGTTGAACCAATCTTTGCTCATGTCCATTCATATGCATGCTATAAGAAACATCACCATCACCTAAGTACATAAGATGCTAATAGCAGAAATCATGGAACATGTGATACATACATATGTGAATCTTGGCCGTCAGAGCCATCAAGTCAAAATAGACATACATCTCTTACATTAACATTCCCACATATGTCTACAAAAGCCTTTAACAGATGCACATACATAACTATCCTAAAGTCGGGACAAGTCCCCGCTTTATACAACATTTACAATACCAAAATCAATGTACAACTGTGACTCGAAAAGCCCCAAACCAACTGGAGCTCACCAAAGATCAGTAGATGACCCGCAGCTTACTGTAGAGGTCTACTAGAAACTGCACCTGCAGCATGTAAGGTAAGTCCCCCAAGGGAACTCAGTACGAAGAATGTACTGAGTATGTAAGGCTCATATGAAACTGTATGATACCTAAATACTTCAATGAACTCAAATACAAATGAATAACCAATATGAATAAGTCACTATTCTGTATGTTGGGAACCATGTGTATTGCTTTCATTACTTTCTTTGCTTCTTTACTTCTATGTTTGTTCATCATCACTTGTGTCACTATGTACCCGGGCCCCGACTGATCAGTGGGTCATAACATAACATAACGTTATGTTAGGATCGGCTCGAGCTAGGCTTATGCCTCTAGAGCTACCACCCATAAATCAATACATCGGGCTCGGCTCGAGCTAGGTTCTTACCTCTAGAGCTGCCACCCATAAACCAATATATCAGGTTTGGCTCGAGCTAGGTTCTTACCTCTAGAGCTACCCCCTATCAGGTTTGGTTCGAGCTAGTCTCATGACTCTAGGACTACCCCCTGATCCAATAATCTCGGGATCAGCTTGAGCTAGGTTTTCGCCCCCAAAGCTACCACACATACTCAATCATCAACCATATATGCATTACTTCGTTCTTTATTTTGGAGATTGAACATTGATAGTCATAACATTGTTTGAACTTTGGAACATATCATGATTGGACCTTTGGAACATTAGTCAATGAACATGAGACATGTGAATCACAATTGATCAATGAGTAGGGAACATATGATAGTAACAATTGGTAACCGAAAATAGGATACCTTAGAACATTTTGGAATGGAACGAATACAATGTCAATGTGAATACTATGTGCTGCAGAAGAATACGGATAGAATAACCTTACATACCTTCACTTCCAAGTATGAATACACAAACCTATATATGACCACAATAGTCCATCCCCTTCCTTACGTTTCACTCTACAATACAAGTACATAACGGAGCTTACATTAACAACTAGTTACCGTACAAGTGTACAAGACGACAATGAGCTATATGACTGCCATATAACGTCATTTTACCCTTTATAATATAATACACTGCATTATAATACCAACAATACCATAAAATTCCACACATTTACCAAGACATCATAAACCAATAACATTTCACACCACGTTTACCCTTTACGCTTCCTCATTATCATTCCGTCAAATTTACTCCATTAAATTGCCTCATAACAACATATGAACAACAATCCATAATTAATATAATCCAAAATGATTCCATACGACCCCTTAAAGTCATTAAAAAGGTATCATAAGTTGATAATTACATCCAAAAAGGGTATAGGGGCCTTCGGGGATCAAAGAGAAACAAAACCATACAAAATGACTTTATGGGGTGACCTGCGAAGCCACCTGCACCCTAAGGTGGCTGAAATGCATCCGTAGGTGACCCTTTCCAGTGTCCAGGGGCACCTGCATTGGCATCTGCGACCGCAGGTGCCTTCGTCTGCGGGGGCGGATGCCCAAATCGGCTAGAAAGGGTCTCTTTTGGGTCCTTTTGTGTAATAAATGGTACAAGGCCATAATTAAGATTTTATTTACATATTTTTGGTCACTTGGATGACAAAAAACACCCATGGTTTCACAACACATATGAACATCACCAAAACCACACGTTTCCTTCAATACACCACCAAGTCCATGCATAATTTTGTAATAACAATTCCAAACATTATGTACAAGGATAAAACAATTTAAGGCTATAATCACAATCACATGTCAATATTGAATCCATCAATTTCATTTCCTTCAAGAACACAAGTCCATTCTTAAGTTTATAAGGCCAAAACCATTTTCCGATTGCAAAAATAGACAGTTTTACACATAGTGAACTGTCCAACACTGTGTCAACATACAAACATGATTTATGCACCACCGTAAGAATATCATATAGTAAAACATGAGAATAAATACTTACCAAAGCTTGCAAGATGATGATCTTGGCCAAAGAGAATAGTTACTTAGGGTTTGTGTGAGAGAGCAATATTTTAGAAAAGTCTAGAATGGCATGTGTGTTGTGTTGAATAAAAATATGTTTTTGGTCCATTTTATAGTTCCATGTAGTCTCATTCTTAGCCACATATTATTCATACATGTTAGTCTTACTTGGTCAATTGAAGAATGAGTCAATTTCCATGTTTGGGCCATGTCTTTTTGTCTAATTTTGGGCCTCTATTGAGCCCAATAGAACAAAAGTCATTTAAGCCCAACAATTAATGCATAATTCACCAATACTCTCATATTCAAATAATTCCATGAATGTTACAGGAATTAACTAGGTTCAGAAACATACGGGGTGCTACATTCTTCCACCCTTAGAAACATTCGTCCTCGAATGTTAGTGACATTATTTAATTTAAATGAAGGCAAGTCTAGGAGCATTCTTCATGTTATCATATATATATACTCAATGCTTATAAATACTTACTTGTCATTGTTCTGATCTTGTATTGTGAGCTTGTTCTTCCCTTTGGAACAAATGAGGGTACTTGGACTTCATCATTTCTTCAGCTTCCCATGTGACCTCTTCTATTTGCTGATTTCTCCAAAGTACCTTTACGGAAGCTATGTCTTTATTCCTCAACCTCTTCACTTGTCTATCCAGAATGGCAATAGGTATCTCCTCATAGGGAAGATCCTCCGTAACTTGCACATCGTCAATGGGAGTAAAACGAGATGGATCCTCTATGTACTTTCGAAGCATCGAAACATGAAATACTGGATGAACTGTGGAGAGTTCTTGGGGTAATTTCAATTCATATGCCACTTGCCCAAATCTTCTGACAATTTCATATGGCCCTATATACCGGGGACTCAACTTCTCTTTCTTTCCAAATCTCATTACCCCTTTATCGGTGACACCTTCAAAAATACCCATTCAGTTATAGCGAATTTGAGACCTCTTCTTCTAACATCAGCATAGGACTTATGTTGACTTTGGGCCGTTTGTAGCCGCTGTTGGATCACTTTAACTTTCTCCATAGCCTGTTGAATAAGATCTGGCCCAAGTAAAGCAGTTTCACCCTCTTCAAACCATCGGATTGGTGATCTACATTTCCTTCCATACAAGGCTTTATAAGGTTCCATTTTAATACTTGAATGATAGATATTGTTGTACGCAAATTCAATAAGAGGCAAATGGTCATCCCATCTGCCTTGGAAATCTAACTTGCAAGCTCGTAGCATATCTTCAAGCGTTTGGATAGTATGTTCTGCTTGTCCATCTGTCTGAGGATGGAAAGCCGTACTCAGATTCACCTGTGTACCCAAACTCTGCTGAAAAGATCTCCAAAAATGCATAGTAAACTGAGCTCCCCTGTCTGATATAATGGAGATCGGAATCCCATGTAATCGCACTATTTCTTTAACATACAACCTTGCATAATCTTCAGTTGTATAGGTGGTCTTGACTGGTAAGAAATGCGTTGACTTGGTAATCCTGTCAACTATGACCCATATAGAATCAAATTTCCGCAGCGTACGACGCAAACCTGTGATGAAGTCCATATTAATCACATCCCATTTCCAGACTGGAAGATTGATACATTGCATGTAACCCCCAGGTTTCTGATGCTCTACTTTCACTTGTTGACAATTTGGGCATTGAGCTACAAATTTTGCAATGTTCTTTTTCATATGTCCCCACCAATACATTTCTTTCACCTCAGCTATCAATAAAGATTCAGCTGCATTTTGTACAATTCTGAGGATTCGAGAAGACGAACCCCCAAGATGGCTAATTGATGTAGATCTTTGACTAAATCTTGATTTTTCGTCAATTGGCCACTAGTGCCTCCTATTGTCTTGCGGCTCAATGCATCCTCTACCACATTTGATTTTCCTGGATGATAGAGGATATCAATGTCATAGTCTTTTAAGATCTCTAGCCACCTTCGTTGCCTCAAATTGAGTTCCTTCTGCTTAAAGATATATTGCAAACTTTTGTAATCAGTATAGATATCAACATGAACTCCATACAAATAATGACGCCATATCTTTAATGCAAACACCACCGTTGCTAACTCAAGATCATGTGTGGGATAGTTTCTCTCGTGTGGCCGTAATTGTCGTGAGTCATATGCTATTACATTACCGTGCTGCATCAATACACATCCGAGGACAACTCCGGAAGCATCACAATATAATGCATAACGTTCAATGCCTTCCAAAAGTACTAATACGGGTATGGAAGTCAATTTATCTTTCAGCTCTTGGAAACTTTTCTCACATGCATCATTCCATTGAAATTTGACTGTCTTGTGTGTAAGCTTTGTTAAAGGTGCAGCAATGGAAGAAAACCCTTCAACAAATCTTCGATAGTAACCTGCTAGCCCAAGGAAGCTATGAATTTTCGTAGGCGTCGTAGGCCTTGGCCAATTTTTCACCGCTTCAATCTTCTGTGTATCAACTCGAATTTCTTCATCTGATTTCAACCAAAATTCACATTTAGAGAACTTTGCATACAACTTACGCTCACGAAGAATCTGCAACACTTGCCATAAGTGCTTAGCGTGGTCCTCTTGCGACTTTGAATAAACCAGGATGTCATCTATAAATACCGTCACGAACACTTCTAGAAATGGCTTAAACACCCTATTCATCAAATCCATGAAAACAGTTGGTGCATTTGTTAGTCCAAATGACATAACTAAAAATTCATAATGGCCATACCGTGTTTGGAAGGCTATCTTGGGTACATCTTTTTCTCTAACTCTGACTTGATGGTAACCCGACCTCAAGTCGATCTTTGAAAAACACTTGGCGCCCTATAACTGATCAAACAAATCATCAATTCGAGGGAGGGGATATTTGTTCTTGATCGTTACCTTATTCAATTGCCGATAGTCAATGCACATTCTCAATGTGCCATCTTTCTTCCGTACAAATAATATCGATGCACCCCACGGGGACATACTAGGCCTGATAAATCCCTTGTCCAACAAGTCTTTCAATTGCTTCTTCAATTCACGCAATTTTGCCGGAGCCATTCTATACGGGGGAATAGAAATAGGCTGAGTGCCTGGATTTACATCGATGCCAACTCTACTTCCTGTTATGGAGGCAAACCGAAAAGATCCTCTGAAAATACATCAAGAAATTCATTGACCACTGGAACCGACTAAGGAGTTAGTGGTTCCACTTCAGTATCTTCCACTCGTACTAAGTGACATATGTACCCCTTGGCAATCATTTTCCTTGCTTTCAGATAAGAAATAAACTTTTCTCTTGGTGCCCCCACATTACCCTGTCATTCAAGACTATTTTCTTGCGGAAAATAAAAATGTACCTTCTTGGCCCGGCAATCTACCGTGGCATAACAAGAAGCCAGCCAATCCATTCCCATTATCACATCAAAATCCACCATGTCTAGTTCAATGAGATCGGCCAATGTATCATGACCACACACAGTTACCACACAATTTTGATATACTCTTTTTGCAACAATATAGTCACCAACTGGTGTAGATACTTCAATTGACTTAGTTAGTAGTTCCGGTGTTCTTTCAAACTTAGCAGCAATCAATGGATTAACATATGACAACGTAGAACCCGGATCAATCAATGCATATACAGTATACAAAAATATGGATAATGTACCTGTGACTACGTCAGGAGATGCCTCCGAAATCTGCCGGTCCACTAGAGCATAAGTGTGATTCTGGACCCCACTAGTACTGGCTGCTCCTCTGGCACCTCTACCACGACCAACAGACTGCACACCTCGGCCTAAAGAAGGAACCGATGATGATGATGCAATGGCTGATCTCGTCGGTTGTGCTATACCACCCATGCTCCTCTGTGGACACTCTCTCATCATGTGCCCCTACATACCGCACCAAAAGCAAGCATTCGTCCCTAATCGACATGTACCTGAATGAGTATGCCCGCAGTGCTAACACTGCTGACGAGAAAATCCTGTTGCCTGTGATCCGTGAATTCCACTACTCTGCCCAGATTGACTACCTCTAAACCCTCGAAATTGATCTTGAGTGCCTGCTGTGGAATAAGAGAATGAGGGTCTAGGCGGTCTAGGAAACATCCGAGGCCTAGATTCTCCTTGGGACACCATAGACTGTCCCATAGGTCTAGCTCTTTTAGACTGTCCTCTGTCAGATTCATGTACCCTCCTTCTTTGTCTCTGATCTTCCATTTTTCGTGTGAAGGCATGTATTCTGGCTATGTCCATATCTTTGTCCAAGGCAGCAATGGTGCAGTCCCTTACCAAATATGGCTCTAACCTATCCACATATCGATGGACTCTGTCTGTCATTGTGGCTACTACATTCGGAGCATATCGAGCCAAGGAATTAAACTGAAGACTATATTCTCTAACACTCATGTTCCCTTGACGTAGATTTAGAAACTGATCTACACGTGCCTCCCGAATCTCATATGGGAGGTAATGATCAAGGAAGGCCATTTTAAATTCTTCCCAACCAGCCGGAAGTGCATCAATACCCCTCGATCTTTTCCAGTCTTCATACCACAATATAGCTTCACCTTTCAATCTATAGGCCGCAAGTTCAACTGTTTCAATACCAGTCACATGCATAACTTCTATATCCCTCTGGATTTGATCCACGAAGCCCTATAGATCTGCTTTCGGATCCGACCCAGTGAATATAGGAGGGTCTAATTTCAAAAAGTCCTATGTCCTGCGACTCGCCATTCTAGCCGCATCATCCTCAATTGTCGTTGGACCAGCTCGTCCTTGACTTTGTGCCGCAACTAACTGAGTCAACATATGCACTGCATTTCTTAGATCCTGGTCAGTGGCATTCATTGGTGGTTCAGTGGGTACTTCTCTACCTATTGGCTCTTCAGGAGCTGGAAAAGTAGAAGAAGATCGCGATGCAATTTTAGTGTTAGCTCCACCTTGACTAGCTTGGTCAGGTGGTGATTTACTTGTGCCTTCTCCGGCAAGCACATTTACCTGCTTACCTTTGCCTCTATCTCTTCTTTTCATCGGCATTTTACTATAAACAAGAAAACCATGTACATTGGTCAGATATGATTCTACTACAACATTGGCTCTATTGCACGATTTAGAAATGAAGAAAAGAAACAACTCCTAAATGTCCTATAGCCTCCTACTTATAAATGTGGTGCACAACACATCCATAAGCACGACTCTACTCAGACACGGCTTTGTAGACACCTTTAGAACGACCTGCTCTGATAGCACTTTTGTCATGCCCCAAATCCCATTGAGGCGGACTGGCACTCCAAGCCTATAAGGCCCGAGAGAACCAATCTTTGCTCATGTCCATTCATATGCATGCCATAAGAAACATCACCATCACGTAAGGACATAAGATGCTAATATCGAAAATCATGGAACATGTGATAAATACACATGTGAAACTTGGCCATCAGGGCCATCAAGTCAAAATGGACGTACAACTCTTACATTAATATTCCCACATACGTCTACAAAAGCCTCTAACAGATGCACATACATAACCATCCTAAAGTCGTGACAAGTCCCCGCTTTATACAACATTTACAATACCAAAATTAATGTACAACTGTGACTCGAAAAGCCCAAAACCAACTGGAGCTCACCAAAGTTCAGTAGATGACCCACAGCTTACTGTGGAGGTCTACTAGTACCTGCACCTGCAGCATGTAAGGTAAGTCCCCCAAGGGACGTCAGTACGAAGAATGTACTGAGTATGTAAGGCTCATATGAAATTGTATGATACATAAATACTTCAATGAACTCAAATACAAATAAACAACCAATATGAATAAGTCACCATTCTGTATGTTGGGAACCATGTGTATTGCTTTCATTACTTTCTTTACTTCTTTACTTCTATGTTTGTTCATCATCACTTGTGTCACTATGTACCCGGGCCCCGACTAGTCAGTAGGTCTTAATATAACATAACGTTATGTTGGGATCGGCTCGAGCTAGGCTTATGCCTCTAGAGGTACCACCCATAAATCAATAAATTGGGCTCGGCTCGAGCTAGGTTCTTACCTCTAGAGCTGCCACCCATAAACCAATATATCAGGTTCGGCTCGAGCTAAGTTCTTACCTCTAGAGCTACCCCCTGTCAGGTTCGGTCTGAGCTAGGCTCATGACTCTAGGACTACCCCCTGATCCAATAATCTCGGAATCGGCTTGAGCTAGGCTTTCGCCCACAAAGCTACCACCCATACTCAATCATCAACCATATATGCATTACTTCGTTCTTTATTTTGGAGATTGAATATTGATAGTCATAACATTGTTTGAACTTTGGAACATATCATGATTGGACCTTTGGAACATTAGTCAATGAACATGAGACATGTGAATCACAATTGATCAATGAGTAGGGAACATATGATAGTAACAATTGGTAACCGGAAATAGGATACCTTAGAACATTTTGGAATGGAACGAATACAATGTCAATGTGAATACCATGTGCTGCAGAAGGATACGGATAGAATAACCTTACATACCTTCACTTCCAAGTATGAATACACAAGCCTATATATGACCATAATAGTCCAGCTCCTGTCTTATGTTTCACTCTACAATACAAGTACATAACAGAGCTTACATTAACAACTAGTTACCGTACAAGTGTACAAGACGACAATGAGCTATATGACTGCCGTATAATGTTATTTTACCCTTTATAATACAATCCACTGCATTATCATACCAAAAACACCATAACATTCCACACATTTACCAAGACATCATAAACCAATAACATTTCACACCACGTTTACCCTTTACGCTTCCTCATTATCATTCCGTCAAATTTACTCCATCAAATTGCCTCATAACAACATATGAAAAACAATCCATAATTAATATAATCCAACATGCTTCCATACGACCCCTTAAAGTCATTAAAAAGGTATCATAAGTTGATAATTACATCCAAAAAGGGTATAGGGGCCTTCGGGGATCAAAGAGAAACAAAACCATACAAAATGACTTTCTGGAGTGACCTGCGAAGCCACCTGCGCCCGCAGGTGGCTGAAATACATCCTCTGGTGACTTGGCAGTGTCCAGGGTCACCTGCGTTGGCATCTGCGCCCGCAGGTACCTTCGTCTGCGGGGGCGGATGCCCAAATCGGTCGAAAAGGGTCTCTTTTGGGTCCTTTTGTGTAATAAATGGTCCAAAGCCATAAGTAAGCTTTTATTTACATATTTTTGGTCACTTGGAATCCAACAAACACCCATGGTTTCACAACACATATGAACATCACCAAAACCACACGTTTTCTTCAATACACCACCAAGTCCATGCATAATTTTGTAATAACAATTCCAAACATTATGTACAAGGATAAAACAAGTTAAGGATATAATCACATATCACATTTCAATATTGAATCCATCAAGTTCATTTCCTTCAAGACCACAAGTCCATTCTTAAGTTTATAAGGCCAAAACCCTTTTTCGATTGCAAAAATAGACAGTTTTACACATAGTGAACTGTCCAACACTGTGTCAACATAACCAACATGATTTATGAACCACCATAAGCATATCATATAGTAAACCATGGGAATAACTACTTACCAAAGCCTGCAAGATAATGATCTTGGCCAAAGAGAATCGTTGCTTAGGGTTTGTGTGAGAGAGCAATATTTTAGAAAAGTCTAGAATGGCATGTGTGTTGTATTGAATAAAAATCTGATTTTTGGTCCCTTTTATAGTCCCATGTAGTCTCATTCTTAGCCACATATTAGTCATACATGTTAGGCTTACTTGGTCAATTGAAGAATGGGTCAATTTCCATATTTGGGCCATATCTTTTGTCTAATTTTGGGCCTCCATTGAGCCCAATAGCACAAGAGTCATTTAAACCCAACAATTAATGCATAATTCACCAACACTCTCATATTAAAATAATTCCATGAATGTTACGGGAATTAACTAGGTTCGAAAACATACGGGGTGTTACAAAAATCATATGGTAAGAACTATCAAAACAAAACCTATTTTGTCTGTGACTAAAGATATCACAAGAGCTTGTTTGATAGAAAAAGTTCTTTCGATCATTAGATAAAAATGTCTAGATTCAATGTCAAGTGCTCTCGTTTTCATTCAACAAGATAATGCAAGACCACATATTGGTGTTAATGATTTGAAATTCACAGAAACCGCTCAACGGGATGGATTTGACATCAAGTTATGCTTTCAACCCCCTAGTAGCCCTGAAGTAAATGTTTTGGACCTTGAATTTGTCACGCCCCGAATCCCATCGGGACGGATTGGCACTCGTAGCCGACAAGGCCCGAGAGAACCAAGCTTTGTCTCTATTCAATCATATGCATGCCATAAGAAACCCATAATCACATAATGGCTTTAGATACCAACAATGGAATTCATGGAACATGATATATACATATACATATGCGAAACTTGGCCGTTGAGGCCACCAAATCAAGAACTACATATCCCTTTTACATTTATACACCCACATCCGTCTACAAAAGCCTCTAACAATTGCATTGACCAAAATGAACTAAAAGTCGGGACAAGTCCCCGCTTTATACAACATGTACACTACCAAAACATATGTACAACTGTCACTCGGAGAAGCCCCGAACTAACTGGAGCTCACCAAGGATCTGCAACACTGGCAACCTACTGTGGAGGCCTACTAGTACTTGTGCCTGCAGCAAGTAAGGTAAATTCCTCAAGAGGGGTCAGTACGAAGAATGTACTGAGTATGTAAGGCCATATGAAACTTGTAAGATATGAGAATATGTCAAAGAGCTCAAGTTCAAATGCATAACCAATATAGATAAGTCACAATGTAGATGAGTCACTATTCTATACTGTGGAAACCATGTATTTTGCTCTCATTACTTTCTTTGTATCTTTGCTTCTATGCTTATTCATCTTTGTCTGTGACTTGTGATACCCGGGCCCCGACTGAACAGTGGGTTTTAATCATAACATAGCGTTATGTTGGGATCGGCTCGAGCTAGGCTTATGCCCCTAGAGCTGCCACCCTATGAATCAATGTATATATCGGGATCGGCTCGAGCTAGGTTAGTACCTCTAGAGCTGCCACCCATACAACATTTCAGGTTCGGCTCGAGCTAGGTTATTACCCCTAGAGCTGCCCCCTGTCAGGATCGGTCCGAGCTAGGCTTATGCCCCTAGGACTGCCCCCTGATCCAACAACCTCGGGATCGGCTTGAGCTAGGCATTTTGCCCCCAAAGCTGCCACCCATACTTGATCATTGACCACATATGCATTGCTTTGTTTATTACTTTGAGATTGATACCATGATAGTCACAACTTTACTTGAAGCTTTGGATCATTAACCAATGAGTGAGGGACATGTGAATAAACATTGTTGGAAACATAGCCTTATTGGAAACATAACACCATTGGAACCATTAGACAAATACATGAGTATAACCACTATTGGAACTTTGGAACAGAACATTGTTGAGCTTTTGGAATATTATTTATGAATATGAGACATGAGATTCACAATTGATCAATGAGTAGGAAACATATGATAATGACATTGATAACCGGATATATAATACCTTAGCACATTTCGGGATGGGACAAGCGTAATGTCAATATGAATACTATTTGCCGCAGAAAGATACGGACAGAGTAACCTTACATACCTTGTATTCTCAATACGAATATTCAATCCTAGAGGTGCATACAATAGTCCCGCTCCTTCTTTATGTGTCACTCTACAACACAAATATATAACGGGATTCACATTAACCATCAACTACTTTACAAATGCATATAACATCAATGAGTTACATGTTTGCCTTTAAACATGCCATTTCCCCTTGACAGAACCATTGATGAAATTCTTAGTCCAAAAATCCCCCAATATTCCATACATTGACCAATACATGAGAATCAATACATTTCACCACAACACTTCTCCTTTACACTTTCTTATCCACACCACATCACAAATAATCCATCAAATTACCTTAATACACCTCATAGCACATATCGGCCAAAATCCCACAATTTACACTTTTAGAAAAATAACAAGTTTAATAACAAAATCACACCATACATGTTCATATTTTATCCATACCATGCTCTTCCATCAAAGTCACAAGTCATAATTCAAGCTTGAATCTCATGGATCACAAATCTTATATAAAAACACAAAGTACCATGTCCACCATTTCCAAGCATAACCATCATGATATACATAATCTCCCATGCATATAATATGTTAAACCATAATAATAAACACTTACCCAAGCTTGAAAAATGATGTTCTTCTCCAAAATTTGACTTAGGGTTTTGAGAGCTAAAGGGGTTCTCTTGAAATTTTCTAGAAAAACATAAAAATACATGTGTGTTTGTAATGGATAAAAAATAAGATTTTTACCCCTTTATATAGGCCCTCAATTTCCATCCTTAGCCACTCTTATGGCATTTAATGTTGGGTCTAGAAGGTCAAATGAAAGAATGGGTCATTTGACCCATTTGGGCCATGCATTTTATTCCATTTTTGGGCCTCAATTTGGGCCCAATAACACATTTCAACTTAGCCCACCAATCTTCATGCATAATCCATCATATATCTCGTGTTTAAATAAGTCCATAATGTCACGACAATATTCTCTTACGAGATTCTCATTCGTCGTCTCAATCGCAAAAATAGAAATTCTAGTCGTCCATGGCTTCCTTGAACATTTATGATACCTACTTGTGTTTCATGATTTGATAATGTAGGGGTATTTAGAAGTGTATTGAAGTATTTGAAGCTTTAACAATGCTCAAAGAACTCCAAATAACCAAAAGAAACCATATAAGAATCGACGTAGAATTGCGTTGCGAAACGGGCACGGAAGGGCACAATCTTTGTGCCTTGCGCCACTGCTGCAAAGCAAGGCAGTGGCGCAAGAAATCACTGCCCTCTGAATCAGGGGCTTGCGCCACACCCCCTGAAACAGGGAGTGGCGCAAGTTTTCATGCTTTGCTGAATTTTTCGGCCATTTTTCCAACACTTGCATATCGTCCAATACCCTATCAAAACACTACAAAATACTTACTTAGTGATCTTAATCATCAAGTAAACATGACTCCAAGTCACCAAATGCGGTTGGAATGTGTACGGGGTATTACGCAAATGCTCCACAAAATCACAAAACACCTCCTACGAAGGTCTAATCGTACATATTAGGTCCGATATCAAATGTTTCACCAATGACACTATAAAACACATACCCATGGAATCTCAACACCTAGGTAGATATGACCCCAAGGTATCAAATGAAGTTAGAAAAGTACGGGGTGTTACAGAATTTTTCAGAGTGATTCAATCTCTTCAGTATCAAAGTGTTCCTTCAAATATTGATAAATTAGTGGAGGCTGTTGAAAAATCTTTCTATGAAGTGAAAGCAGAATGCCTCAGTCATGTATTTTAACTTTGCAATCTTGTATGAATGAAGTGATGAAATATAAGGGTGGCAATAACTACAAAATGCCTCATATAAATAAAGAAAGACTAGAATGACAGAAATCTTCCGCTTCAAGTTTGTTGTAATGTTGATACTTCAATCAAGCTTTAGCTCTACTTCAAGAGTGAATGGGTTATTGCTATCAAAATAATTTGTTTTTGTACACTTTGGTGTTTATGTTGGAACCTTGCAGGTTTAGCTCTACTTCAACAGTGATTGGGTAATTGTTATCAAAACAATCTGTTTTTGTACATTTTGGTGTTTATCTTGGAACCAAGGAGGTTTAATTTAATTTTTGGGTAGTTTGAAGTTTATGTTAGAATCTTGCAGGTTTATTGAGTAGTTTGATTTCTGCTGAAACATTGTAAATTCAACATCTTGAAGTAAAATATCATTTTGCAAAATGTAAACAAAATTTTATCTCTTGAAATTGATGTTTCATCTTATTTTTATTGTGAACCTTGATTGAAGAAGAAAGAATAAATACTAACAAAACAAAACAAAAAATTAGTGAAGGCAACCTTGATTTCACGTTCTTTAATTTCAAAAAAAGATTCACGTTCTGTGAAACTAGTTCTATGGATATTTTGACAAAATAAAGAAGGCTATCAATAGTTAAAGAGAGAAAGAGTAGAATGTGAAAAAAATAAATCATAAATGTTGATGGTTACAACACCAACAACAACATACCCAGTGTATTCCCACCAGGTGAGGTCTGGGGAGGGTAAAGTGTACGCAGTCCATACCACTACCTCAGATGAAGTAGAGAGGTTGTTTCCGATAAATTTTGATGGTTGTTAGAAGAAAGAAAAAAGTACATTGTGCTTACATAGTGCTTTATTGGACCTTTTGATTGACTTTTCTTTGAAATAAAGAAATACAACTTTTGAAATAATGAGATTCAACAAGGGTAAAATAGGAATAATGCCATTAAATATTTATCAAATGAGGAAATGTATAATTTTTTTTTGGACTGACCAAAAAGAAAAATGAGTCATATAAATTGAGACAGAGGAAGTAATACTTATAGGTATATAAATTGAAGCAATTTAATTTTTCAATCAAAGTCAAACATTGTATAGACTAACTGTTACATGCACAAATTGAGTCTCAATTCAATTTTATAATATTTAGAGTTATATAAATTGAGGCAATTCAATTTTTTAATTGAAGTCAAAACATTTATATTGACTAATTGTTACATGTACAAATTGAGTCTCAATTCAATCATATAAACTTCGAGTTATATAATTTGAAGCAATTCAGTTTTACAATTGAAGTCAAACATCTGTGTGACTAATTGTTATATCCACAAATTGAGTCTCAATTCAATATTATAATACTTGGAGTTATATAAATTAAAGCAATTCAATTTTTCAATTAAAGTCAAACATTTGTGTTGACTAATTGTTACAACTTACAGTTACAAATTGAGTCTCAGTTTGTCATCTAATATAGATATATATAAATTAAAGTAATTCAATTTTTCAATAAGTCAAACATTTTTTCCAAGGTTCGATCCATAATTATCATGTTCTCACCTTTGTATATTTTGTTTCACTATTTTTAGTATTTTATGTCATTTTTATAATTTTTAATTAATTTTATTTATACTTTTAGATTACAGCTTTTTGTGTAACATTATTTATACAAATATGTACTCAATTATTAGTTTGAAGGTTATTTCATGTTGGAAATTTGTATTAATATTTCTATATTTTTTTAAAAAAAAAAAATCCTTTTATTTATTTATTTACTATTTACTTTTAGATTTTAATATTTTTATGTGACAATATATGTATAAATATGTACTCAATTGCTAACTTCAAGGTTATTTCATATGTTGAGAATTTTTTTCTAATATTTTTATTTTTTTATATATTTTTCCTATTATTTATATATATCTTGTACATTTTTCTTATTTTTCTATTTTGTATCTTTCCTATTATTTATTTATTTATTTAATTTTTCATAATTAATATTAAAAAATATATCTAAGCATGCTTAAGTGTAACGATGATTATGTCTTGGAGAGAAATGTTTTGGAGGAAAAATAGATAGTTTGGAGTCAATTTACAATTAGAACATACTCCCTTTGTTCGCTTTTATTTGTTATTTTTTGACATGACATACCTATTAAGAAAATAATTATTAATATGACTATTTTACCATACTACCCCTATTAATTGATGTTTAGAGTAATATGTCTTGAAAATGGTTTGGAGAATAAGCAATTAATGCTAAGGCTAGAATAGAAAAAAAATTGTTTGTCTTTTCTTTGATATGTCAAAAGTGACAAGTAAAATAAAAATTTAATTAGGAAAATAATAAAAAATAAAAACAAACGGAGGGAGTAGTAGATTTTTTACCATGGTTGTGACAAGTTGTGTCACTTGTGTCAAATAGCAGCACCCTTTGAATTTAGATGGCTATCTTGATGAATTTGTCGATTTGGGAGTGTTTGGTTGGATTATTTTAAGTAGTTTTGTGATTTCTAAGCTTTTTAAATCTATTTTTGGAGGTATTTGGAAAAGACAAAAAGTCCTTTTTTTCAAGCTGAAAAAGTACAATAATAAGTTAAAAGCCAAAAATTGGAGCTTTTAGCTTATAAACTACTTTTAAAAAGTCAATCCAAACACTCTTAAGAGTGTATGGCCTGTCAAAATTTGCTGAACCTTTGGGGAGTTAAAAGAGGTTGGATATTTTCAGCCTTCAGGTTCTTTGACGGATCTCAATAGCAGCATTCGTCGAGTCTTCATTATTGTCAGTGAGCTCCCAGCTGAAAACTTTAAAAATTTTGATCATCCCAACTAGTTCATATTTACTCCTAAACTATGCAAAATGATGCAAATTTTCCCCTGAACTATATGTTAGTGATGGAAATTTGTTTAAATAGTTTACCATTAATCAACAAGAGTAAATTTAAGCCATTTTTGTAACAAGGGTAAATTTAATCCCGACTATTAAACATAGGTAAATATTTATACCATTTTGCATAATTCAAAAGCAAATTTGAACACTCGCCAAAGAAAAAAGAATTGAGAGAAACTAGTGAAAAACGATGTTTAACATTTTCAGAAAGACCACCTATTTGTGTATTTACTGTGTCTCTAGACTCCCTATAAATTTTCACTCATCCACCCAAATCGATAGATTAGGACAACTTAGTGATAGTATCCAGTCTGGCCCACTTACATTAAAGTTGATGGGCTTCAATGAAAAATCAAGAAGATGTTTATCATGGAAGAAGAGCTCAAGATTTATAACAAAGTATGGAGCTCAAGATTTATAACAAAGTATGGACTAAGTGTTACATGTATTTCATGGTCCAAGTTCAAGTTCAAGACGAGAAATATTGAGCCCTACACGAAGGTCAAGAGGATGGCCCATATGAACTCCAATAGGAGGCACATGGAGCCAACATAAAAGGGCCCAAGATGAGCCCAAAGAAGTGTTGCATTACCCGCGAGAATCAAGCCAACAGAGGGCTGGAATTGCAACCCAAATGAGTTGAGAATCATCCCCAAAGAGGAGTGCAGATTCACGCCCAACAAGGATCAATTAGTCGTGTGGTTTTTGTGTTGATTTCTCCTTATTTTATTAGAAATTAATTTTTAATATTATTTTTACATGCTTTAAAATTTCCTAGTTTAAAAGTTTCCTAGTCTAAGATTTCCTAGTTTAAACTTTGGTAGAATTCGAATCTCATGCTAATTGGGATAGTTTTTTTGTCCCTATATATAGGGATGGATTTTGTTATTTTCAATCAGACATGATTATTATTAATTGAGAGTTTCTCTTCTTTACACCTTTGTGTGTGGCTACTTGGGGTTTATCTTGCAACCTTATAAGAACGATTGTTTAGGAGGTAAGATTCATTCTTAACTTGATATCTTTGATTTCTATTAAAGTTAATTAAAGAAGGTGATTAGCCTTTTACTAATTATTGTCTTTAATTCCTTCGAAATAGGGGTTTAGATCACTTTTGATCTAAGTTCTTGAATTGACTCTATTAGTATCATAATTAGTTTTAATCCGCTAATTTTGACTACTAAAATCAATTAGGATTCTTAGCACTTAATCTCAAAATTGAGAATTTATTCTCCAATTTCATCTATCTTTAATTACTTGTCTTTAATCTAAGTATTTTCACTTCCGCATTATTTTCTTGTTTATTCAAGTACTTTTATTCTATTAAACTATAAATATCAAAAGATATACAGAGGAGATGGCCGCAAAGTTGAACAGTCTTTATATTTAAAATAATTTGAGTTGTATATTTTCAAAATGCTAGTAATAATTAGGAAACATGATTTTATGCAATCCTTGAATTTCAAATCCATATTTACTATGCTACATATAGACCCATGCACAGGTGAAACATGCTGCTAGCCTGAATATGAACTCAAATCACAAACCTGCAAGGAAAAGAAGGAACCCCGCTGCCTTCAAATGAAAACAAAGCTTTTACTAATCAGCATCCTCTGGCAACATCCACATACAACATACTCCTACACCGTTGCAGGTTAAAAGCTTTGAGTAGCCAAAACACATTTTTACAAGTAGAAAATAAACCCATTGCTTCCTAAAACTACTGGATATGGTAAGGATAAGCAACATGCACTAGTGAGACATGAACGACATATTTCGTCTGAAATCCAAGGATTTCAGTGCCGATTCCGAGAAGTTGCCATCAGGTACCCACAAACCATTTTGAGGCAGCATAACAGGTGCTTGATTGCCCTTAGGCTGTTCTTCTGCAGCTCCTAGCATAACTTCTTTCTTCTTCTTTACGAATTCGAAGAAATCAGCAACTTGGCGAGCATACCTTCAAATAGGAAGACAATCAAATAAAACATAACGACCATGTAGTTCAAATAAAAGGCTAAAGAAAGACAAGGAGGGGTAAACAATTGAACAGAAACAAAGCACAAATGATAGGACACTCCTAAAACACAATTTACTAAAGATATGTTAAAGTAAGATATTAAAAGGATTTCATGAGCTTCAAAAGGTGACCCTACATTCCACTATTATTAGTGCTTCAGTGCAGTATTTCATATAAAAGAAATATAGCTGTCTATAATCCACTCTGGCACATCATGAACTAAAGACATTGAAAGTAACGATAACCTGCAAGATGTTAGATGTAGAATGTTAGATCCCAAAATATCATGAAGGAGAACTCATTTTAAGGATAGAGATCCTATTTTTGGGGCAAGTATTAGAGAATGGAAGATACTTTTTCTTTCATCCTCTTTATAGTGATCAAGTGTTAAAAGATGCAAGATCCTATTGTGAGTGTAAAACTGTATCATGAATTTAATCTATCAAGGTTCTGTAACCCCCATCCCACCCCCAAAAAAAGAAAAAATCCCTTTAGCCTACTTCTCAGGGAAAGAAGAACCAGGTCTCTTGCACTGTCAGATCTGCAATCCTCACTTCCTCAAACCTCTCATGCCTATTTTTAGTCCATGTCAAGTTGCCTGTTAGCAGTAACCCTATAAATTACTGGAGCTGTCAATTTATCGATATACCCATCATCCATACTTCAGAAATATTTCCTTATTTTTAAAGATTCGTAATAAGATGATATCTTCCAGTGGGTATACTATTTAAGTGAAAGCGAAATTAGATAAACAATAATAGAAAATAAGAAAAAGTTGACATACTGCCTCTTTGCTTCAATATCTCTGTTAAAGTCAATGTTAGGCTCGCAGTCAAGAACCAATGCAGGAACCTGCATCATAATAGATAGTTAGACACAACGTTGTATGTAACAAATATCCAGGAACTGCTTTATCAGGAAAAAGAAGTCCACAAACTGAAGTTAAATTCACGGAAAGTACCTTTTGAATACTTGGGTGCATGTGATTGCCCTCCAGATAAAAAACACGATCCCTTATTTCTGGGGGTACAGATTTGTCAAAGTTTAGGGGTAGCTCACTAACAGACAATACCCCATGATTTCCACTTTCAAATGGGAAAAGCCAGCTTTCATGCTTCTCATGCAAACCTTGCAGATATTCGAACGAAACTCCACCTTCCTCTGTTCTCTTACGCAACATCATTCTCTTGTGACATGTATCAGGGCTCGCTCTAAGATAAATAAAACCATCGGGAATCAGTCCAGGCAAAGTTGAGACAACCGGGTCAAACCATGAGTCATAAATGCTGATCTCCATCTCATTCATCCAGTTTGCTTCATGAACAGCTCTCACAAAAACCTTTATGAAAAACATTATGCATCATAAAGTAGCCTTGTCATGGTATTAATAACCAGGTATACTACATTCCATACAACAACTACTCAATCTCAAACTAGTTCAGGTTAGCTAGGCATAGCATTTTGTGTATGGTACAAAAATCAACTCTCAGTGGATTGTTTTGAAGCAACAACAATAACATACCCAGTGGGGACTTGAGAGGGTAGTGTGTACGCAGAACTTACCCCTACAAGGTAGAGAGGCATAGCACAAGTGGACTGTTTTGATGCATAGCACATAAACCAGGTAGTTTCCAAATACCCTCCTCTCCCATTTTATTTGACAACATTACCATTTGGGAATCAACACAATTTTTCTGACTTTGATTGTTTCAATATCTTTTAAATATTTTAAGTACAATATAGATTTTTTTTCATAATAAGGATGACTTAATAGTACTTTAATGCAGCTTCTAAACAAGTAAATCTCATCTTTTTACAATCGAAGGAGTTGATGTTCAAATGAACATGGTATTAGATGGTTTGATTGTCGTGCTCTGAAACGTATTCTTTGTTTTCAGAAGGGATGGAATATTTCAGTGTACTGTGCACTGTCTTTAAAGGTTAATCAGGATATATATCACAATTCCATGGAGCATTGCAGAAATGTAATGGCATAAACATGCATTGTCTTAGGAGTTAACGGAATGCTACACAGTCAAAAATCAAGAAAAAAGATGCAATCAATGAGCATCTTTCAAGCTTGGAAAAGGTGAAAAACTTACCATCCTGTCACTGAACACACTTCTCTCCATCAACCTGAGGGGCCTGATACCACCAGATGATTCTCTCTCCTGCATAACTCTCGTTACAAAAACATAGTTCTGAAATGTGTAAGCATATCTTTGCGGTTCCGCATAGAATGCATCTAATATGTTAAAGTGATCTGGCCCAATATCCTGCCACTTGGCAATAGGTTCGGGAACTATTTCAACAAGATCTTGCAATTCAAGTGTTTCATTTGCTATTCTCTGCAGAAAGGTTGTTTTTCCAACACTAATATTTCCCTCAACACAGAAAGTAAGTCGTTTCTTATGTGCCAACTTCACATCGGAATCTAAGTTCTTCTCCTTCAACTCTTCATCCACGCTCTTTCTGATAAATGTGGTGATACTTTCAGCATGGTTTCTGTGAATGATTCCAACTGAGCTTTGCAAGAACTCAACCATCTTCTCCTTAGATTTTCCAAAAAACTGCAAAGAAGCCAAAATAATGCCTTTACTATAACAAAGTACATCAAATTTACAGGTCAAACATGCTGCAAAATTTCCTTGACATTCCCCTAAGCATATTCTTTTAAACTAAGTACTTCACTCTGTTCATCCCAATAATAACTGCAAAACAGACACACCATGTTGGCTATCCAAATTGGTCAAGTTAAACAACTAATTGGATTCACAAAAGAACATGCAGTCCTAGCAAATCCTAACATCTCAAAAAAAGGAGTTGTCTATGCCATGCATAAAAATTAATAGAGTCATGGACAAAAAACCATAACTCAAGTGCACAGTCATCCTCTAACACTTCTATCACAATACTGCAAACAGAGTTGTCGATGCATTTTCCTTCGCTTCCTTATTTAGAGGGAGGGGGGAAGGTTTCTGTGCCATGCAAAAAACTGGCACAGTCATAGTCATAACCCAAATCATACTCATCCTCTTAACTATTTTTATCACGATACTACGACAATATAGACAACCAAGTATGGATTCTTACCATCATTATCATTCAGCTACAATGGCTTGGTTATATTAATCTTTGTAATCAGTCTACCTTATTCAAGGCCTAGTCATTTCAATACTACTATTTGTAGACCCTCTGAAGTTAGAGGGTTCCTTAGGTATGGAGGAAAATGTTTTCTAGTAAATATTTTCGGGAGGAAATCAGTTATCCATGTTTGATTTGGTATAAATAAAGTGGCATATAATAACCATTACAAGGTGATAGATAAGAGTATACTGATAGCGATTTCATTTTTATGATTTCAATGGAACCAGACTATCATATACTTTACAGAACCAAAAAACTTAGCACAAGGCAGTCATCATTAGATATTTGGCATCTGGATTGTTTTATGATTATACCTTATCTCTATAGAGTTGTTTGAGCTGATCAACACCCATAAAACCCTTCTGCACCAACTTCCTCAAATTCCTTGGCCCAACACCCGGTATTGTTAGCAAATCTGGACTAGCCAGAACCCGTCCTTCCCCACCACCACCACCCCTCTGCCTCCTATGCAACCTAGCCGCCGATACTGGCTTCTCCTCCGAGCTACTCACATTCTCCTCATTATCCGAATCCTTCTCCTCCTCCTCACCACAAGTCACCGGAACACCCTTTTCTGAACCAGAAGCGGAAGCCACGGTGCCGAACCAGGCAGCACTAGTCCTACTACTACTACTACTACTCTGCTTCAGAACAACCCAAGCCCTCGCAGCAGGCGCAGTATCAAGAGAGCATCTACAAATACGGCAATTATTAACACGAGGAACAACTGCCCTAAAATAGGTATCTGTAGCCATATTCCGGAAACCCGAAAAGGGTTTACCGAGAGGGAGATGGTGAAGGCGGTGGAGGGCGGCAGAAGTCATAGTTGTAGGAAGTGGGTTGTTTTTGTGAAACCCTATGGGGTGAGAAAAAGGGAAAGAAAGAGGGTTAAGGGATAGGAGTGGAGGGGGTAACGGTGGGCTTCTGCTTAACAGTTTCTGCATCCCTTTGGCGCATTTCACAGTCACCTTCTGCGAGAGAGTGATAAACCCCAGTAAAAACTAAACCCTAATAAACCCTTTGCTTATGCTTTTATCTCTATCTGTGTGTATGTGGACATAGATAACAGTGAAGATAGAGACAGGTATACACAGAGAAGGAGAGAGAGAGCGGGAATAAGAAGGGTTTTTGTGTTGTCCTTTGGGGAAGAAAGAGAAAACGGCAAACACCAAAATACGTGGATTATCTTTTTCAAAATATAATGTTCTTGTTATGAAATACTCCCTCGTTTGCTTTTATTTTTACTATTTTTCTAATTGAATTTTTATTTATTATTTTTAATATATTAAAAAAAGATAAATTTTTATTTTATTTTAGCCTTAGTATTAATTATTTATTCTTCAAACTATTTTCAAGATATATTACTCTAAACATCAATTAATAAGAGTAATATGATAAAATAGTTAGATCAATAATTATTTTCTTAATAAGTATGTCATATCAAAAAGTGATAAGTAAAGTGAACGGAGGGAGTATAAAGTAAGAAGAATGGAGAATAGAGAGAAGAGAGGAGATATCTTATTTGAGTTGAGGGATGATTTACAATGAAGAAAATCCCTCTATTTATCGAAAAAATTCCTCCTAATTTCTCTCCAAAAGATAAACATTTCATATCTTGATAGATAATCAATATATCTTGATTGATACCCTCTATATTCTTGATAAACATTCACTACAAAATGATAGACATCAATATCATTTATAACACCCCCCCCCCCCCCCCCGCTTAAATATCTAAGTTGGCGTTTGGCCATGAAAACTAAAAAATTTTGGAGTTGGAGTTGTGTTTGGCCATGAAATAAATTAGAGTTCTTTTTAACTTTTTGTGAGAGCTTGTTTTCACTTTTTCGAAAAAAAATCACTAAAGTGAAATAATTTTATTGCCAAACACCACAAATTTTCACTTTTTTCATTAAAGTGAAATAATTTTCCGAAAAAAAGTGAATTTTTTTATGGCCAAACGGGTCTTAAATAGATAATGTGTCTCGTTAAAACCTTGCTAGAAAAAAAAACTCAAATTGAAAAAATTCTAGTGAAGGAAAAAGAGTACACATATTTAACAATACGCATTTAGGCTACTTCATTAAAAAACTTACAAGGAAAATCTAGTGGGACAAAACCTCATAAGGGAAAAAGAGTACAACGCGTATTAACTCCCCCTAATGAGAACATCCTTGAATCTTCACATCCCGATCTTGTGCACCATCTTTTTAAAAGTTGCAATTGGAAGAGACTTGGTGAATAAATCAGCCACATTGTCACTTGAACGAATCTGTTGCACGTTAATATCACCATTTTTTTTGGAGCTCATGTGTATAGAAAACCTTTGGTAAAATGTGTTTCGTTCTATCTCCATTTACGAACCCTCCCTTGAGTTATGCTATGCATGCTGCATTATCTTTATATAAATCGTGGGTACTTTATCATATTTCAAACCACATTTTTCTCGAATGAGATGTATCATGGACCTCAACCACACACATTCTTGGCTTACTTCATGAATAGCTATTATCTCAGCATAGTTCGATGAAGTGGCTATGATAGACTGTTTTGTAGATCTCTAAGATATGGAAGTACCCCCACATATGAACATATAGCCTATTTGAGACCGAGCTTTATGCGGGTCAGATAAATACCCAACATCATCATAACCAACAAGATCGGGATTTCCATCGTTAGAATAAAATAAGCCCATATCGATAGTCCCTTTTAGGTTCCGCAATATGTGTTTGATCCCATTCCAATGTCTCCTAGTAGGGGCAAAACTATACCTTGCTAACAAATTAATCAAAAAGACTATATCACGCATTGTAGTATTTGTAATATACATTAATGCACCAATTGCACTAAGATATGGTACTTCAGGATCAAGGATTTCCTTATCCTTTTCTTGAGGTCGGAATGGATCCTTATTCAAATCAAGTGATCGAACAATTATCGGAGTACTTAATGGATGTGCTCTATCCATATAAAATCTTTTCAACATCTTTTCTGTATAGGCAGATTGATGGACAAAGATACCATTTGTCAAGTGCTCAATTTGCAAACCAAAACATAATTTTGTCCTTCCAAGATCTATCATCTCAAATTCCTTCTTTAAATAATCAATTGTCTTTTGAAGCTCTATTGGAGTTTCAATAAGGTTTATGTCATCAACATAAATAGCAAGTACAACAAACTCTGATGTTGTTTTCTTTATAAAAACACATGGGCAAATTTCATCATTTGTATAACCTTCCTTAGATAAATACTCACTAAGACGATTATACCACATGCGTCCAGATTGCTTTAAACCTTACAATGATCTTTGCAATCTAATGGAATATATTTTCCAAGGCTTTGAATTATATGTTTCAGGCATCTTAAATCCTTCGAAAATTTTCATGTATATCTCATTATCAAGTTATCCATATAGATAGGTTGTAAATACATCCATCAGATGCATTTCAAGTCTCTCATGGACAGTGAAACTAATAAGATAACGCAATGTTATTACATCCATAACTGGTGAATATGTCTCTTCATAATCAACACCAGGCCGTTGTGAAAACCCTTGTGCAACAAGGCGTGCTTTATGCTTTTGTATTTTATTTTTCTTATTTTTTTTGCACAAAGACTCATTTATAGCCAACAGGTTTAATACCATTAGATATTTGAGCTATAGGTGCAAAAACTTCACGTTTGATAAGTGAATTCAACTTTGATTGAATTGTTTCCTGCCATTTGTACCAATCATTTCTTTGTCGACACTCTGTGACAGATTAAGGTTCAAGATCCTCACTATCTTGTATGATTTTTGTTGCAACACTATATGCAAAGACGTAATCCACTACTATTTCAGATCGATTTAAATTAGTTCCAATATCATTTGAATTTAGGGATAGTTCCTCATTTTTTTTGAGTCTCAGGCTCATTGATTCCTTTAGGGATATCAAAATTGCTCAAATCTTGAACTTCCATATGAGGATATTTCATAGTGTTCTCTTGATCATTTATTTATTTTTTCTAGGATTTCGATCCTTAGAACCCAATTGTCACGACCCGAGACTACCCTCTAGTCGTAACACGGTGCTTAAAGTCACAAGTGAGCTCAAGCTAACTCATGGCCTTGCATGACATTAAGAATACTGAAATAACTGATATAATACAGTGAGAAAGCTAAACTGAAATGACACAATCATAATAAAAGTGGAATCCATACTGGATATCAAAACTAAGATTGTCTAACATAAATAACATGTTGAAAATCTAACTGTCTGTCTGAAAGCCTCTACATCATATGAGTTGTTGGGAAACCCCCCAACTAACTCCAACCGTCAGAAACTAAATGATACTGAAAAGAAAGACTGATAATTGGCCCTCGAATGATGATGACTCACCAACACTGCTGCTTATATGGTATAGAGTCGTACTAACCGTGATCTGGATGCTGAACGTTTGAACCTATATAATAAAATAATATAGCGCAAAAAAGGTATGCGATCAGTACTTTAAATGTACTGAGTATATGAGATGAGAAAATACTAATATAGGCTGAACATGATGCATGTGGCATAGTAAACTGATGCAAGACCAAGTAATAACATGTACTGTATGATAAGCTGAACAACTGAATATAAGGTTATGCAAGTATCTGAATTTGAAATATGAACTGTGGACTGTGGGAGATAGCGTTAATCGACATACCCCAATCTGAGTTAACCGGGGTCCAACCTGTAACCCCAGCTGGAAGGGTATTCAGTACCTTGCCAAGGGTATGAACACTGACTGACGTGGATCCACTAACTGATGTCCAATAGGACTAAGGGGTCAAGTCTGGTCTTACGGCTGAACCTTTAGAACCTACGGTAGCGCTGTAGTTCTGGGACTTAGGGACTTCTACTAAGGGTCTCAGCCTAACTGATGGGTGAGCCTTCATCCCTGCATCCACTCGGTGCTAAGTACTACTCCCAATGGAATGATACTAATATTGAGATGCTCAATAATTATAATAATCTGAAAACTGTAAGTAAATGCTGTATATGAAATCATTTAAACATGTAAGCTGGAGGATTCAATACTCATAAATATATGCATGAAATCCTAGGTCATCAGGTGTTCATAACCCGCTACTTTTGAAGAATACAACTATCATGATAATACCATAAACTGAATGAATTAAGGAATTTAATAACTCAAATCCAAAAATCATGGTTTTCACAATATAATTAGGGTTTATAATATCTAACATGTAATGATACTGAAATTCATGCTAAAACATGAGTTTATAACTCATTCAGTTCAAGGAACTAGAATATTAAGAAATTCACAATATTCATAAACCCTAAGCTCTGAGGAAGGAATTAAACTGAGGATTTGAGTTAACTTTGGGACTCAAAGGTTGAAAGGATACCCATTGATGAAATCCCACATACCTGGAGATGAAAAACTTTGAGAAATCCTTGAAATTGGAAACCCTAACTCTGCCATAGAGAAAGAAAAATCGTCTCTTTCTTGTTTTAAAGCTAAGTGTCGATTGATTTCTATGTAATGAGGGCTTAGGGTAATATTGACCTTAGTAATCAGCTTTGAAAAGGCTTAAACTACGTAGTTTTGATGTTAAAAGAGTGGGAAAAGACTGAGGTGCCCTTATAAAAATGTACTGAAAAACTGCTGGGAGGAACCCACGAGACCTTCCCACCATTGCTGGTCCTACCTATGATAGTGGGTTATGATCGTGCTATGGGCTGGAATTTCAAATTCTCTGAACATGATCAGACGAGCTATGGTACGATCATGGAACCCACCCACGATCATGCCTTGGTCCGTCGGTTGTAGGTCTCAATCGAATCAACTTTAGAAGTTAAGATCGTGCATAAGATCGTGGTTTCTAACCATGGTCGTGGTACCCTTTCGTGGTTGGAAAGTATAAATATCAACTTGCGGGTTTCCGGGGCTTTTTTGATCAGACGGGAGCATGGTACGATCGTACGTTTTAACCACGATCGTACCTTCGCTCGTAGGTTCTCACTATTGTATAGTGCTTCACTAAAATGACCATAACTCTTAGCTCTAACATCAGATTAAGGTGAATCCAGATGCGTTGAAAAGGCAATTCAATTATCTATCATTTGGTGGGTCTTGAGCTCAAAAATACCCCAGAAACTAAGAGTTATACTCGTCTAAAGTTGACTATAGCAAGATTCTTCACAAGAAAACCACCGACAAGGAAGGTTTCGACTTGGCTATGAGCTTCGAGTTGCTTGTGGCCATATTACATGCCTAAATAAATTATAGTACTACTAAATCATGATGTTTGATTCTACATTTACTTGAAGCATGGTTCTAATCTTAGCTTTGGATTTTTGGGGTGTTACAATAACTCTTCCTTGGGGTCATTCGTCCCAGAATGAAAACTAACTAAGATGAAGAGTTAGGGAAAAGAGCTGCAATCCCAACACTGAATTTCTAAGGGCTGAATACTGACATGATAACTAAAACATGGATTGAATTTAAACTCATGAATGCATGACATGACATGAGAGTAACTGGGTGACATGAGACAGAAAGAGTTAATTAAGGGGAAGCTATTACCTCAAGATTGAACAGAGTTTGAAAAGAAAAGATGGAGGTACTTGGTCATCATATCTACCTCTAATTCCCAAGTAGCTTCCTCAATAAGCAAATTTTTCCAAAGAACCTTTACCGAAGTGACCTCCTTATTCCTCAACTTACAAACATGACGGTCAAGAATCTCAACTGGGACCTCTTCATAAGAGAGACTATCTTTCACACCCACACTATCTAAAGGAACAACTGATGCAGGATCACCAATGCACTTCTTTAACAAGGAAACATGAAAAACCAGATGCACTGATGCTAAGTTTGCAGGCAAACCCAACTCATATTCTACATTACCAAAACGACCCACTATCTTATAAGGACCAACACAGCGGGGACTGAGTTTTCCTTTCTTGCCAAATTTCTTGACCCCTTTCATGGGTGAAAGTTTCAAGTAGACAAAATCACCAACAGCGAGCTTAAGTTCCCTCCTCCTCACATCTACATATGATTTTTGACAATTCTGGGCTATTTTTAGTCTTTCTCTAATCAACTAGACTTTCTTCATAGCTTCATGGATTGAATCATGCCCTATCAATATAGCTTCGCCAACCTCAAACCAACCAATAGGATATCTACATCTCCTACCATAAAGTGATTCGAACGGGGCCATCTGAATACTAGAATGATAACTGTTATTATAAGCAAACTCAATCAAAGGCAAATGATCATCCCAACTACCTTTGAAATCAATCACACATGCCCTCAACATATCCTCTAAATTCTGAATGGTCCGCTCTGCCTAACCATCTGTTTGCATGTGAAAAGTTGTAATGAGGTGAACTTGGGTACCAAGACCCTTCTGAAATGTCTTCCAGAACTGAGAGGTAAAATTAGTACCCCTATCTAAAATTATGGTCAAAGGGACACCATGTAACTTCACTAATTCCCTAAGATAGAGTCTAGCATAATCCTCGGCTGAGTCTAAGGTGTTAACTGGCAGAAAATGGGCTGACTTAGTCATTCGATCTACAATAACCCAAATAGAATCATGCTGTCGGTGAGTACGAGGCAACCCTGTAATGAAGTCTATAATCACCACTTTCCACTTCCAAGTAGGAATACTGATATCTTGAAGCTTACCACCAGGTCTCTGCTGCTCAACCTTAACCTGCTGGCAATTTGGACACTTAGCCACAAATTCTGCGATAACCTTCTTCATACCATTCCACCAATAGACTTTCCGTAGATCACGGTACATCTTAGTGACTCCTGGGTGAATAGAATATCAAGAACTATGAGCTTCTGTTAGCATCCATTGGCTCAAGTTATCAACATCTGGAACACATAATCTACCCTGATAATATAGAACACCATCTCCCCCTTGGGAGAAAACCTCAACTTTCTGACTCTAGACTGCTTCCTTCAACTTATGCAAAATAGGATCACTATATTGCTTTTCCTTCACCTCAACTATTAATGAAGATTTCAAACCATTCGGAACCAAACTATTACCTTCGGCTGAATCAACCAATCGAACTCCCAATCTAACAAGTTAGTGAACCTCACGAACTAACTTTTTCTTCTCATCCTCAATATGAGCAACACTTCCTATAGACAATATACTAAGAGCGTCAGCCACAACATTGGCTTTACCCGAATGGTATAAGACACTTATATCATAATCCTTCAACAACTCTAGCCATCTCCTCTGACCAAGTCTTGTGATCAGTGAACACATCAACATGAACCCCATAAAGATAATGCCTCCAAATCTATAAGGCAAAAAGACAGCTGCCAACTCAAGATCATGAGTTGGGTAATTCTTCTCATGAGGCTTGAGCTATATAGAGGCATTTGCTATAACCTTACCATGCTACATCAACACACAACCAAGGCTAAGTCTGAAAGCATCACAATAAACCACAAAACCATCTGAACCCTCTGGCAGAGTCAAAACTAGAGTGGAGGTCAGTCGAGTTTTCAACACCTGAAAGCTCTTCTCAAAAGAATCAAACCACTGAAACTTGACTTTCTTCTGAGTCAATCTGTACATGGGGTAAGTAATCAAGGAAAATCCCTAAACAAACCATCTGTAATAATGGGCTAAACCCAAGAAACTCTTGATATTTGATGGAGAAATGGGTCTAGCCAATTTCTCACTACTTCGGTCTTTTGAGGATCAACCCTAATGCCATCACCGGAAATGATATGACCAAGGAATGCTACTGATTTCAACTAGAATTCACACTTACTAAACTTCATGAATAACTGGCGATCTTTGAGAATCTGCAAGACAATCCTTAAATGGTCTTCATGTTCATCCTCACTCCGAGAATAAATGAGGATGTCATCGATAAAGACAATGACGAACATGTCTAAGTACTGCTTGAACACCCTGTTCATCAAGTCCATAAAATCTGCAAGACCATTCATTAGTCCAAAAGACATAACAACAAATTCGAAGTAACTATACCGAGTTCTGAAGGCTGTCTTGGAAATGTCACATTCTCTGACTCTAAGCTGATGATAGCCAGATCTAAAGTCTATCTTAGAGAAACAATTGGTATACTAAAGTTGGTTGAAAAAGTCATTAATCCTGGGGATGGGATACTTATTCTTGATTGTGACTTTGTTCAATTAACGGCAGTCGATGCACATTCTGAGAGAATCATCTTTCTTTCACATGAAAAGAACTGGAGCACCCCATGGAGAGATGTTGGGCCTGATGAAACCCTTATCTAGTTGATCATTTAACTGCTCCTTCAATTCTTTAAGCTCAACTGGAGCCATTCTGTATGGTGGAATTGAGATCGGCTGGGTAACTGGAAGAAGATCTATTACAAAATCAATTTCCCGCTCGGGAGGAACTCCGGGTAGATCTTATGGAAACTCATTTACCACTGGAACTGACTCAAGAGTTAGGGTCTCAGAATTTGAATTCTTAACCCAAACAAGATGAT
Source organism: Capsicum rhomboideum (assembly GCA_031232105.1). NCBI lineage: Eukaryota > Viridiplantae > Streptophyta > Magnoliopsida > Solanales > Solanaceae > Capsicum > Capsicum rhomboideum. The sequence goes on along the minus strand of CP124708.1, from coordinate 52,901,519 downwards.
AGATGCACTCTTTGGAAATCATTTTTCTAGCCTTAAGGTAAGAGACAAACCGACCTATAGGCACTGAAGTATTACCCTTCCACTCTATGACTAGCTCATTTGGAAACTGAAACTGGACTACTCTATTTCTACAACCAATAGAGGCATAGCAAGAGTAAAGCCAATCCATGCCAAGAATGACATCAAAATTTATCATGTCTAGCTCTACAAGATCAACTGAGGTGACTTTCTGAGAAATGGTGACTGGCCAATTTTTGTATACTCGTTTAGCTATGACTGAATCACCAATTGGATCAGAGACTGAGAAGGGTTTTGAAAGTATTTCAGGATTGACACCGAAGTCTACAACTATGTAAGGAGTCATTAAATAAAGTGTGGCTTCGCGATCTAATAATGCATAAACATGAATATGAAAGACTTGTAACGTACCAGTGACTATTATAACCCATTTTAACTGAGGTCAAACGGTGTACAACATATTGGTGATTCTTGTCACGCCCCAAATTCCAACGGGGCGGACTGGCACCCGAAGCCGATAAGGCTCGAGAGAACCAACCTTTGCTCATGTCCATTCATATGCATGTCACTGAATAAGCAGCACCATCACAAAGAGATATAAAATGTCAATAGCGGAAGTCATGGAAACATGTGATATATACATATAAGAAACTTGGTCGTTAGGGCCATCAAGTCAAAATGGACATACATTCTTTCATTCAGCTTACCACGTCCGTCTACAAAGCCTCTAACAAATGCATATACATAACCAACTTAAAGTTGGGATAAGTCCCCGCTTTATACAACATTTGCAACATTAAAACAAATGTACAACTGTGACTCGAAAAGCCCCGAACCAACTGGAGCTCACCAAAGATCTGCAAATAACCGGCAACCTACTGTGGATATCTATTGGCACCTGCAGCAAGTAAAGTAAGCCCCCCAAGGGAGGTCAGTACGAAGAATGTACTGAGTATGTAAGGCTATAAGAAACTGCATCATACATAAGAACATCAAAGGAATCAAATATGAGAGAATAATTAATACAGATAATTCACCGGTTTGCATATGTGGAACCATATACATTACATTCTTTACTTCTTTTGTCTTCACATTTATTCATCTTTATTGTTCTACTCATACTAGGCTGTTCTGTCGCCCCTTGGATGATATTAACTCATGCTAGGTATTTTAACCCCTGGGATGTTAGATTAACCCATGCAAGGCTTTTATGTCTCCCCTGGGATGTTATTAACCCATGCTAGGTACTTTGACCCCTGGGATGTTATTGTAACCCATGCTAGGCTTTTATGTCGCCCCTGGGATGTTATTAACTCATGCTAGGTACTTTGACCCCTGGGATGTTATTGTAACCCATGCTAGGTACTTTGACCCCTGTGATGTTATTTTAACCCATGCTAGGCTTTTATGTCGCCCCTGGGATGTTATTAACCCATGCTAGGTGTTTATTCCACCCCTGGGATGTCATCCAAGAATATTTAAACAATTATACATTACTTCATTTATTTACCACCCTTTCTTAGTATTCAAAATAGTTCATTCGATGATCATGACATTATTGGAACTTTTGAACGTAACATTGTTGGCAATGCTACTCAAGAATGAATAGATTCTCTTACATCATTACTTTCTTCGAGATAGTTCTTTTAGTAGTTACAACATTATGAGAGCTTTGGAACTTCAGTCAATGAATAGGAAATATGTGAACCACAATTGGTCTAAGAATAGGAAACATGTGAATAACAATAATTGATAACCGAAAATGGGATACCTTAAACCATTTTGGAATGGAACAAGTACAATGACAATGTGAACACTATGTGCTGCAGAAGGATACAGATAGAGTAACCTTACCTATCTTATCTTCCCAATATGAATATACAATCCTAAACGTGAATACAATAGTCCAGCTCCTTCCTTACGATTCACTCTACAACACAAGTACATAACGGAGTTTACATTAACCACCAACTACCTTATAAAATGCATATGATGACAATGAGTTACATGATTGCCTTAACATGTCATTTCCCCCTTGACAATACCATTTATGAAATTGTCATACCAATAATACCACAACAATCCATACATTGACCAATACATCATAAATCAGTAGCATGTCACACCAAGTTCATACTTTACACTTCTCCATCAATACAACATCACAACTACTTCATCAAGTCACCTCAATACACTTTATAACAACATATCAACAACAATCCCGCAATTTATACTCATAGAAAAATAACAAGTCAAGGAACATAACCACACCATACATGTTGATATTTCATTCACACCATGCACTTTCATCAAAACCCCAAGTCTTCTTTCAAGTTTAAATCACAAAGATGGCACATCTTTTAGCAAAAAGCAAAAGTGCCCTATTCAACCTTGCCAACACAACCATCATGATCTACACCATCTCTCATGTATAGAATATATTAAATCACAAGAATAAACACTTACCCAAGCTTGAAAAGTGATGATCTTGTCCAAAGTGTCCAAAGAAAAATGGTTGCCTTAGGGTTTGGAAAATAGAGAAATATCTTTTAGAGAAATGTCTAGAAAGGCATGTGTGAGTTTTGGAATAAAAATCTGATTTCTTTGCCTTTATATAGTCCTTGTGGTAATACTTAGCCAATTATTGGCATTTAATGCTATGTTTACTTGGTAAAATTTGAAGAATGGGTCATTTTCCCCTTTGGGCCTTGCATTTTGGCTTCATTTTGGGCCTCAAATTGAGCCCATTTACACATGTCAACTTATCCCACCAAATTCAATGCATGATTCACCATATATCTCACATTTAAATAATTTCATAAATGTCACGACAATATTCAACTCACGAGATTCATGTTCGTAGCCTCAATCCCAAGAACAAGCAATTCTAGCCACTCATGGCTTAATTGAACATAATTTGATAAAATAATTATGATGACGACTTAACCCCAAATAGGATGCGAAACTTACTCAAGATTAGCCCTACTATGATGAAATAATGATACCATAACCCAAGAGTCCTCTTTATAGACTAATAATCGTAGAAGAAATCGAGCAAAAAGCACCCCGGCACGCTCCCGGGTGCCCTTGGGACTTAGAAAAATTTCAGCACATGAACAGGTGCACATTAGCGGCCTGGAAATCCCCCAAGAGTGCCCCCTTGCTGCCTGTGCCAAAAAAATTTCAGGCCAAAGCAACCTGGCATGCCACCTGCAGCGCCCCACACTTAATTTTTGATTCCGACTTTTCTTTGCGGATTTGGTTGGATATTTCAAGTCCCAACCTTTTGCTTGACTCTTATCTTTAAGATACTCTACTTGTATGTCCTTTAAACCTCGGTTTTTACCCCATAAATGCTCCACAAAGTCACAAACACCACCTACTACAAAGGTCTAAGCACATTTACTAGCACAATATCAAATGTTCCATCAATAACAATGCAAAATACATACTTATTGCTCTCGAACCTAGGGTAAACATGGTTCAAGGTTGTCAAGTAGGGTCGGGAAGGTACGGGGTGTTACAATTCTTACGTCAATTTAAAAGAGTCGCCACCTAGTTATTTTTAAGGTAAATTAGGATACCTATTGTTAGCTAAGGTGATGATTGATTAACTCTAAATTAAGTTCTTCTTATCTTATGTGATTCTAGGTAAGGGTTATATCTATCCTAAAGGGAAGGTATTAGGCACCCTTTAAGATCCGTTAAAAAATGGTTAATCGGCTAAATTTAGGTTAATTAATTAAAATTAAAAAATGAGTGCTAAGAGATTAAGAAGCCGCGTGATTAAGTGAGAAAACATTTTTAGCTTGAAATTAGTGATCAAATTAAACTTGAAAACCTTTGTATTTTCCATTAAACGGCAAAGAATTTAAAGGAAAGGTCAATTGCTTTAAGACAAAAATTATTAGTCCAAGCCATATGCAATACGAAGTAAAATCTTATTTAATGGATTGGCGGGTGCATTTTGAAAATATTTTAGTACAATATTGAGTTTAAAACAAAAGACTGATTCATTTAAAAACCATTTGGAAGTGAGAATCTACTATTATATATGATAAGAATTTATTTCTAACTGAAGCAAAATTACCCAAACCCAATCATCTACTCCATGTTAACTATTGTGATTCCATAAACTAGAACATGTTCAAATCATATGAGCAAGTTTAAGATGTAAAGAAAAATAAGTAAACAAATAAATGCTAAAATAATGAGTAGACATGAATGACCCCAAACGAGTTTCGCTAGTTTTGATTGCTATCCGAGGGGACTAAGACGTCACAATGATTCTATGTGCGGGTATGATGGTACCGAGTCTAGAAAACTCATTTTTTTGTGAGAGTCTCAAATTGAGACTCCCTTTTTGGTCCAAAGTGTTCATGCAAATAAAAAGAGAGTAATGAAATTAGTAAAGCAGTTCACCTTATATATATGTACCAAATAAAGTCACACATCCAATTCAATATCTAAAAGACAAGACGTGTAAGTACCAAACGAGATGACTTTCTAACCAACTCAAAAACTAAATCATAATATGTCTTTTAAAAAAACAAAATAATCCTCAAATCCATACCATGAACTCATCCCATTAAAGAATTAAAATATAATTCACAAGTAGGCGTTATATGAGACTTCTTTCAAAAAAGTTTATACATATGATCTTGCCGACAGATTGTGTGCAAAGATTTAGGAAAAATATATAAATAAACAATGACATGTATGCATAAGGAAATACAGGATAACTACAGGCAATGCATCTTAGAATCATGGATCACATTTCTATTATTGAGGGAATAGATAGACAATGATCTGCAACAACATATTTCTTTCTAAACTAAGCCAAAACAAGAGTTTCTTACCAAACAAAGACACTAGGTGACAAAAACTCAAAACAAAAACTGATTTCAAATAAATTTTTAACCACAAAATGAAACTATTTCTTAAGTCGTGATGGCTAAAATGTGAAAGGAACATGATTTTAAATATCTACAGACAATGTATAATCACATTTTAACAACACTAAACATTGTAACCACACCAAATTAAATCATTTGCAAGACATGATTTTCTTTTAAAAAAAAGCCTGGTACTTTATCACATAAATATAAAAAATAGGCAAATATCACCTGTTGCGGGCAGTGAACGAGGTTTGCGGTCTCCAATCTACACTCAAATACAAACCACGCTTGGATCTGAGATTTTTCTCAAGAGAGTGAATACTTGGATCTTTTAGCAGATAAATTTGTGCAAAGAAAACTAAAGTTTCAAGAGAAGAAATAGTTGTTTTTCATGCGTAGGGGTGGAGGAGAAAAGTCTCCCCAAAACAAACTCCAAACACTAGTATTTATAGGGGTAAATTCGAGTTCTTGATTTGGGCGAGATTTTAAAATTTGAAATTCAAAATTTTGGTCAGCAAATCCATTCAAAAATCTGAAATTTGGGAGTTGTTAGATGTTTTCAACAACCTTCACGTGATGAAAAGTCCATAGCATGAAAAAATGGGTACCTAATTCTTGTCCATGGTTGACAAAAGCTGACTTTTATAAAAACGAAAGGGAGAGAGGGTACTTGGGGTATTTTGGATAGGTAAAGTAAATTTGAAAAATTCAAATTTTTTTGGTCAGCAAATCCATTCAAAAATCTGAACTTTAGGAGTTGTTAGATGTTTTCAACCACCTTCAAGTGATGAAAATTTAAAAATACTATGAAAATAGTAATAATAATGATAATAATAATAATAATAATAGTAATGCCGATGTTTCTTATTTTTAAAATATAAAGGGTGGCAATGCCTACATAAACTCCTAATTATATTAAAATGAATTATATGCATTCAAAATTATTAAAAGCGTAAAGAGATGACTATATAGAAAGACGGGACAAAATTGATTGTCAACAACTGTCCCTCTTTGATCGGAAATGATGAAAGAGTTTTCGAACAAAGAAGTTGACCTAGTAACCTAATTTTCTCCCGGATGATAGGATCTGAGAGGATAAGTGCAAAGAAAGTTTGGGGAAGATTACGGTTGAACTCTAATTTTCGAGTTGCTTACGTATCTCGGGTTAAATGAGAATCAAACCGTATGTAGTTCTGAAAGAGTTATGACGCCTGTATGAGCCACAACAAATGCGAATCTTTTGAAATATTGTCCCAGTGTTGAATTATGATGACACTGGGTATTATGATTTCAAGAACATAAAAGATGAAATCGAGAAAACTTGATCATCGAGTTGTCGATGTAAGTAGGATATTTAGAAGTAGGGTCAAGTGAAGTTCGAGGTAGATCCTTGATCTTTGTTGAGAGTCTGATTCTCATTCCCAACAAATTGCCCCAGTTCACTGCTAAGAAATAGCTTCCACGTTGTGCTATAGTTCCTACTAAACTTAAACTAAATAAAGCAATTAGTACATAAATGTTAAAATGTAGAACAATGATCAGGAATTCCTGAAAATGACATCTCTCGGGTGTTAGTCTATGAAAATGTGGCCTTGTAAGGTGAAATGATTTAATGAAATAATACCTTTAACAAGGCTTATGAAAATGTGGTTTTAGACCGATGATTTATGAGAATGGTGCCTTTTGGTGATGATTATGAAAATGAGGCCTTAAACCAAGTAAATTATGAAGATGAGGCATTTTTAGCCAAATGATTTATGGATTGAGGCTTTTTCCAAGCTAATGACTTAAGAAAAAGTAACTTTTTTGCAAGCAATGCATTTCTATAAGCGTTTGTATGGTGCATTCAAAAGTATTTCTGCAGTTAGCTGAAAGCAATTGTGCAGTGCATTTAAAATCAATTGTGCAGTGCATTTGGAAAATAATTGTGTAGTGCTTTAGAGGAAATTGAAAGCTATGCATAGTGCATTTCAAAACAATTTAAAGCGATTGTACAGTGCGTTTATGCTTACTCAGAGCCATTAAAACCATATGCAATGCATTATAAAATATTTTAAAGCATTTGTGCAGTGCATGTGCGGTGCATTTTGAAGCATTTATGTAAAGCAATATAAAGCCATGTGTTGTGCATTTTAAGCATTTGAAAGCACTTGTGCAATATATTTAAAAGCGCTTATGCAGATTAGCTGGAAGCCATGTGCAGTGCTTTTAAAATCTTTGTAAAGCTTCAACATTGTTTAATTTATAACTTTGAAATCGACATCACTATAGAGGAATAATTTCTCCTAAATGTTTTGTAAGGAATTCAAATTGTTTGAGGTGCAATCCTCACAAGACTGCAAATGTTGTTAACTTTTAACTTCTGCTAATCTGTAGGACCTGCATCCAAAGAAAAATTTATAAGTTTGGGGTGGTGGTTGATGTGCATTGACTCCGAAGCTCTGGCTCTTGATACTTCGTGCTTCCAACTTTGTTTGGACATGTAAACTCCGTCTATTCCAAATCTTGGCCAATGACTAGGAAGTAAATATTTTACTGAAAAACTTTTAAAATTAAAATAAAATAGAAAAATAAAATAATAATAATAAAATATTAGAAAGATAAAACATGCAATTATGCATAGTGGTAAAGAAATTCAGCCAAACTTTTGAATTGTGACGTATCGTGAAACAATGCGAATGTCCTTTATCCAAAGCGAACATCCCTTTTCATGTCTAATGAACTGGTAGAACCCACACTCTTTGATATTTGTTGACATCTTCTTGACCAAATTCTCGAAATAATGCCCTTAAAATTGTCCCAATTTTTAACTTAAGAGAGATGTCGACACTTCACTACTAGATGACCGAGTCTTAGATAGGTTGCCTACGTATCCCGACAAGGGAAATCAGGCCAAGCGTATTTCATAAGATACATTTTAGGAAATTAAAACTAAGGGGCCGAACCCTCTGCGGGTTGCCTACGTATCCTACAGGAATTAGGCCAAACGTAGTTCATTACATATAAAAATAGAGAATTTGAGATTTTTCTTATAATGTGACCGAGGCCGATATGGACCACCTACGTATCCCGCCAAGGGTAATCTGGTCAAGCGTAGCAAATGAAACTTCTTGGGAAATTTCTACTTAAGAGACCAAACCCGATGTGGGCTTCCTACGTACTCCACCGGGGAACAAGGTCACTCTTAATTTTCATTACGTAAAAAAAAGATTACATAGGAAAATAGATAAAGGCTTTCTAGACATAGTATCTCTTAACAACATCTGCATTGATGGCTTTCGGCCATATTTCACCATCCATTTCTGCTAAAATTAATGCTCCACCAGTTAGTAGTCGATGAACCATGTAAAGCCCTTGCCAGTTGGGCACAAACTTTCCTTAACTTCATCTTGATGCGGAATTATGTGCTTCAACACTAACTGTCCCAGTTTGAACTGGCTCAATCTTACCTTCTTGTTGAAAGCCTTAGCCATTCTATTCTAATAAAGTTGTCCATGACAAACCGCATTCATTCTCTTTTCATCAATGAGCATCAATTGTTCATACAAATTTTGCACCCATTTGGCATCACTCAACTTAGCTTCTTGAATAATTCTCAAAGATGGTATCTCTACTTCCGCGGGTAACACTGCTTCCATTCCATAAACCAAAAGATAAGGCATTGCTCCAGTAGAAGTCCTAATAGAGGTGCGATAGCCAAAGAGGGCAAATGGAAAATTCTCATGCCAATACTTGTAGTTATCAATCATCTTCCACAATATTCATTTGATTTTCTTGTTGGTGGCTTCAACTGCTCCATTCATCTGAGGACGGTAAGGAGTGGAATTACAATGAGTAATCTTAAACTTCTCACATATCTCACTTATCAAGCCACTGTTGAGATTAGCTCCATTATCTATTATAATGGACTTAGGAACTCCAAATCGATAAATAATGTTATTGCAAACAAAATTTGTCACTACTTTCTTTGTTACAGACTTGTATGAAGAGGCTTCTACCCATTTCGTAAAATAATCAATAGCTACCAAAATGAACCTATGTCCATTTGATGCAGCTGGCTTAATAGGACTGATGATATCCATGCCCCAAGCCACAAATGGCCAAGGAGAACTCGTCACATTGAGTTCATTTGGTGGAACCCAAATCAAATCACCATGAATCTGACATTGATGAAATTTTCTCACAAAACGAATGCAATCTGTTTCCATGATTATCTAGAAATAGCCAGCTCAAAGAATCTTCTTTGCCAAAACAAAACCATTCATATGTGGCCCGCACATGCCCCCATGTATTTCTTCGATTAACCTGATTGCCTCCTGAGCGTCGACACACCTTAACAAACCTAAATCTGGAGTCCTTCTATAAAGGATTTCTCCATTTATGAAAAAATAATTTGCCAATCTCCGAAGTGTTCTCTTCTTAATATTGGTTACGCCCTCTGGATAGTCTCATTCCTTGAGATACCTCTTAACATCGTAGTACCAAGGTTTTCCATCCTGTTCTTCATCTACATGGAAATAGTAGGCCGGTTGGTCTTGTACATTCACCTTTATAGGATCTATGAAATTCTTGTCTAGATGTTGAATCATAGAGGACAAGGTTGGCAATGCATCTGCTAACTCATTATGAGCTCTAGGGATATGTTTAAATTCCACCTTGATGAATTTCTTGTGCAATTCTTTTACGCACTCCAAATATGGAAGTAGCTTCACGTTCTTGACACTCCATTCACCTTGTACTTGATGAACCACTAAATCTGAATCCCTTATAACCAACAGTTCCTGTATGTTCATATCCGCAGCCCTTCGAAGGCCAAGAATGCAAGCCTCATATTCTGTCATATTGTTAGTGCATGGAAACCTGAGCTTTGTTGAGATCAAATAATGTTGGCCCAATTCTGAAATTAATACTGCCCCAACACCAACTCCTTTGAATTTTGCAGCCCTGTGTCAAAGAACATTCTCCAACATGGGTATTCTTCAGAAATATCTTCTTCGATAAACAAAACTTCTTCATCTGGGAAATAAGTTTTAAGAGGCTTGTATTCTTCCTCCACAGGGTTTTCAGCAAGATGGTCGGCTAATGTTTGTCCTTTGACGGCCTTTTGAGTAACATAAACATTGTCAAATTCACTTAGCAAAATTTGCCACTTCGCTAGCTTTTCGGCAGGCATAGGCTTCTGAAAGATATACTTGAGCGGATCCATCCTGGAGATGAGAAAAGTGGTGTACGCACATATGTAATGCCTTAATTTTTGTGCAACTCAAGTCAAGGCATAACAGGTACGTTCTAATAATGTATACCAGGCTTCAAAAGGCGTGAACTTCTTGCTTAAGTAATATATAGTTTGCTCCTTCTTCCCAGTTCCATCATGTTGTCCTAAGACAGACCCAAATGCATTGTCCAACACAGACAAATATAGCAGCAATGGCCTTCCAGGTTCTGGAGGCACCAAAATGGGTGGATTAGACAAATACTCCTTGATTCTATCAAAAGCTTGTTGGCAATCTTCTATCCATTTGGTAGCAGCTTCCTTCCTCAACAACTTAAATATCAGTTCACAAATCGCCGTAGACTATGCAATAAATTGATTGATGTAATTGAGTCGACCTAGGAAACTCATCACGTCTTTTTAACTTTTTGAAGGAGGCAAGTTTTGGATAGCCTTTATTTTCAAATGATCCAATTCTATGCCCTTCCTACTCACAATAAAACCCAACAGTTTCCCAATAGGGACACCAAATGCACAATTCGTAGGATTCAATTTCAGATTGTACCGCTTCAACCTATCAAAAAACTTCTTCAAATCTATTAAGTGATCTGAGCTCCTCCATGACTTGATAATGACATCATCTACATAGACTTCAATATCCTTATGGATCATGTCATAAAAATGGTAGTCATGGCCCTCATATAAGTTGCTCCTGCGTTCTTGAGTCCAAAAGGCATTACCCGATAATAATATACTCCCCAAGGTGTGATGAATGATGTTTTCTTGGATTCTTTTTCGTTCATCAAAATTTGGTGGTACCCTACGAAGCAATCGACAAATGACTGCAACTCATGCTTTGCACAATTATCGATGAGTATGTGAATATTTGGGAGAGAGAAATCATCTTTTGGGCTAGCCTTGTTGAGATCCCGCTAATCCACGCATACTCTGATTTTGCCGTCCTTCTTTGGTACAGGAACTATGTTGGCTAACCAAGTGGGATACTTTGTGATTCGTATGACATTGACGTCAAACTACTTATAGATTTCTTCCTTAACTTTCAAACTCAAATCAGGCTTCATCTTTCTTGGCTTTTGTTTTACAGGAGGATAAGATGGATCAATTGGCAACCTACATGAAACAATGTCTATGCTTAGACCCGCCATATCATCATAAGACCATGCAAACACATCCATATATTGCTTCAAGAGATCAATCAACTCTTTTCTTTGGCATGGAGTCAAATGGACACTAATCCTTGTTTCCCTTACAAGTTCTTGACTTCCCAAGTTTATCGTCTCAGTTTCATCCAAATTCGATTTGGTCTTATTTTCAAAATGTTCAAATTCTTTATTCAACTCTTCCGACTGCATATCTTCTTCATATTCTGCAAAATCTTATTCGCTATTTGGAAATTATTCGCTTGTTTCATTACATGTCACATTCATAGTATTGGCAGATTTGTTAGTTTGCTTGCTGAAAATAGGAAGAAAAGAAATTAATTAACGAAGATAAAATTTGAAATAGAAAAAACATAGTTTGGATTTGGCATTTAAGCTTTCAAAAGTGGAGGCAAAACACATAAATTCATAAACTCGATTCAGGACTCAATTTTGAATCGTGTTGTTTCATAATACTAATACAATCATCTACCAAGACTCTTGGAGAATCGGGGATGGGGCACAAGTCCAATTGTTCAAAGCATCTCCAGGCTCAGCATCCCAGATAGTCAGGGTCTTGACACTATCTTCTAGAATCACATTGCACTCAGTTTCTTCTTCAGTAATGAACAATTTTTTGAGTCCTTCCATGAGGTTTTCTTCAGCATCTTCCTCTGATATTTGGGCAACACACGCTTTGAAAAATGACTGATTCAGGAGAGGGACAGGCTTTGGCAAGAGAATGACACCTTTCCTTTTGAGATTAACCGATGAGACTTATTCAAGAGTAGGCTTATATCCAAGACCAAAAGTGCTTTCCTGACCAGGCAATATAATGGGCTCTACTATTCCATCCAAGTTCACACCAAGACCTCGACCAGGCACAAAACCGTTCTTCAACATTTCCAAGGCCACCATCATAAGCACACGCAACTTTACCTTTTCCACCTGAGTAGTACACATGATAACTTTAACATGAAAGATAGATCCATCCATATTTTCCATATGGTCAATAATAGGGACTGAATTTTCATGCTAGATCGAATTATTTTTCTCTCCATAAATCGTGATCTCATGATAATCCCAAACAAATTTCAAAGTCTGGTGCAGGGTAGAAGGGATCGCGCCAGCACTGTGAATCCATGGTCTTTCGAGTAATAAGTTGTAACTAGTAGATATGTCCAACACTTGGAATTCCACTGTGAAATCTATAGGTCCAATTTGTAGTGCCAAATTAATTTCTCCAATGACTCCCCTTTGAGTCCCATCAAAACCTTTAAACCTCACATTACTTTCACGAACTTTCCTAATGCCAATTCACAAAGCCTGAAGAGTAGTAAAAGAACAAATAGTAACAGCTGAGCCATTGTCAATAAAAGCTTTGGAAACAAACTTGTCCCTACACCTGACAGTGATGTTCATTGCTCAGTTATGCCCCAAGCCTTCAAGGGGAAACTCATCTTCATGAAAGGATACCGTGTTAGCCTCCAAAACTTTCCCCACCATAGCTGCAAAATTCTCGCTAGTCGTCTCAACTGGCACATAAGTTTCATTCAGTACCATCACTAGAGCACTCCTGTGAGTTGAAGATTTCATCAACAATGACAATAATGATATTTGGGAAGGATTTTTCTTTAGCTGTTCCATAATAGAATTCTCCTTCTCGACATCTTTCTCCAAAAATCCTCTACCTCAGCCTCTGTCACAACTCTTTTTTGACTATTCTCCTTGTTTGGTGCACCTCTTCTAATTTTTTCAAAGGCATAAAAACACCCCGATGTTATCATTCCTACATCAATGGCTTCTACAGCCAATTTTCCCTTTCGTTTATCCCTTGCATCAGTCAAGTAATTCCAAGAAAATGCTTTGGTATCCAAAAAAGGTGTTTGAGCAACTAAGGCTCTAATCATAGTCTTGGGTATAAGAACTTCTACTTTAATTGGCGCTCGCATTTCGACTGTAATTATAGGTGCAATGAAGGTTGATGTTTCAACCTTTTCTGTCACGCCTTGAATTCCAACGGGGCGGACAGGCACCAGAAGCTGGTAAGGCCCGAGAGAACCAATCTTCATTCATGTACATTCGTAGGCATGTCACTCAAGGAACATCATTATCACGTATAGATACAATATGCTAATGGCGGAAGTCATGGAAAACATGTGATATATACATATATGAAACTTGGCCGTTAGGGCCACCAAGTCAAAATAGACATACATTCTTTCATTCATCTCACCACGTACGTCTACAAAGCCTCTAACAAATACATATACATAACCAACCTAAAGTCGAGACAAGTCCCCGCTTTACACAACATCCATACTGTACCAAAACCAACATGTACACATGTGACTCGGAAAGCCCCGAACCAAACAGGAGCTCACCAATGATCAGTAAATAACTCGTAGCCTACTGTGGAGGTCTACTAGCACCTGTGCCTATAGCAAGTAAGGTAAGTCCCCCAAGGGACGTCAGTACGAAGAATGTACTAAGTATGTAAGTCTATGAGAAACTGCATCATACATAGGAACTTCAATGAGACCGAATACAAATGAGTAATCAATTTGAATAAACCACCGTACTGTATATGTGGAACCATGTACATTGCTTTCATTACTTTCTTTGCTTTTACGTTCATTCATCATTCTCGTTCATTACTTAACTTTACCCTTCTTTGCATTAAGAAATTGTAATGACCAACTGATCAGTGGTAAAAGAGGATTACCCATGCTAGGTATTTTAACCCCCGGGATGAGATTAACCCATGCTAGGCTTTTCTGTCACCCCTGGGATGTTACTGTGATAACCCATGCTAGGCTTTTCTGTCGCCCCTGAGATGTTATTGTGATAACCCATGCTAGGCTTTTCTGTCGCCGCCCCTGGGATGTTACTATGATAACCCATGCTAGGCTTTTCTATCACCCCTGGGATGTTACTATGATAACCCATGCTAGGCTTTTCTATCGCCCCTGGGATGTTAATCAAGAATATACAAACAATTATACATTACTTCTTTCTTCCATTATAAGAGTGATACATTGGTTATTGTACATTATTGGAACTTTGAAACATTAGTCAATGAACATGAGACATGTGAATTACAATTGGTTCTGTGAGTAATACTATATGACAATACCTTTGGACATTTCAGAATGGAACAAGTACAATGTCATTGTGAACAATATGTGCTGCAGAAGGATACGAAAAGAGTAACCTTACGTACCTTATCTTCCCAATATGAATACACAGTCCTATAGGTGAATACAATAATCCGTCTCCTTCCTTACATTTTACTCTACAACACAAGTACATAACGGAGCTCACATTAACAACTAACTACCTTACAAGTGCATAAGACTACAATTAGTTACATGATTGCCCTATAACGTCATTTCACCTTTTATAATACAATTAATGGCATTGTCATACCAACAATACCACAACATTCCACACATTGACCAATACATCATAAACCAATAGCATTTCACACCGAGTTTATCCTTTACGCTTCCTCATTAACACTACGTCACAATTACTCCAAAAATGCGCAAACTCCTCCTACAAGGGTCTAATCACATTTATTAGCACAATATCAAATATTCCACCAAAAACAATACAAAATACGTACTTATTGCTCTCAAAACTAAGGTAAACATGGCTCAAAGTTGGCAATAAGGCATATAAATACGCCCTAGATCACCAATCAAGTAGGGTAGGAAATGTACGGGGTGTTACATCTTCCCCTTTAGAAACATTCATCCTCGAATGTTAATGAACCTTGCCCCTTTGTGGGCATTCTCTCATCATGTGCCCCGACATACCTCACCAAAAACAACCATTTGTCCCCAACTGACATTCACCTAAATGATACCTTCCGCAGCGCTGACACGGCTGACGTGAAAATCCTGTTGTCTATGAACCTTGAAGCCTACTACTCTGTCCAAAATGGCTGCCTCTCAATCCCCGAAATTGGGATGAAGTACCTGCTGTAGGGGAAGAAAATAATGGTCTAGGCGGTCTAGTAAAAATCCGAGGCCTAGATTCTCCTTGGGACACCATAGACTGTCCCATAGGTCTAACCCTCATTGATGGCCCTCGTTCAAATTCGTGTACCCTTCTTCTTTGCCTCTGGCCCTCCATCTTCTGTGCAAAAGCCTGAATTCTGGCTATATCCATATCTCTGTTCAAAGCAGCAATGGTACATTCCCTTATCAAATATTGTTCTAATCTGTCCACACATCGCTGGACTCTGTCTGTCATTGTGGCTACTACATTCGGAGCGTATCGAGCCACAGAGTTAAACTGAATACTATACTCTCTGACACTTATATTCCCTTGTCAAAGATTTAGAAACTGGTCTACACTTGCCTCCCGGATCTCATATGGAATATAATGATCAAGGAATGCCGTTTTAAATTTTTCCCAACTAGCTGGAATTGCACCAATACCCCTCGATCGTTTCCAATCTTCATACCACAATATAACTTCTCCTTTCAATCTATAGGCTGCAAGCTCAACTGTTTCTACACCAATCACGTGCATAACATCTAGAGCCCTTTGAATTTGGTCCGTGAAGTCCTGTGGGTCGGCCTTCGGATCTGACCCAGTGAATATGGGAGGGTCAAATTTTAGAAAATCCTATGTCCGCTGACTAGATACTCTAGCCGTGTCATCCTCACTTATCGTTGGACCAGCTCGTCCCTGAGTTTGTGCAACAACTATCTGAGTCAATATATGCACTGAATTTCTTAAATCCTGTTCAGTGGCATTGATAGGTGGTTCTGCAGGTACTTCTCTACCTTTAGCTCTTTCAGAAATGGAAGAGTAGAAGAAGCCCGCGATGCAAACTCCTGTTCAGCGCCACCTTGACTAGCTTGGTCAGGTAGTGATTTACTCGTTCCTTCTCCGGCAAGTATATCTACCTGCTTACCTTTGCCCCTATCTCGTCTTGTCATCGGCATTTTACTATAATAAAAAAAACAATTACAATGGTCAGATATGATTCCACCTACAACATTGGCTCTATTGCACGATCTAGAAAGGAAGAAAAGAAACAACTCCTAAATGTCCCTAGCCTCCTACTTATAAATGTGGTGTACAACACATCCATAATCAAGACTCTACTCAGACACGACTTTGTAGATACCCTTGGGACGACCTGCTCTGATACCACTTTTGTCACCCCACGAATTCCATCAGGGCGGACTGGCACCCGAAGTCGGTAAGACCCGAGAGAATTAATCTTCATTCATGTACATTCGTAGGCATGTCACTCAAGGAACATCATTATCACGTATAGATACAAGATGCTAATGGCGGAAGTCATGGAAAACATGTGATATATAAATATATGAAACTTGGCCGTTAGGGCCACCAAGTCAAAATGGACATACATTCTTTCATTCATCTCACCACGTACGTCTACAAAGCCTCTAACAAATGCATATACATAACCAACCTAAAGTCGAGACAAGTCCCCGCTTTACACAACATCCATACTGTACCAAAACCAACATGTACACATGTGACTCGGAAAGCCTCGAACCAAACTGGAGCTCACCAATGATCAGTAAATGACTCGCAGCCTACTGTGGAGGTCTACTAGCACCTGTGCCTATAGCAAGTAAGGTAAGTCCCCCAAGGGACGTCAGTACGAAGAATGTACTGAGTATGTAAGGCTATGAGAAACTGCATCATACATAGTAACTTCAATGAGACCGAATACAATTGAGTAATCAATGTGAACAAACCACCGTACTGTATATGTGGAACCATGTACATTGTTTTCATTACTTTCTTTGCTTTTACGTTCATTCATCATTCTCGTTTATTACTTAACTTTATCCTTCTTTGCATTAAGAAATTGTAATGACCAACTGATCAGTGGTAAAAGAGGATTACCCATGCTAAGTATTTTAACCCCTGGGATGAGACTAACCCATGCTAGGCTTTTCTGTCGCCCCTGGGATGTTACTGTGATAACCCATGCTAGGCTTTTCTGTCGCCCCTGGGATGTTATTGTGATAACCCATGCTAGGCTTTTCTGTCGCCCCTGGCTAGGCTTTTCTATCGCCCCTGGGATGTTACTATGATAACCCATGCTAGGCTTTTCTATCGCCCCTGGGATGTTACTATGATAACCCATGCTAGGCTTTTCTATCGCCCCTAGGATGTTACTCAAGAATATACAAACAATTATACATTACTTCTTTCTTCCATTATAAGAGTGATACATTGGTGATTATACATTATTGGAACTTTGAAACATTAGTCAATGAACATGATACATGTGAATCACAATTGGTTCGGTGAGTAATACTATATGACAATACCTTTGGACATTTCGAAATGGAACAAGTACAATGTCAATGTGAACAATATGCGCCGCAGAAGGATACGGAAAGAGTAACCTTACATACCTTATCTTCCCAATATGAATACACAGTCCTATAGGTGAATACAATAATCTGGCTCCTTCCTTACGTTTTACTCTACAACACAAGTACATAACGGAGCTCACGTTAACAACTAACTACCTTACAAGTGCATAAGACGACAATGAGTTACATGATTGCCCTATAAAGTCATTTCACCCTTTACAATACAATTCATGGCATTGTCATACCAAAAATACCACAACATTCCACAGATTGACCAAGACATCATAAACCAATAACATTTCACACCAAGTTTATCCTTTACGCTTCCTCATTAACACTACGTCACAATTACTCCATCAAGTCACCTCAATACGTTTCATAACAACAATCCCACAAGTTATACACATAGAAAAAACAAGTTAAGGACATAAACACATCTTACATGTTGGTATTTCATCCACACCATTCACTTCAATCAAAACCTCAAGTCTCCTTTCAAGTTCAAGTCACATAGATGACACATCTTTTAGCAAAAAGTAAAAGTGCACTACTCAACACTTTTAGACATAACCATCATGATCTACACAATCTCTCATGCATATAATATATTAAATCACAAGAATAAACACTTACCCAAGCTTTCAAAGTGATGATCTTGTCCACAAGAGATGGTTGCCTTAGGGTTTGAGAGTAGAGAGAAAAATATCTTTTTGGTGGAAAAGTCTAGAAATTGCATGTGAGTTGTAATGAATAAAAAATCTGATTTGTACCTTTATATAGTCCCTCAAGTAATCGTTAGCCAATTCTTGGTCATTAAATGCCATGTTTACTTGGTCAACACAAGAATGGGTCATTTGCCCCATTTGGGCCATGTCTTTTGTTTGATTTTTGGGCCTCAATTGAGCCCAATTGCATAAGATTAATTTAGCCCAACAAATTTAATGCATGATCCACCAAATATCTCATGCTTAAAGAATTCTATAAATGTTAAGACAATATTCAACTCACGAGATTCATGTTCGTAGCCTCAACCCCAAGAATAAGCGATTTTTGCCACTCATGGCTTAATTTAGCATAAATTATGAAAAAAGAAATAAAAATAAAAAGGAAGAAGAATTAACCTTAATTTGGATGCCAAAATCTCCCAAGAGTAGTCCTACCAAGATGGATTAATGATACAATAACGTAAAAGCCCTATTGATAGACTGGTGGTCGAAGAAAATATTTGGCAAAAAGCGGCCCGGCACGCTGCCTGGCGTGCCCCTCTGCTGCCCATGCCATACAAATTTCTGTCAAAAGTGGCCCGGCATGCTGCCTAGCGCTCCCCTCTGCTGCCCATGCCATAAAAATTTCTATCAAAAGCGGCCCGACACTCTGCCTGGCGCGCCTGACACTTAAACTCCGAGTTTCTTCCTTTCTTCGACTTTTCTTTGCTGATTTTGTTGGATTCTTCAAGTTCAAATATTTAGCTTGCCTCTTATCTTTAAGATCCTTTGCTTGGAAGTCCTTCAAGCCTCACTTTTCACTCCAAAAATGCTCCAAAAAGTCGTAAACTCCTCCTACAAGGGTCTAATCACATTTATTAGCACAATATCAAATATTCCACCAAAAAAATACAAAATACGTACTTATTGCTCTCAAAACTAAGGTAAACATGGTTCAAAGTTGGCAATAAGGCATATAAATACGTTCTAGATCACCAATCAAGTAGGGTCAAAAATGTACGGGGTGTTTCATTTTCCTCATCATTGACCAGTACAATAGTTCCTTCCAAATTACATTCTTCATTGATGGTGATCATGTTCACATGGGAATGATTTGGCAAGGGGTTGTCATTCACATTGGGGGGAGCTCCTTTGAGCTGGATAACCCCTTCTTTGATTAATGCCTCAATCTTATCATTGAGAGTAAGAAAATTCTCAGTGTCATGCCCAGAAACTCCAGAGTGATAAGCACAATGCTTTGTTCCATCGTACCATATAGGCAGGGGATTAGGAATTCTACCTTGGATAGGCTGGAGTACTCCTGCAGTCCTCAATCTTTTATATAATTGGGATAAGGGTTCAGCTAGTGGTGTATATATTTTGGCTGGCCTTTTTACATAGTTTGGGCGTGGTCTAGGTGTATTTGGAGGATGATTTTATGGTTGGTAGTGGGTTTAAGGAGGGTAGGTAGGTTGGTATTGTGGTGGGTTTTGATAGACGGGTGCTTGAGGTGGACAATATGCTAGCTGAGTAGTGTAAACTCGATATGGGGCAGGTAAAGAATGTTAATAAGGTTGAGGAGTTTGGTTGTATTGGTTATAGTAGGAAGGCTGGGGTGTGGGTTTGGTATGTTAACATTTGGTTTGGCCTTTTTTCTTGAATGGTCATAACAACAGAAACATCATCCTTTATCGTTTTGTTCTCTCTCCCAGCTGAATCAGACACAATTGCATTACTTGTCTGTCAGATTAGTGATTCTCCCAGTTTTAATACCTTCTTCAATGAATTCTCCTATCCTAACAACCTCAAAGAAATTCTGTACAACCATGATTATTAACCTGTCATAATAAGTCACATCTTTTTGAGACTGCACAAATAAAAAAGTCATCTCGCTTTCCACCATAGGAGGTTGAACTTTTACGGTATCTGCTCTCCACCGCATGGCATATTCTTTGAAGGACTCTGTCGATTTCTTTTCCATCTTCATCAAGTGGAACCTATCCAGGATGACTTCGGTGTTAAACCTGAACCTATTCATAAATTCTTACGCCAAGGCATTCCAATTGTGCCATTTCTATGGGTCTTGGCTCGTGTACCAATCTGGGGCTTCTCCTGTCAAACTCCTTATAAACAGCTTCATACTAATGGCCTCATCCTTCCCCACTCCAACTAGCTTATCACAATACGGCCTTAAATGAACTTGAGGATTCCCTTTTCCATCAAACATATCAAATTTTGGCACTTTATACCTTGTAGGCAACTCAACATTTGGATGAACACATAGATCCTCATAGTCAAGTCCTTCATATCCCTTGTTGACCTAGATGTTTTTGAATGCTTCTTTCAGACTACAGATTTCATTTGCTACATCCTTATTTGCTTTTGACCTTGCATCTCCCTCCATCTTCTCATATGGGTTAACTTCTGGCATGGTTGGCATTGGGGTATTGTAGGGTTGATCTCCCGCTACATATACTTGTGGAACATATTGTGTGTTAGGAATTACAATGTGTGCCACTGGTATGTGTTGGGTAGACTGGTAGTTTTGGACGACTGGTGCGGTTTGGGTGACTGGGGTAGTTTGGCTACGTGGATCTTGAGGAACATACGGAGTAATAAAGGACACTGGATTTTCCTGTTGCGAGTTGACTTATTGCGGGTTGGCTTGTGGTTGTACGGGTATTTTGGTAGCAGTTGGATTGGCTGTGTGAAGTGAAGGGTTTGGTGGAAAGTGTTGAGGGGTAGTATATTGCGACCCATCTATACACGCAAGTGTACGTGATCGTCCGAGTAATATAATGGCTCCTTTAAAAGAGCCAGATATCAAACCCAAGGGACTTTCGTCAACAGAAATCAATTTTAGACGTCAAACAATAATTAAAAACTAGTGTTGCGAAAAGGAAAAGGGATTTGTTACTAAAAATCAGATGAGTACGGAATATAACTACTATCTTCGCTACCGTAACTTCAGTTTTCGTAAATATAATATAAATGTCAATAAAAAGTAAATTCTCAGGGTCAAGGCACTCCAAACATCCTCTCTAGAGTATGAATATTACTGGTTTAAGAAATTTGAGTCGTTTATCTTGGTTATTGATCACGAGGTTAATAATATGATTATATTCATCTCCAAACTATAACCTTCTATTAGAAATTGAAAACCCAACTACATCGTTGAGCGGGGATAGGTTTAACCAATTCTAATGCCTCTAAGCTATCTTTTTGTATTTGAACAAGCGTGGTGCATTAGGTACCTCTCGGTCCTAACAGCATTTCAATCTCTTGGAATGTCTTCCTCGAGTAAAGATCACGCTCCTTATATTCCAAGTTCTATCTCTCAATTTCTCTCTCGAGCTCCTCTCAAGATAATAAATTTATTTCAATGGTGATCAAACATTAAAATAGTAAAATCAAGAATATAAGAATAACCAATAATTGATAAACTCCCGCAAAAACCAATAATATTCAACACTAGAAATTCATGTTCATAGCCTCAACCCCAAGAATGAGGAATTTTAGCCACTCATAACTTGATTTAACATCATACTTTGATAGAAATTCATAAAAATTAAATCAAAACTGAAAATAAGGAGTATTAAACCTAATTTGTATGCCCAAAACCGCCCAATGTTTGTCCAACAAAGATCGAATTATGATATAATAACCCAAAAGCCCTATTTATAGACAAAAACTGAGGGCAAAAATTGCCAAAAAGTGGCCCGGCACGCCCCTGTGCGCGCCTGGGACTTAGCCAAAAATCTGCCCCTGAAAGGTGGTGCATGAGCGGCCCGGCACGCTGCCTGGCATGCCCCTTTGCTGTCCATGCCATCAAAAATTCTGTCAAAAGCGGTCGGCACGCTGCCTGGCACGCCTGCCTCTTAGACTTCATTTTTCTTCCTTTCTTCGACTTTTCTTTGCGGATTTGGTTGGATTCTTCAAGTTCAAATCTTTGGCTTGCCTCTTATCTTAAATATCCTTCACTCGTAGCTCCTTCAAGCCTTGCTTTCTACTCCAAAAATGCTCCAAATAGTTGCAAATTTCACCTACAAGGGTCTAATCACATTTATTAGCACACTATCAAATATTCCATCGAAATAATACAAAATACATATTTATTGCTCTCAAAACTAAGGTAAACATGGTTCAAAGTTGGCAATAAGGTGTATAAATACGCCTTAGATCACCACCCCACACTTAAATCTTTGTTCGTCCTTGAGTAATAACCATACTCAACTCAAGGCGACTTTAGACAACTGACACACAATAGGTATTCCTGCATAGCTACACAACCACATTCATTGCATTATGCACCTAACATGCTAGCATCACTAACAAGTGAATAACAAGTTGAAATGACCTATCCGCACAAAACAACTCTACTAGTTGCGAACTCATGCAAGACACGTTACCAATAGATCACCACACTTTGCTAAACATGCACCTCACCGCAAGAGAATCACCCAATATTTCACATAAATCTTTCAAAGTAACTATTGAATAGGTGCATGAATAAAAGTTCTCTCACTCTCGAAAAGAATTCACATATAAGACACGATGAACCATAAGCTTGCCCTTAGTGTAGTACTCCACTAATAGTAGAATGTCAAAGCTCAAGATCAAGTAGGCCTTTAAGGGTTGTAATGTAGGCTAAGGGACGGGTAGAAACTATTTGGTCAAGAATAGTGACTATCTTCCCTAAGCGCTTTAATACACTACAATTTACATTAAGATCACCTCCAACCAATCTATTTTTCTACACCACTTTTGTATTCCCAACTCTCTTTTATTTTGCCCCATCTCTTTAAGCTAGCTTACACATATTAGGCAAGGAGTATTTGCTATCAACACACGATTCCCTTATTTTGGTCAATTTTTTTTCTTTTTTTTTCATTGCATTACTCCCTACCAACTACCACGTAAACTTCACACACCCAAAAGCTATTTACTTGGAGCTTCAACTTACTTTACTTTTTCCTTCTTTAATTTTTTTTTTTTACTCCTTAACATCTTAATTTCTCAACTAAAGCACTTAGGAGTTTTGGATCAAATTACAGTTAATTAAAAGAAAAGGATTAATCTAAGTATAAGGCTACCAAAGAATAGGTTAAAGGCTCAACGGGGCTAACTAAGATCATGCAAAAAGGGTAGATAAAGTAGGTATAAAACATGGGTATTAAAGAAATGCCTATATCATCTCCTAAGCTCAACATCCTTTATTTCGCTTTGCAAACACACCGGACAAGTTCGAGATATCAATATGCACATGGAATATCACAAAAACCTCACTCACACATGGTACATGTCTAAATCAAGCAGGCTCACCATACAGTTTATACGAAGTCATGCACGAGTTCAATATTAAGCAACCCATCAAGTCGACTACGTGAGCATTAGATGTCTCAACACTTGCTATTGTATATCTTAGCATGTTCCACAATCATACCGGATGTGTATGCGTAATTACATAGCAAACAAGAACACCCGTCAACAACATGACTAATTTGCTCTTAAGACGGTCGTCATCCATCCATCTAGAGCAAAACTCCTAATACTATGACTAAAAGAGACTCAAAGTAAAAAAATAAAATCTTTTTTTGCTTTTCTACGGTTCAAAGGGACCATCCTTAGTAAAAGAACCGAAAACAAAGGCTAAGGAACCCAAAATAAAATAACTAAAAACACATATATACACATATAAAAGGACTCCCATAACACCCCACCCCACACATAAAAGATAAGCACTGTACCTAATACTAAAAAAATGAAACAAGTCAAGAGTAGGGTGTAAGGAGCTCCCTGGTCAGTCGAGGAAGTCGTCATCCTCCGGCCCACAGACTGCTAGCGGTGTATCATCCGCTTCCACCTCGTCATCATCGAAATTGGGCTGGCGGTCATTCTCACCTGTGGGGACATCATCATCCATAGGCTCAACAAAATCTGACCCAATCCGCAACAATGCCATGACATGCTCATTAAGAGGATAATCCCTCTCAACCTGGCTCAGCTCGTCTGTCGTAGAGGGCCTACCCCCAGTCCTATGCCGTAGCATCTCTAAACCATACATCAGGGCTAAGATCCCATCATTACGAGCAAGCCGCTCTGCTAATATGAGAGTGGGGCTGAGTGCATCAGGTGCTTTGGTTTGGGTGACATCAACAGGTGTCGTCACCAAAGGAGGATGATAATTAAATGCCTCCTCAGCCACTTCGAATGCTCGCATTAATTTAGTCAATACACCTCGAAAAGCATATCGAAGGCCTCCTTATAGACGAGCTCGGTGCATAGCTGAAAGTATCACAGAACCCACATCAATTTCAACATTGGTCATTAAAGCATACACTAAATAGACTCGGTCCCTAGTGACCTCCGTCATGTGGCTACCCGGAATCAAGCAACAACATACAATCTTCAGCCAAATTCGTGCCTCTTTATTGAAATGAGCATAGGGTAGACTCATGTGATACCCTTTTTTGTGGTGGCGAAGCCATCTTGCTGTCAAACGTTGGCCACAAAGTGTGTGGCGAATTTCTGCATAGGGAGGCCTAACATTCAGCTTGTGTAGGTCGTTGGGACTAGCCCGAGTGTGTTCTCCCAATAACCCATTTAGGCCCAGGGAATCTAGTATAACATCCAACCCTCGTACAACCATCGAGCTGGTAGGTGCATCTGGGTTGCAATTAATATACAATTCCCTCACAAGATGAAGGTTGCAATCCGTTGGTTCGTCAAAGATGAAACCCATACCCAATTTCACAATTCGATCCAATATTTTAGGGTGAGTCTGAGCTAGAATGGCCCTATCAATACACTCATCCGCAAAGTATTTGGCTTCGGGGTGACTTTTATACCAATTTTTGCCAGCACTAGAGACAACATCTAGCCCATACTTTCTTTTCTGGCCTTTAGGGACTGGGGAGCCATTGGGACCTTATTTCCTGACCGTCGTCACTTGTGTGAACTTAAAGCTGCCACGTTAGATTCCGACATGGTACCTGTGACAAAGTTCAAACAAGTATGTCAATTACTCATGTAAAGATAGCCAACCAACTCAATGTGTGTTGGCTATAAGGGCCACCCCACACTTAGTTGCTTAGTATCAATGCAAAATATATGGGTGTGAGGATACTTAGACTTCCCCTCTTCACTTAACACCCAATTACAAAGTCCAACCCATATATAAATTCATTCTCCCCAACATAAGTTCCATATTCCCATAATTATCAATAGAATGGCTTACTTGTTTTACTCAAGAATTCAAACAAGTTCCATGCACTTTCAATAATATATGGGTTATATCAAGTAATTACAACAACCAATTTTCTCAATCACTACCATATAAGCTAAATCCACTTGCAAGTTATTCAACTAAAAACAACATTAATAAGAACACTTTCACTTTCACTTCAAGTTCATCTTCATGACACCCCATAAATTCCAACTATAGCATAATAATCAAGTCAAACTACAAAGAACATACAGGGCATCACAAATTCAAATTTCAAGAATCCCCAAATTTTCAACATTCTCATAGCAATCGAGAGAGAAAGCTTAAAGAAAACATACCTTGGTAGCTTTAATGTAGTCTTGAAATCACAATCCCAAGATGATAAGGGGAGAATCGTGCTTTGTGTGGGAAGAGAAGTGAAAATTAAGATAGAAAATTTGATGGTGTGGGGGAGAAAATAAGATTTTGGGGCATAAGGGTTGTGAAGAATTAAAAGGGATTTGGGGATTTAAAAGATTGGGGGTGGGGTGGGTCGGGTAGGTGAGTGACCCTTTTTAAAAAAATTTTGCCCAAATACTTAAGGGCGTAGCGGCCCGTCACGCTAGGTGCCGCACTACCCTACTGCCTGAGGCTACAAAATTTTGGGCAGAAGGGGCCTGGCATGCTGCCTGCCGCGCCTTCTCACTGCCAAGGCACATGAAATTTTGGCCAGGAGCGGCCTGGCACGCTGCCTGGGCGCTCCATACTTAACATAATAACTGGGTGGTTTTCCACACTTTTCAACCCAATTTGGGCCTTTTTCAAGTCCCATGACGCAAAACCTCACTCCAAAGCATATCTTACCTTCCCGGCACCTTCACAAGATCATCAATCCTCCAATTTACCTTTTTCTCATGGATTTCCATGGAAAAATACTCCGTGTACCTCTGCATAAATAATAAATCCTAGAACTAAGTTAGAAAAGAAGATTTTTTAAAAGAGATTGGTTGCCTCCCATCAAGCTCCTTAGTTTTGGTCGTGGCCCGACTCTTCTTTTTTGTATTTTTATGTTATAATTCCTAACTATTACAATACATTAATGGGTTGCCTCCCATCAAGCGCTTTTTTTAATGTTGCGGCTCGACCACGCTTGGCTCAATCATCATCAAGGTGAAGCACGTCCTCCTTACGCTTCACATCTTCACTAAAATAGAGCTTAAATCTTTGGCCATTCACAATAAATTTGGTACCATCACCTTTATTCATGATTTCTACCGCACCATGAGGAGTTGTGTGACTTACCTCAAAAGGACCACTCCACTTAGATCTTAGCTTGCTCGGAAACAACCTAAGTCTAGAATTAAACAGTAGTACCAATTGGCCTGGGTCGAAAGTGCATTGGAAAATGTGCTTGTCATGCCATCGCTTCATTTTCTCCTTATAAGTCTTTGCATTTTCATACACATGGAAACGAAACTCTTCCAACTCATGTAGTTGCAAAAACCTCATTTGACCAGCCAACTCCGGATCTAGGATCAACTTCTTCACCGCCCAATATGCTCGGTGCTCAATCGGGAGATGACATGCTTTCCTAAAAACAAGATGATATAGAGAAGTCCCTATAGGTGTTTTAAATGCAGTTCTATAAGCCCAAAGAACATCATCTAGCTTAAGCGACCAATCTTTACTCTGAGTATTCACAGTCTTTTGCAAGATTTGTTTTATCTCACGATTAGATACTTTAACTTGGCCACTTATTTGGGGATGATACGCTATTAAAACCTTGTGTCTAACACCATATTTAGCCAACACACTCTTCACCCAATAATTTATAAAGTGTGAACCTCCATCGCTAATAATAGCTCTTGGAGTTCCAAACCTTGTGAAGATGTGTTTTTGAAGGAATTGCACCACAACCTTAGAATCATTTGTAGAAAGAGCAGCAGCCTCTACCCACTTAGACACATAATCCACTGCTACAAGTACGTATTGATTCCCATTTGACTTTGGAAAAGGGCCCATAAAATCTATCCCCCACACATCAAAAAATTTAACTTCAAGGATATTAGTTAAAGGCATCTCGTGTCTTCGTGAGATAGCCCCCATACATTGGCAGTGGTCACAACTTTTCACAAACTCATGTGCATCTTTAAATAAAGAAGGCCAAAAGAAACCTGATTGTAGAATTTTGCGGGCTGTATGTTCACCACCATGATGACCACCATAAGAAAATGCGTGGCAGCTCTCCAATACATGCTTCACCACCGTATCCGAAATACATATTCTCACCACTTGATTGGGCCCCTGCTTGAATAGATAAGGCTCGTCCCAAATATAAGAATGTGCCTCATACGATAGCTTCTTCTTTTGTTGAGGACTCGAATCAGGAGAAAATAGCCCACTCACTAATAGATTCACAATGTACGCATACCATGGCAACTCGTCAACCTCTAATACTAGCAATTGATCATCTGGAAATTTCTCACAGATATGCCCATCATGAGCTACATGTGTCGAGCTCTCAAATCTAGAAAGGTGGTCGACAATTTGATTTTCTGACCCCTTCCTATCTTTAATCTCCAAATCAAACTCTTGTAACAATAAAATCCATCTAATCAACCGCAACTTAGCATCTTTTTTATTGAACAAATAATGTATTGCAGCATGATCTGTGTATATAATGACGCTAGTACCCACCAAATATGATCTAAATTTATCAAATGCGTACACCAAAGCTAGCATCTCCTTTTCAGTCACCGTGTAATTTGCTTGGGCTGTATCAAAAGTTTTACTCGCATAATAAATAGAGTGAAATACCTTGTTCTTTCGCTGCCCAAGAACCGCACCCACTGCAACATCACTCGCGTCACACATGAGCTCAAATGGTAAAGCCCAATTCGGAGCAATAAGGATAGGTGCCTCTACCAACTTCTTCTTCAAGATCTCAAATGCCTTCACACATGCCTCACAAAAGACAAATTTAACATCTTTCTCTAAGAGCGTGCACATGGGGCATGCAATCTTGGAAAAATCTTTAATGAACCGTCTGTAAAACCCAGCATGTCCCAAGAAACTACGCACCCTTTCACCAACACAGGTGGAGGTAATTTCTCGATAACTTCAATCTTTGCTCTATCCACTTAGAACCCTTGATTTGACACTTTATGTCCCAAAACTATACCTTCCATCACAAGAAAATGACATTTTTCCTAATTGAGAACAAGATTAGTTTCTTCACACCGAGCAAGGACTCTATCCAGGTTTTGTAGACATACCTCAAAAGAGTTACCGAAGACCAAAAAATCATCCATAAAAATCTCCATGAACTCCTCCACCATGTCATAGAAAATTGCCATCATGCAACACTAAAAAATAGTCGGTGAGTTGCACAATCAAAAGGGCATACGCTTGAAAGCATAAGTTCCGTAAGGGCATGTGAATGTAGTCTTCTCTTGATCTTGAGGATCTATAGCAATTTGATTATACCCGAAATACCCATCAAGAAAGCAATAATATTCTTGCCCGGCTAAACGATCCAATATCTGATCAATAAAAGGGGGATAATGATCTTTCCTCGTGGCATCATTTAGTTTTCGATAATCCATGTAAATACGCCACCTAGTCACAATTCTTGTAGGACTCAACTCATTATTATTATTCGTGATCACCATCATACCACCCTTTTTTGGGACACACTGTACTGGACTAACCCATGTACTATTAGAGATAGGGTAGGCAATGCCCGAATCTAACCACTTAATTATCTCTTTCCTTACAACTTCTTTCACTACTGGATTCAAGCGTCATTGGTGTTGCACAATCGGCCTATACTCTTCCTCCATATAAATTTTATGCATACACAAAACCAGATTAATACCATGGATGTCAGACATTTGCCATCTGATAGCCTTCTTCCTTCGTTTGAGTATCACCAATGCTGCATCAACTTGTTCCCTTGATAAATTTGCTGTAAGAATAATAGGAAGGGTCTTATTTTTACCTAAGAAAGCATATTGAAGATGAGATGGTAGTTCTTTCAATTCAAGCTTCGGTGCTTCCTCAATTGATGGCTTGGGAAGAGGTCCGAGTGGACGATTTAAAGGTTCCCATCCACCCTCTTTGGCATAGATGCCCATAAGGTCAAGAAACGACACCAATTCAATAGCTTCCGCATCACCAAAAATATCTTGCCCCATCAAAACTCTTTCCACGAGATCTGTAGACAAAGTATGGATGCTTTCAGCTGCCAAATCTATAGCCGTGATAGCTGACAAGTTCTCATAAATTTCTGGTAGCTTCAAAGCGCTGTATACATCAAGGACCTCCACCTTATCATGAACTCGCATAGTCAATTTTCCTACCGCTACATCAATGATCGTACCCTCTGTGGCCAGAAACGGATGCTCCAAAATAAATGGGACTTTCGGGTCAGGCTCAAAATTAAGCACCACAAAATCAACTGGAAAGATCAACGAACCCACTTGAACCAGAACATCCTCAACAATACCATTCGGTCTAGTCACAGATCAATCTGCAAGCTGCAAAATAATAGTAGTAGGTTTAGGACGACCTAAACCCAACTCCTTGAAAATTAAAGTGCGCATCAGATTAATACTAGCCCTCAAATCGCACAAACCACGAGCACAGACACGATCTCCCAGAGTAATTTTTATAGTGAAGCTTCCGGGATCCTTTATATTAGTGGGTAAGCGATTTTGAATGTGAGAGCTGCACTCCTCAGTAAGTGCAACTGTGGTATACTCAGTTAATCTGCTCTTGTTTGCCACAATATCCTTCACAAACTTAGCATACTTTGGAATACCCTGCAAGATATCCACAAGTGGAAAATTAATGTGCACTTGTTTAAGTAATTTAATGAACTTACCAAAGCATTCATCTTCCTCCTTATATTTGAACTTCTGAGGAAAAGAAGGAGGCAACTTTACACTTTGGACTACTTTTTCATCTTTGGAGCTTCTGTCAGACTCAACTTGTTTGTTTTCAACCACAACTTCTTTCGGCTCCAATTCTTCTGCTGGTGGAACTGTATCCTCTAAATGCTTACCACGACGAGTAACAATAGCACTCACCTACCTCGGGTTAGGATCAGTATCACTTGGAAGACCTCCTTGAGGCCTTGTATTTTGTGCATTTGCTAACTGACCAATTTGCTTCTCCAAATTTTGAGTAGCCAACTGATTGTTCCTCACATCTGCTGCCGTCTTAGATTGCTCTGCCATAATCTGCTTTAACATATCTTCCACGCTCATATTTCCAGTCTTAGCACCCAATTGATTACATTGACCTTGCTGTTAGTTGTATTGTGGTGCATATCCTTGAAGCCTATACTGATTTTAATTATTTCCCTAAGATAAGTTTGGGTGATTTCTCCACCCAGAATTGTAAGTATTTCCATAATTTTGTGCTCCACCTCCTCTTTGGGCATTACCCACAAAATTCATGAAATCTGAATTTGCACTGCACAACTCGCTGGTATGGTCCCTGTTCCCACATACATCACACCAAACAGAAACCTGTTGTGGTACTGTATTTATGGGAGCTTGTTGCTGCCCCAAATTTAGACTGCTGAAGTGATTGTTCATCATATTTTGCATGGCTGAAATTTGGGTAGATAATGCCGTGACTGTATCCACATTTAGTTTCCCAGCAACCTTCTTTGTAGAATTTCTAGAATTATCACCATGCCAATCTGGATTTCCCTGCGAAATATGATTCAACAAAGCATATAATTCATCGTAAGTATTCTCTAAAGCTTGTCCACCTGCAGCTGAATTAAGTAGAATTTTAGTGTTGGGGTCGAGAGCCTCAATAAAACTATGCACCAATACTTCATTTGCTTGGTGGTGATGAGGACAATCCCTCAACATGGATTTAAATCAGTTCCAGGCTTGGTACAAATTTTTATCATCTCTCTATCTGAAACTCAATATCTCACTCCTCAGCTTTGCTGTCTTTCCAGACGGAAAGAACCTTATTAAGAATTTCCAAGCAAGATCATCCCAAGTAGTGATAGAATTCGTCGGCTCTGCATCTAACCACCTCCTTGATTCACCCAACAGAGAAAAGGGGAACAAGTTAGTCTCACATAATTCAAAGACACATCCGCAGGAATATATGTGTCACTGATCTCCAGAAAATTTTGGATATGCCTCTGCGGATCCTCATGAGAAAGACCTGTAAACTGTCCACTTGAGTGCAAGAGTTGCACCATATTCTGTTTAAGCTCAAATATACCTCCAGCTTCCGATTTTTGAATACTGGAGGTCACATTAGTAGCAAGTGGGATTGCCACATCGCGAACTGTCCTAGCTGCCATCACTACCGGCTCACGTCTATCCACAACTGGGTCTTCAATTCTTATGAGATCACCTCGTATACCTTCGTTAGCTAGTTCAAACTGCGGGATTGGGTAATCTGCAGCCTGTCTCCTCAATCTATGGAAGTATCTTTCAGTTCAGACTGTGGAGTTGCCAAATCTTTGTTCCTTGCCAGCATTCAGATGAAGTAAGCCTAAAAAATAGGATATCTAAGATCAAGTTGTCAACACTTAGCTGAAAATTAGAGTAAAAACGTCAATAATTGAAATCTATCTATTTGAAAGTCCCCAGCAACGACGCCAAAAACTTATTGCGACCCAGCTATACACGCAAGTGTACGTGATCGTTCAAGTAATATAATGGCTCCTTTAAAAGAGCCGAATATCGAACCCAAGGGACTTTCGTCAATAAAAATCAATTTTAGACGTCAAACAATAATTAAAAGCTAGTGTTGCAAAAAGGAAAAGGGATTTGTTACTAAAAATTAGATGAGTGCAGAATATAAACTACTATCTTCGCTACCGTAACTTCAGTTTTCGCAAATATAATATAAAAGTCAATAAAAAGTAAATTCTCAGGGTTAAGGCACTCCAAACATCCTCTCTAGAGTATGAATATTACAGGTTTAATCAATTTGAGTCGTTTATTGTAACACCCCGTACCTTCCCAACCCTACTTGATGATGTTGAATAATGTTTGCTTAGGTGTCGAGAGATATAAGTATGTATTTGGTAATGCTAATGACGAGAAAATTGAAATTTGGCCACGTACATGCAATTAGACCTTTGTAGGAGGTGTTTTGTGATTTCGTGGAGCATTTGTGTAATACCCCGTACACATTCTAACCTCATTTGGTGACTTGGAGTCATGTTTACTTGATTATTAGGATCACTAAGTAAGTATTTTGTAGTGTTTTGATAAGGTATTGGACGATATGCAAGTATTGAAGTAGTGGTCGAAAAATTCAGCAAGGTGCTAAAACTTGCGCCACTCCCTGTTTTAGGGGGTGTGGCGCAAGCCACTGATTCAGATAGGGTGAATTTCTTGCGCCACTGCCTTGCTTTGCAGCAGTGGCGCAAGGTACAAAGATTTTGCCTTCCTGGGCTCGTTTCGCAATGCAATTCTACGTCGATTCTTAGATGGTTTCTTTTGGTTCTTGGGAGTTCTTTGAGTGTTGTTAAAGCTTCAAATACCTCAATACACTCCTACATACTCCTACATTATCAAATCATGAAATACAAATAGTTATCCAAAATGTTCAAAGAAGCCATGGGCGACTAGAATTCCTATTTTGGCGATTGAGACTACGAATGAGAATCTCGTAAGAGAATATTGTCGTGACATTATGAAATTATTTAAACATGAGATATATGGTGAATTATACATGAAAGGTGATGGGCTAAGCTACATGTTCAATTGGGCCCAAAAGGGAATAAAAGACATGGCCCAAAGGGCAAAATGATCCATTCTTCCACTTTGACCACATTTAATGCCAAGGAATGGCTAAGTATGACTTGGGGTTTATATAAAGGCCCCAATATCAGATTTTTATTCATAGAACACTCTCATGCATTTTAAAGATATTTCTCAAACATTTCTCTAGTTCCAAACCCTAAAGCAAATATTTTCTTTGGACTCTTTGGTGAAGATCATCCTATTCCAAGACTTGGTAAGTATTTATTGTCATGGATTAACATATTATATGCATGGGAGATTATGTATATCATGATAGTTATGTTGGCAAGGTGGTGAATAGTGTATTTGTGCTTTTGGTGAAAGATGTGCCATCTTTGTGATTTGAATTTGAAAAGAGACTTGATGTCTTAATGAAAGAGCATGGTATGGATAAAATATGAACATGTATGGTGTGATTTTGTTATTAAACTTGTTATTTTTCTAAAAGTGTAAATTGTGGGATTTTGGCCGATATGTGCTATGAGGTGTATTAAGGTAATTTGATGGATTATTTGTGATGTGATATGGATAAGAAAGTGTAAAGGAGAAGTGTTGTGGTGAAATGTATTGATTTTCATGTATTGGTCAATGTATGGAATATTGGGGGATTTTTGGAATAATAATTTCATCAATGGTTTTGTCAAGGGGAAATGGCATGTTTAAAGGCAAACATGTAACTCATTGATGTTCTATGCATTTGTAAAGTAGTTGATGGTTAATGTGAATCCCGTTATATATTTGTGTTGTAGAGTGACACATAAAGAAGGAGCGGGACTATTGTATACACATATAAGATTGTATATCCGTATTGAGAGTACAAGGTATGTAAGGTTACTCTGTCCGTATCTTTCTGTGGCAAATAGTATTCACATTGACATTACACTAGTCCTATTCCGAAATGTGCTAAGGTATCTTATTTTCGGTTTCCAATGGTTGCTATCATATGTTTCCTACTTATTAATTGGATGTGAATCACATGTCTCACGTTCATGGACTAATGTTCCAAAAGTCAACAAGGTTGTGTTCCAAAGTTTCAATAGTGATTATACTTATGTCTCTTGTTCATTGATTATGGATCAATGGTTCCAATAGTGTTATGTTTCCAAGAATGTTATATTGCCAAGTTATTCATATGTCTCTCACTCATTGATTATTGATCCAAAGCTTCAAGTAAAGTTATGACTATCAAAAGTATCAATCTCTCACAAGTGCTTGTACCGATCTCTCATAAGCAAAAGTATCAAGCTCTCATAAGTAAAGGTATCAATCTCAAAAGTAAAGAAATGAAGTAAGAATAAAGTAATGCATATTGATTGTGTTCATGGGTGTTATCCATGGGGTACAAATACCCGCATGATGATGTTACCTTATCCATGGGGTGCAACCACCCGCATGATGATGTTCATTTATCCAGGGGTGCAAGAACACCCGCATGATGATATGATCTTATCCATGAAGTGAAAAGAATACCTGCATGATGATGATACTTTATCCATTGGGTGATAAGAACACCTGCATGATGAGGGCCCAGACAGTATATGAGTGATGTAAAAGTAAAGTAATGTAAAGTCAAGAGAAAGAAAGAACGTAATGTATATGGTTTCCAAAGTTCAGTAAAGTGACTTATCCATATTGATCATTTATTGTATTTGAGTTCATTGACATATTTACTTATCACACAAGTTTCATATGGCCTTACATACTCGGTACTTTCTTCGTACTGACCCCTCTTGGGGAATTTACCTTACTTGCTGCAGGCGCAGGTACTAGTAGGCCTCCCCAGTAGCT
The DNA here is from genome assembly GCA_031232105.1 of Capsicum rhomboideum. Taxonomy (NCBI): domain Eukaryota; kingdom Viridiplantae; phylum Streptophyta; class Magnoliopsida; order Solanales; family Solanaceae; genus Capsicum; species Capsicum rhomboideum. The sequence continues at coordinate 52,866,362 of CP124708.1, read as the reverse complement.
TGCCAGTTGTGTATGGATCATTGGTGAGCTCCAGTTAGTTTGGGGCTTCTCCGAGTCACAGTTGTTCATATGTTTTGGTGTTGTACATGTTGTATAAAGGGGGACTTGTTCCAACTTTTAGTTCATTTTGGTCAATGTTTTTGTTAGAGGCTTTTGTAGACGGATGTGGGTGTATAAATGTGAAGGTACATGTCGTTTTGACTTGATGGCTCAAACGTCCAAGTTTTACATATATAGTTATGACATATGTTTCCATGTCCATGACTTCCACATAGTTGCATGAGAAATAATGAGATTTACACGAGGACATGCATACAAATATTCATGAGTAAAGGTTGGTTCTCTCGGGCCATATCGGCTTCGGGTGCCAATCACGCCTCGTTGGGATTCGGAGCGTGAAATTTATCTTGGTTATTGATCACAAGGTTAATAATATGATTATATTTGTCTCAAACTATAACCTTCTATTAGAAATTGGAAACCCAACTACATCGTCGAGTGGGGATAGGTTTAACCAATTCTAACACCTCTAAGCTATCTTCTAGTATTTGAACAAGCGCGGTGCATTAGGTACCTCTCGGTCCTAACAACATTTCAATCTCTTGGAATCTCTTCCTCAAGTAAAGATCACGCTCTTTATATTCCAAGTTCTATCTCTCAATATCTCTCTCGAGCTCCTCTCAAGATAATAAATTTATTTCAATGGTGATCAAACATTAAAATAGTAAAATCAAGAATATAAGAATAACTAATAATTGATAAACTCCCGCAAAAACCAATAATATTCAACACTAGAAATTCATGTTCATAGCCTCAACACCAAGAATGAGGGATTTTAGCCACTCATAACTTGATTTAACATCATACTTTGATAGAAATTCATAAAAAATTAAATCAAAACTGAAAATAAGGAGTATTAAACCTAATTTATATGCCCGAAATCGCCCAAAGTTTGTCCAACAAAGATCGAATTATGATACAATAACCCCAAAACCCTATTTATAGACAAAAACTCGGGGCAAAAATTTCCAAAAAGCGGCCCGGCACACCCCTGTGCGCACTTGGGACTTAGCCAAAAATTTGCCCTTGAAAGGTGGTGCATGAGCGGCCCGGCACGCTGCCTGACGCGCCCCTCTGTTGTCCATGCCATCAAAAATTCTGTCAAAAGCGACCCGGCACGCCTGCCTCTTAGACTCCATTTTTCTTCCTTTCTTCGACTTTTCTTTGCGAATTTGGTTGGATTCTTCAAATTCAAATATTTGGCTTGCCTCTTATCTTAAATATCCTTCACTCGTAGCTCCTCCAAGCCTTGCTTTCTACGCCAAAAATGCTCCAAATAGTCGCAAATTTCACCTACAGGGTCTAATCACATTTATTAGCACAATATCAAATATTCCATCAAAATAATATAAAATACATACTTATTGCTCTCAAAACTAAGGTAAACATGGTTCAAAGTTGGCAATAAGGTGTATAAATACGCCTTAGATCATAGTAGAGTCAACAGGTGGAAAAAGAGGTGGGATGGTTGCATTTGTTCCATGTTTGGGAAGTGGGGTGTTCAAACTGATGGACAGGTTGGTGAGATTTCATAGTTGATCAATTTCACTTTGCATATCAGCCATTTGTTGCATCATATGGGCCATGTGTTCATTATAAAACAATGTACCCTACTCTCAAGAAGTCTCAGGTTCACCTCTTTGGACGGTGACAAGCCCCAAACCATCAGGTGTGCGTGAATCAGTCATGTTGGCGTTTGCTCGTGCTTTTGATCTCGTAACGTAAGGGTGATCAGCCAGTTCGTAGTCAATGCGAATCAACCTTTGGAGGAAATAAATTAAAAGAAAAGAAAACCTTCAAAAGAAAGAAATATATCAATATAGGTGAATAATTATTGCATCGATAAAATAATTCACAATTAAGCAAACAATGTTGAAAAATAGAGGGAAACATATATCATGTAGCAAGCAAGGCACATAATAAAAAACAAAATTTCAATAATCAAATGCATCCTATTATACACGGGACCTCTTTTTTGCCAGAGGTGGGCCTAAACGCCAAATAATTGGGATAATGATAAATTGATCCATGCCATTAATTTTGAGACAACTTCGGGTTTGGAAATAAAAAGGCCATGTTTTATTGAAAGACTAGTATAATGATAATAAATAAACTCAAAATACAAGAAAAAGTACAAAGACAATCCTAAGACTTAGCCTAGACCCTGCTCTCGATTACTCTGGTGGAAGAAGTAAAGATGATGCCCCAACATTGCTAAGCCCTGCTCTCGTATTTTCCAAATACTGCATTATGTTATCCATTTGAGCCCACATTTCTGACGTGACCACTGCGGTTCTAAGACTAGAATGCCTTATCTAAATAGTTGTCCTAACATCTTCGAAACCTTGTTCACCTTCTAGGCTAGGGTTTATACTGCCACGATCTTCTTGAATCCATACCTGATATTCTGGAATTCCCTCTGCTGGTCGATGTACTACATCTATCGTGAGATTTTTAGTCCTTTCATGTAGAATTTGACTGGCTCTGAGGACTCTAAAATCCGGTCCAAAAAGGATTTCAGAAACTTTCACTATTTGCTCGAAGGGGAATGATCTGTGTTTGACCAAACTATCGGAGTACACGCATCGGAGCATATAGTTGGAGACCTCTTAATCCAATAAGTTCAATGTAATAAAGGCCTCTGCATCTTATGTAGGTCATGGAACATGAGAGTAATGGATATTTCCACTGGATTTGGTCGCTGGTGCGGGAGGCTAAAAACTCGTACCAATCATCAGTGCCGACCGGAGACACGAACTCTCTCACCTTGTCATCATAAGTGTTGATCTTATTTGAATGAATAAACATTATGTCATCCATGTTGTCACGTTTGTGGAAATACTCTGTAGCCCACATCTACATAAGAAGATTGCAGCCTTCAAAGAAGTTTGTTTCACCTCTTTTACACTTCCCAAGTGCGTGAAATATTTTTGCTAGGATCATAGGAACCAAATTGATTTATGTGCCATCAACTCCTTTAAAAAGTGTGCGAGCTACAGAACATATGCAAGTGATGATTTTCCCATGTTCTTGCAAAAACACCAAAGTCCCTAGCAAGGCAACGACAAATGTAATCGAACGTCTAACCTGCCAATGGGTAAAAGTGCAAGAGAATTCTTTCCTGAACAGCTTGTAACTATCTCGACAACCATATCTCTCATACAAATATTCCAAAGAAATCCAATTGATTTCAAATCATCGGAGCTTGTTAGTGTTCTTTAATCCCAAGTAACGAAGAAACTTCTTTCCCGATTGAGTGTGAGGAATGATTTGACCTCTCCCTCGATACTTCAAATCGGTGAAATAAAAGATCTCCTCTCATGTGAGGGGTGCATTCAAAGTCTTTGAATGCGAAAACAACTCGATCTGGATCCCAAAATGAAGTCAATGCTCTAACCACATGTTTGCTGAGAGAAATCTTGAGTAGTGTAGGGAGAAACCTCAACTTTCTTGTGATCGCTAGTTTTTCAGTCGGATCAAAATTTTCCCACCATATCCTCAACTTATGTGGGACACCCTCGACCATTCTAATTTTGGGCACTTGGGGTACTAAATCCATTCTACAATGAAAATACAATAAAAGGAGTACACTTTTCCAAACTCGCTATGTCATAATTAGGCTTGAATCCGTTTATCATTAACACATACACATAACATGAGTTGTTGTCGTTGGGTCGTAAACTCATTTGACATAAGGGTGTTCTCTAAATTCATGGAGTGACACCTGGGTCAAACCACCTAAGGCTTATGCATGCATGACCTATATCAAGGGAAGCTCTACCTTAAGTTTTCTAAGATTTGGCTTACTAGACACAATGTTCCCGATCACATAACTCGAGTGAGAAGGATACGCGGTCACACAGAAAAAGATTCGGACACACTGCGTATATGCTAACGCTCCTAAAATTTGGGCTTTTGAAAGAAGTTTGCGGGTGCGCAAAACACACCTCGCGTGTACGTGTGATTGTGTCAATTTTCTCAAACGGAAGAAATATGAACGGAATGACAGTTTATATAAAGCAATAACAGATAAAAAATTTATATAAAGCAATAATAAATAAAAAGTTTATATCACATAAACATGATAAGCACATAAAGCAAAAGCAAATAAATATTAAAAAAACCTTACTTATTAACCTAAGTCTATTATGGTTATAACCTAAGTCCCCAGCAGAGTCGCCAAGCTGTTATACCCCATTTTAACCGAGGTCAAACGGTGTACAACATATTGGTGATTCTTACGCTAATTTAAAAGAGTCGCCACCTAATTATTTTAAAGGTAAATTAGGATACCTATTTTTAGCTAAGGTGATGATTGATTAACTCTAAATTAAGGTCTTCTTAACTTATTTTATTCTAGGTAAGGGTTATAGCTATCCTAAAGGGAAGGTGTTAGGCATCCTTTAAAATCCGTTAAAAAATGGTTAACCGGCTAAATTTAGGTTAATTAATTAAAACTAAAAAATGAGTGCTAAGAGATTAAGAAGCCAAGTGATTAAGTGAGAAAACATTTTTAGCTTGAAATTAGTGATCAAATTAAACTTGAAAACCTTTGTATTTTCCATTAAATGGCAAAGAATTTAAAGGAAAGGTCAATTGCTTTAAGACCAAATTATTAGTCCAAGCCATATGCAAAACGAAGTAAAATCTTAATTAATGGATTGGCGGGTGCATTTGGAAAACATTTTAGTACAATATTGAGTTTAAAACAAAACACTGCTTCATTTAAAAACCATTTGGAAGTGAGAATCTACTATTATATATGATAAGAATTTATTTCTAACTGAAGCAAAATTACCCAAACCCAATCATCTACTCCATGTTAACTATTGTGATTCCAAAAACTAGAACATGTTCAAATCATATGAGCAAGTTTAAGATGTAAAGAAAAATAAGTAAACAAATAAATGCTAAAATAATGAGTAGACATGAGTGACCCCAAACAAGTTCCGCTAGTTTTGATTGCTATCCGAGGGGACTAAGACGTCACAATGATTCTATGTGCGGGTATGATGGTATCGAGCCTAGAAAACTTAATTTTTTGCGAGAGTCTCAAATTGAAACTCCATTTTTGCTCCAAAGCGTTCATGCAAATAAAAAGAGAGAATTGAAATTAGTAAAGCAACTCACCTTATATATATGTACCAAATAAAGTCACACATCGAATACAATATCTAAGAGACAAGATGTGCAAGTACTGAACGAGATGACTTTCTAACCAACTCAAAAACTAAATCATAATATGTATTTTAAAAAAACACAAAATAATCCTCAAATCCATACCATGAACTCATCCCATTAAATAATTAAAATATAATTCACAAGTAGGCGTTATATGAGACTTCTTTCAAAAACGTTTATACATATGATCTTGCCGACAGATTGTGTGCAAAGATTTAGGAAAAATATATAAATGAACAATGACATGTATGCATAAGGAAATAGAGGATAACTACAGGAACTGCATCTTAGAATCATGGGTCACGTTTCTATTATAGAGGGAATAGATAGACAATGATTTGCAACAACATATTTCTTTTTAAACTAAGCCAAAACAAGAATTTCCTACCAAACAAAGACACTAGGTGACAAAAACTGATTTCAAATGAATTTTTAACCACAAAATGAACCTATTTCTTAAGTCGTGATGGCTAAATGTGAAAGGAACATGATTTTGAATATCTACAGACAATGTATAACAACATTTTAACAACACTAAACATTGTAACCAAACCAAATTAAATCATTTGCAAGACATGATTTTCTTAAAAAAAAAAAAAGCTTGGTACTTTATCACATAAATATAAAAAAGAGGCGAATATCACTTGTTGTGGGGTAGTGAACGGGGTTTTCAGTCTCCAATCTACACTCAAATACGAACTATGCTTGGATCCGAGATTCTTCGCAAGAGAGTGAATACTTGGATCTTTTAGCAGATTAATTTGTGCAAAGAAAACTTAAGTTTCAAGAGAAGAAATAGTTGTTTTTCATATGTAGGGGTGGAGGAGAAAAGTATCCCCAAAACGAACTCCAAACACTAGTATTTATAGGGGTAAATTCGAATTCTTGATTTGGACGGGATTTTAAAATATTTTGGTCAGCAAATCCATTCAAAAATCTGAAATTTGGGAGTTGTTAGATATTTTCAAAAACCTTCACGTGATGAAAAGCCATAGCATAAAAAAATGGGTACCTAATTCATGTCCATGGTTGACAAAAGCTGATTTTTATAAAAATGAAAGGGAGAGAGGGTACTTGGGGTAGGTAAAGTAAATTTGAAAAATTCAAATTTTTTTGGTTAGCAAATCCATTCAAAAATCTGAACTTTGGGAGTTGTTAGATGTTTTCAACAACCTTCACATGATGAAAATTTAAAAATACTACGAAAATGGTAATAATAATGATAATGATAATAATAATAATAATAATAATAATAATAATAATAATAATAATAATAATATAATGCCGATGTTTTTACACTGGGTATGTTGTTGTTGTTGTTGAATGCCGAAGTTTCTTATTTTTAAAATATAAAGGGTGGAAATGCCTACATAAACTCCTAATTATTAAAAAAATAACTTTTATGCATTCAAAATAATAAAAGCGTAAAGAGATGACTTGAAAGAAAGACGGGACAAAATTAGGTGTCAATAGGGACTACATCATGAGAACCTTCCTGATCTTGTCGGGTCTGAAGGGCATAAAACCTGTTCTGCCGCTGCCCACTAGCTGCACTAGATGAGGCACCCTACTGAGTCGGGCGACCTACTAGAGCTGTTGCAGAGTTAGACTGATTCTGCTGACGAGTATCTCTATCTCTCTGCGAAATCACTGGACACTCCCTCAATCTATGGTCTGGCTTACCATACCCAAAACAAGCATCACTGCCAGCCATGCACTCACCCCTGTGGTTCTTATCACACTTCTTGCAAAAAAGATTAGTACGACCACTAGTAACACTGCATTGGGACTTAGAGCCTGGTGCCCTATCCTGATTATCCTGCCTGAACTTGGGCACTGGAGCACTAGCGGATGATGGAGTTGGAGTTGAAGATTTCAGGCAGAACTGAGAACGATTACCACCATCTGACCTCTACTAAGAGAAATTAAAATTACATGTTCTGACCCTCTTGTTCTCTCTTTCCTTCTCCTTAATCTTTTCTTCCTCAATCTATTGAGCATGAACCATCAACCTGGAGATGTCCATCTCCTTAACCAACATAGTAGTCCTGCACTCTTTGATCACATCCTCATAAACACCGGACACAAACTTACTCATACGGGCCTTGGAGTCAGAAGCCATAGCTGGAGCGTACTTTACAAGCTGAGTAAGCTTAAGAGAATACTCCTTCACACTCATGTTACCCTGCTTCAGATTAATGAACTCCTGGACCTTGGCTTCCCTTAACTAAAGTGGGAAAAATCTATCTATGAAAGCAGTAACAAACTCATCCCACTCCACCTGTTCTGCATCTGCACCTCTATCTTCTTTCTACTGCTTACACCAAGTGTGAGCCACTCCTTGCAACTGATATGTAGCCAAGTCAGCACTTTCAATTGGAGTGACACCCATGATCTCAGTAACTTTTTGAATACTATCCAAGAACTCTTGAGGATCTTCTTCAGACTTAGACCCAAAGAACACCGGAAGATTCATTCGAGTAAAGTCTCAAAGTCTGGTTGCTGACGTATTCACTACTGGGTTGGCTGGTGCCACAACCTGTCAATTATTTTGGGTGGTCATGGACTGGGCTAATACTGTGAAGGCAATCCTGAATTCAGCATAGGAGATATTTTCATTCATAGGGTTTGTTGGAGATGGTGGATCTTGCTGATTTCCATTCCCGTTGCCATTACCATTTCACTTTTTGTTAGTTCTCTTGGGAGGCATTTTCTATAAATGTTTAGAGCACGAGTTAGAAGAAAGTATTTAAATAGAGTTTACACTCTATCGCACGATATGAGCATGAAAGAAGTGAAACCTTTCCTAAAACATTTCATATCCTCTCACTCATAAGTGTGGTGCGCTTCACACCCATGAATAAGACTTTACTTAACGAGGCTTTCAGATACCCTAGGACACTTTAAACCTTGTGCTCTGATACCAAGTTTGTCATGACCCGAGACTACCCCCTAGTCATAACACGGTGCTTAAAGTCAAAAGTGACCCCAAGCTAACCCATAGACTGGCATGACATTAAAAATACTGAAATAATTGATATAATACTGTGCGGAAGCTAAACTGAAATGACACAATCTTAACAAAAATGGAATCCATACTAGATATCAAAATTAAGACTGTCTGACATAAATAATATACTGAACATCTAACTGTCTGGTTGAAAGCCTCTACATCATATGAGTTGTTGGGACAAACCCCCAACTAACTCCAACCGTCAGAAACTAAATAATACTGAAAAGAAAGACTGATAATTGGTCCTTGAATAATGAGGACTCACCAAAACTGTTGTTGATATGGTATAGAGTCGTACTAAGCGTGATTCGGATGCTGAACATCTGAAACTATATTATAAAATAATATAGTAGAAATAAGGTATGCGATCAGTAGTTTGAATGTACTGAGTATATGAGATGGGAAAATACTAAAATAGGCTAAACATGATGCACGTGACATGGTAAAATGATACAAGACTAAGTAATAACATGTACTGTATGATAAGCTGAACAACTAAATATAAGGTCATGCAAGCATCTGAATCTGAAATATGAATTGTGGACTGTGGGAGCTACCGTTAACCGACATACCCCAATCTGAGCTAACCGGGGTCCAACCTGTAACTCCAGCTGGAAGGGTGTTCAGTACCTCACCAAGGGTATGAACACTAACTGACGTGGATCCAGTAACTGATGTCTAATAAGACTAAGGTGTCAAGCCTGGTCTAACGGGTGACCCTTTAAAACCTACGGTGGCACTGTAGTTCTGGGACTTAGGGACTTCTACTAAAGGTCTTAGCTTAACTGAAGCGTGATACTTCATCCATGCATCCGCTTGGTGCTAAGTACTACTCCCAACAAAATGACACTGATACTGAGATGCTCAATAATGATAATAATCTGAAAACTGTAAACAAATGCAGTATCTGAAAGCATTCAAACATGTAATCTAGAGGATTCTATACTCATAAATATATGCATGAAATCCTAGGTCATCCGGTGTTCATTACCCGCCATCTTTGAAGAATGCAACTATTATGATAATACCATAAACTGAGTGAATTAAGGAATTTAATAACTCAAATTCAAAAATCATGGTTTTCACAATATAATCAGGGTTTATAATATTGAACATGTAATTATACTGAAATTCATGCTAAAACATGAGTTTATAACACATTGAGATCAAAGAACTAGAATATCAAGAAATTCACAACATTCATAAACCCTAAGCTCTGAGGAAGGAATTAAACTGAGGATTTGAGTTAACTTTGGGACTCAATGGGTGAAAGGCTACCTATTGATGAAATACCACATACCTGGAGATGAAAAACTTGGAGAAATCCTTGAAATTGGAAGCTTGAAGTTGGAAATCTTAACTCTGCCTTGGAGAAAGAAAAATCGCCTCTTTTTTGTTTAAAAGCTAAGTGTCGATTGATTTCTATGTAATGAGGGATTAGTTAATATTAACCTTAGTAATAAGTTTTGGGAAGGATTAAATGATGTAGTTTTAATGTTTAAAAAGTGGGAAAAGACTGTGGTGCCCTTAAAAAATGTACTAGAAAAACTGCTGGGAGGAACCCACAAGACCTTCCCACGATTGTGGGTCCTACCTACGATCGTGGGTTGTGATCATGCTATGGGCTGGACTTTTGGGTTCTCTGAACATGATAAGATGATCCATGGTACTATTGTGGGCCCCACTCACGATCGTTCCTTGGTCCCTAGGTTGTAGATCTCAACCGGATCAATTTTAGAAGTCAAGATCGTACCTATGATCGTGGTTTCTAACCATGATCGTGGTACCCTTTGGTTGGAAGGTATACATATAAACCTGCAGGTTTTTGAGGCTGTTTTGATTATATGGGAGCATAGTACACTCGTACGTTGTAACCACAATTGTACCTTTGCTCGTAGGTTCTCACTGTTGTACAGTGCTTCACTAAAATGGCCATAACTCTTAGCTCCGATATCGGATTAAGGTGAATCTTGATGAGTTGGAAAGGTAATTCAATTATATATCATTTGGTGGGTATTGGTATCAAAAATACCCTAGAACCTAAGAGTTATTCTCATCTGAAGTTGACTGTAGCAAGATTCTTCACAAGAAAACCACTAACAAGGTAGGTTTCAACTTGGCTATGAGCTAGGAGTTGATTGTAGCCATAATACATGAATAAATCACTTATAGTAATACTAAATCATGATGTTTTATTCTACATGTACTTGAAGCATGGTTCTAATCTTAGCTTTAGATTTTTGGGGTGTTACACTAATGGTTTACCACGCTTTAGACGTGCTTTGGACTCATTAGCTATGACACTAGTGGATGGTCCTTTAGGGATATCAATTTGAATTGGGACATTATCTGTAGGAATATGTGATTTGGTTACCCTTTTTAAATCTGTAAATGCGTCTGGCATTTGATATATAATTTTCTACAGATGAATAATTTTTTGTACTTCTTGCTCACAAATAGAAGCACGTGGATCAAGATGATATAGTGATGGATTTTTCCACAAAATTTCTATTTTGATGTCATTATTTTCTCCCTCTAATTTTGGAAAAACTATCCCATCAAACCAAAAATCTACAAATCAAACAGTAAGCATATCTCTCTTTAATGGTTCAAGATAGCAAATAATGGAGGGTGATTCAAACCAACATAAATTTCTAACCTTCTTTGGGGGCCTATCTTGGTATGATTTGTTTGTTCTATAGGCACATACACAACACACTCAAAAATTCTCAAATGAGATATATTGGGCTATTGACCCAAAAGTAATTGCAACGGAGAAAATTTATGATAATTTGTTGGTCTCAGACGAACAAGTGTTGCAGCATGCAGAATTGCATGACCCTAAACAGAAGTGAGTAATCTATTTTTCATAAGCAATGGTCTTGATATCAACTGTAGATGTTTAATTAATAACTCAGCAGGGCCATTTTGAGTGTGAACATGAGCTACAAGACGTTCAACTTTTATCCCAATTGATAAACAATAATCATTAAATGCTTGGGATGAAAACTTTGCAGCATTGTCAAGGTGAATAAACTTAATTTGATTATCTGAAAACTGTGCCCGTAATCATATTATTTGTGCCAATAATTTTGCAAATGCCAAGTTACGAGATGACAATAGGAACACATGAGACCATCTCGAAGAGGCATCTATTAGGACCATAAAGTATCTAAACGACCCACTAGGTGGGTGAATAGGTCCACAAATGTCCCCATGTATGCATTTCAAGAATGCGGGGACTCAATCCCAACTTTTGTTGGTGATGGCCTTACAATTAACTTGCCTTGATAACAAGCATTACATGAAAATTCACCATTTGAAAGAACCTTCAAGTTCTTTAATGGATGCCCATTTGAATTTTCTATAATTCGTCTCATCATTATAGATCCATGATGTCCCAGACGATCATGCCAAAGTACGAAAATATTGGAATTAGTAAACTTCTAGTTTACTATAGAATGTGCCTCATTTGCACTAATCTTTATCTAATACAAACTAGAAGATAAAGCAGGGAATTTTCCTATAACACATGTCTACCTAGAGACATTCTTGGTAATACCAAGATATTCAAGATTTATCTCATCAATTGTCTTGATATGATAACCATTTTCACTGATATCTTTATAACTCAACAAGTTTCTCCGAGACTTAGGAGAAAACATAGCATTATTTATGATGAGTTTAGCTCCATTAGGCAAGATTATAATAGCTTTTCTGAAGCCTTCAATCAAATTGGTACTACCAGAAATTGTAGTAACATTTATCTTGCCCAATGAGAGAAATATTTCTCATCTTTGCATATTGTATGTGTTGTGCCAGAATCAATCAAACAAATATCGTCATAATTGGACAACTTTCTTTGAAAATTATCCATATATTCAAATAACACACAAAATAAAATAACTAGATATTAAATTTTATACAACATGAAAACTAAATAAATTTAGATTAGCTTTACAGTTAGAAATAATGAACATGTGTGGGCTACCGAAGTTTGACCATTAATAGGATAGGAAAGCGCATACTAATTTACTGTGTAAATTTTAGAGAAATCATGATAACTTACGTGGGCCATCGACCAAAGTGTCCACCGTGTGGACATAAATTTCTACACGAATTTCCTTTTTTTTTTTTCTTTTAATTTCATACAGAAAAAAAATAAACAAATTGACTTATTTTGTTGTAATCTACTGGAACACTTCATTCACAATATCTTTTAAAGATATTTTCCCATTAAATTGGAAAATTAAAATCCCATGTGTACTCTTATTCCTTTTCAATGATTAACGCAAATGTAACTTTAAATCCATGCCTTCCTTTTTTTTTCTTTCCAGAACATCAATAGCAGTATTATCACCAAGGTCAACATTAAAAAGTAATTTTATTACAATGAAATCAAATTGAATTTAAATTACTAATGAACTACAAATAAAAATATGACTAAAATAACCAATACTAATTAAAAGACTAGAACTCATTCAAATAACTACTTTTACATGATTTTTTATTCACTAACTATTATCACTAGCAGTTAAACAAAACTTTGTTCATTCTTCCATAGTCACAGAACCATCACCAATCAAGTGATTAATCTTTCCTTTAGGGTGCTCGAAGAAATTGGCTACATCTAAACATTTGATGTCAATCTGATTTTCAAAGATAAAATTAGCCTTAGGATTTTTCTCTTTCTTATTTAGTGATGCTTGATAAAGCTCAGACAAGTGTTTGAGAGAACGAGAGTCACATGCATAGTGTCTTTTTCTACTACATCGGAAGCAAGCAATTGCTTCACGTTTCTCATCTTTTCTTTTTTTTCTTTTGATGGTGCTTTTTGTTCGATGATTGATTGACACCAGAAATATGATTTCTTTCTTGATCATCACGACCAAGTCCAGGGCCATGACCTTGTCCATGCCTAGCATGGTGAGCATACACCTCATTCACTTCAGGGAGTGGTGCAGATCTAGTAGGTCGATTCTCCTGATTTTTCATTAACAAATCATTATTTTGTTCAGCCACGAGAAGATTAGAACTCAGTTAAGTATACTTCTTGAAATATTTCTCTTGATAATGCTATTGCAAGAACACATTCAAGGCATGAAAGGTGGAGAGCATCTTTTCCATCATATCATCATCATTGACAGTCTCTCCACATAGTTTCAACTGAGAAGAAATTCTGAAGATGGCAGAATTGTAATGAACAAACTTATAGTCTTGAAACCTCAGATGCATCCATTCATATCAGGCTTTTGGGAGGATGACCATCTTTAAGTGGTCATACCTTTCTTTCAAGCTATTTCACAAAACAAGTGGATCCTTAGTAGTGAGATATTCGATTTTCAGAATTTCGTCAAGATGATGATGTAAGAATATCATAGCCTTAGTACGATTTTGATTAAACACTATATTTTCTTTCTTGATGGCGTCTCCAAGAGCCATAGCATCTAACTGAATTTCAGTAGCCAACACCCATGAAAGGTAGTTCTTGCCCAAACTTTGAAAGGAAACGAACTCATATTTTGTAAGATTACTAGCCATATGAAAAGAAAGAAAAATAATACCTTAGCCTTCAAATTTGAGACGGTAGAGTCTCGTGCTGATAATGTGTTATGAAATATAAGGTAAGAAGAATGGAGAATAGAGAGAGGAGAGGAGATATCTTATTTCAGTGGGGGGATGATTTACAATGAAGAGAGCCTATCTATTTATAGGGGAAATTCCTCCTAATTTCTCTCCAAAAGATACACATTTCATATCTTGATAGATACTCAATATATCTTGATAGATACCCTCTATATTCTTGATAGACATTCACTACAAAATGATAGACATCAATATCATTTATAATAGTTATCTATTACAACCTTAAATCTGGTATTTTTACTTTTTCAGTACAGTTTAGATAAATGGAAAAAAATAATAGTCGGTGCACAAAGCATCCCACATTAGCAAGATATGGAGAATCCCAAAATATCACACTTGAAAGGATGTGATGTAACTAGTCTATCATAATGCAAGTATTTATAAATATTTTCATGACTTAAATTTGTGACTTATGACCACACAGAAATAACTTACCATCATCGCAAGCTCTCTTTCAATGAATCCGATTTCTAAACTAGTTAAAATTATTGTGTGTCTTGAAATTTTAACTAATTTACCTTCTTACAATATTCGCTTAATATTGAATCCATTGACAGTGTTTTTTTAAATGCAGAAAGATTTAATTAGTTAATTATTTCTACTCAAAAAGACTAATAAGGATATGATTTAAGGTGTCAGATAACAGTTCTCAAAAGTATTCATGTTGATAGAAATTATATTTAAAATGAACGTTAATGGGACCATAGAATATTAAATTTTGGGGTAATTAGTAAAGTAGTAAATCGATTCTTTTTAAATTCTTAATCCTCTTCTAATTGTATTGTAAGCAAATGTCCAGATATACACTCTTTTGGAAGCATGAACTATGGGCCCATTTCAAATGAACCCTAATTTGACATATAATTCCTAGCCCAATTGGGGATAAAATAATTGGTTCAACTATATTATACCCAAATATCTCATTGGAAATTTAGCATTGTATGCCTCATTAAATGGCATAAAATAGTCCAATTTCTTATAATTGGTATTCTATAGTCATATTTGCTTTTTAATTTAAACAATTGCCAGCCTATAGCCACTATTAGTATATGCTTGGCCATAGGATTTGAAAGCATAATTTCAAATTTTGATTATAAATCAGCGTTTATTTATAAAATCTCAACTCCAGCTTTAAATCATGATTTCAAATCTCAAATTCTCTAAAAAGTAGGATTTGAAATTTCAAATTGCGATTTTAAATTTCTTTTATATATAAACTTGACTCAAAGTTTATATTTAACAAAAAAGATTCATAATTTCAAATTTTGCAAATAAAAAATATCTATGATCGACAAAAAGAAATTTTTTGTACCATGTGGGAGGATTTTATCAAATAACATCTAGTACTACTATAGTTGATATATTGGACCGGTGAATCTTTATAGAATTATGTGTATTTAAAAGTTTGTAATAACATATAATCACAAAAATTTTACACAAGAAACATGGAGATATGTTTATTATTAATTCGGTGTCTTAGGATATTCCAGTACCTTGTTGATGAACTATGATTTGCTTACTTGGTAAGATAATATAAGAGTTGAGGTTGTTTTGATAGTTTTTACAAATTATGGGGTTTTCATGTTTATAAGAAGAAATAAAACTTAAGAAATTCAAATGGAGAAACTACATGACATAAGAAACTTAAGCCCTTAATTATGTCCCATGACAACAGTTTAAAACAATTACCTCACACAACAACTGTATCAATATTTTTTCTTTAATACATTTGAAAGAGTCAAACTCCCTAATTTCATTTTAAACCCCATACCAGCTGACCCTCTCTCCCATATTTACTCCCTTCACCATATTTATCATCTCCCACCATACCAGTACCACCACTGATGAGACAGTGGCGGAATTCTGCCATGAACACCGTTGTTGTCCTCCCTCATCCCTTCCCTCCTTCTTTCCCCTCTCTTCTTCCTTCCTCTCACCTCTTATTCTCCTCTCTTCTCCTAAAAAACCTCCCAGCAGCGTCTCTCCAAAAAACCCCATTACCACCGCCATAATTTTAATACCACTGCCATTGTATTTGTTCGCCTGGTGAAACCCCACCAACGATAGATTTGTTCTCTGTCCAGAAAGTAACAAATCCAAAGAGCCCTAAACGATGGATCTGTTCTCTGTCCCGCAAATAGCGAATCCAAAAAACCCTAATTACCATGGCCAGATCTCGTTGAAATTGAGTTTGAATGTTGTGCCACATAAATTTTCATGGCTAGTATTTGTTTTTTGTATATCAATGAATTCAAGTAACATTGATTGATGTGCCATGATTTCATGGCACTTTTGATGCTTAAAACAAGGAAAATATGCAATAACTTGGGTATGTTTGGTAGGTATGATGTATTTTCTATTCTATCTTAGAGGAAAACAGGTTTTGGAGACAAAATGGAGAAGACGGGAAATAGCATGCACTATAATGAAGTTCTTGAAGACAAAAGAGCGGAGTTGCATTTCACAAAAGTTACCCACTGTAGGTCCAGTTTGTGAGTCAACTTCTGTAGTTATGCAAAGAGGCCTGATTCCTACGATCTGGACCCACGGTCCATGGGTTGAGTCCACGACCTCAAGTCACGGTCTGTGGAAACTTGCCGACTTTTTTCTACTACATGTTTTAGGATAGGATTCGTTTTGTATCTATAAATACTCCTATGTTTTCCTATGTTAAGGAGGCTATTATTACATTATTTGAGTTGTCTATTACATTGTTTTGGATTCTATTACATTGTTTTGAGGTTCATAAACACATTGTTCTTGTAATCTCAAACATCGATTCTAGGTTTTTGATTTATATTGAGATTTTAGAGTTTTATTCTTCTTGTGAATTTATAATTATGTTTTCATCATTGAATTCTTCTTGTGTTCTTGCAATCATGAGTAGCTAAATCTCTCAACTAGGGTTGCGTGAACCATGAGGAATTAACGAAACAAATTAGGTGTGAAGCAATTCTGAACCGGTATGACTGCATATATTGTTATTTCCTTTGTTATAATTGTTCTTCTAATGGTTTCAAATGTTGGAAACTCACCTATATTCTAAACTTGCTCGAGAGAGAAGTAGAGATTGGGAAAAGGGAATAACAACAAAGATTTGAAGCTATCAACCTTCATCTAATAACTTGAGCTGCAACAGGGATAGTTATTTGAGATCAACAACAAGGGTTAGTAGCACGACACTCGGAGACTGAGAGGAGAAGAGTGAAAATCATCTAACTAAGGTCGAGAGACGTTTAGATAAACCTATCTTGTTAGATTTTTCATACAACAAGCGGGACAGTTTGCCAGCACAAGTACCCAGTGGATTTAAGAAATCTTGGAGATCACAGTCCTAGTGCCTTTCTTGTATTGATCACAAATCCGACAATCAACAATTGTTACTGTTACTATTTGTTTACAAAAAAACCCTTTTTTAACTTACTTGCCAATTACTCAGACAAACACTCGATAGAATTTCATCCTATTCCCTGTGGGATCGACCCCAACCTTGTTAGATTCTATATTTTATACAACGACCGTATTATACTTTCCTGGAGGTATAGTTTGGGCGACATCAAATTTTGGCAACGTTGCCGAGGAATATGGTTATGAAGTTGATTGATCATGTTTATTCAAGTATTGGTTTCGTTGAAATTGTTATTTTCCTACTATTTGTAGGGTGTGCGCCAGTGTATGCCCAAAACTAGGAGTCAAGGCAATCCCCTTTTTCCACTTGATATAGAAATAGAAAGAACACTAAGGAATAATCGAAGAATGGTGAATATTAACGGAGTTCAGGACCCCGCAACCGGTGTGGATATTCATAACCAGCCATAAATTTATCTGGCTGGTCATGAAACTGCTGAGTAAATCATTGCTTGATTAACGACTGAGAAGAATGCAAGACAAGCAACTCTTAGACAAGCAGATAGAGATCATCGAGAAATGCAAGAGGCAACACAACGTCTTGCTGCACTTGAAGAGAGACAAAGAAGACCAAGGGTGCAACAACCCCCACAAATACCATTTGTGCTGGTTTATGATGATCCCAAAGAAGAGGATTTGGCCTATTTGGAGCTGGTTGAGACTGGTGTCATTATTCCACCAAAGTTACCTAAAGGAACTAAATTCGATATTACAAGTGCTATGATCGACCTGTTGAACTTAAAATGGGTGTTCGCTGGCCTTTCGACTGATGATGCGAACATGCATGTGATGAATTTTGTGAGGATATTCACTTCGTACAATCTACCAGGAATAAGTTAAGAAGCAATTCAATTAAGGCTATTTTCATTCTCCCTTACGGGAGAGGCAACTTTGTGGTTGGCTGAGTTACCATGAGGTTCTATCACTACTTGGTAAAAGTTGAGGAATTAGTTTCCGGAATGATTTTTTCCACCTTTCCGAATGTTGCAACTAAAGGATGAGATTTATACTTTCAGACAGCTATATTCTTAGGCACTTTATAAGACTTGGCTAAGGTTCAATAAGAAGTTGAAAAATGTTCCAAACCATAGGATGAATGGTCGAAATTTACTTGAGATTTTCTATAGAGCATTAAACGCTCATACCAAGGTTGTAGCAGATACTATCACTGGAAGAGCATCTATGAGTCTGAGATGGGAACAAGCTTTTGAGATTTTAGATTATATCACTAAGACCAACCAAGGATTGCATACTCGGGAGGCAGACATACCAGTTAGGATGTATGCTATTAGAGCCTCGACAGCATAACGAGCTTTGGATAAATCTGTAGCACAAGAGGTCGCATAGTTGAGGATAGAAATTAGCTTGCTACCCAAACAGATTACAACTGGGGGTGCTGAGAAGGTGCATGCCATAGGTGCACAAGGCAAAACACCTAGGCATAACGATTCTAAATCTGATGAGGAGGCTAAGTACTTGGATCAAGAAGTGGTGGTTTTTTGAGCCTAGGGCCAAAGGTCTAATCAAGACTCTTGGAACTCGAGACAAGGGAATTAAGGTCGGAACTACTATAGAGAGAATTACAACAAGTCGGTATATAGAGACAGAGACCAGGATCGTGACAGTGATTGGAGGTGAAAGGATAATTACAAAGAGAAAAGTGGTGGATGTGTTCCATTAGGAAATCATGACGCTGATTTCAGAAATTCACAAATGGAAACCCTTCTTAATAAACTGGTTAAGGGGTCATAGGGCCAGGAGAGTTTTTAAAGAAGATTAGGGCTAACATTTCGAAAATAAGTCAGAAGGTCGAATCTCACTCGACTGTCATAAAATAGTTGGAGAAATAGATTGGGCAGATATCGGTGGCATTGAACCAGTGTCAACTAGGCACTCTTCCGAGCAACACCATCCAAAACCTAGAAATGATGCTCAATTTATGGCTATCACAACGAGAAGTGGGAAGACTCTTATTGAGGCACCCAAATAATTTAAGGGCGTTCATGCTACACTGGAAGAGCAAATAAATTCCATAAAAAGATAAAGAAAGCTCTAAAGAAGTATGTTCATTCCCAAAACTTCCTCCATCTTTCCTTCAACATCTAAAGAAAAAGGTGAATAAGAATAAAATGGGGAGATCATGAAAGAAGTTGAAGAGTCTCAGACTGATGAAAATAAGGTGAATGCTAAAAATGAGAAAGAAAAGAAAGCCCTACTGTCACGTCCCGAATCCCATCGAGACGTGATTGGCACCCAAAGCTGATAAGGCCCGAGAGAACCAATCTTTACTCATACCCAATCATATGCATACCATAAGTTTCATCACCACCTCGTAGAGACATAAAAATGCTAAGTACGACTATCATGGAACATTATACATACATTAAAGAAACTTGGCCGTTGGGGCCATCAAGTCAAAAGTACATACATCTCTTTCTTTCACAATCATACACATACCCACATATGTCTACAAAAGCCTCTAGTCGAAATACATAACTATGAAAACTTAGAGTCGGGACAACACCCCGCTCTATACTCGTATTTAATACCAAAATAAATGTACATTGCAACTCAGGAAGCCCCAAACCAACTGGAGCTCAACAAAAGTCCGCAAAAGATCTGCAACCTACAGTGGAGGTCTACTAGTACCTGCACCTGCAGCACGTAAGGTAAGTTCCCCAATAGGGGTCAGTACGAAGAATATACTGAGTATGTAAGGCCATATGAAACTGTCACAAATATGTCAATAGAATCCAAATAGAATAAGATAGTCAATACGAATAACCCATCGATCTGCATATGTGGAACCATGAAGCTTACATAAATTAAGTTCTTCTCTTTATTGTTTATTCCTCATCACTCATATCATATCGTACACGGACCCCAACTGATCAGTGGGTCTTAACATAACATAATGTTATGTTGGGATCGGCTCGAGCTAGGACCTTTCCTCTAGAGATACCACCCATAAATCAATATACATTGGGATCGACTCGAGCTAGGCTTATGCCTCTAGAGCTGCCACCCAGACCAACATATCAGGTTTGGCTTGAGCTAGGTTATTACCCCTAGAGCTGCCCCCTATCAGGATCGGTCCGAGCTAGGCTTATTCCTCTAGGACTGCCCCCTGATCCAACAATCTCGGGATAGGCTTGAGCTAGGCATTTCACCCCCAAAGCTATCACCCATACTTGATCATTAACCACATATATGCATTACTTCATTCTTATATATTTTTGAGATTGAAACCTTTGCTTGCAAGAGATTGATTCATCCACTTATGAGAGATTGATACAATCAGTTATGAGAGGTTAACGTATATAGATAAAGCCACAACATTGTTGGAAGCTTATGAACACAACATTATTGGGAATTTTGGAGCATGTCCATAATTATGTAACTCATGAACGACAATGACTAAAGAATGAGGAGTATGTGACATAAGAATGAATAGATTCTCCTAACGTCGTCACTTTCCTTGGAACAGTTTCCTTACATTATTGGAACTTAGAACCATGTTCATAATTAGGTGATCATGAATGAAAATAGACCAAGAGTAACGTATATATGTTTAACAATAGATGATAACCTAAAATGAGATGCCTTAGTACATTTCAGAAATGAGTAAGTACCATAACAAAGTGAATACTACATGCTGCAGAAGGATACGGAAAGAGTAACCTTACATACCTGCACTTCCAAGTATGAATACACAAATCTATGTATAAACACAATAGTCCAGCTTTTTCTTTACCTTTTACTCTACAATACAAGTTCATACCGGAACTTACATTAGCAACTAGTTACTATACAGGCGTACAAGGCGACAATGAACTATATGACTGCCGTATAACGTCATGTCACCCCTTACAATACAATCCAAGGCCTTATCATATCAACAAAACCACAACATTACGCACATTGACCAAGAGATCATACATAGATAGCATTACACACCACACTTACCCTTTACGCTTTGCTCTTTACCATTCCGTCACAATTACTCCTTTATAACAACATATGACCAACCATACATACTTAATACAGTCCAACACACCTCCATATAATACTTTAAAGTCATTAAAACGACATCACAAGTTGATAATTACATCCAAAAAGGGTATAGGGGCCTTCGGGGGTCGACTAGATGCGAAAACCTACGAAACGGAAAACTGAGCTGACCTGCGCTGACACCTGCGCTGACACCTGCCCCACAGGTGGATGAGGTGCACACTCAGATGGCCTCTGGAAAAATCCAGGGGCATCTATGTTGGCATCTGCTCCCGCAGTTGCCCTCATCTGCGGGGGCGGATGCCCGTTTTGGTCCGAAATGGCCTCTTTTGGGCCTTTTAATGCCATGAATGTTCCATGATCATAACCAAACTTATTTTGAAATATGTTTGATAATATTAAACACCAACATTCATCCATGGTCTCACAACACACATAACAACACTCAAAACTACATTTCACGGCCAATACGACACCAAAATCATAACCAATTTCACAATAACAATTCCAAACGTTATACACAATGATTAAACAAAGTAAGACTATAATAACATCTCACATTTAAATATTTACTCCACCAAGTTCATTTCCTTTAATACCACAAGTGCATATTCAAGTTTACAAGACAAACCATCCTCCGATTTAGCAAACATGTAACATTTCACACCTTGTGAACTTCTCAATACTCCACCAACATAACCAACATAATATAAACCATATATCATGCATAAAATATCTTAAACCATCATAAGAAACACTTACCAAGTCTTACAAGTTGATGATCTTGGCCACAAAGAGATAAGAGCTTAGGGTTTGTCTATTTGAGAGAAAAATATGGAAAAGTTAGAAAAGGCATGAGAGTTCAATGGTATTAAAAATTTGATTTTTTCTCTCTTTATATAGTCCCTCAATTCTCTCTTATATCTTCCTTAGCATTAAATGCAAGGGTTGATTTGGTCAAATGGGGCAATTTGGAAGAATGGGTCAAAATCTTTTTTGGGCCATGTCTTCCCTTATGATTTTAGGCTTCATTTAAGGCCCAATGGTGTAAGACTTTTAAATGCCCACAATTCAATACATAATTCATCCAACCTCTCATGTTTTCATATTCCCATAATTGTTACGGTAGTCAGCTAGACTCCGAAACGTACGGGGTATTACATTCTCCCCCCTTAGAAACATTCGTCCTCGAATGTTTGTAACATCGTCTCATGTATATCTCATGCATCTCTATCTTCACATATATAAGCATATACACATAATACTCATGGATACTTCCTTGTTATTGTTCCAACTCCATACCTTGAACTTTCTCCCCCGTTTGAAGTAGTCACGGGTACTTTGGCTTCATCATTACTTTGGCTCCCTACGTGATTCGGTTTCTCCACTGTACTCTTACCAAAACTATAAATAAAAATTCCTCTTTACACTTATGCAATATATCCCTTTATACGTGACATCCCACATAGCTTGTACATTTAATAGAAATACTGGATCTCAGCATATGGCTTGATTTAACTTGTAGCTACTGTCGTATCCCCTTAACCTTCTCTGAAAAGAAACTTCAACGAAAATGTGTAGCAAATCGGGGCCCCTTCCTAATGTAATAGAGTTCGAAACTCCATATAGAACTCCATTTAGTTGTACTTCCTTCTCAATATACAACCTCGCCTATTCTTCAGCCATGTAGATGGTCTTAACAGGCAACATGTGTGATGTGTAGGTAAACCTGTCAGTTATCTCTCATGTGGAATCAAATTCCTAAAATATATGAGACAACCCTTATGTGTATGAGGCAAATTTGTGATAAAATCCATGTTAACCATGTCTTAGTTTAAACTGGAAAGTTTATACATGGCATATAACCTCCAGGTTTCTGATGCTCTACTATTACCCATTGACAATTTGGTCAAGGGGTTACAAATTCTATAATGTGCTTCTTCTTTATATTGCCTCACCAATGCTTTCTTACCAACCCATGGTACATTTTGGTTTCTCCCGAATAAAATAGAATACCGTGAATGATGTACTTAGGTTATCATTCATTTCCTTAGTTCATCTTGCGTAAGGTCAAATTTCATCGAACCTTGTGGTATGTTCTTCTTCTTTGCCGAACTAAAAATAAGATTCGCATGTTGCTTTTCCTTCACTTTTACAAATAAAGACTTTACCGCATTTTGCGCCATAACCCTTTGATCTGGAGTTTCAAGTAAATGCACTACCAAACTGTTTGATTAATATGTAGATCCTCAACTATACCTTGTGTCCCCATGAACCGACCATTAGTGCTTCCTAGTGCTCTGCGGCTGAACGCATCGCCCACCGCATTTGCTTTTCCCGAATGTGATCTCAGTATCTTATCTTAATTTCTTAATAATTTGAGTCATCTCCCCTACCTCAGATTTCAATCCCTCTACTTTAGGACATATTGCACACTCTTATGATCAATATTTGTATATCAATAGGAATCCATCTTTCAAATAAATACCACAACTGTTACCTCAAGATCATGCGTGGGATAGTTTCTCCCTAATGGCTGCAACTGTCATGAGGCATACGCTATTATCTTACCATGCTGCATTAACACATATCTGAGGTCAATCCCGAAAGCATCATAACACATTGCATAACCTTTTGTGCCTTCGAGAAATACTAAAACTGGTGTAGAAGTTAATTTATCTGTCAGCCCTTGGAAACTTTGCTTGCATGTATCATTCTACTGAAACTTAATTGTCTTATGTGTAGACTCTCTCCCCCTTCACCATTTCTATCTTTTGCGTGCCGACCTTTATTCCTTTATCCTATACAACGTAACCCAAGAATGCTATGGATATGCCCAAAATTCACATTTAGAAAACTTCTATAACACTTGTTGCACATGATTAGCGTGGCCCTCTTGTGGTCTCCAACAAACCAAAATATCATCCATGAACATAGTCGCAAATACATCCAAGAATAGTGGGAACACCCTATTCATCCAATCCATAACAATAGCTGGTACATTTATTAGTCCCAATGACACCCTTAAGAATTCATAATAGTCATACCGTGTTCAGAAGACTGTCTTGGGTATATCTTTGTTTCTAACTCCGACTCGGTGATAACCCGATCTCAAATCACTCTTGTTCCAGAGAAATTGGTGCAAGAAAGAGTGGATACAATTCTTTCGATAAAAAGGAACAACACACTTAGCATCCTGTAACTGATCAAGCAAATCGTCAATTCTTGGGAGGGGATATTTGTTCTTGATCGTTACTTTATGCAGTTACCAATAGTTCATACACGTTCCCAAGTACCAATTCTTGTTTTTTTTTTCCACTTTCACATGGATGCACCCCAAAAAGCATAATAGATCTTATGTACCCTTTGTACGCCAAACCTTTACTTGTTCTTTTTAGTTCCCGTAGCTCTGCTGGAGCCAGTTTATACGGAGGAAGAGAGATAGGCAGAATGCCTAGAATCACATCAGGAAATATATCAAGAAATTCATTGACCACCGGAACCTACTGAGGACTTGGTGGTTTCACCTCAGTATCTTACTCTCAGACTATCTAAAATACATACTCCTTGGCTACCAATTTCATCGCGTTAAGATAGAAAATAAAATTTTCCTTGGTGCCCCCACATTACCCTTCCACTCAGGAACATTTTCATATGGGCAATGAAAATATACCTTCTTAGCCCGGCAATTCACCGTGGCATAACAAGCAATATCCACCAGTTTCAATCCAACAAGATCAGCCAATGTATCATCACCCCACACAGTTACTACACAATCATGACGCATTCTTTTAGCTACAATAAATTCACCTTTTGTTATAGATGCCCCCAAATAGGTTAACAAAAATTTTTAGTGTTCTCACATAACAAATTTTTTTGTTTTCCCATAGTCAAGGGGATATCATATAATAGGGTAAAACCCGAATCAATCAATGTAAATACATTACGTAAAAAGATAGATCATATACCTATCGCGTCATTAGGAGAAGCCTCAAATTTCTGCCGATCCACCACGGCGTAGGTACTGCCCTGGATGCCACTAGAACTAGATTCTCCTCTAGCATATTTGCCATGACCAACAGCTTGTGCACCTCTACCTAGAGGAGGCACAGATGATGTCGATGCGATGGTTGGTCCCGTGGGTCGTGCCATGCCACCCGGGTTCCTTTGTGGACACCCTCTTACCACGTGCCCTGGCATGCCGCACCAAAAGTAAACATTTGTTCCAAACTGACATTCACCTGCATGAAACCTCCCACAGCACTGGTACAATCGTCGATAAAACCTCGGGTGGTTCATACTTCCTTGTGCTTGATACCTCACTGTTTGTAAACCCTGAATTTCACCTCCTTACCCAAACTGGTTGCTTCTAAACCCTTGGAATAGAGGGGAAGTATTTGTTGTGGAATGGGGAAATGATGGCCTAGGCGGTTTGTGAAAAATTCGAGGACCAAATCCTCCTACGGATGCCATAACCTGTCCCATGGGTTTAAATCTTTTTGACGATCCTACTTCCAATTCCTGCATCTTTCTCTTTTGTCTCTGTCCCTCCTTCTGCTGCACAAAAGCTTGTCTTTGAGCTTGTGCAGCAACCACACGGGTCAATATTTGTACCGCACTCATCAAATCTTGCTCAATAGTATTAACGGGCAGTTCTGAAGATACTTCTCTTCTCTTCAGCTCTCCCAAGGCTGGGAAAGTGGAAGAAGCCCGTGATGCAAATTCAGTATCAGCTCCACCTTGACTAGATTGGTCAGGTGGTGGTCTACTCGATTCTTCTCCGATAAGCGTAACAACCTGCTTACCCTTGCCTTTACCTCTTCTTGTCACGGCAGTTTCTATATCAAAGAGAAATATTTACCATGGTCAGATTACAATTCAACTTACAACACTGGCTCTATTGCACGATCTAGAATTGAAGAAGAGAAATAACATCCTAAATGTCCCGTAGCCTCCTACTTATAAATGTGGTACACAACACATCGATAAGTAAGACTCTACTTAGACACGGGTTTGATACCACTATTGTCACGCCCCAAATCCCATCGAGACGTGATTAGCACCCAAAGCCAATAAGGCCCGAGAGAACCAATCTTTACTCATGCCCAATAATATGCATACCATAAGTTTCATCACCACCTCGTAGAGACATAAAATGCTAAGTACGACTATCATGGAACATTATACATACATTAAAGAAACTTGGCCGTTGGGGCCATCAAGTCAAAAGGACATACATCTCTTTCTTTCACAATCATACACATACCCACATATGTCTACAAAAGCCTCTAGTCAAAATACATAGCTATGACAACTTAGAGTCAGGACAACACCCCGCTCTATACTCGTATTCAATACCAAAATAAATGTACATAGCAACTCAGGAAGCCCCGAACCAACTGGGGCTCACCAAAAGTCCGCAAAAGATCTGCAACCTACAGTGGAGGTTTACTAGTACCTGCACCTACAACACGTAAGGTAAGTTCCCCAATAGGGGTCAGTACGAAGAATGTACTGAGTATGTAAGGCCATATGAAACTGTCACAAATATGTCAATAGAATCCAAATAGAATAAGATAGTCAATACGAATAACCCATCGATCTGCATATGTGGAACCATGAAGCTTACATATATTAAGTTCTTCTCTTTATTGTTTATTCCTCATAACTCATATCATATCGTACACGGGCCCCAACTGATCAGTGGGTCTTAACATAACATAGCGTTATGTTGGGATCGGCTCGAGCTAGGACTTTTCCTCTAGAGATACCACCCATAAATCAATATACATTGGGATCGACTCGAGCTAGGCTTATGCCTCTAGAGCTGCCACCCAGACCAACATATCAGGTTTGGCTTGAGCTAGGTTATTACCCCTAGAGCTTCCCCCTATCAGGATCGGTCCGAGCTAGGCTTATTCCTCTAGGACTGCCCCCTGATCCAACAATCTCGGGATAGGCTTGAGCTAGGCATTTCACCCCCAAAGCTATCACCCATACTTGATCATTAACCACATATATGCATTACTTCATTCTTATATATTTTTGAGATTGAAACCTTTGCTTGCAAGAGATTGATTCATCCACTTATGAGAGATTGATACAATCAGTTATGAGAGGTTAACGTATATAGATAAAGCCACAACATTGTTGGAAGCTTATGAACACAACATTATTGGGACTTTTGGAGCATGTCCATAATTATGTAACTCATGAACGACAATGACTAAAGAATGAGGAGTATGTGACATAAGAATGAATAGATTCTCCTTACGTCATCACTTTCCTTGAAACAGTTTCCTTTAGTAGTGACAACATTATTGGAACTTAGAACCATGTTCATAATTAGGTGATCCATGAATGACAATAGACCAAGAGTAACGTATTTATGTTTAACAATAGATGATAACCTAAAATGAGATGCCTTAGGACATTTCATAAATGAGTAAGTACCATAACAAAGTGAATACTACATGCCGCAGAAGGATACGGAAAGAGTAACCTTACATACCTGCACTTCCAAGTATGAATACACAAATCTATGTATAAACACAATAGTCCAGCTTTTTCTTTACCTTTTACGCTACAATACAAGTTCATACCGAAACTTACATTAGCAACTAGTTACTATACAGGCGTACAAGGTGACAATGAACTATATGACTGCCATATAACGTCATGTCACCCCTTACAATACAATCCAAGGCCTTATCATATCAACAACATCACAACATTACGCACATTGACCAAGAGATCACACATAGATAGCATTACACACCACACTTACCCTTTACGCTTTGCTCTTTACCATTCCGTCACAATTACTCCTTTATAACAACATATGACCAACCATACATACTTAATACAGTCCAACACACCTCCATACTATACTTTAAAGTCATTAAAATGACATCGCAAGTTGATAATTACATCCAAAAAGGGTATAGGGGCCTTCGGGGGTCGACTAGATGCGAAAACCTACGAAGCGAAAAACTGGGCTGACCTGCGCTACCACATGCGCCTGAAGGTGGATGAGGTGTGCTTTCATATGTCCTCTGGAAAAATCCAGGGGCATCTGCGTTGTCATCTGCGCCCGCAGATGCCCTCGTCTGCGGGGGTGGATGCCCGTTTTGGTCCGAAATGGCCTCTTTTGGGTATTTTAATGCCATGAATGGTCCATGATCATAACCAAACTTATTTTGAAATATTTTTGATCATATTAAACTCCAAAATTCAGACATGGTCTCACAACACACATAACAACACTCAAAACTACATTTCACGGCCAATACGGCACCAAAACCATAACCAATTTCACAATAACAATTCCAAACGTTATACACAATGATTAAAAAAAGTAAGACTATAATCACATCTCACATTGAGACTATAATCACATCTCACATTTCAATATTTACTCCACCAAGTTCATTTCCTTTAAGACCACAAGTGCATATTCAAGTTTACAAGACAAACCATCCTCCGATTTAGCAAACATGTAACATTTCACACCTTGTGAACTTCTCAATACTCCACCAACATAACCAACACAATATAAACCATATATCATGCATAAAATATCTTAAACCATCATAAGAAACACTTACCAAGTCTTACAAGTTGATGATCTTGGCCACAAAGAGATGAGAGCTTAGGGTTTGTCTATTTGAGAGAAAAATGTGGAAAAGTTAGAAAAGGCATGAGATTTCAATGGTATTAAAAATCTGATTTTTTATCTCTTTATATAGTCCCTCAAGTCTCTCTTATCTCTTCCTTAGCATTAAATGCAAGGGTTGATTTGGTCAAATGGGGCAATTTGGAAGAATGGGTCAAAATCTTTTTTGGGCCATGTCTTCCCTTATGATTTTGGGCTTCATTTAAGGCCCAATGGTGTAAGACTTTTAAATTCCCACATTTAAATACATAATTCATCCAATCTCTCATGTTTTCATATTCCCATAATTGTTACGGTAGTCAGCTAGACTCCGAAACATACGGGGTGTTACACTTACAAATGCTAACCCTCATTCACAAGTCACCACCTCCATTCCCTCAGTGCTTGAAGAATAAAGAGGATGGAAAATTTCATAAGTTCATTTCCATGTTGAAGTAACTTTCCATAAATATTCCATTGGTGGAGGCGCTGGAACAAATACCAAGATATGCAAAATTCATGAAAGAGTTGGTCACGAATAAGAGAACTGTCAGTTACTAGTCTGTCGGTGATTTTCACCTTTATAGTACAATTACATACCGTTCTCTTGTGCAAAAGAAAGATGATCCTGGTGCATTCACAGTTCCATGCATAATTGGGTCAGTTAACTTCGCCAAAGCTTTGTATGACCTAGGTGCGAGCATTAACTTGATGTCACTGACAGTATTTGATAAATTAGGCTTGGAAACCCCCAAGACAATAAATATGCGGTTATTGATGGCTAATCGTATGATCAATAAGCCTATGTGCATATTATTTGATGTTTTGGTCAAGGTTGAAAACTTTATCTTTCCTGATGACTTTGTTGTCTTAGACTGTGAGGTTGATTTTGAGATGCCCATAATTTTGGGGAGATCATTTTTAGCCACCGATAGAGCATTGGTGGATATGGAGCAAGGTGAGCTGAAATTCAAGCTGAATAATAAGGAAGTCACGTTCAATGTTTGCAGAACTATGAAGCAGCCAAAGTACATGAGGGTGGTTTCAAAAATAAATAGTTCAGATAAGAAGCCAACCCAAGGGATATCTTGATGAAGTCTGAGTAATCAAGGTACCCGGGTCGTGCTGTGACGTTAAATCGGGCGCTGCTTGGGAGGCAACCCAAGGTGTCTTGCTCTTCCTACATTTGCTTTGATTTTTGTTATTTTGATCGACATTAGACCCACGCACCTAGGGTGCCACAGGTATGTTCCTAACTCCCTTGTTTTTTGGTCTAATGCATTGGGGATAATGCATGCTTATTTGGTGGGGGCGTAGGTACTTGTGGGTCTATATGTCCTCTTAGGAATTTTTGTTTCCATGTTTCTTTTCCCTCAAAATGTATCATAGTAGAACCGGCATGTTTAGGTTGTTATTTATATTATTGTGTGTTTTCGTGTTTAAGTAGGAGAAAACTAGGGGAACCTTAGGGTAGTTCAATTTTGAATATGTTTTGAAAGTGTGATGATGCTTTTTATGTGTTTAAAGGATACCCCTCCTGAAATTTTTGTTTTGGACTTTGTGTGTAGTTATGATAGTTTGTGACAGTTATTGGATCTTGTTATGGCATTAATATTATAGGCAGAATGACTGCAACGTAGAAATCCATGAACTAGATAGGTAGTAGTTGATAATGTAATCCTGTGCAATGTGTACGTGAGGTCATTACCGAGTTCACTTTGTGTATGCAATCCAGAACTTGCCCGGTTAGTCTTGCCTAGGTTATAGGATAGTGATTAAGGAAGGATAATAGGCCGTTTTTGAATAATTCCACTTTTAGCCTAAATGCCCGAGCAAATGAAGTAAGTATCCCTTGATCCCGAGTTTGAGACTTAATTGACCTTTTTCTTTCATTAGCCTATTCACCTTCCTATTTTAACTTATAATGAACCTATCTTGGCTCTGATTCCTCCTTGGACATTGTGTACCTCAACTCAGGTAAATCGCCTAAGTTGAGGGTGGCTATCATAAGGGTGAGTAGCTTGATATAGGTATGAAGAAGGGGTTAGTAAAAGAAAGGAGAACAGAGTTGGGTGTGAAGAAGAAAGAAAAGAAGTGAAAAAAATAGAGTTTGCAAAAAGGAAAAAAAATATTGAAATCGTGAAGAAAATTACTCCCAAAATCTAAAAACAAATGAAGAAGAATAAGGGAGAATAAAATGAGTATGGTTGGAAAGTGGAGCCAAAAATAGTATAGTTTCAAGGAGGGTTGAGCCACATATACATATGTACCACACCTGTCCCCAAGCCTACATTACAAGCTGATGAAAGTCCTATAGTGATCCTAGTCCAACTGTCCGAAAAACTATGGCATAGAAAACAAGGGCAAGCCTATGGTATTTCACAACACTATTTGAACTGCTTTATGAGAGAGAGTGTTTTTTTAACCAGTCCCTATGTTGATATTCATTAGTAGACTATGAGTGTATGGGACTTCTTTGTTGTGGGAGTACATGGGTTGCATTGTTAGCAGCTATTTGTTCGGATAAAACATTTGCATATATGCTTAGTTGTTTGTTCATAATCTGATGCCATCACTTTATCCCTTATGTGTCATGAGAATATGTTGCATCTATACACACAATGTTTTTTTTGTAAATAGAAGGGGGTTGAAAAGTTTTGGTGCAAAAAGCAATGAGTCGACTGCCAAAGGTCTCTTAGGTTTCTCTTAGTTACACATCGAATGTGTTTGTTTTGTTTTATTTGCCTGAGGAAATGCAAATGTTCTAAGTTGAGGGCGTTGATGTACCATGATTTCATGGCACTTTCGATATGTTTTTTCTTCTACATGTTTTAGGATAGGATTTGTTTTGTATCTATAAATACTCCTATGTTGTCCTATTTTAAGGAGGCTATTATTATATTATTTGAGTTGTCTATTACATTGTTTTGAGGTTCATAAACACATTGATCTTGTAACCTCAAACATAGATTCTAGGGTTTTAATTTTTATTGAGATTTCAGAGTTTTATTCTTCTTCTGAGTTCATAATTATGTTTTCATCATTGAATTTTTCTTATGTTCTTACAATCATGAGTAGCTAAATCTCTCAACTAGGGTTGTGTGAAACATGAGAAATTAACGAACGGATTAAGTGCGAAGCAATTCTAAACCGGTGTGACTGTATGTATTGTTATTTCCTTCATTATAATTAATCTTCTAACAGTTGCAAACGTTGGAAACTCGCCTATATTCTAAAATTGCTCGAGAGAGAGAAGTAGAGATTGGGAAAAAGGAATAACAACAGAGATTTGAAGCTATCAACCTTTATCTAATAACTTGAGCCGTAACAGGAATAGTTATCTGAGATCAAGAACAAGGATTAGTAGCACGAAACTCGGAGACTAAGAGGAGAAGAGTGAAATTCATCTAACCAAGGTCGAGAAATGTTTAGATGAACCTATCTTGTTAGATTTTTCATGCAATGCAGCGGGACAATTTGCCAGCACAAGTACCCGGTGGAGTTAACGAATCTTGGGGATCACAGTCCTAGTACCTTTCTCGTATTGATCACAAATTTAAAAATCAACAATTGCTACTGTTACTATTTGTTTACAACCCCCCCCCCTTTTTTTTTACTTACTTGCCAATTACTCAGACAAACACTCGATAGAATTTTGTCCTATTCCATGTGGGATCGACCCCAACCTAGTTGGGATCTATATTTGATACAGTGACCGCGTTATACTTTCCTGGAGGTATAGTTTGGGTGACATCATTGACTGCATCATTTGTATTTTTAAAAAACTATTTTATATTTGTATTTGTTGTTGACTGCATCATTTATTTTTTTAAAGAACTATTTTATTTTTGTATTTGTAGTTGACTGCATCATTTGTATTTTCATTAGTTCGTTTGTTTTATATTTGTATTTGTAGTTGATGGTATCATTTGTATTTTTAAATAATTAAAAAGGAATTGTTGAATCTCTTTCTTTGAATACGTTTATTTGTATTCATTAATATGAATTGTATTTATTGATAAAAATTGAACCATATGAATACAAATGATACATTTGTATCAAACAATACATGCTAAGTCAACTTGAATCATACAGATACAAATGATACTTACTTATATATAAATACAAATGATAAATTGACATATAAATATAAACAACGCATTTGTATCAAATGATATATTGCATATTTGTATATGATAGACTCAAGCAAATACAAATAATACATATACTTGTTTGTATACAAATACAAATGATCAATTGTACATATTCATGGCTAAACCATTCAAGTACAAATGATAAATTTATATAAAATGTATTATTTGATACAAAAAAATATAAAATACAAAATAAATATAAAGTATAAAATATATTTTTAAGAAAGAGAGAGAGAGAGAGAGAGAGAGGTAAGAATATAAAATGCAAAAAAATGAGAAAGAGAGAGAGAGAGGTAAGAATATAAAATACAAAGAGGGAGAGAGATGTGAAAATATAATATATAAAATATTAAAAAATTAGAAAAAGAGAGAGAGAGAGAGAGGTGAAAATATAAAATACAAAGAGGGAGAGAAATGTGAAAATATAAAAATAAAATAAAAAAGAAAAGAAAAAATGAGAAAGAGAGGTGAGATATAGAAGAAATAGAAAGACGGAAAAATCAAGGAGAGAGGTGAGTTGCTATGGGATATAATTAGCAAAGTGTTGCTATAAAAGTTAGGGTTCATGTTTGTTGTTTAAGAAATTTTTATATTAGAATAGGCTATCTACATCACATCTCTTGGAGTGCGGCCCTTCTCCGAACCCTACTAACATAAGATACTTTGTGAATCTATAACGACCCTTTCTGTTGTTACGGTATGTCTAGCGTGCCAAAATTTGGATTAAGATTCTCCCCGAATAAAGTGTTAGAAATTTTAGGCTAGACTAGTCTTGGATAAATTTCAAGTGTGGTATCGTCTAGATAAATATGGTTATGGATAGGTTGGTGATTATGTAATTTGAGACCATATTATAATAACTAAAAGGTCAAGGAGTTCGTAGAAACTTTAGGAAGTAAATTTGGATTAGTAGAACTCCGGATATAGCATTTGATGTAAAGGAATAAGTTTGAGAGCTCAACATCTGGAAGTGTGTTGCAAAATTAGCAAAATTCTAGGACTGTCAGACTTTCTACATCACCTAGGATGCTATAGCGGGTGGTAAGCTACTATAGCGGATGGTAGGCTGCTACCACAGGCCAGCTATAGCGAGAATTTTCCTGTTATAGCAAGACTCAGCATTTTTCAATCCCTCCATAGTGAGCAGATCCATCTATACCGATGCCGTTATAGCGGGAATCGAGTCGTTATAGCGGGCTATGTGTAGTTAAATGCAGTTTTTAGAATTAAAACATATTTTGTTCCACTTTCATTCTAGAGCTTGCGATTTAGGGAGAAAATCATCAGTTTCCACCTAAATTACTTCGTTAAGGTAAGTAAATCCATCTTTTTAACTAGTTTTTTGATGATTAATTTTTAGAATCACTAGGTTTTGACTATGAGGGAGGATTTAATTTAACCTAGGTTAACTTCTGGTGCAACTTAGTGAAAACAAGGTGTAATCCTTGGGTTTTGGTCAAGGGTGGATAATTTTATGATTGCATGCTTAGAATTCATTCTTATAAACATGAATTTGATAGAATTAAGGTAGAATAAAGGTAGAAAAATCCTAGAATAAGAGAATAATTATGATTTTTATCTTGGGGTTATGAGATTAGGTTATAATCCTTGAATTTGTGAGGACATAGTTTGAATTGTCATTGCATTGTTGTTTTTAGACCATAATTAAGCGGATGTTCCAAAGAAAAGGCAAGGCTCAAGTTCGTTAGAGTATTAAAGGGCTTTGATTGAGGTAGGT
The DNA here is from genome assembly GCA_031232105.1 of Capsicum rhomboideum. Classification (NCBI taxonomy): domain Eukaryota; kingdom Viridiplantae; phylum Streptophyta; class Magnoliopsida; order Solanales; family Solanaceae; genus Capsicum; species Capsicum rhomboideum. The sequence goes on along the minus strand of CP124708.1, from coordinate 52,831,497 downwards.
GATGGTTGAATTGCAGTTAAAGATTCAATTTGGTTTATGTGTACATGTTAACTACCTATTTGTATACTTGTTGCAATGCATGTTGTGAATGTTAACTCGTTGGATGATATTACAAGTTATTTGATCACCTGAAATGAGAGTGTGATTGTGTTATCTCATATTGTGATTGTACATGTTATGACATGGGTTGAAATGGTGGGATAAATCGATAAAGGTCATCATCACTGAATTAGAGGAGCTCAGGGAGTATAAGGATGGGAACGTTGGAAAGGGTGGTATAACACCTGGTTTGGGATAAGGGTGGCAGACACTAGTTATTTGGGTTATTTGGTACATGGACTGAGCTTGTCCCCTGCAGGTCATGGCTAGTGGGCATTTATAAGACCCATAGCATATGTGTACACGGTGTTAGTGAGTTTGAAAATTTCATGAGTGGATCAAAATATATTACAGTTGTTGTTTGGGTTCCATGAGTGAACTGATTTATAATGATGTTGTTATTTGGATCCATGAGTGGTCTGAGCTATTGATTTACTTAAATTGAGTAATTATTTGTTGAATTTCAATGAAAAGGTAATTGTGGCAAGGTTGAGTTAACTGTTATGAGTCCTGGTATTAACTTGGTTGAGTGTTTGTACTTGTTATATACTTATCTGATTTACTTGGTTATTATGGAGAAAAGACTAAGTGAAGGTATAAATGCTTAGTGTTATATGGTTGTACTTATTTACAAATTGTTAGTTATGTGTTCATATTTATTATTTTGAGTCGGGTTATGACTCTACCAATACATAGTGGTTTTGTACTAATATTGCCCGTGCTCTTCTTTTGTTGAGTGCAGAGCATATTCCAGTGGCTCCAATGAGACCTCAGTTGTATCCAATGACCATTTTCGACTCAAAGTTGAGCTTCATCTTCTGAGAAGCCATGATTCTTTGCACACTATGTTCTTGTCCATTTGTTTCGGACATAGACACTTTAGTTATTCTAGTTTTTTGGGTTGTACCTGTAGATTATCATGTATAGATGTTTTGGTACAATGATTTTCAGTTTTTGGTGGTACTTTAGACATTTGATTTATTACTCATTGTTTAATTGTTAGAACTATTCGAATTCTTGGTTGATAATAGAATTGATCATTTCATATTTAAAATCGGCTAAGTATTAGTGTTGGGTTTTTGGGTTAGATGGTTCTCCCATGTGAAGTTTAGTGTGAGTGCCACTCGCAATGGGATTTGGATCATGACTAATTTGGTATCAGAGCCCTAGGTTCGTTGATCTCATTGTACCAAAGTGAGTCCAGTAGAGTCTTGCAGAATAGTACGGCGACGTCTGTACTTTTCTTCGAGACGCTATGAGACTTAGAAAATATCACATTCTTTCTTCTTTCGTGCTATAACTTGATTCCAATTGGTATATGGCATTCCAAATTGGTATCTGACCTCTTTACTCTATTGTTTTACAGATGGTGAATACAAGAGCTAACGGAGCAAGAGTAGCATCTTCTGCACTAGTAGTTCCACTATAGAGCCTACCGTTCGAGAAAGAGAATGGGGTAGACGGAGAGGAAGAGGTAGCGTAACACCCTCTAGAGGTGGAGCCTGAGATACAACTAATCAAGCCCCACAGAGATCTGATACACCTCTCCCACCCTAGGATCATCACAAGAAGGTTGTGAATGAGGAGGTTTTGGAACATGAGGAGACAATACTAGCTACGAAAGGTGCAGCTCCTCCTCAAATGTGGTCTAAAGTGATTCTACATGTACTTTCTTTTCTAAGTGGGCTGGTAGGTACTGGAGTCATGCCTACGATGTCTGCTTACTAGTTTCCAAGAGTACAACATGCTGTTACTTTTACTCCTATAATAGATGAGGTCTCAGGGATGGAGGTTCTCCCCCTTTTGGTTTCAGGTCCTGTTATGACCGGGACTGAGCATGATATTTTTACTAAGTTTCTAAAGATGAAAACTCCCACCTTTGTTGGTTTTGAGATAGAGAATGCTTTTGAATTTATTATTGGTTGTTATGAAAGCCTGTAGATGGGCATTGTAGAGCAGCATGTTGTAGAATTTGTATCCCTCTAACTGTAGGGTGATGCAAAGCAGTGGTGGAGGGCTTATGTGGAGTATCGGTCTCCAGCTTTACCCCCATTAACATGGACTCAGTTACATATTCTGTTCTTAGAGAAGCATGTGCCACACACTCTACATGACAAAAAGAAGAATGAGTTTCTGGCTCTTGAGTAGGGAAGTATGTCTATTACAGCCTACGAGGCTAAATTTTATGCCTTTTTCAGATATGCTACTCAGTTGCTTGGTACTGATGAGGAGAGGATCTTCCTCTTTATGAAAGGTTTGAATACTGATTTGTAGGTTATGGCATTGTAGATGACCTCTTTTGGGAAGACTTTTAATGATGTGTCTGACTTTATAAAAGTTGAAGGAGTTAAGCAGGTTGGTCAGTCGAAGATGGTAACGAAGAAGGACCAGAATGTGTGCAACTTTAGTGGATCTTACTCTAGGGGTTATGGTCATCATGCATATCCAACTCACCCTATATAGTTAGCTCTACTAGTATCTATAGGGGGTCCATCAAGGACCACCAACAGACTTCAGTTATGGAAAGCTAAGGGGTTTTGTATTCTTCTGCTAGCCGGCCTTCACTAGATCGAGCCTGTTTCATTTATGGTAGTATTGGGCACTTCAGGAGAAATAGTCCTAATGGTAGGCAATTGAGTTTTCAAGGTAATCAATAGTCCAGAGCTATGGGTCCAGCTGGTAGAGGTGGTGGTGATAATAGTATAGGTCATCCACATAGTGGGTGTGGTAGTTATCAGGGTGGTCATGATGGAAATTGAGATGGTGGTAATGCAGGGAGTGGTGGTATTCTTCCTGCTAAAGAGATTACTCAGATCGATGATAGAGCTCATTATTATGCCTTTCTAGGGAAAATCGAGGTGGGGGTTTCTAATGCAGTCATTATAGGTACTATTCTCTTTTGTGATTAGATGGCTACGGTCTTGTTTGATCTGGGTTCCACCTATTCATATGTATCTATTAAATTTTCCTTGGGTTTAGACATGATTTGTGATATGCTTGACTTAGTTGTGTATGTATCTACTCTAGTTGGAGACTCTGTGGTAGTGACTCAAGTGTATTGTTCTTCTTTGTAATATTTATGGGCTTTCAGACCTGGATAGATTTGGTAGATTTGGTAATTCTGGATATGCTTGATTTTTATATCATCCTAGGCATGACTTGGTTATCCCCATATTATGTTGTTTCGAACTGTAATGCTAAAACTGTGGTCTTAGACATGCCTGGGATGGATAAGTTAGAATGGGAAGGTGTCTATAAGTCTGGACCTGTGAAAATTATTTCCTTTATTCGTGCTACGAAGCTAGTTGGAAAGGTGTGTTCGGCCTTTTTGGCACATCTTTGGGATGTTAGTGCAGAGGTCCCCTTTATTGTGTCAGTTCTCGTAGTGTCTGAATTTTAGGAGGTATTTCCCATCGACTTGCTTAGTATGCCTCAAAATTGGGACATTGACTTTTGAATTGATTTAGAGCCGGGCACTTGCCCAATCTCTATACCTTTCTATAGAATGGCTTCGATTGAGTTGAGATAGCTCAAAACTCTGTTGTAGCAATTACTTGATAATGGATTCATTCTTCCTAGTACTTCACCTTGGGGTGCTCTAGTGTTGTTCGTTTAGACAAAGGATAGTGGCATGAGAATGTGTATAGACTACCGATAGTTGAATAAAGTTACCATCAAGAATAAGTACCCTTTGCCCCAAATAAATAATTTGTTTGATCAGTTGCAGGGTGCTTTTGTATTTTCCAAGATAGATTTGAGCTCAGGGTATCATCAATTAAAGATTCGGCCTGAGAATATACCCAAAATAGCTTTCAAGACTCGTTATGGACATTATGAATTCTTAATGATGTCCTTTGGTTTGACTAATATGCTGGTAACATTCATGAGTTGTGATGAATGGTATATTCAAATCTTTATTGGATTCATTTGTGATTGTATTTATTGATGACATTCTGGTTTACTCTAAGAGTAAGGAGGAACATGCAGGTCACTTTCGCGTAGTCTTGGGTATTTTAAAGCAGAAGCAGCTTTATGCTAAATTCTCTAAATGTGTGTTTTGGATTTCTTTTGTGGCCTTTTTGGGGCATGTGGTTTCTAAGAAAAGGGTGATGGTAGATCCCCAGAAGATTGAGGTTGTTAAGAGTTGGGCTCGGCCTAACTCTGTGACTGAGGTTCGAATTTTTATGGGTCTTGCTAGATATTACCATTGATTTTTCAAGAACTTTGCCTCCATTGCTACTCATTTAACAAGACTGATATAGAAGGAGGTACAGTTTGTTTGGTCTGACAAGTGTGCGGAGGGATTTCAAAAGCTTAAGTCTCTTTTGACTACAACTCCCATCCTTTCTCTGCCAGTTAAAGGTAAGGATTTTTTTGTGTTTTGTGATGCTTCATGCTCTGGCTTGGGTGTTGTATTGATGTAGGATAGAAATGTCATTGCGTATGCTTCAAGGCAATTGAAGCCTCATGAGAAGAATTATCCAACTCATGACTTGGAGCTTGCTGCGATGTTGTTTGCACTTAAGATATGGAGACACTACCTTTATGGTGTTAAGTGTGAGGTTTTCACAGACCATCGCAGTTTACGATATGTGTTCACTCAAAGGGATTTAAATCTAAGGCAGAGACAGTGGATGGAGTTACTAAAAGATTATGATGTGACCATCCAGTATCATCTAGGAAAGGACAATGTAGTGGCAGACACATTGAGTCAAAAAGCTATAAGTATGGGCAGTTTGGCTTGTTTGAGAGTGGCAAGGCGAGATTTAGCTATAGATATCCAAACTCTAGCAATATGGTTTAAGCAGTTTGTAGTGTTTGAAAGGGATGGAATGTTGGCTAGTGTTGAGGTGAGGTCAACATTCCTTGATTAAATCAAGGCTAAGAAATTTGAGGATGCAAACTTGAATAAGATTCGAAACAAGGTGGTGTATGGTGAGGCCCAAGATGCCACACTTGATGCCTGTGGTGTGGTGAGGGTGAGAGGGCGTGTGTGTGTTCCTCATATGGATGATGTGATTCCAAGTTTATTGCAGAAGCTCATGGTTCTTGATATTCTATACATCCTGGTTCAACCAAGATGTATCGTGACTTGAGACAACTCTATTGGTAGCCTCAATTAAAGGAGGATATAGTGGAGTATGTGGCCAATTGTCATAACTGCCAGCAAGTAAAGTATGAACATCAAAGGCCTACAGGTTTGTTTCAAAGGATGCCCATTCCCGAGTAAAAATGGGAGAGAATTGCTATGGATTTCATGGTGGGTCTTTCTAAGACCTTGGGATAATATGACTCTATTGGTTCATTATTAACAGGCTAACAAAGTTTGCTCATTCCATTCCAGTTAAGGTGAATTACAACTCGAAGAAGTTAACCAAGATTTATGTTAAATGAGATTGTATAGGATGGAAGTATCCATCATATTTGATAGAGGTACGTAGTTTACCTCTAAATTTTGGCACAAATTACATGAGGAGTTGGGTACAAAGCTTGATCTTAGTATGGAATTTCATCCTCAGATCGATGGGTTGTCTGAGAGGACCATTCAGGTACTTAAGGATATGTTACGAGCATGTGTGGCTGATTTTGGGGCTCATTGAGATCAGTTCTTATCATTGTGTAAGTTCTCATACAACAACAACTATCACTCTAGTATTGACATGACCCCATTTAAAGCTCTTTATGGGAGGAGATGTAGATCACCTAGAGGTTGGTTTGAGGGAGGTGATGTGAAGCCTTTAGGAACAGATTTGGTAAGGAAATCTCAAGAGAAAGTAAGGTTTATTTAGGACAAATATTGGCAGCCCAAGGTAGACAAAAAGAATACATTGACCGCAAGGTAAGAGACATGTACTTTAAGTCGGGTGAGCACATTTTATTAAAGGTGTCTCCCATGAAGGGAGTTATGCAATTTGGTAAGAGAGGCAAGCTTAGCCCCAGGTATATCAGTCCATTTGAGATTCTTGATGATGTTGTCTAGTAGCTTACAGGTTGGCGTTGCCTCCAAGTTTGTCAGGATTCCAGCTGGTGTTTCATGTTTCCATGCTTAAGAAATATCATAGGGATGGTGATTACATAATTAAGTGGGATTCACTTTTTCTTGACAAGAATCTTTCTTATGTGGAGGAACCGATATTGATTCTTGATCAAGATGTTTGAAATTCAAGGACCAAGGAGATAAGATTAGTGAAAGTCTAGTGGAAGCACCATCCTGTTGAGGAGGCCACTTGGGAGACTGAGTCAGACATGAACGACAATATCCTCACTTGTTTGAGGATTCAGGTACTTTTCTTGTTACATTTCCCTCATTTTTCTTAGTTTATTATACAGGGATGAATGATGGGCAAATTAGTATCTGTTTTAATGACTCTTTCTGTCATTACGGTATAGTCTAGCGTGCCAAAACTTAGGTTAAGATTCTCCCTGGATAAAGTATTAGAAATTTTAGAATAGATTAGTCTTGGATGACTTCTAAGTGTGGTATGTTTATATAAATTTAATAATGGATAGGTTTGTGATTATGTGATTTGGGATCATTTTATGATAGCTACGAGGTTAAGGAGTTTGTAGAAACTTTCAGAAGTGAATTTAGGTTAGTAGAACTCTGAATATAGCGTTTGACATAAAGGGGTTAGTTTAGAAGGTCAAACTCTAGAAGTGTGTTGCAAAATTGGCAAAATTTTGGGATAGTTGGACTTTTTTCCTCGCCTAAGCTGCTATATCAGGAGTCAGCCTCTACCACGGGCCTGCTATAGTGGGAATTTTCCTGCTATAGTAGGAGTTAGCATTGGTCAATCCTGCCATAGCGAGAAGATGCCGCTATGCACAGTTAAATATAATTTTTAGAATTAAAACATATTTTTTATTCCACTTTCGTTCTAAAGCAAAAAAGGGAGATTTAGAGTGAAAATTATCACGTTCCAATCGAATTTCTTTGTTGAGGTTGGTTAATCCATCCGTTTAACTAGGTTTTTGATGATTAATCCTTAAAATCACTAGGTTTTGACTGTGGGGGAGGATTTAACTTGACCTAGGTTGATTTTCTAGTGCAACTTAGTGAAAACAAGGTGTAATCCTTGGGTTTTTGTTAAGGGTAGATAACTTTTGATTGCATGCTTAGAATTCATTCTTATAAACATAAATTTGATAGAATTAAGGTGGAATAAAGGTAGAAAAACCCTAGAATAAAGGAATGATCATGATTTTGACCTTGGGGTTATGGGATTAGGTTATATTTCTTTAATTTGTGAGGACATTGTTTGAATTATGATTGTATTGTTGTTTAAAGACCATAATCAAGCTGTGATTGCAAGAAAAGGCAAGGCACAAATTTTATTAGAGTATTGTGGGGCTTTAATTGAGGTAGGTTTTGGTTGAATTGTAGTTTAAGATTTAATTTGATCTATGTGTGTAAGTTAACTGCCTATTTGTATACTTGTTGCAATGCATGTTGTGAATATTAACTTGTTGGATGATATTACAAGTTGTTTAATTACCTGAAATGAGATTATGTAAAAAGATTTATTTTAAAGTGCAAGTGTGATTGTGTTATCTCATATTGTGATTGTACATGTTATGACATTGGTTGATATGGTGAGATGAACCGACAAAGGTCATCGTCACAAAATTAGAGGAACTCAAGGTGTATAAGGGTGGAACACCTGGTTTGGGACAAGGGTGGCAGCCACTAGTTGTCTAGGTTATTTGGTGTATGAACTGAGCTCGTCCCCTGCAGGTCATGGCTAGTGGGTATTTATAATACCCATAGAATGTGTGTACATGGCATTGGTGAGTTTTACAGCTCCATGAGTGGACTGGATTATATTGTGATTGTTGTTTAGGTTCCATGAGTGAACTAATTTATAATGATGTTGTTATTTGGATCCATGAGTGGTCCGAGCTATTGGTATACTTAAATTGAGTAATTAGTTGTTGAATTTCAATGAAAAGGTAATTGTGGCAAGGTTGAGTTAACTATTATTAGTCCTGGTATTGACTTGGTTGAGTTTTTACTTGTTCTATGCTTATCTAATTTACTTGGTTATTGTTGAGAAAGACTAAGTGAAGGTATAAATGCTAAGTGTTATATGGTTGTACTTGCTTACAAATTGTTGGTTATGTATTCATATTTATTATTTTTAGTCGACCTATGACCCTATCAGTACATAGTGGCTTTGTACTGATACTACATGTGCTCTTCTTTTGTTGAGTGCAGAGCATATTTCAGCGGCTCTGAAGAGACCTCAGTTGTAGCCAGTGACCGTTTCCGACTCAAGGGTAAGCTTCATCTTTCGAGCGGCCATGAGTCTTCGCACACTATGTTCTTGTCCATTTGTTTCGGACACATACACTTTAGTTATTCTAGTTTTCCGAATTGTACCCGCAGATTATCATGTTTAGATGTTTTGATACCATGACTTTTAGTTTTTGAAGATATTTTAGACATTTGATTTGTTCCGCATTGTTTAATTGTTAGAGCTATTTGAGTTCTTGGTTGATAAAATATCTAAAATCGGTTAAGTATTGGTTTTGGGTTTTGTGGGTTAGATGGTTCTCTCACAAGAGGGTTATTGTGGGTACCACTCACGATGGAATTTGGGTCGTGACAACATTGGACCATCTTATGTTACCAGTATCATAAAAAAAATAACAGGAGAAAGAAGGGCATTTTTGAAGCTGTATTGAAGCTTCTAGTAATTGATTTTCAAGTCATACAAAAATTACACCTTCTTTTATTTATTCTGATACCTAAAGATCACCCAATAATAGCACGAATTTACTTCTTCTAATTGGGTAAAGACATTTAAATTTGGTCTAAATTTTTTTTATTCTATGAAATTGTGATTTGTTTCAGTCGGATGACATTAAATGTTAAAAATATTTTAAAAAGCTTAAATATCAATTTTGTAGGTGTTTGAAGACAATTTGAGGCGGGTTTAATTTGATTTCAATCTGAAATCAAGGTTGAAAATAATTTTATCTTCTATATATATTCATCTATGAGCCTACTTGGATTGTTTGAATTTAAGAACTCCCTCTGTCCCAATTTATATGACAAACTTTCCTTTTCTTCGGTCAAAAAGAACATATTTCTAAATTTAGTAATAATTTAACTTTAAAATATCAATTTCACCCTTAATGATAGGCACACGAACACCTTTGACTTATTTTAGACCATAAATTTCAAATGTCTTTGCATATTTCTCAAACTCTGTACTCATTCAAACTACATCATATAAATTGAGACGGAGAGAGTAGCTTTTAAGCTCCAAGTGCTGAGCTTAATTTATATTGGATAAAAATAATTATTTATAATTAGAAAAAAAGTTAACAAATTAATCAAAGCAAAACAGTTTCTAAGCCAAAAGCAATAAGTTGCGCAATCTCATTTTATTGTTTTCGATTTAAAAGCTACTCTGAATTTCATCAAACACTCCAAAAAGCTGAAAAGAACTTTAAAGCAACTTGTAAATGCATCAAAAATTCTATATTCCTTGAATATCATTTGCACCCCTTATATATGTGCATGTATGTCTTTCATGTATTTATCAGTGTATATTTGACATATCGTGTATATCAATTTATCCATGAAAATATGTATGTGGCATACATTTTCACAATGCATTTTTACAGATTGATTTCAACTATTTTTTAATTCCAAATCAGTTTGAATCACTTCCAATATTTCTCAAATTCGTACATAACTTTTTCTAGGTGCTTTCAATGAATTCCAACCATATCTACTCAAAAGAAAAGAAACTTAAAATTTCAGATCCTAATTCAGTTGCGATTTTGAAATTAGAATTTTGATGAGATTTTGCTACTAATAAATTGAGAAAATTATTATGCAGACTGTGATGAAATATAATAATTTTCATAGATAAGCTCCATGTGATATGGTGACAATAATGAAGTCTTTTCAATATTTCATCTGATCTGAAGTAAATTGTGATTTTGGTCATTTTCTTCCCAACATTTTGGGTGTCAATAACATTTTTGTAATTTTTCGTCTAAAATCTTGCCAATAGTTACTAGCAATGGGGTGTGTGTGTGTGTGTGTATATATATATATATATATATATATATATATATATATATATATATATATATACAACTTTTATAAGTTATTTGTGAGTGCATTAGCTCGGTTGTACATTAAAATGCATAATTTTGAGTTGTCTATGTCTAGTATGATTCTCTGACAAAATCATGTCTACTCCTGACACTTGGTTTTTTTTTAAGCATATATAAAGGGGGGTAAAGGTGTTGAAGGCACTTTGAGGTGACTGTCGCTAGTTGGCATAGGTGCCCATTGGGCATGTCGGCATCCAGTATGGGCACATGGTAGCATGCACGGCTAGTCCGTGCGACACCATCTATGCCCATGAAGCCACGTCGATGGCGGTTCACGTATGCTCGTATCGGCTATCGGTGATATTTTCCATGGTGGACTATTGGTGTTTGATTTGGATGAGGTGGTGATTTTGAGTATATGGCGAGCTCTAGATGCTGCTCTTGGGGAAGGCTCTAGACGTCACACGCATGGGGTCAAGCCGAATCCACATCGAGAGCCGACGGCGGACATGGGCGGTGCCCGTGCAGGAAGCTCGACGTGTCTCCATAGCCTCTGCCTCCCGAGGGCGGGTTACCTTGTATAGCAGGACTTGCTTTGGCCTTGCAATGTCGGCATGGGCAGCAATGTACGACATCTATTGCTGGGCATTGGGGCCGATGCTAGGCATACATCAATGAAACATTTGGACCACGGCGCGTGAGTGGTGTTCAGCATGTGCGGTTAGGTTGGATCCCTAAATAGCAACGTCCTGACCCGCCTGCCATCTCAGTCATGAGGCAAGTGCAATTTAGGCTTACTCGAAGTCAGTTCCTGTGCTGCATATCTAATGCCCAGGTAGTATCAAGTTCAATCGATTGTCTTTTTCCCCCGTATTCTATGTGCGAGGTGAACCAAAAGGTCGCTCTTATGTCCCACGCCTTCCTCACTTCATCATGCAACATCGTGATCCATGAGCAGCTGTCAGGATTCTCAAATGCAGTGGACATGGGGTCTTCATTGTCTCCTATCTTCATAAATGATGCTCCTTGCAAATGATGGTCGTGCCCTTCTGGGCAGGCAGGGCTTATCCGATGCCGACAATAATAAGGAATGCTATCTGGTTGACCCTACCACTAGTCATATGCTTGTCTCAAAGATTAAGCCATAAATGTGTAAGTATGAACAAATTCAAACTGTGAAACTACGTATGGCTCATTAAATCAATTATAGTTTGTTCGATGGTATCTACTACTCGGATAATCGTAGTAATTCTAAAGCTATTACGTGCAACAAACACCAACTTCTGGAAGTGATGCATTTATTAGATAAAAGATCAATACGGGCTCTGCCCATTGCTGTGATGATTCATGATAACTCAACGGATTGCATGGTCATTGTGTAGGCGATGCATCCTTCAAATTTTTTGCCTATCAACTTTCGATGGAAGGATAGTGGCCTACCATGGTGGTGACGGGTGACAGAGAATTAGGGTTCAATTTCGGATAGAGAGCCTGAGAAACGGTTACCACATCCAAGTAAGGCAGCAGATGCATAACTTTTCCAATCCTGACATGGGAAGGTAGTGACAATAAATAACATTACCAGGCTCAATGAGTCTGGTAATTAGAATGAGTACAAGCTAATTCCCTTAATGAGGATCCATTGGAGGGAAACTCTGGTGCCAGCAGTCGCGGTAATTCCAACTCCAACAATGTATATCTAAGTTGTTGCAGTTAAAAATCTCGCTTTTGGACTTTGGGATGGGTCGGCTGGTCCACCTTATGGTGTGCACCGATCGACTTTTCCCTTCTGTCGGTGATGCACTCCTTGCTTTAATTGGCCCGATAGTGCATTGTTACTTTGAAGAAATTAGATTGCACAAAGCAAATCTACGCTCTGTATACATTAGCATGAGATAACATTATAGGATTTCGGTCCTATTACGTTAGTCCTTGGGATCAGAGCAATGATTAACAAGGATAGTCAGGGGCATTCGTATTTCATAGTCAGAGGTGAAATTCTTGTATTTATGAAAGACGAACAACTCTGAAAGCATTTTCCAAGGATGTTTTCATTAATCAAGAACATAAGTTGGGGTCTCAAAGATGAATAGATACCGTCCTAGTCTCAACCATGAATGATGCCGACCAGGGATCGGTAGATGTTGCTTTAGGACTCCACCGGCAACTTATGAGAAATCAAAATTTTTGGGGTCGGGGGGGAGTGTGGTCGTAAGGCTGAAACTTAAAGAAATTGATGGAAGGGAACCACAAGGAGTGGATCTTGCGACTTAATTTGACTCAACATGGGGAAAATTATCAGCTTCATACATAGTAAGAATTGACAGACTGATAGCTCTTTCTTGATTCTATAGGTGGTAGTGAATGGTAGTTCTTAGTTGGTGAAGCAATTTGTCTTGTTAATTTCATTAACAAATGAGAAATTCCTAGTAAGCGCTAGTCATCAACTTGCGTTGACTACGTCTCTTCCCTTTGTACACATCACCTGTCACTCCAATCGATTGAATAATCTGGTGAAATATTTGAATTGTGGCAATTTGGGCGGTTTGTTGCCCTCAATTTCATGAGAATTCCATTGAACCCTATCATTTAGAGAAAGTAAAAGTCGTAATAAGGTTTTCATAGGTGAACCTGCGAAAGAATCATTGTTGAAACCTGTAAATCAGAATGACCCATAAACATATTTTAATTTTGGAGAGGTCGTACGACTCCTCCCATCGTCGGTGTGTGCGCTCACGTGAGCGTCGAATGACTAACGAACCCTGGCATGAAAAGTGCAAAAAAATACTTAAACTGATAGCCTATCCCCCTGTGCCCAGTCCACAGTATGCATTGGGGGGGGGGCTGTGCTTCTTTTGAAACTAAAATGACTCTCGGCAATGGATATCTCTGGTCTCGCATCGATGAAGAACGTAGCATAATGTGATACTTGGTATGAATTGCAGAATCCCATTTACCATCGAGTCTTTGAATACATGTGGTGTTTGAAGCCATTAGGCTGATGGCATATCTACCTGGCTATCAGGCATCGCATCGCATCGCCTCTTCGCATCGCTCCCTAATCTTGGGTCGCACTATCGTCTCGGGGAGAATAATGGCATTCCGTGTGCCTTGAGCTTACGGCTAGCCTAAATGTGAGTCCACATCGATGAACGTCACAACAAGTGTTGTAACGTGGGAGGTTCACTTCCCGCGACATCGCAAGAAGCCCATTTAACCTTATCATTTAGAGGAAGGAAAAGTCATAACAAGGTTTCCATAGGTGAACCTGCGGAAGGATCATTGATGAAACCTGAAAAGCAGAATGACCCGTGAACATGTTTAAACATTGGGGAGGCCACACATGCTGGGTGATTTGTCCCCCTCCACACATCTCCCCCTCATTCCCGGTGTATGCACTCGCGTGCACGTCGGGCAACTAATGAACCCCAATGCGGAAAGAGACAAGGAATAGTTAAACTGATAACCTGCCCCCGCGCCCCATCCAAGGTGTGCATCGTGGGGACCTGTGCTTCTTTTGAAACTAAAATGACACTCAACAATGGATATCTCAGCTTTCGCATAGAGAAAGAATGTAGGGACATGTGACACTTAGTGTGAATTGCAGAATACTATGTACCATCGATATTTGAATACAAGTTGCACCCTAAGCCATTAGGCTGAAGACAAGTCTACCTAGGCATCACACATCACGTCACCCCCTCGCATCGTGCCCCAATCTTGGTTCACGCTATCATTGTAGGGAAGATACTGGACTTCTGTATGCCTTGAGTTTGAGGCTGCCCTAAATTCGAGTCTACATCGATAAACGTCATGGCAAGTGGTGGTTGAAACTCAACTATATTTGTGTCGCGGCTATAGCCAGTCATGCATCTGGACTCTCAGACCCTTCTTATGCTTAGACGCTCCGACCGCGACCCTAGGTCAGGAGGGATTGCCTGTTGAGTTTAAGCATATCAATAAGTAGAGAAAAAGAAACTTACAAGGATTCCCTTATTAATGGCGAGCGAATTGGGAACAGCCAAGTCTTAGAATCAAACGGCTCCATTGTCCGAATTGTAGTCTGGAGAAGTGTCCTCAGCGGCGGACTGGTCCCATGTGTAACACCCCGTACATTTTCGAACTTATTTGACTACCTTAACATTTATGGAATTATTTAAACTTGAGATAGTTGGTGTATTACCCACTAAATTTGTTGGGCTAAATTAATATTATGTTAATGGGCTCAATTGAGGCCCAAAATTAAGTAAATAAGACATGGGCCCAAAGGGAGATGATCCATTTAAAAATGGACCAAGTGTACACATCATTATACTTGGACTTTTTGACCAAATAATTGGCTAAGGATGACTAGAGAGAAGCGGTTTGGAGGGACTATTTAAGGCTGAAATTCAGTTCATTTCAATCTAACATTTCTCCTATCTCAAAACCCTAGCCACCCTAATTTTCTCTAAGGATTTTTGGACAAATATTCCACTTGCAAGCCTTGGTAAGTGTTTAACCTTATAGATTAATATATTATATGCATAATAGGTTGTGTAAATCATGTTGGTTATGTTTAAAAAGTGTTGAGCAGTCCACTTTATATGTAGCCGTCTACTTTTGCTTAATCGCTAAAGGATTTGCCTTCTATGTGGTTTAAACTTGAAAGGGGAATTAAGGTCTTGAAGGAATTGAATTAGATGGATGAAATTTCAGTATGTTTAAGTGTGGTGCTGTCCCTAATTCGTTACTCCTTGTGTATGACTTGTGGAAATGTTTATACATAATTGTGCATGGAACGTGTGGTATAGTGGAAAGAGAATATTTTCTTGTGATGTTGATGCGAATTTTGAAACCATTGTGGACTGTTTTTGGTGTGTTATTTTGAAAGGTATTTAGGTGAATTGATGGAATAAATATGTAACGTGGTATTGAGGTGGAAATGTAAAGTATAAACTTGGTGTGAAATCCTATCGGTTTGTGATGTCTATGTTGATGTGTGGACTGTTTTGGTATTGTTGGTGTTGTGAGGCAGTAAATTGTATTGTACGAGGGTGGAATGAAGTTATATGGAAGTAGAAAGGAAGGTGAAATGATATACCATGTGTTTGGGATGTTGGATAGTTTTTACTTCCCGTCAAGTAGCTAATTATCGCCTTGTGAACTTATAAAGTAATTGGCTTTTAACGTGAGCTCCATTATGTATTCATATTGTAGAGTAACGCTTTAAGGAAGAGCTGAATTGTTGTAGTCACATGTTGGAAAGATAAGGTATGTAAGGTTACTCTTTTCCGTATCCTTTGGCCGCACCTATTGTTCACATCATTACCGAACTTGTTTCCACTCCGAAACGTTTTAAAGTATCTCATTTCAGGTTTGTTACCAATTTGTTATTCACGTGTCTCTTATTTGTTGACTATTATTCCAAATCTCCAATAATGTTACGACCACCAATGTAACAATCTCACAAAAATTAAAGAAGTGAAGTAATGCATATTTGGTTGAGTACGGGTGGTAGCTCTGGGGGCAAAAGCCTAGCTCAAGCCGATCCCGATTGATTATTGGATGCATGGGGTAGCTCTGGGGGTGAAAACCTAGCTCGAGCCAAACCTGATTTATTGATTTATGAGTGGTAGCTCTGGGGGCATAAGCCTAGCTCAAGCCTATCCCAATGTTATTCACCACTGATCAGTTGGTCCCGGGCAATGTATGATGTGTATTGATATGAAGATAAAAGGAAAGAAATGAATGTAATGTACATGGTTCCACATATACAGTACGGTGGTATATCAGTATTATCTATTCACTTGTATTTTATTCTATTTGAGTTCCTATATTTCATACAGTTACTTATAGCCTTACAGTACATTCTTTCGTACTGACGTCCCTTGGGGGACCTGCCTTACTTGCTGCAGACACAGGAGCTAGTAGACCTTCACAGTAGGGTACGGGTCATCTGCAGGCTATTGGTGAGCTCCAGGTTGATTCAGGGCTTTTCGAGTCATTTGTATATATTTTTGGTACTGTGTAGTAGTTGTATAAGGCGGGGACTTGTCCCGACCTTAGTCATGGTTATATCTCTTTTAGAGGCTTTGTAGACATTGTAAAGTCAAACGTAGAAGTGTCTTACCTTTTAGACGTTGTGGCCCCAACGACCAAGTCTCGTATCTATTTTGAACGTCTTTACATGACTTCCGTCATCGATATATTATATCTGCATGTGGCAGAATTTTTGTTCACTTAATGACATACATATGAATGTACACGATCATAGGTTGGTTCTCTAGGGCCTTTATGGCTATGGGTGTCTGTCCGCCCCAATGGGATTTGAGGCGTGACACCATGTCCCCTGGAAGGGGGCACCAGCGAGGGTGAGAGCCCCGTTGTGCCTGGACCCTGTCGCACCATGAGGCTCTATCTACGAGTTGAGTTATTTGGGAATGCAGCCCAAATTGAGCGATGAATTCCTTCCAAGGCTAAATATGGGCGAGAGACCAATAGCGAACAAGTATCGCCAACAAAATCGAATGTTAATTCCTATTTTATTGAATTAATTGATCGACGTGCTAGCGTACATTTACTTTGAATTCGATAATTTTTGAAAAACCATTTCACCATATTTATTTATTTTACTATTATGAGAATCAATCCTACTATTTCTGGTTCTAGGGTTTTCACGCTTGATAAAAAAAAACCTGGGGCGTGTCATCTAAATATATATATATATATATATATATTATAGCCATGGTATGGTATAGTATGATATTTGAAACTTTGGTATGATAATTTTGATATTCTATTTTTCAAAATACTCATTATCATACAAATAATTTAGTATGATTTGGTATTTTGAAGTTGGGTTTTGGTACTTGGCGGTATGGCAATTGGTAATCATAGTTTGTTCAACATCGACAATATATACTCGTATAAAAAATATCAAGACTTCGACTTTTCAAAAAACGTCTCAATTGTATCATAGTAACACATTACACATGTAGAAATATATATTCAAAAGAAAGTACATACAACTCCTTCTGATAATAAATTCCATAAAAATAATAAATTAAATGAAGATAGAGTAGTCAAAGTTTCAACGTCTAAACATTTAATTTTATACTAATACTAGATTGTATAATTGTTAGTATTTTAATAATATATATATAAATTATCATGTAACTATATAATTTAGTATGATATTTGGTATTTCAATATGTTATCTATAAATATCAAATATCGTATCGAATATCAAAATAATTAAAATGCTCACCACATCAAATACCATAATACCTAAAGCACGATATCAAAAATTTTGATTCAATATGCCGACTCATTCTTCTCTTGCATATGTTTATCAGCCTCTTGAATGATAGGTCATACTATACTACCCTTAGTCGGGTAACAATTATCATTGTGAATCACCTTATAATAATGAAATAAAATTATATTTATTTTTGAATCACATATCATATATTCAGGTTTTGTCTAATATTTTATTATGAGGTAAAAACATATCTCCTTTTTATCATCTTTTCTTTTTTCTCTATATATATATTAGTCATCAAAAAATAATTCATGTACTATTAGAGATTAATCGCAGTTTGAGCAGATTTTTGAAATTGTAACAATCTATTCCTTCAATATAGCATTTGTTAGGGTGTAAGTTCCCGGGTAGAAGTTTCCCTAGGATGAGAGTTGTTAAAATCTCAGGCTAGGATGGTTTCTGAAAATTGAGTGTTGTGTAGTTTAAAGATTGTTTGTATCTTGGGGTGTAAAGTTTAATGTTTTTGAGGTGATGTTTTGGTTGATGAGACGTATAGTGATCTATAGAAACTTTCAGAATGAGAAACGGATTCGTAGAACTCCGGTTATGACATTTGTCGCGATAGGACAAATCTGTGTCGTTGAAAAACCAAGAGAGTGTTGTAAAAAGGGAAAATTTTGGAAAGTCCCACAAGTTTCTGGTTAAGGACTGCTATAGCGGTTCTAGTACCACCATAGCAGGACCATTGTAGCAGTCAATGAGTTTAAGTTACGGACCATCATAGCGGGCTTTTGGCCGATACAGCGGAACCGCTGAAGCAGATAAAGTACGTGTCACGACCTAAACCCGTCGTGAGTAGCACCCACACTACTCATCCGGTGGGAGAATCAATAACCCCAGAAGCATTGAACAACACTTAGGTAGAATATGAAAACTATCCCATAAATAGTTTAATAAGTAGCAATACAACAACTTAAGAAATGCGGAAACAAAATACAAAATCGAAACCCCCTAAAAATCAAAAGCCGATATACAAAAACATACTACAAATGTCAACAGGGGATGCAACCCCAAAACTAAAGGAAAGTAACAAGTCCAAACAAAGGACAATATCGAAGGAAGATAGATCTCATGGTAGGCCGGATATGCTGCTCACCCTGAAATCCAGAAATTAGCTGCTGAAATCACAAGTGAAGTCTCGAAGAATCCGCTGGAATATATGTTGCACTCACAGAAGTAAATGCAGGTGTAGTATCATCACACAATTAAACACAGTGTACTGGTAGGGTCATTGACTAACCCAAGATAAAATTATGGACACTTAACCAAAATATAGTACAATTAGCTAACACATGCTCCCACATTATACATTCAGCACATAAGTACAAATGGCATTTAAGAGGCAACACCAACAAGTCAACAAATATCACCAAGTCAAAGATAGTCAATTCAAATCAAGATAAATAAGCTAATATCAAACATAGCAATTACAGTTTCCCCGGTTCACTAAAGGAACCATCACACCATTACATACCTTGTAACCCGTACATACATGCTAAGGGTTATATACCCACCCTCTAGCCATGACCTGCAGGGGACAATTACTGTCCACGTACTAAAACCCCAGACATGAATGTTTGTAATCCTTAATACAACCATAACCTATGAGAATGTCCCAAATATGGAAACATTCCACAATTCACAATATAAGGCAGGCCAAGTCATAAAGCAAGTAAACAATACATGGACCACACCCATAAGCTTACATTAACCAATCACATTACAAGGTAGTTAATATGTACATATAATATAAGTTGGATTAATTACGCCACCATCACCTACCTCGAACCAAGCTTGCACAACTCTAAGCCGGAGCTTTGCCTTTCCGTGGCCCTTCCGCTCATTTGTGGTCTAAAACATACGTACAAATACCGTATTAATGAAAAGACCAAACATGGTGGGATTTATAACTCACCCCCAATCCCCTAAGGTCAGTTCATGATCGTTCCCTTATCGTTCTAGGGGATATTTTCCCCGTAATTCACTTAAAACTACCAATATCATGAAGTGTTTAGTGAATTAACGGAATGCAAGGCCAATTTCATGGTTAATAAACAAAACCCATTAGCATAATACTTATTTTCCCCTGTACACCAGAAATCATCCAAAAATCTACCCTAAAACCCTTACCAAATTCTGTAATTTAAGGATTCTAAGGATTAGTAAGTAATTACAAGTTAAAAGGAATGAAATCCTTACCTTAACAAAGCTAAACGGAGGAAAACTGATGATTTTCGCCCTAAATCGCCCTTTTCTTATCCCAGAATGAGTTTAGAAAATAAAAACTATTTTGGAGGGAAAATCCCATTAAACTGCAGTTTCTACCACTATAGTGGTACCAAACCGCTATAGTAGTAGCCGGCCACTATAGCGGCGTTGACCGCCCTTGACCACTACTATAGCGGTAATTTCTCTGCTATAGCAGGCACCGCACACTGCTATAGTGGTGTCAATAAGACAGTAAGTTCGTCTTCACCCAAAATTTCCACTTTTTACAACACACTTTGTTCCTGGGACATTCCAAATGATACCTTTTACGCTAAGGTCAATTCCGGGAGTTCTACTAACTCAAATTCAGTTTTGTAAAATCCTACGGATTTCTTATTGCCTTAGGTAACTTAGAATTAACACAATTCCCACCGAACCGGTCTAAATCATTCCTAGATTTCTCTAGACTACCTCTCACTCCATAACAGGGCGAAACTAGCCTAGCCTGAATTTTGTAACTTCAAAACAGGAAGAAATTTAGGCACTATATTTTAAACATAGGACTTACACGTAATGACGAAGAGTGTCATTACAACAGATACCATTTACCCATAGTTCATCCCCGAATGATCAAATAAGAAAAATTAGGCCAAAATGTGAAATGAGAAGAGTACTTGTGCCCTCAAACAGTTGCGGGTACTTGTCTTGCATGTCCTTCTCAGTTTCCCAAGTAGCTTCTTCAACCAGAAGATGCTTCTATTGAACCTTCATCAAATGAATTTCCTTCGTTAATCACTACAGGTTCCTCCTTATAAGCCAAATCCTTATCCAAAAGCACCGAATCCCATTTAATAATGTAGTCCCCATCTCTATAGTACCGTTTTATCATAGAAACATGAAATACTAGATAACCCCCCCCCCCCAACAAACCCAGTGTAGAGCTAACCTGTACTTAATGGGACCCACTTCCTCAAGAACCTCGAAGGGACCAATATATCCAGGCCTAAGCTTGCCCTTTTTACCAAACCTCATGACTCCCTTCATAGGAGACACCTTGAGCAGCACTTGCTCCCCAGTGTTGAAGTACATATCCCTTACCTTTCAGTCTGCATACTCTTTTTGTCTACTTTGGGTAGCCAATATCTTAGTTTGAATAATTTTTACCTATTCTTGAGCATCCTTCACTAAGTCGGTGCCCAAAGGTTTGACATCACCCGCCTCAAATCACCCAATAGGTGACCTGTACTTTCTCTCATAGAGTGCCTCGAACAGGCCCATATCAATACTAGAGTGATAATTATTGTTGTATAAAAACTCATAACATGGAAGGAACTGGTCCCAATGACCACCAAAATCAATCACACAGGCTCTCAACATATCATCTAGCACCTAAATTGTCCGCTCTGACTGACCATTAATCTGAGGATGGAAGGCAGTGCTAAAAGCAAGCTTGGTGCCCAACTCTTCATGCAACCTATCCAAAATTTGGAAGTATACTTTGCATCCCTGTCTGAAATGATAGAAAATGGCACCCCATGAAGTCTGATGATCTCCTTGACATATACTTTTGCCAACTACTGAGAGCTGTAATCTACCCGAACTGGCAAGAAATGAGCTGATTTCGTCAGTTGATCAACTATCACCCAAATAGAGTCATACTTCCCCAATGTCCTAGGGAGCCCCACCACAAAGTCAATAGCAATATACTCCCACTTCCACATAGGTATAGGCATCCTCCGTAGTAAGCCCTCGGGCCTTTTATGTTCAGTAGGCCTTTGATGCTCATACTTTACCTACTGACAGTTATGACACTTGGACACGTAATCTACTATGTCCCTCTTCTTCTACGACCACCAATAAAGTTGTCTCCAGTCGCGGTACATATTGTTCATGCCCGAATGAATAGAATAACGTGAGATATGGGTCTCTGAAAGTATATCAGTGATCAAGTCACCAACCCGAGGACCACATATCCTTTCTTTAAACCATAATACCCCTCCATCATCGAGAGTGGCGTCCGCTCCCTCCCCGCTCACTACCTTATTTTGGAGTGCATTCAACTTCTTATCCTTGAACTGTTTGGCCTTAATCTGTGCCACAAATGCTGATTTTACCTCTACACTAGCCAATATTACACCCTTATTTGAGACCCCAAACTGCATACTCAAAGATGCTAGAGTCTGAAACTCTCTAGCTAATGGTCTCCTAGACACTCTCAAGTATGACAAGCTGCCCCTACTTATGGCCTTTCAGCTCAATGCATTTGCCACCACATTGGCCTTACCCGGATGCTACTGAATATTCACATCATTGTCCTTTAACAATTACATCCACCGTCTCTGCCTTAAGTTCAAATATATTTGGGTAAACACATGTTGCAGACTACGATGATCCATGAAGACCTCACACTTGACACCATAAAGATAGTGTCTCCAAATCTTCAAAGCAAAAGCTATCGTTGTCAACTCTAAATCATGGGTTGGGTAATTTCTCTCATGAGGCTTCAACTGCCTCTAAGCATATGTAATCATATTCTTATCCTGCATAAACACAATACCCAAACCCAAAAGTGAAGCATCACATAACACAATGAAATCCTTACCTTCAATCGGCAGCAAAAGAATAGGCATTGTAGTCAAGAGTGTTTTGAGCTTTCGAAAGCTCTCCTCACACTAGCCTGACTAAAAATATGGCACCTCCTTTTGAGTCAACCTTGTCAAGTAAGTTACAATAGTTGCAAAGTTCTTGATGAACCTATGGCAATAACTATTAAGACCCACAAAGCTTCTCACCTCAGTCACTGAACTAGGCCAAATCCAACTCTTAATTGTTTTAATTTTCTAAGGGTCCACCATCACTCCCTTCTCCAAAACCACATGCCCTAAGAAGGAAATCGAAGATAACCAACATTCATATTTGGAGAACTTAGCAAACAACCGCCTTTCCCTCAAAAATCCCAAAAATATACGGAGATGGTCTGCATGCTCTTCTTTAGTTTTGGAGTAAATAAGAATATCATCAATAAACACAATCACGAAAGAATCCAAAAAGGATTTAAAGATGTCATTCGTCAAACTTATGAAAGCTGCAAGTCTATTAATTAATCCAAAAGACATTACTAGAAACTCGTAATGACTATTTCGAGTTCTAAAAGTTATCTTTGGAATACCTTCCAGTCTAGTTTTTAACTGATGATAAATTGACCGCAAATCAATCTTTAAGAAAATTATTGCACCCTGTAGCTGATCAAACAAGTCATCTATGAGAGGTAAAGGATATTTATTTTGGATGGTGACCTTATTCAACTGCCTGTAATCGATACACATCCTCATACTACCATCTTTCTTCTTGACAAAAAGAACCGGAGCACCCCAAGGTAAAGAACTTGGACGAATGAAACCCTTGAAAGTAGTTCCTACAACTGAGTTTTGAGTTCCCTCAACTCTACAGGAGCCATTCAATAAGGTTGAATAGATATAGGATGAGTGCCCGGCTCTAAGTCAATATAGAAGTCAATATCCCTATCAGGAGGAATACCCGATAAATCTGAAGGGAACACATCCTAGAACTCGGAAACTACTGGAACTAACTCAATAGAAGGGGACCCTACACCCACATCCCAAAAATGAGCTAGAAATGTTGAACACTCCTTCCCCACTAGCCTCCTAGCCCAAACATATGATATAATCCTTACTGGTTTGGCCTTATACACTCTCTCCCACTCTAGTTCCTTCATCCCAGGCATAACTAGAGTCACTGTTTTGGCATTATAATTTAAAACAACATGATACAGAGATAACCAGGTCATACCCAAAAATACATCAAAGTCCAACATATCTAAGATAATTAAGTCTACCCAAGTCTGAAAACCCATAAACAAAATAGGACAAGATCGATAAACATGGTAACCACCATAGACTTCCCAATCGGAGTCGACACATGCCGTGATAGTTCAGAATATCATAAACCAGACTCAGACCCATAGCAAACTGAACAGACACATAAG
This sequence comes from Capsicum rhomboideum, assembly GCA_031232105.1. Taxonomy (NCBI): domain Eukaryota; kingdom Viridiplantae; phylum Streptophyta; class Magnoliopsida; order Solanales; family Solanaceae; genus Capsicum; species Capsicum rhomboideum. The sequence goes on along the minus strand of CP124708.1, from coordinate 52,807,807 downwards.
AATAAGTAGACCCCATATCAAATAAGACAGAAGCCATTCGGTTACAGATAGAAATAGTACCTGTGATCACTGCGTTAGAAGCCTCGGCATCAGTCTTTCTTAAAAATACATAATAATGGGCCCGATCATCAATTTAAGCTAAATCTCTACCCAGCTGCTCTCCTACGCCACCGTTATCATGGCCACCTGCCTGATTTCCCCATCCACCCCGTGGATAACCCCTGCCATTACCCGCTCCTCTACCTATCTGAACTAATGCCCAAGCCTGCTACTGAGTTTGGCCATTCGCCTCTCTCACTAGACACTTCCTCTTAAAATGACCAACAACACCATAATGATAACACCCACGCTCTAGAGAAGGCCGACTGACAAAAGAATAAGAAACCCTTTGGCCTCTAACAACTTGAGTATGAGAAGGTCCTTTAGCCGGTACCATAGTAGAAGCTGGCATAGCAGACTAAATAAGGCGAGCTGAAAAGGCCTGCTGGCCCTTAGAATAGGATCCACTAAATTCCCAATATTTCAAAACTTTTTGGCTAACATCTTAGCCTGTCCCACCTGCACCACACCTTCCAACTTCTTTACATAGTCTGACACATCATTGAACCCCTTTCCAGTAAAAGTCATCTGCACAATGTCAAAACCTGAAGATCATAATTCAAGCCCTTAACAAAGAGACAAATCCTCTCTTCCTCTGTAGTCAACAGCGGAGTAGCCTAGCAAGATAAAGCGTGAAAATTTGCTTCATAAACCGCAATAGTCATATCACCCTGTTCCAAATCCAAAAACTTATCCTTCTTATGATCATGAAAGGTACGAGGTACATACTTATCAAAAAATAGAGCATGAAACTACTCCCAAGTCAAAGGAGGAAAAACAGGTGATCGATATTCATTATATGCCCTCCACCACTACTTAGCATTCTTCTCCAGTAGAAAAGTCACAAACTCAACCTTATGTTGCTTCACAATACCCATCTTGTCCAACCTCTTATAGCAATCAATAATAAACTCAAAAGCATCCTCAGATTTTGTACCCTGAAACGTCAGAGGTTTCATCTTCAAAAACTTAATCAGCAAATTATATTCAGTACCAGTCATCACAAAACCCAAAACCAATCGAGGAAAAGCATCTATGCCCGAAGTCTCATCCATCTTAGGAGTCATAGCAATAGTAGGGTGCATAACTGGAGCCTGGTAAGACGACACAATTGGGGTGGCTCCAGTCCCAGCCAACCTGCTCCGAAAAGCTAACACTTGTTGAATGATCTATGGAGACATGAGAGGTAGAGCTGCAAACCCAACTGGTGTCGCCACCTTAGGCTCTATGTCTTAGTCCTATGCTACTTCCCTCTCCTCAAAATGATCCTGAGGTGGGGGAGGGGATGTTGCCCTCTCATTAGACTGACCAATAGTTACGTGAGATCCACCCCTAGCGGGTATGGCTCATCCCCGTCCACTCTTTCTTCTCCCCGTCACTTATCCCCTTTTTATTACGGCTGGATCTTCAGGGAAGCAGTCGGTACAGGGGATGCAGCTCAAGTTTCATTAGACCTAGTATTCACCATTTTCGAACAAAAGAGTAAAGAGATCAGATACCAATTTGGATCACCAAATACCAATTGGAATCAAGTCATAGCACGAAAGAAGAATGAAAGACAGATTTCTTAAAGCCCTGTAGCCTACCAAACAAAAGTACAGATGTCTCCCTACCATTTCGTGAGACTCTACTGGACCCATTTTCGTACAATGAGATTGACGAAACCTAGGATCTGATACCAAGTTTGTCACGACAAAAACCCGTTGTGAGTGGCACCCACAATACTCACCCAGTAGGAGAACCAATAACCCTAGAAGCATTAAACAACAATTAGGTAGAATACAAAAAATATCCCATAAATAGTTTAATAAGTAGCCAATCCAACAACTTAAGAAATGTGAAAACAAAATACCAAACTGAAATCCCCTAGAACCCGAAAGTCGATGTACCAAAACATACTACAAATGACAACAGGGTATGCAACCCCCAAAACTAAAGGAAAGTAACAAGTCCAAACAAAGGAAAATATCCAAGGAAGATAAATCTCATGGTATCCTGGATATGTTGCTCACCCTGAAATCTACAAATAAACTGCTGAAGTCACAAGTGAGGCCTCGAAGAATCTGCTGAAATATATGTTGCACTCACAGAAGTAAATGCAGGTGTAGTATCACCACACAATAAAATACAGTGTACTGGTAGGGTCATTGGCTAACCTAAGATGACAATATGGACACTTAACCAAAATATAGTACAATTAGCTAACACATGCTCCCACATTATATATTCAGCACATAAGTACAAATGTCATTTAATAGGCAACATCAATAAGTCAATAAATATCAGCAAGTCAAAGATAGTCAATTCAATTCAAGATAAATAAGCTAATATCAAACATAGCAATTACAGTTTCCCCGGTTCACTCAAGGAACCATCACACCATTACATACCTTGTAACCCGTACACACATGCTAAGGGTTATATACCCACCCTCTAGCCATGACCAGCAGGGGACAATTACTGTCCACGTACTAAAACCCCAGACATGAATGTTTGTAATCCTTAATACAACCATAACCTGTGAGAATGTCCCAAATATGGAAACATTCCACAATTCACAATATAAGGCAGGCCAAGTCATAAAGCAAGTAAACAATGCATGGACCACACCCATAAGCTTACATTAACCAATCACATTACAAGGTAGTTAATATGTACATATAATATAAGTTGGATTAATTACTCCACCATCACCTACCTCGAATCAAGCTTGCATAACTCTAATCCGGAGCTTTATCTTTCCATACCCCTTCTTCTACTTGTTCATGGTCTACAACATTCATAAAATACTGTATTAACAAAATGACTGAACATGGCAGGATTTACAACTCACCCCCATCGCCCTAAGGTCAGTTCATGATCATGTCCTTATTGTTTTAGGGCTATTTTACCCGTAATTTACCTAAAACTATCAATTTCATAAAGTGTTAAGTGAATTAAAGGAATGTAAGGCCAATTTCATGGTTAATAAACAAAACCCATTAGCATAATACTTATTTTCCCCTGTACACCAGAAATCATCCAAAAATCTACCCTAAAACCCTTACCAAATTCTGTAATTTAAGGATTCTAAGGATTAGTAAGTAATTACAAGTTAAAAGGAATGAAATCCTTACCTTAACAAAGCTAAACGGAGGAAAACTGATGATTTTCGCCCTAAATCGCCCTTTTCTTATCCCAGAATGAGTTTAGAAAATAAAAACTATTTTGGAGGGAAAATCCCATTAAACTGCAGTTTCTACCACTATAGCGGTACCAGACCGCTATAGCGGTGTTGACTGCCCCTTGACCACCGCTATAGAAGTAATTTCTCTGTTATAGTGGTCACCGTTATAGTGGTGTGCCAACCTCTATAGAAGTGTCGACAAGACAATAAGTCCATTAAGCAGGCAGCTCATGGTCGACGTGCCTGCCTCAGCTGCTTCAACCGTAATTTTACTATATCACCCCTAATTAATTATTATAAGTCATCTAAGTATTAAAAAATTAATAATATTTAATAAAAAAAGATAAAATAGACTCAAAATGATAAATTAACTCTTGATGTTTTAAAGTAACTTGACGTCTTATATGGGGCCCACTTAAATTTTTTTCACAAGTTTTTTAATAGTAATTTTACTATATCACTTCTAATTAGTTATTATAAGTCATTTAAGTATTAGAAAATAAACAATACTATTTCTATACTTATAAGTGGGGATGCAGCGAAGCTGCTGAAGCAGGCAGGTTATGGTCGACGTGCCTGCTTCAGCTGCTTTAATTATGATTTTACTATATCGCCCCTAATTAATTATTATAAGTCATCTAAGTATTAAAAAATTAAATTGAGACAAAACAGTATAAATATTTGGCCCCATATAAGACGTCAAATTAATTTAAAACACCAACAGTTAATTTATCATTTTGAGTCTGTTTTAACTTTTTTTATTAAATATTATTAATTTTCTAATACTTAAATGACTTATAGTAATTTATTAGGGGTGATATAATAAAATCATAACTAAAGCAGCTGAAGCAGACTTGTCATCAACTCATTAAAAGTCTATTTTTTAAAAAATTTCTATTATATTTTTAAAAGAATACTCCCTTTTTGACACAGATATTACTATTAGAAAGTACTTTATCTGTCCATTTTTAATTTATAATTTTGTATCTATTTTATCTTTGTTATTAAATATTAATTATTTTCTAATACTTAAATGACTTATAATAACTAATTAGAAGTGATATAGCAAAATTACTATAAAAGTTACTTCTAATAAAAATTTAAGTGGTCCTCATATAAGACGTCAAGTTAATTTAAAACATCAAGAGTTAATTTATTATTTTGTGTCTATTTTACCTTTTTTTAATTAAATAATCATACAGCTAACATGGATTCAACATATCATTAAACAATAATGTTGTGCCTATTTAAATGTTGCAAAGGCAAGCAGGAAGAAATTATTACAAATTAAATCTCCATCGAACCATTAAGTGTTGCAGCATTACAAAACTTTTACGAACCAAGTATAACCTCATCATTACTTGTTATGTGATGATTTCTAATTTACTTATATTTGATTTATGTTTATGTGTGGGTCTGAGTTAAGTCGGCCAATGATACCTACCAGTACGTAGTGTTTGTACTGATACTACTATGAGATCTTCTTTTGTTGAGTGAAAGCAGTATTTCAGAGACTTTTTTGAGACCTCACCTCTAGGGTGTAACCAACTATTTTTTATCAAAGGATGAGCACTTATCTTTAGGTTGCCGTGGATCATCTCAGTAGATCATGTACATCTATTCAGACAATGATGCTATTATTTATTTCATAGTTTTGGAGATTGTTTTAGACATTGGTTTTTGTTAGAGGTTCTTGTACGATGACTTTCAGGTTCTTGGAGATTGTAATAGGTAGTTTGATTTTCTGCACTTTTATCTATCTATTAGGCTTTTTGAGATATTAATCTTTAAGGTTAAGTTTAGCTATATTCTGTCAAAAAAATGGCTAAGTACTTGGGTCAAGGTTTTGGTTAGATGGTTCTCCCACCGAAGGGTTAGTGTGGATGACACTCATGGCCATTTGGATCATGATAAAGTTAGTATCAGAGCCCTAGTTTTGTCAATCTCATCTCACGAGAACTTGTCTAGTAGAGTTTTATATTAGTGCCCTAGTTTTGTCAATCTAATCTCACAAGAGCATGTCTAGTAGAGTCTTGCGAAATGATACAAAGATGGTTGTACTTTTTTCCGAAAGGCTATAAAGAACTAGGAAATACTGAATTTCTTCTTTTTTCATGTTATTACTTCATTCCAATTGGTATCTGACTTCTTTTATTCTTATTCTCGCAGATGATGAGAACATGAGCTAATGGAGCTAGAAAGCAGAGGCATCCGAACTAACCATTGGGGCTGCAATTTGTGGCAGAGAACAAGCGAGGGGGGGATAAGTTAAAGGAAGGAGAACCCCCACCCCTCAGTAAAAGAGCTCAGGCAGTTGTTGTGCCGGTTAGAGAAAGATTAGAGTCTGCTCTCCCACCTAAGGATGTTCCTAAGATTATAGAGGATGGAGTGCCACCAGTTCAGGTTAAGGGACTACCAGTTCAGGGAGGTGCAGCTCCGATGTAGATGTCTTTTTACATGATAAAACATGTGTTGAGCTTTTTGAGTCGGTTGGCTAGTAATAGGGCTATATCTGCAGTTCCTACTTTTTAGCATCCAATAGTACAACATAATACTGCTGTGGCTCCCAAAATGGATGAGGCGTCAGAGACAGGTGCTTTTCTATAATAGGCAATGGGTCCAATGATGACCCGAGATGAACATGATTTGTTTTACAAGTTTGTCAAGATGAAGCCTCCTATTTTTCATGGCGCCGAGTCTGAGAATGCCTAGTAGTTCATAATTAATTGCCATGAGAGACTTCACAAGATGGGGATAGTGGAGAGATATAGGGTAGAGTTCGTGACTTCCAATTTCAAGAAGATACCAAGATATGAAGGAGCGCATACGTAGAGTGCAGGGCTGCAGGTTTGCCTCCATTGATATGGACTCAATTTTATTTGGTGTTTCTAAAGTAGTATGTTCCTCGTACTTTGAGGGACAGGAAAAATGATGAGTTTATTAATCTTGAGTAGGGGAACATGTTAGTTGTGGCCTATAAGGACAAATTTCATTCTGTGTATCGATATTCTTCACAGTTACTGAATACAAAGGAGGAGTAGATTCACTGCTTTATGAAAGGGTTAAATACCAGTCTTCATCATTCTGTACTTCAGATGTCATCTTCTGGAAAGACCTTCCAGGAGATGGTTGATTTTGTTAAAAAGGTAGAAGTTGCGAGGAAAGATGGTTATGCCAAGTCAGCGGGGAACAAGGCCCATAGTATAGGCAATTTCAGTGGTTCTTATTCTTGGGGGCAGGTTCGTAAAGATACCCTGACCACCCTATTAAGTCCGCGATGCAGGTGTCTATTGAGGGTCCATCAAGGGTCAACCAGATGTCTTCAAACTTTGGTGGTTAAATCACTTCATCTTTATCAGCTTAGCGACTCACCCTAGACCATACATATTATAAGTACGGTGGGGTTTGTCACGTTCAGAGATTTTGTCCTAATTTTAGGCAGTTTAATTAGTCGGGCCAGCAATAGGCTTTCCAAGCCTTAGTTCCAGCAGGTAGAGAAGGTGGAGGTAATGGTATAGGTCATCTCCAGGGTGAGCATGGTGGTCACTAGGTGGGTATAGGTGGAAACCAGGCTAACTGAGGTGGTGGGCATGCAGATCGAGGTGTTCATCAACCCGATAGGCGCGGTGCACAGATGGGAGACAGATTCAAATGTTATGCTTTTCTAGACAGGCCCGAGGCAGAGGCATCCGACACAGTGATCATAGGTACTATTCTTGTCTATGACCGGATGGCCACTTTTTTATTTGATCTTGGTTCTACATTTTCATAGGTGTATGTTAAATTGGGGTTGGACATGGTTTGTGATATGTTTGATACTCTGGTGCATGTGTCCACTCCAGTTGGGGATTCAGTTGTTATTGATCAAGTCTATCTTTTTTGTTCATGGGGTACCAGACTTGGGCAGATTTAGTGATTTTAGATATGGAGGATTTCAACATCATTCTTAGGATGAGTTGGTTATCTCCATACCATGCAAATCTAGACTGTCATGCTAAGATAATAACAGTAGCTATGTCAGGGATGGATAGGCTAAAGTAGTAGGGTGACTATAATCCTACTCCTATGAGACTTATTTCTTTCCTTCGTGCAAAAAGGCTGATTGGGAAGGTGTGTCAGGGTTTCTTAGCCCATTTTTGGGATATTAGAGCTGAGGTCCTTCCCGTTGAGTCAGTTTCGGTGGTGTGTGACTTCCTATAGGTTTTTCTTGATAATTTGCATAGTATGTCACCAGATCATGGCGTTGATTTCTGTATTGATTTTAGAGTCAGACACTCGTCCCATCTCTATTCCCCCTATAGGATGACACCAACTGAGTTAAGATAGTTAAAGGACAGTTATAGGAATTGCTAGATAAATGGTGTTATTTGTCCTAGTGCTTCTTAGTGGGGTGCTCCAGTGTTGTTTGTTAATAAAAAGGATCCTTTCACCCTTGTGTCCCAAAATAACTTCATAAATTCTAGTTTTCCATGAAGTACAATTTATTGTTCATACTCTGATCATGATTTCACTTCACATTCAATATTTTTATGATCATTACATTATGACTACGTTTTTCCATAATGTTTACAATCAGTATGACATATTACTTTCATGACTTGATTTTTAATATGATTATACAACATTTCACACGATTTAGTTTTATTTAGAAAATTTGGTGTGTTATGAACACACAATCTTAGAACCTAGTAAAAACAAGCATGATTTATTTCAGTATACAGATTTTCAAAATGCCTTCAAACAGGTTCTAACCTAGTTCTCAGTACATCAGTTTTAAATGATCTACCAGTATAGTATAAGTTTGGGAGTAGTACTTAGCACTGATTTAGACTAAGGCCTCAATTTCAAACGTCCTAGAACTATGTGCCATCGTAGGTTTATTTATCCCTCTCAGTTTGGGCATCATATAAGTGATCACACCAGTTATGCCTTTATACCTTGGCAAGTTATATTGGGTCCTCTCGATGGGTCGTATGCCTCAAAATCCACATTTAACTCACGTGGTTTATGTTTGTTAATAGACACCCCCACAGACTCAGATTAAGTATATTTGTACATGACCCTCAGTTCAGTTTTACTTGCATTATTTCGTGGATTTTTAGAGTATCTTTGCATATCAATATTTATGCATATCATTATTGTGTCATTGTACCATAATTCAGTGCAGTTTTGCACTTAGCTTGTATTCAATATAGTTTATCAGTATTATCAGCCTTATCAGTTTTATGTTATATCTTGCATATATTACATGCTCAGTACATATAAATTACTGATCACATAATTTCCTTTACGTTGTATTTCTTATGATATAGGTTCGAGCGTTCAGTCTCAGTACCACGATTAGTACGTTCTGCTGCCACCTCAGCAACTACTAGTGGTGAGTCCTTATCATCTGAGGATGAGTATTCATGATTATTTCCTTTTAGTATTACTTTTAGTTTCAGTATTTAGAGTTAGTTGGGGACTTGTCCCAGCAACTCATTAGTAATAGAGGCTTTTCAGACATAGAGTTAGACTTTCAACATTTCAGTTCCTTTCAGTATTGGTGTTTTATTTAGACTTGGTATCATTTTAGATAATTTTTTAAAATTAGTTTAGCTTCCGCATAGTTATTCAGTTAATCCAGTTTTTGTAGTCTTATGCCATGTCATGGGTTAGCTTGGGGTCATTTGTAGCTCTAAGCACCGTGTTACATCCAGGGTGTAGACTTGGGTCATGACAAACTTAGTATCAGAGCATCAGGGTCAGGTTTCCTAGGGTGTCTGAAAGTCGCGTTAAGTAGATGTCACGACCCAATTTCTTAGGTCATGATGGCACTTCTTTAACCCACCAGTAGGTAAGCCAAGCCATAGCCCGAAATGGCAAATAATGGGCTAACGGGTGGAAGATAAAAAGGAACAAGAATGAAATCAATAACAACAATAATATAAGCTGAATCAAAGAGATATACATATATATTACATGTTGTACAAGAGAGAGAGAGAGGGGATAAAATATACAAAATAAATCCCTCCCAAGACCTGGTAAGGCTGATACAAGAGCCACTAGGACCAAAACAAAAGTACTAGACAGAATCCAAAATATACATATATACACAGTAGTCTAGGAGATACAAAAGACTATAACTGAAATAGATGGAGGAGGATCAGCTCTGGACTCTAGAAAGCTCACCCCGTCTCCAGATTAGTAGCAGGGCCTGAGGATAATGTCAATGTTGGTGGATCGTACTCGGATCTACATCAGGGAAAAGATTCAGAAGTGCAGTATAAGTACCAAAGCAACGGGTACTCAGTAGACATCATCAGCTGACTGAGCTCAAATAGAGTAAAAGCGTAAATATAATGCGAGTGTGTAAGCTAAAGTCAACAATAAAGGGGGTAAAATGTAAATATCCACTAAAATAGGCAAGTACAATAAAAGAATTAAATAACTCAAAAGTAACAGCAAAGACCTAATCAACAACCTAACTGGGGGCCCATAAGCCAGAAGGCACACACAAGAAGACAATTAACGCTACCGAGCCCCCATAAGTCGATGGATGCAGACAAGAAGAACAAAGGTAAGAAACATAAATAACCACTAACTACACTAGTCTTAGTAACCTTTCGACCCCAAATCCATAATGAAAGTGTATACATGTACCGGGCTTGAACCAAAATTAACTGATAGTAACAAAAGGACGGTCGCCGAGCTCGAAACAAAAATAGTGGATAATAACAAGATGCCAAATGATCCAGGTATAACAAAACCTAGTACGATTGCCAGAACTCCCAGTAACAACCATAATCAACACCAGAACATCCCAACCGTGATCAAAGACATTTGTCGAACTCGAACCAGAACTCACAGTAACCAAATCGTAACCAGAAATAGCTGATCCCATAAGAAGCCAACCTTAACCATAAACTGAATCCAAACTCATACTGGAACTCATAAATAGTAAACCATAACCATGAACCAATGCCAATCTCGTACCATAACTCATAAAAATTATAATAGAGCATACGCGGGGATTGAACCAGAGCTGAAATATATATGTATATAAGCATAACTAGTTAGCGGAAAGAAATCCAAAGGTTTTAGGCCAAGCACAAATCCCTAAAGTCATATAACAAATCTCGGGAGGTTAAATCCCCTAAGGCGAGGCGGGACCCCATCTACTAGGTCAAGGTAGTGCAGTCCAGGGTCAGTTACTACTCTACCCGGGGAAAAAAAACACTAAACAGGCCAGAAGTCAAGTCTACGCCAACCCCAATGCAAGGAAATAGCCTAAGGTAGCAACTAGGAGTCTAACTAAGGCTAAAAGTACTTCAAACAAAATATACTATCTAAATGGGAAAGTGGGGCCCACTACAGGGTCTCGATAACCCAACCTAAGTTAAAACCTACCCTAGTCTAGCATAAGGCTTCCCAATCCATCTCTAAGGTACTATAAGTACCAATTCTAGTCCTAAAGGATGATAATACACTACCCTAAGGGAGAACGGGCACAAATTCTACCAAAACGGGGCCCTAATCGGCTAAATAAGGCATAAACATGCTAAATGATAATAGGCTAAAATTACCTGACTAAAACTAGCATATAGTATACTAATACCATAATCAAGCTCAATCTAAAAGAAGGGTAAGCCTAGCCTACCTGGACGCTGCCGAACGCTCGTCGAATCCTCTAAATCATAGTTTTCCCCTTTCGACAAGACTCTAAGAGTTGCCACGCTATCAAAACAAAGATCTGTGCATTAAGATCAGAAAATCGATACCCATATTGTGTATAAATACTCTGGGTCAAAATATCAGACTAAAAAATCCCCCGTGGGGCCTACTTATGGAATTCTAAAATTGAAACCGTCGCAACGTCCCACGCAACTCAAGGATCAACTGCCATATAATTTAGCTAAATCTAAGCCTAAAACATTCCTCAATTGAGTCCCAAAGAATTCGAAGAAATAATGAAATAAACTACTAAATTAAGCAGAAATTGAGGTGATTACTTACGAGTTAACGATGCTAAAACACTTGCAAATACTTTCCCGAGCTAAAACCAGCTTCACTTATCGAATTTCCATAAGATTTTGAGCTCACACTAGTCTACAATGGTGTTTTAACACTTAGAGTTTAAGCTGGAAAGAGGAGAAAGAGCTATTTTTAACATACCAGTGAAGTCCGTTTTAGCGGCTCAATGACCGCTAAAGTGGTCACCGCTAAAGCACCCATATGGCCGCTGAAGCGGCCAAGCCTAGGCTGGCCAAACTCCGCTAAACCGGTCCAGGGTAGCTAAAGCAGCTACTACTAAAGCAGAGCCCAGCCGCTAAAGTGGGTACAACTAAAGCAGTCCCCTGGCCGCTTAAGCGGCTGCACCAGATACTTGGCACCAACCAAGTTTAACTAGTCTCACGGACTCCGATCGGGTGCTCGTGATTAGTTCAAAAATTTATACTGGCAAATGAACTATGATACCCTACCAAATTCGGCATTACAAACTCAACGGTGCCATCAAAATTTCCATCCAGGGTCAGTTCGATAAAAAATGGGTCCCACACCCCCAAGGGCAGTTTTTACCAAAATCCACCCAATAGTCCAAAATGAATCCGGAAGCCTCGGGACCAGGACCAAGGGTCCCCCTAGCTTAAAGTCAAAATTTTGGAGCTATTGCGACTGTCATAAATGGTATTCAAGGCTGTTTATCTAAGGTTTTGGCCAGAGACCCCTTTCTTAACTTCAAAAGCTCCAAATTAGAAAAATGGCACTAAAAACTAAACGAACTGCTCGGTAACTAAACTGTCAGTCCCAGCAAGTCATAAATAATCTAGGGCATCTATAGGAAAGCTTTAAACATATAAAAAGCATGAAAACATAGTAAATGACCTAGAGGGTCATTACAACATCCACTACTAAAAGGACTTTAATTTGCCAAAGTAAAGGTTCAAGATGTACCTGAAGGCTCGAACAGGTAGGGATACTGGGAACGCATATCACATTCGGTATCCCAGGTAGCCTCCTCGAATGGACGATGTCGGCACTGAACCTTAACTATAGGAATATCTTCTGAGCACAACCGTTTGACATCTCTAGCCAAAATAGACACAGGCTCCTCTATGAAGATCAACCTCTCATCCAGGTGAACCAAGTACCATCGAAGCATGTGAGACTCATCCGAAATGTAGTGCTGTAGCATAGATACATGAAAAATAGAATGGACGGCTGAAAAAATTGGAGGCAAAGCTAACTCATATGCTACCTCCCCCACTGTTCGTAGAATCTCAAATGGCCCGATATACTTGGGGATAAGTTTGCCCCTCCTCCCAAACCTCATCAAGCCTTTCATAGGCGATACTCGCAGAAAGACCCGATCACTAACTCTAAACATTAAGGCACGAAGTCTACGATCAAAATAACTCTTCTGTTTGCTTTGAGCTGCCATTAGCCTATCCTGAATCACTTAAACCCGATCAAAAGATTCACGAAGTATATTTGTACCATGGGGTACCTCAGAAGTCTCAAACCAGCCAACCGGAGATCGATAACGCCTACCATACAATGCCTCAAATGATGCCATCTGGATACTCGAATGGTAGTTGTTATTATAAGCGAACTTTGCCAAAGCTAATAACTGGTCCTACTGACCTCCAGAATCAAAAACACAATCACGGAACATATCCTATATACCTGAATAGTCCAATACAACTGCCTATCAGTTTGGGGGTGAAAATCGATGCTAAGGTTCACCTGGGTACCCAACTACTTTTGAAATGTCCTCCAGAAGCTAGAAGTGAACTGGGAGACTTGATCTGTAATAATGGACACGGGTACCCCATGAAGGCAAACCAACTATCGAATATGGCTACAGGCTAACCTCTCAGTATTGAAAGAAGTCTGAATAGGGATGAAATGAGCAGACCTGGTCAATCGATCCACGATGACCCAAATGCTATCAAAACCATGAGATTAATGAGGTAAACCACCTACGAAATCCATAGTGACCCACTCCCACTTCCTTGTCAGGAATGGGTAGCCTTTGAAGCAATCCACCAGGTATCAAATGCTTTGCCTTCTCCTGCTGACAACATAGGCACCGAGCCATAAACTCTGCTACATCTCTCTGCATACCACTCCACCAGTAATACTACCTTAAATCCCCATATATCTTAGCTGTATTGAGGTGAATAGAATATCCAGAGCTATGAGCCTAATGAACTATCAACTGAATCAAATTTCCAACCCTCAAAACATAAATATGGCCATCGAATCTAAAAACACCCATAAAATCTTAGGTATCTCTCCTGGACTCACCCATCAACACCTGACCTTGAATTCTATGAAAAATGTCATCCTCAAACTGACGACCTCGAATCTACTCCAAAAAGGTAGATCTAACCTTAACACTAGCAAGAATCCTCCTCGAGTCAGAACTATCAAGACGAACCTTCATATTGGCTAAGGACTGGATGTCCAAAGCCAATGGCTTCTGAGAAACTAAAATGAAGGCCAAGCTACCCATACTCACTACCTTCTGGCTCAAGGTGTCCGCTACCACATTTGTCTTGCCTAGATTGTATAAAATAGAGATATCATAGTCATTCAGCAACTTAACCCATCTATGTTGCCTCGAATTAAGATCCCTCTAGGTCGTAATATGCTGAAGACTATAGTGGTTAGTGAATATCTCACAGTAAACATCATACAAGTAATGCCTCCAAACCTTAAGCGCAAAAACTACCGCAACCAACTTCAAATCATGAGTGGGGTAGTTGCGCTTATGCACATTTAGCTACCTCGATGCATATGCAATAACACGGCCCCGCTTCATCAGAACACACCCCAAACAATTACTAGAAGCATCACAATAGATGATGAACCCCTCGCCCTCAACTGGAGGAGTCAATATAGGAGCTAATGTGAGCAATTCCTTGAGATTAAGAAAGCTCACCTCACAACTCGCGGACCACTGAAACGGAACCTCCTTCTTGGTCAATCTGGTCATAGAGGCTGCAATAGTAGCAAATATCTCGACGAACTGCCTGTAGTAGCCTACCAACCCAATGAAATTGCGAACCTCAGTAGGAGACATAGGCCTAGACCAATCATGAATAGCCTCAATCTTCACCAAGTCTACCATAATACCATCCTACGTACCCCAAGAAAGCTACAGACTTAAGCTAGAATACACACTTTGAGAATTTGGCATAAAGCCTATGATCTCTCAAAGTGTGGAGCATAGTTCACAAATGCTTCTCGAGCTCCTCGCTACTCCTCTAATATACCAAGATTTCATCAATGAAAATGATCACGAAGGAGTCCAAGTACAGCCTGAAAATGTGATTCATCAAGATCATAAATGTTGTTGGGGCATTGGTCAACCCAAAAGACATCACTAGAAACTCATAATGGCCATAACGAGTCCTGAAAGTTATCTTAGGGATGTCCTTAGCCCTGATCATCAACTGATGATAACCAGACCTCAAATCAATCTTAGAAAACATTGTTGCAGCCTAAAGCTGGTCAAATAAATCATCGATATATGGCAACGGATACTTATTCTTCACGGTCACCTTATTCAGTTGCCTGTAGTTGATACACATATGCATAGAACCATCCATTTTCTTCACAAATAGAATTGGAGCACCCTAAGGTGACACACTCAATCTGATGAAACCCTTACCCAGAAAATCCTAAAGCTGAATATTTAGCTTTTTTATCTCAGCATGAGCCATATAATAAGGAGACATAGAAATAGGCCCAGTGCCCAGCTCGAGGTCAATAGCAAACTCTATGTCATGCTCAGGAGGAAGGCTAGGTAGGTCGGTATAAAAAACATCAAAAAAATCATAAATAATAGGAACGGAGTCAAGCAAAGGACTCACAACACTAACATCCCAAACATAAGCAAGAAATGACTCACAACCCCTCGATAACAGTCTCCTAACCTAAATATAAGAAATAATCCTCGTCGGCGTGGGCCTAAAAGAACCCTACCATATAACCGAGGGTATTCCAAGCATGGCTAAGGTAATGGTCTTGGCAAAGCAATCCAAGATCGCATTATAGGGGTACAACCAGTCCATGCCTAGAATCACGTTAAAATCTACTATATTTAACACAATGAGATCAACTCGCATATCATACACTCGAACAATCACCAAACATGATTTATATACCTGATCCACTATTAAGGAATCACCCATGGGGGTAGATACACGAAATGGCATAGATAAAGACTCTGAAAACATACACAACCGCGGTATATAATAAGTCAAAACATATGAAAATATTGAACTGAGATCAAATAAAGCAGAAGCTGGCTGATGGTATACTGAAACTGTATCTGTAATCACAACATCTAAAGCCTCAGCCTCCAGCCTACTAGGTACAAAATACAAATGACCTTATCCGCTACTGGACTAGGTACCTTCCCGACCACTTGTTCTATCTACCTGGGGACTACCTCAAGAACCCTGGGGACCACTCCTATGACCCTGTGCACCACCTCTATCTAGAGGCCGTACTGATTTAATTGGTTGAATACTCTGAGCTGCAGGCTTAATCATCCCACGGTGGCGACACTCTCTGGCGAAGGGGTAGACAACACCATACTCATAACAAGCCCTAGGCACTCTGCTCTATCTAGAAGGTCCGACTGATCTGGAATATCCACCACAGACTGATGACCTTGACTGAACATCCCTCTCTGGCTGACTACTGCATTGACCACCCAAACTACCATAAATGGGTTGACCAGCCCCTATCTGAAATCTGAAGCACTGCCTAAACGAGCCTATTAGGCTGACCCTGCTGCTGATAAAACTGACACTGGGGGTACCTACCCTAAAATCCTCAGCCACTGTGGCTTCCACTGTAACTACCTTGATAACGGGGCCTCTTATCGCTGCCCCCTTGGGTCTCGCGATCCATATCCTCAATAGTATAGGCATGATCAGCACTATCAGTAAAAGACTACCCTCAAGTTACCAAACTCTGAATAGCCCTGTGGAGCGGTACTCTCAACCCCCTAATGAAACACTGAATCCTCTCATACTCTATAGGTAGAATCATAGTAGCATGACGGTCTAGCTCGTGAAACCTTACCTCATACTTTTCCACAGTCACAAAACCCTGTCTCAGTGTAGAAAACATATCTATGAGGTGCTTGCGCATGCTGCGAGGCATGAACTTCCCCATTAAAACCTCAGAGAACTAAGTCCAAGTTAGAAGGAAAGATCCAGCTGGCCTGCAATCAAAATAACCTCTCCACCAATGCCTTGATGCCCTGTTATGCTGGTAAGTAGTATAATCCACTCAATGTGACTTAATTAACTTCAAATTATGCTGACTCTTCCCATAACTAGTCAGAAACTCATAAGCATCCTCTCTAGGGCCCCGGAGAACTTAGGTGGAGTCAACCTCAGAAATTGGCCCAACATCTTTTGCTCCTCCGCAGTCATCACTAGCTGGGCTACTTCTAGCTGTGAAACTATAGGTGCTGGTGAAACCTCTGCTCTGGGAGCCGCAGCTGCAGGCTGAACCCCTAAATCAATACCATCCTGGGCTATTGTCTGAGCCCTGTCCATCAGCAGACCACTAACTAAACCCAATAGATAGACCTATACATCACAAAGAACCACAGAACATATAAACCAGGGTGGATCCTAGGCTGCCCCCTGGCCCAACTACTATTGTGGCGGTAGAACCTTTGGAGCTATCTCTAGCTCAGGAGTGATAATAGGATCTAGCGATGGCTCCCTTGACTGATCTTGAGATGGGGCCGCAACTTTAGCCTACCCTCAACCTTGGGGTCGACCTCTACCTCTAACTGGAGCTTTAGTAGCAGGCTTGGGGTCTTGATCCTCGGTTGTCGTACTAACAAACTGTAAAAGAGTGAAACAAAAATAAGATTTTGGAAACCAATTCAGACACAACGCACAAAAGTGAACCAGAGAAGATAAGATTTTTCTTAAAAGTATCCTATAGCATCCCGAAGATAGGATATAGATGTCTCTGTACTGATCCGCGGAACTCTACTAAACATTGGCTCCTATACCAATAATACTGGTGAACCTACGCTCTGATACCAAATTATCAAGACCCAAATTCTCAGGTCATGATGGAAACTACTCTAACCCACCAGTAGATAAGCCAAAAATACCACAACTCACAAATAGTAAACCATAATTGTGAATCGATGCCAATCTCGTACCAGAACTCATAAAAAATAGCAACAGAGCATACGCCGGGCTTGAACCGGAGCTGAAATGTATATGTATATAAGCATAACTAGTTAGCAAGAAGAAATCCAAAGGTTTCATGCCTAGAACCACTCCCTGTCATATAACTAATCTCGGGTGGTTAAGTTCACTAATGTGAGGCGGGACCCCATCTTATAGGTCAAAGTGGTATAGTCCAAGGTCGTTTACTACTCTACCAGGGGAAAAGAAGCTAAATAGGCCAAAATTCAAGTCTAAACCAACCCCAACCAAGGAAATATCCTAAGGCAGCAGCCAGAAGTCTAACTAAAGCTAAAAGTACTTCGAACCAAATATATTATCTAAAAAGGGCAGTGGGCCCATTATGGTTTCTCGATAACCTAACCTAAGTCAGAACCTACCTGAGTCTAGCCTAAGGCCTCCCAATCCCAGCCCAAGGTAATATAAACACTAATTCTAGTTCTAAAATATGATAATACACTACTCTAAGGGAGAACGGGCCCAAATTATATCAAAATGGGGCCCTAACCAGCTAAATAAGGCGTAAACGTCCTAAACAATAATCGCTCTAAAACTACCTACCCAAAATTAGAATAATAGTATACTAATACCATAATCAAATTCAATCTAAAAGAAGGGTAAGCCTATCCTACATGGACGCTGCTGAATGCTCGTTGAATTCCCTAAGGTGGAGCTCTCTCCTTTGGAGAAGCCTTTGAGAGCTGCCACGCTGTCAATATAACAATTTGTGCATCAAGAAGAAAAAATCAATACCCATATTGCATATAAATGCTTCAGGTCAAAAAATTAGACTAAAAAATCCCATATGGGTCCCGCTTGCTAAATCCCAACATTGAAACCATCGCAGCATCCCACACAGCTCAAGGATCAATTGCCAATGAAATTTGGCTAAATTCGAGCCCAAAACAGTCCCCAATTTAGTCCTAATAAATTCAAAGAAATAATAAATTAAACTACTAAATTTAGAAAAAATTGAGGTGATAACTTACAAGTTAACGATGCTAAAACACTCGCAAATACTTTCTCAAGCTTAAACCAGCTTCAAATATCAAATTTCCATAAGATTCTGAGCTCACACTAGTCTACAATGGCATTTTAATAATTAGAGTTTAAGCTGGAAAAGTGGAGAAAGAGTTATTTATAACATACCAGCGATGGATACTTTAGTGACTCAATGACCGCTTAAGCGGTCACTGCTAAAGCTCCCAGGAGGCCACTAAAGTGGCCAGGCCTAGGCTGGCCAAGCTCCGCCAAAACAGTCCAGGTTTGATAAAGTGGTGCCTAGCTACTAAATTGGATACCGCTAAAGTGGTCCTCTGGTTGCTTAAGCGGCTTCACCAGATACTTGGTACCAACCAAGTTCAACTAGTCCCAACAGACTCCGATCGGGTGCTCGGGATTTGTTCAAAATCCCATGATCATAAACGAATTATGCTACCCTACCAAATTTGACATTTTAAACTCAACAGTGCCATCAAAATTTCCATCTAGGGTCATTTTGATAAAAAGTGGGTTCCACACCCCTAAGGGTCATTTTTACCAAAATCCACCCAATAGCCCAAAACGAGTTCGGAAGCCTCGAGTTTCGGACCAAGAGTCCCCCTAGCCTAAAATCAACATTACAAAGCTATTTAGACTATCAGAAATGGTATTTGAGTCTATTTACCTAATTTTCTAGATCGAGACCCATTTCTTAACTTTAAAATCTCCAAAATAGGGAAATGGCTCTAAAAATCAAACAAACTACCCGATAACCAAAAAATTAGTCCCAGCAAGTCATAAATGACCTGGGCTAGTTGTAAGAAATAACTAAATGTGTAAAAATCATGAAAACATAGGAAATGACCTGGAGGGTCATTACAGTAGAGTCTCTTTCATGGTTGTGAACTGTGACACACTTATGAGAGGGAGGTTGTGAAATGTTTTTGGAAAACCTCACTTCTGTAATATAAATATCGTGTGATAGAGTTTAAACTCTATTTATCCTTCTAATTCATACTCTACATGTTTATAAAATATGCCTCCCAGAAGAGCCAATGGAAGAAGAAACAAAAACCAACCAGCCCCACTAGCATCAGTAGATCCCTTCAATGAAAAAGTCATTTATGTAGAATTTAGGGCTGCTTTCAGGTGCTTGCTCAAGCCATGATCAACCAGGTAAATAAGCAAGTGGTTGCACCTGTGAACCCAAATAGGAATACAGCAGCTTTGAGAGTCCGAGACTTTACTCGGATGAACCCTCTAGAGTTTTATGGTTTGAAAGTGGATGAAGACCCATAGGACCTTGTAGATGAGGTCCAGAAGATCACCCAGATCATGGCTATTACACCAGTTGAGAGTACAAACTTGGTCTCTTATCAGTTAAAAGGGGTGGCTTAATTATGTCTTAAGTAGTGGAAAGATAGTTGACGTGTGGATGAAGGCCTTGTTGATTGGGATGAGTTTGTGACTGTTATTCTAGATAAATTCATTCCTCAAGAGTTGAGCGGAGCTATGGTTGAGGATATCATCAACTTGAAGCAGGTTAACATGTCCATGAAGGAATATTCTCTAAAGTATACCCAGTTATCCAAATATTCTCTAGAGATGGTTGTTGAGTTGTTGAGCCGAGGGCTAGAATGAGCAAGTTTGTTTCTGGTGTCTCAGAGTTAGTGGTCAATGAGTGAAGGACCGCTATACTTATTAGAGAAATATACATATATAGACTTATAACTCATGCCCAATAGATACAGAAAGATAAGATAAAAAAGAAAAAGAGGGAAAGAATAGGCAACTTTGATTATTCTCAGCAGACATTGGGCGGTGGAAATTGCTACCAATTTCAGTAGAGATCTTTAACTCTAGCACCTTCTTCATCTAATTCTCCATCCCCTAGACCTCGTTATGATCAGAAGAATAGGGTACCAGGCTCTAAATCTCTGGGTAGTGTTATAAGTAGCCGCACTTTTCTAGCAAGTCCTAAGTATGGTAAGAATCATCCAGGTGAATGCCTTTCTGGCAAGGAGGGTTACTTTGGATGCAGTTAGTCTGGCCATAGGTTAAAGAATTGCCCCTCAGCTGGACATGGAGATGAGGTAATAGGGCTCAGTATACTACTTCAGCAGCCCATTCAGCTCACCTAGCTCAACAGGGTGTTTCTACTAGTACAAGTGGTGGTCAGCGCCAGAACTGCTTTTATGATTTATCATCTCATCAGGATCAAGAGAGCTCTTCAGATGTAGTCACTGGTATATTATAAGTCTTTCATATAGATGTGTATGCATTGTTATATTTGGGAGATACACTTTCTTTCGTGACTTCTTATATTATAATAGATTTTGGTGTCAGTCCCAAAACCCTTTCAGAACCCTTCCCAATCTTACCCTTGTTAGTGTTTCAGTTATAACCATGTGTGTATACATAAATTTCCAAGATTCAGTTTTCTAAAAAATCACCATAGTTGATCTAGTAGAGTTAGACATGATCGATTTTGGTGTTATTCTTGGCATGGATTGGTTACACTCCAGTTATGCCTCAGTTGACTAAAGAACTAGAATTGTTAAGCTTTAGTTTTTGAATGAACCAGCCTTAGAATGGAAGGGTAGTACCGTAGCGCTTATAGGTTGATTTATCTCTTACCTTAAGGCCAGAAAGATGATCTCCAAGGGTTGTATCCATCACCTAGTTTGGGTTAAGGATCTAAGTTTGAAACCCTAACCCTTCAGACAGTTTCAGTTGTTAATGAGTATCCAAAAGTGTTTCTCGAAGAACTGCTCGAACTTTCTCCCGAGTAAGAGATCGATTTTGGAATAAACCTTCTTCTAGATACCCAACCTATCTCAATTCCTCCTTATAGAATGGATCCATCTGAGCTTAAGAAATTAAAATATCAGTTGAAAGACCTCTTAGACAAAGGCTTCATCAGACCCAATATCTCTCTATGGGGTGCTCTGGTTCTCTTCATCCGTAAGAAAGATGATTCCCTCAGAATGTACATCGATTACTGTCAGTTGAACAAAGTCATAATCAAAAATAAGTATCCCATTCTTAGGATTGATGTCTTGTTTGACCAACTTCAGGGTGTTAGTTGCTTCTCAAAGATAGACCTCAGATTCGGATATCATCAGCTTAGAGTCAGATAATGTGTTATTCAAAAAATAGCCTTTTGAACTCTGTATGGTCACTATGAATTGATAGAATGGCATGAAGAGGGATATCTTGAAATTTGTAGCTAAGTGTTCGAATTACCAGCATGTTAAGGTTGAGCATCAAAGACCAGGAGGTATAACTTAGAATATCAGCATTCCTACTTGGAAGTGGAAAGTGATAAATATGAATTTATTACAGGGTTACCATCGACAATATGATTTGATATGGATTATTATAGATCGGATAACTAAATCAGAACACTTCCTGCCACTTATTACTACAGATTCAGTAGAGGATTATGCTAGACTTTACATTCAAGAGTTGGTCAAACTACATGGAGTTCCCTTGTATATCATTTCAAATAGGGGTGGTAATCAGTTTACTTTGCAGTTATGGAAGTCCTTTCAGAAGGATCTCGATACCCAGGTTCATCTCAACATATCTTCCCACTCACAGATAAATGGTTAGGTAGAGTGGACCATTCAGACCTTAGAGGATATATTGAGAGCTTGTCTGATTGACTTTTAAAGGTAATTGGGATGATCACTTTCCTCTCATTGAGTTTTCTTAAAATAACCACTTTCACTCCAGTATTCAGATGGCTCCATTTGAGGTGCTTTATGGTAGGAGATGTAGATCTCCTATCAGATGGTTCGAGGTTGGGCAAGCTACTTTAATATAGCCTGACTCAGTTCACAAGGTTATGAATAAAGTTTAGCTAATTAGAAAAAGGTTGAAAATAGCTTAAAGTCATCAAAAATTATATGCCAATGTAAGGAGAAGAGAGCTTGAGTTCGCAGTTGATAATTGGGTTTATCTAAAAATTTCACCCATGAAAGGGTTGATGTCACGTCTCAAATCCCATAGAGATGGAAAGGCACCCGATGTACTAAATACCCAAGACAACCAACTTATGACTAGTGCTTATCATACATGCAACTATGAAAATTATGAAGCTCTGACGAGTATAGGTAAGATACCTTTAATAATGACCAACATAGATAAGTCCAAAATAGATGTACGTGACTTAGCCATTAAGGCCTTAGCTACTAGAAACAAGACACATTTGCTTGTACTTGTGGAATCATATACATTACATTATTTTCTTTACTTTGCTCCTCTTTTCTTTTTAACTTTGTAAGGCATGTGATATTTTAATTTACATTAATTTACATCAATTATGATCGACCCATGCTAGGTATTAATCCCTGAGCTGCCACCCGCAAATATTTTAATTGGGATTGGCCCATGCTAGGATTTTGCCCCTGAGCTTCCACTCTTATATATGTAAATTCACTTTTGAAATCGACCCATGCTAGGCTCTTGGCCCCTGGGCTGCCACCCATGATTATATAGATTCACTTTACCTTGTTCCTTGAATCTTTGAGATTGTTCTTTTGGTGGTCGTAACTCTTTTGAGCTTTGGTACTTTGAACCAGTAGTGAAGACATGTGAGTAAAATACTCGAGTCATCAACAATGATATGGGAAGCAAAATATAACTTCAATGTGATACTTAGGAACCTATATGACATAATGAACCTCACTTGGCACAAAGGATATTCACAAATGAGCCATGAAGATATGTGACAAGTGAGGACATAAGAACATGTAGCAAATGACCCATTAAGGTGTATAACTAGTGAGAAAGTGATCTTTCATAGCATACAACAATTCTGGCAAATTAGATTGATCTTACATAGCACATAACAATTGTGGAAGATTCAAGTATAGAAATTCAAACATTTCAAATAGGGACATACGTGCATATCAAGTGGAGACATCTAACTCCTTAAATAAAGAGGTAATGACTACATAATAAATACTCCATAGGCCATGCCAAATGAAAGGATATATGTGAAACACGCGGCGGATTCAACTCTAGGACAAATACACATTTCAAGTAGAGACATCTAAGCTATATAATTGGACAAGTAAGAGCTCTATGTGCTAACATTATAGCCTAACATGATGGATGTGATATCCAATGAAAGAAACATGTGAACGTGTGAGACAATGAAGTGTATGACCAAATAGACAATTGGAGAAATTTAGTCGTGTATAAATAGATTGTATATCCAACATATGGACACTCTTAACATGTGTAATCTAGGATCTTGTTGACTCATATAAGAGGAGCATATAACACTTGGACACACTATTGAGAAAAAAGGGCCATTAACTACAGTGGGAATTGTACACTGTCATATAGTTTCTTATACTATAAAAATCATCTAGGACGCTCACTTTGTTGGTACACAATTAAAATAGTTCATTCTAAAGAATGTGAAATAGATAGCCTTACATACCTTACTGTCCAACTGGGGTATTATAACGAATAAACTTTCTCCCATTTGGATTATCAATCTATAATAAAATAAGTTGTAAAACTAGTATTAATAGCTAATCAACCGATTTAGGCTATTTTATTTCACCAAAATAGTCCGGGTAGTAAGTCCATAATTTATCAAATTAAGTTGTTCTTTCCTCCCCTTTTCCTTTAATCATGTCCATAAGGTCCTCCTTAAAACTCCATGGGCTGCATAACACATATAAAGCCATATACAAAAGTGTGGTAGGAAGAAAGCTCACGCAACATCTAATTAAGTGGTGTATCACCACATCCTGAAATGTATATGCCCTTTAACATTTCCACGATGTCTCCACACATTCAGTCACACCCATTATCACACCATACACTAAATAGTCCCTAAACATCACAATGGGGCATGGGGAATGTGAACTCATGGCTTACTATCACTATCTCATGAGTTCTAATTAACATTACACTTAAAATGCTCTAATGAGCTCATAATTGAAGATAAAGGGGAAACCCCTCCATGGATGTCCCAACATCCATAAGCCACCAAAATTTCCCCTCCAATATTACACCATGTAAAAGGAATAATCCACAACTCATCAACACAAATCAAAATCCCTAATCAATTCAAGCACAAGAGAGGGACAAAAAATTTAGTAGCTTACCTTGCTGGATAGAAATACCACTTGATAAGACTTTGATTCTTCAAGTAGGTTGTCCTCTCTAACTTAGCTTGAGAACAAGAAAAAGGTTACTAAAACCAGCACGCCACACTCCTATTAATTCGAGGTTAAAATACTCTCCTGATAGTGATTAATTAACATTATCCTTTCGCTACTCTTAATATTCTAATAGACCATTACTTATATCTACACCCTTAACATTTTCAGCCTTAATCATATTCTCTTTATGATTCTATTCTATAACCAAAACATAGATCATACTAGGGAACTACTTTACATACTCTCTTTCTATGAAACAATTGAAACACTTATCATCTGAGCATACTAACCAAATAAAGTATCACATATTTTAACCTATTTGGGGTGGTCATATGTTGTATCATATAATTCTAGCTACTAACATACCCGGGATAAAAAGTAAGCATTAGGGCTTCAGCAGCCAACCAAGAGTATCTCTAACCAATACCATTATGGTATATTCACCTGTCGGACTATGCTACAGCCACATCTTTTAACTAATACAAATCTAAATCAACAACTTCTATTTCTAATAAATGCATGGCCGTAAAGATTCTATGTCTATTACTAACAAAGTATAGAACATCCTTTATTAGGATTATATCCTATAACCATGGGAGGATTCATGCGGAGGAAATCTCAGACTCAAGAATCGGACACACCCTCTTAAGAATATGTATTAGAAAATGTTGCAGCCTATCTCTATGACTAGGTAATCATTCACTGTGTAGCATAAAAATGACCTTATTATATCCCACTCAGATGAACCAAGATGATACAAGTGGAACAAATGAAATTGTACATGCAAGTAATGCAGAAGCCTTTACAAGCCTTTCTCTAAATTCTGATAACATGAGACCTTTCTCTAAAGGTTGCATCTTGGACAATACAGATATTGGCCTTTTGGCCACCTTTGACCTTATCCATGGTAGGCATAATCTGGATGATGTAGATCATAGTATGAGTGGGAATAGACTTCTTAACTTAGCTCTATCACATGATATAGATTATGAAAGAAGGTCATATTTCCTAAATGTTCAAGTAGCCCCTTAATTATAAATGTCACGCCTCAAATTCCAACGGGGCGGACTGGCACCCAAAGCCAATAAGGCCTGAGAGAACCAATCTTCATCCGTGTCCATTCATATGCATGTCATTCAAGAAACATCACCATCACGTATAGATAGAAGATGCTAATAGCGGAAGTCATGGAAATATAAGCTATATACAAAACTTGGTTGTTAGGGCCATCAAGTCAAAATGGACTTACATCCCTTACATTCATATTCCCACATACGTCTACAAAGCCTCTACAGATACATGTACATAAACAACCTACAGTCGGGAAATTCCCCGCTTTATACAATATGACAGTACCAAAACAAATATACATAGTGACTCAGAAAGCCCCGAACTAAATGGAGCTCAGCAATGATCAGCAAATGATCTGCAACCTACTGTGGAGGTCTACTAGCAACTGTGCCTGCTGCAAGTAAGTTAAGTTCCCCAAGAGACGTCAGTACGAAGAATGTACTGAGTATGTAAGGCTCATATAAAACTGCTTCACTCATAATAACAACAATGGAATCAATATAAAAGAAATAGTCAATATGGATAAACCATCTTTCTGTATGTGAGGAACCATGTACGTTATATTTATTACATTCTTTGCCTTTACGTTCATTCATCTACCCATGCTAGGCTTTTTTGCCCCTGGGATGAGATTTATCTACCCATGCTAGGCTTTTCTGTCGCCCCTGGGATGAGATTAACCCATGCTAGGTGTTTTAACCCCTGGGATGTAATTAACCCATGCTAGGCTTTTATATCGCCCATGGGATGTACTGTGATAACCCATGCTAGGATTTTATATCACCCCTGGGATGTTACTGTGATATTGGGATCGACCCATGCTAGGTATTTTAACCCCTGGGATGCCACCCAAAAATACTCAAACAATATACATTACTTCATGTCATTACTTCTATGAGATTGATACATTGGTAGTCATAACATTATTGGAACTTTGGAACTATGTCCACAATTTTGCAATACATGAACAACAATGACTACTGAATGAGGAACATGTGACTTAACAATAGATGACAACCTGAAATGAGATACCTTAGACATTTCGGAATGGAACAAGTACAATGGCAATGTGAACAATATGTGTTGCAGAAGGACATGGTAAGAGTAACCTTACATACCTTGTCTTCTCACTATGAATACACAATCCTATACGTGAATACGACAGTCCAACTCCTTACTTATGTTTCACTCTACAACACAAGTACATAACGGATCTCACATTAACAATCAACTACCTTATAAGTGCATAAGATGACAATGAGTTACATGTTTGCCTAAAAATGTCATTTCACCCTTTACAATACCGTTCATGGAATTATCATACAAACAATACCACAACATTACATAAATTGACCATGACATCATAAACCAATAACATAGTTCATACTTTACACTTCTCCATCAAAACAACATCACAATTACTCCATCAAGTCACCTCAATACACTTCATAACAACATATCGACAACAATCCCACAATTTACACTCATAGAAAAATAACAAGTCAAGGAACATAACCAAACCATACATGTTGATATTTCATCCATACCATGCACTTTCATCAAAACCCCAAGTCTCCATTCAAGTTTAAATCATAAGGATGGCACATCTTTTAGCAAAAAGTGCCCTATTCAACCTTGCCAACATATCCATCATGATCTACACAATCTCTCATGTATATAATATTTTAAAGCACAACAATAAACACTTACCCAAGCTTGTAAAGTGATGATCTTGTCCAAAGAAAATGGGTGCCTTAGGGTTTGGAAGATAGAGAAATGTTTTGGAAATGTCTAGAATGGCATGTGTGTTAGAATAAATAAAAATCTGATTTTTGGCCTTTATATAGCCCTCAAGTCATTCTTACCCACTCCTTGGGCATTAAATGCCATATTTACTTGGTCAAATGGAAGAATGGGTCATTTGCCCCTTTTAGGCCATGTCTTTTACTCCATTTTGGGCCTCAATTGAGCCCATTAATACATATTAACTTAGCCCACCAATTTCAATGTGTAATACTCCAATTATCTCATGTTTAAATAATTCCATAAATGTTACAACAATATTCAACTCACGAGATTCATGTTCGTAGCCTCAATCTCAAAAATAAGAAATTCTAGCCACTCATGGCTTAATTGAACATAATTTGATAAAATACTTATGACAGAGAATTAACCCCAACTCGGATGCCAAACTCGCTCAAGAGTAGTCCTACTATGATGGAATAATGAAACCATAACTCAAAAGTCTTATTTATAGAATAATGGTCGAAGAAAAATTTTGACGAAAAGCAACCCGGCACGCCGCCTGGCGCGCCCCAATGCTGCCTATGCCAGAAATATTTATGGCATAGGAGGCCTGGCATGCTGTCTGGCACGCCCCAGTGCTGCCTGTGCCAAAATAATTTTGTCCAGAAGCGGCCTGGCACGCCCCTGGGCGCGCCCCACACTTAAAATGTGATTTTCTTCCTTTCTTCGACTTTTCTTTGCGGACGTTAGTACAATATCAATAGTCCATCAAAACCAATACAAAATATGAACTTATTGCTCTCAAAACTAAGGTAAACATGGTTCAAATACGACATATAAATGCGCCCTAGATCACCAAACTAGTAGGAACGAAAAGGTACGGGGTGTTACATCCTTCCCCCCTTAGAAACATTCGTCCTCGAATGTTAATAACATCGTCTCATGTACAACAAATACATCTCTATATTAGCATATATATACATATACACATAATGCTCATAGATACTTACTTGTTATTGCTCCACTTCCGCACTTTGAACTTTTTCTTCCATTTGAAACAGATGAGGGTACTTGGACTTCATCATTTCTTCAGCTTCCCATGTGATCTCCTCTACTTGTTGACTTCTCCAAAGTAATTTTACGGAAGCCACTTCTTTATTCCTTAACCTCTTCACTTGTCGATCCAGAATAGCAATCGGTATCTCTTCATAGGTGAGATCCTCTGTAACTTGTACATCTTCAATGGGAGCAATACGAGATGGATCTCTTATGCACTTTCTAAGCATCGAAACATGAAATACTGGATGAACTGTGGAGAGTTCTTGGGGTAATTCCAATTTCATACGCAACTTGCCCAAATCTTCGGACAATTTCATATGGCCCTATGTATCGGGGACTCAACCTCCCTTTCTTCCCAAATCGCATTACCTCTTTCATTGAGCCCTCTTCTTATAACATCAGCATAGGACTTGTGTCGACTTTGGGCCATTTTTAGCCGCTGTTGGATCACTTTAACTTTCTCCATAGCTTGAGGAACAAGATCTGGCCAAAGTAAAGCAGTTTCACCCGCTTCAAACCATCTGATTGGTGATCTACACTTCCTTCCGCATAAAGCTTCATAAGGTGCCATTTTAATACTTGAATGATAGCTATTGCTGTAAGCAAATTCAATAAGAAGCAAATGGTCATCCCAACTGCCTTGAAAATCTAACGTGCAAGCTCGTAGCATATGTTCAAGTGTTTGGATAGTATGTTCTGCTTGTCTATCTGTCTGAGGATGAAAAGTCGTACTCAAATTCACCTGTGTACCTAAACTCTTCTGAAAAGATCTCCAAAAATGTGCAGTAAATTGAGCTCCCCTGTCTGATATAATGGAGATCGGAATTCCATGTAATCGCACAATCTCTTTAACATACAACCTTGCATATTCCTCAGCTGTATAGGTGGTCTTGACTGGTAGGAAATACGCTGACTTGGTAAGCCTGTCAACTACTACCCATATGGAGTCAAATTTCTGTACTGTACGAGGCAAACCTGTGATGAAGTCCATATTAATCATGTCCCATTTCCAGACTGGAAGATTGATACATTGCATGTAACCTCCTGGTTTCTGATGCTCTACCTTTACTTGTTGACAATTCAGGCATTGAGCTACAAATTCTGCAATGTTATTCTTCATGTTTCCCCTCCAATACATTTCCTTCAAATCATGGTACATTTTGGTAGCTCCCGGATGAATAGAATATCGTGAATAATGCGCCTCTGTCATAATTCATCTTCTCATCTCATCCAAATCCAGTACACATAATCTACCTTGGCATTGAAGTACTCCTTCTACCGTAAGATCAAATGCCGTTGTCAGACCCTGTTGTACATTTTCTTTCAGCTGCAATAAAATAGGATCTGCATACTGCTTCTCTTTCACTTCAGTTATTAATAAAGATTCTGTCATGTTTTGCACAATAACCCCTTCATCTGAGAATTCAAGAAGACGGACTCCCAAGCTGGCTAGTTGATGTAGATCTTTGACTAGGCCTTTTTTTTCCTTCAACTGTCCACTAGTACCTCCTATTTCCTTGAGGCTTAATGCATCGGCCTCCACATTCGCTTTTCCTGGATGATATAGATATCAATATCATAGTCTTTTAAGAGCTCTAGCCACCTTCGTTGCCTCAAATTGAGTTCCTTCTGCTTAAAGATATATTGTAAACTTTTGTGATCAGTGTAGATATCAACATGAACTCCATACAAATAATGGCGCCATATCTTTAAAGCAAATACTACAGCTGCTAACTCAAGATCATGTGTGGGATAGTTTCTCTCATGTGGCCGCAAATATCGTGAGGCATATGCTATTATATTACGGTGCTGCATCAATACACATCCTAGGCCAACTCCGGATGCATCACAATATACTGCATACCCTTCTGTGCCTTCCGAAAGTACCAATACCGGTGTAGAAGTCAATTTATCTTTCAGCTCTTGGAAACTTTTCTCACAAGCATCATTCCATTGAAATTTGACTGCCTTGTGTGTAAGCTTTGTTAAAGGTGCAGCAATGGAAGAAAACCCTTCAACAAACCTTCTATAATAACCGGCCAATCCCAAAAAACTACGAATTTCCATGGGCGTCGTACGCCTTCACCAATTTTTCACCCCTTTGATCTTTTGTGTATCCACCCTGATGTCTTCATCTAACACAATGTGACCCAAGAATTCTATGGATTTTAACCACAATTCACATTTAGAGAACTTGGCATACAACTTACGCTCCCGAAGAATCTGTAACACTTGCCGTAAATGATGCGCATGGTCCTCTTGTGATTTGGAATAAACCAGAATATCGTCTATAAATACCGTCATGAACATATCCAGGAATGGCTTAAACACCCTATTCATCAAATCCATGAAAACAGCGGGTGCATTTGTTAGTCCAAACGACATAACTACAAATTCATAATGGCCATATCGTGTTCGGAAAGCTGTCTTGGGTATATCTTGTTCTCTTACCCTGACTTGATCAAACAAATCATCAATTCTGGGGAGGGGTATTTATTTTTTATCGTTACCCTATTCAATTGCCGATAGTCAATGCACATTCTCAATGTGCCATCTTTCTTCCGTACAAATAATACCGATGCACCCCACGGGGACATACCTGGCCTAATGAAGCCCTTGTCCAGCAAGTCTTTCAATTGCTCCTTCAGTTCACTCAATTCTGCTGGAGCCATTCTATACGAGGGAATAGAGATAGGCTGAGTGCCTGGAATCACATCAATGTCAAACTCTACTTCCCGTTCTGGAGGTAAACCTGGAAGATCATCAGGAAATACATCAAGGAATTCATTAACCACCAAAACTGATTGAGGAATTGGTGGTTCCACATCAGTATCTTGCACTCGAACTAAATGGCATATATACCCCTTGGCTATCATTTTCTTTGCTTTAAGATAGAAAATGAATTTTCCTCTCGGTGCCCCCACATTACCCTGCCATTCAAGAACATTTTCTGGTGGAAAATGGAAATGTACCTTTTTAGCCCGGCAATCCATCGTGGCATAACAAGAAGCCAACCAATCCATACCCATTATGACATAAAAATCCACCATGTCCAGTTCAATAAAATTGGCCAGTGTATCATGACCACACACAGTTACCACACAATTACGGTATACTCTTTTTGCAACAATATACTCACCAACGGGTGTAGATACTTCAATTGACTTAAGTAATATTTCTGGTGTTCTTTCAAATTTTGCAGCAATCAACGGAGTAACATATAACAATGTAGAACCTGGGATAATCAATGCATATACATTATACGAAAATATGGATAATGTACCTGTGACGACATTAGGAGAAGCCTCCGAATTCTGCCGGTCCACTAGAGCATAGGTGCAATTTTGGGTTCCACTAGAACTGGCTGCTTCTCTAGTGCCTCGACCACGCCCCATAGGTTGCACTCTTCTACCTAGGAAAGGAACCGATGATGATGATGCAACTGTTGATCCCGTAGGTCATACTATGCCACCTGTACCCCTTTGTGGGCATTCTCTCATCATATGCCCCGACATACCACACCAAAAACAAACATTTACCCCTAATCGACATTCACCTACATGATACCGTTCGCAGCGCTAACACGGGTGAAGAGAAAATCCTGCTACCTGTGATCCATGAATTCCACTACTCTGTCCAGATTGACCGCCTCTAAACCCTCAAAATTGAGAGTGAGTGCCTGTTGTGGAATAGGAGAATGATGGTTTAGGCGGTCTAGGAAACATCCGAGGCCTAGGTTTTCCTTGGGACGTCATAGACTGTCCCATAGGTCTAGCTCTTTTAGACTGTCCTCTTTCAGATTCATGTACCCTTCTTCTTTGTCTCTGATCCTTCATTTTCTGTGCAAAATCCTGAATTCTAGCAATGTCTATATCTTTGTTCAAGGCAGCAATGGTGCAGTACCTTACCAAATATGGCTCTAATCTGTCCACATATCGATGGACTCTGTCTGTCATTATGGCCACTACATTCGGAGCATATCGAGCCAAGGAATTAAATTGAAGACTATATTCTCTAACACTCATATTCCCTTGACGTTGCTTTAGAAACTGGTCTGCACGTGCCTCCCGAATCTCATATGGGAGGTAATGATTAAGGAATGCCATTTTAAATTCTTCCCAACCAGCTGGAAGTGCATCAATACCCCTCGATCTTTTCCAGTCTTCATACCACAATATAGCTTCACCTTTCAATCTATAGGCCGCAAGTTCAACTGTTTCAACACCAGTCACGTGCATAACATCTAGAGACCTCTAGATTTGATCCACAAAGTCCTGTGGATCTGCTTTCGAATCTGACCTAGTGAATATAGGCGGGTCTAATTTTAAAAAATCCTGTGTCCTGCGACTCGCCACTCTAGCCACATCATCCTCATTTGTCATTGGACCAGCTCGTCCTTGACTTTGTGCAGCAACTAACTGAGTCAATATATGCACTGTATTTCTTAAATCCTGGTCAGTGGCATTCATTGGCAGTTCTGCGGGTACTTCTCTACCTCTTGGCTCTTCCGGAGCTGGAAAAGTAGAAGAAGACCGCGATGCAATTTCAATGTTAGCTCCACCTTGACTAGCTTGGTCAGGTGGTGATTTACTCATTCCTTCACCAGCAAGCTTATCTACCTGCTTACCTTTTCCTCTACCTCTTCTTGTCATCGGCATTTTACTATAAACAAGAAAACCAATTCCAATGGTTAGATACGATTCCACTTACAACATGGCTCTATCATACAAACTAGAAATGAAGAAAAGAAATGACTCCTAAATTTTTCGTAGCCTTCTACTTATAAATATGGTGTACAACACATCTATAAGCAAGACTCTACTCAGAAACGGCTTTGTAGACACCCTTAGGACGACCTGCTCTGATACCATTTTTGTCACGCCTCAAATTCCAACGGGGCGGACTGGTACCCGAAGCCGATAAGGCCCAAGAGAACCAATCTTGATTCATGTCCATTCATATGCATGTCATTCAAGAAACATCACCATCACATATTGATACAAGATGCTAATAGCGAAAGTCATGGAAACATATGCTATATACGAAACTTGGTCGTTAGGGCCATCAAGTCAAAATGGACTTACATCCCTTACATTTATATTCCCACATATGTCTACAAAGCCTCTGCAGATACATGTACATAACCAACCTACAGTCAGGAAAGTCCCCGTTTTATACAACATGACAGTACCAAAACAAATATACATAGTGACTTGGAAAGCCCCGAACCAACTGGAGCTCACCAATGATCAGCAGTTGATCTGCAACCTACTGTAGAGGTCTACTACCACCTGTGCCTGCAGCAAGTAAGTTAAGTTCCCCAAGGGATGTCAGTACGAAGAATGTACTGACTATGTAAGGCTCATATGAAACTGCTTGTAACACCCCGTATGTTTTCGAACCTAGATGATTATCGTAAAATTTATGGAATTATTTAAACATGAGAATGTTGGTGTATTATATATTAAATTTGTGGGCTAAGTTAATTTTGTGATTTGGGCCCAAAATGAAGTAAAAAACATGGCCCAAATGGGGCAAAAGACCCATTCTACCATTGACCAAGTAAACATAACATTTAATACTAAGTATGTGGACGAGGATGACCAGTTAGGGATTATATAAGTCAAGGAAAATAAGATTTTATTCATTAGAGACACACATGCCAAATCTAGAAATTTGCACAAGATATTTCTCATCTCACAAACCCTAAGTCATCGCTCCTTTGGACAAGGTCACCCTTTTACAAGCTTTGGTAAGTATTTATTCTTATGGTTTAATATATGATATGATTAAGATGGTGTATAAATCATGTTGGTTATGTTGATAAAATGTTCGACAGTTCACTATGTGTAAAACTGTCTATTTTTACAATCGAAAAGGGTTGTGCCTTGCAAACTTGAAAATGGATTGGTGGTCTAAAAGAAAGTGAACTTGATGGATTCAATATTGACATGTGATATGTGATTATAGTCTTAAATTGTTTTATCCTTGTACATAATGTTTGGAATTGTTGTTGCAAAATTGTGCATGGACTTGGTGGTGTATTGAAAAAAAATGTGGTTTTGGTGATGTTTATGTGCGTTGTGAAACCATGGCTGTTCGTTGGAATCTAATATGATCTAAATTATGTTAATATAATCTTATTTATGATCATGGACCATTCATTACACAAAAATACCCAAAAGAGACCCATTTTGGCCAAAATGGGCACCCGCCCTCGCAGATGAAGTACCTGCGGGTGCAGGTGACTTCGTAGGTGCCCCTGGACACTGCCAAGAGGTACCTGCGGCTGTAACTCAACAAACTGCGGGCGCAGGTGGCTTCGAAGGTCAATCCAGGACCCCATTTTGCATGTTTTTGTCTCTCTATGATCCCCCGAAACCCCTATACCCTTCATAGATGCAATTATCAACTTATGGTACCTTTTGAATGACTTTAAAGGAGTATACCAGAGGTATTTTGAATGGTATCAATTATGGATTGTTGTTTATGTGTTGTTGTGAAAGGTATTGAGACGACTTGATGGAGTAACTATGACGTAGTGTTAATGGGGAAGTATAAAGGATAAATTTGGTGTGAAATGCTATTGGTTTATGATGTATTGGTCAATGTGTGGAATGTTATGGTGTTGTTGGTATGGTAATGCAGTGTATTGTATTGTAAGGGGTGAAATGACGCTATATATCAGTCATGTAGCTTATTGTCGTTTTGTGCACTTGTAAGGTAACTAGTTGTTAACGTGAGCTCCGTTATGAACTTGTGTGGTAGAGTAACACGTAAAGAAGGAGCTGGATTGTTGTATTCACACATAGGACTGTGTATTCATATTGAGAAGATAAGGTATGAAAGGTTACTCTTTTTGTAGCCTTCTACAGCACATATTGTTCACATGGACGTTGTACTTGTTCCATTTCGAAGTGTTCTAAAGTATCCCAGCTCAGGTTGACATATATTGTTATTCACTTGTCTCTTATTCATTGACTGAAGTTCCAAAGCACTCATAATATTGTAACTACTAAAAGAACTATCTCAATAAAAGTAATGATGTAAGGATAATCTATTCATTCTTCAGTAGCTTTTCCAATAATGTTACATTCTAAAGCTCCAACGATGTTATGACTATCAACGTGTCAATATCGCAGAAGTAAAGAAATGAAGTAATGTATTACTCTTCTAATGAAAGAATGAAGTAATGTATAATTGTTTATATGTTCTTTAATAACATCCCAGGGGCGACATAAAAGCCTAGCATGGGTTAATGTAACATCCCAGGGGTCAAAGTACCTAGCATGGGTTAATAACATCCCAGGGGCGATAGAAAAGCCTAGCATGGGTTAATATAACATCCCAGGGGTCAAAGTACCTAGCATGGGTTAATAACATCCCAGGGGCGACATAAAAGCCTAGCATGGGTTAATAACATCCCAGGGGTCAAAGTACCTAGCATGGGTTAATAACATCCCAGGGGCGACATAAAAGCCTAGCATGGGTTAATAACATCCCAGGGGCGACATAAAATCCTAGCATGGGTTAATATAACATCCCAGGGGTTAAAATACCTTGCATGGGTTAATCTCATCCCAGGTGCGATAGAAAAGCCTAGCATGGGTAGAACGATAAATGAACAAATGTAAAAGCAAATGAAATAAAGGACGTAATGTACATGGTTCCACATATGCAGACCGGTGGTTTATTTGTACTGACTATTCTCTTATACTTGATTTCATGGAAGTACTTTTATATCATAGAGTTTCATATGAGCCTTACATACTCAGTACATTTTTTGTACTGACGTCCTTTGAGGGACTTACCTTACATGTTGCAGGTGCAGGTACTAGTAGACCTCCACAGTAAGTTACGGGTCATTTGCAGATATTTGGTGAGCTCTAGTTTGTTCGGGGCTTTTCGAGTCATATGTGTACATTGGTTTTGGTATTGTAATGTTGTATAAAGCGGGGACTTGTCTCGACTTTAGGTTGGTTATATATATGCATCTGTTAGAGGCTTTGTAGACGTATGTGGGAATATGAATGTAAGGGATGTATGTTCATTTTGACTTGATGGCCCTAACGGCTAAGTTTCGTATATAGCATATGTTTCCATGGCTTCTAATTTTAGCATATTATATCTAACCGCGATGGTGACGTTTCTTAAATGACTTACACATGAATGTACATGAGTACAGATTGGTTCTCTCGGGCCTCAACGGCTTCGGGTGCCAGTTCGCCCTAATGGGATTTGGGGCATGGCAAAAGTGGTAACAGAGCAGGTTGTCCTAAGGGTGTCTACAAAGTCGTGTTTGAGTAGAGTCATGCTTATGGATGTGTTGTGCGCCACATTTATAAGTATGAGGCTACGAGAAATTTAGGAGTTATTTCTTTTCTTCATTTCTTAGATCGTGTAGTAGAGCCAATGTTGTAGGTGGAATCATAGCTGACCATTGAAATTGGTTTTCTTCTGTATAGTACAATGCCTAATAAAAGACAAGATAGGGGCAAAGATAAGAAGGTAGAGACCAGAGAAGGAACTAGTAAATCACCACCTGACCAAGCTAGTCAGGGTGGGGCTGAAACTGAATTTGTATCGCGGGCTTTTTCTACTTTTCCCGCTCCAGAAGAGTCGAGAAGGAGAGAAGACCCTGTCGAAATACCTATTTATGCTACTGAGCAGGATATAAGGAATGCGGTGCACCTGTTGACTCAGATAGTCATTGCACAAAACCAAGGACAAATTGGTCCAGCCTTTGCACAGAAGAGGGGGAATCAAAGGCTAAGGAGAATAGCACAAGAATTTGAAAGAGGGACGTTAAAGAGGGCTAGACCTATGGGACATTTCATGGTGTCCCAAGGAGAATTTAGGTCTCGGGTCTTTAATAGACCGTCTAGACCATTATTTTCTCATTCTACAGTAAATGCTCTACCTCCATTTCGAGGGTTTAGAGGCAACCAGTTTGGGCAAAGAAGTGAGATTCAGGATTCACGGACAGTGGGGTACCAACCACAAGGAAGTATGAGCCAATCAAAGTACCCTCGTCAGTCGTGTCAGCACTGCAGACGGATACATTCAGGCATATGTCGGTTAAGGACGACTGCTTGCTTTTGGTGCGGTATGTCGGGGCACAAAATGAGAGAGTGTCCACAGAAGAGCTCGAGTAGTAGGGCGCGACCTATGGGATTAGCCGTTGTATCCTCCTCGTCAGGTATACAGCCTACGGGACGTGGCAGAGATTCTAGAGGGACAGTTGGTACTAGTGGAACCCAGAACCCTACCTATTCCTTATCGGATCGACAGAATTCGGAGGTTTCTCCTGATGTAGACACAGGTACAGTATTCATATTTTTACATAAGGTATATGCATTGATTGACCCGTATTCTACATTATCATATGTTAGTCCATTGATTGCGGACAAAGTTTGAAAGAACACCAGAATTACTAGATAAGCCATTTGAAGTATCTACACTAGTTGTGTATCTATTATAGCTAAAAAAGTATATCATAATTGTATAGTCAGTGTTTGTGGTTATGACACATTGGTTGATCTTATTGAACTGGAAATGGTAGATTTTGACGTTATAATGGGTATGGATTGGTTGACTTCTTGTTATGCCACAGTAGATTGCCGAGCTAAGAAGTTACATCTTCATTTTCCACAAAAGAATGTTCTTGAATGGCAGGGTAATGTGGGCGCACCGAGAGGAAAAATTTATTTCCTATCTTAGGGCAAAGAAAATGATACTCTAAGAGGTACATATGCCACCTAGTGATAGTGCAGGATACCGATGTGAAGCCACCAACTCTTCATTCAGTTCCGATGGTAAATGCAATTCTTGAGGTATTTCCTGAAAAGCTTCCAGGTTTACCTCTAAGACGGAAAGTAACAGAGCAACGAAAAGACTTGTAGGACAAGGGATACATAAGACCTAGTACGTCCCTTTGGGGTACACCAGTGTTAATTGTACGGAAGACAGATAGCACATTGAGAATGTGTAATGATAATTGGCACTTGAATAAAGTGACAGTGAAGAATAAATATTCCCTCCCCAGAATCGATGATCTATTTGATCAGTTGTAGGGTGCCAAATGCTTCTTAAAGATTAACTTAAGATCGGATTATCATCAAGTAAGGGTTAGAGAAAAAGATATACCCAAGACAGTTTTCCAAACACGGTATGGTCATTATGAGCTTTTAGTTATGTCATTTGGACTAACAAAGGCACCAGCTGTTTTTATGGGTTTGATGAAAAGGGTGTTCAAGCCATTTCTAGACGTGTGCGTGACAGTGTTTAGAGATGATAATTTTGCTTTACTTAAGATCACAAGAGAACCATGCTAAACAGTTACGGCAGGTATTACAGATTCTTCATGACCGTAAGATAAATGCAAAGTTCTCTAAATATGAGTTTGATTACAATCTGTAGCGTTCTTGGGTCACATTGTATAGGATGAACGACTCAGGGTTGATATACAAAAGATAGAAGCGATGAAAAATTGGCTAAGGCCTACGACGCTTACAAAGATTCATGGTTTTCTTAAATTGGTTGGTTAGTATAGGAGATTTGTTAAAGGATTGTCTTCTATCTCTGCACCCTTAACAAAGCTCACACACAATGCAATCAAGTCTCAGTGGAATGATGCATGTGAGAAGAGTTTCTAAGAGCTGAAGGATAAATTGACTTCTACACCTGTATGAGTACTTCTCGAAGGCACAGAGGGGTATGCAGTATATTGTATAGCTTATGCTTCAAGACAACTGTGTCCATATGAAAGAAATTATCCAACACATGATCTTGAGTTAGCAGTTGTGATATTTGCTTTAAACACATGGAACCACTACTTGTATGGGGTTCACGTTGACATAGATATACTGATCAGAAAAGTTTGCAATATATCCTTAAGCAGAGAGACTTAAATTTGAGGCAGCGGAGGTAGATGGAACTCTTAAAAGACTATGATATTGATATCTTATACCATCCAGGGAAAGATAACATGGTAGCTGAGGCACTAAGTCGCAAAGCAATAGGAAGCACTAGTGGCCACTTGACGGAGAAGCAACATATAGTCAAGGATCTACACCAATTCGATAGCTTGGTGGTTCGTCTTCTTGAAACTTCAGATGAAAGAATTATAGTGTAAAATGCGACAAAGTCTTCATTTGTAGCTGAGGTGAAGGAAAAGTAATATGCAAATCCTATTTTATTTCAGTTGAAAAAGAATGTACAGCAAAGTTCGACAAGGGTATTTGAGCTTACGCAAGGGGGAGTACTTTAATGCCAAAGTAGATTTTGTGTACCAGATATAGATGAGCTAAGGAAATGAAATTATGACAGAAGCACATCATTCACGGTATTCTATCCATTTGGGAGCAACCAAAATGTACCATGGTTTGGAAGAGATGTATTGGTGAGGCAACATAAAGAAGAAGAACATTACAGAATTTGTAGCTCAATTTCCAAACTGTAAACAGGTAAAAGTAGAGCATCAGAAACCTGAAGGTTATATGCAATACAGGAATCTTCCAGTTTGAAAAGAGGGATATGATTAACATGGGTTTTATCACAAGTTTGCCTCATACATTTCAAAAATTTGATTCCATGTGGATGATAGTTGACAGACTTACCAAGTAGCACACTTTTTACCTGTCAGGATCACTTGTACCACTGGAAATTATGCAAGATTGTATGTTAAAGAGATAGTACGATTACATGGGATTCCAATTTCTATTATATCAAAAAGATAGACAAACAGAACGTACCATCCAAACACTTGAAGATATGTTACGAGCTTGCACAAAGTAGTTGGGATGGTCATTTACCTCTTATGGAATTTGTAATAGCTATCATTCAAGTATCAAAATGACACCTTATGAAGTTTATATGGGAGAAAGTGTAGATTACCAAGCGGATGGTTGGAAGCAGGTGAGACTGCTTTACTCGGGCCAAATCTTATTCGTCAAGCTATAGAGAAAGTCAAGGTGATACAACAGTGGATACAAATAGCCCAAAGTCGACATAATTCATATACCGATATTAGAAGAAGGGAATTAGAATTGGCCATAGGTGATTGGGTAGTTTTGACAGTGTCACCAATGAAAGGGGTAATGAGATTTGGGAGAAAATGAAAGTTGGCCCTATATAGCGTGCCATATGAGATTACCCAAAGATTTGGGTAAGTTGCCTCTATAAATTAGCACTACCCCAAGAACTCCCCACAGTTCATTCAGTGTTCCATGTTTCAATGTTTCGAAAATGCATGGGAGAGAGGTACAAGTTACTGAGGATATCATATATGAAGACGTACCTACTACGATTCTTGATTGATAAGTGAAAGGAGTAAGAAATAATGAAGTAGTCTCCGTAAAGGTACTTTGGAGGAATCAACAAATAGATGAGATCGCATGGGAAGCTGAAGAAATGATGAAGTCCAAGTACCCTCATTTGTTTCAAATGGAAGAAAAAGTTCAAGATACGAGATCGGAGCAATAACAAATAAGTATTTATAAGCATTAAGTATATATATGTGATAACATGAAGAATGATCCTAGACTTGCAATTGTTTAAATTGAATGATGTCACTAACATTCGAGGACGAATGTTTCTAAGGGGGGAAGGATGTAACACCCCGTATGTTTCCGAACCTAGTTGATTACCGTAACATTTATGAAATTATTTAAACAAGAGAATGTTGGTGTATTATACATTAAATTTGTGGGCTAAGTTAATTTTGTGATTTGGGCCCTAAATGAGGCCCA
The DNA here is from genome assembly GCA_031232105.1 of Capsicum rhomboideum. Taxonomy (NCBI): domain Eukaryota; kingdom Viridiplantae; phylum Streptophyta; class Magnoliopsida; order Solanales; family Solanaceae; genus Capsicum; species Capsicum rhomboideum. The sequence goes on along the minus strand of CP124708.1, from coordinate 52,766,529 downwards.
AAATGAAGTAAAAGACATGGCCCAAATGGGGAAAAGAACCCATTCTACCATTGACCAAGTAAACATAACATTTAAGACTAAGTATGTGGACAAGGATTAAAATTGAGGGACTATATAAGGCAAGTAAAATCAGATTTTATTCATTAGAGACACACATGCCAAATCTAAAAATTTCCACAAGATATTTCTCATCTCACAAACCCTAAGTCATGACTCCTTTCAACAAGGTCACCCTTTTACAAGATTTGGTAAGTATTTATTCTTATGATTTAGTATATTATATGCTTAATATGGTGTATAAATCATGTTGGTTATGTTGATAAAATGTTCGACAGTTCACTATGTGTAAAATTGTCTATTTTTGAAATCGGAAAAGGGTTGTGCCTTGCAAACTTGAAAATGGATTGATGGTCTTGAAGAAAGTGAACTTAATGGATTCAATATTGACATGTGAGATGTGATTATAGCCTTAACTTGTTTTATCCTTGTACATAATTTTTGGAATTGTTGTTGCAAAATTGTGCATGGACTTGGTGGTGTATTGAAAGAAAATGTGGTTTTGGTGATGTTTATGTGCGTTGTGAAACCATGGCTATTTGTTGGAATCTATTATGATCTAAATTATGTTAAGAGAAGCTTATTTATGATCATGGACCATTCATTACACAAAAATACCCAAAAGAGACCCATTTTGGCCGAAACGGACACCCGTCCTCGCAGACGAAGCACCTGCGGGCGCAGGTGGCTTCACAGGTCAGTCCAGGACCTTATTTTGCATTTTTTTGTCTCTCTATGATACCCTAAAACCCCTATACCCTTCATAGATGCAATTATCAACTTATGGTACCTTTTGAATGACTTTAAAGGAGTATACCAGTGGTATTTTGAATGGTATCAATTATGGATTGTTGTTTATGTGTTGTTGTAAAAGGTATTGAGACGACTTGATGGAGTAATTATGATGTAGTGTTAATGGGGAAGTATAAAGTATAAACTTGGTGTGAAATGCTATTGGTTTATGATGTATTGGTCAATGTGTGGAATGTTATGGTGTTGTTGGTATGGTAATGCAGTGGATTGTATTGTAAGGGGTGAAATGATGCTATATAGTAGTCATGTAGCTTATTGTCGTTTTGTGCACTTGTAAGGTAACTAGTTGTTAACGTGAGCTCCGTTATGAACTTGTGTTGTAGAGTAACACGTAAATAAGGAGATGGATTGTTGTATTCACACATAGGACTGTGTATTCATATTGAGAAGATAAGGTATGTAAGGTTACTCTTTCCGTATCCTTATGCAGCACATATTACCTGTTCCATTCTGAAGTGTTCTAAAGTATCCCAGCTCAGGTTGACATATATTGTTATTCACATGTCTCTTATTCATTGACTGAAGTTCCAAAGCTCTCATAATATTGTAACTACTAAAAGAACTATCTCAATAAAAGTAATGATGTAAGGAGAATCTATTTATTCTTGAGTAGCATTTCCAATAATGTTACATTCTAAAGTTCCAACGATGTTATGACTAACAACGTGTCAATCTCACAGAAGTAAAGAAACGAAGTAATGTATTACTCTTCTAATGAAAGAATGAAGTAATGTATAATTGTTTGTATATTCTTTAATAACATCCCAGGGGTCAAAGTACCTAGCATGGGTTAATAACATCCCATGGGCGACATAAAAGCCTAGCATGGGTTAATATAACATCCCAAGGGCCAAAGTACCTAGCATGGGTTAATAACATCCCAGGGGCGACATAAAAGCCTAGCATAGGTTAATATAACAACCCAGGGGTTAAAGTACCTAGCATGGGTTAATAACATCCCAGGGGCGACATAAAAGCCTAGCATGGGTTAATATAACATCCCAGGGGTTAAAATACCTAGCATGGGTTAATCTCATCCCAGGGGCGACAGAAAAGCCTAGCATGGGTAGAACGATAAAAATGAACAAATGTAAAAGAAAAAAAAGTAAAGGACGTAATGTACATAGTTCCACATATGCCACCCTTTACAATACCGTTCATGGAATTATCATACAAACAATACCACAACATTACATAAATTGACCATGACATCATAAACCAATAACATAGTTCATACTTTACACTTCTCCATCAAAACAACATCACAATTACTCCATCAAGTCACCTCAATACACTTCATAACAACATATCGACAACAATCCCACAATTTACACTCATAGAAAAATAACAAGTCAAGGAACATAACCAAACCATACATGTTGATATTTCATCCATACCATGCACTTTCATCAAAACCCTAAGTCTCCATTCAAGTTTAAATCACAAGGATGGCACATCTTTTAGCAAAAAGTGCCCTATTCAACCTTGCCAACATATCCATCATGATCTACACAATCTCTCATGTATATAATATTTTAAAGCACAACAATAAACACTTACCCAAGCTTGTAAAGTGATGATTTTGTCCAAAGAAAATGGGTGCCTTAGGGTTTGGAAGATAGAGAAATGTTTTGGAAATGTCTAGAATGGCATGTGTGTTAGAATGAACAAAAATCTGATTTTTGGCCTTTATATAGCCCTCAAGTCATTCTTAGCCACTCCTTGGGCATTAAATGCCATATTTACTTGGTCAAATGGAAGAATGGGTCATTTGCCCCTTTTGGGCCATGTCTTTTACTCCATTTTGGGCCTCAATTGAGCCCATTAATACATATTAACTTAGCCCACCAATTTCAATGTGTAATACTCCAATTATCTCATGTTTAAATAATTCCATAAATGTTACAACAATATTCAACTCACGAGATTCATGTTTGTAGCCTCAATCTCAAAAATAAGAAATTCTAGCCACTCATGGCTTAATTGAATATAATTTGATAAAATACTTGTGACGGAGAATTAACCCCAACTCGTATGCCAAACTCTCTCAAGAGTAGTCCTACTATGATGGAATAATGATACCATAACTCAAAAGTCTTATTTATAGAATAATGGTCGAAGAAAAATTTTGGCGAAAAGCAACCGGCACGCCGCCTGGCGCGCCCCAATGCTGCCTATGCCAGAAATATTTATGGCATAGGCGTCCCGGCTCGCTGCCTGGCGCGCCCCAGTGCTGCCTGTGCCAAAAAAATTTCGGCCAGAAGCGGCCTGGCACGCCCCTAGGCGCGCCCCACACTTAAAATGTGATTTTCTTCCTTTCTTCGACTTTTCTTTGCGGACGTTAGTACAATATCAATAGTCCATCAAAACCAATACAAAATATGCACTTATTGCTCTCAAAACTAAGGTAATCATGGTTCAAATACGACATATAAATGCGCCCTAGATCACCAAGCTAGTAGGGTCGAAAAGGTACGGGGTGTTACAATAAATGTGGTGAGCAATACATTCATAAGTAAGGCTCTAATAGACACGGCTTTCTAGACTCCCTAGGATGACCTGCTCTGATACCACTTCTATCACGCCTCAAATTACATTGACACAGACAGGCACCTGATGCCCTAAAGACCCGAGAGAACCAACTTATGACTTGCACTTATCATACATGCAACTATGATAATTATGAAGCTCTAACAAGTATAGGTAAGATGCCTTAAATAAATACCAACATAGATAGGCCCAAAATAGATGTACGTGGCTTAGCCATTGAGGCCTTAGTTACCAAAAACAAGACCATATGTAAAACAAAAGCTCAAATGAAATCAGGTACAAATGTATAGATAAGGATAAAAGACCACATTTGCTTGTACTTGTGGAATCATGTACATTACATTCTTTTCTTTACTTCGATCTTCTTTTCTTTATAAATTTCTAAGGCGTGTGATATAATGACCAGTTGATCAGTGGTAGAAGAGGATGACCCATGCTAGGCATTTTAACCCCGGGACATGATCCTCATAAATATATAGATTAGGATCGGCCCATGCTAGGTATTAACCCCTGAGCTACCACCCATAAATACATCAATTGGGATCATCCAATGGTAGGCTTTTGCCCCAGCTGCAACCCATATATATGTAAATTCACTTTTGGGATCGACCCATGCTATGCTCTTGGCCACTGAGCTGCCATCCGCGATTATATAGATTCACTTTACCTTATTCCTTTAGTCATTGAGATTGTGTTTTTGGTGGTCGTAACTCTTTTAAGCTTTGGTACTATGCACCATTAGTGAAGATATATGAGTAAAATACTTGAGGTAGCAACAATGACATGGGAAGCAAAATATAACTTTAATGTGATACTTAGGAACTTGTATAACTCAATGAACCTCATTGGGCACAAAGCATATTCATAAATCAGCCATGAAGACATGTGACAAGTGAGGACATAAGGACATGTAGTAAATGAGCCATTAAGGTGTATAACTAGTGAGAAAGTGATCTTACATAGCATACAACAATTGTGGCAGATTCAAATGATCTTATATAGCACACAACAATTGTGGCAGGTTCATATGTAGAAATTCAGACATTTCAAATGGGGCATACGTGCATATTAAGTGCAGACATGTAACTCCTCAAATGCAGAGGTAATGAATGCATAATAACTACTTCTTAGGCCATTCCAAATGAAAGGATATATGTGAAACACGCAGCGGATTCAATTCTAGGACAAATACACATTTCAAGTAGGGACATATAAATTGTATAATTGAACAAGTAAGAGCTCTATATGGTAACATTATAGCCTAACACGATGGATGTGATATCCAATGAAAGAAACATGTAAACATGTGAGCCAATGAAATGTACGACCAAATAGACAATTGGAGTAATTTGACAGTGTATGAACAGATTGTATATCCAACATATGAACACTCTTAACATGTGTAATCTAGGATCTTGTTGACTCATATAAGAGGTGCATATAATACTTTGACATACTTTTGAGACCATGAGGCAGTAGGGAAAAGGTCCATTAACTACAGTGGGAATTGTACACCATCTCAAAGTTTCTTTTACCATAAAAATCATTTAGGACGCTCACTTTGTTGGTACATAATTATAATACTTCATGCCAAAGAATGTGAAATAAAATAGCCTTACATACCTTATTGTCCAACTTGGGTGTTACAACGAATAAACTTTCTCCCCTTTGGATTATCAGTCTATAATAAAATAAGTGGTAAAGCTAGTATTAATAGCTAATCAACCCATTTAGGTTATTTGATTTCACCAAAATAGTAACCGGGCAGTAAGTCCGTAATTTATCAAATCAAGTTGTTCTTTCCTCCCTTTTCCCTTTAATCACGTCCATAAGGTCCTTTCTAAAACTCGACAGGTTGCATAACACATATAAAGCAATATACAAAAGTGTGGTAAGCAGCAAGCTCACGCAACATCTAATTAAGTGGTGTATCACCACATCTTGCAATGTTTATGCCCTTTAACATCTCCACGACTTCTCTACACATTTAGTCACACCCATTATCACACCATACAAAATAGTCTCTAAACATCACAATGGGGCATGGGGAATGTGAACTCATGGCTTACTATCACTATCTCATGAGTTCTAATTAACATTACACTTTAAATGCTCTAATAAGCTCATAATTAAAGATAAAGGGAAAACCCTTCCATGGATGTCCCAACATCCATAAACCACCAGAATGTCCTCTCCAATATTACACCATGTAAAAGAAACAATCCCCAACTCATCAACACACATCAAATTCGCTAATCAATTCAAGCACAAGAGAGGGACAAAAAATTCAGTAGCTTACTTTGCTGGACAGAAATACCACTTGATAAGACTTTGATTCTTCAAGGTTTAGGTTGTCCTCTCCAAATTAGCTTGAGAACAAGAAAAAGGTTACTAAAACCAGCACACCATTCTCCTATTAATCAAAGGTAAAAAAAGAATTAACATGGCAGTAACTTTACCTAACTTGGTGGTGAGTTTTATTTCCCCTAACTTACAGTTCTTCAAGAGCTTGAACCCTACTTTAACTTAGCTTGAATAGAAGGATAATATTCAATAACTCTAAGGTATTTGATGGATGCTATATGAAGCTAAGAGAGAACAAGAGAGAAAACTCTAGAATTCTGAATTTTGCAAGATAGAAATGAGTCAAATAAGATGGTCTTTAACCCTTTAAAGGGGAATCATTTTGGCTGACTTTCTTGGCTCATTTTAGGCCATAAATGGTCAAGCAGGTGATGCACCTACTTGGCCTTTTAACTTAGGCTTTGGTGGACTTAAAATTATTGGGTCTTGGCTGCCCATTCCTCACCTTTTCTTTCAATCAATTTGGGTCAAAATTAATTCAATTAGGTGATGCTCTTATTTGGTCCTTTAAGTTATTCAAAGAGTCTTAGTAGGTGATACACCTACTTGGTTCTTTAGAATGGTCAATAAGTCAAAGTAGGTGATGCACCTACTTATCACCTACTAGCTTAATTTAAGTCAAGCAAGCAGCTCACTTATTTTATTCTATTTTCTATAGTCTTAACCCCTTTGCTTTAACTCAACACTTATGTATACTCAGACACTTTAAAACTTAAAGTAGAATACCATCTTACTATCTCGAGTTTAAACACTTCCCTCGAGGTTAACTTAGCCAAACACATGTTGAAATGTATGGGATATCATAATACCTTCAAATATATTTTAAACCATCAATCATTTAATAAACTTGGTACCTTACCTATACAACGAGTCTACCTTAAGTTTCCATATAAATAGAACTTGTATAAGTAGAATACGGGGTGTTACACTGTAACATCAAATACCACCTTTTACCATCTTAAGTTTAAATATTCTTGTCAAGTTTACTTTGTCATATATGTGTTGGAAGGTACAGGATGTTACAGGTGATAAGGTTTGCCAAGAAGGGGAAGTTTAGTCCCCGATATACCGGTCCTTACAGGATTCTGAGGTGCATTGGCAATGTAGCTTATGAGTTAGATTTGCCTACGAACTTAGCATCATTGCACCTAGTGTTTCATGTGTCCCTATTGAAGAAGTGCATCGGTGATCCAACATTAGTTGTGCCATTAGAGAGTGTGGGTGTGAAAGATAGTCTCTCTTACGAAGAGGTCCCAATTGAGATTCTTGACCGTATGGTTCATAAGTTGAGAAATAAAGAAATCGCTTCGGTGAAATTCCTTTAGCGAAATCAGCTAGTTGAAGGAGCTACTAAGGAAACAGAAGCAGATATGATGACCAAGTACCCTCACTTCTTTCCTTCTAGTCAGTTCTAGCTTGAGGTAATAGTTTCCTCTTTGGAAATCTTATCAGTCTCATGTCCCATCAATTGTTCTTACGCTCTTAGTATGCATGCATGTCTCATGAATTCAGCTTTTAGAACTCAGTATTGGGAATTACAGCTCTTTCCCTACCCTTTTCAGCTTAGTTAGTCTTCATTTGAGGTCGAATGTTCACAAGGGGGAGATATTGTAACACCCCAAAAGTCCCTAAGATCATATCTCAAACTTAGCAAAGAAAACTAGTTGAAAACAATTAAATTTTACCTCAGAATGATGCATTGTACGACTCGTACAGTAAGGCCACGAGTCATGGGTTGACTCGTGGTAAGCAGTCCAGTCCAGCCTAAGCCCCCAGTGGTCAAGACTCAGACCACGAGTCTTTGTCAGATCCTACGACTTGTTGGGTGACCCGTTCTGAGCAGAAAACTAAAAGTCCTGAAAGATGTAATTTTCCTCCCAGTGGCCATGACTAGTGACCACGAGTCGTAGGCATTGAGTACGAGTCATCAAGTGACTCGTACTCGTACTGATGAGAAATCAGAGGGTCAACATTCCTCCTTTAGGGGCCATGACTCGCAGCCAGATCTCACGAGTCATGGGGTAGAAATTGTACCCCAAGCATGCCAACCAGCCCAGGAGTCAGAGGTTGACTCGTAGGTTCAAGGTACGATTCGTACCCAGAACCGTGACGACTGTTCCCAGAAAATCAGCTATGTTTTCTTAGGGGTATTTTCATCTTTTTCCACTCTCCTAATCCCTATACTACATCGTTTAAGACTATTTTAAGTGGGATTAAAGAGGAGTAGTCATTTACTTTTCCCGATTCCATCAGAAACACTTAGAAAATAAAATCAGAAAGCGATTAAACTCTTTCAAAGGTAGAAACCAAGGGATCTTCTCAAGGCTTCAAGACTTCAAGTTCTTAGCAAGAACTCTTCACTCAGGTATGGAATTTCAGCAATGGGTATCCTTTCACCCTTATGTCCCAAAATAACTTTGTAAATTCCAGCTTTTCGAGAAGTACAATTTAGGGTTCATACTCAAATTATGATTTTCCTTCACATTCAGTATTTTTATGATCATTACATTATGACTATGTGTTTTCCATAATGTTTACACTCAGTATGACATAGTACTTTCAGGACTTGATATTTAATATGATTATACAATATTTTCACATGATTTAGTCTTATTTCAAAAAGTTTGGCGTGTTATGAACACACGATCTTAGAACCTAGTTAAAACAAGTATGATTTATTTTAGTACACAGATTTTCAGAATTCCTTTAGATTAAACAGGTTCTAACCCAGTTCTCTGAATATCAATTTTAAATGAGCTACTAGTATAGTATCAGTTTAGGAGCAGTACTTAGCACCGAGTTGGACTAGGGCCTCAATTTCACCCAACGTCCCAGAACTACATGCCACCGTAGGTTTATTTAGTCCTTTCAGTTTGAGCATCATAATAGTGATCAGGACAACTATGCCTTTATATCCTGGCAAGATGTATTGGGTCCTCTCGATGGGGCGTATACATCGAAATCCATATTTAGCTCACATGATTTATATCGGTTAACAGACTCTCCCACATATTCAGATTCAATATATTTGTACATGACCCTCAGTTCAGGTTTATTTGCATTATTTCGTGGCTTTTTAGAGTATCTTTGCATATCAGTATTTATGCATATCATTACTGATTGTACTACAATTCAGTTCAGTTTTGTACTTAGCTTGTATTCATTACAGTTTATTAGTATTTTCTGCATGATCAGTTTTACATTGTATCTTGCATATCTCACATGCTTATCAAGAATTCTTTTTGCATACTGCAAAAGGCACCTCTTGGAAATTAACATGTTCACTAAACCGGGTATAATCAAAATCAATCCTGTCAAATAAATAGCAAAAAGATAAAATCTAATCCGCTAAAACATTAAGGTTCTGTTTAGAAAGTCACTTGGTAATTGAAATTGGTGTAATTACTAGAGTGGTAATTATCAGCCTAGTAATTATACAACCTAGTAATTATACAGCCTAGTAATTTATGACGACCTGTGGTTTGCCACAATATATATACATATATTGTCTATTGAAAATATATTGACTAATAAACATATGTTCTTAACTAATATTATAAAAAATAATTGATATATATTTTTCAAATTAGTATATTTTAATTAAATTAATCATAAAAACTAAAAGTACATGATTATTAAGAACATCTTGAAATCCATGTTTGACAAAAACATTAATATTACAAATATAATGTCATAAAATTATTAACATATTTGACAAAAAGATAATATATTAATTCTAACTAAAAAATAAATGGCTCGCAATTGAAATATCAAGTCAATACTATTAAAACAAATAAATTGAAGCCGAAAATATAACATAAATTCAAATTCAAAACAAAAAAAAGTTAACATAATACTCTTATGTCAAATTTTAACATAACGTACATAAATATAATTCAAAAGAAAAACGCTAAGTATATAACCTTATTGAACAATGAATTCTACTTTAATTTAAATATTAGAATACCAACACAATTATGCTAAATGAAAAAAAAATAAATAATACGAACAATTTCATGAAATCATAAGTAAAGGTTGGGAAATGACAAGGAAATGAAATATAAATAATGTAAAATAAAAAACAAACTTTTTAAAAATATTAGAGTAATAAAAATTAAAAAAATAAAATAATAGAAATTAAAAAATACCCCCGATCAATTACACCCAATTACTTGCTAACCAAGTAATTATCTGACCAACCAAACAGGTCAGACAAGATAGTTACACCCAATTACACCAAATCCAATTCCCAGGGTGGCTTTCCAAACAGCTTACTAATATTCTTCCCCCCAACTATTGCATGCACTCATTTTTCAATATACTTGAATTTAAGTATTAACCATTCACATCAATCAAGACAAGTAAATATCTTGGTTACAAGCTAAGAATGCAGAAATATTGAAAGATCACCAGAAATGTGGTGAGAAGACAGTGGACAATATATTGCAAAGAAATCAATAAAGTATTTTCAAAAGTTCATATATAGAAAAAGATATGACAAGAAAAAGCAAGAAGAAACCAGAAAATCTTGGACTAATTCATTTCAAAATGTAAACAAAAATCAAGAGCTTAAGCTCCTCAAAGATCCTAATTCATTTCATTTTCCCCAGTTTCCCTTGTTGCCTGCTGCTGCTGCTGAAGCCTTTCCTGAGCCTTTTCCTTTTTGGTTGCCCTTCTTACCCTTGCTCTGCTGCTGCTTCTTTTTCATTCCATGCTTTCTTGCATCTTTTTTCATTCTTGGATCGACAAGTACTTTTCCCTTGCCAACCTTAACTTGAACTCCCTTCTTCGCCACTACATATTCCCTTTCTGGTTTTTTTGTTGTTGCCGCCTTCCTGTATAGCTGTTCAATCATTTTTCTCTTTGAACCTTCAGAGATTTCAGTTTGGTCTGATATTGAGTTAGCTTTCTTCCGGAACTTCTCTAGCTTTCTATGTGCTGCCCGTTTCTTACGAGCTTTGGCTTCTGCTACCTTCTTTGCAGGCCGAGCATCAATCGCTTTAAATTGAGCTCTCATTGCAGCAATCTCCTCTTTTGTCACGGGTTTCACTGGCTGGTAATTTCTCTTTTCCTCATCAATGAACCACTTAGGCAACCCTTCATCATGAAACATATATCTGTTGTAAGCATCATCAATCATTTCTTCCCTAGGCCTTTTCCTCAGCATCATCTTTGCTGTAGCCAATACTTCAGCCTTAGTGTCAATATCGTCATCTGATTCATCAGATGATGAGTCACTTGAATCAGTAGCAGGAGCAGGAACTATCTCAAAATCATCAGCTGTCTTAGAAGCTGAGACCTGTAAACCACCATTTGTTTTCCTTGTCAGATCCTTAGTTTCTCCCTGCTGTTCATCATTTGTCTGTTCCTTGGACTTTTGGGTCTTCTTCGCCTCTCCATCTATTTGCATTTCATCTTCACTGTCATACTTGTCCAACACATCTTGCTCTTCAGTTTCAGCAAAAACATCTTGAGTAAACCACTTCTTCACAATCTCCTCCTGAGGTGGTGCATCCTCGAGGGGTACAACAAGAGGGTTGACTTCATCATCTTCCTTGTCACTCTCGGAGTCTAGAGCAGAATGAGTCATCATGCTATCGTCATTGCCATCCTGGAAAAGAAAGAGCAGCACTACCATTAATGCAAAGAATGACAGAACATGTGAATAAACAAACCACTTTGTACACATTTTTTAGCCGATTTATGAAAGGCACATGGAAAGTTTAGGACAATGATCAAAAATTGATTCAATCCTTCTATGTAATCTTTGTTTAAGGCTAATAAGGATTTAGCTTAATCAATTTGAGTTTGACTTATGTTTTGGTACTGGATCTTAACTAGGATTTAGTAATAGCTCCTACTAAACCTAGCAGAGCATGATCAAACAAGTACTAACAGAATGACCCCAATAGAATTTTTTTACAGGTACTTGTTGAAGGAAACAAGAAACCTAGTCCCTTAACAAAAGGAAACAGGAAAGAATTAAGGAGAGGATGTGCAGATAAGAATTTTATAGTGCAACTTGAACCTTGCTCACCTGCAGGAGTTGACCATCCTTCAAGTGCGCTTGTTTGGATCGCTTTCTCTGTTTTGATTTACCTTCCACTTTACCCAAATACCGTTCATAAGCCTCATCAAATAATGCCTCTATATTATCATCATGTCTGAAAATGAAGGGGGGAAAAAGAACTTGTAGCTTTAAAAGTATACAGGCAACAATCAATTTAAGAAGCAGATGCCCAGAGAGCTTGCCATAATACCTTCTGCGTTCGTCTTCAGAGTCCAGATCACTGGATGAATGCTTCTCGTCTTCCTCATCACTTCCATCGTTTTCATCTCCTAGCTCAGTAGCTTCTTTATCGTATTCATTGTTATCAACAGCTACGAGATCTTTCTTTCCCTGAAATTTTTTTTCAAATGCGTGTGAAGCATATTATTAACAAATGGTGTAGCAGACTTCACATAGCAGTAAAAATGAATTAAATTGGGTGAAAAGAAACATTATCATGATTAGTGATGAAACAAATCTCTATCACGTATCTAACAATGGAAAGGATTTAAAGAATAGCATGTCAAACCTTTAGTCTCAGAGCAAGGCAGTCTACCCCATTAGAAAGCATTACTATTTTACTTGAAGCTCAGGTATTCTTCCTTCACCCACTTATGAAATTGAAGCATGTAGTCTCGCCGCTAGTAGCCATGCTACCTTCTTTGGCCCTGCCTTACACACCTTATTTATCCTGCCTGCCGCCCTTGGAAACAGCCTTCCTTAGCATTCGCCCTCCCACAGGAAATAGAGTTCTTTAATTTGAAGCTCCGTACTCTTGTGAAAACGGACTACACTGTCTCAACCACCCGCCTTTCCCTTCTTTTGTTTGTTCTGGACCCGAAAATGCCCGTTCGCTTGTCCTTAGGGATCCCAATCTGACTTGCTCGTGGTTTATTAATGTTGGGTTGTTTTTACTTACCTTTCTGTCTATGAAAGAAATTTCAAAGGAAATTCTCAGCTCAAATAAGCTTTCCTGAAATGATGAAAGGCAAGAAGGAAGCTCCGTCTCCGTCCCCTCCCTTCTGTCCAAGACTCTTGAATCAGTCTCGTCTTACATTCCCTCCTCTCTGCCTAGGCGAAAGAGAGTCCCGCCTATGGTCTACTCAAAGGTTGAAGAGACAGATTGTGGGTCAGATCCAGTGTTTTGGACGGCGAAAGGCGACAAGAGGCGACAAGGCTCTGCCTCGCCATGCGGCGAGGCGATCGCCTTTTGGAAGTACAGCGACAATTAATACCAAAAAATTAAAATATTTAATATATAAATAATCAAAATCTCAATAACAATAATATATTAGCAAATATTTCATGTCAAAAACTTAATTTATAGATAGTAGATAGATATTAGATACTAAAAAATTCTAGAACTTTAATGACTCAAGACGTCAACATTCAACATTCCATAAAACAAGCAATACCGAAACTCTAAAAGTTTATTCTTCTTCAAGATTTTCATAATCTTCAAGTCCAACATGAATTTCATTATTAATTAGTATATTATATAACCTATAAAAGAAAAGATTGTTTGTTGAAGACATCTCTGTTAGACACTTAGATTGTTACAGTAAGAAAAAAATAAAGGAAAAAATGAAGAAGAAAAACAGTGTCACACTCGCCGGAGTGCAGCAAAGCCGCACTCGCCGGAGTGAAACAGAGGAAGAAGAAGAAGAAAGTGGTTAACTGGTTGCTGCGTGCTGCTGCTGCGGTGCTGCCAGTGAAATAAAGAAGAAGAAAGTTGAAAAAAAAAGGAGAACATACGTACACCAGTCGTCGGAGTTGTCGCCGGAGTTGATGTCGAAGATGGCAGTGGACTAGATCGCCATTTCCGCAGTCACCAACCAGATGCAAAATGGAAAGAAAAACCCTAAAGTTATCTTTTAACCTTAAAACCCTAATTTTTTAAAAAAATCAAATAGGCGTCGCCTATGTCGCCTCGCCGTGTCGCCATTCTCGCCAAGGCGTCGCCTTTTTGATTTCGCCTCGCCGAGGCTGGAGGCAACACTACCTCGCCGGGCTGCGCCATTCGCCATTGGCGACGTGGCGAGCGCCATTTACAACACTGGTCAAATCAATCCATTCCATTCTTCAGGGAAGATCTATGGAATAGGAAAGCCAAAACAGATTTATTCCAAGTAAATACTTGGTTGATACGAGACTCTTTCTTAGTTCAGTGGGGTTTGAAAGCAGTCTACAACGAATCAAGCAGGTTCAGTAACAATGGATAACGGTCCTCACCACTCAATGGAGAATAGAAGGATAGGCTACGACACTTCTTTTCTCACTTTCAATGGATTCAGGTCCGATAGCCACGAAATAGAGAAGAGAAGGATGAGTTGCGCACTTTAGGCCTGTTCCAGGGAATGCTCTAGTCTATTTCTAACTAGTGGTGGAAAGAGAATGAGAAAGAGAATCGATTTCAAGTAGCAGTAGAAGTAGATTACATAGTAGTCGTAGCGTGTGACCACTCTTTTGAACCTTATTCTTTTCCACTAACATCTCGCCAGGTAGTAGTAGCTTCCTCCTCTCGTCGTCCAGCCCTTATAACAACTCTGGAACCCAAATCAATCTTGCAGGAGTGGGTAACCCCTGTAGTAAAACTCTTCGGCCTCGTAGTCAATCTACTAACGAGCCTTATCACCAAAGAAGGGGGAGCCTACACAAGTTTCAAAAAAAGGAATTGAGAATCATCATAGGCTGTGTTTTAAGTGAAGGAGAGAGACAGGACTTGCTAGGAATTGAATCAATAGGCTCAGGGGCATGCCACGTATCCGCTGCAAGAGAATCCGCTCTTTGACACATATATTAGACCGTAGCACAAGAGACGATTCACTCTAGTCCCATAACCAAGCGGAAGAGGATTCATGGACAAAAGTTGCAGGTAAACCCTCGGTTTGCCCTCAATTATATACGTTGATAGGGGATAACTTCTTTGCTAGCTACCAGCTAAAGGTGATACTATCTACAACTCCTGAAAGAAAGCCAAATAGTATCTCATCCGACATTCCCTCTCTAAGGAATGCTTATTCAACCATTTGTGGGAATTTGAGAATTTTCGCCATTTATACGGTTCTTTTGGGAACAAGTACAAGTATTTCTCACGAAATACCATACAAAGCATCGAAAGATGTGTACAGATCTATCAGATCTAACAAAATAATCATTGTCTAATAATGATTAAAAATACGATCTTTGAAGATCATTTGACATATAACAGAAGTCTCTTAATTGAGAACCCTGTTCTTCAAGACAAAATTGATTCACTAGAATTAACTTTGTCAAAACACGAAGGTTTTGCTAATCGCAAATCTTTTACAGATCTATGCCGTGGCATAGTAAAAAGACAGAATAAGCTTTACTTTGGGCTTATTGAAAATGAGAATATGATCTACACCGACGACTTATTCGGTGATAAGGTTTTACCTCTCATAACCAAAGACAAGCTCTTTAATGAGTTCAAACACTTGCCTGAAAGGCAAAAATCTACGTTGAAAAACTTTCACATTGGTAAAGTTGAAATCTTAATCAACTCTTACTTTGAGAAAGGTATTTCCAACCCTCTAGTAGCAATACTAGTTGACAACAGACTACTCAGTAACCCTGCTTTAGGAATACTCGGTGGCATACATGGAGATTTAGGTATCTCAAAACTGCGATTCAGGATAAACCCTGGGTATGCTGTTTCTTTACATGACAGTAATTTCGACAAATGTCTTAATTTACATGTCAAAGTACAAGACCCAAGTCTAATGGACAAGGGTAGTGTGATGCTAAACATCACCACTCGGCTCAGCTATGCTATCAGTAACTCGATACATAGTGTAGAACAAATCAATAGTCCAACTATTGAACTGGACAAAGTTTTCACGGATCTTGTTGACATCCATCAACTCGATAAGTCTAAACTTATCCGACATTGGGAACCTATGCAGCTAAGTCCTTCTGACAAAGGAAAACTAGCATGCGGTGAACCCTCACGAACCCTAAGTACTCGATCAATGTCGTACTTAGCAAACGGTCACCTCTCTTTTTCAGATGGGGGGGATAGACTAAAAATTCCTGCAAAGGAAAATACGAATACTTTAGTATTCAAGACATAGAATATTCAGAAATGAATCATTCTCCCTGTTCAGCCAGAGCCTGCTCTGAAGCTGCAGAGTTGTCACCAACGGAGATCATTTTACTTCATAAAATGACACACCGTGCTTGGAGACACAAACAATGGAATCAAGTATTCCATGAGCAACCTAATTGCGGTCCAATGGCTGCTATTAGACAATACACAGAGACAAATGTCATCTCGGATCCAAACATCCAAGAACAGACTATTGTCACTACAGATCTTAACAAGATCGATACCAAGCTTAACCAGCTGGTTGAAAGGTGTAGTAATACAACCTTTACACGAGATGAACTGAAACATTGTATGATGGAAGCAATCCATGATGCAGGATGTCAGTGTAAGAAGGAACTAAGATCCTACCCGGATTATAGTAACCTGACAACACCATCTCTAACAAGGTTTTTACAAACCTCACAAGAGGAATTAGATGCCTCAGCTGCAAGGGCTAAAGCCCTAAAAGCCAAAGGAATAACTAGCATTTCTCTCCTTGAAATCTAGTTTATTCAACATGAACACTCTAACCCAAGGGTTAAGAGACCTGTTAAGTCCTATGGACATTAACGGATTCAACATAATTACCAGTAGCATGGTAATGACAACAGAAGTGCACGAACATGCATTTCCTACATATGAAGAAGATGATTCAGCTATACAAGTTGATGACTCTATCACTTCAGACTCTTCTAGTGAAGAAGACGAGCCTGTTTACCACAGGGCCAACATGGACATTATTCCAGTCCCAGACATACGTCCAGGACCATCAGGAATAACAGACCAAACAGATGCGGTCATCGACGATGAGATGACGTCAGCTGAAACACCGGCTCGGCAACCCCGAATCCCGGCAGAACGACCTAATGATAGGAGTAGGACTTCCTACAATATTCCTAACATGCCGTCGCTCCAAAACAAACCAATTGAGTACGCTCCAAAGTACAAGGAAATTGGTAATACGATTGGGCATATGCTCAACCTCGATTGCTTTACAAACATGGAAGACTTAATCCAGCAATGGGAGTCATACCTAAGTTTGGTAATCCAATCCAACGATGTTCTATTAAGGAACACACAGAATGCTTGGGCATTCATTGCACATCACATGATAGGTGATGCCAAGACATGGGCTGACACTAGTCCAGAAACAAGACTTCAGGTCTTACGAGCACTACCAGATGGAGGAGAAGTCCTCAAGATGGTTGTAAGCTATCTTTACCGAGACTTTATCGGAAAAGATTGTCTTGACGAACCTAACGCTGTTAAAGTTAAAGAGCAAAGCGAAGCCGCTTGGCATTTAACAAACATGCAGTTATGTGACATGCGTGGTTTTGAACAGTTTAGCTGTGAATACCAACGCTACTACCATAAGTTGAAGGATGCGGATCTGCAAACTTATGAAGACATGTATCTAAACAAGATACCAGGGGCTATAGGCACTCTAGTAAGGGCTAAATGGCCTTCACACGGAGAAAGCTATCCCGACAACTACGCTGGTCGTAGAAGATTTGTTCAAGATATGATTCTTGATCAATGTCAGGCAATACGCCGAACACGAGAGTATAAAAGGTCTAACCTAGTATGCTCCTCAACGGATCCAAGACAACCGGGAAACTATGGTTGTCCTAGAGAACTCAACAAGACTTACAAACATAAGTCTGCAAAACGAAAGCATAAATCGAGAAAACATAAGAAGTATCGATTGGTGCCTACTACTCGCGATAATTATAATCGCTACAGAAGTAAGAAAAAATTCTTCAAAAGAAGAAAAACTTCTTACAAACCAAACAAGCAAGCTACTTGTCCGAAAGGAAAAGCTACTTGCAGATGCTGGTTGTGCGAACAACCCGGACATTATGCAAATAACTGTCCGAACAAGAACAAAGCCGACTCTAATAAGGTAAAAATTATTGAGTTTGCTTATTCAATTAACATTCTTCCTTGTTATGAAAACAGGATGGAAGACAACGATGACTGGGAATATTTCATTCTCGAGTCTGACACCGAAGATGATATCGAACCATCCGACTACGGAGACGATGGAGATAGCTCATCTGACTACGAATAGGACGAATCCCAATTCGACCTATGTAGCGGTACAGGTAAAACACGACGGGTATAAGGCCTTTACTCTTCATGCATATGTTGACACAGGTGCATCGATGTGTATGGCATCACCCAACGTGATACCTAAACACCTATGGAAAAAGGCAGAGACACCGATGCCTGCTTCTATAGCAAACGGAGGACAAATTCACCTCCAATACTACATTGAAGATTTTATCTTCAGAATGCCTGATCTCAATGGCAAAATCCAGAAATTCTTGGTTCCAAGAATTTGGATTCAAAATACGGGAATTGATTTAATTATTGGAAATAATTTTTCAAAATTATATCGTCCCTTCATACAAGACCTTGATGATGTCTCATGGACTAATTCAAAGGGTCATCAATGCTGGTTTAGCATTAAACACAAAGCATTTGTCAAAGCCTATGACGGGTTTGTTGATGATTTGCTTAAAAAGAAAGGTGGGGATAATGCAAAGTTTTCTGCGCATTATAAATCACCCATAAACGTTCATTCAGTTGAACAAATTGAACAATCCGAAAGTACAGATACCAATCTGGAAAACAAGGATATTATACATGGATCTAATATAGATGCCGCCTTTGAAGTAACAGATGCAGATACTGCATACGAAGCTCAAATGGCACGAATCTATGCGATTCAAATGGAACGTTACCACGAGATACAAGCTAAGCTTGAAAAGGCTAGTGCTGAGTCTCCACTGGATAACAAAAACACCAACGACGAGTTGGCAGACATACAACTCAAAGACCCAACAACGGTTATAAGAGTTAAACCAATCCAATATCCACCTCAGGATGTTGTTGAACTTAATAGCCAAATCAACGAGCTATTAAAACTACAAGTGATCAGACCTAGCAAGTCTCCTCACACTTCACCCTGCTTCTTAGTACGAAATCATTCGGAACAGAAACGCGGAAAAGCACGGCTTGTAATCAATTACAAGAAGCTTAACGATGCGACTGTAGATGACGCCTACATGTTGCCCAACAAGGACTCTATCCTAGAAAGGATTAGAGGTCACACGATATTTACCGGACTTGACTGTAAATCAGGTTTCTGGCAAATACGCCTCCAAGAGGATTCGAAGAAGTTAACAGCTTTTTCTTGCCCTCAAGGACAATACGAATGGAACGTAGTTCCATTTGGACTCAAACAAGCACCTGGATTATTTCAGAGGTTTATGGACAACTCGTTCAAAGACCTCTATAATTTCTGTGCAGTATACGTTGATGACATTCTTGTCTTCAGCAAAAGCGAGGATGAACATGTAGAACATGTTTCTTCCGTCTTACAAAGATGCATTGACAAAGGCATCATTCTCTCAGCCAAGAAAGCTGAACTTTTCAAAGAACAGATAAATTATCTGGGACTTGAAATAAGTCATGGTTCAATCACCATGCAACGACATATTGGGGAAAAACTGCAAAAATTTCCCAGTAACATACAAGACAAGAAATCCTTACAAAGATTTCTCGGATGTCTAACTTACATTGAAGCGTATGTTCCGAAGCTTTCACAGTTGCGGAAAAACCTTCAGGTAAAACTAAAGAAGGAACAAACTTTCTTCTGGACAAATGAAGACACTCGACTCGTTGAAAAAATCAAAAAGAGTCTTGTCAATCTTCCAGTCTTACATCATCCCTCTAAGGATGAATACATGATTATAGAAACGGATGCCTCCGACCTACATTGGGGAGCTGTTCTAAAATCAAAAGACAACAACGGAATAGAACATATCTGCCGATATGCTTCTGGTACGTTCAAGGACGCCGAAACTCGGTACCATTCTAACGAAAAGGAATACCTTGCTGTTAAGAATGCGATCACTAAATTTCAAATTTACGTGATTGAAAAACCCTTCCTGGTAAGGACAGACAATGCCAATTTTAAGAGCTTTCTTAAAGTTGATGTAAAAACAAACAACATTGCCGGAAGATTAATCCGATGGCAAATGTGGTTCAGACACTACCAATTCCAGGTAGAACACATAGAAGGTGATAGAAATCACTTTCCCGACGCGTTAACACGGGAACTAAAACCCGATTAAAATGTTAAACGTCTTTAACTCCTATACTCGGAGGATAAAAGAGTATCTAGTCCATTGTTCACGGTCAATGGTAAAGACTTGTCAAATCCGTACATGGCTGGTATTTTGCCAAAAAATACATACGTCCTCTAATACAGGACTACTCCATAGTATGTGAGTACATACATACTACTAGCCCGTATTCAAACGGTATACGGTAAAGGCAACTCAAATCCGTTATATGGCTGTCAATTTGCCAAAAATTGAGTGGTTGTAACACAACCGACACTGACCGAATGGTCCCAACAGCTTTAATCAAAAGCAGACACAGCTGTCCCAACGGACACATTTTTCAACACGCTTTCTTTTACAAAAGAAACGGGGACCACACGCTTTACTTTTTCAAAAGCAAAAGATTCGTTTTCTTTTTCAGAAAACAGAAAACACGTTTTCAAAATTAAACGGTTCAGATCTTGCCGACAATTTTTGTTTGGTGGGGATTAACCATTTTTTTTAAAACTTTGAAAACAAACGGCGTTGATTTTACCGATGGTATTCAACGGCTAAGATCGCCGGAAACATAAAACATTTCCAGCTATAAATACAAGATGAAACCTTCAATGGAAATTCATCCAAGCAATTAAAAGCAGTAAGATTTCTCAAAATCAAAAGCTTTTAAACAAACAGAAAATTGTTTTCTAATGGCTCAAAACCAAGAATTTATCATTCTTCAGTCCAGAGTCAAACGTGAGCTAGAGAATATCTCTAAGGCTACTAACAGTATTCATCTTGCCATGATAGAATACGAAAGCAAGCTTCCTAACAAGAAGCACAAGAAGGAGATGGTTTCTACATCTGCACTTGAGCTAAAACCTCAGGTTCCTTCTACCTACAGTTCTGTCACTAGTAATCTTTTTGATGAAAGTGAAAGACGTTACACCCTTTTGGGTAAAATGCCAGGAACTCCTGTTCCAGCAACAAATCAGCCTATAGTTATCACAGCCAGTGATAATTTTACTGAAGAAACGTTTGTATTAAGGGTTAATTCTCTAAGTACAAAAAGCTCAAAAGATCTTCTTAAGGATCATATATATCCAGTGCATAATTATGCAAACCAGGATATAACAAAGGCGGTAATCCTGCCTAACACGGATCCTAAGACGGTCTACGAACTCTTCTGCATGGGGTTAATTTACTCCATATTCATAACAGAAGAAATGACAAACCTTAAGCTTCTTCCTAAGAACTTAAGGAGTACTGTGGCACATTTTTTCAACAATGTGCTAAAAGGCCTATCACCAATGGTGGAATTAATGTTCACCAACACTTTACCTTACTGGGTAAACAAGAAAATGGTATGTCCTATTCATATCATATTTTTGCAGGCAAAGGATGAACTCCCTATCTTTACCGAAGCAGTCGGACAAGGAGAAGAACAGTTTATCCATTCACATGTAATTGACAGTATTTTATCAGTTTCTAAGAAATTAGAACAATTAAAAAAGGATAAAATCAAGATCAATTATATCACCCCGCAAATCCTCATGTTCTCCAGAACAAGGAAAACAAATGATAGGACCAAGAAGGACTTGTATAAATTTACAAGTAAATTCGAAGAATCCTTCATCAACAAACTTCCTGAAGAAGATTTCAGACTTGTAGTCACTCTCAGAGAAGAATCAGGAGATGCCCAAACAGGCCCTTCTTCAACAGTCGCCCACCTACCAGCAGACGTAAGCAATGACGCCAGCGGAGAAGACGACAAAAAACATGACGCATGCAGTGACGTCAAAATGGCCGACATCTAGGCCCACAACCCACAGCTGTAATCCATTGTTTTTACTTTTTAGAAAGTGTAAAACGTGTTTGCTGTTTTAAATGTATCTTTACATTTCTGCCCTTAGGATCAGGCTCTATATAAAGCCTCTTAGTCTTCATTGTAAGATCATCGAATTTCGAGTGATCCTTTCTTCTCTCTAAATAAAAGCTTCTAGTTCTTTTCATGTCTGGCTAAACACAAAGGGTAGTTCTTCCCTAAGGGGAAGACTCCATTTCTTTTCTTTCTAGCAATGTTTCGAGGCAAACCCTCTCTTTAATCTATTACTCATGGTCTAGGCGCATAACCATTTTAAAAACTCGGGGGGGTATAAAAACTAAAAAGCTTTGATACCTTTGTAAGAGCCAGTATGGCAGCGGAATTGAATCATGATAGATTCGTATGAAATGA
The DNA here is from genome assembly GCA_031232105.1 of Capsicum rhomboideum. Classification (NCBI taxonomy): domain Eukaryota; kingdom Viridiplantae; phylum Streptophyta; class Magnoliopsida; order Solanales; family Solanaceae; genus Capsicum; species Capsicum rhomboideum. The sequence goes on along the minus strand of CP124708.1, from coordinate 52,744,240 downwards.
GGTAATGAGCCTCAAGTATGTAAGTAATTGAAATAAATCAATCTGTATCTGGATATTCTTCCAAGATTTGGTCATAAGACCCGTATACGGTTGTGCCGTAAATTTCCCATTCATAATCAGAATGAGTGTAATGAATATTTTCATATTCGTCGTATGTTTTCACTTCCCAATTAACTAGGTAGTGAAGTATTTTGAAGATAATATCTTCGTTCTTTAATGGTTTTAACACCATTAGTATTGCAACCTTGCGGTTGATTTCAAAGAATTCATTAAAGAATTCGTGTGTGTATGCATGGTCCGTCATGCTTCCGTTGATCGATTCGTTTTTAGCTGTATCAGCTGTCTTTTTGTACGTGGCTTGTACTCTTATGAGTTGTAGTAGGGTGTTCTTCCGGCGGAAGAAGAACTCCTCTTTTCTGCTTACCTAGCTTAGTTTCTGCTCTTTAGCATCTGTTTACCCCAAGTGGCCAGCCATCCTTATTACCATATCTTCCTCCTTACAGCAAGTGACCAAGCCCCTTCATGTTCTCGTAACTGGGACTCACTGCCCTACGGCCTCCTGCCTAGCGGGACTTACAATGCCATACGACGAACAGGACCTTACAGGTTTTACTGCTCCTAGGAAGATTATGTAACTTAGAATGATATGCGCCTAGACCATGAGTAATAGATTAAAGAGAGGGTTTGCCTCGAAACATTGCTAGAAAGAAAAGAAATGGAGTCTTCCCCTTAGGGAAGAACTACCCTTTGTGTTTAGCCAGACATGAAAAGAACTAGAAGCTTTTATTTAGAGAGAAGAAAGGATCACTCGAAATTCGATGATCTTACAATGAAGACTAAGAGGCTTTATATAGAGCCTGATCCTAAGGGCAGAAATGTAAAGATACATTTAAAACAGCAAACACGTTTTACACTTTCTAAAAAGTAAAAACAATGGATTACAGCTGTGGGTTGTGGGCCTAGATGTCGGCCATTTTGACGTCACTGCATGCGTCATGTTTTTTGTCGTCTTCTCCGCTGGCGTCATTGCTTACGTCTGCTGGTAGGTGGGCGACTGTTGAAGAAGGGCCTGTTTGGGCATCTCCTGATTCTTCTCTGAGAGTGACTACAAGTCTGAAATCTTCTTCAGGAAGTTTGTTGATGAAGGATTCTTCGAATTTACTTGTAAATTTATACAAGTCCTTCTTGGTCCTATCATTTGTTTTCCTTGTTCTGGAGAACATGAGGATTTGCGGGGTGATATAATTGATCTTGATTTTATCCTTTTTTAATTGTTCTAATTTCTTAGAAACTGATAAAATACTGTCAATTACATGTGAATGGATAAACTGTTCTTCTCCTTGTCCGACTGCTTCGGTAAAGATAGGGAGTTCATCCTTTGCCTGCAAAAATATGATATGAATAGGACATACCATTTTCTTGTTTACCCAGTAAGGTAAAGTGTTGGTGAACATTAATTCCACCATTGGTGATAGGCCTTTTAGCACATTGTTGAAAAAATGTGCCACAGTACTCCTTAAGTTCTTAGGAAGAAGCTTAAGGTTTGTCATTTCTTCTGTTATGAATATGGAGTAAATTAACCCCATGCAGAAGAGTTCGTAGACCGTCTTAGGATCCGTGTTAGGCAGGATTACCGCCTTTGTTATATCCTGGTTTGCATAATTATGCACTGGATATATATGATCCTTAAGAAGATCTTTTGAGCTTTTTGTACTTAGAGAATTAACCCTTAATACAAACGTTTCTTCAGTAAAATTATCACTGGCTGTGATAACTATAGGCTGATTTGTTGCTGGAACAGGAGTTCCTGGCATTTTACCCAAAAGGGTGTAACGTCTTTCACTTTCATCAAAAAGATTACTAGTGACAGAACTGTAGGTAGAAGGAACCTGAGGTTTTAGCTCAAGTGCAGATGTAGAAACCATCTCCTTCTTGTGCTTCTTGTTAGGAAGCTTGCTTTCGTATTCTATCATGGCAAGATGAATACTGTTAGTAGCCTTAGAGATATTCTCTAGCTCACGTTTGACTCTGGACTGAAGAATGATAAATTCTTGGTTTTGAGCCATTAGAAAACAATTTTCTGTTTGTTTAAAAGCTTTTGATTTTGAGAAATCTTACTGCTTTTAATTGCTTGGATGAATTTCCATTGAAGGTTTCATCTTGTATTTATAGCTGGAAATGTTTTATGTTTCCGGCGATCTTAGCCGTTGAATACCATCGGTAAAATCAACGCCGTTTGTTTTCAAAGTTTTAAAAAAAATGGTTAATCCCCACCAAACAAAAATTGTCGGCAAGATCTGAACCGTTTAATTTTGAAAACGTGTTTTCTGTTTTCTGAAAAAGAAAACGAATCTTTTGCTTTTGAAAAAGTAAAGCGTGTGGTCCCCGTTTCTTTTGTAAAAGAAAGCGTGTTGAAAAATGTGTCCGTTGGGACAGCTGTGTCTGCTTTTGATTAAAGCTGTTGGGACCATTCGGTCAGTGTCGGTTGTGTTACAACCACTCAATTTTTGGCAAATTGACAGCCATATAACGGATTTGAGTTGCCTTTACCGTATACCGTTTGAATACGGGCTAGTAGTATGTATGTACTCACATACTATGGAGTAGTCCTGTATTAGAGGACGTATGTATTTTTTGGCAAAATACCAGCCATGTACGGATTTGACAAGTCTTTACCATTGACCGTGAACAATGGACTAGATACTCTTTTATCCTCCGAGTATAGGAGTTAAAGACGTTTAACATTTTAATCGGGTTTTAGTTCCCGTGTTAACGCGTCGGGAAAGTGATTTCTATCACCTTCTATGTGTTCTACCTGGAATTGGTAGTGTCTGAACCACATTTGCCATCGGATTAATCTTCCGGCAATGTTGTTTGTTTTTACATCAACTTTAAGAAAGCTCTTAAAATTGGCATTGTCTGTCCTTACCAGGAAGGGTTTTTCAATCACGTAAATTTGAAATTTAGTGATCGCATTCTTAACAGCAAGGTATTCCTTTTCGTTAGAATGGTACCGAGTTTCGGCGTCCTTGAACGTACCAGAAGCATATCGGCAGATATGTTCTATTCCGTTGTTGTCTTTTGATTTTAGAACAGCTCCCCAATGTAGGTCGGAGGCATCCGTTTCTATAATCATGTATTCATCCTTAGAGGGATGATGTAAGACTGGAAGATTGACAAGACTCTTTTTGATTTTTTCAACGAGTCGAGTGTCTTCATTTGTCCAGAAGAAAGTTTGTTCCTTCTTTAGTTTTACCTGAAGGTTTTTCCGCAACTGTGAAAGCTTCGGAACATACGCTTCAATGTAAGTTAGACATCCGAGAAATCTTTGTAAGGATTTCTTGTCTTGTATGTTACTGGGAAATTTTTGCAGTTTTTCCCCAATATGTCGTTGCATGGTGATTGAACCATGACTTATTTCAAGTCCCAGATAATTTATCTGTTCTTTGAAAAGTTCAGCTTTCTTGGCTGAGAGAATGATGCCTTTGTCAATGCATCTTTGTAAGACGGAAGAAACATGTTCTACATGTTCATCCTCGCTTTTGCTGAAGACAAGAATGTCATCAACGTATACTGCACAGAAATTATAGAGGTCTTTGAACGAGTTGTCCATAAACCTCTGAAATAATCCAGGTGCTTGTTTGAGTCCAAATGGAACTACGTTCCATTCGTATTGTCCTTGAGGGCAAGAAAAAGCTGTTAACTTCTTCGAATCCTCTTGGAGGCGTATTTGCCAGAAACCTGATTTACAGTCAAGTCCGGTAAATATCGTGTGACCTCTAATCCTTTCTAGGATAGAGTCCTTGTTGGGCAACATGTAGGCGTCATCTACAGTCGCATCGTTAAGCTTCTTGTAATTGATTACAAGCCGTGCTTTTCCGCGTTTCTGTTCCGAATGATTTCGTACTAAGAAGCAGGGTGAAGTGTGAGGAGACTTGCTAGGTCTGATCACTTGTAGTTTTAATAGCTCGTTGATTTGGCTATTAAGTTCAACAACATCCTGAGGTGGATATTGGATTGGTTTAACTCTTATAACCGTTGTTGGGTCTTTGAGTTGTATGTCTGCCAACTCGTCGTTGGTGTTTTTGTTATCCAGTGGAGACTCAGCACTAGCCTTTTCAAGCTTAGCTTGTATCTCGTGGTAACGTTCCATTTGAATCGCATAGATTCGTGCCATTTGAGCTTCGTATGCAGTATCTGCATCTGTTACTTCAAAGGCGGCATCTATATTAGATCCATGTATAATATCCTTGTTTTCCAGATTGGTATCTGTACTTTCGGATTGTTCAATTTGTTCAACTGAATGAACGTTTATGGGTGATTTATAATGCGCAGAAAACTTTGCATTATCCCCACCTTTCTTTTTAAGCAAATCATCAACAAACCCGTCATAGGCTTTGACAAATGCTTTGTGTTTAATGCTAAACCAGCATTGATGACCCTTTGAATTAGTCCATGAGACATCATCAAGGTCTTGTATGAAGGGACGATATAATTTTGAAAAATTATTTCCAATAATTAAATCAATTCCCGTATTTTGAATCCAAATTCTTGGAACCAAGAATTTCTGGATTTTGCCATTGAGATCAGGCATTCTGAAGATAAAATCTTCAATGTAGTATTGGAGGTGAATTTGTCCTCCGTTTGCTATAGAAGCAGGCATCGGTGTCTCTGCCTTTTTCCATAGGTGTTTAGGTATCACGTTGGGTGATGCCATACACATCGATGCACCTGTGTCAACATATGCATGAAGAGTAAAGGCCTTATACCCGTCGTGTTTTACCTGTACCGCTACATAGGTCGAATTGGGATTCGTCCTATTCGTAGTCAGATGAGCTATCTCCATCGTCTCCGTAGTCGGATGGTTCGATATCATCTTCGGTGTCAGACTCGAGAATGAAATATTCCCAGTCATCGTTGTCTTCCATCCTGTTTTCATAACAAGGAAGAATGTTAATTGAATAAGCAAACTCAATAATTTTTACCTTATTAGAGTCGGCTTTGTTCTTGTTCGGACAGTTATTTGCATAATGTCCGGGTTGTTCGCACAACCAGCATCTGCAAGTAGCTTTTCCTTTCGGACAAGTAGCTTGCTTGTTTGGTTTGTAAGAAGTTTTTCTTCTTTTGAAGAATTTTTTCTTACTTCTGTAGCGATTATAATTATCGCGAGTAGTAGGCACCAATCGATACTTCTTATGTTTTCTCGATTTATGCTTTCGTTTTGCAGACTTATGTTTGTAAGTCTTGTTGAGTTCCCTAGGACAACCATAGTTTCCCGGTTGTCTTGGATCCGTTGAGGAGCATACTAGGTTAGACCTTTTATACTCTCGTGTTCGGCGTATTGCCTGACATTGATCAAGAATCATATCTTGAACAAATCTTCTACGACCAGCGTAGTTGTCGGGATAGCTTTCTCCGTGTGAAGGCCATTTAGCCCTTACTAGAGTGCCTATAGCCCCTGGTATCTTGTTTAGATACATGTCTTCATAAGTTTGCAGATCCGCATCCTTCAACTTATGGTAGTAGCGTTGGTATTCACAGCTAAACTGTTCAAAACCACGCATGTCACATAACTGCATGTTTGTTAAATGCCAAGCGGCTTCGCTTTGCTCTTTAACTTTAACAGCGTTAGGTTCGTCAAGACAATCTTTTCCGATAAAGTCTCGGTAAAGATAGCTTACAACCATCTTGAGGACTTCTCCTCCATCTGGTAGTGCTCGTAAGACCTGAAGTCTTGTTTCTGGACTAGTGTCAGCCCATGTCTTGGCATCACCTATCATGTGATGTGCAATGAATGCCCAAGCATTCTGTGTGTTCCTTAATAGAACATCGTTGGATTGGATTACCAAACTTAGGTATGACTCCCATTGCTGGATTAAGTCTTCCATGTTTGTAAAGCAATCGAGGTTGAGCATATGCCCAATCGTATTACCAATTTCCTTGTACTTTGGAGCGTACTCAATTGGTTTGTTTTGGAGCGACGGCATGTTAGGAATATTGTAGGAAGTCCTACTCCTATCATTAGGTCGTTCTGCCGGGATTCGGGGTTGCCGAGCCGGTGTTTCAGCTGACGTCATCTCATCGTCGATGACCGCATCTGTTTGGTCTGTTATTCCTGATGGTCCTGGACGTATGTCTGGGACTGGAATAATGTCCATGTTGGCCCTGTGGTAAACAGGCTCGTCTTCTTCACTAGAAGAGTCTGAAGTGATAGAGTCATCAACTTGTATAGCTGAATCATCTTCTTCATATGTAGGAAATGCATGTTCGTGCACTTCTGTTGTCATTACCATGCTACTGGTAATTATGTTGAATCCGTTAATGTCCATAGGACTTAACAGGTCTCTTAACCCTTGGGTTAGAGTGTTCATGTTGAATAAACTAGATTTCAAGGAGAGAAATGCTAGTTATTCCTTTGGCTTTTAGGGCTTTAGCCCTTGCAGCTGAGGCATCTAATTCCTCTTGTGAGGTTTGTAAAAACCTTGTTAGAGATGGTGTTGTCAGGTTACTATAATCCGTGTAGGATCTTAGTTCCTTCTTACACTGACATCCTGCATCATGGATTGCTTCCATCATACAATGTTTCAGTTCATCTCGTGTAAAGGTTGTATTACTACACCTTTCAACCAGCTGGTTAAGCTTGGTATCGATCTTGTTAAGATCTGTAGTGACAATAGTCTGTTCTTGGATGTTTGGATCCGAGATGACATTTGTCTCTGTGTATTGTCTAATAGCAGCCATTGGACCGCAATTAGGTTGCTCATGGAATACTTGATTCCATTGTTTGTGTCTCCAAGCACGGTGTGTCATTTTATGAAGTAAAATGATCTCCGTTGGTGACAACTCTGCAGCTTCAGAGCAGGCTCTGGCTGAACAGGGAGAATGATTCATTTCTGAATATTCTATGTCTTGAATACTAAAGTATTCGTATTTTCCTTTGCAGGAATTTTTAGTCTATCCCCCCCATCTGAAAAAGAGAGGTGACCGTTTGCTAAGTACGACATTGATCGAGTACTTAGGGTTCGTGAGGGTTCACCGCATGCTAGTTTTCCTTTGTCAGAAGGACTTAGCTGCATAGGTTCCCAATGTCGGATAAGTTTAGACTTATCGAGTTGATGGATGTCAACAAGATCCGTGAAAACTTTGTCCAGTTCAATAGTTGGACTATTGATTTGTTCTACACTATGTATCGAGTTACTGATAGCATAGCTGAGCCGAGTGGTGATGTTTAGCATCACACTACCCTTGTCCATTAGACTTGGGTCTTGTACTTTGACATGTAAATTAAGACATTTGTCGAAATTACTGTCATGTAAAGAAACAGCATACCCAGGGTTTATCCTGAATCGCAGTTTTGAGATACCTAAATCTCCATGTATGCCACCGAGTATTCCTAAAGCAGGGTTACTGAGTAGTCTGTTGTCAACTAGTATTGCTACTAGAGGGTTGGAAATACCTTTCTCAAAGTAAGAGTTGATTAAGATTTCAACTTTACCAATGTGAAAGTTTTTCAACGTAGATTTTTGCCTTTCAGGCAAGTGTTTGAACTCATTAAAGAGCTTGTCTTTGGTTATGAGAGGTAAAACCTTATCACCGAACAAGTCGTCGGTGTAGATCATATTCTCATTTTCAATAAGCCCAAAGTAAAGCTTATTCTGTCTTTTTACTATGCCACGGCATAGGTCTGTAAAAGATTTGCGATTAGCAAAACCTTCGTGTTTTGACAAAGTTAATTCTAGTGAATCAATTTTGTCTTGAAGAACAGGGTTCTCAATTAAGAGACTTCTGTTATATGTCAAATGATCTTCAAAGATCGTATTTTTAATCATTATTAGACAATGATTATTTTGTTAGATCTGATAGATCTGTACACATCTTTCGATGCTTTGTATGGTATTTCGTGAGAAATACTTGTTTCTCCTTGCTGGAAGGCTGTTTATGAGCGGAAGGGAAGTAGAGGTAGAGGGTCCGAAGGAGAGAGGAGATCTCTGCTCTCGTCGTTAATTAGGTATGCCTCCAGATCTGAATGTATACCCTAGGTCAAGGAGTGCGATCCCTGAGCAGCTCTTCATAATATGGGGCTATATAATCTCCTTGAACTTTCGATTGAGGGTATTCAGCAGTGGGCCTACCTTAAGGTAAGAGGTGATTGAGAAAAAGGACGTCGGTCCCCCCTTACATAGCCATAATAGTAAGTTTTTTCGAAGTAGCTGAACAATTGAATCGGCTGGTATAGAATCAGTTGGCATAGAATCAGCTGCACATTAATCTTCCTCTATTCTATCAATTTCATTCTTTTTTATGTCCACATGTTTGCTTTAAAAAGGAAGTAAGGCCACCTCTGAAGTTTGAGAACCAGCTGGAACTTGGATTGCTGACTAATCTAATATCCTATCAAAGAAGATGGACTTGCAGGTAACATACTGTATGTAAGACTGACAGGCTTCGCATAAGGCTTTGAAGAAAGAGATAGAGGTTCTCAAGAGCGGATCTTCAAGAGCAAAGATCGGAGAACAGTAAGAGCTGATTTGTCTCAATTAGGCTTTGACGGAGCGGAGAAAGATCTTATTTGAATTTAGGGGATTCCTCTATAAAGAATAAGGGAGAAGCTCTACAACCTAGCAAAATAGCCTCCTTCTTACTAGCATTTTCCAGGTCCTCTCGAACTAGCATCTTCCAACCTGGTGCTCTCACTTCTCGGACTAGTACAGGTCCAAACCAAAGCCAAAGCTCCAAAAGTCCAAGGATAAGTTCCTTCTCTGTGGAAGAAAGAGAGTGCCACAGCTATTATTTCAAAAGCTCGGAAGTTCCTTCTGGGAACAGCCAGAAGATAGAAAGACCCAGTGTTCAGGGAGGCATGATGCAGAAAAAAGCGACAAGGCTCTGTATCACGCATTACGCGATGCGTGAAGCTATGTGAGCGCATCATTAAAGTGAAGCGCAATTTAAAAGAAAAAAGAATAAATAGAGCATCCAAATAGTAAGACAGAACTGAAAAGACCACAACAACTATATAATCGACAATATAGACAATATATGTAAGCAAAAGTTGAAATTAAACACCAAAATCACAGGTTTGATCACTAAAACACCTGGTGTGAAACAGATCAGCAAAACAACACATACCACAATAGCAAAACAGTTCGACAAAATAGCAAAACAAAACCAGAAAAAAGAAAAAATCCAAATCTATATTAATAATGTTTCAACATCTAATTCTTGTTCTTCTAAAGCTCATCTACTTCATCAAGATTGTCCAAATCTTGTATTCCTTCATTATCATCATATTGATCATCATCTTCAACTTCCTCATCTTCTTTAACTCGGCTTGAAGTAGTAACTTTTTTTCCCTTATTATGTAAGCTTGAAGTATTCCTCCTTAAACCATAAAATCAACATGAAGCAACTATTTTTTTAATCCTGAAGATAGTAGGATTAACTGGGCTTAGCTTAGATAAATGCTCTTTAAACTCATTCAATATCTTTCTCGCCTTATCCTGCTAACAGCCTATGAATGTGCGCTTGTCGGAAATCATCTTCAATCTTCGATTTCAAGTGTGCTGATTCGAGAACAAGCTCACTTGCGTTCGCTTCCTGCTGCTCCTGCTAATGTTATGGCTACCTCCTCCTTTGCTCCTTTGATACGTGCCTGGTCGAAATCTTGCTTTATTTATATTTTTCCTGAAAAGGTCATACTTCTGCTCTCTTTCTTTCATCAGCTATTTTGACTATGAGAAAGCTTTTCATCAGATAGTCTTTAGTTCTTTTTGTAGGCCGGACATCTTTTTCCTAAAAAGTCCTCACATGGTCAGTGAAGGCCCAAGTATACCTATCTAAAAAATAAATGCACGGCAGCTGAAAAAAGAGATGCGTCTTTCTTTTCTTCAAGAGGAATTACAGCTGATTAGAGTGCTACCAAGTTTCGTTTTTGGTTGCAACCCGAATTCCCGGGAGAATGAAATTCAAAAAGTTGAGGAACGAAGTAACCTCATCCAATGGCCTCCTTCCTCTCCTTTAGAGTCGAGTCACTTCGTACCTTCCTAGCCGTCTATTTCAATCGTGCCAGTTGGAGGAAAGCCCGTCTTTTTTTGCCTACTCCTGGTGCCTAAAGGCAAAGAGCTTCTTCAATAGCCAAGTCGAGCAGTCAAGCAGCAAGTTGAAGTCTTTGACTTCACAAGTCCTATTCTCAAGCAAAAGGCTAAGAGCGTTTGTTCCACTTCTAGCTCGTTAGGGATGGGATTCCTAAGACCTCTGATGCCCTGACTCTCAGTCTCAATCAAGAAAGGGAACCTTTTTAGCTAAGGCAATGGGTATAGACCTCTTCCCGACGCTGCTTACCCAATGGACCACTTAGAATAGACCGAATCGAAGGCGGTAAGCATTCTGTAATCATTCCAAGTTTTCCAGGCTGCCCATTCTATTTGTGTGAAAAGTAGTAGTAGGAAATGTCGTAGGTAAAGTCGTCCAGTACTACATCCGTAAGCCTTCCATATATTGCATTCATTGGTCAGGGAATCCCTATGTTCACTCCCATCAGGGGAATTTGCCTTGATTTCAATTCTATTACATACAAGTGGGCCAGCCAGTCCATTTGGTAATTGATTCTGTATTCAAGGTAGGCTATTTCGTCCTAGCTGTCCAATTTATATGTACTAACAGCGTTCGAAGCCTAAGATCCTTGCAAGCTTTGGATTTTTTCCTATCTCTAAACGGGAAAGAGGTTACCAAGCAAGTGAAACTGTACTCGCCTCTTCTCCTTATTGTCCTCTTGTACTTCCATTCTTCTTATCCTCGTATCCGAAACTGGAACAAGCTCTTCTTTAGCAGCCTTGCTTTGTTAGCTTCTTGTTAGCAGTACTAATTTGTAGTCTTTATTGACCTGGAACACAAGCTTTACCAGCCAACCCGATCTGACCTTCGAAACTCTCTTCTCATACTCCTCGTTCGTCGTTCCAGGCGTACTCCAGTTAGCTCTTCTCTTACAGAGCCTTGTCTGTTCAATTGCTTTCCTAGTCTTCTTCCTGCTTCATTAGATAAAGCGTCTTCATTAATAGATAGAGTTGGAGTACGTAGTGAGAGTCAAGGTCAAGGTTGATTGATGAGTTCAGTGGACAGAACGATCGATGTGAGGCCTAGGTCAAGGTAGGAAGTTAAAGTGTGACTTCCCCCGTAGTTGGGAGCAGGGGTTAAGCATCAAATTCAACAATGAACACTAAATGAAAGAGGCAAATCCATTTTCTCACCCGCCGGAGATTGATTGGAGACTTATTCAGAAGGTCCTCTTTCCCTACGGAATGGAATTTCAGGGCGTCTTGCGACGATCGCATTTGTTTTCCCTTACTCCTGAATAGTGAAAGATTGAGCCTTTTTTGTTCAACCCAAGTGTTGGAGTTCCAGAGCACACTCTACCTTTGCTTCCTCATTCTTCTATGCCAAGAATGATCCCATTGAATCTTCTGAAGCTGATATGTAAAATCTCAAGGGCTCAAAAGAGGCTCATTTATGCTAATCAAATTAGTACTCGTGCGGAAGTATTTCCCCTATCATAGAAGGTGTGAAGCAGGCGGGGTCTTTAAAGCAAAAAAGCAAAGCAAGTTCCAGGGATGCGGGCAGAGGGGGGTTTCTCGATAGTCCAAAACTAGTGATCTAAGCTTCTCCAGCAAAGAATCAACGCATGCCGAGCAGACTACAATTTGTGGCACCATATCCTACCTATCCCGAAGAGAAGTCTCCAAAGTGGGATTGTATATTAACTCAGTCCGACGAAGAAGGTTCAGGCATGCTTCGACTTAGCCCTATGATCCGCTAATTCATCTCTTTTTCTGGTATTCCGCAAAAGAGGTGGATAGGGTCAGCGAAAGAAGTGGCGAGGGCAGAAGAAAGGGTTTTCAATTCAAGATTCCCGCTCCTGATAATGGGTATCAAACAAAGGACATAGTGGGTTAGGTAAAACCTATTTTGAGAGGAAAGATTTATCAAAGCAGAAAGTCCAAAGCCAAAGGTTTTTTTCAATGCGTATGCTTTAAAAGTCAGACTTGGAATATATTATTTATCTGTACTTTATTAATGGGATAGGAATTCGTAGTGTGATATTCTTTTCATAGATCCTTCGAGCGAGAAAGGTGTTGCGCCGCCTCAAGGTCATTCGAAACCACTTTAAGGTTGTTTATTGACCATAGTAACGCAATGTTCAGTGGTAGGGCAAAGCACTTGCGAGAAGCTTCCTTTGGGATTGTTTTCCCAGGCAATTTTCCTTTTTTGCGCTTATATGCTTTTCTCTGTCTTTGATGTCAAGCCCAGTCCCAGTAACCCATTGGATTTCTCCCTTGGGCGGACTCCATATGGGGATAACTTGTAACTTGTAAAGTCCAGGAATGAATGCTTATTAAGGAATCGGTAAGCTAATGTGCCATTACGTGGTTCCATCTTATGGCAATTATCGACTCGGGAATGAAAGAAGTCGCTTCACTTCAAAGTAGAGGTTTGTGGTATCGGTGGATTGACAAATCAGCTCCAAGGCCTGAGTGCCTAGGTTACAGTGGTAAAAGTCACTGCCGATGGAGTTCCAGCCGCCAGAGTCTACAATAAGAAAGAGGCGTCTGAGTAAACAGAAGTGAGATCTTTCTAGTTCTTGAACTAGCCTTCCCCAGCTTGAAGTTAAGTGAGGAACTCTTTCTCTTATATAGGCTATTTTGCCTTGAAATCCCATTCTATCCATCTTATTCTTCTGGGTAAGTAAAGACTAGCAGGGCATTCTCTTGCATCAATTCCTCCCTCCCTCACGATGAAAGCTAAGAGCTTGCTCAAAGACAGCCTTTACTTTTTAGTAGTAATCTTTCCTATCCTTTAGGCGGGGATAGGTTCATAGGAGGACTTGGTTACATAGGAAGGAAAGGCTTAAACTAGAAGGGATAAGAAAGGGAATTACACTTAGATCTTGACAATGGCACTCCAACAAGCTCAGCAGGGAGAGAAAGAAGAGAAGGAGAAGAAGAAGTACGACGAAAAGGGTATGAAATAGGTTGCTTGAAGTGATTGCGATTGCTTATTTGGTTGGGATTACCAGCCTGACCAAAGAATAAGATAAAAAGAAGAGTTCTTGCCTATGGCTACATGCCTATTAAGAGCTATACGTGGAGTCTAGCTAACTGCATAGGCAGAGGGGAACTTTCCTAAAAAGCCTAATAACAATTAAGTGCATTGGAAACGATGAATCACGCTCTGAAAGAAGGTTCCGTCCCAATAGATGTTAGGAGGGAGCAAGGCGTGATTGCTCTGTCATCCTCCGACTGCCCCCCTTTCCACCTCTAAGTAGTGGTGTTGGTGTGTCTCGTTGCAATCATTTCGGTCAATCCCTTTCTTGAACCATAGGTAAGGGATAACAGGAGATGGCCCCTATAGCAAAATAAACCAGCCCCTCATTTGAGACAGTAAATAAAATAATGTCGGGCTTACGACAGTCTGACTTTTGAACGACTAAGCAACTACTAAGTTCCGGCCCACCCCCAACCAATTAGGGTAAAGTGTTCATTCATACCTTCAACAGCACCGAGATATTGGCCCATGACCATGTTTACTTCATCTTCAAGAGCAAGCATCCTGGCTCTCAAGGCCTCAGACAACCCTGGATCCTGTCCTACTTCCTTAGTGATTCCAAGAAGATGCTTCAACCCCGTTAAGTTTTAGCTGGCTATCACGGTCCAATAAAGATTTCCAATTCCGTTTTGGAATATTTGCATCTGGGATTGGAACGACCTATGTTGTAAGGGAAGAGAGAAGGTGAACCAGCCTTTCTACCCCATTAGAAAGCATTACTATTTTATTGATTATAGTCGTAGGGTTCAAAAGAAAGATCATGAAAAAAGAGAAAAAGGAAAGATAAACTTTAAACTCTTGCTAAGTAAAACCTTTAAAAAGTAGTCCTATTTTGGGAAGCCAATAAGGATATCGCTCTTACCTTGCATTCTATTCAAGATTGATGCTTCCACTTTATTCAAAAGATGTTTCTTCTTTTTTTTTAATTATATTATATGATAACCCCATCTCACAGAGAGTTTTCACACTTAGTCCTCCTGATTGCTGCCTCTTACAATCCTTATCTACCTTGGTCCAGAGAAACAACTCTTCAAGTGTCTTTCCTCTCTCTTCTCTGTGTTATGTTCATCACTGACATGTTATGTATGATCCAAAGTCACTCCAAGAAATTACTCTTCAATAGTAATACTGGAAGTATCAACTTCACTGTTATTTCTCCCTATTTTCATTTTTGCTTCTTTCGTGCACTTTTGGGTAAATATGGAGAAGCTTTAGAGAGAAGGATGATTGTGGATAAATATGGAGTAATGGAAAGGGGTGGAAAAGTCATGTGATTACTATGCATTCCGATGTGGTGTGTGGAGGAATATAATGAAAAGGTGGGAAGCCTTTTAATGAAACATTGCTTTTAGAATTTTATTCCTATCGCTCTAATGTGGGTCATTTGGAAAGACAGAAATAGGAGAGCTTATGAAAGGGTGAAGATGAGCAAAGCTCATCTGAGAAGTAGTCTCCGATCCATTATTTTCTTTTGGTGCACCCATGTAGTTCCTGTCTGTATAGAGGATTGGCTGTCTTTTGGAGAGAACCATATTTTGTAGGTCTATTCTTTTTTGGTATACCCCTTGTATACGGCCAAGATGACCTTGTTATTATCAATGAAATCTTTTACAACAATATAATAATAATACCCAGTGTATTCCCACCTAGTGGGGTCTGGGGAAGGTAAAGTGTACACAGTTCATAGCCCTACCTCAGATGAAGTAGAGATGTTGTTTCCGATAGACCCCCCCCCCGAACAGATAACAATAACAAACAAAAATCATAAAAACAAACAACAAAAAGAGATAAAACATCGCTAGATAATAAAAGAAGCAAGACACCCACAGAGTAATACTATAGACTATTTATTCGAAATCACAAACATCACCAAAATACCACGAACAAGAATCTGCCAAAGAATAACAGGCACAAATACAAACAAACACTCTTTCCTACTAATACGGACGCCTTCTACCCACTAACCCTCTACCCTAATCCGCGTCCTCCACACCTACTTGATCAAAAAAAAAATGAAAACATTGCTTTTAAGGTTGGGATTGGGAATAGAGTTAGTTTTGGGGGGCAAAAGTGGTGCGGAGGCTTGGCGCTAAAGAATGATTTTTCGATTTTGTATAGGGCCTCTTGCCAAAAAGAAGTTAGTTTTTGGGGGCAAAAGTGGTGCGGAGGCTTGGCGCTAAAGAATGATTTTCCGGTTTTGTATAGGGCCTCTTGCCAAAAAGAAATTGTCGATGCAGTGAATTAGGGCGCACGAGGGGATGGGAATTTTTTCGATTTGAGGTTCAGGAGGAATTTCCAGGGTTGGGAGGCGACTGAACTTCAAAGATTGCTAACTTTACTTCACAGGCTTTGCGAGCCGGTTGAGAAATTCGATGCATTGAGTTAGGAGTTGGAAAATAGCATTGTGTTCTCTATCAAGTCCTATGAGAAGCTTTTGGTTAGGGAAGAGGATAGTTTCCCATATGATTCGGTTTGGATACCTAAAGTATCGAGGAAGGCGTGCTTCTTCACCTGGTTTTCTTAAGTTGGTGTTTCCTACGTACGGAGGCAGGTGAGGACGTGGATCATATTTGTTGGGAAACGGGTCAAAAATTCCCCTCTACTTTAATTTATTAGTTAAGTTTATCCCTAGTTATACTAAAGGACCAAATATACCCCCAGCGTTAAGAAACTTCACAAAAATACCCTTCGATTTAATGGTTATCCACCATGACCTTTTAAAATCTGATGTGGCCCCACATTTAGGTGAGGTGGATGCCACGTGGCAAGTGACCTCATAGCCAATATTTATTTTTTATTTTTTTATTTTCATTTCAGAACTCATTCTCCTCCTCTAGAAACTGACCCATAAATGGAAACCTTACCCAAACCTCAAGAATTTCAAAACCTATGTCTTATTTCATCCCCAAATAGCATAGCTCCAACAGTTCAAGCTGTAGCAATAGCAGCAACTCTAACCACCACCACCACCATCACAACAATGGCCTTCACCACCATCGCGACCCAACACCTCTACACCTACTATTCCACCACCACTACCACCAGAACTACCCATCACCAAATCCAAACCCAACAACATGTATGCGACTACCCTTCAAAATTAGCCCTTTGGGTCCTAGGCTAGTGGATTCATCCATTTTCTCTACTTGATTTTTCGATTCTCGGGGAACTGCAACGCAGCAACGCAGGAGATTTTGTCTCCGAGCATTCTCGATTTAAGGCGCTGGCGCTTAGCCCGGTAACTCCTCTCATACCCTTCGATTTTTTATTTCATTTCAAACTGAAATCTAAACAAGGCATGTATCCCTAATTATCTGGTTGCTTCCAGAATACTTTATCCTCCTCAGAAAAAGTTACTGACCACCCCATGAACAGGTAAGGGAACCATTGCTCCGGTGGATAGAGTAAATGGTCCATCTTGAACAGAGCCTAATCCTGATGATGCCATAGCCAAAACAGAGGCTAAGAACAGAGGAGGTGAGAAGAAGTTTCGGGGCACAAGACTAAATTTTGGAAAGGAATTGTAAATGTGATCAACAAAATCCCAAAGAAAGTGAGGATAACGAGTAGAGAGATGAAACATAAGGAGAGAAATGGGTGTGTTTGGGTGATTCTTGGGTTCTTCCTCGGTGATTAATGGACGAAATTGATAGTGAGGGCAAATGAATGAAAAATGATGGGTTTAGGGAGATTAATAATGAGCTCTTGGAATTTCTTGCCAAAAATGGGCGCCTGCTGTTGAAAATTGAATCACTAAATTAACTAAGAAATTTGGAAACCAGATTGTTGAAGGAAGAGAAAAGAAAATAGAAGAAAAGGAAAAAAGAATAAAATTTGAAATGAAAAAAAAAATTGTTAGAGGTAAGGTGGCATGCCACATGGCGTCCACCTCATCCATAATCAGGCCAACATCAGATTTTAAAAGGTCATGGAAGACAATGTTAAATCGAATGGTATTTTTGTTAAATTTCTTAACGCGAGGGGTATATTTGGCCCTATAGTATAACTAGGGACAAACTTAACTAATAAATGAAAGTAGGAGGGTATTTTTGACTCTTTTCACTATTTTGTTACATTGCAAACTAGCCACGAGGTTATTGTGGATATATCTTTAGATGGTTTGGTGTTTCTAGGGCTATGCCAGAGTCTGTGAAGGATTGATGTTCAACTGGAAGATTGGAGCTAGGGAAAAAGGTGCAAGGCTTGGAATGTTACTCCTCTTGCTTTTTTGTGGATCATTTGGGGAAAAAATAAAATAGGAGAGCTTGTGAATGGGTGAAGATGAGCTTTGCTCAATTGAGTAGTAGTCTCTGATCCCTTATTTTATTTTGGTGCATCCATGTAGTTCCAATTTGTATAGATGATTGGGTTTCTTTTGGAGAGAACCGAATCTTGTAAGTTTCTTGTATTCATCCACAATAGCCTTGTCATTATCAATGATATCTTTTACTTGATATATAAGAAAACACCCACACTTCCTTAGAATGCTCTGAGATTTCCCCAACAATAGGATGGTCAACCAGATGCACTTTCTATGTACTTATTAGTGGATGCCATAGGCTTTTGAATATCCGTAAGTTAGGAGAAATATCCATATTGCTTATTGACCAAATGTGGAAATAGCAATGGTGTGCATTCCTGAACATTCCTTGTATTTTTGGTTCAATATTTTTTCAAAAACGAGTGAAGAATATAAAATTGGGGGGAGGGTGGATTTCACTTTCTTTGTTCTCTCTATCCTTGAAATTCCAAACCACATCACAAAATCTCAAAAGAACATCTTCCTTGCTGTTGGTACCACAAACCACGTACCTCCCAACACCACCCATTGCACCTTTCTATTTACTTATCTAAACTAATTACATCATGGATATTCTTTAGGTATATTATGAACATATGAACTCAATAACAACATCCACATCCGTGAAATGTCGAACTATATAAAAATGTTATGGTTTCTAAATATCATTTTTACTTCTATCCACTGGAAGACTACAGAGCAACTTGACAATTATAAGAAGGAAACAGAAGAAAGAAACAGTCAAAGTCACCAATAACATCAGGTGAAGTGAAGTTAAGTAATTAAACCAAAAAATCAGGGAGGCCTGTGCATCAAAGATCTAGCAACTTATAGTAAGTGCATGCTGATGAAGAGGTTATAGTCTTATAGAGATACAACTCAGAAGAAACAGTAGTTCCTAAAGTAGTAATTAGAGCCATCAGCCATGTTCCAAAGCAACTTGACAACTATGACAAGGAAACATTCAAAGTCATACTTTCCTCTTTTTTCCCTTTTCTATTCTTAGATAGAATAAAGAAGGATAAAAGAAATTGTATGTGACTTCCTTTTCTGGAATTTTTTTTTGTTAATTCTCATTAGCTTTTTTTTTTTTTTTTGGGGGGGGGGGGGGGGGGGTTACAAGTCAAAACTGTCATTTGTGCCCGACACTTTACAAAATTGAGTCTCCTAACAGTCAAGAACAAGATGAATATTAAACCATAAATACAAGACGGAAAAAATTAACTCTGAACTTGCGAAGCACTCGATCACTCCAGGATTTCTTTTATTTCTTCCCTTCATATTAACCAATAATACAAAATGGAGGCATCTTCCATAACCTCTTTTTCCTAGCCTCCTATCTGTACGCCTACCAACATTCATCATTTTTTTAGAATGTAAGATTTATTGATGAAAACCAGCAAAAATCGGGAAAATGTGGGTCTACATATCTTCCTCGTGTCTTTACATAAGCAACAATAACCTACTATGATAGATATCTCCTCAAATCATCTGCTTTCAGAATCGCATCCCACATGATGCACCCAAGAAAAGACCCACCCTTCAACCATTCTATAGCACTCCACAATGATTCTCAAAGGCGTCATCAAATCACCTCAATGAATGGTGGTTATAATCTAACTTCTTCAAAAATCATTTTGAAGATGATCTTCTCTATACTAATTTGTCATCCCCCTAAAATGTGTGGCTATATAACCTTTGAAGGATTGTTTCCATCTCAAATTTTAGATCCTGTAAAGATATGTCGAGTGTTACATTCCATAATCCATACATTCTAGAAAACCTTACCTTCCTTACTATGAAACTCTGCTACCGTAACATTCCTGTCATTTCTAAGAAAGAATCTAAAAAATTGGTCAACCATCCTTCAATTTTGTGTTACATGCCTTGTCTCTCTAAGAAAAAAGAATGTTGTGTTAAACACAGTACGTCAAGCCAAAATCTCCTATTACCATTTCCAAGTGAAAAGCAAGCGAAATTCATAAGACTTTTTAAAAATCATAATCACCCCTTTGACCCTTTTCACCAGCTTGTTCTGTAAGTTAAAGTGACCCCTTCAGAGAACAACACATGTTGATCACTACCATATGCTTTCAGAATGTTGTTTAGTTGTCAAGACTCAGTAGAATGAATTCTTCCTCCAAAGCATCATCCAACTGTACTCCCACAAATTTCATAACACAAACTTAAAGCAAATATATAAATAAAACAAACCCAACAAAAATTAGAATAGATAAGAAGAAGATTGTATCAATAACAATTATTTCAGTTTTTAGCTATAATATCTAGTTGAAATCTAGATGTAGATTTTCTTAAATACACAAGACCCCATTTGTTTATGAGGAAGAACAGAACTTTCAACCAGATCAACTTTAAGGAAAACCGATTTCTCTATAAAAGTTGAAAACTTCAAATGATATAAAAAGGAAACAAAAGTGTGAACATACCTTGATGGAAGATAGAGAAAACAAATCCTGATCACCATAACCATCCTCTGTCGCATCTACTTGTATCCCAAGTGCCTTGCGTGCTTTCTCCTGCAATCAGAAGAATTAAGGCGAAAACTATCAGCGAAATAGATCCCATGTGACTACTTCATAATGTTAGGAAAGAAACAGAAGTTGTTAAAGATATTCAAGAAACCACCCCCAGAGCTTTGGTCTAGTGGTAAGAGCACAACAAGCGATGAGTGAATTAGGCGCACGTCACAAGTTTGAACTTACCGCAGAGAAAAGCATAGTGTTTTAAGTGAAGGGTAGAGGGAGGATTCCATCATCCACCGAGTTTCAAACCGAGCGCCGCTGAACTCGAGGATTTCTCGCTTATACAAAAGAAATCAAGAAACCCCTAGAATTGCTAAGACTTCAACCAAATAATAATTACTAGCAAGTTTTCTTTTTCCAGAATGCCAGGTGTGAGTTTTAGTTATTGACCAACAGGCAATCAAATAAGTATTCAACCTGGCTCAACTTTTCCCAGGCTGTAGTTCAACTAATTCTGTTTATAGCTAAGATAACCTGAAGAGAAGATGTTTAAGGGGGTGTTCAAAAGATGGAGCGGAGCCACCATAAGTTTTTCTCCAAACGTTGAAAACTTGAAATGCATGGAAGTGCTTGTTTTCACAAGGGAAAAGCACGAACTTTCACAATTTACGATACTTGTTTGTCCATTAAGTCATTGAGCTCAACAGAAAATATCACTCCCCATATGATGCTTATGGCACACATTCTTAACTATGTGTAAACAACAGCAAACCAAACAAGAAATCGAAAGAGACTTGGTGGAGGATATGCATAAACCTTGGCTCGTCTTTTTGCTTGAAGTTTCTTCTCTTTTTTTTGCTTTTTCTCCAAAATATTGGTTTTCTCCTCTATTTCATTGAGAACTCTCTCATCTTCATCTTCTTTGCTCTCACTTTCAACAACAGTTGTTGGGGTCTTGATTTTTTCAGGAGATAAAGCTTTTCTTATCTGCATACGCCACCTAGCAAAACAAGACTTGCATTAAAAAATCATAAGAGGAACATAAAATAAAGAGAATAGAGAATAATGTAATTAAATTCAATCCAGAACTTTGAGCATCCCTAAACAAAAGGTGCAAAAAAGGTTTCTGTTTCGTACTTTAAGAGATACTTGAAGTCTTGCTTTGCAAGAACACGCAAATCATCACATAGAGATTTAACCTGACACAAAAATCAAAGGGTAAGGCTGACGATAGCAAACAACTTCAGCATCTAGCAAGAACAGGCTACAATAGACCACACGTAATATACCTCCTCTGTTGTAAGAGCATGATCTCTAATGGCCAAACATGCAGGATCATCAAAGCTCATTGAAGTAAATGAACCAAGGACCTGAACAGGGTTATCGGACCAAACAAAATTTGAAACTGAGCAAACCTTCCTTAAGACTGTGGCTCCATCTTCATACCTGCAAGGTTCATTTATACAGATGTCATATAGATGTAAGTGTAATAGAATAATTCATGCATCTGAAAATAGAAAGTAGAAATAAATTAACTCAAATCTTCATCCAGATTTAGCTCTAAGAATGGCAAACCCATTAAACTGAATCAAAGATAACGTCAATCATTTGAAAGCTGGCAATTAGTTAGAAATTCAAATTTCATGTAATAGCTATTGGAATGACATCGCCTATTAATGAAGTGGATAACTAAAAATATGAGTCCCAGTATACTAAGCTAGCATTTGACCATAGATTTTGGGAGTAGATTTCAAAAATTTATCTTCAAACATTTGTTTGCCCATGAAATTTGAAATCTGATCTTCAAATATATTCAAGTTCCCAAAAAACTGGCTCAGACCACCTTTTGGGTTTTCCACTCACAAAGCTTAAAACTCTTTCCAAGTAAAATGCATGTCCAAATTACAAAAATTACAACTACAAAAACTCAAATTTTCAAGTTTCAACTCAAAATCTATGGCCGGTTTCACATGTTGCCTCAACAATTATAGGTTCCAAAACGGATTAGTAGAAGTTGAGGCTGGAATTTATTAGTGAGGTAGACTAAGCAACCTGTGAGCTTCATTATCAACTCAGTTCAGAATTCTCAGTTAAAACATGTAAAGAAAGAGATTCAGAGAGTGAAATCTTCAGCATCAGACAGATAAACAAACATCCACTTCCATTTTTGGTGGAATAAAATCAGTCATAATCCACTGTCCTGGGAGACCATGAAGGAAGTGAAGCAGGCCAAGTTTTAGGAAGAATAAAGAATAAACTGCTGAGATGCTGAGGACTCCAGAAACTAAAAGCCCTCAATTGGCCAAAGGCCAGAGCCTCCCCCACCCCCCTCTCACGTACATGCACACACTCTCTTATACCCTCCATCATATGACAATTTAACACTCTTTTCAGCACTCAAATTACTTAGTAACCTCCCAACCTAGCATCATGGCCCATTGTCAGATGTTTTCTTTTCACTTTGCTAAAACTTCCTCAACAAAAATCTCACAAGAACACAAATACCCATGTGAGGAAACCAAAAGAAAAGGGAAAAAGCAACTTATTTTTAGCAAACTGTCTCCCCCTTATATGCATATAAATATACATGTCACTGCATCTGTTCAAATGGATGACCACCTATTATCATGATTCGGTTAACAAAGACGGATTCAACTTCTTCTCGTAATTCAAGCTCGTATGAGAAGCAGGTTAAGCATCCCCATAAGATACTACATCTAGTGAATTGTTTACTTGTCAAAAAGGACGAACATATCATCTGTTTCACTTCATCATTTCCACTACAAGGACAGGTTCTGGGAAGTGTTAAGAGCAGACTGGTTCATTTTACGAAGCTCGGTGCCCCAAAATCTATGCACAAATAACATATCTTTGTCATTTGATTATAGTCAATGGGATGTCACGTTCTTTCTCATGGACTAGAAACAATTATTCAAATGCAGATACACAGCAAAATAGGATATACCCGTCACGGTGTCTCTTCTGCTTTGTCGCCCCGAGTACATCAATCACCTGATTAAGTACACACAAGAAGCTCAATAAGATTATAGGAGTGTCTATATGACAAGGAAAAGGAAAATGCGTGCACCTAGCATGCAAATGAGAGAAAGGGAAAGGGGGTGAAGGGGAGAGTGTGAGAGAGGAACATAACTCAAAAACTCTTCCAATACCTTGGGGGGTTCTTTACCTCCTTGAAAGAGGTGTTTTACATCAAGAAGTCGTGGATCGATCTTGGCAGGAGCTTTATATTTAAAACCTATAATATAAATTTCAGCAGATGCTGAACGACTAGCCAGAGGTTTGTCCACCTCAACTTTCTCAAACAGCTGTAGATGAAACTCAAAAGTGAGGGATCATTTGATCCTTGTATACTTGAAAATGAAACTGTGTATAGATGTGGAAAATTACCTGTCTTAGACAGTAAAGAACTGCGTTATAATCTTGAGACCTGAAAATCTGAAAGAGGACAGCTTATCAGTCTACAGGTTAACTCTGCTTGTATGAGCATGAGAAAAGTATTTTCATAACAATAGCACTCAAATACACAAATACAAATATTGAACAGAAAAAGGAATGAACCTAAAAATGTTATTTCAGCTTGCTTTGAAATGTAAATACCAAAAGATCTGATACCAGAGCCAGATTCAAAATTGTTAAGAGAGGCCAAGGGCTTCGTTTTGGGCATATAAGGAAGGAAGTATGGCACAATAAAATAATTGGTCGGTCATGGAAGATAGTAAAAGCAAAGAGAACCCTCAGAATACAGCCAAATACAACATTGGCCTGCACTCAAACAATTCAAAAACATATTCACTGATGAAAACAATTTTAAAAAAAAACTATATATCAAGAAAAAGACCACTAAAAGAAGATGTTGTATTGAACAGCAAAATTGACAGCTTCTCAACCCTCTACAGTCGGCAGCTATGTTGCCCAGACTCTTCAAAAATGTTGTCGCACCCGTGTCGGATCCTTTAAAAATGCATAACTTTTGAAGGATCCGACACGCACCTGTCGGCAATTTTGAAGAGTCCGAGCAACATAGATCGACAGTGCTAGTGTATCAGCAATACTCTCAGTAGCATTTAGATAGTTGGTAGTGATGTAAGAGACGCAGTGCTATTTCCTTCATGAGGATCAGCTTTAAAGGGATGCACTTTGGAAAAGCTGCAGCAGAGGCATAGCTGCGGGGCAGGGTAAACCATATGGAGGAAAAAGAATAATTTAAGGCTCTGCTAAAGATAGTTAGAAT
Source organism: Capsicum rhomboideum (assembly GCA_031232105.1). NCBI lineage: Eukaryota > Viridiplantae > Streptophyta > Magnoliopsida > Solanales > Solanaceae > Capsicum > Capsicum rhomboideum. The sequence goes on along the minus strand of CP124708.1, from coordinate 52,720,110 downwards.
TCAAAGTTCAAAATGACAAGTCATCTACTACTGAGCTTTCTAGTATTACTCCACATGATTCATATAGGCACAAATAACAACCAAAAACTTAACAAGACCAGTAACCAATTACATAAGAACAGCAGATATCCATTAACTACCCCATCAACGCAGCTCCAGAATATGATATAACAAAATCCCCGAGCTCATAGTAGGACGTAAAGGGTATTTTCCACTTCGTCAAGATTCATGCAGTTCTTTTAACATAGTTGAAGCATCATTCATAATAACTTGAATAAGCCAACGTTTGTATACATAATAACTAGAGAAAAAGATTGAATATTTTTGGGAGTACCTTTGTAATAAAAGTCCCTTTAGGAGCCAACAATCCAGTAGCAAGCTTAACAGAATCAATAACCAAAGAATTCTGACTAGTAGCTTCTTTAGCCCAAGCACCACCAACATTAGGGGAACCATCATGAAGAACCAAATCAAAAGCTCTACAGCCATTTTCAGCCATAAGTTTCTTAATAGTTGAACGACATTTAGGTGTGGTGATATCCTGTTGAAGAGAAATAGCACCGCGAATAGGCCTAATTGGGTCCAAATCAACACCGATAACAAGACTACCAACGGGTACATGCTTAACAGCTACTTGCATCCAACCACCAGGTGCTGCACAAAGATCGAGTACTGATTGAGATGAATGTAGAAAGTTGTACTTGGAATCCAGTTGGATAAGCTTCCATGCTGCCCTCGAACGATACCCTTGTTCTTTGGCGAGATGATAGTACTTGTCCAAACGGTGTTTTCCTTTCACCTTTCCCATTTGGAGATCCTTCTTCTCTGTATATGGGATTGGAGGGTTTACACGTTTGCTAGGGTTTTGGCGCACAGCTTATATACCATTGTGTACCTTCCTCACACCTGCTGCTCACGTGGGAAATAACACCACAACTTCAACAACATATATTATGTACCCGTTTGGACATATGATTTCATATGTGGTTTGAAATCAACATTGGACATGCAAAATCCCAAATTCTTCAAAAAGTTTGATTTAATCATGATTTGAAATTTTTCAAATATAAAAATTGACTATAAGTTTATATTTTTTAAAAAAAAATCCTCCATTTTATATCTACTAATTATTTATTTCATATGTAAACAAAATTTATAATTAATATTATTACATGCATGCTCAATATAAGGAGATTATTCGTATTCGTACTATGTGGGAGGATTAGACTTTTCAAAATCATCCTATCATGTCAATTTTTTTCGATATCGGTAAGATTCGATTAATTTTTTTAATATTTTTTTTTATAAAATACGTCATGTGAAAGTTACAAGTAGAAACTAGAGCATGCTACCATGCATACTTTTATGAAATTTGAGAAAAACTTTCTAGGTGTTTTAACTGTTTAATAGGTGGTGAATCAAGAAAACATGAAACATGATAACAATAGAGATCTATCACACTATTTTATAGTAGAGTAAAAGTACTGTTAAGCAAAGACAAAATACTTAAATCACTTGAGTGGGAAAAATTAATTAGATCACACAAGCGGAAAGAAGTTAATCAAGATGGAACCCAAGAACTGAGTTTACTAAAATTGAGGACCTGTTTGGCCATAAAAAAATTTTGCTTTTTTCCGAAAAATTATGTCACTTTAGTGAAAAATTGTGGTGTTTGGCCATAAAATTTATTTCACTTTAGTGGGGGAAAAAATCGGAAAAGTGAAACAAGTTTTACTTGTTTTCACTTTTTTCACTCCTACTTCTCTCACAAAAAGTAAAAAAGAACTCTAATTTATTTTCATGGCCAAACACAACTTCAACTCCAACACCAGGGCCCGTTTGGCCATGGATTTTTTTCACTTTTTTCCGGAAATAAATTTCACTTTAGTGAAAAAAGTGAAATGTAGTGGTGTTTGGCCATGAAATGTATTTCACTAAAGTGAAATAAATTTTCGGAAAAGTGAAAACAACTTTTTCTTGTTTTCACTTTTTTTACTTTTACTTCTCTCACAAAAAGTCAAAAAGAACACTATTTATTTTCATGGTCAAACACAACTCCAACTCCAACTCCAATTTCAACTCCAACTCCAAAATATTTTATTTTCATGGCCAAACGCCTACTTAGTTTTCATGGCCAAATGCCTACTAAATTTCGACTAAGAAAAATTTTAATCACACGAGAGAAAAAATATTTAATGTCTGACCTTGTAGCTTACTAGGTACTACTCGAGATTCTAAACTAATTTAGCTTCAATATGAATAGCAATAATGGGTTGTGGAGTTTGGACTTTAATGGGCCGTTTAGTTTGAAGATAAGTTATGGTGGGATTAGTTATTGTGGTATTACTTCTTATTAACTGTTTGGTTTGTTGTACAAAAAAAAACATGCATTGAATATTTCCTAAAAATAAGTTGTTTGTTTACAAAAGTACCCTCCACCTTATTTAGCTTTTTAAAAAAAAAAAAAAAAAATTGTAGAGCTTTGTACTTGTCCAATATATTTTCCTAATAGGCAAAACTCAATGTATATACATACGTATATTTTTGAATAAATTTGATCATAATTGTCGTTCTATAATCAAATGACATTTCATCTTATGAAAAAAAAGGATTGGTAATTCGTTCTTTAACTCGAGTTTTGTAATCAAATGTCGTTCTTTAACCCATGCTGGTAATAATAAACTCAAAAATATGAAAAAAGAGATTGGTAATTTACTTGAAGGCTATTGAACTCCTCAAATATATATTTTTGTACTTTGATAAGGCCATTTTTAGTAGAACAGTGGTATATATCAATGATCATATTTAAATTTTAATTAGATAATTATGTTGATTTGAACACAACTTAAAAAATTACAGTCAACAAAAAAAATGAAAAGTAAATGTTGTAGGTGATGTGAATAAAATGCAGCCACAAATTTACTCACAACGCCTACAAATTGCAGCAGCTATGCAGCCTCAAATTTTTTCAAATGCAGTATTCATTTGGCTTCGAATGCAAAATATAATATGTCCAAAACGTAGCAATTACTTGTCCTCAAATTTATCGTAAGTGCAACAACCATGACAATAACTATTTGGTCAAGAACTGTAGCAGTAATGGCCTCAAAATAAAGCAGCAATCAGACCAAATTTCTCAAGCATGCAACTTATTTTCAGCCTAAAAAATTTCTGAAATACAGCAGGCATTTGACCTTAAGTTATGACATTTTTCAGCCTTAAAATGCAGTATATTTTGGCTAAAAAATGAAGCAATCATCAACCAAATATTTCCACCTTTTGATATCTCCATAGATAACCATTTTAAGGCCACGTTTGGCCGTAGATTTCTCAAACAGAATTTGGGGAAAAAATTGGCAAATAGTGTTTGGCCATACAATTTGCAATTATTTGGAAAAAATTTTGGTAAATAATTTAAATTTCCAAATACACACAAAAAAAAACTAGTATTTGAGCCAAATTTCATTTTTTGAAAACTTTTAAAAATTTAAATTTTACACCAAATTTTTATCTTTTATAAAAACACCCACTATTTATTGATAAGGTATCAATTTCGTATGAAAGGAACAATAGTCGTGCTTCACTACTTGTTATTTGACGCAACGAAGATCCAGCCAACTTGTTGCGGAAGTCATGAATCTTGATATGTCGACATTTCTATCTTGCTATGTATATATAGGTGGATATTGTATTAGTCGTGACTGCTTTATACAGATATAATCTAGAAATATATTTTCTCAACAGACATGTGCATGTTCATAACAATACAACTTATACAAATGAAATTTTAGTATACTTGATTTTCTTCTGTCGCTCAACTTCTAAAAAAATGTTAGGCATATTTTTTATTTTTGACAATACAAACTTATGGTTAGTTTTAATAGTTTTTAAAACTTATGGGTATAAATCATATTTCTTAAAAAAGCGAAATATGTTTCCCAAATACTATGGTCAAACACATGGTGAAATTTTACCCAAATCTTCATCTAAATATGACTTGCCAAAAATATTTGAAAATCTATGGTCAAACGCTAGCTAACTTTGATATGTTGCTCTATGGAGTACCAATCAACTATGAAAAATTCAATGATGGAATAAATTTGAGCACATATATCAGAGTGATCACTATTTTCAATCTTGTTGATCAAGACACCAATTATTTTATCTTGACTTTCAGTAAATTTTATCATAACTTCATCTCTTAAGAAATGTCTCATTAACATCCTCCACAATCCTTTTTCTTTTCTTATTTTTCTCTTTTTCATTGATACTGGAAGAAGATTTTTTAGCATACTGGCCTTGCTTTTTAGATGTTTAAGTATGTCCATGAGGAGATCCTCTAGCATATTTATTTTCAGATGCTTCAGTAAAACTAGATCTCATATAAGCATCTTCAGCTTCTCTAGTAGCTATATTAGATCCAAGACTAATTTTATCTTCATCAATATCGATAGAAAATCTCAAACTCATATTATTAAAAAGTCATGATGTTTGGCTCTTTAAGATATCCTCAACAGAATTCAGTGACTCTTTTGTAAATTTTTTCATTGCTCTGTCTTTGTCACAAATTTTCTTCCAATCTGCAAATATTGACCATTTCTTAATATTCATATTTTTTACACCTAAATCAGCCTAGACAAACAATGAAATAAAGATGACAATATCCTACGTATCAATTATAAATTAGGAAAGAAACTCAGAAAAATATCTATATGAAGTAATAATATTTTAATTACTAAATCAAAATAGTAATTATCTTTAAAAATTCATTATATTCTCTTGGATCTTCAATAATTATGGTTCCGTCACTATATTGAAATACCAAACCATTTAGAATCTTTAGTAAACTTATGCTTACATAACTTTTCTTTCATACTTTTAATTTAAACTGATATATGGTTCACCTTTCAATCCACTGTCAGGATGTCATTCATGCATATAGTGCTCCAATTCCATCAGGTATCCTGATCTAAAGATGTCATTATCGACTCTTCAATTATTAATATATAACTCTTTTAAATTATTTATGAATAAACTTTCTTCAACTGCAATCTGTGTCCTTCGGGTTGAAGATGTTGATTTTCTTGATTTTTTGATATTTTATTAAAGATTTCTGACTATTCATTTAGTCTATATAATTTTGTAAAATAAATCATTGTTAGTATTAGTAACCATCATAAAAAGTATAAGTATCTTCAAACCATTACTTAGCATCACAAAAATAAATAGTCGTACACTTTACACATAAAAAAAAAAAAAACAAGAAGTACTAACACGTCACAAAAGAAAAATTAATTAAACATATAATAGCTTTAACAAAATCAATGTAAGTAACTATTTCTTATATCACTAAAAGCTAAAAGTTGATACACCTTACAATAATATTAAAAACTAAAGAGAAAAACACCTCAAACACCACAAAACATATTACAAGCACAGAATAATTGAAAAGATCACTTGTTTAAGTTTGCGTTTCACATTGATTGAGCCAACTTATCCCTTCATGTGGTCCACTCCTCAGATGATTCAATAACATCACTAGTATCTTGTTAATATTCTACTAGTTCTTTCATATCGATGTCTAAGGGATCCACTTTCATCTCTCAACGAATAAAGTTGTGTATTAAACAACAAGTACTAATGATCATGTTATGAATCTTAACTGAGTAACACAAAGAGCTTTTAAGAATTTTCAATATCCTTTCAAGAGATCAAATGTCCTTTCAATAACATTACGAGCCTTAATATGCTTCATATTGAAAAGTTCTTCTCGACATTGAGGTGGCAAATTGTCACCTTGTCAATCATTTAATCAATATCTATACCCTCTGTAAGGTGAAAGAAAATCATTTCTATTTATATATCCTCCATCACACAACTAATAATTATTTATACTATAAATAAAATCCTAGTTACTTTTATATAGAATTCTTTTTGTGATATAATTTAAAAGTAAGCATATGTGTGGTATATCTTCAGAAATCTTTAACCCATTCCTTCACACTATAGCATCTCGTAATACACAATCATCGACAACTGATCCTTCCAAATCAGATACTATATAAGTAAAATTAAAATTTCTATCACAACTCCCAGTACATTAGTTGCAATTTTTCCGTTTCTTGTCTTGTATCTTAATTTGTTCTTAGATGGAACTCTAATTTGATAAGTACCATCCAATGCATCAAGATATCCCTATAAAATTAATTATAGCATTATCTCAAATTATTAAAAAAAAATTTAATAAAATTATATATATTTTTAATTTTACATGAGTTAAATAGATACTCAAATGAAAGTGCATATACCTTAAACCATCTTCCATCGATCTTTAATCTCCTTCTCAAGCATCGATTTGTAATTAACAAGTAATAATGAAGCTAGTTTGAGAACAACTCTCAAACATTCATTGAAAGCTTGACTTACGCTCTAACACGATCTAACATAATCAATCTTAATGGATCTATTCTTCTCATGATGAGTCAAAATATTTAAAAATATTGCTAACTTTTTTACTAATTGACATATATTTGCTATCAGTAAAACCTCCAATTTCTTAATTAAGAAAACTAGAGTATGAAAGGAATTTCTATCTATTCTTAACTTACCAATACATACAATGTCACTGTCTTGTATGATACAATTTAAATGAGATATAACTTTAAAAACTCGAGTACTCATATGGCATTGCACGCTTATTCTTCTTATAGAATAACCATGAATAGCTATGAAGAGAAAAATAAACATAACAAGAAATTATTGGCATAATATCTCCTTAAGGATGATAAAACATTCAATATCAGACTGTAATTGATGATCCATAAGAAAACCTAATTTTCCATAATAAAATCGAAAAGAATTAATATACACAAATTTTCAATTAGAAAAAAGAATCAACGAGGACAACTTTATAATTTCAAGTACATAAAGAGAATAAATTTTTTCAAATATTTTTTATAAAAAGGCTAAAACTAAGATTTCATCATCAAAATAAGAGAGAAGGACTAATGAATAACAAAGGAAATCCACAATTATGATTTTTATATATCGTAGCTCTTTCACTATAGCTTGTACTATTTCACATATTTCATCTCTATTGCACATATTTTCAGCAATACATATTGAGTTTAAAAGGTTGTCATTTTCTCCAATTATATGCTAAATAAAATTTATCAAAATTTTAAAACATAACATTCATAAAAGAGTTTTTATTTCTGCTATTTGGTAGAAAGGATGAGTGTATCCAAATTATGTAACAAATTAGAGAATTTATAAACGATGACAAGAAAAAAAAAAGAGAAATAAATTTTGATAAAATTTTTAACCTTTTGAGAAAATAAAAAATAGAAGGCTAATGACAAAGATGTTCTTCAATCACTCCTACATATTCTTCATCCAAAGAAGAGAAGAAACCTTCTTGTGAGCAAAAAAAAATTTCCAACGACGCTTTTCAAATAAGGTGTAAAAATGTGAAAAGTGACTATAGAAAGGGTTTGAGGGATCGTTTTGTCATTTTAATTACTTTATTCCAAGATAAGTTAGCCTGGTATTGTTATACCACCAAGAGGGAAGGATAACGTATCCTGATACTAATTATTAGTCCTAGGATAAGTTAGCCCACACCTTGCAATCAAACAAGGGATTAAGGGCCATTAAAATTTTATCCCAACATTATTTTCTCTTATCCATCACACGAGATGACCGTTGAGTGTTATTATCTATTGGCTTGTTGTTGTTTTCATTACCCAGACCCAAAACAAAAATTTTAGGCCTTTTTACATAAATATGAGATCCATAGTTACCATTAGGAGTGTTCATGATTCGATTTTTTAATACAATCAAAATCAAACCAATTTGATCGATTTTTAAATTTTAAAATCATTAGGAGTGTTCATGTTTCCACCTTGTATTTAACACCATATTTATCAAGCAAGGTTTTGAAGAGATGATTGCTGAAGTGCGAACCACCGTTACTAATGATAGCTTGGGGGGTACCAAATCTAGAGAAGATGTTCTTTTTCAAAAAGGTGATGGCGCTCTTACCTTTATTGTTTGGGAGTACAATTGCCTCCACCTATTTAGATACATAGTCAATAGCCACCAAGATGTACTTCATTCCATGTGAACTCACAAAGGGGCCCATGAAGTCAATACCATAAACATAAAAAAACTCAAGTTCAAGTATAGTCGTCATTGAAAGTTCATGTATGCGTGAGATGTTCCCTTCCCATTGACATTGGTCACATGCCCTAGCATAGTCATGAGAATCTTTAAATGGTGGGCCAATAGTAACCACATTGTAAGATCTTATGCGCAGTCCGCGTACCTCCATGATGACCCCCAATCGGTGACGAGTTACATGCCTCTAAGATACTCATCATCTCAACTTCAGGAATACATCTTTGAATCACACCATCTGCACGAACTCGAAATAAATATGGCTCATCCCAAAAGAACTTTCTCACTTCATGCATGAACTTCTTTCGCTGCTGTAACGAGATATCTTCCGAAACTAGATTTGTAACACCCCGTACATGTTTACCTTAGTTTTGAGAGTTGAGAGTTAAAAAAAAAAAATTAAGGGAGGGGCGCGCCAGAGAGCGTGCCACGCCGCTCTGGGCTAAAATTTTTAGTCCAGAGGCAGCAAGGGGGCGCGCCAGGCAGCGTGCCACGCTGGTTTTGGCCACTTTTCAAAGTAGAAATTTTTCTTAAGTCTCAAGGGTGCCTAGGGACGTATCGAGCCGATTTTTGCCACGATTATTATACAACCATGAGCCTATACATGAAATGAGTGAATTATTATGTTGGTATGATAAAATTACTCGAGAACGAATTTGGCGTCAAAATGACGGTTTTACCCTTTTGGTCAAAATAGGCCATACGTGGCTAGAATCGCTTGTTTTTGGGATTGAGGCTACAAATATAAATCCCGTGAATGGGAATATTGTTGTAACGCGTATGAAATGAATTAAACATGAGAAATTATGGATTTTATTGGATCAAGTGAATTGGGCTCAAAAGAGGACCAAAAATAAGGCAAAAGTCATGGGCCAAAAATGGGTCAAATGACCCATTCTTGCCTTGACTTGTCAATAATTGAGAAGAGTGGCTAAGGATGGAATTAAAGGTCTATAAAAGGGGTCCAAAAATCAGATTTTTAATACACAACTACACACATGCTTTTCTATCTTTTTCTTGGGAATTCTAGAGAACTCTTTGTGGCTTTTCAAACCCTAAGCCATCTTTGGAGCAAGATCATCATCTTCCAAGCCTAGGTAAGTGATTATTATTATTATGGATTAATATATTATATGCATGGAAGAGTATGTAACTCATGTTGGTTATGCTTGAAAGTGTTGAACATGGTGTTTTGTGTTTTTGGTAAAAGATGTGATATCCATGGGATTGTGACTTGAATTATGACTTGTAGTTTTGATGAAAAAGCATGGTATGGATAAAATATCAACATGTATGGTGTTATTATGGTCCTAAAATTGTTATTTCTCTATAAGTGTAAATTATGGAATTTTGGCCGATTTGTTGTTGTGAGGTGTATTGAAGCAATTTAATGGAATAATTGTGATATGGTGCTTATGAGAAAGTGTAGAGGAGAAACCTTGTGGTGAAATGCTATTGGTATGTGATTTTGTGGTCAATGTATAAAATGTTATGGTATTGTTGGCATGAAAAGGGCCATGAATGGTATTGTAAAGGGTGAATAGGGAACTCATGTAACGTACGGTTGTCTTATACACTTGAAATGTAGTTTGTGGTCAATGTATGGCATGAATGGGACATTGTTGGTATGTTAATGTCGTAAATGGTATTATAGAGAAGGAATTTCCATTTTAAAGATAAACATGTAACTTATTGTTGTCATATGCATTTGTAAGGTAGTTGGTGGTTAATGTTGGTTCCGTTATGTACTTATGATGTAGAGTGAAACGTAAGAAAGGAGCGAAATTGTTGTGCTCACACATTGGATTGTGTATTTACATTGGAAAGCTAAGGTATGTAAGGTTACTCTGTCCGTATCCTTCTGCAGTACATAATGTTCATAATGACATTATACTTGTCCTATTCCGAAATATGCTAAGGTATCTCATTCAGATTTGATATATATTATTATCCACACGTTTCTTATTCATTGACCGATTGGCATTGATATGTCTCTTATCCATGGACTAAAATTCCTAAAGCTCTCATAAGGTTGTTGGAACTACTAAAAGAAATTGTTTCAAGGAAAGTGACGACTTAAGAAAAATCTATTCATTCCTAGGTCACGTATCTCTCATTCATTAGTTGTTGTTGTTCATGAGTTACCTAAGTACGGGCATGGTTCCAATAGTGTTATGTTTCTAATAACGTTATGTTTCTCACAATGTTTATTCCCATGTCTCTCACCCATTGGTTAATGATCCAAAGCTTCAAGGAGAGTTGTCATAACGTTGAAATCTCTAAAGGAACTATCTTAAGAGAATAATAACATAAGAGAATCTCTTTAATCTTAGGTGGCATTTTCCAATCATGTTATGTTCCAAGTCCTATATTATGATGAATATCTTTGTATCAATCTTTCACAAGTAGAAGTACCAATCTCATAAGAGTAATAAGAGAGGCGAGGTGCAAGTTAGTATAATTATTCCTCATAAGTGAAGATGTGAATTTCATGAAGTGAAGTGAAATGAGATGTGTGTATAAGTGTGAGCTATAGTGTCTTGATCTCTAATGTATCACTCTCATAACTATGTCAAGGAAGTAAGATTGTGAAGAAGTAATGCACTAATGGTCACTTTAGGTTATGTTTCATTGAGAATGGATAACAATCTAAAGGGTATAAGTTCAAGGGGGAATAATCCCAATATCATGCTATGTTAGTTATGATAGCCCACCAAAGGTGGATGCCCGGTATATATTTATATATGATAGCCCACCAAAGGTGGATGTCTGGTATATTATTATATATTAGCCCATCAAATGTGGAGGCCCGGTACTATATATCCCACCAAGATGGAGGCCCGGTACTATATACATATACTTTATAGCCCACTAAAGGTGGATGCCCGGTATTATATACTTATTTATTTTAGCCCACTAAAGGTGGATGCCCGGTACTATATACTAAAGGTAGATGCCCGGTACTATATACTTATTTATTTTAGCCCACCAAAGGTGGAGGCCCGGTACTAACTAGTTAAGTGAACACTAATGAAGAGAGTTGTAAAGAGATGAGAATATATCCCTTGCGTGATTGTATATATATAAACATGAAGATTGGTATAAAAAGGAGGATAGCAAGACTGATTGACCAAGTAATGAAATAATAGACATAATGAACATGGTTCCACACATTCAGGTTGAAGGTTTATTCACATTGAATATTTCCCGTACGTTTAATTTCTTGGAAGTACTTATGTATTGATATAGTTTCATATGGCCTTACATACTCAGTACTTTCTTCGTATTGACCCCTCTTGGGGGACTTACCTTACATGCTGCAGGCTCAGGTGTTAGTAGATCTCCGCTGTAAGCGACGAGGTATCCACAGATTGTTGGTGAGCTCCAGTTGATCCGGGGCTTTTTCGAGTCATTATGCATAGTGGTTTGAGATTGTATATGAGTATAGAGTGGGATGTGTCCCGACTCTAGGTTTGTCATAGTCATGTATCTGTAGAGGCTTTGTAGACCTATGTGGGAAGCTAAATGTAAGATGTATACGTTCATTTTGACATGATGGCCCTAACGGCCAAGTTTCATATATTGCACATATTGCCATGACTTCCGCTATTGATATTTAATTATATGAGATAAAATGATATTCATACGCGAACATGCATACAAGAGTACATGAGCAAAGATTGGTTCTCTCAGGCCTTATCGGCTCCGGGTACCAGTCCGGCCTGAATGGGATTTGGGTCGTGACAAAAGTGGTATCAGAGCAGGTCGTTCTAAGGGTATCTACAAAGCCATGTCTGAGTAGAGTCTTGCTTATGGATGTGTTGCGCGCCATATTTATAAGTAAGAGGCTACGGGACATTTAGGAGTTATTTCATTTCTTCATTCTAGATCGTACAATAGAGCCATTATCGTAGGTGGGATTACATCTGACCATTGTAATTGGTTTTCTTTGATATAGTAAAATGCCGATTACAAGACAAGGTATGGGCAAGATAAGCAGGTTGATATGCAAGCGGGAGAAGGAATTAGTAAATCCCCACCTAACCCAGCTAGTCAATATGGGGCTGAAACTGAGTTTACATCACGGGCACCTTCTCCTCCCCCTGCTCCAGGGAGACCACAAAGGAGGGAAGTATCCCCAGAATCGCCTGCTAATGTTACTAAGCAGGAGTTACAGGATTTGAAAAATGCGATGCAAATGTTGACTTAGATAGTTGTTGCCCAGAGTCAAGGACGAGTTGGTACAATCACAAGTGATGATGGTGCGGTTAGGATAGCTAGTCGGCGGACACGGGATTTCCTGAAATTAGATCCTCCCACATTTACTGAGTTCGATCTTAATGAAGATCCGCAAGACTTTATCGATCAAATTCAAAGGGCTCTAGATGTTATGCATGTGACTGGTGTAGAAACAGTGGAGCTTGCAGCATATAGACTGAAAGGAGAGGCTATATTATGGTACGAAGATTAGAAACGATCTAGTGGTATCGATGCAAATCCAGCTAGTTGGGAGGAACTCAAGGTGGCATTCCTTGATCACTATCTTCCATATGAGGTCCGCGAGGCTTGTGCGGACCAGTTTTTAAATCTTCGTCAAGGAAATATGAGCGTCAGAGAGTACAGTCTTCGGTTTAATTCATTGGCTAGATATACTCCTAGTATGGTAGCGACTATAGACGACAGAGTTCATCGGTATGTAGACAGATTGGAGCCCTACTTGGTAAGAGACTGTACTATTGCTGCATTAAATAAAGACATGGATATAGCTAGAATACAAGCCTTCGCGCAAAAGATGAAGGATCAAAGGCAAAGGGGAAGGATACAAGAATCTGAAGCAGGGCCGTCGAAGCGGGCTAGACCCATGGGACAGTTCATGGCGTCCCAAGGAGAATTTAGGCCTCGGGTTTTCCCTAGACCACCTAGACCATCATTTTCTTACCCTGCAGCGGGTACTCCACCTCCATTTCGAGAGTCTAGAGGCACTCCGATTGGGCAGAGTAGTGGAATACGGGGTTCACAGACAGCGAGATCTTTTTGTCAACTGTGTCAGCGCTGTGGCAAGTTTCATTCAGGTGAATGCTGGTTTGAGATGGACGTTTGCTTTCGGTGTAAAAAGCCAGGACACGTGAAGAGAGACTGCCTACAGAGGGCCACGGGTAGTGTGACACGACCTACGGGGTCAGCAGAATTCAGAGGCTCACCTTGATATAGTGACAGGTATGTTATCTACATTTTACCTAATGAATATGCATCAATTTATCCGGGTTCTACTCTATCATATGTTACTCTATTTGACTGCGGGAAAATTGGAAGAAACACTAGAGTTAATAGTCAAGTTAGTTGGGGTGTCCACACCAGTTGGTGAATTTATTATAGCTAAAAGAGTATGTCGCAAGTGTATAGTAAATGTTGTGATCACGTTACAGTGACTACTCTTACTGAGAGGGACATGATAGATTTTAATGTTACCATAGGAATGACTTGGTTGGCTTTTTGCTAAGCCACAATAGATTGCCGAGCAAAGAAATTACATTTTCGTTTTCCATAAAGAATTTTCTTGGATGGAAGGGTACGTATATCGCTTAGTCAGACACCAAAGTTAAAGCTACTAATGTAAAAGATACTAGTCTACCCCCGTAGGATGTCCCAGTATAAATTGTATCGACGAGGGATGACACGTCGAGTATGTACATTAAATATAGGCAACGAATTGAAGTGTCAGGAAGATTTTATGTATCGGATATATATATATATATATGAGCTAAAGAAATGCATTATGGTAACGCACACCACTCACGATATGCTATTTAGTAGGGAGTACTCAATAAGTACCATGATTGGAAGTGATTTATTGACAGGATTATATGAAAAGACTATTGCAAAAGTTATACTTCAGTAATTGAAGGGATGACGAGTAAAGGTAAAGTACTTGGAATCTGAAGGTTATAGGCTATGTAGAGATTCTTTTAGTAAGAAAGAGATGTGATGCCATATGGGTAATAATTGATAGGCTTACCAAGTTAACACAGTTGTAGAAATGTTTTTGGAAACCCAAATGAATGTAAGCATAGTTTCGTCTTCAAACAAAGGAACAAGCAAACCGTACTGTATAAGCATGAGAAGTTAGTTCTATATAGCGTACCTTCTAAGATGGTTCGAAGATGTGGTCAAGTCATATATGACTTTGAAGTATCCAAAGAACTCTTTATAATTCATTCAGCATCTCATATGCGAGGCTTTGAAAGTGTCTAGGAGATTTTCCCGTGTTGCTCCCAGTGGAAATCCACCATATACGGAAAAAAAAAAAACTCATATGTGACGAAGTACGGCTTACTATTCTAGCTTGATAAACGAAAGTAATAAGAAATAAAGAAGGAGCTTCCGTAAAAGCACAATAGGAGTAACGAACACATGCAAGAAGTCACAAGGGAGACCGAAGAAATAGTGAAATCTAAAGTAATTGTAAGTTTTGGACATGAAAGCAAAGTGCAGGATATGGAATTGGAGTCAGAATAAGTAAGTCTTTACAAGTACTCTATGTGTATATGATAATTGAGGGATTCATTTCAACTTAAATGTTACAATGAGACAATGTTGCTAACATTCGAGGACGAATGTTTCTAAGGGGGGAAGAATGTAACACCCCGTACATGTTTACCTTAGTTTTGAGAGCAATAAGTAAAAAAAAAAAATAAAAAAAAAATAAAAATTTAAGGGAGGGGCGCGCCAGAGAGCGTGCCACGCCGCTCTGGGCTAAAATTTTTAGTCCATAGGCAGAAAGGGGGCGCGCCAGGCAGCGTGCCACGCTGGTTTTGGCCACTTTTCAAAGTTGAAATTTTTCTTAAGTCTCAAGGATGCCCGGGGACTTATCGAGCCGATTTTTGCCACGATTATTATACAACCATGAGCCTATACATGAAATGAGTGAATTATTATGTTGGTATGATAAAATTACTCGAGAACGAATTTGGCATCAAAATGACGGTTTTACCCTTTTGGTCAAAATAGGCCATACGTGGCTAGAATCGCTTGTTTTTGGGATTGAGGCTACAAATATAAATCCCGTGAGTGGAAATATTGTTGTAACGCGTATGAAATGAATTAAACATGAGAAATTATGGATTTTGTTGGATCAAGTGAATTGGGCTCAAAAGAGGACCAAAAATAAGGCAAAAGTCATGGGCCAAAAATGGGTCAAATGACCCATTCTTGCCTTGACTTGTCAATAATTGAGAAGAGTGGCTAAGGATGGAATTAAAGGTCTATAAAAGGGGTCCAAAAATCAGATTTTTAATACACAACAACACACATGCTTTTCTATCTTTTTCTTGGGAATTCTAGAGAACTCTTTGTGGCTCTTCAAACCCTAAGCCATCTTTGGAGCAAGATCATCATCTTCCAAGCCTAGGTAAGTGATTATTATTATGGATTAATATATTATATGCATGGAAGAGTATGTAACTCATGTTGGTTATGCTTGGAAGTGTTGAACATGGTGTTTTGTGTTTTTGGTAAAAGATGTGATAACCATGGGATTGTGACTTGAATTATGACTTGTAGTTTTGATGAAAAAGTATGGTATGGATAAAATATCAACATGTATGGTGTTATTATGGTCCTAAAATTGTTATTTCTCTATAAGTGTAAATTATGGGATTTTGGCCGATTTGTTGTTGTGAGGTGTATTGAAGCAATTTAATGGAATAATTGTGATATGGTGCTTATGAGAAAGTGTAGAGGAGAAACCTTGTGGTGAAATGCTATTGGTATGTGATTTTGTGGTCAATGTATAAAATGTTATGGTATTGTTGGCATGAAAAGGGCCATGAATGGTATTGTAAAGGGTGAATAGGGAACTCATGTAACGTACGGTTGTCTTATACACTTGAAATGTAGTTTGTGGTCAATGTATGGCATGAATGGGACATTGTTGGTATGTTAATGCCGTAAATGGTATTATAGAGAAGGAAATGCCATTTTAAAGATAAACATGCAACTCATTGTTGTCATATGCATTTGTAAGGTAGTTGGTGGTTAACATTGGTTCCGTTATGTACTTATGATGTAGAGTGAAACGTAAGGAAGGAGCGGAATTGTTGTGCTCACACATTGGATTGTGTATTTACATTGGAAAGCTAAGGTATGTAAGGTTACTCTGTCCGTATCCTTCTGCAGTACATAATGTTCATAATGACATTATACTTGTCTTATTCCGAAATATGCTAAGGTATCTCATTCAGATTTGATATATATTATTATCCACACGTTTCTTATTCATTGACCGATTGGCATTGATATGTCTCTTATCCATGGACTAAAATTCCTAAAGCTCTCATAAGGTTGTTGGAACTACTAAAATAAATTGTTTCAAGGAAAGTGACGACGTAAGAAGAATCTATTCATTCCTAGGTCACATATCTCTCATTCATTAGTTGTTGTTGTTCATGAGTTACCTAAGTACGGGCATGGTTCCAATAGTGTTATGTTTCTAATAACGTTATGTTTCTCACAATGTTTATTCCCATGTCTCTCACCTATTGGTTAATGATCCAAAGCTTCAAGGAGAGTTGTCATAACGTTGAAATCTCTAAAGGAACTATCTCAAGAGAATAATAACATAAGAGAATCTCTTTAATCTTAGGTGGCATTTTCCAATCATGTTATGTTCCAAGTCCTATATTATGATGAATATCTTTGTATCAATCT
Organism: Capsicum rhomboideum; assembly: GCA_031232105.1. NCBI lineage: Eukaryota > Viridiplantae > Streptophyta > Magnoliopsida > Solanales > Solanaceae > Capsicum > Capsicum rhomboideum. The sequence goes on along the minus strand of CP124708.1, from coordinate 52,703,226 downwards.
TTCACAAGTAGAAGTACCAATCTCATAAGAGTAATAAGAGAGGCGAGGTGCAAGTTAGTATAATTATTCCTCATAAGTGAAGATGTGAATTTCATGAAGTGAAGTGAAGTGAGATGTGTGTATAAGTGTGAGCTTTAGTGTCTTGATCTCTAATGTATCACTCTCATAACTATGTCAAGGAAGTAAGATTGTGAAGAAGTAATGCACTAATGGTCACTTTAGGTTATGTTTCATTGAGAATGGATAACAATCTAAAGGGTATAAGTTCAAGGGGGAATAATCCCAATATCATGCTATGTTAGTTATGATAGCCCACCAAAGGTGGATGCCCGGTATATATTTATATATGATAGCCCACCAAAGGTGGATTTCCGGTATATTATTATATATTAGCCCATCAAATGTGGAGGCCCGGTACTATATATCCCACCAAGATGGAGGCCCGGTACTATATACATATACTTTATAGCCCACTAAAGGTGGATGCCCGGTACTATATACTTATTTATTTTAGCCCACTAAAGGTGGATGCCCGGTACTATATACTTATTTATTTTAGCCCACTAAAGGTGGATGCCCGGTACTATATACTTATTTATTTTAGCCCACCAAAGGTGGAGGCCCGGTACTAACTAGTTGAGTGAACACTAATGAAGAGAGTTGTAAAGAGATGAGAATATATCCCTTGCGTGATTGTATATATATAAACATGAAGATTGGTATAAGAAGGAGGATAGCAAGACTGATTGACCAAGTAATGAAATAATAGACATAATGAACATGGTTCCACACATTCAGGTTGAAGGTTTATTCACATTGATTATTTCCCGTACGTTTAATTTCTTGGAAGTACTTATGTATTGATATAGTTTCATATGGCCTTACATACTCAGTACTTTCTTCGTACTGACCCCTCTTGGGGGACTTACCTTACATGCTGCAGGCTAAGGTGTTAGTAGATCTCCGCTGTAAGCGACGAGGTATCCACAGGTTGTTGGTGAGCTCCAGTTGATCCGGGGCTTTTTCAAGTCATTATACATATTGGTTTAAGATTGTATATGAGTATAGAGCGGGATGTGTCCCGACTCTAGGTTTGTCATAGTCATGTATCTGTAGAGGCTTTGTAGACGTATGTGGGAAGCTAAATGTAAGATGTATACGTTCATTTTGACATGATGGCCCTAACGGCCAAGTTTCATATATTGCACATATTGCCATGACTTCCGCTATTGATATTTAATTATATGAGATAAAATGATATTCATACGCGAACATGCATACGAGAGTACATGAGCAAAGATTGGTTCTCTCGGGCCTTATCGACTCCGGGTGCCAGTCCTGCCTGAATGGGATTTGGGTCGTGACAAGATCACTAGCCAAGTAATTAGCGATATATGCAAACCAAAGGATTAATTCTTGTGATTCTGCCAACACCTGTTCGTCTGGAAAAGTATCATCAATTTCAAGCTCATCCCATAGTTTTAGCATGGCTTCTTTCTCAAGGCATGATAAATGGTAGGATAAATGGTTGGCCACTTGATTCTCAGTCCCTTTTCGATCCTTGGCCTCAAAGTCAAATTCTTACAACAGAAGTACCCATTTAATAAAACTCGGATTTGCATCTTTCTTTGACATTTGGTATCTAGGAGCTGCATCATCAGTGTGCACAATTACTTTTGTACCAATTAAACAAGACCAAAATTTCTCGAAAGCAAAAACAACAGTAAGCAACTCTTGTTCAGTCACAGTGTAATTCTTTTGAGCCGGATTAAGTGCTTTGATAGCATAGTAGATGGGATGTAAGATCTTTTATCGCCTTTGGCCTAGGACTACACCTAGCGCCACGCCACTAGCATCGCACATAACCTCAAATGGCAATGTTCAATTAGGAGATACAATAATGGGGTCTGAAATCAACTTCTCTTTAAGGCACTCAAAGGCTTTCAAACATGCATCATCAAACACAAATTTCACCTCCTTCTCCAATATCTCACACAAGGGATTAGCAATTTTAGAGAAATCCTTGATGAATCTTCTATAAAAACCTGCATCTCCCAAAAAGCTATGAATGCCCTTCACGTAAACTGGTGGAGGTAACTTTTCAATCACCTAAATCTTTACCTTTTCGACTTTAATCCCTTTCTTTGAAATTCGATGACCAAAAATTATTCCTTTTTTATCCATGAAGTAGCACTTCTCCCAATTCAATACCAAGTTACACTCCTCGCATCTCCTTAAAACATTGGCTAAATGTGCCAAGCAATCATCAAATGAGTCACATATAACTGAGAAGTCAACCATAAAAACCTCAATAGCGTCCTTTACCATGTCCAAAAATATGGACATCATATAGCGCTGAGAAGTTGCGGGAGCATTACATAGACCAGAAGGCATCCTCTTGAACATGAATTTCCCATATGGACAAGTGACTGTGGTCTTCTCTTGGTCCTCGGGAGAAATGGAAATCTAATTGTACCCTAAATAACCATTAAGAAAACATTACCATCCTCTACCAGCAAGACGGTCTAACATCTGGTCCATCAAAGGCATAGGAAAATGATCCTTTTCGGTTCATGAATTCAACTTTCTATAGTCCATGCAAACTCTCTATATGGTGACTGGCCTCATAGGAGTTAGCTTATTTTTTTCAATTGGAACCACCGTGATTCCACCCTTCTTCAGCACACATTAGATCAGACTCACCCACTTGCTATCAATAATCGGATATACCACACCTGCGTCCAACCACTTAATGATTTCTTTCTTCACAACCTCTTACATGGGTGGATACAACCTATATTGGTTCTTAATGCTGGGTATACAATCTGGATTGAGTTAGATTTTATGTGTGCAAATTCCAGGTGGGATTCGAATAATATCAGCAACGGACCATCCAATGGCTCGTTTGAACCTCTGCAAAATAGAAACTAAGACCTCAACTTGCCATTCTAATAGATCAGCTGCAATGATAACCATCAAAGTGTTGTTAGCCCCCAAAAATGTATACCGAAGATGAGACAGTAGAGCTTTGAGCTCCAAAACTGGAGGCTCCTCAATAAAAGGTTTGGTTGGCGGGTCACTCTATTCTTCAAATCAAGATCCAGCTTCTTTGGTGCGTAATTGTATGAACCCCTATCAACAAGTGCATTCACCATCTTATCATACTCGTCAATACCATCACTCTCAAAATTTATGATAATTGCTGCGAGTGCTTCAACCCCAAGTCTCTCCTCAATAGGAGCTACCAATTCATCTTCGTTGACTATATCTATCACAGAAATCACATGCATATCCTTTGGTTGCTTCATAGACTGGCATACATTAAAAGTGACTTGCTCATTATTCAATCGAAACTTCATCTGCCCAGTCTCCATATCAACTAAAGAACGTCCAGTCTCAAGGAAGGGTCTTCCCAAGATAATGGGAACTTCAAAGGCAACCTCACAGTCAAGGATGACAAATCAGCTGGAAAGATGAAGGATGCAACCCTAACCAAAACATCACATAAGTTACCCACCTACTTCTTCACAGTGCGGTGTGCCATGAGGAGTCTCATTGAAGTCGGCTTGGGTGACCCTAACCCTAACCCCAACTGTTTGTAAACTGCTAGCAATATCAAATTAATACTAGCACCCAGATCACATAATGCCTTTATGAAATTTAAACACCCTATGGTGCATGGTATTGTGAATGCTTCTGGGTATTTATTTTCCTCAACCAATGATCTTGAGGCTATGGCACTACAATGGTGCATATTTTCCATGGGAACAAAACTCACAGTCCTCTTTTTCATTTCTAAATCCTTCATAAATTTTATATAGCCTGGAATTTGTTCTAAAGCCTCCATAAGAGGTATGTTCACCAACAATTCCTTCAACATTGAGATTAACTTTTGATATTTTCCCTCTTCAGCTTTCTTCTTCAACCTTTGTGGAAAAGAAGGTGGAGGTCGTGGGATGAGCTTCAATAATTGTGTGACCTCCTTTCCCTTCCCTTTGTCAGACTTAGCCTCTTTTTCCACAACTAAAGGCTTTTGAGATGCATCATCATCTACCACCAAATTTCTTGCTTCAGTATCATTCTCATCGTCAATAATTATGGGCTCATCTTTCTTGTTATCAATCACAAGCATAGGCAGATCAGTAGTAGTCTTCCCACTTCTAGTAGTAATGGCCATCATTCGTAGGGTTTTGGATGGTGTCTCTTGGAAGTGTGCCCGATTGATGCTGATTTAATACGGCGAACATCTACCCAAATTGTTGCTCAAGCTGTTTGATGAAGGTCGCAAGAGACTCAAATTTTTGGCTTATCCTTGAAATGTCTGCTCTAATCTCCTTAAGGCAATTGTCTTGGCTCTCCGACCCCTTAACAAGTTTTGCAAGTAAGGTTTCCATTCTCGAACTGCCAAAATCAGCATCACGATTTCCCGATGGAATGTAAAGGCCACTCTTTTCCTTATAATCATCTTTCCACTTCCAATCACTATCACGATCTCTATACCTTGACTTGTTGTAATTGTCTCCGTAGTAGTTTCGGCCTTGATTCCCTTGCCTAGAGTTCCAATTGTTTTGGTTAGACCCTTGGCCGTTTGCTCAGAAACCCGCCACCTCTTTGTAGAGATATTTAGCCTCTTCCTCATAATTCGAATCCTTATACCTAGGTGCCTTACCTTATTCACCAACCACATTCACCTTTTCTTCCCCGACTTCTGCAAATTGGTTAGCAAGTAACCCAACCTCAGTCCTCAGCTATGCTACCTCTTGAGCTACTGTCTCATCTAGTGCTATCTGTTCTGCTAACGCTCCAATTGCATATGTTTCTGCGGGTCTATCTGCCTCCCGAGTATGCCAACCTCGATTGGTCTTAGTGATCTGATCAAGAATTTCTAAAGCCTGCTCCCAACGTAGACTCATGAATGCCCCACCTATGATAGTGTCTGCTACAGCTTTAGCGTGTTCATTCAAGGCTCTGTAGAAGATTTCGAGCAAGTTTCGACTAGTCATTTTGTGGTTTGGAATATTCTGCAGCTTCTTCTTGAACCTTAACCAAGTCTTATATAGTGCTTTTGAATTCAACTGTCTGAAATTATAGATCTCATCTTTGAATTGCAACATTCTGGAGGGTGGGAAAAATTGGTCCAAGAACTGGGTCCTTAACTGAAAATAACCTCAGTCTAATTGCCTCTTAACTCATACCAGGCAGATTATATGATGTGTAGATTCCTATGAAATTCATCACATGCATGTTCACATTATCAGTAGGAAGCCCAACTAACACCCCCTTTAGGTTAAGCAAGTTAATCATAGCGCTCGTAATATCAAACTTAGTCCCTTGAGGCAATTTTGGTGGAATGATATCACCTGTCTCAATTTGCTCTAAGTAGTCCAAATCTTCCTTAGGATCTTCATAAATGGGAAGACATTGTTGTAGTGGCAGCTGCCCCCTGGGCCTTCTCTGTCTTTCCCAATTGTCAAGTGTAGCATGTCGATTAGCCTCATTTTGCCTTGCTCTCTCATCCCTAGATGCCTGCCTGACAGCCTCTTGTCTGGCATTCTCTTCAGCTATTAACTGCGTAGTGGTTTGATCTACAGTCTCATGGCCAACCAGATGAAGTGTTGGCTGGTCATGAAGTTCACTACCACCATGAGCACTTTCGAGCAAGGCTGCTGGATCATGAACTCCGTCATTAAACATTCTTCAATTGTTTCTCAGAGTTCTTTCAATTTCTATATCAAGTGGAATCAAGGGATTGCCTTGACTCCAAGTACTGGGCATACACCAGCATGTACCATAGAAATAACAGAAAAGAAAAAATCAACAAACGAAACCAACAACCTGACAAACACAATTAATCAACTCCATAACCGTATTCCCCTGCAATGGTGCTTAAATTTGATATCACCCAAATTATACCTCAAAAAGTATAAAGTGGTCGCTGAGTCAAATATAGAATCCAACAAGGTTGGGGTCGATCCCACAGGGAATAGGTGAAAATTCTATCAAGTGTTTGTCTAAGTAACTGGCAAATAAGTAAAAGAGGGAGATTTTGTGAAACAAAAGAATGATAGTAATGGTTGTTGGTTGTTGGATTTTTAATAAATATAAGAAAAGCACTAGGATTGTGATCCCCATGATTTCATAACTACACAGGTTGCTCGTGCTAGTGAACTATCCCAATGCATTGCATGCAAAATCTAACAAGATAGGTTCATCTAAACGTCTCTCAACCTTGGTTAGATGAATTTCACTCTTCTCATCTCGGTCTCTAAGAGTCGAATTTCTAACCCTTGTTCTTGATCCCAGATTAACTCTTCCTGTTACGACTCGAGTTAGTAGATAAAGGTTGATAGCTTCAAATCCCTATTGTTATTTCCTTTTCTAATCTCTACTTCTCTTTCGAGCAAGTCTAGAATACAGGTGAGTTCCTAACGTTTGCAACCGTTAAAAAGCAATCATAATGAAGAAAATACCAATACATGCAAGCACACCGATCTAGAATTACTTCATACTTAACCCATTTTGTTAATTCCTCATGGTTCTCACAACCCTAGTTGAGGTGTTTAGATACTCATAATTGTAAGAACATAAGAAGAATTCATAGATGAAAACATGATTATGAACTTACGATAAGAATGAAACCCAAAAATCTCAACTTGAATTATAACCCTAGAAACGATGTTCATAAAATTCCAAGAATATGTCTTTGAGTCTCACAATATAATAGTGTAAACTATGAATGAGTGTAAACTCGTACAATAAACCCTATAGGAGTATTTATAGATAAAATAAAACATATTCTTTTACAACTATAAAATCTGGGTCGGCTGCCTTGGACAAGAAGAAGGTACGAACGTGGTTAGAACCCACGATCGTACTTTGGTAGTCGTGGTTAGCAGTGGACTTGTAAAATTTTGGGTCTTTGATATGATGATGCTACGAGCTCGTGATTTCAACTTACGATCATGAGATACGGCCTTCTGATCGACCTTCACTTGGAATTCTACAACTTGTAAATCTGGAGTCCTTCCCCACAACATCATGGTACGATCGTTACTTCAAAATACGGTCGTGGGTTGCCTTCGTCTGATCTTCACTACACTTCACTCCTGTAGATTACAATTTAGGCAGGACTCCTACGATAACTTTGTACGGTCGTACAATCAACCTACAACCATATAATCCTTTCGTCTGATTTCCTTCTGAGAACCAACCCTCTGGTTCTTGGTACGACAACCTTTCTACAACCGTGGTTAGATTCGACGATCATGCCTTCTTTCGTCTGATCTTCTGTTAAGTCCCATTTTCAACAGTTCCCTCTCCGAGCCTATTTATTCTGCAAACACCAGAAAATCTATCATATTCATAAAAAATATCCTTGTACTTTCAAATATTCACCATTTTATGTTTCTCAAGTGTCGTAAGTTCACGACACATCACGGTCCCAATTGGTATCTCCGAGATGTTCGGGAGGATAATATAGTGTTATCCTAACCAACAGAGATTGATATGAGGTGTAGGACTTGTATTCTAGTGTCGTAAATTAAATTGGAATGTAGTGACATAATTTTTCTTTTAGTGTTTGATCATAATTGCAGAAGAGATAATTGTGTGTTATATGTTTTATCGTGTTATGATTGAATGCTATGTGTATTCTTTCTGTGGATTGTTATCACTTTGACTACATTCTTGGATTATGATTTGATGGCTGGTTTTCTTAAGTGTAAGTGATCTTTGTGAGTGGTATGAGGTGACTGGTTGCAAGGAATCCAGGTATAGTAAGAGTTGGGTGTGATTTTGGGGTATGGCTTCATCTCCGTGATTTAGGATCCATCTTGATTTCCTGTGACTTGAAGTATTACTTAATTTTCATTCGAGACTTGACGAATTATCGAGATACATTGCTATTGTCAGTCTAAGTTATCATGTTGGGTAATCACTAAACATGAGTGGTGTTTAAGACTCTCATTGTGCGTAATTGAGTTGAGGGAATTGGAAACCGCTTTAATGATAGACATATAATAACGAATTTGAGCATGCTTAGTTAAAAATCTCTAAGATGTGAGGGATAAGAGTAATAAAGTGTTCGTGGGATAGCATCATGTGAGAAAGGTCCTGGAAATGGCTAAAAACTGGAGCCATTATTTAGCACCGCTGCAGCGGTGAATTTACCGTTGCAACACCACCGCGGTGGCTCCCTACCACTTCCTTGGTATTACTGCAGCTAGGGGTGTACATAGCTCGGGTTGGTTTGGTTTTTTACTAAAAAAAACCAAACCAATCATGTCGGTTTATTAAATTTATAAACCAAATCAAACCAACATAAAGTTGGTTTTTTCGATTTAGGTTTTAGTCGATTTTTTTGATTTTTTTGGTTTTACTCGATTTTTTTTAATCTTTAGTTTGTATAATTATATTGTGATTGTAGACAAGATCAAAAATATTTTCACTCATGTGCTAGTGGAAAATCACAATTATAGAAAATGAGGAGTGGAAAGGAGGAGCGGAGAACTCTCCAAAAACTAAAAAGTAAGATGAAAAGTGACTGAAGAGTGAAAAGTCTTAGGTTTTAAGTTTATATTGGGGTTCGGATCATTTAGTTATCAATTAATGGATAAATATTTTAATTTAAAGGCCCAAATCTGAATATATATTTTCATCTACTTTCTAAATATTGAAAATTAATAAAATTAATTTAAAAAGTAGGTTATAATTAATATTTTTTATGTATAAAAAGTTAAAATTATATATATATTATGTCAGTTTGGTTTGGATCCGGTTTGACTATTCTTTGGTTAACACCAAATCAAACCAAGAATGGTCATTTTTTTCTAACTCCAAACCAACAAAACCAAACCACAAGTCAGCTTTTTTCGGTTTGGTTGGTTCATTGGTTCGGTTTGACTTGATGGTTTGGTTTGTACACCCCTCACTGCAGCAACACTTGGTCACTGCAGCAACATCGCTGTAACGGTGAATCCTCTGCTGCAGCGATGACCAGGCAGTAAGCTGCCAGGGTTTCCCCTGTTTTGTGATTTTTTTGTACGTTGCAAAAATAACCCTATGTTCGCAATAATTAAAGATAGAAATAGTTTTCTGACATGCATAGGGAGCTAATATATTATTAATTGAGGTGCGATAAAATTAGATGTCCTAAAAATGCAAGAAGTAAAAAGAGTTAAATTGTTTGTTACTTGCCCCAAATAGAGGCAACCCAAATCCAAATCAGTAAATGAAAAGGGAGGTCTAGCTGGTGGCCTCATCATCTTTGAGGTTGAGGCTTTCGAACCCTCCTCCTTCATCCCACTCAGGAAGGATAACTACTCCATATCCTACTTCGTCAACTTTGGAGCTTCTTGTTAGGGGAGGCGCACTTGAACATAACATGCACAACCTTCCATATCCTCACTAGCATACGATCTCGGGAGAACCTCTTCTCCGTATTCTCATCTAGATCCCTTCAGAGCTCTGCATAGGCCTGGGCTGAGTCTGGAGGGGTCGTGGAACTCATAGGAACTGAACCTGGGAGAGGCAAATGAGACAGCTCCAAATATCCCCTAACAACATCGAGTACTGCCTCCCAACCTCAAGAGATACATGAGCCTATGTAGGAGGGGTGCTAGTCTCTTTGGCCCCTCCAACCCTACTACCTTCTCCCTCCTTCCCTATCTTCCTCCCCGTGCACCCTTCGCCTTCAGCTGGTTGAAGGCCACGTCACACTTCCCTAATGTGTCATGGTCCTTCTTTGGCATGTCCACCCTTTTGCACAACTCTGTGATTAAGGAGGGAAAGAAAAGATCCCTCGAAGACCCTCCACTAGTGTAGAAGTGTTGCCACTCATCGATAGTCTACATCCCTATATTCAATTCTATCCTCAAAAGAGCACAGGCCACCACCATAGCCTGGTGAAAGGTCACATCAGTTACATTCTCCAAAGGACAGATCCTCTGGGACACCAACTGCGGCCTTCTTTGAGCTTCTTTTGAGAAGCCAGTGCTCTTGGTCCCTTTGACGCTGGTCCACTTCACCTTACCCTCTTGACCCTTTGACACCAAGGTCCTGGCCGCCACTTCAGGTCCGACTCTGTAATCTTTGCCTTAAAGGCAGCATTGGAGGGGTTAAGTACCCCCAAGGTGTCATTGATGGAGGCAGCATCCATCGAAACATACTTCCCCCAAATCTGGATGGTGGGAAGAGGCACAAACTAGTCCACGTAGGGAGTATCGTATAGAGCTCCCGAACTATGGTCAGGTTACATGCAGGGACTACCTCATTTAACATCATCCAACCAAAAGTCCTTATCTGGTTATAGAAGTCAGGCTCCTCATCCTCCACGTCCTTCACTATGAATCCTCTCTCATAAAGGAAACCCCTATTGAGACGCCCTTCTTCATAATGCTCCTGGTAAGCGGAGTTGGGGAACCTTTGATATTTGGGTTGGTTAGCCATAGTATCCTTGCAAATAACTCAATTACAGTACTAAAAACCAAATCAGGATGCTACGCCGGGAGGGGGGGGTGGGGTGGATAGGAAAGGAATTCAAAAATAGAAAAATCAAAAATCTAGGAGGGGCTACTGCTCGGAGTCGCTTCAGCGACACTTTTATTGCTACAGCAGTACCGCTGCAATAACAAAAGCTTTGCTGTAGTGGCAAATCCACCGCTGCAGTGGTGCCATTGTCCCCAATCAGTTCTGACCCCCCTCCCATGGCGGAATTTCAACTTTCCTTCAAATTTTTGATTGTTAACAGATCGGGCTTGGTAGAGTGTGTATGAACTCTTTTATACTAAAACAAGGGTGATTAACACCCAAATTCAAGCCCAAATCATTCCAATTCTTTGAAGGAGATGACTCTTCATCTCTCACCCTTTTCAAGCCCAAAACCCACTATGAACGTCATCAATCTTATGTCCAGAATACTGTAGGAGCATTGGGGACGTAAGATAATCTAGCATGCTTGTGAAATCATGCAAGAAATCCACCAAAATTTAAAATTCAAACTTCAAAATTGCACCAAGAAATCAATCAAAAAGTCCCGTTTCTATGCTAATTTTTGCGATTCAATGATGTTAGATGCGTAAAGAAAGTAGTAGAGATGAGAATTCCCTTAGTAGTGTCACTGGAAGGAGGTTTACTCTGGGAAAATTGGGAGATTTTTTGAGAGTTGGAGAGTAAAAATAGGAGAAATGAAACATTCCCTCTATTTGAACTACCGAGCCCCAATGAAGCAATGGGTCTGTCGCTGCAGTGGTGGGCTCCAAATTTTTTTTTTGTCCTAAATTTGCATTTGTTGTTATATTTTGCAATGTCTGGGGTATTTTAAAATGACTCATTGCGTAAGATAGTATCATAACCGTTATTCCTCATATTCTTAATAATGGTTCATCGAGTTAACAAGTTCAAAGACTCCTAATTCATAGACTGGTCGAGTATAGTGATTGATATCTTAATTAACTGGGTTTCAGTGGGATATTATCGAATAATTAATATGAATAAAGGTCACGCTTCTTTTCAAAGATCGTTGTGTACCTCGAATTCCAAGAATATTGGTGGAAACCTTTTTACTTTCTCCGTAACCATTTGGGGATAAATAGTGGCTAAAATGGTATCTAATTAACGACCCAAATCATTGTTATGTTAAATACCATTCCATAAAAACATTTCAACTAAGAAATCCTCATCTCGGACCTTGTAGGAATTATTTCATGGAAAAAATCTATGGCCCAAATCAAATTAGGTAAAAATTGGGAAAAATTAGACTAGGCTACTGACTAGTTGCTGCAGCGGTAGATCTGCCGCTATAGTGGCACTCCTGTTGCTGCAGCGGCAGTCGACAGTAGCTAACCCAGGGGTTAATCAAAACCCTCATTCATCTAAAGCCTCCTTATGTCATCTCCCTTCTTCAAAACACCTTAAGTGAACTCTATACCTAGAACGATAAGGATTTTAAGATCAAGCTATATGAGGGAAATTTCAAAGCGTTTCGCAGAGTTTTTGGCTTTAGTAAAAGGCAAGGCATATGTGGGACAACTCTGCACTCTTTATAGCAGTGTAATTCATCTATAAGGTTGGTTACAATTTAATTGTAGTAGACTTGGGCTAGATGCACGTAATAATAATAGTAATGTTGGGAGATTTCATTCCTTAGGCTTTCGGGCACGGAGTTTGGATGGATGGAACAATAATTGGACTACGATAATGAATTTGTGACTTGAGTGATATTATATTGATCTATTTTTCTCCTTTAATTGTCCAAAGGTATGAGTTTTGCATGAGCTAAAGGTAAGTCAGTAGGAGGTAGTGTATTTATGAGTTAGCAGAAGGGTTAAGGCTACTATGAAAGTAATGAACATGAGTTAGGGCCAGAATATTCATTAGGTGTATCCCTAGAAGTCCGATAGAGCTCAGTTTGAGAGTGGAAAGAATGAGTGGTAGGTGCCTAAATGTCGTGATGAGTCGAGAGGAGTCGTAAGAGCATGTGTGTGTGTGTACTGTGTTCGTGGGTGGCAGATCATAGTGGAATGGGTATAGACATAATAGAGGGGAAGGGAAGTGAGAGGTAGGCATAGTATCCAGGATTTAGGTCTTAGTAAAGGCATGAGTGATGGTTAGAGGTACGATTGTCATATTGCGTGAGTGTGAGTTTACAAGGTGTAACGTGGTGTCACGCCCCGAGTTCCAATGAGGCGGACTGGCACCCAAAGCCGTTAAGGCCCGAGAGAACCAATCTTCATCCATGTACGCTCATATGCATGTTTTCGTATGAATATCATTCTATCCCACGTACTAAGAAATACTAATGGCGGAAGTCATGGAGAACTCATACAATATATGAAACTTGGCCGTTAGGGCCATCAAGTCAAAATGAACATACATCTCTTACATTCAGCTTCCCACTTACGTCTACAAAGCCTCTACTAGATACATGTACATGACCAACCTAAAGTCGGGACACAACCCCGCTTTATACAACATTTACCAAAATAATGTACACATATGACTCGGAAAGCCCCGAACCAACTGGAGCTCACCAATGATCCGCGGATGACTCGTAGCCTATTGTGGAGGGCTACTAGCACCTGTGCCTGCAGCAAGTAAGGTAAGTACCCCAAGAGGGGTCAGTACGAAGAATGTACTGAGTATGTAAGGCTATGAACAACTGTATACAAGATACGAACTTCAAGGAGATCAAGATAAGAGAATAGTCAATATGGATAAATCATCGTTCAGTATGTGTGGAAATATATACCTTACGTTCATTACTTCATTTACCTTTATGTCCATTACCGTTAGTGGTTAGAACCGTCAATATATATATATATATATATAACCGTCAATATAATACCGTCAATATATAACCCGGGCCCAACTGATCTGTGGGAGAATAATATAATATACCATAAATAAATAAAGCAGGTTCGGCCCTCTGGGCTACCCCCTGTCAGGTTTGGCATCAAGCTAGGCTTTTGCCCCACTGAGCTTCCCCCCTGCTATCATCCGAAAATCGATGGAGCAGGTTCGACATCAAGTTTGGCTTTTGCTTCACTGAGCTTTCCCCCTGATCCAACAATATCGGGATCGGCTTGAGCTAGGCTTGCGCCCCCACAAAGCTACCACCCGTACTCAAAGAACCCTAAATAAAGTATAAAGTAATCATATAGAAAGTATAGAGTAACCATAAGGAAATTATCAAGTAACCATACGGAAATTACTTCTTTCATTACTTCATTGCATTACTTCTTCCCTTTACTTTTATGGGATTGATACATTGGGGGATCATGACATTATTGGAAACACATATATGCATTACTTCATTCTTTTACGTTCATGAGATTGAAACGTTAGTAATTATAACATTATGGAAGCTTTGGAATTTTTGGTCAATGATTAAGAGACATATGAGTCATGATTGATACATGATTAAGAAACATGTGAATAATAACATACGACAACCCGAAGTGAGATACCATTGAACATCTCGGAATGGAACAAGGACAATAACAATGTGAACAATATGTGCTGCAGAAGGATACAAAAAGAGTAACCTTACATAACTTATTTTACTAATACGAATACACAGTCCTATATGTGCTTACAATAATCCAGCTCCTTCCTTATGTCTTACTCTACAACACAAGTACATAACGGAACCCACATTAACCACAAGCTACTTTCCAAGTGCATAAGACGACCATGAGTTACATGAACTTCACTTCACCCTTTACAATACCATTCGTGGCATTATCATACCAACAATACCATAACATTCTATACCTTTATCAAGACATAATAAACCAATAGCATGTCACACCAAGTTCATACTTTCCACTTCTCCATCAACACAACATCACAATTACTCCTTCAAATCACCTTCATACACCTCACAACAACATAATCACACCATACATGTTGATATTTCATCCATGCCATGCACTTTCATCAAAACCACAAGTCACCTTTCAAGTTTAATTCACAAAGATGACACATCTTTTACAAAAACACAAAGGTGCACTACTCACACTTTTAGACATAACCATCATGATCTACATACTCTCCCATGCATATAATATGTTAAACCATAAAATTAAACACTTACCCAAGCTTGAAAAATGATGATCTTGCCCCAAGAGATGACTTAGGGTTTTGAGAGCTAAATGGGTTTTCTTGGAATTGTCTAGAAAAGCATGTGTGTTTGTAATGAATAAAATAAGATTTTTGGCCCTTTATATAAGACCTCAATTCATCCTTATCCACTCTTTATAGCATTAAATGCCATGTCTAGAAGGTCAATGGAAGAATGGGTCATTTGGCCCATTTGGTCCATATCTTTTGCCTCATTTGGGCCTTCATTTCATTGAGCCCAATTCATAAATTCAATGTACAATCCACCAAATTTCTCATGTTTAAATCATTTCATATGTGTTACAATAATAATCCAACTCATGAGACTCACATTCGTCGCCTCATTCCCAAGAGCAAGTGATTCTAGCCAATCATGGCTCATTTTGAACATAGAGGGTAAAAACGTAATTTGGATGCCAACTTCGTCCACGAATAATTTTACCAAATTGGAATACCAATATAATAATTCAATCATTCCATGTATAGGCTCGTGGTTGGAGAAGAAATGTGGCAAAAAGCGATCCGGTACGTCCCCGGGCACCCTTGGGACTTAGAAAAAATTCCAACATTTGAGAGGTGTGCACAAGCAGCCTGGCACGCCCCTGGGGGCGCCACCTTGCTTTCTGTGCCCAAAAATTTTGGGGAAAAAGCATGGCGCGCCTGGCCTATTTTTTTTTTTTTAACATTTTCGTTCTTCGACTTTTCTTCGCGGATTTGGTTAGATACTTCAAGTTCTATTCTTTAACTTACTTCTTACCTTTAATATACTTTGTTTGGAGGTCCTCCAAGCCTCATTTTTAACCCCACAAATGCTCCACGAAGTCACAAGACACCTCCTACGAAGGTCTAATCGTATGTATTAGGCCCAATATCAATTGTCTCATCAATAACATTACAAAATACATACTTATGGCTCTCGACACCTAAGTAAACATTGTTCAACGTCGTCAAGTAGGATTGGGAAGGTACGGGGTGTTACACGTGGAATCATTTTACTCTGTGTTTATGTGTGAGTTGGGTGTTGGGATTAGCCTTCGGGCATTACTTGTGATTATTAACTGCATCCTGCATTAAACATATGGTTTGAGATGATATATGGATCGGGTGTCAATTAGACACTGTTATATATAGAGTGGGTGTCATATTGATACTATTATTAGATCGGGTACTATTCTGATACTGGTACATGGACTAAGATCATCCCTTGCAGGTCATAGGTGAGTGTCCTTGCCGACTCTAGTATGTGTGTACACCTTGCATGCATCCATCCATCATTTCATTGGGCATATTCATTGTGGTGACTATAGTTGAAAGAATTTGTTAAAAGTTAATTGATGTATTGGTGTACTGGTATATCTGTTTGAGATGAAGTGTTATAATTATGCCTGGTTTGTGTTATGTGTATTGTATGTGGGGTATTGGGTGATCTGGTTGAGTCCCTATAATTTTCTAGATAGTCAGGCTGGTGGTCATCTTAATGCTTTAGGGGTGATTTAGTAGGTTATAGCTATTAGTGAAGAAGGTAAAGTTGAGCGTTAGGGAACTTAAGGAGGGGCAAATTGTCAAAGGACATAGATACACAAAAATGTTAAATGATAGGTAGGTCACAGAGATGCTAATGGCAACATATCAAAGACCTGAAGAAAGGGGTTTAAGAGGGTTTAGTTATCCAAAAACTTAACTGGTGTCATGATTTCCTCCCTATTTACTATTTATTGTTATTTGTTTCTAACCTAGTCGACTAATGATACCTACCAGTATGTGTGGTTGTACTAATACTACACTTACTACATCTCCACTTGGGGGTATAGCCATGTTGCAGGTTAGTTGGAGTTTTATATGTACGACGATGGTTACTCTTCAACAGCTCCTGTCATCTCACTCTTACATAGATGTTGTGTCTCGGGTCTTCTCTCTCATGGTGTAGTGCTCTTGTACCGGTTAGATTGGTTTTGGGGAATTACTGTCATTTTATTTCCGCACTGTATTTAACTAACAAATGTTTTATATATGAGTTTTATTTGATTAAAGGATTATTTTTTTAAAAAGACCACCTTTCTTGACTTCCACACTTAACTGTATGGTTGGATAGTAAGGTTTTTTCTATCTAGGGTAGAGTTGGGTAGGTGCCCGCACAATCCATGACTCGGGTTGTGACATAAACAAATCTTTTAAGACCAATACAATTGCTTCTCTTCAACACGATGCTTGTTGAAACATAATGGAATGTTTAAACAAATAAATGGCAGTGTTGATTCTGACATGATGCCTTGCCGAAAAGTTTATTGGAACTTGTACAACTAATTAATAAGTGTAAAAGGAAAGAAGCTTCCAATAGTTGTAAAATAAAACTAAATAAAAATAGAGAAAAAGGTGAAAACAAATTCTATCACAAGAGAGGTGCCACCTCACTTCTCTATTGGCCTCACTTATAAGCACATCAGACATCAGAGTAGTAAACTGTTGTAATTTTTCCTATAATAGCCTATTATACCATGGATTCAAAACCACAATCTCATACAAGAATTGAAATAGAATACCAACAAGTTATACAAATATAACATCGACATACCTCAATTAGGTTGATTTATAGAAATACAACAAGAGATCTCATCTCCAAGACCTAAATATACTAATTTTCTACGTTTATTTTCTTATAAGGATGAAAAAGATACTTAGATCTTAAAATTGTAGCAAGAGAGATTAGTTAAAAGAGTTTTGTAACACATTGTATTCGTAATAAAAGAATATATATTAACAATATATATGAAGATTTACATAGAAATACATACACAATTAGTGGATGGTACAAGGAATACCTTTTAGGATACACATATTGCATAAATAAAACGATGACATAAACTAATTGTAACACTAAAAGCAATATAATACAGTCATGGGTTGGCATTATAATATGTTACATAATTTTTAGTCTTCATAGGCTAATATGTTGCATGATTTTTAGTCCTCCAATTCCTTTTGGCAGTAGTAAAATGTTTGCTATTTTTAACAGTTTTCCATCAACGACTCCATAATGGCTTCTAGTCTCCTCAAGTACAACATCTTCTAAAAACTTTGGGTCTTTTAGACCTTTGTAACAAATAATAACAATATTCAATGGTTTGCTCACAAGTGTAAGGATTCTGCCAAAATTCATCATATTCTGCTTGGTGTTTAATGAGGGATGAGATAGATCTGTCTAACTTATTTAACAGCAAGTTCTGGTTAGGTTGTACCACCTCTGCATTACAATGGAAATTTACTTCAAATATTGATGGAAACATAATGGAAGATTCATTTTTCGTAGCCGTAGTTTCATCGCTAAGACCATTGAAACCAAAGTCCCACTCTTTCTTCGGCGGGACTACCACTAAAAAGGGTTTATTTGATTCAGGCTTACCATGCTAGAGATTAGATTCAGAAATTTTATTTTCTAAAACATCATCATTAACGACGTACAATAAACCTTTGTGATTTGGCCCTTCTCTACACCCTGCACATAGTGGTAGCTTTAGTGCAACGGGCTGCCATTCATCATCAATGAATCAATCGTGTTCGAGGGGATATTAAAGTAATTTCATAAAAACTAAAGTGATTAGCAACACATTACTAAATGGAAAATAAGCAAGTAATATAAGAAAGGAATCGAAGACCATATACATGTTCTTTTTCTTAAAATTGACTCACAAAATCTAAAAGACACATCTAAAAATAGAGTAACAAATACAACCATATATAGATTTTTAAAAGACACAATCATGAAATATGTAGAATTTAATAGTCTACTCTGAGAGTGAAAATAGAGTAGTGGGAAGACATATAGATAGCTAAGTTAAAGTCTTAAATATATTGGAGTTTTGCAAAACCTATAGGTTATATTAGTGTGAAAAAAAACTTGAGGTGGAAGGGTGAAAAGACATGGATGTTACTATCATATTTCATATAGATTTTGGGGACAGAGAATTTTGAAAATATTTTGGCATAGCTTTAACAACGAAATTAGATGAAAGAAACAACAACAATGATAGAAATCTAAACATAAAGTACAGTAGAATTAACTGTTTGAAGAAGATGAATAATCATAAACGCTGAAAAATTGGTGATTGATAAGTAACAGGGCATACCTATTAGCAACAGAAAAGATGGTAGAGTGATTAGTGCTACAATGATTTTTTTTTTCAAAGAGAGTAAATGGTGCTATTGTTGAATATGTGTTGTTGCGTATGAAACTCGTTTCATTGGTGCTATTGTGGATAGAGTATTTTACCAATGTTTTGGCCTCTCTTTTACAATGAAATGAGTTGGAAGAAACAAGGACAATGACAAAAATCTGAGATCAAGTACAACAGAGTAAACTATTTGAAGTGGATGAATAATCATAATCGCTTGAAAGATTGGTGATTGAGAAGTAAAGGGCAAACCTGTTAGCCTAACAGAACATATTGAAGATTATACCATCACGTTTATTATTTTTAAAGAAGAGTAAACAAGGTTTTTGTTGAGTATCGACTTGTTGAAGGGAGGCGTCTGAACAAGCAAATCGTTGGTACCTCTTCGGCACTTTGTAGCGTGCATATGTAGGGTTATAAAATCTAATTTAAATTAAATGGGCTGGGGGTAATTTTGGAATTTAAATAAGTTTGTTTTAATCAAGTGAGTAGGAGGTATTTTAGTAATTTTACATTAAACTTTTGGAGTTCATTGTCACACTTCGAATCCAAATGGGGCAGACCGGCACCCAAAGCCGTTAAGGCTCGAGAGAACCAACTTATGACCGTGAACATTCATATGCATTTCACTAAATGCACTAAAATTCTTCCACAAGTAGAAATAATACATCGATGACGGAAGTCATGTAAAGACGTTCAAAATAGATACGAGACTTGACCGTTGGGGCCACAAAGTCAAAAAGGTACAACACTTCTACGTTTGACTTTACAATGGTCTACAAAGCCTCTAAAAGACATATAACCATGACTAAGGTCGGGAAAATTCCCCACCTTATACAACTACTACACAGTACCAAAAATATATACAATGACTCGGAAAGCCCCGAATCAACCTGGAGCTCACCAAAAGCCTGCAGATGACTCGTACCCTACTGTGAAGGTCTACTAGCTCTTGTGCTAGCAGAAAGTAAGGTTGTTCCCCCAAGGGACGTCAGTATGAAAGAATGTACTGAGTATGTAAGGCCAAAAGTAATTGTAAGAAATATAGGAACTCAAATGGAATCAAATACAAGTGAATAGACAACACTGATATACCACCGTACTGTATATGTGGAACCATGTACATTACATTCATTTCTTTTCTTTTACCTTCATATCAATATACATCATACAATGCCCGGGACCAACTAATCAGTGGTAAATAACATTGGGATTGGCTCGAGCTAGGCTTATGCCCCCAGAGCTGCCATCCATAAATCAATAAATCAGGTTCGGCTCGAGCTAGGTTTTCACCCCCAGAGCTACCCCTTGTATCCAATAAATCAGGTTCCGCTCGAGCTAGGCTTTCTCCCCCAGAGCTGCCCCCTGTACTCAACCAAATATGCATTACTTCATTCTTTACTTTTTGTGCGATTGTTACATCGGTGGTCATAACATTATTGGAGCTTTGGAGCAATAGTCAACAAATAAGAGACACGTGAATAACAATTGCTAACAAACCTGAAATGAGATACTTTAAAACATTTCGGAGTGGAAACAAGTTCCGTAACGATGTGAACAATAGGTGCGGCCAAAGGATACGAAAAATAGTAACCTTACATATCTTATCTTTCCAAAATGTGAATACAACAATTCAGATCCTTCCTTATGTGTTACTCTACAACACAAGTACATAACGGAGCTAACATTAACAACTAACTACATTACAAGTTCACAAGACGGTAGTTAGTCACTTAACGGAAAGTAAAAACTATCCAACATCCCAAACACATGTTATATCATTCCACATTCTTTCCTACTTCCACATAACTTCATTCCACCCTCCTACAACACAATTTACTGCCTCACAACACCAACAATGCCAAAACAGTCCACAAACCAACATAGACGTCACAAACCGACAAGATTTCCCACCAAGTGCATACTTCACATTTTTACCTCAATGCAACTCCACATATTTATTCAATCAAGTCACATATATACCTTCCACAAAAATAAAACAAAAAAAGCCCACACAGTTTTAGATTTCACTTTAACATAACAAGAAAGTATTCTCTTTTCACTACGCCAAACGTTCCATATACAAACACGTATAAACATGTCCATCAAGCCATACACAAGGGGAACGAATTAGGGACATCACCACACTTAAATATACTGAAATTTAGTCCATATAATTCAATTCCTTCAAGACTTTAAGTCCCCTTTCAAGTTTAAACCATATAGAAGGCAAATCCTTAGCGATTAAGCAAAAGTGGACTGTTTTACAAATAGTGGACTGCTCAACACTTTTTAAACATAACCAACATGATTTACACAACCTATTATGCATATAATATATTAATCTATAAGGGTAAACACTTACCAAGGCTTGCAAGTGGAAGATTTGTCCAAAAAGTCCTTAAGAAAATTAGGGTGGCTAGGGTTTGAGAGAGGAAAATATGTTTGATTGAAATCTGATTTTTGGCAAGTGTATTGTGTTGAAAATGAGCTGATTTTCAGCTTAAATATACCCTCCTAAACCGACTTTCTCATGTCCAATCTCGCCAATTATTTGGTCAAAAAGTCTTAAGTCTAATAAGGTGTACACTTGGTCCATTTTTTAAATGGATCATTTCCTTTTGGACCCATGTCTTTTTACTTAATTTGGGCCTTAATTAAGTCCATAAACATGCACCATATTTCAGCCCATTACATTTAGTAGATGATTCACCTACTATCTCTAGTTTAAATACTTCCATCAATGCTAAGATAGTCGCATAAGTTCGAAAATGTACAAGGTGTTATGGTATATGGTATTATACTTGCCTAAATAAAATATTAAGTTCATTCCTATTACCACAAAGTCGTACCAATTTCCATATAAGTAGAATTAGTGTATATAAAATACGGGGTGTTACATCCTTCCCTCCTTAGGAACACTCGTCCTCGAATGTTAGTAACATTATCCAATCTAAACAAATTCAAGTCTAAGTTCATTCTTCATGTTATCACATACACATAATGCTTATATATACTTAATTGTTATTGCTTCAATTCCACATCTTGAACTTTCTCTGCCGTTTGAAATAAATACGGATACTTAGACTTCATCATTTCCTCGGCTTCCCATGTGATTTCTTCTACTTGCTGATTTTTTCAAAGCACTTTTACAGAAGCTATTTCTTTATTTCTTAACCTCTTAATTTGTCGATCCAGAATATAAATAGGTACTTCTTCATAGGTGAGATCTTTTGTTACTTGTACATCTTCAGTGGGAGCAATATGAGATAGATCTCCTATACACTTTCGGAGCATTGAAACATGAAACACTGGATGAACTGTGGAGAGTTCTTAGGGTAGTTCTAATTTATACGCAAGTTGACCAAATCTTCAGACAATCTTATACGGCCCTATATAACGTGGACTCAGCTTTCCTTTCTTTTCAAATCTCATTACCCCTTTCATTGGTGACACTTTTAAGAATACCCAATCACCTATGGAAAATTCTAGCCCCTTTCTTCTAACATCGGCATATGATTTATGTCGACTTTGGGCCGTTTGTAGTCGTTGTTGTATCACCTTAACCTTCTCCATAGCTTGATGAACAAGATCTGGCCCAAATAAGGCAGTTTCACCCGCTTCAAACCATCCAATTGGTGATCTACACTTTCTTCCATATAAAGCTTCGTAAGACGCCATTATGATACTTGAATGATAGCTATTATTATAGGCAAATTCAATAAGAGATAAATGATCATTCCAACTACTTTTAAAGTCCAATGTGCAAGCTCGTAGCATATCTTCAAGTGTTTGGATAGTACGTTCTGCTTGTCCATCTGTTTGAGGTTGAAAAGTCGTACTTAAATTCACTTGGGTTCCCAAACTCTTCTGAAAAGACTTCCAAAAGTGTGCAGTAAATTGAGCTCCCCTGTCTGATATAATAGAGATTGGAATTCTGTGTAGTCGAACAATCTCTTTAACATACAATCGCGCATAATCTTTAGCTGTGTAGGTGGTCTTGACCGGTAGGAAGTGTGCTGACTTGGTAAGCCTGTCAACTATTACCCATATGGAATCAAATTTTTGAAGTGTACGAGGCAAACCTGTGATGAAATCCATGTTGATCATGTCCCACTTCCAGATTGGAAGATTTATACATTGCATATAACCTCCAGGCTTCTGATGCTCTACTTTTACTTGTTGACAATTTGGACATTGGGCTACGAATTCTACAATGTTCTTCTTCAGGTTACCCCACCAATACATTTCTTTCAAATCATGATACATTTTGGTGGCTCCCGAATGAATAGAATACCATGAATGATGTGCCTTTATCATAATCCGTCTCCTTAGATCATCTACATCAGGTACACACAATCTACTTTGGCACTGAAGCACTCCCTCTTGCGTAAGATCAAATGACTTTGTCAAACCTTGTTGTATATTCTCTTTTAGCTGTAATAAAATAGGATCTGCATACTGTTTTCCTTCACTTCAGCTACTAATGAATATTTTGCCACATTTTGCACCATAATTTCTTTATTTGGAGTTTTAAGAAGACAAACCCCCAAGCTGGCTAGTTGATGTAGATCCTTGACTATACCTTGCTTTTCCGTGAGCTGGCCATTAGTGCTTCCTATTGTTTTGCGGCTTAATGCCTCGGCTACCATATTTGCTTTCCCCGGATGATATAAGATATCAATATCATAATCTTTTAATAGTTCAAGCCACCTCCGCTGCCTCAGATTTAAGTCCTTCTGCTTAAAGATATATTACAAACTCTTATGGTCGGTATATATGTCAACATTAACCCCATACAAATAGTGGCGCCATATCTTTAAAGCAAATACTACAACTGCTAGTTCAAGATCATGTGTCGGATAATTTTTCTCATGTGGCCGTAATTGTCTTGATGCATAAGCTATTACATTACCGTGCTACATCAATACACATCCTAAGACGACTCCTGAAGCATCACAATATACCGCATACCCTTTTATGCCTTTTGGAAGTACCAATACGGGCATAGAAGTCAACTTATTCTTCAGATCTTGGAAACTCTTCTCACATGCATCATTCCACTGAAACTTGGTTGCCTTGTGTGTTAGCTTTGTTAAAGGTGCAGCAATAGAAGAAAAAACTTCAACAAACCTTCTATAATAACCTGCCAACCCGAGAAAATTACGAATCTCTGTAGGCGTTGTAGGTCTTGGCCAATTCTTCACTGCTTCTATCTTTTGAGTATCAACCCTTATTCCTTCATCAGATACAATATGACCCAAGAATGCTACAGATTTTAACCAAAATTCACATTTAGAGAACTTTGCATATAACTTACGATCACAATGAATATGTAATACCTGTCATAAGTGATTAGCGTGGTCCGCTTTTGATCTTGAATAAACCAGAATATCATCTATAAACACTGTCACGAACACATCTAAGAATGGCTTGAACACCCTATTCATAAAATTCATAAAAACTGCTAGTGCATTTGTTAGTCCAAATGACATAACTAAAAACTCATAATGACCATACCGTGTTCGGAAAGCTTTCTTGGGTATATCTTTTTCTCGAACCCTTACTTGATGATAACCCGATCTCAAGCCAATCTTTGAGAAACATTTGGCACCTTGTAATTGATCAAACAAATTATCAATTCTGGGGAGGGGATATTTATTCTTGACTGTTACCTTATTCAGTTATCGATAATCAATACACATTCTCAATGTGCCATCTTTCTTTCGTACAAATAACACTGGTGCACCCCAAGCGGACATTCTAGGCCTTATGAATCCCTTTTCCAGCAAGTCTTTTAATTGCTCCTTCAATTCTCGTAACTCTGTCAGGGCCATTCTATACGAAGGAATAGAGATAGGCTGAGTATCTGGAATCACATCAATACCAAACTCTACTTCCCGTTCTAGAGGTAAACCTAGAAGATTTTCAAGAAATACATCAAGAAATTCATTTACCACTGGAACCAATTGGAGAGTTGGTGGCTTCACATCGGTATCTTGTACTCTTACTAGATGACATATGTACCCCTTGGATATCATTTTCTTTGCCTTAAGATAAGAAATAAATTTACCTCTCGGTGCTTCAACATTACCCCTCCATTCAAGGATGGTCTTTTGCTAAAAATAAAAATGTACCTTCTTAGCTCGATAATCTACCGTGGCATAACAAGAAGCCAACCAATCCATACCCATTATAACATCAAAATCTACCATTTCCATCTCAATAAGATCAGCCAACGTATCATGATCACAAAAAGTTACTATACAATTATGATATACTCTCTTAGCTATAATAGACACGCCAACGGGTGTAGATACTTCAAATGACTCGACTAGTAATTTCGGTGTTCTTTTGAATTTTTCAGTAATCAACAGAGTGACATATGATAGGGTAGAGCCCGGATCAATTAATGCATATACATTATGTGAAAAGATGGATAATGTACCTGTAACTACAATAGGAGAGAAGCCTATTCGGACGATCCGCTAAAGCATAGGTAGGGTTCTGGACTCCACTAGAATTAGCTACTCCTTTAACACCTCTACCACACCCAGTAGGCTGTACACCCGACGATGATGATGCAACGACTGATCCAGTAGGTCGTGCCATACTACCCGTGCCTCTCTGTGGGAACTCTCTCATTATGTGCCCCGACATACCACACCAAAAGCAAGCATTCGTCCCAAATCGGCATTCACCTAAATGAATCTTTCTACAGTGCTGACACGGCTGACAAGAAAACCTCGATTGGATTATACTTCCTTGTTCTCGATACCCCGCTGTCTGTAAACCTCGAATCCCACTACTTTGCCCAACTTGACTGCCTCTAAACCCTCGAAATTGGGATGGAGTACCTACTGTAGGATAAGAAAATGATTGTCTAGGCGGTCTATTAAAAACCCGAGGCCTAATTCTCCTTGGGATGCCATGAACTGTCCCATAGGTTTAGCCCTCTTTGATGGTCCTCTTTCAAATTCTTGTGTTCTTCTCCTTTGCCTCTGATCCTCCATCTTCTGTGCAAAAGCTTCTATCCTGGCTATATCCATGTCTCTATTCAAAGCAGTAATAGTACAATCCCTAACAAAATTTGGATCCAATCTATCCACATACCGATGAACTCTATCATCCATAGTAGCTACTACACTAGGAGCATACCTGGCCAAAGAGTTAAATCGAAGACTGTATTCTCTGACGCTCATATTGCCTTGATGAAGATTTAAGAACTGGTATGCACGAGCCTCTCAGATATCATATGGAAGGTAATGATCAAGGAATGCCTCTTTGAATTCTTCCCAACTAGCTGGAAGTGCACCGATACCCCTAGATCGTTTCCAATCTTCGTACCATAATATAGCCTCTTCTTTCAATCTATATGTTGCAAGCTCAACTGTTTCTGTACCAGATACATGCATAACATTTAAAGCCCTTTGAATTTGGTCCACAAAGTCTTGTGGGTCTTCATTAAGATCTGATCCGCTGAATGTGGGAGGGTCTAATTTAAGGAAATCCTGTGTCCGCCGACTAGCTGCCCTATCCGCATCGTCATTACTTGTAGTTGGACTTGCTTGTCCTTGACTTTGTGCAACTACTATACGAGTCAACATTTGCACCGCATTTCTTAAATCCTGCTCATTAGCATTGACAGGTGGTTCTGAAGGTACTCCTCTCCTTCTTGGCTCTCATGGAGCTGGAAGAGTAGAAGAAATCCGCGATGCAAACTCATTTTCAGCGCCACCTTGATTAGCTTGTTTAGGTGGTGATTTACTGGTTCCTTCTCTGGCAATCCTGTCTCTCTTCTTACTTTTACCCCTGCCTCTTCTTGCAATCGGTATTTTACTATAACAAAAGAAAAATAATTTCAGTGGTCAGATATGATCCCACCTACAACTTTGACTCTAATGCACGATCTAGAAAACGAAGAAAAGAGACAACTCTTAAATGTCCTGTAGCCTCCTACTTATAAATGAGGTGCACAACATATCCATAAATAAGACTCTACTCAGACACGACTTTGTAGACACCCTAGGACGACCCGCTCTGATACCACTTTTGTCACGCTTCAAATCCAAATGGGGCGGACCGGCACCCGATGCCGTTAAGGCTCGAGAGAACCAACTTATGACCGTGAACATTCATATGCATGCCACTAAATGCACTAAAATTCTGCCACAAGTAGAAGTAATATATCGATGACGGAAGTTATGTAAAGACGTTCAAAATAGATACGAGACTTGGCCGTTGGGGCCACAACGTCAAAAAGGTACGACACATCTACGTTTAACTTTACAATGGTCTACAAAGCCTCTAAAAGACATATAACCATGACTAAGGTCGGGAAAATTCCCCACCTTATACAACTACTACACAGTACCAAAAATATATACAATGACTCGAAAAGCCCCGAATCAACCTTGAGCTCACCAAAAGCCTGCAGATGACTCGTACCCTACTGTGAAGGTCTACTAGCTCCTGTGCTAGCAGCAAGCAAGGTTGTTCCACCAAGGGACGTCAGTACGAAAGAATGTACTGAGTATGTAAGGCTAAAAGTAACTGTAAGAAATATAGGAACTCAAATGGAATCAAATACAAGTGAATAGACAACACTGATATACCACCGTACTGTATATGTGGAACCATGTACATTAATTCATTTCTTTTCTTTTACCTTCATATCAATATACATCATACAATGCCCGGGACCAATTGATCAGTGGTAAATAACATTGGGATCGGCTCGAGCTAGGCTTATGCCCCCTGAGCTGCCATCCATAAATCAATAAATCAGGTTCGGCTCGAGCTAGGCTTTCTCCCCCAGAGCTGCCCCCTGTACTCAACCAAATATGCATTACTTCATTCTTTACTTTTTGTACGATTTTTACATCGGTGGTCATAACATTATTGGAGCTTTGGAGCAATAGTCAACAAATAAGAGACACGTGAATAACAATTGCTAACAAACCTGAAATGAGATACTTTAAAATATTTCGGAGTGGAAACAAGTTCCGTAACGATGTGAACAATAGGTGCGACCAAAGGATACGGAAAAAAGTAACCTTACATATCTTATCTTTCCAAAATGTGAATACAACAATTCAAATCCTTCCTTATGTGTTACTCTACAACACAAGTACATAACGGAGCTAACATTAACAACTAACTACATTACAAGTTCACAAGACGGTAGTTAGTCACTTAACGGAAAGTAAAAACTATCCAACATCCCAAACACATGTTATATCATTCCACATTCTTTCCTACTGCCACATAACTTCATTCCACCCTCCTACAACACAATTTACTGCCTCACAACACCAATAATGCCAAAACAGTCCACAAACCAACATAGACGTCACAAACCGACAAGATTTCCCACCAAGTGCATACTTCACATTTTTACCTCAATGCAACTCCACATATTTATTCAATCAAGTCACATATATACCTTCCACAAAAATAAAACAAAAAAAGCCCACACAGTTTTAGATTTCACTTTAACATAACAAGAAAATATTCTCTTTTCACTACGCCAAACGTTCCATATACAAACACGTATAAACATGTCCATCAAGCCATACACAAGGGTAACGAATTAGGGACACCACCACACTTAAATATACTGAAATTTAGTCCATATAATTCAATTCCTTCAAGACTTTAAGTCCCCTTTCTTGTTTAAACCATATAGAAGGCAAATCCTTAGCGATTAAGCAAAAGTGGACTGTTTTACAAATAGTGGACTGCTCAACACTTTTTAAACATAACCAACTTGATTTACACAACCTATTATGCATATAATATATTAATATATAAGGGTAAACACTTACCAAGGCTTGCAAGTGGAAGATTTGTCCAAAAAGTTTTTAAGAAAATTAGGGTGGCTAGGGTTTGAGAGAGGAAAATATGTTTGATTGAAATCTGATTTTTGGAAAGTGTATTGTGTTGAAAATGAGCTGAATTTCAGATTAAATATCCCCTCCTAAACCTACTTTCTCATGGCCAATCTTAGCCAATTATTTGGTCAAAAAGTCTAAGTCTAATAAGGTGTACACTTGGTCCATTTTTTAAATGGATCATTTCCTTTCGGACCCATGTATTTTTACTTAATTTGGGCCTTAATTAAGTCCATAAACATGCGCCGTATTTCAGCCCATTAAATTTAGTAGATGATTCACCTACTATCTCTAGTTTAAATACTTCCATCAATGCTAAGGTAGTCGCATAAGTTCGAAAATGTACAAGGTGTTATGGTATATGGTATTATACTTGCCTAAATAAAATATTAAGTCCATTCCCTATTACCACAAAGTCGTACCAATTTTCATACAAGTAGAATTAGTGTATATAAAATACGGGGTGTTACATTCATGCTTTTAAGGTAGAATAGATATTAATTATGTTTGTGTGTCTGTCTCTCTCTCTCTCTCTCTTTTATTTTAACTACTCTATTTTAAATTTGATTTTGGATTGGGTAATTGTAGATGATTGAGAATATTTATTGGAACTTATATCTCAATGTTTGAGGGTGTTTGGTGAAGACTAAAATTTTATAACAACTCTCATAGTTTTTCAATTTTTGGTATATTTTGACCATTTTACCCCTCTCTAAAGTTGCATTATGGTATTTGTGGTCTGGAATATGAGTGACATAGTTTCTGAGGTTGTTAGTTGGATTATGTGAGTTTTTTAATTTTATTTTAGAAGGTTTTGAAGTTGGTATAGTTGACTTTGGTCAACATTTGGAGATTTTGAGATCGTATGAGAATTCTGTCAGTTCCATTAGCTTCGGAATATCATTTTTGAATTAGTATAACCTTTGGTTCAAAACTTGAGGCGTTCTGATGGATTTTGAACAGTTGGTTGGAAAGTTAAAAGTTTATGTTATGGAGTTGAATTTGGTCAATAATTTTTGTTAACGACCTCCATTTGGTGATCTAACGATTTAATTGAGTCTGGAATGTCATTTCTTGTCTAGTAGCATATTGCTTTGCATTTGTAGGATTCCAGGTGAGTTTTAAGGGTCTGTTTAGAGAATTTTTGATCTATTTTCTCAGTTGATTTCAGCTGTTCTGGTGGTGCAGCTATAACTTCACGATCGTGTGGCTTGCATCACGATCACAATAGAGGGAAATGGGACCCTTCGCGATCGCATGGTAAGGTGTCAAGATCACTAAGAAAGGGAAGGATGTTGGGTACGGGTTTGGGTTGTATCTGGTATACTTCACGACCGCGTGGTGGGTCATCGTGATCGCAATATTATAGGCTAGGTCAGTCTCGCTATTGCGATCGGCCTATTGCTATCACAATGAGTAATGCACCTGGGAATATTTAAAATTCCTATTTTCGATCCAAAACCCCATAACTCAATTTTTGAAGCATGGAACTTAATTTTGAGAGATTCAAAAGGTGATCTTTGAGTTTTTTTCCTGGGGTATGATTCTTACACTAGTTTTACATATTCCCCAATGATTTATTCATTATTTCATCCTTAAATCTTAGTTTTTCAAATTGAAAATTTGGGATAAAGTTAAGAAATAATAAATTGATGATTTTATGGTCGATCTTAACTCCATTTATTATGAAATTTTAGATCTGAACTCTTTAAGTTAGGGGTAACGTGATTTTCTATTAAAATTCCAATTTTGACCTTGTGGGCTTAAGGTTGACTTTTAGATTGACTTTTTGGACCTGGATTTTAAGTATAGAAATATGGGTGTCTATAGTTTCATTTTATGTAGAATCAATATTTGATCAGATTAAGATCGTTTAGAGGCTAATCAGAAAGGAAAAGCTTCGATTGGCAAGTTGAAACTTAGTCTCTTATTGATGTGTTTATGTGCTAATTATGTGTATAGGGAGTAATGGGGGTATGCGGGTGTCGTATAAGTGAGATAACGAGCACCTATATGGGTATCAATGTATTTATGAAGGGCATAAAAGCAACTTATTGATTATTTGGATTGAATTTCTGAAATTTTTTTCTTATGTACTATATTTGGCTAGTATTTTAGTTCATAGTGCCCTATGCATTTATTCGCACACTGGTTGTAACACACCAAAAGTCCATAAGATCATATTTCAGACATAGCACAGAAAACCAGTTGAAACAAGCAGAAAAACCCATAGGACAACTCTGACAACGAGTCATTGTCAAGTCTAATGGATCGTTAAGGCACTTGTCCTGAGTGTAGTCCCCAAAAGTCTAGAAGATTAAATTTTCAACTAAGTGGCCATGTCTATTGATGACGAGTCATTGTCAACTAGGATGACTCATCCTGTAAACCGTCCTAAGCATCAAACCAAAAATCCCAAAAAGTTACTGTTCCTCCCAGTAACAATGACTCAGTGATAATAAGCAGTCGTCAAGAATAATGAGTCATCGTGTGCATCCATCCTGAGAAATCCTGAGAAAGTCTTGACAGTTGAAAATCTTGCATAGAGATGATGAGTTTTGATGACGGGTCGTTATGTGTCACGATGAGTTGTTGTGACCACCTATTGTCAGGTTGCCTAGAATCAGTCCCCTCACAATGACTCAGATGATAAGTCATTGTATGTGACACCGAGTCATCTTGATACTCATTTGTCGCGATTTAGAAGTTTCAGTTATGGTTTTCTCAGGGACCTTTTGGTGTTTTTCCACTCTTTTAACACCTATACTACATCGTTTAAGACTACTCTAAGTGGGATTAAAAGGGATTAGTAGATTAATTATCCTTATTCTCTCTTAACACTTAGAAAATAGAAATAAAAAATGCTAAGGTGCTCCCAAGTTAGAAATTAGGGTTGTTCTTCTCCAAAAGCTCCAAGTCCAAGTTCTTAGCAAGAAATTCTCCAATCTCCAAGTATGTGGGTATTCAATGAGGGTATCCTTTCACCCTCATGCCCAAACCTTCTTTCAGAGTTCAATTTTTATGAAATTTATGAATTAGGGCAAGTTCCCAAATATCCCAATTTTATGATTTCTTTCAGTATTTATGTTTTCAAACATCTCAAGACCATGAATATTATTTTATACATGATTTTAAATAGGGCTTTTATATATGTTGGCATGTTATGAATACACGATCCTAGAATCTTTGTAAAATTAGCATGAAACTTCTAATTAAAGCATAATTTCAGATGAGTATTTAGTATAACATACTTATCATCAGACAGTAACATGCATGTAACTAGTTCCATAATTTCAGTCATATTCAATAAGAGTAAATTAAACTTGTTTATGTATTTTACTCAGATTTCAGTATAAGTATGAGCATATGTATATGATTATAGGAGTAGTACTTAGAACGTAGAGGACACTAGTTCAGATAACTCAAGTCCCAAACTACATGCCACTGTAGGTTAAATGGGCCCTCTCCAGTTGAGAGTGTCTCCCTTAGCCTGAATGGGCTCATGAGTGAATTCATGGCAGTCATGGTTCTTACCCTTGGCAAGGTATAAAACACCCTCCCAACATGGGTTACAGGTTGGATTCCATATTTCTCACATGGTCTATGTCGATTACGCGAACCTCTTATAGTTTTAGACTCAGTATTGTACATGAACCTTTATTCAGTTTGTATTTGTTGAAACTCATGACTTTTTAGATTATATTTCGTATCAGTAGTTATATGTAAATTCACTCATACAAGGTCATTGTACTTCAGTTTAGTTTTACATCTTAGTATAACATTTCAGTATTTACCAGCATGTTTTATATTTACATAATTCACATGCTCAATACATTCAAAGTACTGATCACATAGCTTTTCTTGCACTGTATCATCTTATGATATAGGTTCAGATGCTCAACACTAGCCTTGCAGTTGATACATTCTAGTGCCACCTTAGCAACTATCGGTGGTGAGTCCTCATCATCCAGGGACTAGTATCCATTATATTTTTGTTTAGTATTTCAATTTCAGCTAGTTTAGAGTTACCTGGGGACTTTTTCCAGCACCTCATCTTTTAGTAAAGGCTTTTAGACAGATAGTAGATATTTTAACTTTATAATTTGTTTTTAGACTTAGTTTATTTTCAGATATTTATTATCAAATCAGTGAACTTCCGCATTCAATATTTCAGTTACCTTTAGTATTATTAGTGTTATACCAGGCGATGGGTTAGCTTGGGGTTACTTATGGCTCTAAGAACTGTGTTACATCAAAGATGTAGGCTTGGGTTGTGAAAAACTTGGTATCAAAGCATCATGTTTACTGTGTCCTAGGGTGTTTGAAAGCCGCTTTAAGTAGAGTCTTATTCATGGGTGTGAAGTGCACCAAACTTACGAGGGAGAGGCTATGCAATGTTTTAGGAAAGTTTTACTTCTTTCATGTTCATATCGTGCAATAGAGTGTGAACTCTATTTAATCTCCTTCTAATTTATGCTCTACATATTTATAGAAAAATGCCTCCTAAAGGAGCCAATAAAATAAGGAATGGTAATGGTAATCAACAAGCTGCACCAGCTCCAGCAGATCCCTGAATGAGCAAGTCACTCACGCCGAGTTCAGGGCTACTTTCCAAGTGCTTGCTCAAGACATGACTAACCCAGTCAATCAGCAAATTGTTTCACTTGCTAATCCTAATAAGAATACAACTGCTTTGAGAGTCTGAGACTTCACTCGGATGAATACTCCAGATTTCCATAGTTCGAAGGTGGATAAAGAGCCATAAGATTTCATTAATAAGGTTCAGAAGATCACTCGGCTCATGGGTATTACTCCAGTTGAGAGGGTAGATTTAGCCACATATCAGTTTAAAGGAGTGGCCCTGACTTGGTGCAAACAGTGGAAAGAGAGTAGGCGTGAAGAAGTAGGCACAGTTGATTTGGATGAGTTCATAACTGCTTTTGTGGATAGATTCTTTCCCCGTGATTTGAGGAAATCTAAGGTTGAGAAGTTTATCAACTTAAAGTAGGGCAATATGTCTATGAAAGAGTATTCTCTAAAGTTTTCCCAGCTCTCCAGGTATGCTCCAAAGATGGTGGCTGAGCCAAAGGCTCGAATGAGTATGTTTATTTTAGGTGTTTCTGAGTTGGTGGTCAAGGAGTGCAGGACCATTATGCTTGTTAGGGATATGGACATCTCTAAATTTATGACCCATGCCCAACATGTTTATGAGAAGAAGATAAAGGAGAAGGAAAAGGAGACTAAGAGAGCTAGAACAGGTAACTTTGACTATTCTCAGTAGAAGTCGGGTGGTGGTAATCGCTCTCAGTATCAACAAAAATCTTCAGCTCCATCACCATTATTTTCCAATGTTCCATCTCTTAGGCACAAAAAATATTAGAAAGGTAGAGTGCCAGGCTCTAAGTCTTAGAATAGTGCTTTCAGTGGTCGTACGTTCCCAAATTGTAAGACGTATGGGAAAACCACCCTGAAGAATGTATGATAGGTAGGGATGGATGCGTTGGTTGTAGAAAGTCAAGAAACAAACTCCAAGATTGCCCATAAGCCATGAGAAGTAACATCAATGGTCGTACTCAAGCTACCTCCTCAGCAACTCTAATAGGTTGCCCAACTCTGCAGGGTGCCTCATATAGTGTAGGTGGAGGATAGCACCAGAATAGGTTATATGCTTTTCAAACTTGATAGGATTAGGAGGGATCCCCTAATGTAGTCACTGGTATGTTACAAGTCTTCCATATTGATGTATATGCCTTGTTAGATCATGAATCCACTGCAGTAGATTTCGACGCCAACATCGAAACCCTTTCAAAACCTTTCGCAGTCTCTACTCCTATTGGTGACTCAATTATAGCCAAATGGGTATAAAAAAATTTCCTAGTCACATTTTTAAAAAAAATCACCATAGTTGATTTAGTAGAGTTAGATATGACTGATTTTGATGCCATTCTTGTGATTGATTGGTTACATTCCTGTTATGCCTCAGTCGACTGTAGAAGCATAGTCGTTAAGTTTCAGTTTCCAAATAAAACAGTCTTAGAATGGAAGGGTAGTACTTCAACACCTATAGGTTGATTTGTCTCTTACCTTTAGGCTAGAAAAATAATCTCTAAGGGTTGCATGTACCATTTAGTTTAGGTCAAGGAATCCAAGTCAGAAACCCCAGCTTTCCAGTCAGTTCTACTTGTGAATGAATTTCCAAAAGTGTTTTATGAAGATCTTCCCTGAGTCCCTCCGGAGCGAGAGATAAACTTTGGAATAGGCCTTCTTCTAGATACTTAACCTATCTCAATTCCTACTTATAAAATGGCTCTAGCTGAGCTTAAGGAATTGAAGAAATAATTAAAGGACTTCTTAGACAAAGGTTTCATTAGGCCCAACATCTCTCTATGGGGTCCTCTAGTTCTCTTCATGAGTAATAAAGACAGTTCCCTTAGATTATGCATTGATTACTGTCGGTTGAACAAAGTCACAATGAAGAGTAAATATCCTATTCCTAGGATTGATGACTTGTTTAACCAACTTCGGGGTGCCAGTTGTTTTTTAAAGATAGACCTCAGATTTGACTATCATCAGCTCAAAGTCAGAGACATTATGAAGACAACCTTCAGAATTCGATATGGTCATTATGAATTTATTGTTATGCCTTTTGGACTTATGAATGCTCCTGCAGCTTTTATGGACTTGATGAATAGAGTGTTCAAGAAGTACTTAGACATTTTCCTCATTGTCTTCATAGATGACATCCTTGTTTATTCTTAGAGTAAGGATGAACCTGCTGTCCATTTGAGGATTGTCTTGCAGACTCTTAAAGATCGCTAGTTATTTGCTAAGTTCAGTAAGTGTGATTTCTAGTTGAAATCAGTAGCTTTTCTTGGACATATCATTTTCGGTGAAGGCATTTAGGTTGATCCTCAAAAGACCAAAACAGTTAGGAACTGGCCTAGACCTATCTCTCTATTAGACATTAGAGTTTCTTGGGTTTATCTGGTTACTATAGATGGTTATTGAAGGGTTTTCGTCTTTTGCTTCTCCTATGTTTAGTATGACTAAAAAGAAAGTTAAATTTCAGTGGTTCGATGATTATGAGAAGAGTTTTCAAGAGTTGAAAACCCGACTCACTTTTGCTCCAGTTTTGACTTTAGCAGAGGGCTTAGATGGGTTTGTTGTTTGCTGTGATGCCTTCGAATTTGGCCTCAGTTGTGTGTTTATGCAGCATGGTAGGATCGTAGCTTATGCCTCTAGACATCTCAAACCCTATGAGAAGAACTACCCAACTCATGATCTCGAGTTGGCGGCAATTATTTTTGCCTTAAAGATTTGGTTGCACTATATGTATGGAGTTCATATAGATGTATTCATAGATCACAAGAGCCTTTAGTATGTTTTCTGTTAGAAAGATCTAAATCTTTGTCAGAGGATATGGCTAGAGTTGTTGAAAGATTATGATATGGGCGTCTTGTACCGTCCAGGTAAAGCTAATGTAGTGGATGATGCTCTTAACAGGCTCTTGATGGGTAGTGTTGCTCATGTAGGGGGTGAAAAGAAAGAATTGGTTCATGATGTCTATAGACTTGCTAGATTGAGAGTTCAATTGGTTGATTCAGCCGAAGGTTGTGTGATCGTTAAGAATAGTTCAGAATCCTCTTTAGTGGTAGAGGTGAAGGCGAAGCAAGATAGCGATCCTATTTTGCTTAAGTTAAAAGAAGTAGTCTAAAGTTAGAAAGTTGAGATTTTATCCTGAGGGGGAGATGGTGTTCTTCGCTGTCAGGGCCCGTTGTGTGTTCTATATGTAGATGACTTGAGATAGTGGATGTTGACAGAAGCTCACAGTTCTTGGTATTCTATTCAGCCAGGTGCCACAAAGATGTACCATGACCTATGAGAAGTCTATTGGTGGAATGGTATGAAGAAGGATATCATGAAATTTGTGGCTAAGTGTCCAAATTGCCAGCAGGTTAAGGTTGAGCACCAGAGATCACGTGGTATGACTCAGAATATCCATATTCCTACTTGGAAGTGGGGAGAGGTGAACATAGATTTTATACAGTTTTACTTCATACTCGCTGAAAACATAATTCAATATGGGTTATTATGGATTAGATGACTAAGTCAACATATTTCCTGCTAGTTAACACTACATATTCATCCAAGGATTAATCTAGACTCTAACTGAGAGAGTTGGTCAAGTTACATGGAGTCCCCTTGACTATCATTTAGGATAGGGGTACTCAATTTACTTCGCAATTTTGGAAATCCTTTCAGAAGGGTCTTGGTGCCCAAGTTCATCTTAGCATAACTTTTCACCCACAAATAGATGGTTAGGTAGAGCAGACCATTCATACCTTAAAGGATATATTGAGAGCTTGCATGATCAACTTTAAAGGTAGTTAGGATGATCACTTGACTCTCATTGAGTTTGCCTATAAAAAATAGTTACCACTCTAGTATTCAGATGGCTCCATTTGAAGTGCTTTATGGTAGGATGTGTAGATCTCTTACTGGTTGGTTTGAGGTTGGTTAACCTACCTTGATAGGGCATGATTTAATTCATGAGGCTATGGAGAAAGTTCTGCTGTTTAGAGAAAGGTTGAAAACAACTCAGAGTTGTCAGAAATCCTATGCATATGTGAGAAGAAGGGAGCTTGAGTTTGCAGTTGATGATTGGGTTTACTTGAAGATTTCACCCATAAAAGGGGTGATGAGGTTTGACAAGAAAGGGAAACTCAGTCCCTAATATGTTGGTCCTTATAGGATTTGAAGGCGTATTGGTAATGTGGCTTATGAGTTAGACTTGACTGCAGATTTAGCATTGGTGCATCCAGTTTTTCAGGTGTCTTTGTTGAAGGAATGCATTGGTGATCCAACCATAGTTGTGCCTTTAGAGAGTATGGGCGTGAAAGATAGTCTCTCTTACGAAGAGGTTCCAGTTAAGATTCTTGACTGTCAAGTTCGTAAGTTGAGGAATAAGAAAGTCGCTTCAGTAAAAGTCCTTTGGAGGAATCAGATAGTTGAGGGAGCTACTTGGGAAGCAAAAACAGATATGATGACCAAGTACCCTCACCTATTCCAGTCTAATTCAGTTCCAGCCAAAGGTAACAATTTTCTCCTTAGTATTCCATTCAGTTTCATGTCCCTCAGTTGCTCTCATGTCTTAGTATGCATGCATGTTTCATGAATTCAGTTCAACTTATATTTTAGTCAGAAATTTAGGTATCATGGCAGTAATTAGCTTTTAGAACTCAGTTTTTGGGATTGCAGCTCTTTCTATATCATTTTAGCCTAGTTAGTCTTCATTCGAGGATGAATGTTCCCAATGAGGAGCTATTGTAACACCCCAAAAGTCCCTAAGAACATATTTTAGACTTAGCACAGAAAACCAGTTAAAACCAACAGAAAAACCCACAGGACAACCCTAATAACGAGTTGTTGTTAGGTCTGATGGGTCGTCAGGGCACTAGTCGTCAGTGTAGTCACCAAAAGTCCAAAAACTGAAAATTTTAACTTAATGGCCACGACTGCTGATGACGAGTCATTTCACCTAGGATGACTCATCCTATCAACCGTCCTGAGCATCAAACCAAAAATCCTACATAGTTACTTTTCCTCCTAGTGACAATGCCTCAGTGACGATGAGTCATTATTAAGCACAATAAGTCGTCATGTACATCCGTCGTGAGAAGGATAAAAATCCTCAGAAAGTCTTGACAGTTGAAAATCTTGCCCAATTACGATGAGCTTTGATGATGGGTCGTTGTGTGTTACGATGAGTCATTGTGACTAACCGTCATTAGGTTTCCTAGATTCAGTCCCCTCATAACGACTTAGACGATGAGTCATTGTAAGTGACAATGAGTCATCTTGAGACTCATCCGTTGCCATTAAGTAGTTTCAGTTATGGTTTTCTCAAGGACCTTTTGGTCTTTTTACACTCTTTGAACACCTATACTACGTCATTTAAGGCTACTCTAAGTGGGGTTAAAAGGGATTAGTCAATTAATTCTCCCCATTCTCTCTTAACACTTAGAAAATATAAATAAAAAATGATTAAGGTGCTCCCAAGTTAGAAGTTAGGGTTCTTCTCCAAAAGCTCCAGGTACAAGTTCTTAGAAAGAAATTCTCCAATCTCTAGGTATGTGGGTATTCAATGAGGGTCTCCTTTCACCCTCATGCCCAAAGAAATTCATGAACTAGGGCAAGTTCCCAAATATCCCAATTTTATGATTTCTTTTATTATTTATGTTTTCAAACATCTTATGACCATGAATATTATTTTATGCATGATTTTAAATAGGGCTTTTATATATGTTGGCGTGTTATGAACACACGATCCTAGAATTTTTGTAAAATTAGTATGAAATATCTGATTGAAGCATAATTTTATCTGAGTTTTCAATATACCATGTTTATCATGATTTTCATCAGACAGTAACATGCATATAACTAGTTCCATGATTTCAGTCATATTCAATAATAGTAAATTGAACTAGTTTATGTATTTTACTCAGATTTCAGTATAATTATGAGAATATGTATATAACTATGCGAGTAATACTTAGCACCAAGTGAAAATGGGTTCAGATAACCCAAGTCCCAAACTATGTACTGCCATAGGTGATAACAACACGGATAGCAGAAGACTTATAAAATAAAAAGATTAGAAAGAGCGGGAATTGATTCTAGAAAACAAGAATATAGGCTCAAGTATTTGACACTTGAAATCTCATTTAATAGTAAAATAAGTAGTGAATCAATTATATGAAGAATAAGAACAAGAAAAGGAGGGAGGGAACCCAAACAAGGAATCTTACCATTAAAGAAACCAAGCTATGGTTCAAAGATGGTCAAACTAAATTAAATAAACTAAAATTCCTAGGTGCATAGAAGACTACCAACACTTTGGTCCACTAAAGCTTTAAATGTAGTCAACAAAGCATCAAATGAGCTTCTAGAACACATTTTTGGGCTGCTGAAATTTTCCATTCGTTGGACAGATTTTGGGCCATAATTCCAACTCCATTTGGTCTTCAATTTAGGCCTCCAAAGATCAACATTGTGATGGACCTATTCTTCCATCAAAAGATTTGTTTTTATTGCTAATTGAGGCCCATTAAGAGTGTCTTGATATTCTCTGGCATTTAATGACGTTGAGCTTCCACAAATGCTATCAATAGGTTAAATGCGTCCTCGCTAGTTGAGAGTGTCTCCCTTAGATCGAACGGACTCATGAGTGAATTCACGCTAGTCATGGTTCTTACTTATGGCAAGGTATAAAACACCCTCCCAACTTGGGTTACAGGTTGGATTCCATGTTGCTCACATGATCTATGTCGGTTACGAGAACCTCCCATAGTTTTTGACTCAGTATTGTACATGACCCTTAGTTCAATTGATATTTGGTTAAACTCATGACTTTTTAGATTATTATTTCATATCAATGGTTATATGTAAATTCATGCATCCCAGATAGGGTCATTATACTTTAGTTTAGTTTTACATCTCAGTTTAGCATTTCAGTATTTGCCAGTATATTTTATATTTGCATATCTCACATGCTCAGTACATTCAAAGTACTGATCAAATGCCTTTTCTTGCGTTGTATCATCTTATGATATAGGTTCGTACGCTCAGCATTAGCCCCATAGTTGATACATTCTAGTGCCACCTCAGCGACTACCGGTGGTGAGTCCTCATCATCCAAGGACTAGTATTCATTATATTTTTGCTTATTATTTTAGTTTCAGACAGTTTAGATTTAGCTGGGGACTTGTCCTAGCAGCTCATCTTTTAGTAGAGGCTTTCAAATAGATAGTAGACATTTCAGCTTTGTAATTTATTTTCAGACTTAGTTTATTTTCAAATATTTATTATCAAATCAGTTAACTTCCACATTCAGTATTTCAGTTACCTTCAGTATTATTAGTGTTATGCCAGGCTATGGGTTATCTTGGGGTCACTTATGGATCTAAGCACCATGTTACGTCTAGGGTGTAGTCTCGAGTCGTTACACTGGGGAGTATGGGATTTTGATCAGATTTTACCATGGATAGATTGTGCAATGAAAAATCTATTTATTATATTTATGGTGTTAGACTAGTATTGACATTTTATTATTTTCCACCTTTCTCCCCTTCATATGCATAAAATCCTAGTACTATTAGTTATTCTCCGTGGTCTTTGAGTAGATCCAGAGATTTTAATTTATTTGAGGCACTTGGACGGCTGGAATTCTCTCCATGGCCCTATAGGTGGATCCATATTGAACTAATATATGATTATTTACTCCATGGCCTTTGGGAAGATTTAGAGGGTATATATGGACCTTGTAAGTTCCCCAAAGGTCCCAGCTAGCTACAAATAATAGTGGGTGTATAAAGGTAGGACCGACATGCATCATATCCATATCATTTCCCTATTTGATTTTATGGCATGCATCATAGTCATCATATCCATTTGGTTGATTTACCTTGGTATGGTGAGTGATTGATTGACTGTAGGGTGATATTTTTCTTTTGGACTAATTTATTTTTTGTTGTTCATTTATTTGACATGGACTGATTTACCTGCTATTAGTATTGATTGTGATACTAGGTGTGGTCTTTGTGAGGGTAAATATGGTCGGATTGGGTGGTTTTCACTATCACATTAGGGTCGGTCAATAATGATATTGAGTGCACATTTTTTCATACGACTTATTTATTTCTGCACTTTATGTGTAGGTACTAATTTATTTCTCCCGGGATGTTAAGTTAGTTTCATGTTTGATCTATTTTTGAGAGTAGAAGTAGAGGCCAATTTGATCGCAGTGACTACTAGATCTCATCTATCTTTATATCTTTGTTTATTTTTATATGTTTGAGATACTAGGACTCTTGGTTGTACTGATATTACTCGTAGAGTCTCGTACTTGGTGCCTTCAAGTTCTTGGGATGGTTTGTATTCATTTGAGACTTGATATTATTGTTACTATCTCCTTCATGTATTTACGTCATTTATTTATCATTGAGTATTGGGTTGCCTTACCTATCTCAGGGGTATGATAGGTGCCATCACAAGCAGATGTTTAGGTCATGACAAGTTGGTATCAGAGTGCTAGGTTCATTAGTCTTATTGGTACAAGTTAAGTCTAATAGAGTCTTGTTTGATAGGTGCAGAGACATTCGTTATCTATCTTCGAGAGGCTACATAACTTTAGTAAAATTCCCTTCTTCTTTATTACCATGCGAAGTTGATTTCATCACTTACTGAGATTCTTGTTTCAATCTCACACACATGGTGAGGACTTGTACTATTTTAGAGAGAGATCAGGAACCCATTTTAGCACCCGTGCCTATTGCCCATGTCGAGACTCATAGATATGGCAGGGGATATGGTAGGGTCCGAGTTAGAGGTCGGTGCCAAGGTAGATCTTAGGTAGCTGCTTGGGTTCCAACTAGAAGTGAGTCTCTTAAGGGTGAGTATGTGATTGAGGATGACTAGATTTTGATTGGGAAGGTGGTCCCAAATCAGGCTTCACCTGGGTTTATGGCTACCCTAGTACTTCAGGACACATTAGTTCATATATTAGGGGTGGTGGAGAGTATGGATCAAAGTGGTGGTTTAGTAGGTACTGCACAGGGTTCACAGACTAGAGTTGGGGCCTAGATGCTAAATCAGCATCCTATCCTAGTATTTCATGGCCCAGTTGGTTAGTCAATACTTGCAGCAGCCAGGTATGGTGGTATGCCCTTGCCAGGAGTGGGATCCACGGGTGTGGCAAGGTTAGTGATGTCAAATAAGAAGCAATAGAGTTTGGAGAGGTTATGGAAGATGGATCCATCTCAATTTTAGGGTGTCAAGAGCGAGGATACATATAAGTATCTAGTGAGATGCCATGAGAGACTTTAAAGCATGGAATTAGTATAGTCTCATGGGGTTAATTATATGTCTCTATAGATGTATGGACCCACCAAGCAGTGGTGTAATTCTTATGTTGACTCTAGACTCGCATGATCTTTTTCTATGACTTGGGAATTGTTTCCTAAGGCTTTTCTTGATTAATTTGTCCCACACAGTCTGATAGAGGAGCTAGACACTAATTTGAGCATTTGACCTAGGATGGGATTTTAGTGATTGAGTGTAAGACTCGATTCTATACATTATCTCGCCATGCCATAGTGATCTTATTGTATGAGACTAAGAGGATTCACAAGTTTATGAGGGGTCTGAACTTCAAGATTCGAGAGCAGTGTTTCCTACATCCAATCCAGGGCTACTTTTCAGAAAATAGTTGAGAAGGCCAAGAATTTTGAGCTAATGCATCATAAGGAGATTAGGTTGAGGGATAAGAGGTCCTGCACTTCTGGCTAATTTAGCGGTACCTTATGTAGAGGTAGGGGTTCATTTAGGAGAGGCTTTTATCCTCAACAAAATACACCTATTCATGTAGCTATTTAGGCATCCAAGGTGGTTATTTTGGACGAGACTCTTTTAGTTTGGGGCAGATTTCTTAAGGTTCTTCTCAGAGGTTTCCAAGCCATGGTGGCCATTCTGGGTATTATGGTCATTCTAGTTTGTCTTATTCATGTTGGTTATTTTACATATGGTGATCTCAAGCACTATATGAGGAATTACTCACAGTACAGGTAAAGAGGTTCATAACAGGGTCTTTAGGCTCCAGCCAAGATTGCAACACCACCAGTTATGGGTTGGGGTGGGCCTTATATAGGTAGACATTCAACACTAGTTGGTATAGAAGGTGGTTGGGGAGTTAGTCAGGTATCATCCTAGTATGCCATCAATCTGCTTTAATATTATTTGATCCTGATTTTACTTTCTCCATTGTGTCTGCTTATTTTAC
This sequence comes from Capsicum rhomboideum, assembly GCA_031232105.1. Lineage (NCBI taxonomy): Eukaryota > Viridiplantae > Streptophyta > Magnoliopsida > Solanales > Solanaceae > Capsicum > Capsicum rhomboideum. Next base: position 52,659,709 of record CP124708.1, on the reverse strand, counting down.
ATTGAGTCTTGATATGATGTGTGAGTATCTTACTATGCCTATTTGTTGCTACCCTAATAGGTGATTCTTTAGTGGTGGATCGAGTTTATTGATCTTGTGTTGTGACTCTTTTGGGGTATGATACTTGGGTGGACTTGATTATTTTGGACTTGGTAGATTTTGATGTGATTTTAGGTATGGATTAGCTTTCTTCATAACTTGTTATCTTGGATTTTCAAGCCAAACAGTTACTTTGGTCATGCCAAGTGTATCGAGGTTGGTGTGAAAGGGTACTCAGGGTTCATATTTTAAGAGGGTAATTTCTTTTCTTAGGGATCAATGGTTGGTTGAGAAGGGATATCTGTCTTACTTGGCTTATGTTCTTGATACTAGCACTTACATGCCTCTCTTAGAGTCAGTGAGGATAGTTCGAGAGTTTCTAGATGTGTTTCTTATGGTCCTTTCAGGTGTTCCACCAAATAAGGATATCGATTTTGGAATTAATTTAGAGCTAGACACTAAGCCTATTTCCATTCCTTCATATAGGATGGCCTCGATGAAGTTGAAGGATTAATTGCATGACTTGTTGAGTAAAGGATTCATTAGACCTAATGTTTCACCTTGGGGTGCTCTAGTGTTGTTTGTAAAGAAGAAGGATGGTCTATGTGAATGTGTATTGATTATCGATAGTTAAACAAGGTGATCATCAAGAACAAGTATCCTCTTCCATGAATTGATAATATATTTGATCAACTTCAGGGTAATTCGATGTTTTCAAAGATTGACTTGAGTTGAGAGTACTATCATTTAAGGATTAGGGCTTCAAATATCTCTAATACGGCTTTCAAGACTTAGTATGGCCATTTTGAGTTTTTGGTTATGTCATTTGGATTAACTAATGTTCCGATGATAATTATCAAGTTGATGAATGAAGTGTTTAGTCCTTATCTTATCTTTTTTTTATTGTGTTCATTGATAATATCTTGGTTTATTCCAAGAGTAAAGAGGAGTATGTGCAATATTTGAGGATTGTGCTTTAGAGATTGAGGGATGAGAAATTGTATGCTAAGTTCTTGAAGTGTGAGTTTTGGCTTAGTTCAATGGAGTTCTTGGGACATGTAGTATCCAAGGAGGGTATTATGATTAATCTAGCTAAGATTGAGGTGGTTCAGGATTGGTCTAGGCCTACTTTACCCATCGAGATTCAAAATCTTATTGGTTTCACTAGCAACTACAAATAATTTCTACAGGCTTCTAGACTATTGCATCTCCTTTGACCAGATTGACTCAAATGAATATTGCATTTTAGTGGTTCGAGGAGTGTTAGGTAAGCTTTCTAAAGCTCAAGACCTTATTGATGTCAGTGCCTATCTTGACCTTGCTTGTCGAAGGTGAAGGTTTCATCTCATATCATGATGCTTCTGGATTTGGCCTTGGTGGAGTGTTGATGTAGAAGGGGAAGGTTATAGCTTATACTTTGAGATAGGTTAAGACTCAAGAGAAGAACTAACCTATTCGTGACTTGGAGTTGGCGGCGATAGTTTTTTTAAAGTTGTGGTGATATTACTTGTATGGAGTTCATTGTGAGGTGTTCACCGATCAACATAGCCTACCATACATATTCTAACAGAAGGATTTGAATTTGAGACAACGTTGGTGGTTGGGGTTGTTAAAGGACTATGACATAACTATTTTTATCACCCGAGCAAAGCTAATATTGTAGCAGATGCTTTGAGTAGAAAGGTGGTAGTTATGGGTAGTCTTGCCTTATTTATAGCAGAGGAGTGACCTTTGGCTATGGATGTTCAGATTTTGGCTAATTGCTCCATGAGACTTGATATTTCTAAGCCTGATGGAATTTTTGCTTATATTGAGGCATGATCTTTGTTGGTGGAACTAATTAAGGATAGATAGTTTGAGGATGGAAAGTTGTGCATCATTTGAGATAAAGTGTTGACGTGAGGCTAACGAAGTGATTCTTGATCAAAAGGGCATTTTGAGGATCAAGGGTTGGATTTGTAAGCCTAGTGTTGGTGGATGGACTTGATTGATCATGGAGGAGGCTCATGGCTTAATATATTCTATTCATCTGAGTGTAGCCAAGATGTATCATGACCTAAAGCAACAATATTGGTTGTGTAGGATGAAGAGGGACATTGTGGAGTTCACGACTAAGTGTTTTAATTGTCAGTAGGTGAAGTGTGAGCACCAGAGACTGGGTGGTATGACTTAGAGGATTCCTATACCTGAGTGGAAGTTGGAGAGCATTATTATGAACTTCATGATTGGTTTGGCCCATACTTTGGGAGAATTTAACTCTATTTGGGTGATTATGGATAGATTGACCAAATCAGTTGATCTTGTACCGGTAAAGACTAACTACAATGCGGAGAGGTTGGCTAAAATCTGCAATTAAGAGGTAGTTTGGTTGCATGTTGTACCTATTTCCATCATTTCATATAGAGGCACTCAGTTCATATCGCACTTCTGGAGTTCTATGCAGCGAGAGTTGGGCTTTCAATTAAAAATAAGTACAATCTTTCACTTAAAGAAAGATGGCCAGTCAGAGCTGAAAATGTAGGTATTGTAGGATATGCTTCAAGCTTGAGTGATTGATTTTGGTAGTAAGTGAGACCAATTCTTTCCTGTAGCAGAGTTTACCTACAACAACAGTTACCACTCCAACATTCAGATGGCACCAATTGGGACTTTGTATGGGAGAAAGTGTAGATCTCTGATTGGTTGGTTTGATTCCTTTGAAGTTAGACCTTAGGGTATAAATTTTGTTTAGGGATTCTATGGACAGGGTGAAGTTGATACATGACCGACTTTTGATAGCCCAGAGTAGATAGAATTGTTATGTGGATCAGAGAGTTCTTGACTCAGATTTTATGGTTGATGAGCGAGTTCTGTTGAAATATCACCCATGAAAGGTGTGATGAGGTTTAGAAAGAAGGTCAAGCTTAGTATGAGGTTTATTTGGTCTGTTTGAGATTCTTCGTCGTGTTGGGGAGGTGTCCTATAGGTTAATTTTAACTATATTTTTAATGAAATTTTAGATTTGAACTCCTTAAGTTATAGGCAACATAATTTTCTATTAAAATTCTAGTTTTGCCTTTGTGGACTTGGAGTTGAGAGTTTGGACCTGAAATTTAAGTATAGCAATATGGGTGTTTATGGCTTCATTTTCTTATGTAGAATACATATTAGACCAGATTGAGTTCGTTTAGAGACTATTTGAAAGGGTAAAACTTTGATTTGACTTCTCAGATTTTATTTATGGCAAGTTGAAACTTATTTTGACTCTTTTTCAAATCTTTATATGTTAGTTGCTTATATTTGGAGTAATGGGGATATGGTGGTCCTGCATAGATGAGATGACGAGCATCTATATGGGTACTAGTATATTTTGAAAGGGTTAAAAACAACTAACTGATTGTCAGACTATATTTCTAAGTTTTTTTCTTATGTGCTATGATTGATTGATGATTTAGTCCTTGTTTCCCTCATTTCATTATTAGAAAGCTACGAGCTAGGAAGTTGATTAGATTATATTGAGGATGAGTTGTGAATTAAAAAAGGTCTCTTATATGATTTTATGGTGTTGGATTGTATTGATATACCCAATGTGTTTCATCACCCTTCCCACATGCTTATTATAATGGTATTATTGGTTTTTCTCTATGGCCTTTGGGCGAATTTGGAGGTTGTGATTTATTTGGGGCACCAGGACTGTTGGAATTCTTTCTACAGACCTATGGATGGATTTGAATTTAGCTAATATATAATTATTTATTCCATGGCCTTATGACAGATCTAGAAGGTGTATATGGACCTTGCGAGAACCCAATGGGTCTCAACTAGATATATAGAGCAACAAGTGTATACATGTAGGACAGACATGCATCATTTACATTATTCTCATCATCCTCATTTGTTATTTGTCATGCATCATACTCATCATATCCATTTGGTTATTCCAATTTGGGGTGGTGAGCAGTTGATTGACTGAGATAGTGGGATCTATTCTGATACGGTGTTATGGTGTTTACTTAGTTAGGATTTGTGAAATTTACTATTAATATTGACTATTAATCTAGGTGTGGCCTTCCTAAGTGTAGGTTTATGTGAATGATGTCAAATATTGGTAAAAATTTGTGGTTCTTGCAATCACTTTTAATTAGGGTAGGTCGATGTTCACACTTGTTTATTTTTGTACTTTCTGTGCAAGTACCAAGCCAGTTCCTCTCGGCCATTGATTTTGAGACTTATTGGGATTATGTCTTTGAGATTTAGAGGTAGAGGTTGCTTGATCCTAGAGCCTACCGATCTCTTCTATCTTTCCTTTATGTTGCTTTCCTTGCATTTTAAGATACTCCAAATTTTTCAGTTGTATTCTATCTCTCTAATAGGTTTGTACTTGGTGACTTCTAATTCTAGGGATAGTTTTTAATGTCAGCTCAGTTTTGTCATTATTATCATCTTTACCCTCTTTCTACGTTGCTTATATTATCGTTTGAGTTTTTAGATGGCTTACCTACCATGGAGATGGGGCTTACCTACCATGGAGGTGGGGTAGGTGTCTTCACAACCCGAATTTTAAGTTGTGACAAAAACCTGCCATGTTATGGATCAACAAAGGAAGATCCGCAGAAGCTTACCTCCTCTGTGTCATGCCAAGGTCGTTGCTTTAGAAAATATGAATCTCAACAATTTTATATATGATGAAGTTAAAGAACATTTGATTGCGTTTGAAAAGAATCATGTCACAAAGTGAGGACAAGATGAAACAAAGAAGATTTTTGCTTTCAAGGCCACATCAGAAGAGAAGGAAGAAGAAAAAGAATTGGATGATAAAAAAATTGTCATGATAAATGGATGATAAACATTGTCATGATAACCAGATTTGTGGACTCCATAATAAGTTCTAGAAACTACATAAAAGGCTAGCAAAATTTCAATAAAGAAAAATACTTTACTAATAAAAACAAAACGATGAAAAATTTTATGAGTGTAAAAAGTATGGTCACATAGCAATTGATACAACATCTATCTATGGAGACTTTGTGAAAAGAATAACTATCTCAAGATGCAGCTTAAAATCTAAATATCAATAATATTAGTATAGAGTCCCACGAGACAGAATGTGGATGCACCAACATTTTGAATGAATAGCAAGTCACTCCTAAGCAATGTGATCGTTTAAAACCTGTTCTTTTCCTATACCTAACACACCATCAAATATTACAATGACATGCACGAGTAGTGGATACTAAAATAGTGTTTTGAGGCAAAAATTATCATTGTAGAATAAAATAATAGTTATAATAATAGGTAAACACTAATGTTGAAATAGTTTAATTCCAATCTATCACGTTCAACACCCATGTAAGGAAAATTAATGTCAATTAAAACCATAATGCTGCTTAAGGGTGAATACACAATAAAAATATCATCCTCTCATGGGAGTAATCAAATCGTCATCCCAAAATAGGGGTAATCCAAACATGTTATTCAAACTGGGGTAATCCAAATAAGTTATCCCACCATTCTGCTGAGTACATGTTGATTAGTACTCACGCTTATTTATTTCCACACTTTACATGCAGGTACCAAGCTAGTCCCACCCAGTCATTCATTTTGAGACTTTGATTGTGATTCTATATTTGATATTCAGATGTAGAGGTTGCTTGATCACTAAGCCTACCGGATCTCTTCTATCTTACCTTTATATTATTTTCCTTGTATTTTGAGATACTCTAGATTTTTTAGTTGTATTATATTGCTCTTAGAGACTTGTATTGGTGACTTCTAGTTCTTGGGATGGTTATATATTTCAGTTGAGTTTTGTCATTATTATCATCTTTCTACCTTACTTAAATTATTGTTTGAGTATTTGGTTGGCTTACCTATAATGGGGTGGGGTAGGTGCCATCATAACCAGGGTTTTGGCTCATAAAAAGTTGGTAACAGAATGCTAGGTTCATTTGTCTCACAAGTACAAGCCGAATCTAGTAGAGTCTTGTGGATCAGTGCGGAGACATCCGCTATCTATCTTTGAGAGGCTATAGGACTTTAGCAAAATTCTCTTTTTATTTATTATCTTGCAAAATTTATTTCAGCACTTGCTGAGATTATTTATTTCCTTCTCTCACAAATAGTAAGGACTCATGCTACTATGTACAGAGATCAAGAGCCCATTCTAGCACTTGTGCCTACTTCCCAAGCTTGGGCACGCAGACATGGCAGGGGCTAAGGTAGAGTTTTGGGTAAAGGTAGAGCTCGGGCAGCTGCTTGAATCCTAGCTAGAGAAGAGTCTCCTAGGGTGAGTATGAGATTAAGAAAGATCAGATTCTAGATGAGGAGGTGGGCATAATTTAGAATCCGCCTGGGTTTGTAGCTACTCTAGTTCTTCAAGATACCTTGGTTTATGTGTTTGGTTTGTTTGAGGGTATGGATTAAATCGGTGGTTTAGTCATTACTTTATAGGGTTCGCAGAATAAGGTTGATGTTCAAACTCTATATCAGCAGCCTATCCCAGTGTTTCAAGGCCTAATAGGCCAGCCAACTGTTGCAACAACTAATATAATGGTATGCCTTTGTCGGGTGCAGAAGCCACGAGTGTGTCTAGATTGTTGATTTCTGATGAGGAGTACAAGAGGTTTGAATAGTTCTAGATGGATCCACCTTAATTTGAGGGTGGATAGAGTGAGGAGGCATATAAATTTTTAGTGAGTTGCCATGAGAGACTTCAGAGTGTGGGGTTGGTGGAGTTCTGCGAAGTTGATTATATAGCTCTCCAGATGTATGGCCCCACCAAGCAATAGTGGCATTCTTATGTTAATTATAGGCCCACGAGATCTCCTGCTATGACTTGGGAGTTGTTTGCTCAGGCTTTTCTTGATCAGTTTATTCACCGTAGCTTGAGGGAGGAGCGAAGGCATTACTTTGAGCATTTGTCATAGGAGGGGATCTCTATAACTAAGTTTGAGACCATATTTTATGCATTGTCTCGCCATGCCTTAATGATATTTCTAGATGAGATAAGAGGATTCTTGAGTTTGTGAGGGTTTTGACTTTCAGGATTTGAGATGCAGTGTTTCCTATTACTAAGTCTGGGCCTCTTTTGAAAGAGTGGTTGAGGCGGCCAAGAAGTTCGAGCTCATGCTCATGCATTGTGAGGAGTTTGGGGACTTGAGGGATAAGAGGTCCCACACTTCTAGTCAGTTTAGTGGTACCTAATCTAGAGGCAAAGGTATATTCAGGAGAGATTTCCTCCTCTTTAGAGTAGACCAGTTTCCAAAGATGGGTATTTCAGATGAAATTCTTTTAGTTTAGGATACGTTTCTTAGGGTTCCTCCTTATAGGATGACTCTAATGGAGTTGAAGGAGTTAAAGGATCATCTGTAAGACTTATTGAGTAAGGAATTTATTAAATCTGGTGTCTCACCTTGGGGTGCTCCTGTATTATTTGTGAAGTAGAAGGATGGGTCTATGCAGATATATATTGATTATCGATAGTTGAATAAGGTGTCCATCAAGAATAAGTATCCTCTTCCATGCATTGATGTTTTTTTTCATCAATTTTAGGATGCTTAAGTGTTTACAAAGATAATTTGAGGTTAGGGTACCATTAGTTGAAGATTAGTCTTTGGATTTCCTAAGATGCCTTTCAGGACTCGGTATGGTCATTATGAGTTTTTGATTATATCATTTGGGTTGAGTAATTTCCCAATGACATTCATGAAGTTGATGAATGGAGTATTAAAACCTTATTTTTAATCTTTTATTATTATTTTTATTGATTATATCTTGTTGTTATCCAAGACTTAGGAGAAACATGAGCAACACTTGAGGATTGTGCTTTAGAGATTGACGGACAAGTGGTTGTATGCCAAGTTTTCTCAGTGTGAGTTTTGGCTTAGTTTTGTGGCATTCTTAGTGTATGTAGTGTCCAAGGAAGGTATTATGGTCGATTTGTCCAAGGTTAAGGTGGTTTGAGATTGGTCTAGGCCTATTTCACTAATCGAGATTCAGAGTTTTGTTGGTTCTAGGTATTACAGATGGTTCATAGAGGGTTTCTCTATTATTGCAGCTTCTTTGACCAGATTAAATTAGAAGAACATTGTTTTGCAATGGTCTGATGAGTGTGAGATGAGCTTTCAAAAAATTGAGACTTTATTGACTTCAACACCTATCTTGACCTTACTCGTTGAAGGTGGGTTTTTTACCATATATTGTGATGCTTTGAGAGCTGGTCTTGGTAGAGTTTTGATGTAAAGAGAGAAGGTTATTACATATGCTTTAAGGTAATTTGAAGAATCACGAGAAGAATTACCCTACTCATTACTTAAGTTAGAGGTGATGGTGTTTGCTTTGAAGTGGAGGCATTACTTATATATGGTTCATTATGAGGTGTTCACTGATCATTGTAGCCTACAATACTTGTTCAACCAGAAGGATTTGAATTTGACACATCACAGGTGGTCAGAGATGTCTAATGACTATGTAGTGGCATATGCCTTGAGTTGGAAGTCAGTGAGTATGGGCAACTTTGCCTTGTTGTTGGCAGATGAGTGACCTTTAGCTATTTATGATCATAGTTTGGCTAATAGCTTTGTGATACTTGATATTTCTGAGCCTAGTAGAGTTCTTGCTTGTGTTGAGACACGGTCCTTGTTATAGAGCAAATTAAGGATAACTAGTTTGAAGATGAGAAGTTGTGCATAAATCTAGCTATGGTGTTAAAAGGTGACACTAAGGAAATGGTTCTTGACTAGGAGGGTATTTTGAGGATTAAGAGTTGGATTTGTGTTCTTAGAGTTGGTGACTTAACTAGATTGATCATGGAGAAGGCGCATAACTTGAGGTATTCTATTCATCCGGGTGTAGCTAAGATGTATTATGACCTGAAGTATCATTATTAGTAGTGTAGGATGAAGATGGACATTGTGGAGTTTGTGGCTAAGTGTTTGAATTATCAGCAAGTGAAGATTGAGCACCGGAGACTGAGTGGTGTGATTTATAGAATGAATATACCTAGGTGGAAGTGGAAGCGTATTACTATAGGCTTCATGGTTGGTTTACCTCAGACTTTGGGGAAGTTTGACCCTATTTGTGTGACTGTGGACATGATGACTAAATTAACTCATTTTGTACCGATGAAGACTAACTACAATACAGAGAGGTTGGCTAAGATCTATACATATGAGATAGTTCAGTTGCATGGTGTGCTTATTTCCATCATTTTTGATAGAGGTACTCAGTTCGTATCTCATTTCTAGAGTTCTATGCAGTGAGAGTTGGGCACCCAGTTAGAGATTAATACAATGTTTCACCTTCAGATAGATGGCCAGTCACCCAATCTTCCATGTCTCGATGTTGAAGAAGTATCATTTCGATGATTCTCATGTGATTTGGTGGATTTAGATAACAATATGATATTTAAGGAGGAGCATCTGGCCATTTTGGATAGATAGATTTGAAAGTTAAAGTCTAAGAAATAACTTCAGTGCAGGTTTAGTGGAAGCATAGTTTGATTGAGAAAGCCACTTGAGAGACAGATTTGGATATGCGGGGTAGATATCCTCATGCCATGCCTCAAATTCCAATGGGGCGGACTGACACCCGAAGCCGTTAAGGCCCGAGAGAACCAACCAATGATCATGTACATTCATATGCGTGTCACTAAGTGAACAACATTCTGTCACATATAGATACAAGATATCAATGACGGAAGTCATGGAAAGACATTCAAATAGATATGAGACTTTGTCGTTAGGGCCACCACATCAAAAAGTAAGACATTCTTTCGTTTGACTTACAACGTCTACAAAGCCTCTAACAGATACATAACCATGCCTAACGTCGGGACAAGTTTCCGCTTTATACAACTGTTACACAGTACCAAAACAAGTGTATACAAGTTCCTCGAAAAGCCCCGAACCAATCTGGAGCTCACCAATAATCTGCGGATGGCCCGTATCCTACTGTGAAGGTGTCACGCCCTAAATCCCATTAAGGCGGACTGGCACCCAAAGCCGATAAGGCCCGAGAGAACCAATCTTTGCTCATGTCCATTCATATGCATGTCATTCAAGAAACCTCATCATCGCATATATATACTAGATGCTCATAGTGGAAGTTATGGAAACATGTGTTATATACATATAAGAAACTTGACCGTTAGGGCCATCAAGTCAAAATAGACATACATCTCTTACATTCACATGCCCACATACGTCTACAAAAGCCTCTAACATATGCACATACATAACCAACCTAAAGTCGGGACAAGTCCCCGCTTTATACAACATTTACAAAACCAAAACCAATGTACAACTGTGACTCGGAAAGCCCCGAACCAACTGGAGCACACCAAAGATCAGTAGATGACCCGCAACTTACTGTGGAGGTCTACTAGTACCTGAACCTGCAGCATGTAAGGTAAGTCCCACAAGGGACGTCAGTACAAAGAATGTACTGAGTATGTAAGGCTATAAGAAACTGCATCAATACATAAGAACTTCAATAAATAATTATAAGAAAATACCCAATATGGATAAACCATCAGTCTGTAAGTTTGGAACTATGTACATTACGTCCTTTACTTCGTTTGCTTCTACATTTGTTCATCTTTATCGTTCTACCCATGCTAGGATTTTCTGTCCCCCCTGGGATGAGATTAACCCATGCTAGGTATTTTAACCCCTGGGATGTTATATTAACCCATGCTAGGTACTTTGACCCCTGGGATGTTATATTAACCCATGCTAGGCTTTTATGTCGCCCCTGGGATGTTATTAACCCATGCTAGGTACTTTGACCCCTGGGATGTTATATTAAACCCTGCTAGGCTTTTCAGTCACCCCTGGGATGTTATATTATGATATATTGGGATCGACCCATGCTAGGTATTTCAACCCCTGGGATACCACCCAAGATTTGTACAAACCATTATACATTACTTCATTCTTTCGTTAGAAGGATAATACCTTACTTCATTTCTTTACTTCTGTGAGATTGACACGTTGAGGATCATGACATTATTGGAAGCACACATATATGCATTACTTCACTTCCTTTCCTCTTGCAACCAACAAATATGCGTTACTTTATTTCTTACTTTTGAGAGATTGATACATTCGTTTGTGAGAGATTGATACATTCGTTGTCATAATATTATTGGAACTTTAGAATGTAACATTATTGGAAATGCTACGCAAGAATGAATAGATTCTCCCTACATCATTACTTTTCTTGAGATGGTTCTTGTAGCCGTTACAATATTATGAGAGCTTTGGAACTTCAGTCAATGAATAAGAGACATGTGAATCACAATCGGTCTAAGAATAAGAAACATGCGAATAACAATATATGTCAATCTGAGCTGGGATACTTTAGAATACTTCGGAATGGAACAAGTACAACGTCAATGAGAACACTATGTGCTGCAGAAGGATACGGAAAGAGTAACCTTACATACCTTATCTTCCCAATATGAATATACAGTCCTATATGTGAATACAACAATCCAGCTCCTTCCTTACGTTTTACTCTACAACACAAGTACATCACGAAGCTCCCGTTAACAACTAACTACATTACAAAAGCATAACATGACAACAAGTTACGTAACTGTCATACAACGTCATTTCACCCTCTTACAATATCATGTATTGCATTACCTTTACCAATACATGTCACACATCACCCAAGATATCATAAACCAATAGCATTTCACACCATATTTACCCTTTACGCTTTCTCATTATCATCCCGTCACAATTACTCCATCAAATTGCCTCATAACAACATATGAACAACAATCCATAATTAATATAATCCAACATGCCTCCATACGACCCCTTAAATTCATTAAAAAGGAATCATAAGTTGATAATTACATCCAAAAAGGGTATAGGGGATTTGGGGGATCAAAGAGAGACAAAACCCTACAAAATGACTTTCTGGGGTGACCTGCGTAGACACCTGCACCCGTAGGTGGCTGAAATACGTCCGCAGGTGACCCTTGGCAGTGTCCAGGGGCACCTGCGCCCGCAGGTGCCTTCGTCTGCGGGGGTGGATGCCCAAATCGGCCAAAAAGGGTCTCTTTTGGGTCCTTTTGTGTAATAAATGGTCCAAGGCCATAAGTAAGCTTTTATTTACATATGTTTGGTCACTTGGATGAAAAAAAACACCCATGGTTTCACAACACACATGAACATCACCAAAACCACACTTTTCCATCACTACACCACCAAGTCCATGCAAAATTTTACAATAACAATTCCAAACATTTTGTACAAGGATAAAACAAGTTAAGGCTATAATAACATCTCACATGTCAATATTTAATTCATCAAGTTCACTTCCTTCAAGACCACAAGTCCCTTTTCAAATTTATAAGGTCAAAACCCTTTTTCGATTGCAAAAATAGACAGCTTTACACATAGTGAACTGTCCAACACTGTGTCAACATAACCAACATGATTTATGAACCACCTTAAGCATATAATATAGTAAACCATGAGAATAAAAACTTACCAAAGCTTGTAAGATGATGATCTTGGCCAAGGAGAATAGTTGCTTAGGGTTTGTGTGAGAGCAATATTTTAGAAAAGTCTAGAATGGCATGTGTGTTGCGTTGCATAAAAATCTGATTTTTCTTGATTTATATAGTACCTAATGGTCATCCTTATCCTTAATCAATGCATTCTTTCTTGGTCAAACACAAGAATGGATCATTTCCATTTTTGGGCCATGTCTTCTTATGATTTTGGGCCTCATTTGAGCCTAATGGCACATGATTAATTTGGCCCATCACATTTGATGTTTAATACCTCAAAATTCCCATGTTTAAATAATTCCATGAATGTCATGGTAATCAACTAGGTTCGAAAATGTACGGGGTGTTACATCCTTTCCCCCTTAGGAACATTCGTCCTAGAATGTTAGTAACATTATCTCATTGAAACAAATTTAAACCTAAGTGTATCCTTCATGTTCTTCTAATATACACATGATACTTATAGAGACTTAATTTTTGTTGCTTCAATTCCGCACCTTGAACTTTTTATTCTGTTTACAACAAATACGAGTACTTTAGATTTCATCATTCCTTTGGTTTCCCATGTGATTTCGTCTACTAGCTGATTTCTCCAATAGTACCTTTACGGAAACTACTTCTTTATTTCTTAATCCTTTCACTTATCGATCAAGAATAGTAGTAGGTACCTCTTCATAAGTGAGATCCTCCATAACTTGTACATCTTCACCGAAATCAATACAAGATGGATCTCCCCAAATACTTTCGAATCATTAACACATGGAACACTGAATGAAATGTGGAGAGTTCTTGGGGTAGTGCTAAATCGTACGCAACTTGACTAATTCTTTGGACAATTTCATATGACATGCTATCTAGGGCCAACTTTCTTTTCTTTCCAAATTTCATTATCCCTTTCATTGGTGACACTTCCATGAATACTCTATCATCCATGGCAAATTCTAACTCTCTTCTTCTAACATTGACATATGATTTATGTCGACTTTAGGTCGTTTGTAGACTCTGTTGTATCACCTTAACTTCCTCTATATCTTGATGAACAAAATTTGACCCAAGTAAAGCAGTTTCATCCGCCTCTAACCACCCAATTGGTGATCTTTGCTTTCTCCCATACGAAGCTTCGTAAGGTGTCATTTTGATCATTGAATGATAACTATTATTGTAGGCAAATTCCATAAAAGGTAAATGACCATCCCAACTACTTTTAAAGTTCAATGTTCAAGCTATCTTCAAGTGTTTGGATGGTACGTTCTGTTTGTCTATCTGTATGATATAATAGAAATTGGAATCGCACGTAATCGTACTATCTCATTAACATACACCCTTGCAGAATTGCCAACTGTACAAGTGGTCCTGACAGGTAAAAAGTGTGCCTACTTGGTAAGTCTGTCGCACTAGGGCTGCCTGAGCTGCATATCTAATGATCTAAGGCATCTGTGCCGCTAATATCGTGGACCTTGTATCAGCAGAATAGGCTAGATAGACCTTTGAATAATGTCCGCCTGAGTCAATAGAGCACCCAAAGTGCCCGGAGTAGTGGATTGTCGAGAACCGGGGACACTAGGTCGATGTTGCGACCCAGCTATACACGCAAGTGTATGTGATCGTTCAATTAATAAAGTGGCTCCTGTGAAAGAGCCGAATGTCGAACCCAAGGGACTTTCGTCAACAGAAACCAATTCTAGACATCCAACAATAATCAAAAACTAGCGTTGCGAAAAGGAAAAGGGATTTGTCACTAAAAATTATTTGTTTGCGAACTATGAACTCCTATCTTCGCTACCGTAACTTTGGTTTTCGCAAATGTGCTTGAAAAATCAATAAAAAGTGAATTCCCAGGGCTAAGGCACTCCAAACGACATCTCTTGAGCATAATAGTTATTGGTTTAAGCGATTTGAGTTGTCTATCTTGGTTATTGATCCTGAGGTTAATGTTACAATTATATTCGTCTCCAAACTATCATCTTCTACTAGAAATTGGAAACCTAACTACATCAGTGAGCGGTGATAAGCTTAACTAATTCTAGTGCATTTAAGTTTTCTTCTCGTAATTGACCAAGTGTGGTGGATTAGGTACCTCTCAGTCCTAACCACATGTCAATCCCTTAGAATTCCTTCCCTGAGAAAGACCACACTTCGTATATTCCACGTTCTATCTCTTAGTTTCTCTCTCGAGCTTACTTCAAGACAAGGAATGTATTTCAATGGTGATCAAGCATCAAAATAATGAAATTAAGAATATATGAATAACCAATATATGATAAACTTCAGCAAAACCCACTAAAATTAACCCAAGAGATTCATGTTCTTGGCCTTAACCCCAAGAATGAGGGATTTTAGCCACTCATAATGTTAATCCACATCCAAAAGTAATAAAATACCATAAAAAATAATTAAAAACTGAAAAGATGAGGAATGAAACCTAATTTCAATGCCCAAAAATGCCCAAAGTAGCCTAGTCAAGATGGAATGTGATACAATAACTCAAAAGCCCTATTTATAGAGTGAATTTCGAGGCAAAAATTAGCCAAAAAGCGTCCCGACACGCTCTTTGGCGCGCCTGTCACTTAGGCAAATTTTGCCTCTGCAAAGGTGTGCTCCAGGCGGCCTGGCACGCCCTGAAACGCGCCCCACTGCTGCCTCCCAAAACCAAATTTTTCACAAAAGTGGCCTGGCATGCCCTGAAATGCGCCAGGCCCTTAATTTTTGATTTTCTTCTCTCGTCGACTTTTCTTTGCGGATTTGGCATGATTCTTAAAGTTCAACTCTTTGGCTTGCCTCTTATCATCAATATCGTTTGCTCGTAGCTTCTCCAAGCCTTGCTTTCCGTGCCAAAAAATGCTCCAAATAGTCGCAAATTCCACCTACAAGGGTCTAATCACATTGGTTAGCACAATATCACATAATCTATCAAAACCATGCAAAACATATACGTATTGATCTCAAAACTAAGGTGAACATGGGTTAAAGTCGCTACTAAGGCATATAAATACGCCTTAGATCACCACCCCACACTTGAACCTTTGTTTGTCCTCGAACAATAACCATACTCAAATCCGGGCGACTTTAGACAATTGACACACAATAGGCATTCTTGCATAGCTACACAACCACATTTATCAACTTATGCACCAACATACTAGGATCACAAACAAATGAATAATAAGTTGAAACAACCTATCCTCACAAAACAACTTTACTAGTTTCAAATTCATGCGTGACACGTTACTAATAGATCATCACACTTCACTAAACATGCGTCCTTACCACAAGGGAATCACCCCACACTTCTACAAAGTAATTACTAACTGGGTGCATGAATGAAAGTTCACTCACTCTCAAAAAGAATTCACATGAAACACAAGATGAACCATAAGCTTTCCCTTAGTGTAATACTCCACTAATGTTAAAATGTTACAGCTCAAGATCAAGTAGGACTTTAGGGGTTGTAATGTAGGCTCAGGGATGGGTAGTAACTATTTGGTCAAGAGTGGTGACTATCTTCCCTAAGCACTTTAATAAACTACAAATTACCTTCAGACCACCTTCAACCGACCTATTTTTCACCACTTTTATCTTCCCAGCTCTCTTTTGTTTTGCCCCATATTTTTAAGCTAGCTTAAGCATATTAGGTAAGGAATAACTGCTATCACCATTAAAAGGGGCAGCCCGGTGCACTAAGCTCCCGCTATGCGCAGGGTCCGGGGAAGGGCCCGACCACAAGGATCTATTGTACGTAGCCTCACCTTACATTTCTGCAAGGGGCTGTTTCCAAGGCTTGAACCCATGACCTCTTGGTCACATGGCAGCAAATTTACCAGTTACTCCAAGGCTCCCCTTCAACTGCTATCACCATTGATTCAAAAATTATATATATATTTTTTTTCTTTTTCTCTTTCTTTTACCATATTCCCTACCAACACACCCAAACTTTTTCACACACCCATAGGAAATATACTTGGGGCTTTAACTTACTCTTTCCTTCTTCCAAACTTTTACACTCCTTCACATCTTGATTTCTTAATTAAAGCGCTTAGAAATTTTGGATCAAATTCTGGTTCATTGAAAGAAAAGGATCAAGCTACATGTAAAGCTACCAAAGAAAAGGCTAAAGGCTCAATGGGGCTAACTAAGTTCATGCAAAAAAAAAAAAAAAGGTAGATAAAGTAGGCATAAACATGGCTATCAAAGAAATGCCTATATCATCTCCTAAACTCAACATCTTTTATTCCGCTTTGCAGACACACCGGGCAAGTTCTAGACATCATTATGCACATGGAATATCACAAAAACCTTACTCACACATGGAACATGTTCAACTCAGTAGGCTCACCATAAAATATCCAAAATCATGCATAAGTTCAACATTAAGCAACATAGCCAGTCAACTAAGTGAGAATTAGGCATCTCAACATATGCTATTGTATATCCTAGCAAGTTTCACACGTGTATGTACAATTGTATAGCAAACAAGAACACCCGACACGACACTACATGACTAATTTGCTCTTAAGAAGGTCGTCATCCATCCATCATAGAGCAAATCCCTTAGTCCTATGACTAAGGGCGACTCAAAAGTAATAAACACCAAAAACAGCATACAAAATATTTTTTTTTTCTACGGTTCAAAGGGACTCTCCTTAGTAAAAGAACCGAAAACAAAAGCTAAGGAACCCAAAATAAAAGCATACAGAAGCACACATATACATACATACAAGGGAATCCCATCACACCCCACCCCACACTTAAAAGATTAGCACTGTCCCCAGTGCTACAAAAATAAACAATGCAAGAGTAGGGTGTAAGGAGCTCCCTGGTCAGTCAAGAAAGTCGTCGTCCTCCGGCCCACGGACCTCTAGCAAAGTATCATCTGCCTCCACCTCGTCATCAGAATCGTTCTGGAGGTCATTTTCATCTGTGGGGACATCATCATCCACAGGTTCAAAAAAAATCAGGACCAATTCTCAATAAGGCCATGGCATGCTCGTTAAGAGGATAATCCCTCTCAACCTGGATCAGCTCGTCCGCCGTAGAAGGCCTACCCCCAGTCCTGTGGCGGAGCATCTCCAACCCATACATACGGGCTAAAATCCCGTCATCTCGAGCGTGACGCTCTGCTAAGGTGAGAGTGGGGCCGAGTGCATCCGTTGCCCTGGTTTGGGTAACATCTACAGGAGTCTGCACCATAGGAGGATGATAATCAAATGCCTCCTCGGGCACTTTGAATGCTCGCATCAATTTAGTCAACAAACCACCAAAGGCATAACGAAGACCTCCTTTCAACTGAGCTCGGCGCATAGCCGACAGCACTACAGACCCTGCATCAATCTCCACATTAGTCATGAGAGCATAAACCAGACAGACGCGGTCCCACGTGACCTCTATCATGTGACTGCCCGGAATCAAGCAACAACACACAATTTTCAACCAGATTCGCGCCTCCTTATTCAAATGAGCATAGGGTAGACTCAAGTGGTACACTCTTTTGTGATGGCGCAACCATCTTACCGTTGAAATCTGGCCGCAAAGAGTGTGTCTAATATCAGCATAAGAGGGCCTAGCATTTAGCCGGAGTAGGTCATGGGGACTAGCCCGAGTGTGGACTCCCAATAATCCCGTAATGCCCAGGGAATCAAGTATCACATCCGTCCCTCGTACAACCACCGAGCAGGTTGGTGCATCCGGGTTCCAGTTTGCATATAATTCCCTCACCAGGTGGAGGTTACAATCTGTAGGTCTGTCGAAGATTAACTCCAATCCCAATTGCACAATCCGAGCCAATATCCTAGGGTAAGTCCGAGGTAGACTTCCCTATCAATACATTCATCGGCAAAGTATTTAGCTTCAGTGTGGCTTTTGTACCAACTCTTGCCAGCACTAGATACAACATGAATTCCATACTTGCGTTTCTGGCCTTTGGGACTGGGGGAGCCGCGGGGAACTTACTTCCTGACCGACGTCTCTTGTGAGAGCTAGAGGCAACCACATTAGCATCCGACATTGTACCTGTAGCAAAGATCCACAAGCAAGTCAATTTCCCACGTAAAGAGAGCTAAACAAGTCAATGGGTGTTGGCTTTAGGGGCCACCCCACACCTAGTTGCTTAGCACCATTCAAAATATATGGGTCTAGGGTACTCAAACTTCCCCTTATCACTTAGATCCCAATTACCAAGTCCAAATCATAGACAAATTTCACATACCCAACACAAGTTCAATAAGCCCATACATATTATAATGACGTACTTGTTTTACTCAAGAATTCAAACAAGACACATACATATTCAACACCATATACCTTATATTAAGCGATATCAACTACTCACATGCTCAATTTTCACCAATAAAGATAAACCCACATCCAATTATTCCAACTAAAACAAGATTATTCAACCCAATTCCACATGCCTTTCAAGTTCATTATAATGACCCCCCATACTCTCCAACCACATCATAAGAAGCAAGTCAACAGACCAAGAATATATTGTGCATCACAAACAAAATCCAAGAATACCCAAATTCGCATAATCTTCATGGCAATCGAGAGAGAGAAAAAAAAGAAGGAGACATACCTTGATAGCTTGAAAGGAGTCTTGTAAACTCAATCCCAATATTAGAAGGCAAGAAACGAGCAACGTGAGGGCAAGAAGAGAGAAAAAGAAGAGAGAATTTGTGAAGCTTTGGGAGGAAAGTCGTGTGTTTGGTTATGGGGTTGGGAATATTGGTGAAGAATAATGAAAGTTAGGGATTTAAAAGAGAAGAGGTGGGGGTGGGTCGGGTCCATGGAGCAAAAGACATAAAAAAATTTGTGCCCAAAAATATAAGGGGGTAGCGGCCTGGCACGCTTCCTAGCGCGCTACCCCACTGCCCATTGCTTAAAAAAAAACGGACACAGGCGGCCTAGCATGCCTTGTGTCGCGCCTGGGCACTTCCAGGCGAATAAAAATTTTTGACACAGGCGGCCTGGCACGCCTTGTGTTGCGCCTGGGCACTGCCAGGCGATAATTTTTTTTTTTCATTTGCGCCCTGGCATGCCATGTAGCGCGCCCAACACTTAACATTATACCTGAGCAATTTTCCATATTTTTTACATAATCTTGGGGCTTTTACAAGTCCCAAGACTCAAAACTTCGCTCTAAAACATGTCCTACTTGCCCGACACCTTCAAATAATCATCCATCAGCCAATTTTACCTTTTTCTTATGGATTTCCATGTCAACATGCTTCGTGGCTCTGCATAAACACAAGATCCTAGCACTAAGTTAGAAAACAAAAATTTTAAAAGAGATGGGTTGCCTCCCATCAAGCGCCTTAGTTTTGGTTGGGGCACAACTCTTCTTTTTGTATTTTTACTTTATAAATCCTAACTATTACAACACATTCATGGGTTGCCTCCCATGTAACGCCTGGTTTAATGTCGCGGCTCGACCATACTTAGCTCAGTTATCATCAAGGTGAAGTACGTCCTCCTTCTGCTTCTCTTCTTCACCAAAATAATGCTTCAATCTCTGGCCATTTACCATAAATTTTGTACCATCCGCTTTGTTCAAAATTTCCACCACACCATGAGGTGTCATACGACTTACCTCAAAAGGCCCACTCCACTTAGATCTTAGCTTGCCCGGAAACAACCTAAGTCTTGAGTTAAACAAAAGTACCAACTGGCCTGGCTCAAAAGTGCGGGGGAGAATATGCTTGTCATGCCATCGCTTCGTTTTCTCCTTGTAGATCTTAGCATTTTCATACGCATGGGAACGAAATTCTTCCAACTCATGGAGTTGTAACAACCTCCTGTTACAAGCCAACCTCGGATCTAGATTCAACTTCTTTACCGCCCAATATGCTCGGTGTTCAAGTTCAACTGGGAGGTGACAAGCTTTCCCAAAGACCAAATGATAGGGAGTAAGTCCCTATGGGAGTCTTATATGTCGTTTGATAAGCCCAAAGAGCATCATCCAGCTTGAGTGACCAGTCTTTCCTCTGAGTATTCACCGTCTTTTGTAAGATTTGCTTCATCTCGCGATTAGACACTTCCACTTGGCCACTTGTTTGGGGATGATATGCTATCGAGACCTTGTGTTTCACACCATACTTTGCCAATACACTCTTCACCCAATAATTAATGAAGTGTGAACCTCCATCGCTAATAATAGCTCTTGGAGCTTCGAATCTTGTGAAGATGTGTTTTTGAAGGAACTTTACCACAACCTTGGAGTCATTCATAGGGAGAGCTGCAGCCTCTACCCATTTAGACACATAATCCACTGCTACCAGTATGTACAGATTACCATTCGACTTTGGGAAAGGGCCCATAAAATCTATTCCCCATACATCAGAGACTTCAACTTCTAGGATATTGTTTAGAGACATCTCATGTCGCCTTGCAATCTTCCCCATACGTTGACATTGATCACAACTCTTCACAAAGGCATGAGCATCTTTAAATGTAGAAGTACAGAAGAAACCTGATTGTAATATTTTTTGGGCTGTGCGTTCACCACCATGATGACCACCATAAGGTGATGCGTGGCATCTCTCTAACACTTGCTTCACTTCCGCATCCGGAATACATATTCTTACTATTTGATCAGGCCCTTGCTTGAATAAATATGACTCATCCCATATATAAGAGCGTGCCTCATATGCCAGCTTCTTCTTCTGTTGAGGACTCGAATCAAGAGGAAAGAGCCCACTGACCAATAGATTCACAATGTCTGCATACCATGGCAACTCATCAACTCCCAAAACTAACAATTGCTCATTTGGAAATTCCTCACAAATACGCCCATCATCAACTACATGTGACGAGCTTTCAAGTCTAGATAGATGGTCAGCAATTTGATTTTCTGTCCCCTTTCTATCTGTAATCTCTAAGTCAAACTCCTGTAGCAATAAGATCCATCTAATCAACCGCGGCTTAACATCCTTTTTATTGAACAAAAACTGTATTGCAGCATGATCCGTGTATACAATGACGCTCGTGCCCACCAAGTACGATCTGAATTTATCAAATGCATACACCAAAGCTAACATCTCTTTTTCAGTCACCGTGTAATTCACTTGGGCTGCACCAAGGGTCTTGCTTGCATAATAAATAGAGTGAAATACCTTATTCTTCCGCTGACCAAGAACTGTACCCGCTGCAATATCACTTGCGTCACACATGAGCTCAAATGGTAAAGCCCAGTCAGGAGCAATAAGGATAGGTGCCTCTACCAACTTCTTTTTCAAAACCTCAAATGCCTTCACACATGATTCACAAAATACAAATTTCACATCTTTTCCAAGAGTGCACATATGGGGCGTGCAATTTTGGAGAAATCTTGAATAAACCTTCTGTAAAACCCAGCATGACCCAAGAAACTACGCACCCCTTTCACCGATACATGTGGAGGTAATTTTTCAATAACTTCAATCTTTGCCCTATTAACTTCGAGCCCCTGCTTTGACACTTTATGCCCAAGAACTATACCTTCCGTCACAAGGAAATGACACTTCTCCCAATTGAGAACAAGATTAGTTTCTTCACACCGAGCAAGGACTCTATCAAGGCTTTGCAAGCATACCTCGAAAGAGTTACCAAAGACTGAAAAATTATCCATAAAAATCTCTACGAACTCCTCCACCATGTCATAAAAAATAGCCATCATGCACCGCTGAAAGGTAGACGGTGCATTACACAATCCAAATGGCATACGCTTGAAAGCGTATGTGCCGTAAGGACATGTGAATGTAGTATTCTCCTGATCTTGAGAATCTATAGCAATTTGATTGTATCCAGAATACCCATCAAGAAAGCAATAATACTGCCGCCCGGCTAATCGATCCAACATCTGATCAATAAAAGGGATTGGATAATGGTCTTTCCGCGTAGCATCATTGAGTTTTCGGTAATCCATGCAAATACGCCACCCAGTCATAGTTCTTGTAGGAATCAATTCATTATTATCATTCGTGATCACCGTCATACCACCCTTTTTTGGAACACATTGTACTGGGCTCACCCACGTACTATCAGAGATAGGGTAAACAATGCCCGAGTCTAACCACTTAATTACCTCTTTCCTTACTACTTCTTTCATCATCGAATTCAAGCATTATTGATGTTGCACACTCGGCTTATGCCCTTCCTCCATGTAAATTTTATGCATTCATAAACTTGGATTAATACCATGGATGTCAGACATCTGCCAACCAATAGCCTTCTTTCTTCGTCTGAGTATCAACAATGCC
The DNA here is from genome assembly GCA_031232105.1 of Capsicum rhomboideum. Lineage (NCBI taxonomy): Eukaryota > Viridiplantae > Streptophyta > Magnoliopsida > Solanales > Solanaceae > Capsicum > Capsicum rhomboideum. Next base: position 52,636,930 of record CP124708.1, on the reverse strand, counting down.
GCATCAACTTGATCCTTTGACAAATTTGCTGCAAGAATAATAGGAAGTGTCTCATTGTCACCTAAGAAAGCATATTGAAGATGAGATGGAAATTCTTTCAATTCAAGCTTCGGTGCCTCCTCAATTGAGGGCTTGGTTGGAGGACTGAGTGGACGATTTAAAGGTTTCCATCTACCCTCTTTAGCATAGATACCCATGAGATCAAGAACTTGCACCATTTCACTAGCTTCCGCATCACTAAAAACATCTTGCCCCATCAAAACTTTTTCCAACGGATCTGTAGAAAAAGTGTGGATGCTTTTAACCGCCAAATCTATAGCTGTAATAGCTGACAAGTTCTCATAAATTTTTGGAAGCTTCAAAGCCCTATATACATCAAAGACCTCAACCTTATCATGAGCTCGCATAGTTAGTTTCCCTGCTGCTACAACAATGATTGCCCCTCCAATGGCCAAAAATGGATGCCCCAAAATAAATGGGACTTTCGGGTCAGGCTCAAAATTTATCACCACAAAATCAACCAGAAAGATCAACGAACCCACTTGAATTCAACAACAAGGAGAGGGGTCTATGACTCCTCTAAATACCACATGTGTAAACCATACCAAACCATTCAGCACTTAATCATATTTTAGCTCACAATAGCAGTCTAATGTTATTTCAATTGTAATGCAACACTTCATGATATGCAATGAGAACTCAAATGAATATGCATATGTAACAATGCAACCATGACCACCACATCCTCATCTCAATCTGTACACACATACTAAAGGGATTTATCTGCCCAATAGTCATGACCTGTAGGGGACCAATTTCATCCATGTATAGTACTGGCGTGGTACCCAACCCCTCCCAATATAAGAAATATGTATCGATGTGGTATTCAACCCTCCGAATATAAGTAATATGTACCAGTGTGGTACCCGACCTTCCGAATATCATAAAGTATGAATGTTAATCAAATGTAAACCATGATATAATGCAATGCACCATCAATGAATGTACACACTTTTCTAGAAATTTAGTCAATTTTAAGATCATCATTCTAGTGTACAACTAATATCAACCAACTAACCAATCACAAGTATGTCCAAAGGCCAATTCAACAACTTATTCATATAAACATTATCAACCATATTCATCTATTACAAGTATGTACGAAGATCAAGCAACAACTTATTCATACATGTATTATCAGTCATATTCATCAATTACAAGTATGTCCAAAGACCAATCAATGACTTATTCATATAATTATTATAAACCATGTAGATTCTATACTCTAATACAACATTCATAAGTTCATTCACTAATTTGATCCTCTATTATTCACATCGAAACTGGTATATTCAGTTGCTAAATAGTAACCTTTAATTCAATTCATAACTAGGTTCAAGACACCATTCCATTAGCTGATTATTCAACCATTTGACTTTATTCAACTTACACTTCTAGTTTTAGTCATGAACCTTTTTACATCTTACTTCCTAACACTTAGTAAAACTTGACTTTAGGATCTAAAATTGTGATACTGCACCTTCTTATCATGATCAATTCTCATAACTACCCTTCAACAAAAATATCCCACATTCAAAACACGCACTATAGCAAATTGACCTTTTTAAGGTATTACAGATGAGTTTTATAGATTATGAGCTCACACAATTCCTCGATTGTTTCCCACGTTCACATATTCATCTTGTAATCCATAAAGTAAGTAAGTCAGACAAGCACAAAACACCCATTAAGGGATTTATACAACAATGTATCAACACACAATTAGATCTCTATCACTTAAATTCCATATTTTAGCCATCCCAATGTCGTACCTGCAAGCCTAATCACATTCTTCCGTTAAATTTATATTATGCATATGTTTACTAACCACAATCTACTGCTCACCAACTACAACATACCTCGATACCAAAGCTACTGCAATAAGCAAGCTATACCACTGATGCTCTTTCTTTCCCTTCATACTTTGGAACATTCAACATCTAATAAACAACCATTTATAAGAGTAATTAAATATTTACCCTTTAAAAAAACACTTTGGGAATTCAAACCCACTAGTTCTACCCCTTATTCATGGTTTATAAAATTACTCAAGGGTCATTCAACCATTACTAATTCTACATTACTTACCTTACCTCACTTAATGGAATTTCTACTCCAATTACCCCTTTTTTAAGAAGTATTCATGCTAAAGGTCCCATCTTTATTGAACTCAAGATTTCCAACCACTACAATTCATGTTTCAGAATAACAATTTCATGCTAGAAAGGGTTAGTTTACAATCTAGAAGCAATTCTAGGTGATATTACCCCAACCCATAGATTTTCCCCATAATCTCATGAACCTAGTACTCTAACCCATAATTCCACCATTAATGATTATTCTAATGATTCTAAGGTGTTATTAGATTAATAGATGAAGAATTTGATGGAAGAACATACCTCAATGAAGAATTTTCATCCTAGCCTTGGGAAAGTTGCCCCTTAAGGATTTTAGAGCAAGGTTTTTGAGTTTATGACCTGAAACTCGAGAAAATAGGCATATAAACAGCCCAAACTTTGCTGTAGTGACCCGAAGTTCACTCTAGTGACCTTTTTCTGTTACAGCAACACCCAATTTTCTAACACATATACCGTTTAGTATAATAACCATAACTTTCTACTTCGGAATTGGATTAACAGATGATCGATGTTGTTGGAAAGAAGACTCAAAGACCTTTAATATGGTAGTTCTTGGGTCATGTAACTCTTCATATTCTAGGAGAGGTGCTCATTTGAAGTTGAACCTATTAGAAACTTATATCGAAACTCAATCGATAAGGACACTTTCAACTCAACTTTGTGCTAGGGGTTTTGTAAGACCTTAGTTCATGTCTAATGCACTCCCACACTAAAGAATTGATCTTAATACCTATGAACAAATAAATTTCATCAGATTTGGGTCTATTTATACGCATCGAAAAGCTCAAATCTTAGCCTGTACGCTTGAGGTGTTAGAGTGAACAAAGTAATTGCTATTTTGGACTCAAATTCATATTGGAAATAAAAATTTAAAATTTCCATGCCTTCACCGCAGATATTTCAGTAACAACAAAACGTGCCATTACATTAGATACCAATTTACCATTTGTTTTTCTCCGAAGAGACATTGGGTGAAGAGGAGAATCACGAGGTCTGAATTAAAAGAACATTACTCTCAGGGTCACTTATATTGTACCTTACCTAACTCACTTGATTCATTGCATGATACAAGGATGAATACTTTGAGTTTTTGTAGAACAACTCAGAAAATGGACCCAAGAGCATTTCCTACTAGATGATTACTGCAGTGGATACCATACCACTTGATGCAAAAATCGGCAGCAGCGGCGACCCCTCTGCCTAACTAGACCATCATTGTAGCGACCTCCCCTTTTGTTGTAGTGGCATGTAGGTAGAAAGTCAGGGAAACTTCAGCTCTATCCCCATTTCACTACACACACCTAGTTTTAGACATCACAAATTTATCCAAATGTGACAACCTCTGTAACTGGAGTTCTATACACCTAAATTTTGTTTCAAAAGTTTTATAGATCAGTAAACTTCTTATCTATAATGTCACACCTATTAAACTAATACATAAACCACCACATGACAAAAAAGGTCTTCTACACCACACGACACTTAAAATTTGTCTGAACTCACCCTAGCCTAAGATTTTCATAACTCTCATTCTAAGGATAACTCTACCTGGACTCTTACACTGCAAGCAATGTTATAACGAAAACAAACTTAACAAATACTACACCATGTTTCCATTAACACATAAATTCTCCACATAACTCACATCATTCTATTTGAGTTAAGATCACATCAATTTAATTACATCTATGCACTAAATGCATACCTTCTTTATTACGTTAAAACCAATTAAATCTATAATTATAAGTACATGTAAGTCACCAACAAGAAATCAATGTATAAACATCAAGAACATGCAAGTCACCAAGTGGACATATTAAGTCATCAGTCTTGCTCTAACTGTACCAGAACTCACAATATCCACTCGCCGAAACCATTTCCCATCGACATAATAATAGTCACTGGAACTATTTCCCATCGACACAACAACCCTCGCCGAATCCATTTCCATCGGCATAATAAGAACATGAATTTCATAATTAACTCAATGAGCAATATCAACCAATAAATATCATGGAATAATGAGAATGGTATGAATATGCATAAACACATATAATATCTCTAGTTCCTCAATCGACCTAACAACTAAGGATCATCAATCATAATCAAGTTCGATTAATTCACAAGCCATAGAAGTTTGGTTCTACCACAACTCAAGGGATACTAATTGATAAATATTTTCATACAGTATCCCATAACATGACATCGTACATACAACAACCATTTAACCAAATCAACAGTCTAGTCAACCATACAGAGTTTACAATGAGAGCACATAAATCATATTCGATATCACCATATCCTCTACTCTGAAATCACAGCCATAACAGCATAATAGCAAGCAATTCAATAAAGTCAACAAGTGCAACAACCATAACCTATAATGGCATAGACAACCACGTAATCAACAAGAGTATGAACTACTTCATAAATAACCACAAAAACAAAAATCACAGCATAATTATAACTTATTCATCTCAACCTCATAATTAAAACACCATTAGTTCATTATCAATACCCATAAATAAGGATTAACCAAATAATTTCATTATAATTCACCCAACAATTGTAAGTCCTGGCTCTTATCAACAAATACAAATTAGAATAGATAAGAAAAATGAAAAGGAATAACTCCTAGATGTCTCATAGCTTCCTAAGGATTTTATGTGGAAGTCTACACACTAATCCGCAAGACTCTACTCAATATTTGCTCTTGTACTTGTGAGATCGGTAACCTAGCGCTCAGATACCAACTATCTTAACCTAAATATCAGATTGTGCAAGCATCTACTTTATTCTAACTAGATAGGAGAACCCTTACTGCCTCAACCAATAATATGCAGAAATTCAAATAAAATTTTATTTGAGTTAAACAATTCCAAAATGTAAGTCGATATAATTATAACCCAAAAATCCCTACAACATATATAATACATAATCAATCGCTTACGACACTACCCAAGACCTAGCATAGACATGTACAAGTGCTTCTAATAAAATGAAGAACAAAAATAAAAGACATAGCTCCCATCATAGGAATAAGATGAGGAGAAACTGGTGGTGAATACTTGCCTCTTCAATAAAAAACCTCAACTGATCCTGCAATATATCTATATCCTAAGAAGGGGATATAACAAGAGTAATATCAATACAACCACACGTATAGGTAGGTATTATCAGGTAACTAGCGTTAGATTATGTAAACATCATATAAAAATCATGAAAGAAAGTATGATAATTTATATAACAATTTAATTTCCAATTCACAATTTATATGTCCACACATCACCTTATTAAGAGCTTTCAATTATATTTCATTAGTTTAAGTGACCCATTTAACTAGAATTCTATGGCAAATTCAAGTTCCATCTAATATCTATGCCTCCTCTATAATTCATAAACTTTAACTAATAGGATGACTCCTCACAATTTTTAACTCAAGGATTAACCTATGGTTCTTTACTATTGACAACATTCACACACAGTGAGTACTAACTCCATAATCAATTCTATGAGTTGGTAATAGCCACTATGCCTCCACATGCTAAACTAATAATCTTCTATCCTCTTATATGATTAAAGTAATATCATAATAATTATCAAGGTGTAAATTTTACGTGACATGTAAAATATCTCAAATAACAGATAAGCACTACTACACTTAACATAAATCAAATATGAGTACATTAGCAATCAACACATAATAAGTAATTTCAACCAATAAATTATGATGCATGGATAACCACTTAAACAACAAATAACCTCAGCAAGACCAAGCTTCCCCCTATTACAAATTTCACAATTACAATCATAAGTACAATAATAAGGGGAGGGGTTTATGACTCCTCTAAATACCACAAGTGTAAACCACACCAAACCATTCAACACTTAATCATCTTACAAGAGTAGTCAAATACTATTTCAATTGCAATGCAACACTTTATAGTATGCAATAAGAACTCGAATGACTATACATATGCAACAATGCAACTATAACTACCACACTTATCTCAACCTATTTATATATACTAAAGGGACTTATTTGCCTAATAGTCATGACCTGTGGGGGACCAGCTTCGTCCATGTACTGTATTAACGTGGTACTCGACCTCCCAAATATAATTAACATATATCAGCATGGTACCCGACCCTCTGAATAAAAAAAAATATACCGATGTGGTACCCGATCTTTCAAATATCATAGAGTATGAATGTCAATCGAATGTCAACCGTGATATAAAGAAATGCACCATCAATGTAAGTACACACTATTTTGGGCACATAGTCAAGTTTAAATTCATCATTCAAGTATATAAACAATATCAACCAACTCACCAATTACAAGTATATCCAAAGGTAAATTCAATAGATTATTCATACAAACATTATTAATCATAATCATCAATTACAAATATGTTCAAAGATCAATCAACAACTTATTCATACAAGTATTATCAGCCATATTCATCAAATACAAGTATGTTCGAAGAACAATCCATAGCTTATTTACATAAGCATTATCAACTATGTAAAGTCTATAGTCAAAATCAATATTTATAAGTTCATTCACTAATCTAATCCTCTTTTATTCACATCGATACTGGTAAATTCAGTTGCTAAATTGTAACCTTTACATTCAAGTTATCACTAGGTGTAAGACACTATTCTATTAGACGATTATTCAATCATTCGGCTATATTTAACTTACAATTCTAGCTTTACATACACCTTTACACATCTTACTTTCTATCACTTAGCCAAATTTGACTTTAGGTTCTTAAGTTATGACATCGCACCCTCTTATTATGATCAATTATCATAGCTATCCTTCAGCAAGAAAATTCCATGATCAAAATACGCACAATAGAGAAATCAACCTTATTAAGGTATTACGGATGAGTTTTATAGATTATGATCTCACACAATTCCTCTATTGTTCCCCATATTGACATATTTATCTTTCAATCCATCAAGTAAATCATACAAGCATAAAACACCCATCAATGGATTTATACGACAACGTATCAACACAAAATTAGATCTCCTTTACTTAAATTTCATATTTTATCCATCCCAAGGTCGTGCCTGTAAGCCTAATCATGATTCTTCCATCAAATCTATATTATGCATATGATTACTAACCATAGTCTACTACTCAACAACCAAACATATGTCGATGCTAAGTTGCTGCAATAAGTAAGCTATACCACGGATGCTCTTTCTTTTCCTTCATGCTTTGGAACATTCAACATCTAATAAACAAGAAATTATAAAAGTAATTAAATATTTACTCTTTAAATAAACACTTTGGGAATTCAAACCCACTAGTTTCACCACTTATTCATTATTTATAGCATTACTCAAGGGTTATTCAACCATTACTAATTCTACATTACTCACTCAACCCCACTTAATGGAATTTACTCCAATTACCCCTTTTTAAGAAGTATTCATGTTAAAGGACCCATTTTTATTAAACTTAAGATTTTCACCCACCATAATTCATATTTTAGAATAACAATTTCATGCTAGGAAGGGTTAGTTTATAATCTAAAAGCAATTCTAGGTGACATTACCCCAACTCATAGGTTTTTCTCATAATCTCATGAACCTAGGGTTCTAACCCACAATTCCACTATTTAAAGATCATTCTAATGAATCGAAGGTGTTTTTGGATTAATAGATGAAGAAGTTGATATAAGAACTTACCTCAATGAAGAATTTTCATCCTAGCCTTGGGAAAATTTCCCCTCTAGGGTTTCAGAACAAGGTTTTTGAGTTTATGGCTTGAAACTCAAAAAAATAGGCATATAAGCTACCAGAATTTTATTGTAGCAGCTCAAAGTTCACTACAAAAACATCGTTTTAGTGACCTATTTTTTCTAGAGTGACACCTAGCTTCCCAGTATAGACACCTTTCAGTAAAATGATCATAACTTTCTACATCAGAATTGGATTAACAAATAGTCAGTGGTATTGAAAAGAAGAATCAAATAACTTTAATTTGATAGGTCTTGGGCCACATTACTCTTCATATTCTAGGAGAGATTTTTATTTAAATTTGACCCTAGTAGAAACTTAGACCGAAACTCAATAGTTAAGGACACTTTCAACTCAACTTTGTACTAGGGGTTTTGTAAGAACTTAGTTCATGTATAATGCACTCCCACACTAAAGAATCAATATTAATACCTATGAAAAAATATATTTCATTAGATTTGGGTCTATCTACATGCATCAGAAAGTTCAAAGTTTAGCCTGAAAGGTTGAGGTGTTATAATGAACAAAGTAATTGCTATTTTGAACTCAAATTTATATTGAAAATAAAAATTTTAAATTTTCATACTTTTACCACAGATAATTCAATAACGACAAAATGGATTGTTACACTCTCCCTCTATTGCTCGCCACTCTCCTCCCTCTTTTCCCTCTCTTTCTCTCACTCACTCTTCCTTTTTTTCTTTCATCACTCTACCCTATCTTGGTCTCTCCTTTTCTTGATTTTATCTCTCTACCCTATCTCACTCTCTCTGCCCTCTTTTTCTCAATGCTCCTTCCTCAATATCATCCCCTCTATCTCTCTCTTTCTATATATATCCTTAGTAGAAGAGGTGTATGTGCATCTGTTATATATGTATTAAGTATAGGTATTTTGGTTTAGGTATATGTTCAATTGTATATGTGTCAATTTTTTATATATTAGGGATATGTTTGGAAGAGCTGTATATGTATCAATATGTATTTGGTATTTGCATTTTGGTTTCAATTGTAATATGCTAATGCAGAAGCAAATTATATGATTAAGATATTGTGGATATTACAGATTTAAAGTTTTTATATACGTTTTTGTTTATTGTATCAATGTATAAAGTGAAAGATGTATTTTTTATATTTGAAATTCATATACAATTAAATCTTGAGATGTTTTGTATTTCCTATATAATAGTACAATTGAAAGACATATGTATATGTATATTTTTGGGTTATACATTTCAATGTTAGTAGTCATTGATAAATGTATATCTGAAATTTTAGATCAAACATATATATAAATCTTGTATATTAGAATAAATGTAATTTTGTGTCAAATGTTTGAAATACAAATGTATATTAGTTCCTCTCTCGCCTCTCTCTCCCACTCTCCCTCGCCTCTCTCCCTCTTTTAACTTGTAGATATGAATTGTAATTAGCAAACTTTAGCTATAAACCCCCCTACCCCTCCTAATTAAGTCTAAATCTTAGCTACTTTGCCTAACTCTAACTAGCTACCAAACTACCACTAATTATCTATTTGTAAGTCATAGTCATTCTAAATTTGAATTAAGAAGAAGATTCACAATAATTGACTACCAACATAAATAAAGTATAATGATTATTATAAATAAATATGAATTTAGAATTTCAAGTTTATGATTTTTTACCCCGACTACAAATTATATATACAATAATAATTTGATTCATAATTAAATATTTATAGATATTTATTAAATTAACAAGATTTGCATAAAGGTTATTAAATTTATGTGAACCTATAAGTTATTGGCTACATTTTCCTATGAATTTATATACTCAGTCACAACTATAAAGTCGACTTCAACTACAATGACATTGAGTCACAATTATATATGGTGAATTAATAGTTGTGATCAATCTGAAATCTAACTATTTGACCCTTTTAATTCAAACCACAAAAATCATACAAATATATTTATCTACTGCAATATAGTATTTCTAATTCAAAATCCTCTGTCTTTTCTCATTACTTACCAGTAAAATATATATGCTACTTAAGTTGTCTGATTTTTCATGTTTGCATACTTAGTTTGGATTTAAACAAACATCACTAGAATATATGTTTCATAGGGAAGTTGGACATAATTAATTGAAAGACTATGTATTTCTTTGAGAGGACTAAGACTGCGTACAATAGGCTCTTCTGGTCCGGTCCTTTTTTGTAATGACCCTCCAGGTTATTTTCTTGATTTCCACATATTTTCCACATTTTGTGCCTTCCCATAGAGGTTACAGGTCATTTATGACTTGCCAGGACTGTCGGTTTAATTTTTGGGTAGTTCATTTGGGTTTTAAGCCCATTTCCCTAATTTGGAGCTTTTGAAGTTAAGAAATTAGTCTCAGACTAAAACTTCTAGTAAATGGACTCGAATGAGAATTCTAACAGTTTTGTTAGTTCTTTAATGTGTATTTTAGTCTAGAGGGACCCTTGGTCCGGGTCCTAAGGCTTTCAGACTAGTTTTAGGCTATTGGTTGAAAATTGATAAAAATAGCTCATTGGGTGTGGGGTCCATTTTTGTTGAAAAAACCTCGGATGGAAACTTTTATGGCTCTGTTGAGTCCATAATGTCGATTTTAGGTTAGTAGCATAGTTAGTTTGGGTCCCGAGCCTTTATATTTCATTTTGAATGTTTAGACAAAAACTAGTTAAAATAGCCTAAAAGGGGTCTTGGGGGGGTTAATTTGTTGTAATTTTTTTTTCTCATAAATACAATAATTCCATAGGATCCGTAATGTGTTTCATGATCAATTTTTTCACTATTGGTTCATGTTTGTATGGTTCCGGATGAGTTTCGAAAGTCATAAACAAATTTTTAAAATTACTGGTTTTCTGGTGCGAAGGTTCTTCTTCGCGAACGCGGTCAGGGTCCCACAAATGCAAAGAAGGACCTTTTATGACTGGTCAATGCAAAAATTTATTCTTCACAAATGTGGTGGTGGTCCCGCGAACGTGAAGAATAAAATTTCACCTGGGCAGTGCTCAAATCGGCAGAACTCGAGGTTTTAGTGTTTTTGATATTTAGGGAGCTAGAAAGCTCCATTTTAGGCGATTCTTGATGAGTTGTTCTCATATGATCATTGGATATGTTATTTTTCCTTCACTTCTCCCATTTTCCAAGAATATCTATTTCAATTTTCATGATTTCTAACCAAATTTGAGATTCAAGACTCTATTCCACCATTTTCAAAGCTTCCAAGCTAATTTTTGAGAGAATTAAAGTGGGTTTTCAAGATTGGAACTTTAGGTGAGCTTCTAAACTATTATTTCCTTATTTTCCATTATTTTTCTCCGTCAAATTCTGCTCTTTTCTTTGTAAATTCTTGGAAATTAGTTTTTGAATTCCTTAAATTTGTGGGCTGATTTGGGACACAATTTGATCTCCGTTTGTGCTCAACTCTCAAGTACGCACTCTTTATCCTTACAGGGACCTTATGACGAATTCAATTTTGGAATTTCATTTACGAGCCCAGCGAGCCTATTATTGACCCAATTTTTGGTCCAAACTTTTATATTGCAATATGGGTCTGGTTTTACTCGTATTAATATGTGGATTATGATTTTTATAGCACAAAATCATTTATATACCGTGGAGTAAAGAATAGCAATTCATGGATGGTTCAAAGCTGCAGTTCGGCATTAAGGTAGGCTTCAGTCTACTTTTCTCTATGAGATTGTGTACTGTATAGATTGCATGCTAGGTAGGGATTATAGGATAGATTTATACCTAGTAATATCATGACTTGACCTATTTAGGGGATTTATAATAGAAATGTAACTCAAGCCTTAGCCTAGAATACCCGTTATAGTTGTAGGACCTTATTACACCAGATTATAGGCTTGTTTAGTCATAGATTGACATGAAGGACCCCTTTAGTATAATACTTACCATGTTACTTGGTGAATTGGGCGTTATTCCTCGATTGGTTCCTCTTAGTAGCTTTATGCCCTTGTTTACCTTAGTTTCCCAATTTATAGTACTAACATCTTGTTGAGTTATATATTTTTGGGCTTGAAGTTGTGGTTACAATATCAGTTGGATACTAGGTTAGTACTCAATCCTTTGAAAGGAAATGGATATAGTTATGGATGCGTAGATGCTTACAGTTGTATTGTTTGGATATTGGTGATGGCATACATATATTTAGACTCATTTACACTTATTTAGTGGTACGATTCCGATAAGAACCTTGGTTTTACTACTGTTTTCTAAAAAAAGATTTATTCCCACTTTTTTTTAACTTTAAAATTGATTCTTTGAAAATGAAAGTCGTACCACCCTTATTATTGAATTATGATATTTTAAATAAACATACTACTTGGAAATTCTACTGAGGCTGATTTTGGTTCATTATTGATCTACTCATTTTAGCACTACTTATTTCACTGCGATCGAGGGAGATTTCAACCCTTTTTACATTATTATACTATTTTAGTCCTGGATTAGATCTCAGGCAATGAGTTTACATATTCATACTCATTTAGCCTCGGTTTAAGTCCGAGCAATTATTACACTCTTGTTTCTCTCTGGTACTAGATGGAGTAGATTGGTTATGATGGTTACTAGAAGTCCTAGTTTAGGACCAGGCAGTGTATATGGATATTCCAATTCCCCTATGGGCCCCTTCATTCGATGAGTTACGATATCGAAGAAGGATAGTCATGGAGGTCCTGCCTTTGTGATCTACTGAGCTGGAGGAGGTATATACACTTGGTATATTTTGGCACTCAATTGGTTGATAGTACTGGATTATCCTTGCATGCATTCATTATTATGCATTGCCTACCACCATTATAATTGTTTGGCACCTATATCTATCGATCTTATAGGGGGCTGGATAGGTATAGGTTATGGTTGTTGTTTGCTGAGTGATTATTTGTACTTTCTAGGCTTATGGGGGCCCGATTAGGTTATTGTTTGTCTGGGCTACTCGGTTACATATTTACTAGTTATTATTGTATAATTCATGGCAAGTTGGTTACAGATTAGTACCCGAGGTTATTGGTATGCTTTTGAGTTCCCTTATTCTTTATTATGGTAAGAATTGATTGTCGTTAGACTATCTCATGCCTATGTACATTTCAGTTAGAGACCCTGATTATACTAGTGTTAGACCCCTTATTGATTATGACCCTGGTGATGTTAGATTAGCTACCTCTGAGTAGTATCAGCATACTTGGTTATTTGTATAGTGCGGTTATATATATAATCTTTTTTGGCTACTATTTGTATATCATTCCCTTTCTTCCTACTGCAATCATATATTTTATATATCCTTCTTCATTATACTATCATATATGAACTAATTACTTACAAAACTGTGCTTCATCCCTGATTACTGGTTGTACTTGACAATTTACCTTTACTTTTCCATTAGCCCTTCTATGTTTCGTTGCCTATAGTTATATTCCTACTTTGCATTTATTTATACCTTTATTATTTTTGGAGCTTAGTCGTCTAATGCCTACTGAGTACCTCGTGTTTGGTACTCATACTATACTTTTGCAGCTTGCAGATCATAGTATGAGTTCTCGCCGTTGATGTGTGCATTATGTGGAGCAGCCATGGATCAGAGATTCAGGGTGAGATCCTGACGCTAGGATTTTTTCCTACTCTCTCTCTTACTGTTAAGCTGATCTCTATTTTTGTATTTCAGAGACGGCTTTGTCTATAGTTACTCTGTATTCTACTTTGTACTCCTGTTGTATTAGAAGCTCTTGTACTGACCTCACTAGGTTTTGGGGATGTATTTACTTCCTTATCATCTCTTCTTCTCTTTTATTTAGTTTTGCTTCCATTTTTCTTACTAGTCTGTTACTAGTTATTCTGGACTATAGGTTGGCTTACCTATTGGTGGGTTATGGTACGTGCCAGCATGACCAGAGAAATTAGGTCGTGACAAATTGGTATCAGAGCATAGGTTCACTGGTGTTATTGGTACAAGAGCTAAGTGCCTAGTAGAGTCTTGCAGATCGATACAGAGACGTATGTATCCTATCTTCGGGAGGCTATAGGGCATTCCTAGAAATTATTTTCCTTGATTTCTTATTGTGTGTTCGTACTTCTATAAACCTCTAAGTATTTCTTTTGACTCCACTCTTTCCCAGATGGATAGCATGAGTTTGTCGATAGATGTAGACTGGACTTCTGCGTAAGTTACTAGAGTTTTAGTTCAGCATCAGGCTAGGGAGTTAGAGATCAGTATAGAGGATTTACATCATCAGCCAGAGGTTCTGGGGTCAGCCTAGGTTCTGATAGAATTTGTGACTGCCTCAGCTTTTCAGGATTTTGTGTTAGGGATTTTGAGTCTTTTCGTGGATATTTCACAGTCTGTGGTGGTTCCTAGTACCTCGAGTAGTTCTCAGGACAGATTTGGGTTTGTTGGTGTTCAATAGGGCTCTTTATTAGTTTCAGAGTATGAGCTTAGATTTCTCGAATGGCCCAGACATACTTCTATGTTATATTCTACAGAGCATGAGATGGTATAAAGATTTATCAGAGGGTTAGCTTTACCACTCTGCTTGGAGTTGAAGTATTTGATTGCAGCTGAGACTACTTTCCTTTAGGTTGTTGATCATGTGAGACTACAGAGATGGCATGTATTGAGACATATGGAGGTGGTGGTAAGAGAACATGCCATCAGTACAATGTTTGGGGTATTTAGTGTATTTTCGATATTTCATGCCTTTCCACAGTGGCTATAGGTCATTTATGACTTGCCAGAACTGTCGATTCGGTTTTTGGATAGTTCGTTTGGGCTTTAAGCCCATTTCCCTATTTTGGAGCGTTTAAAGTTAAGAAATTGATCTTAGACCAAAACTTCTAGTAAACGAACTTGGATGAGAATTCTGACAGTACTGTTAGCTCCAGAATGTGGATTTTAGGCTAGGGGGACCCTTGGTCCAGGTCTCGAGGCTTTCAGACTCATTTTGGACTATTGGTTAGAAATTGGTCAAAATGGCTCATTGGTTGTGGGGCCCACTTTTTGTTGAAACAACCTCAGATGGAAATTTCGATGGCGATGTTGAGTCCGAAATGTCGATTTTGGGTTAGTACCATAGTTAGTTTTAGTCCTGAGCCTTTATATTTCATTTTGAGTGTTTAGATGAAAATTAGTTTAAATAGCCTAAAAAGGGTCCCGGGGGATTAATTTGTTGTAAATGATCTCTTTTCATAAATCCAATCGAATTTGAAGTGTATTTTATGGTCAATTTGTACTATTGGTTCTTGTTTGTAAGGTTTCGAATGAGTTCTGAGTCTCCAAAATAAGTTTTTTAAATTGTTGGTTTTCTAGTATAGAGGTTCTTCTTCGCAAACGCAGTCGGGGTCATGCGAACGCGAAGAACAAAAATTTCACCTGGTCAAAGCTTAAATCGGCAGATTGCGAGGTTTTAGTGTTTTTGACATTCCAAAAGCTAGGAAGCTCTGTTTTAGGGGATTCTTGATGCGTTATTCTTGTATGATTATTGGCTATGTGATTTTACCTTCACTTATCCCATTTTCCAAGAATATATATTTCGTTTTTCATGATTTCTAACTAAAGTTGAGATTCAAATCCCCGTTCCACCATTTTCAAAACTTCCAAGCTCATATTTGAGAAGATTAAAGTGAGTTTTCAAGATTGGAACTTTAGGTGAGCTTCTAAACTAGTATTTCATTATTTCCCATTGTTTTTTCAATCAAATTTCGTTCTTTTCCTTATAAATTCCTAGAAATTAGTTTTTGAATACCTTAAATTTATGAGCTGATTTAGGCCTCAATTCGAGTTCCATTTGTGCTCAACTTTTGAGTACGCACTCCTTATCCTTTGAGGGATCTCATGGAGGATTCAATTTTAGAATTTTGTTTGAGGGCCCCACAAGACTATTTTTGACCTGATTTTTGGTCCAAACTTTTATATTACAATATAGGTCTCATTTTACTCGTATTAATGAGTGGATTATGATTATGATTTTGATAGCACGACATCATTTTTATATTGTGGAGTGAAGAAAAGTAATTCATGGATGGTTCAAGACTACGGTTCGGCATCGAGGTAGTCTTCAGCGTACTTTTCTCTATGAGATTGTGTAGTGTGTAGATTTCATACTAGGTAAGGATTATAGGATGTATTTATACCTAGTAATACCATGACTTGACCTATTTAGGGAATTTAAAATAAAAATGTGACCCGAACCTTAGTCTAGAATACCCGTTATAGTTGTAGGATCCTATTACACTTAATCATGGGCTTGTAAGACCATAGATTGGAATGAATGACCCTTTAGTATGAAACTTACCATATTAAGTACTGAATTGGACGATATTCCCCGATTAGACCCTTTTTGTAGCTTTATGCCCTTAAATACCTTAGTTTCCTAGTTTATGGTATTAATATATTACTATGTTATATGTTGTTGGGTCCAAGGTCATGGTTATGATACCAGTTGGACACCAGGTTAGTATTCTATCCTTTGAAAGGATGTGGATGTAGTAATAGACACTTGGGTTCTTACTGTTGTATTGTTTTGATACTGGTGATGGAATACATATATTTAGGTGTATTTACATTTATTTAGTGGTAAAATTCCAACAAAAATCTTGATTTTCTATTGTTTTCAAAAAAAGGGTTTATTCTCCACTTTTTCACTTTTAAACTGATTCTTTTATAAAGAAAGTCGTACCACCTTTATTATTAATTTATGGCATCTTAAACTAAACATATTATTTTGGAAATTAGACCGAGGCTTATTCTGGTCCATTATTGATCCACTCTTCTTACACTACTTATTCACTTCTGTCGAGGGAGATTCAGACCCTTTCTACATTACTATACTGTTTTAGTCTCGAATTCAATCTCGGGCAATGGATTTACAGATATACACCTATTCAGTTCCATTTCAAGTCTGGCATTTCTTATTATACTTTATATCTCTCTCTAGTACTGGATAGAGTTGATTAGTTATGATGGTTATCATAAGTCCTAGTTTAGGACCAGGTAGTATATATACGAACATGCCGAGTCCCTTATGGGTTCCTCTGTCTGAGCTATGAGCTGGAATAGGTGAGATTCATAGGACCTGCCTTTCTAGCCGATGAGCTAAATGAGGTGTATATATACTTAGTACTTTATGACACTTGGTTGATATATGGTACTGGACTATCCTTGCATTCATTTATTATATGCATTGCCTATCACCAGTATATTTGTTTGGCACCTGTATCTATAGGTCTTACGTAGGGTTGTATAGGTACAGGTTATGGATACTGTTTGTTGAGTGTTTGCTTATACCTTTTGGTCTTTTGGGGGCCTGGTTAGGTTTTTGGTTGTTTGGGCTAGCCGGTTACATTATTATTTGGTTATTATTGCATAACTCATGGCAGGTTAGTTATATTTTGGTACCCGAGGTTGCTGGTACATTTTTTATCCCTTTTATCATATTATGGTGAGGTTGATTATTGTTAGATCATCTTATGATTATGCATTTCGGTTAGGGACCCTGATTATGCTAGAGTTAGCTACCTTTTTGATATTGTAATACTTGTGATATTTAGGCTATTAGGCCATCTCCCCTCAGGATAACACTTTCAGGTTTAGCTACTCCTATGATATATGTGTAGTGTTTTTTGTAATATTATTATATATATACCCTTTCTTCATATTACTATTACATATCTCTTGTACATCTCCTCCTCGTACTTCTATTGTATATTGTATATTTCTTCCTTCACTATACTATTATGCATGGACTAGCTACTTATGGCACTGCGCCTTCATCACGAATTACTTGTAGGGTATAATAGTTTATATTTACCTTTTTCCATTAGTAGTATTATGTCTTATTACTTAGATAGTTGTCTATAATGTTTATTCCTACTTTACATGTTATTTAAACTTACATTATCTTTGCAACTCAGTCGGTCGATACCTATTGAGTACCTTGTGTTTGGTACTCATACTACACTTATGCAGCATGTAGATCATAGTATGAGTCTTTGCTGTTAATGTGTGCATCGTGCGGAGTAGCCATGGATCTGAAATTTGGGGTGAGCTCCTGACGTTCGGAGTTGTTCCTGCTCTCCTTCTTATTGTTAGACTAATCTCTATTTTTATATTTCAGAGATGACTTTGTATATATTTACTTTGTTTTCAACTTTGTACTTCTATTATATTAGAAGCTCTTATAATGACTTCACTAGGTTTTGGGTATATATTTACTTTCTTTTTGTCTTCTTTCTCATTAATATTGTGTTTTGCTTCTGCCTTTCATATTAGTCCGTTACTAGCTATTTCGGACTATGAGTTGGATTACCTATGGGTGGGTTATTGTAGGTTCTATCATGACCTAAGAAATTAGGTCTTGATAAATTGGTATCAGAGCATAGGTTTATCGGTGTTATTGGTACAAGAGCAAAGTTTCTAGTAGAGTTTTGTAGATTGGTACAGAGACGTCTGTATCCTATCTTTGAGAGGCTACATGGCATTCCTAGAAAATTCTATTCTTGACTCCTTTTCATGTGTCCTTACTTCGGTAAACCTCTAAGTATTTCTTTTGACTCCACTCTTTCCCATATGGATAACACGAGGTTCTCGATAGATGCGAATGCGATTTTTGCGTGTGTTTCCAGAGATTTAGCTCAGCGTTAGACTAGGGAGTTAGAGATTCATTTCAAAGATCTTCAGCCTCAGCCAGTGGGTCTAGGACCATCCCTGGCTCTGGTATAGTTTGTAACTACCTCAGTTCTTCAGGATTCAGTGTTAGGGATTCTGAGTCTTTTCGCGGGTACCTCACTTCCAAAGGTGGTGTCCAGTACATCGAGTGGTTCTTAAGCCAGAGTTGGTTTGTTGGTGTTCACTAGGACTCTTTATAAGTTTTAGATTATGAGATTATGTTTCTCTAGTAGGCCAGATATACTCATATATTATTTCCTACAGAGCATGAAATGGTGCGTGGATTTATCAGAGGATGGACTTTACCACTCCATTTAGCATTGGAGCATTTGATAGTAGCAGAGTCTACTTTCTTTCAGGTTGTTGATCATACAAGGGCTACAAAGAGGGCATGTCTTGAGACATATGGAGGTGGTGGTAAGAGGTCATGTCAATAGTACGGCGTTAGTGGTATTCCATTTGGGAGGTAGGGATCCTCCCTGTGGAGGTCAGCATCACTCGCAGCCTATCATGTCTGTACAAGTAGCACCTCAAATTATGGGTGGCTCTCAGATGGGTTGTGGTAGTCACAGTGGACATAGTTCTGGTTAGATATTTGGTGTATTCAGTCTAGGTCTTTAGGCCATGGCGATCATTCTGGGTCGGCAGGTACAGTGCATAAGAGAGTTCTAGGGGCATTTTTTAATTGTGAGAATATTGCTCATTGGTCTAGGGAGTGCTCCAGACATGAGTTAGTCAGCCAGCTAGGGCCAACTTGTGTTTCTCACTAGGTTAGAGCTATAGGGGTTTGTTACGACTGTAGAGAGACCGTCTATCGGTCCAGAGAGTATCCTCAGCATGGTATTATTAAACATTCAGTGCAGTCAGATCAGTTTCTTATAGATGTGGTACCTTCGGCTAGAGGTAGTGCACTTGGTATTTTAGTTGGTCGTTCAAACACTAAGTCCTGGTTTGGACGTATTCAGATTCATACTTCTTAGAGCACATCAGGGACTATGACTTCAGATTCCATCGTATATGTGCGATTTGATTTACTATCTTTTAGTTTCTATTTGGATTGAGCTGGGCTTTTCATATCCATCGGTGGTTATATGCTTTGATATTACTAAATTGATTATTGTATGCCTTTATGTAGAGTTATGCATTTATGACTAGCCCCGTAGATATTGTCTTTTAGTAGTGGATTGAGTGGATCGGTATCGTGATTTCCTTAAGGTGTAGTATTTGGGTTAAAGTCCCTTTACATAGGAATTTTGGCCTTGATTTGATCTTAGACTGGTATTGGTTATGTTTTCCATTTTTGTATCACCTACACCTTATACTGTTGTTGTTATTGTTATTGTTTTAACGTTGATTGATTCAAACTTGATGGATGGCTAGACTAGCATTATCTAGTTAGTGCTTTCTTTCTTACAATTCTGATCCATTGAGTTAGACGGCTACCTTAGTTGGTTAGTTTTCCTTCTATTAGTGAGGTAAGGTCAGGTGCTGAGTGAGTTGTCATAGTGAAGGTGGGTGTGACCTTCCATGGTTTTGTCATGATTCTAGCTTTGGCGATCTTTTTCTATAGCCTGCTCCTATTATTGATAAGTATAAGGTTTGTTATCCCAAATTATCTGATTCATCTCCCGGTAGTAGTCTTATTCTTGGTCTTGGTGTTGAGATTGGTACTCCATTCTTCTGCGATGTGGTTCATGGCTCAGTTGAGTTATAGTTGGGTTACATGGGTGAATTTAGAAATTTCTCATTTTGGTATTTGTTAGGCCTAATGTGGCTTAGTGGAATGCTTCTACTTGGTGATATATGTTTGGGTATCAGTTGTCAGTAACCAAAGTGGGTGTCTTTTAGGAGTAAGTATTTGTTGCCATAGATGGAGTATCAGTTTGACCAGATTCAGGCTAAGATCATATTTTCTGAGTTGCTCGAGATTTGGCTACCATTAGTACTCCTTGCAGCGTTGGTGAGTTCTTGGTTATGCCTTGATGGTTATGACCTCAGCGAATGTTGATTCGATTGCTCGTGTCCTTAGCTTGTGGTTTTCCTCAGTTATGATTATGTTCTTTAGCAAAGTTTTAGTTTTAGCCCTTGTGAGATCCATTGGATATCTGCTTAATGTCTGAAAGTGAGATTGGTTTGGGAATATGCTTGAATTCTGATATTAAGATTGATTTAGGTAGCTGACCTTGGTTTGCAGTTTTGCCAGAGTTTTAATTGCCTACTCAATAGAAAAAGTGTACTTGAGTAGTGCTTAGCAGGGTTTCACCCACAGTCGGTGGGGTATTTTGGAGTGGATCTTTTAATTTTAAGAGGTTGTGCTTCAGACTTGTGACTATTGGTTTTGAAGATCATCTGAACCAGTTAGTGGCTTTGAAGATCATCCTTTCGAGCTTTCGAGCTCTTTCTGTCCCTTGACTTTTGAGGATGAAAGTTCTTTTAGTAGTGGGTATTATAATGACCCTCCGGGTTATTTTGCTAGTTTCTGTGCTTTATCAGCATTTCGTTCCTTCTCACAGCGGCTACAGGTCATCTATGACTTGTCGGAACCATCGTTCCAGTTTTTCGGTAGTTTGTTTGGGTTTTAAGCCCATTTCCCTATTTTAGAGCTTTTGAAGTTAAAAATTGGTATCGAACCAAAACTTCTAGTAAACAGACTCGGATGAGAATTCTTACAGTACTGTTAGCTCCGGAATGTGGATTTTAAGCTAGAGGGACCCTTAGTTCGGTTCCCAAGGCTTTTGGATTTGATTTAGGCTATTGGTTAGGAATTGGTAAAAATAGCTCATTGGGTGTGGGGACCACTTTTTTTGGAAACAACCTCGGATGGAAATTACAATGGCACTATTGAGTCTGAAATGTCGATTTTGGGTTAGTAGCATAGTTTGTTTGAGTTCTGAGCCTTAATATTTCATTTTGAGTGTTTAGATGAAAATTAGTTTAAATAACCTAAAAGGGGTCCCGAGAGGTTAAATTGTTGTAAAGGATCTCTTTTTGTAAATACAATGATTCCATTGGATCCGGAACGTGTTTTATGATCAATTTGCACTATTGGTTCATGTTTGTAGGGTTTCGGATGAGTTCCGAGAGTCACAAACAAGTTCTTGAAATTGCTGGTTTTATGATGCGGAGGTTCTTCTTCGCGAACGCGGTTGAGGTCCCGTAAACGTGAATAAGGACCAAATTTTGACTATTCAATGCAAAAATTTGTTCTTCTTGAAAGCGGCGGGGGTCCTGCGAACACGAAGAACAAAAATTTTACCTAGGCAGTGCTTAATCGGCAGATTGTGAAGTTTTAGTGTTTTTGACATTCCGGGAGCTAGGAAACTTTGTTTTAGGCAATTTTTAATGCGTTGTTCTCGTATGATCATTGTATATGTGATTTTACTTTCACTTCTCCCATTTTCCAAGAATATATATTTCGTTTTTCATGATTTCAAATCAAAGTTGAAATTCAAAACACCGTTCCACCATTTTCAAAGCTTCCAAGCTCATTTTTTTATAGAATTAAAGTGATTTTTCAAGATTGTAACTTTAGGTGAGCTTCTAAACTAGTATTTTATTATTTCCCATTGTTTTTTCCCATCAAATTCCGCTTTTTTCCTTATAAATTCCTAGAAATTAGTTTTTGAATTCCTTAACTTTGTGGGCTGATTAGGGCCTCCATTCGAGCTCCATTTGTTTTCAACTTTCAACTATGCACTCCTTATCCTTTGAGTGATCTCGTGGCGGATTCAATTTTAGAATTTTGTTTGTGGACCCCGCGGGCCTATGTTTGACCCAATTTTTGGTTCAAACTTTTTTATTGCAATATGGGTCTCATTTTACTTGTATTAATGTGTGGATTATGATTTTTATAGCTCAACATCATTTCTATACCGTGGAGTGAAGATGAGCAATTTGTTGATGGTTCAAGTCTGCGGCTTGGTATCCAGGTAGGCTTCGATTTACTTTTCTCTATAAGATTGTGTAGTGTATAGATTGCATGCTAGGTAGGGATTATAGGGTGGATTTATACCTATTAATACCATGATTTGACCTATTTAGGGAATTTATAATAAAAATGTGACTCGAACCTTAGTCTAGAATACCTGTTATGGTTGTAGGATCCTATTACCTAGAATTATGGACTTGTTTGATCATAGATTGACATGACTGACCCTTTAGTATGAAACATACCATATTACTTATTGAATTGGACGATATTCCCCGATTAGAACATTTTTATAGCTTTATGCCCTTGTATACCTTTGTTTCTCGGTATATGGTATTAATATCTTACTAAGTTATATGTTGTTGGGCCATAGGCCGTGGTTACGATACCAGTTAGACACCAGGTTAGTATTTTATCATTTGAAAGGATGTTGTTGTAGTTATAGATGCTTGGGTTCTTACGGTTGTATTATTTGGATACTTATGATGGCATGCATACATTTAGGCACATTTACATTTATGTAATGGTACGATTCCAACTAAAATCTCGATTTTCTACTATTTTCTTCCCCATTTTTTAAATTTTAGAACTGATTCTTTTACAATGGAAGTTGTACCACCTTTTTTATTGATTTATGACATCTTAAACTAAACATATTATTTTCGAAATCAGGCAGAGGCTGATTCTGGTCCATTATTGATCCACTCTTCTAACCACTACATATTCACTTTGGTCGAGGAAGATTTTTACCCTTTCTATATCACTATACTATTTTAGTCCCGGGTTCAATCTCGGGCAATGGATTTACAGATATACACCTATATAGTTCTGGTTCAAGTCCAGCATTTCTTATTATACTTTATATATATATATATATCTGGTATTGTATGGAGTAGATTAGTTGTGATGGTTACTGGAAGTCCTGGTTTGGGACAAGGCAGTATATATACTGATATTTCGAGTCCTCTATGGGTTCCTCTGTATGAGCTATGTGCTCGAAGATGTGAGATTCATAGGTCCTGCCTTACGAGCGAAAGGAGGTGTATATATAATTTGTACATTATGACATTTGGTTGATATATGGTAATGGATTATCCTTTTATTCATTCATTATATGCATTGTCTATCACCAGTATAATTATTTGGCACCTGTATCTATCGGTCTTATTGGGGGTTGTATAGGTACAGGTTATGGTTACTGTTTGCTGAGTGTTTGCTTGTACATTTTGGGCTTATAGGGGCCTATTTAGGTTATTAGTTGTCCGGGCTAGCCGGTTACATTATTGTTTGGTTATTATTACATAACTCGTGATAGGTTGGTTATAGTTTGGTTACCGAGGATGTCGGTATATTTCTGATCCCTTTTCTCATATTTTTGTGAGGTTGATTATTGTTAGATCATCTTATGATTATGCATTTTGGTTAGGGACCCTATTATGCTACAGTTAGCTCCCTTCTTGATATTGTAATCCTAGTGATATTTTGGTTGTTAGGCCAGCTCCCCTCAGGATAGCACTTTCAGTTCTAGCTACTCCTATGATATATGTGTAGTGTCCAATGTAATATTATATTATATATATACCCTTTCTTCGTGAACCATCAAACAAGTCATACAACCAGAAACACCCCTCTAGGGATCCACACAAAAGATAATAAACACAATTATCTTATTAATACATTACTTTCATGATTTATCCACATAACTTCTACTAACTCTAAGGTATTTAATTTGGGTGACCGCACTAGCACATCGAATATCAACTAAAATGGTTCATTATTTGACCTCCAAATCAAGAATTTCTACTTGAAGAATCCTAAACTAAAAACCTAAACCTGTCAAAGTTTTAACCATAAAATAATACACTTATTGGAACAAAATCTCAAATTCTGAGACCAAGGATAGGGACGGCCTAGCCTAATGTCGAGAATGAAATAGTACATCCAAGAATAACTATACAGGCACCATAACATTCAACCAAATTCTCATAATTACCTAATTATGGGTAATCATTTTATTTCCTTTAAATGTGACAAAATTAAACCAATATATACCCAACTGTGTCAATTCAGTGTGCGGTCACTCACTATAATTTCAATTTACAACAACTCTAATAGAATCAATTCACTATAATTTACATGCAATGAATAATATTTAAGCCTAACGGGATTCGCATCGATTACATCCATCCAAAGACCGTGCCTGAAGCCCTAAGACATGGAATCTCCTGACATTACCATTATTATCATATACGTCAAACCCAAAATCTACTATAAATAACCTCAACCTTCCTCATTAACGAATCTTACTGCTATGGAGAGAAGATAGTTGTCCCGCACGTGTTAGCATGTTCTCTCATTGAGTTTTTCACCGTATGTGCCTCGAACCTCCCTCATGATATGAGGCCTTTGGAATCTCTTAACTATGAGGTGGGGTTTATCCAAAGTATGTTTGGTGAGGAAAAAATGACCTGGGGAAATATTAAGAGGGAGGATTTTTTTTACTCTGCCTAGCTACTGTCGGGTACCACTACAACGGTATTTTTACCACTGCAGTAGTACTGCTGCAGCGGTTATCCTATCGCTGCAGCGGTAGGCTGCTGTTTGGCCTTTATTTTACCTTTCTATTTTAAAATTTTGCCGGCCCAACTTAAGCTTATTATTTATCATAAATTATTTTTGGGGCATTTTCACACGTAACAACAGGTTGGGTCATTATAACTAGGGTGCGGACCATATGTGTAGATGTATAGCTTAGATCGTACAAGTCCTAGTCGAGCCCTCCAATGATACACGGATTGTAGGTGATGGTTTAATATAGTTGAAACCCAACTTGATTTATGTGTGCATGTTAATTGTTTCTTCGTATACTTGTTACAATGCATGTACAAAGAAAGTAATTGGTTAAATGATATCCTAAGTGTTAATCACATACAATGAGGTTGTATTAAATGAGTTGCTGAATGTACAAGTGCAATTGTTGTTTTTATTATGGTTCTGATTATTGTGATATCATATTGATTATTGTGAGATGTACCAGTAATTGGACATCTTCACAAGATTGGTGATACAAGGTTGGCAGGCACTAGATGTCTGGGATTTTTGATACATGGACAAAATCTCGTCCCCTGCAGGTCATGGATAGTGGGCGACCATAAGACCCTTAGCATATGTATACAAGGTATTGGTGAGTGTGATCGTTCCTTGAGTGGACCTGGCTTATGTGTTGATTTATTATATTTGGTCCATTAAGAGGACTCGATTTATGTGTTGACTTATTGTATTTGGTTCCTTGAGTGAACTGGGATTTATGTTATCATCATTGTTGTTGTTGGAATGGATTGTTGAGTGGTCCGAGCTAAATTGCAAATAAATGGTATCTCTTTTATTGTCTATTCATTTATATAGTTGAGACATGGTTTAGCATATTATTATTGAGTCATGGTTTATTGACTTAGTTGATACTGGTAGTTAGAGTCTTGACTGAGTTGCTGTCTATTTGACTTGTATTGATCGAACTCTGTGTTGTTGATAAAATGGCTAAGTGTTCATATTTGATATAAGCTACTTGAAGGGTATTCACGATTGTGTCTGTGGTATGGTTATGGTCTGGATCTACTGATTGATATTGTTGAGACATGTAAGTAGGGTGTTGCTGTCTAGCTATTTAATTTATCATAACACATGATTGAACCTCTAACTAGGTGGGTGTTAATGTATAACTAGGGTATCAAAATATGGATAAGTGTTATGTAGAGTCTGGAAATGTCAGGTTGCTATGGGTGGGGAACCATTGAAGTTAAGTATGGTTGAGTTCATAATTACACGAGTGTTAAGGTATGACTTGATGATATGGTGGGAAGGTAGAGCATTAGAGTTGAATGTGGTATGAAAGTTGACTTTGGATTAGTGAGAGAGGTAAAAGATAAGGGAGGTAAAGAATTAAGGGACGGAGGGTCATTGACTAATACAACTGTTAAGGTGTATGTTTCTTTTCAAGTATCTATGTGGTGTTTATGTGATTTAATTTGAATTGACCAATGATGCTTACCTGTACGTGTTGTTTGTACTGATACTACTCTTGTTGTACCCATTTTGGGGGTATAGCTTAGTTGTAGGATCAATAGGTGTTTCATGTTGATGCGGTAGGGATCTCCAACAACTTCTATCGCTGTCTCTTGCGGTGGAAGTTGGGTCATGTGTATTATTTCCATTCTTCTTGTAGTTTCTCTTGTACTTGTTCATACTAGGTTCTTGGGTAAAGTATTTTTTTTTTACTTAAAGGTTTGTAAACAAGTTGTAATAAATTAAGAATTTATGTGTTTCTTTTATGACTTACACTTGTTTTTAATGGGGTGGTAAGGGTTCTCCTATCTAGGTGGTTTAGAGCAGGTGCCTGCACGATCTTATTAGTTGTGTCGTGACAATACCAAAAGTTGAAAATTGTAGCTAAAATAGAGCAATTGCAATAGTTTTTATCTCTTTGATTGCCTTTCTCTCCACCTAATAAAATTGGTGCATAATATATATCATCACTGCATTATCACTATCCTCAAAATAAGAGTTATATACCGTCTTTCTAATCCTGGGAAGCTTGGCTCCTGTAGGCATGATATCTTGTATTCCAATATGTCCAAATGGGACGACTATTGGCACATTATCGGCATCCAGGATCAAGCTACTAGTTTGTACTTGATTTATACATGATTTATACACGATTGATACATTACATATATATGCGGCCATTTTTTATTGTCCAATTCTAATACATAATTATATATCATAATGCGCGTTTATACATCATTATACTATATCAATACATTACACAACTATTTATACAATGTATATGTATTATATAAACAGTATTTGCGAATGTATATATAGTTTTGATACATAGCTATACATTATATATACACGATTATACACTATTTATATAATATCGATACATTGCATAACTATTTATAAAATATCGATATATTGCATAAGTATTTATATAATACCAATACATTAAATATATATTATATATACATTACATATACAACAATCATTTTTATTGAAGATTTTTTTTTGTCAACTATATGGAAGAGGTAGAATTTTGCTCCATTACATTGCATCCTTTTATTAATGTGAGAAATACATTGAGAAGCCATGTATATATTAGCGACACTACTACCGAAAAATGTAGCTATTAGCCACAGTTTCTCTACCATATAGCCACGTATCAACCGTGGCTAAAACTCGCATTTTTTGTCTTTTGGCTATTTTTTGTGTAAAAAAACATGGTTATATTTGTTGCAAAGTTAATACTTTATGTTATATATATGAAATTATCCACTATGTCTTCTTAATAATGCTCAATTTCATAATAAAATCCTATAATAAATTGGGATAATGTAATAACCCTCCTGGTCATTTTATTATTTTCATGCATTTTTACTGTTTCAACCTCTCATGTAGTTTCTATTAAGTGTTTGTGGTCTGAGTGGATGGGTGGTTTAGTTTTTGGGTAGTTTGGTTGGTTTTAGTCTAGATTTTCAATTTTGGAGCTTTTAACTTGAAAGGGTTTGACTTCGGACCATCAATTTTGTTATCTTCAGAAGGTGTATTTTGGATTAAAGGGCACCTTTGATTATGGTATCGTGGTTTTCAAACTCATTTTGGACGCATGGTTGGATTTTTAGTTAATTTAGAAAAGTGTTGACTTCGTTCAACATTTCATCAAGTCGAACTCCATTGGTCATTTGATCAATTCCATTGAGTCCAGACTGTCATTTCCTGTTGGATAGCATATTTGATTTGTGTTCATAGGATTTCAAGTGAATCACGAGGATTCATTCGGGACTTGCTTTGGACTTAGCTTTAACTGGTTTATCTACTACTGGTGCAGAGCACCTTTGATTTTTACTTTCTCCATGAGCTCTTTTCATTTGTAAAGGTTTGGGAAGTCGAGATTAATGATCACGTGGGGGCATCACTATCACGAAGAAGAGTTCTATAGGGTCAGGGGTCAACTTACTCTTTGCGATCAAAAGGAGAGACATAACATTTGTGATGCTTTGGGACAATGCAATCCTACGATCGCAAATCGGTTGTCACATTTGCGATGAAGGACCGTTGGTAATATTTATTTTCCAGCTTCGTCTTTATCATCATTTTACTCTAAATATTGAAGTGGGGAGCTTAGGAGAGATGGTTCTTGTGAATTTTCTTCACATAAATGTCCGGGTAAGTTTGTAATATCTCTCTCGTATATTTCCCATGATTATTATGTGTATTTTTTGTCTTAATACCATCAAATTTAAGCTTGAAGTCCTAAATTCCTCTTTGACCTTTTGGTACTTTCCAGGCTATTTTGTGCCCCGAATTGATTCCCATTTTTGCCTAAATATTTGGGTATGAGCTTCTACCCTATGGGTAAGGTAATTCTGAAGAAAAATTCTGCTTTTGCCTAAGGGCCCCAAGGATCGATATTTTACTCGATTTTTGGCCCAATTTTGACATTATCATAATAGGTGTTATTTTTCTTGTATTAATTAGTATATTACATATTTGATTGATTCACAACAATCTAAGGCTTTACAGAAGGGGAAGGCTTTCGTATGACGACACAAAATTTATGTTCGGCCCAGAGGTAGGTTATGACTTCTTTTCCTTTAAGACTTAGCTCAGGTAGCTGGTATATAGTATAAATTTCATGATGGATTGAGGTATTATTGGTTAGGCATAGGTTTTAGCTAGCTTGAATTTCTAAATTATTGGCCTACTCTGGGAATATTAGAATAGTATTCTTGTGTGGGCCTTAGTTTAAGTTACTTGCTTAGTACTAGGCTTAGATTAGGACTCCTTAGCTTAGGTCCAGGGTAGGATATTATGGTAGGATGGGTTCTTATGGTCGATTTACTTTGATACATGTTTTCTTTAGTATTTTTCCTTATGTCGTGAGGTTGTGGGGGTTGAGGCCCAAGGATTTGTATTGGATGGGGTCTCGATTAGTTGTAGCCTAGCATGAAGGTAGATTTTTCCTTAATTCATGTATACCTGATGTGTGGGCTAATAACGACACATTGTACGCTTTTAACTAAGGATAATCATGAGTTTTCAAGCAAGGGTTTGTAGTTTTAATGTTGTTCTGTGTTTAAATTATAGGGAATTTGGGATAAGTACAAAAAGAGTGAGACTACGCTAAAAAATCCTCTATGACGGCTCAATTGACTAACCGCCAAGGTCATGACAAACCGTCACTCTAGAAGTCAAGCTTAAACATAATAGATAGGCAATAAAATTTAGGTGATGGCTCAGTTAACGAGCCGTCAGATCTGCGACAAGCTATCACCCAAACCGCCAAGCCTAAGCAGAATCTATGCAAGTAAAGAAGCTAGGTGACGGCTCGGTTGGTGATCCTCCAAGGCCCTGATGAGCCGTCACCTCAACCGTCAGGAGAAAGAAAATTGTATTCCATACTGAAGACAGGTGATGGCTCATCTGCCGATTTGTCACCTTCGTGATGAGCCATCAGATGAGGCATCAACATTTAAGTGAAAATCCAAATTTTAAATTCTATTTCCCATTTTCTTGGAACCTTTAAATACCCAGACTAGGGTTTAGAATAGACATCTTTTGACACTAAGAATATTTTCACGTCTTATTTTCTTTGGAGAAACGATGTTGTGGTGTAGAAACACTACTTTGTGCTATTTTTGCCAAGGATTGAAGGCTTATATTTCTTCATTGTAAGATTCAACTTTTACATTATGAAATCTATTGCTTTTATCTTCTTCTTTACTATGAGTAGCTAAAACCCCCATAAATAGGGTTGTGGAATTCTTGGCTGAATATCAATTCTAGGGTTAATGTTGGTGTGAATTTGGATTATACTTGTAATTGCATCATAACTTCTTCAATTTTATAGATTTTTAATATTTTAAAACATTAGAACAAGACTAGGTTAACTTGCTTGAATAAAGAGGTTAAAATTGGGAAAAGGAGTTAACAACGAGAATTCAGAGTTTCTAACCTCCGTCTAATGAAGAATGATCTAACGAGATTATTCACTTGAAGTTATAATCGACTTATATTTCCATCCCTTTGGGTTCAAAAGAATTAAAGAGATAATCACCTAATTAGGTTGGGAAACACTTAGGTGAACATTTTGATTTCATTACTTTACAATTACTTGTATTGATCTAAATTTACCATTGACTTGACCCAGAAGTGATATGAAGCCAAGATGAACATAATCCTAGTTTGTCTCTCTATTGATAAAAGTCCATGAATTTATTGTTGTACATTTTAAATAAACTAAATTTGAATTCAGAAATTACATATAAACCCCCCCATTTCATGGAAACTGTCGACTATTAGTTACTTGAATTACATATGACTTAATTATCACCATATTCCCTATAGGATTCGACCCCAACCTTTGTTGGGTTATATATTTGACAACGTCCACTTAAGCTTCTTAAGAAAGTTGTTATTTGGGCGTATCAAATTTTGGCAACGTTGGCGGGGAATACGGTTGTTGATTAAGTTGTTGTGTTTATTTGACTGTTAGTCTTATTTCCTAATTTTACTTTTATTTGTTGTTTTTGTATTTGCAGGTTACTATTTATGCATGCCAAGTAGTCGACGCTTGACTGAACCGTTATTACCCTATGATCCCGAGTTGAATAAAACATTAAGAAGAAACATGGATGCACAACAACAGGAAGCAGCAAGACTTGTTGCCCTTGCTGCTAACTAATTGAATCAACAGAATGTGATACACCCGGTCATGTACCAAATAATGAAAATAAGGATTTGGGTGATGACGAGTTGGGTGACACTGTTGATGGACAAGGTGTTGGTAATGTTGCTCCTGCCAACCAAAATTAGAGAAGAGAGGTAGAGGATGTCAATAGCCTTCAATGACGTTGCTCTTGATGACGATGACGTTATAGATCTAGATGGGGTTGCTGCCACAGGAGCCATTGTCCTACCAGCACTAGCTCCTGGTATGAAGTTTAATATAACCAGCACAATGATTTAGCGTTGCCTGGTGATGATCCAAATATGCATTTGGTTAACTTCATAAACATATGCAAGTCCTTTGATTATATAGGAGTTAGGCAAAATGCAATTCCGTTGAGGTTATTTCCATTGTCTCTGTCTGGGGAGGTGACTTTATGGTTAACTGAGCTGGCGCCCGATTCTATAACAAACTAGAGGTAGTTGAAAGGAACTTTTCTAGAAAGGTTATTTCTGCCTTCCAGGATGTTAAAGTTGAGTGATGAGATTAGCAACTTTAGGCAGCTACCAAATGAAGCATTACATGAGACCTTTCTTAGGTTCAAGAAGAAGCTAACCCAATGTCCTAATCATAAGTTGACTAATGAACATCTGATGGAGACATTTTATAGGTCTTTGAATTCGAATACTAAGCCGACGATTGATAACGCAGCTGGAGGTACTTTTACCGTACATAATTTCACAGATGCAAATGTGATACTTGATAGTCTGATAAAAACTAGTAGAGCTTGGCATACCAGGGATTCTGAGGTAGCAAGCAATACATATGTTGTGGGTATGTTAGCTGAGCAACGCCGAAAAGAAGAAGAGCGTGACCAGGATATGGCTCACATGAAAACTCAGATGGATTGACTAAGAAAACACTTGTAGATGGAGGCATTGAGAAGGAAAAAACAATTGGTTTTAAAAGTAGAGCAGCCAAATTCGATTCTGAGGAGGAAGCAAACTATTTGAATAACCAGGCGATTTTCAAGCCAATGGCCAAGGAAACCAAGGTCGAAACTATCAAAGAGACAACTATTATGACAAGACCGATTATAGAGATCATGAGCAAGGTAATTTAAAGAGTAAAAATGATAGAAGTGGGTTGTATGTACCACAAGGGAGTCATGATAATACTACTAATGATTTAGGGAAGCCATCTATGAAAGCGATGATGGCTAAGTTGTTGAAAGGGGTGGAATCCACTGAATTAGTTGTTAAAGAAATGAAAAATGACTTGTATTCAATGAGTCAACTAGTTGATTCCCACTCTATTACTATCAAGAAATTGGAGTACCAGATGGGTCAATTTTTCGCAGCTTTTAATCAGCGGAAGAGTGGTACTTTGCCATGCGATACAATATAGAATCCGATGAATGAGATGAGTTGCTTAGACATTACCATGAGAAGTGGTAAAGTATTATCTAAACCACATCCTATGGTTCAAAAACATATGGAGGATGTTTCCTCCGAGCATGACATAAAAGCTAATGAAATTCCAGCCAAGTCTGTAAAGCTGAAAAATGTTTGTGATCGGAAGAGAGGTGCTAAAAAATCTACCAACATGAAGTATGATGATACGGTAAATAAGGACAAGGGTCAGGAGGTTGCAAAACCTCTAACCCAAATGCCTAGGCCTCCAACTATTTTTCCACACAGAGTGAAGAAAAAAATGGAGGATGGTAAGTTTAATAAGTTTTTATCCATGCTGAAGCAGTTGTCAGTAAATATCCCTTTAGTGGAGGCTCTGGAGCAAATGCTGAGATACGATAAGTTCATAAAAGACTTAGTCACAAAGAAAAAGACAGTGAGCTATGAATCGGTAGACAATATCCACTATTACAGTGCGATTGCTTCATGACCGCTAGTCAAAAAGAAATCGAATCCAGGGGCATTCACTATTTCATGCACAATTAGTGCATTCAGCTTTGCTAAGGCACTATGTGATCTTGGAGCTAGCATCAACTTGATGCTACTAGCTATTTATCAGCAGTTGGGCTTGGGAGCCCCTAAATCGATGTCAACGCAGTTATTGATGGCCGACCATTTGGTCAAAATTCTAGATGGGATATTATACGATGTGCTTGTGAAGGTGGCCAACTTTAAATTTCCAGCAGACTTCGAAATTCTTGATTGTGAGGTGAACTTTGAAGTACTCATAATCTTGGGTAGATCATTTTTGGCAATCGGAAGAGTGTTGGTGGATATGAAAAGTAATGATTTGAAATTTAAACTCAATAATAAGGAGGTGAAATTCAATATATATCAATAAATGAAACAACCAAGAGACATGAGTGTCGTTTTGGTCATTGACATTGTTGACAAAAATGAGATAGATGTGCAGATTTGTTGTATAAACTTTGGCTGCGATGTTGATGAACTTCGATCAGGAGGACATCGAAGAGTATGATGAGACAGTTAGTGCATTAGATGGAAGGGGTTCATATTCTTATGCTCCAAAGAAGTTAGACCTAAACTTGAAAAATAGGCCAACTCCTCCAGCAAAGCAGTCTATAGAGGAACCACTGATTTTGGAGCTGAAAGAGTTGCAAAGTTATTTGAGATACGTGTTTCTGGGTGAGAAGAGCATACTACCGATGATTATAGCCATAGATTTAGTAGAATGGAAGGTGGAATCACTTTTTTCTATGTTGTTAAAGTTCAAATGGGCTATCGGGTTAACAATTACGGACATCATTAGAATTTCACTGGGTATTTGTACACATAAAATTTAGTTAGAAGAAGAGTGTGTGCCCACCATCGAACATCAACAAAGACTTAACCCACCAATATAAGAGGTGGTAAAGAAAGATATAATCAAATGTCTTGATGCAGGAGTGGTTTACCTAATCTCAGACAGCAAGTGGCTAAGTCCGGTTCAGTGTGTCCCAAACAAAGGGGCATGACGGTGGTGGAAAATGAGAAAAATGAGTTGATTCCATTAAGGTCGGTCACAGTTTGGCGGGTTTGTATAGATTATTAGAAATTGAATTCTTGGACTCTTCCTGATCACTTTCCAATGCCATTTATGTACCAAATGCTTGATAGGTTGGCAAAAAGAGGTTGGTACCGCTTTCTGGATGGGTACTCGGGGTATAATCAAATATCCATTGCACCCGATGACCAAGAGAAGACTACTTTTATATGCCCTTATGGGACGTGCGCCTTGAAGTGGATGCCCTTTGGGCTATGTAACGCTCCTGCAACTTTTCAAAGATGTATGATGTCGATATTATCAGATATGATGGAGGACACCTTAGAAGTGTTCATGGATGCTTTCTCATTGGTAGGTGTTTCTTTTGAAGACTACTTAGCAAACTTGAGTAATATTTTGCAATGCTGTAAAGAGTTCAACCTCGTGCTTAACTAGGAGAAATGTCACATGATGGTGAAATAGGGCATTGTGTTGGGACATAAGATCTCTGAGAAGGGAATTGAAATTGATCGAGCCAAGATAGAGGTAATTGAAAAGCTGCCTCTACCAATCTCGGTGAAGAGAGTTAGAAGTTTTCTTGGTCATGTGGGTTTATACCAGAGATTTATTAAATACTTCTCCAAAATTGCCAATCCATTGTGTAAACTATTGGAGAATGAAGTCAATTTTGCATTTGGTGATGATTATTTGAAGGCATTCCAGTGCCTTAAAGAAAAATTAGTAGTTGCTCCTATTATTATTGCTCTGGATTGGTCTCAACATTTTGAACTGATGTGTGATGCAAGTGGGTTTGCACTTAGAGTTGTTCTTAGTTAGAAAAGAGAGAATCTTTTTCACCCCATTTACTATTCAATAAAGGCACTGAATGGGGCGCAAACGAACTATACGGTTACTGAACAGGAGCTACTAGCTGTGTATATACTTTTGAAAAATTTTGGTTGTATTTGTTGTGCACTAAAGTTGTGGTACATACGGATCATGCTGCATTGAGGTACATAATGTCAAAGAAAGATGCCAAGCCTCAGTTGATTAGATAGGTGTTGCTGCTACAAGAGTTCGACTTTGAAGTCAAAGACCAAAAAGGGTGTAAAAATCAGGTAGCCGACCACTTTTCTAGACTTGAGAACTAAGGAGAGATACTGGATTAGCTAGATCTTGATGACTCATTTCTATGAGAAGGTACTTGCAGCTCCCTCAACATTGTACACTGATACGCAAACTTTTCTAATTTCCTAGTAAGTGACATGATACCAGAAGACTTGAGCTTCTATCAAAGGAAGAAATTTCTTTATGGTGTGAGCAATTACTTCTGGGATGAGCCATATCTGTTTATAATTTATGCTGATAATATCATCAAGAGATATATGCTAGATGTGGACATGTTGAGTATTTTGCAAGCTTATCACTCATCCCCAGTGGGGGGCATCATGTAGGTGATCGCACGGTGGGGAAGATATTGCAAATTGGGTACTATTGGCCTACTATTCACAAAGATGCCCATGAATTTGCCAAAGCTTGTGATCAGTGCCAGCAATAGGGCTCTATCTCTCAAAATTGAGAAATGCCCATGTCCAAAATATTGGAGGTGGAATTGTTTGATGTGTGGGTCATAGATTTCATAGACCCATTTATGAGCTCTTATGGTCACAAGTATATTCTGGTAGAGGTAGACTATGTGTCCAAATGGGTGGGAGCTATAGCTTTAGCAGATAATGAAGGCAAGAGTGTGGTGACGTTCTTAAAAAGGAACATTTTCTCTCTGTTTGGTACTCCTCACATGATTATAAGTGATGGAGGATCCTACTTTTGCAATAAGGTATTTTGTGCAGTATTAGCTAAATATGGAGTAAAACAACACAAAGTGGCCACTCCGTATCATCCACAAACTAGTGGGCAAGCAGAGGTGTTAAACTGAGAGATTAAGATGATATTAGAGAAATCTGTATATGCTAACCAAAGAGATTGGTCTTAGAAACTTGATGATGCACTATGTTCTTATCGTACTGCTTTTAAGATGCCAATATGTATGTCTCTATACCAACTAGTTTTTGGTAAAGCTTGTCATTTGCCAGTAGAGCTTGAGCACAAAGCCTTGTGGGCAATGAAAAAGCTCAATTTGAGTTAGAGTGACACTGTTGACTTGAGGTTGGAACAATTGAATGAAACGAATGAGTTCCGACTTTATGCTTATGAGAGGGTGGCTCTCAATAAGGAGAGAATAAAGTTGTACCATAACAGAAGGATTGAAAAGAGAGACTTCAAAGTGGGTGACTCTATGTTATTTTTCAACTCAAGGTTTAAGTTTTTTTCTAGCAAGTTGAAATCCAAATAGTCTGGATCGTTCAAAGTGACTCAAGTGTGTCCATCCTAAGTAGTAGAGTTCGAAAACAAAGATGGGAAGCTGTTTGAAGTGAATGTCAAGCAATATGTTGGCTCCCCGGAGGTAGTAAAGGTATTATCACTGGTGTATCTTGATAAAGTCTGAGTAATGAAGATACCTGAGTCATGTCGCGATGTTAAATCAGGCGCTAGTGAGAGGCAACCCATATTTTGTTGTTGTAAAATGACGTTTGTTTAGGTTTTGTTTTGTGAGAATGATTGATATTTATGCTAAGTGTGCAGGAAAAGCATAGTAAGTGAAGGAAAAAGAAGGACAAAATTTGTTGAAGGTTGATGGTGCACTTGACAAACCGTCAGTGACCTGATGAACCTTCAACCTGAGTCGCCAATAAGCATACAAAAATCAATCATTCTGGTTAAGGGCTGACGACCCACTCGACGAGCCGCCAAAGCTCTGACGGTCATCAACCTAACCGTCACAAATGATCAAGAATTGAGTGATTCTTATTAAGGGTTGATGGTTCATGTGATGAACCATGACATTGTTGACGAACCATCAACCTAGCCGTCAAATCAGATGTAATTGGGAAGCATTCTATTTATGCCCGATGGTTCACTTGGCAAACCGTTAGTTCATTAATGAATCGTCAGATGAGGCATCACAGGTAAGTTCACTTATCCTTTTAATTTTGAGTCAATAACTTAAACCCACTCCCGAATTGACCCATATCCAACAATGATAAAACCTTAACCTAATACCGACCCAAACCAAACCCAGACCTTATTCTAGCCAAAGCCTTTTAAATAGAACTGATTCAAAAATTGATCAAATTTCTCTCCTAAATCTTTTCCCCTTCCATAATAACTCCCCACTACTCAAAAACCCATAGATCCTATAACATTTCCTACACTCACTTCACAAAGTAGTTACACCCATTACCCAAGCCAAGCCGCTATAAAATCCAATCTCCCCACTCATGTTTATTCATCCTATAGCTGTCTTTGTGTGTTCAAGAAGTTGTTCATATTCAATATT
This sequence comes from Capsicum rhomboideum, assembly GCA_031232105.1. Taxonomy (NCBI): domain Eukaryota; kingdom Viridiplantae; phylum Streptophyta; class Magnoliopsida; order Solanales; family Solanaceae; genus Capsicum; species Capsicum rhomboideum. Next base: position 52,599,284 of record CP124708.1, on the reverse strand, counting down.
TTATCTAGGTATGCTCAAACTCAATTTGTTTTCACTTTAGTTTAAATTTTTTTTTTCCTTCTTCTTTTAGTTTATGGTAAATTGAAGACAACACAACCATTACTATATGTATATATACTCAACAAATAGTTGTGTTGTGCTCAAGTTTGAATTTTGGTGAAACACCCTGGGTGAATTCTAAGTAACCCAGATTAAATAAGTGGAATGGTGGAATTAATGGTGTAAAATAAGATCAAATGCCCAAGAAATGGGTAAGAAGTAATGGGTGTACACCAAGCGTTTGATCAAATGCCCAAGTGAATGAAGTACTTACTAGAAAACCCTGACGGCTTAGGTGACGAACTATCACAAGGATGATGGATCGCCAAGTCAAAATCATCAAGTGGGGGAAAGTATTGAGTATTCTATTTTAGTCTGACGGTTCACTTGAAGAACCTTTAGGATTGTGACAATCCGTCAGGGTTATCCATCATATGTGATGAATAAATTGGAAATAACTGACGGAAATGATTGACAGGCCATCACTAGCATGACAAACCGTCACCCCTAACCGTCAAGAAGAAGCAGTGTTACTGTCATGCTATATTACTTGATGCTTTTTCTTTTGTATAATGCCTAATTGTTTCCCTCTACAGGTACCATGCCTCAAAAGATTCAAACAATAAGAAGTGAAGCGACAAGCAAGAGATACCTCAACTTCAAGACTTAAAGATGAACTAGAAAATGAGGTTGAGGAAACTGAGGCCCTAGCTTACAAAACTAGACAAAGTGAGAAGAAGCTCACCCAGGCCTCTCAGTCTGAAGAGGAGGATAGGTCTTCAAGTGAGAAATCAAGTATCAATGGTGAGAGTGGTAATAGTTTGAGCTCTAACCTAAATGATAAGGGTAATACTGAATTTGCTGAGCAAGAAACAGGTGAGGTAATCCAAAGCAAAGCTCCAAAGGTGTAAGAAACTATTAGATGGAAGGTTGAAGGAGCCGAAAAGCATTATTTGATGACCTTGAACCAACCACCTGCACCACTTGGGACCTACTATCCTACCATTGTCCGCAAATTTTTTGCAAATTATTTGGTTGTCCTTGAGAAAAATTGCACGAAGGGGAAAAAGGTTAGTGACATGAGAATGTTTGTGTGAGTTTCGACTTATGGGGTGTCCATGGATATCTCGGAGCACACAATCAACCAAATTCTGTTTGGCCAGATTTATTTGGCTCCAACCATCACCCCAGAGTTTGATCATCGAATGATGACAGCTTCTACTCAGCAGCCATGGTTAGACCAGATACTGACAGAGAGTGGAGAGCCTTCATGGTTGAAAATAAGGAACGGATAGCCAAATCATCATTGAGTTTCGTAGCAAAGTTTTGGTGGGCGGTGGTTATACTTCAATTGATACCAACAGGTGGTGATGCGAACCTTGATGAACCAAGAGTTGTTTTGACTGCGAGTTTGATGGCAGGGTTGAAGATCAACTTTAGCCAAATAATTGATGATGAGTTGTTTATGAGGGCTATCAAGACTGCAACTTCCTTACCATTTCTTTGTCTAGTTACAAAACTTTGTAAGCAAGCAAAAGTACCTATCATTAGTGGAGTATATAATGAGGTACAGGCCATAAAGAGACAAGATATTAATAAGACAAGAGATGGTTAACCGCCACCGTTTGGTCCCCAATATCAAACCACTCCAGAGGCGCTCGGTATTCTTGTAAGTACACTATTTCCACTCACCATTATTGATATACAAGGTGCTTTAGTGGAATCTAGGGCTACTACTATGCCCCTGAATAGTGAGACGACCGACACTGCTTCCATGGCACATGATTATTCAGAATATCGGTTCACCCTTAAAAGTTTTGTGAAAGTGGTCAAGAAACAAAAGAAATTTAAGAAGCAGTTAAGTTCTTAGGCTCAACAATTCAAACTATTTATGGATGTGGTCATTGTTGGTGCTCTGAAACCATACGTTAATCTACATACCCGTATGGATGACATGGAGGAGTGAGTGAATAACAGGCTGAGAGAGATGTCAATCTCATATTTGGCCAAGTTTACGGCCGAATTAAAGAAAGCACTAGATGACATTGCCATACTGAAAACATCCCCCACCACTAGAGTCCTTGATCTGAAGATTGTGGAATCAGATGAAGACGACCAAATACTTGATTTGATGGGGTGTCCTATTGAAGATAAAGGTAAGGGACCTAATAAAAGTGGAGATAAAAAGAAGTCAAAGAAAAGGAAGCATCAAAATGAGACACCGGGGAATACAGACTTGAGGAGGGCAATGAATCCCTCCAAGAAAAATGAACAGTTAAGGAAGAAATATGAGCAAGATCGCCTCGCGAGAGTTTTTTTGAGTTTGGCACCTGGAGTTGGGCCCACACTATCGGTGTTGCCTACTCCCACTCTAATTCTTACAGATATTATTGATAATGTGAGTACCCTAGTTGATATTGGGGTCACTGTTACATATGTTGAGGCTGTAAAGGCCTCCAAAGATTCGGCAGCCTCCAAAGCCTAAGGGCTTCACAGGTATTCCTTCTTCTGAGTTTTTATTTATATTTTTGATATATTAAGGACAATGCATATTTTTTTTATTAGGGGTGGGGGTACCTGTGAGTCTGTCACCACCAAGGGTTTTTGTTGTCGTGTTTCTTTTTCATCGATATGCTATCTAATAGAACTGGCATGTTTAGGTTTATTGTTTTGTGTTGATTAAGTTAGACTGTAGCAATCAAATGTGTTGGTTTTGTGATCTTTTTGTATATTTTGTGAAAAATGGAGACCCCTTCAAAAATATTAACCATTTTTTGCACTAAGAGCATATATTCTCATGGTTGACTATTTGGATCTTCACATATCATTAGCATATATGGATGTAATAATTCTACTTAAGCTTAATTGCCATAAGGATAGTGAGTATTAACATATGTCTTGTGTGCTAATTATGTGTGAGCTATTTTGCATTTTTCTAATTTTGTGTATGCACCTAGAACTTGCTTGGTCTATTCGATTTAAGTTGTAAGTCATCGATTAGGAAATGATCACAGGCCCTATTTGAATCTAGCCCACTTAACCTAAAGAATTGTCCAAATGATGTTAATAAACCCCTTGATCCCTGTTTGAGCTATTTAGACTTCCTTATTTAATAATTGTTTACCTTCCCTTTTATATTGTTAAACCTCTGTCTTGGCCCTGGTCCCTTCTTAGACATCATGTTCCTCAACTCAGGCAAATTGCCTAAGTTGAGGGTGGTTACTATAGATGTTTATGATGAATGTAAAAAAGTTATGAAAAGAATGGTTGTGGAAAAAAGAAGAGCCATGAGTGAGCACAAAGAAAGGAAAAGAAAAAAAAATAAAAAGAGAGAAAAAAACAGAAATAAAAAGGTCTAAAAGGTGTGACACACTCGGTAATAGAATAAAGGCAAATTCCTTAGTTAAGTGGAAATGAGTGCGTATTCATGTCAAGGAGGGATGAGTTACTAATCCCCAAATACATCCTACCAACACCTAAGCCATCATTACAAGCCTAGGAAAGCCCTACAGTGATCTTGATCTGCATCCTAAAAAATTGAACTAGGATAGTAATGGCAAGACTATGGGTTCGTGTGTACATTATTGGAAACTTTCTTGTGAGTGTGAGTGATTTTTCCAAGTCCCTGATTAAACTTACATATATGTAAGGGACTTCTTCTTAGCAGGGACTCATAAGGCACCGTTGATCTCTTATTGTCTTGATAGTGTTGATGGTGCAAGTAGATTGTGCATTGATATTGTAATGATATGCTTAGCTCCAAACTTGTGACATGTTGAATGATGGTTATGAGATGATTTGAAAAAGGTGGAAAATGGGGTGAGTTTTGGAAAGGAACTAAAAACTTCAAATTGATTGTTGCAGTATAACTTAATTATCACGTGTTAAAGCATCTTAGGATTAGGTTTTGTGTTGTTTCTTGAGGACAAGCAAACAATCTAAGTTGAGGGTGTTGATGTGCTATCTAATAACGACACATTTTACGCATTTAACTAAGGATAATCATGAGTTTTCAAGAAACTATTTGTAGTTTTCATGTTGTTCTATGTTTAAATTATAGGGAATTAGGCTAAGGACAAAAAGAGTGAGACTATGCTAAGAAATTCTCTGTGACGGCTCAGCTGACTAACCACCAAGGTTGTGACAAACTGTCACTCTAGATGTCAAGCTTAAATAGAATAGATAGGCAAGAGAAGTCAGGTGACGGCTCAGCTGATGAGACATCAAAGCTTCGATGAGCCGTCACCCAAATCGCCAGGCCTAAGCAGAATCTATGCAAGTAAAAAAGCTAGGTGATGGCTCAGCTAGAAATATACCAAGGCGCCGATGAGTTATCACCCCAACCGTCAAGAGAAAAAAACTGTAGTCCATACTGAAGCCAATTAATGGCTCATCCGGTGATATGTCACCTGCATGATGAGCCGTCAAATGTGGCATCAATATTTAAGCGGAAATCCAGATTTTAAATTTTATTTCCCATTTTCCTGGAGCCAATAAATACCCAGCTTAGGGTTTAGAATAGGCATCTTTTGACACTAAGAATATTTTCATGTCTTATTTTCTTTGAAAAAATGATATTGTGGTGTAGAAATGTTACGTTGTGCTATTTTTGCCTAGAATTGAAAGCTTATATTTCTTCGTTGTAAGATTCAAATTTTACATTATGAAATCTATTGCTTTCATCTTCTTCTTTACTATGAGTAGCTAAAAACCCCATAACTAGAATTGTGGAATTCTTGGTTGAATATCAATTCTAGGGTTAATGTTGGTGTGAATTTGGATTATACTTGTAATTGCATTGTAACTTCTTCAATTTTATTGATTTCTAATGGTTGCAAACATTAGAACAAGCCTAGGTTAACTTTCTTAAATAAAGAGGTTAAAACCAGGAAAAGGAGTTAACAACGAGAATTTGGAGTTTCCAACCTCCATCTAATAAAGAATGCTCTAACGAGATTATTCACTTGAAGCTATAATCGAGTTATATTTCCATCCCCTTGAGTTTGAAAGAATTAAAGAGATAATCACCTAATTAGGTTGGGGAAGTACTTAGTGAACATTTGGATTTGATTACTTTACAAATACTTGTGTTGATCTAAATTTATCATCGACTTGACCCGGAAGTGATAGGAAACCAAGATGAACACAATCCTAGTTCGTCTCTCTATTGATAAAAGTCCATGAATTTATTGTTGAACACTTGAAATAAACTAAATTTGAATTCATAAATTACTTATAAAACCCTCCATTTCATGGAAATTGCCGACTATAGTCACTTGAACCACATATGATTTAATTATCACCATATTCCATGAGGGATTTGACCCCAACCTTTGTTGGGTTATATATTTAACAATGACCGCTTACGCTTCTTAAGGGAGTTGTAATTTGGGAGTATCAACACCTACCTATATATATATACTTGGATCTGCATACATATATTCATACATTCATATACATGGATCATGGTTCGATTCGAAGGAAAATATTGGTTTTGCCTCTTGAAAAGATTGTATCACCTTTAAATTTGGTCTGAGGTACGATTTTGGTCCATTTTCGATTTAATGTTCCTATTGATGTGTCCTACGCATGATTTCAGGTGGAGGTATAATTTTGAGTTTTACTTTTTTACATTTCTTAATTAGTCCGAGGTAAGATTTTGGGTGGCCTGAGGCACGATTCTGGGTTTTACTTTTCTGCATTGGCCAATATTGCATTGCATCACTTCATATTGCAAGGCATTATATGTATATATATATATATATAATTTACCTTTTCTTTCTTATATGGTTAGGAAGAGGTTGTCAACAGGCAAGGACGAGGCTCATGTGCCTGTTGCTAGTGCCCCAGCTAAGGATCGGGGCAAAGGTCGACCTAGAGGTCTAGGTCGAGAATAAGCTATGGCACCAGCTCAAGGTTAGGATAGATCACCATATTAGAGCCAAAGATAGAGGTAGAGGACCTATTGCATCAGCCAGAGGGTATGGGGTGAGCAGAGGTTTTACCAGGATTTGTGGCCATGCCTGTTCTTTAGGATACCATGGTTAGGATATTGATATTTCTAAAGGGTATGTCATAGGTGGTGTTTTGTTGGGCACTTCATGTGGTTTTCAGGTCAGGGATGAGGCACAGACTTCATCCCAGGCAGTCACATAAGATGTTCAAGTTACATGGGTATGGCTTGCTATTGTGGCTTCCCATTTATAGGTGTTGCTAGTGTGGGTTATCGCTCGGCCTATTATAGCCAGACCATTGATGACTATTGAGGAGTAGAAGATGTTTGATTGGTTTTTTTGATTGGGTCCTTCTAGGTTTTCTAATGCTCTGGGGATGGATGTATATATATACTTGGATCTGCATACATATATTCATACATTCATATACATGGATCATGGTTCGATTCGAAGGAAAATATTGGTTTTGCCTCTTGAAAAGATTGTATCACCTTTAAATTTGGTCTGAGGTACGATTTTGGTCCATTTTCGATTTAATGTTCCTATTGATGTGTCCTACGCATGATTTCAGGTGGAGGTATAATTTTGAGTTTTACTTTTTTACATTTCTTAATTAGTCCGAGGTAAGATTTTGGGTGGCCTGAGGCACGATTCTGGGTTTTACTTTTCTGCATTGGCCAATATTGCATTGCATCACTTCATATTGCAAGGCATTATATGTATATATATATATATAATTTACCTTTTCTTTCTTATATGGTTAGGAAGAGGTTGTCAACAGGCAAGGACGAGGCTCATGTGCCTGTTGCTAGTGCCCCAGCTAAGGATCGGGGCAAAGGTCGACCTAGAGGTCTAGGCCGAGAATAAGCTATGGCACCAGCTCAAGGTTAGGATAGAGCACCATATTAGAGCCAAAGATAGAGGTAGAGGACCTATTGCATCAGCCAGAGGGTATGGGGTGAGCAGAGGTTTTACCAGGATTTGTGGCCATGCCTATTCTTTAGGATACCATGGTTAGGATATTGATATTTCTAAAGGGTATGTCATAGGTGGTGTTTTGTTGGGCACTTCATGTGGTTTTCAGGTCAGGGATGAGGCACAGACTTCAGCCTAGACAGTCACATAAGATGTTCAAGTTACATGGGTATGGCTTGCTATTGTGGCTTCCCATTTATAGGTATTGCTAGTGTGGGTTATCGCTCGGCCTATTATAGCCAGACCATTGATGACTATTGAGGAGTAGAAGATGTTTGATTGGTTTTTTTGATTGGGTCCTTCTAGGTTTTCTAATGCTCTGGGGATGGATGTATATATATAATTGGATCTGCATACATATATTCATACATTCATATACATGGATCATGGTTCGATTCGAAGGAAAATATTGGTTTTGCCTCTTGAAAAGATTGTATCACCTTTAAATTTGGTCTGAGGTACGATTCTGGTCCATTTTCGATTTAATTTTCCTATTGATGTGTCCTACGCATGATTTCAGGTGGAGGTATAATTTTGAGTTTTACTTTTTTGCATTTCTTAATTAGTCCGAGGTAAGATTTTGGGTGGCCTGAGGCACGATTCTGGGTTTTACTTTTCTGCATTGGCCAATATTGCATTGCATCACTTCATATTGCAAGGCATTATATGTATATATATATATATAATTTACCTTTTCTTTCTTATATGGTTAGGAAGAGGTTGTCAACAGGCAAGGACGAGGCTCATGTGCCTGTTGCTAGTGCCCCAGTTAAGGATCGGGGCAAAGGTCGACCTAGAGGTCTAGGCCGAGAATAAGCTATGGCACTAGCTCAAGGTTAGGATAGATCACCATATTAGATCCAAAGATAGAGGTAGAGGACCTATTGCATCAGCCAGAGGGTATGGGGTGAGCAGAGGTTTTACCAGGATTTGTGGCCATGCCTATTCTTTAGGATACCATGGTTAGGATATTGATATTTCTAAAGGGTATGTCATAGGTGGTGTTTTGTTGGGCACTTCATGTGGTTTTTAGGTCAGGGATGAGGCACAGACTTCAGCCCAGGCAGTCATATAAGATGTTCAAGTTACATGGGTACGGCTTGCTATTGTGGCTTTCCATTTATAGGTGTTGCTAGTGTGGGTTATCGCTCGACCTATTATAGCCAGACCATTGATGACTATTGAGGAGTAGAAGATGTTTGATTGGTTTTTTTGATTGGGTCCTTCTAGGTTTTCTAATGCTCTGGGGATGGATGCTTATGAGTTTCTAGTGAGTTATTAGGGGAGGTTGCATAACCTTAGATTAGGTGAGTCGTATGGGATTGACTACACAATATTTTAAATAGTGGGACCAGCTAAGCAATGTTGGATAATGTATCATGAGTTTAGGCCAGTTGGCTCACTTTTGATGACTTGGGCATAGTTCTTTGAGGCTTTCTTAGGGAAGTGTGTACCACATAGCATGGGAGAGAGGTAGAGAGATGAGTTTATTGATTTGTAGTAGTGTTCTATGTCTATTTCTTAGTACAAAATAAGATTTCACGAGTTGGATAGACATGCTTCTATGATTCTTTCTACCGAGCATAAGAGAGTGCAGAGGTTTGTTAGGTGGTTGATTTTACCACTCTATTTGATTATAGAGCATATAATGGCTATTTTGTGTACATTTCTTCAAGTTTTTGACCATGCAAGGACTATTGAGAAGATATGATGCAAGGCATATGAAGGTGGTTACAAGAGGCCTCATTGTAAAGGCAATTTTAGCGGTTCTTTATCTAGAGGCATGGGTTTTCATGGTAGAGGTCATCATAACTTTTAGCCTATAAGTCCCATTTAGGAAGCGCTATAGATAATGGGGGGTGATTATTCGGGTTATATTGGGTAGAATGGTTAGAGCTAGGGTCAGGCTTCATAGGGTTTGTATTTTGGGTATTCAGGTTGTGGTGACTATTTTGGTTTGACAAGGTTGTCACATCAGGGTATGTCTGGAAGAGGGTGTTATAAGTGTGGTGAGATAGGGCATTTTCCCTGGGAGTGTCCCAGACTCAGGCACGACAAGAAGCAGGGTCAGTAGATGCATCCATCCAGGGGTAGTGCACAGAGTAGTAGGGGTGTGTCTCAGCCAGGCTGGTCAGGTGATCGTACAGGTACTCAGTCCAGGGGAAGACATGGTTATTCATATGCTTTTTTTGGTAGGCCTGAGGTTGAGGCTTCATATGCAGTCATCAGTTTGTCAGCATCCAACTTCTATATATTATGATCCGGGGTCTACCTATTCATATGTATCTGCCTACTTCGCTATTTGTTTGGATTTGTTTTGTGAGCCTTTACTTGTGCCTATGCGTGTAGCTACTCCTATAGGAGATTCTTTAGTAGTAGACCAAGTGCATCGATCCTATATTGTGATCATATTAGGGTATAACATCTGGGTAGATTTGTTATCCTAAACATGGTAGATTTTGACATGATTTTGGCCATAGATTGGTTATCTCCTATTATGTGGTCTTGGATTGCTTTGCCAAGATTGTGACCCTGGTTATGCTGGATATCCCTTAAATTGTGTGGAAGGGAACCAATAGTCATGTGCCAAAGGTATTATATCATAAATACAGGTGCGGTGGTTGGTTAGGAAGGGGTGCTTAGCTTACCTAGCATACGTTTGTGATACTAGTGCTGACACTCCTTCACTTGAATCAGTTTCTGTGATCAGTGAGTTTGCAGATGTATTTCCTATAGATTTACTTGGTCGTCTTCTGCCTAATCCTAATGTTGACTTTCATATTGTTGTTGAGTCGGACACTCAACCTATTTCTATTCTGCTATATCATATGACATAAGTAGAGTTGAGGGATTTAAAGTAGAAGCTTTATGATCTTTTGAGTAAGGGGTTTGTTAGGCCTAATATTTCTTTATGGGGTGCTCTTATCCTGTTTGTGAATAAAAAAGATAGATCCTTGTATATATGTATTGTCAGCTAAATAAGGTGACTATTAAGAATAGGTACTTGATGTTGCATAATGATGACTTGTTTGACCAGCTTCAAGATGCATTCGTGTTTTCTAAGATAGACTTAAGATCGGACTACCACCAGGTGAGGATCAGGGCAGCAAATGTTCTTAAGACCATACTCATTAAGGCCACTATGAGTTCTTAGTTATGTCTTTTGGCTTAACCAATGCCTTAACGACATTTATGGAATTGATGAACATAGTGTTAGGGACCTATTTAGACTCATTTGTGATAGTGATTATTGATGACATCTTAGTTTACTCGAGGAGTAGGGAGGAGCATGAGCAACATTTAAGAGGTTTGCTCCAGACTTTGACGGATCAGTGGTTATATGCCAAGTTCTCTAAGTGTGAGTTTAGCTTGAGTCCATGGCATTCTTGGAATATGTGGGGTCTAGGGATGGAATTATTGTGGATCAAGCAAAGATTGAGTCACTTCGTGGCTGGGCTAGGCCTATGATGTACCGACTAAGGATGGCACATTATGCATCTTTAACTAAGGATAAACATAAGTTTTCAAGCAACCTTTGATGTTTTTAATGTGTCTTGTGTTTAATTTCAGGAAATAAGCCCAACGAATGAAAAGAAAGAAAAGTGTACTGCAAATAGGGTGCAACGAAGCCTTTGACGGACAGTCAGAGTCTTGAGGGATCACCACACCTCCTGTCAAGTCAAAAAAAATTGATGGGAAACTGAAGCTGGGTGACGACTCAACTGAAGGGCCGTCAGAGGCTTGGCGGACCGTCACCCAGGTCGTCAACTCTTAAACAGAAAAGGGTATAAAATGGAGCTAGGTGATGGCTTGGCCAGTGGGCCGTCAGGACCTCGGTGGACCGTCACCCAAACCTCCAAGACAAAATAGAATAGGAAGTTAATGGGACTCTTTTGACAGTTCCGATGACGGACCATCACCTCTCCAACGAACCACCAGGCAACTTTTTCGAGTTGAAGTGGCAATCCAGTTTTGAATTTTAAAACTCACTTTCTTTGGAGCCTATAAATACCTAATCTAGGGTTTAGAATAGGCAATCTTGCATACTAGGTGATTTTTGTAAAGTATATTTCCTCTGGCGACACTATTTTCATAGGGCAAAAATTAAAATATTCTTGGTTGGATTCAAAGATTGAGATTCTTAATTTCCCTTTGGTGAGAATTACTCTTTACGTTATATGAATTATCTGTTTCTTCTTATTTCTTATCATGAGAGGCTAAAAACCCTAAAACTAGGGTTGTGGAATCTTTGATGGAAATCACATTTAGGGTTTGTGTGTATTGAATTTGTGTTAACCTTGTGATTATATTACTAATTCCTTTGGTTTAATGAATCTCTAGTGGTTGCAAACACTGGAGAAAAGCCCTAAATTAATTTGCTTGAACAAAGAGGTTAACAATAGAAAAAGGATTTTGTAACAAAAATTTGGAGCTCTTAACCTCCAAATAAAGATTAATGCTTTGACGAGATTAGTTTTGGGAGGATTAAATCAGGTTATATTTTTGTCAGCTTAAGTTAGAGAGAATTAAAGTGTAAACTCATCTATGTAGGTTGAAGAACACTTATATGGATATTTGAAATCGATCACCTAATAATTGCATGTGTTAATACTAATTCATGTTTCACATAATCCCGAAGTGATTGGAAACCAAGGTGAACACAGTCCTAGTTTATCCTTCTCCATTGTATTACAAAGTTGACCATTACTTTATTAAAATTGAAGTTAATTAACAAGAATTCAACAAAACCCCCTGTTTCACAGAAATTGCCGACTAATTATAATTTAAACTGCATACAACTTAATTTACACAATATTCCCTATGGGATTCGACCCCAACCTTTGTTGGGTTCTATATTTGACGACGACCGCTTACACTCTTTAAAAAGGAGTTATAGTTTGGGCGTATCAGCCTACTTCTACTACTAAGGTTTGGAGTTTCGTTCAGTTGGTAGGTCAAAACAGATAATTTATAGAAGTATTTTCTCTGATTGCAGTGCCATTTACTAGATTGACTTAGAAGAATGACCCTTTCCAGTGGTCTGAAAATTACTAGGAGAGCTTTTTGAAGCTCAGGGCCTTATTGATTTCAGCTCAAATTCTAACTCTTTCTGTTGAGGTCTAAGGGTTTACTATCTATTGTGATGCTTCCAGAATTGATTTGGGTTGTGTGTTATGCAGCGGGGTAGAGTTATTATATATACCTTCTAAAAGTTGAAGGTCATGAGAGGAACTATCCCACCCATGGCTTAGAGCTAGCAGTGATAGTCTTCAAATTAAAGATTTGGCAACACTATCTATATGGGGTTCATTGTGAGATCTTCACCGACCATCATTGTAGTACATCTTCAACTAGAAGGACCTTAATTTAAGGCAATACAGGTGGTTGGAGTTGCTTAAGGACTATGATATTTTGATTATTTACCATCCTGGCAAGGCAAATATGGTATCAGATGCCATGAGCCAAAAGGCATTGAGTATGGAGAGTTTGGCCTTTCTTGTAGCTCAAATTTGACTTTTGGCTTTGGACATTCAGTCCTTAGCCAATCGGTTCATTTGTCTTGACATTTTTGAGCCCTAGTGGGTATTTGCTTGTAAGGAGGTTAGATCCATGTTGTTAGAGCAGATTCAAGCATATCAGTTTAAGAATAAGAAATTAAGGTTGATTCGAGAAAAGGTATTGAAAGGTGAGCCTAGGAAAATGACCATAGATTCAGAGGGTGTATTGAGGAGCGAGAATCATATCTATGTTCCTAGGGTTGGAGACTTGGTTTGATTGATTATGGAGGAGGCCTATTGTTCCAAATATTTTATTCATCCAAAGGCAGCACAGATATACCAGGACTTTGAGAAAATTATTGGTGGTGCAGGATGAAGAGGGATATTATAGATTTTGTATATAGGTACTTGAACTGTCAGCAAGTGAAGTACGAGCACTTGAGGTCAGGCAATTTAATTCATAGGCCACCCATTCCGTAGTGGAAGTGGGAGTAGATAGCTATGGACATCGTAGTAGGATTTCTATACTTTTGGGGGGTTTGATTCTATTTGGGTCATTGTTGATAGGTTGACCAATTTCGCTCACTTCCTATCGGTTCAAAATTCTTATAATTTAGAGAGGTTTGCTCAAATATATATTCAGGAGATAGTCCATCTACATGGGGTTCCTATTTCTATTATCTCGTACTCGGTTCCTATCATATTGTTGGAGGTTGATTCAGAAGGAGTTAGGTACCTAAGTTAAGCCCTCAGATTGATGGTTAGTCTAAGCAGACTATTCTAGTTTTGGAGGATATGATTTGGGCATGTGTTATTGATTTAGGGTGTCAGTGGGACTAATTCTTGGCCTTGGCAGAGTTTACATATAATAATAGTTACCATTCGAGTATTCAGATGGCTCCATTTGAGGCATTATATGGTAGGAGGTGTAGGTCTCCAATAGGTTGGTTTGATGGTTTTAAGGTTAGATCGTGGAGCACTAACTTGTTGCATGATTTTATTAATAGGGTACGGGTGATTCTGGAAAAGCTTTGTACAACTTAAAGTAGGTAAAAGAGCATGTTGACCGGTGGGTGTAAGATGTAAAGTTTATGGCTGGAGATAGGGTATTTCTTCGGGTGTCGCCCATTAAGGGTGTGATGAGGCTCAGGAAGAAGGGAAAGCTCATCCCTAGGTTCATCGATCCATTTAAGATCCTACAGTATGTTAGTGATGTGGCTTATGAGTTAGCGTTGCCTCCAACTCTTTTAGGTGTTCATCTGGTGTTCCATGTATGTATCTATGTTGAGGTGATACATTCTAGATAAGTGTCACGTGCTTCAGTGGGATTCTGTTCAGTTAAATGAGACTTTAGCTTTCAAGAAGGAGCCTGCAGCTAGTAGATAAACACGTCTGAGAACTAAAGTCTAATGGATTCCATCGGTGAAAGTTCAATGGAGGCATCGTCTAGTCGAACAAGCTACTTAAGAGACCTAGCTGGATATGTGGACCAGTTATCCTTATCTTTTCGAGCCTACATGTACCTCTATCCTTTGACTTTCGAGGACAAAAGTCATTTTTAGTAGTAGATGATAATGACCTTTCTGGTCATTTTCTTATTTTCGTGCATTTTTACTATTTTGACCTCTCCATAGTTTCTATTCAATATTTATGGTCTGCATATATGGGTGATTTGGTTCTCGGGGAATTCTGTTGGTTTTAGGCTAGATTTCAATTTTAGAGTTTTGAACTTGAAAGGGTTTGACTTTGGTCAACATTCTTAGAAAGGGGCTAGGATGAGAATTCTAATAGTTTTGTTAGCTTCAGAAGGTGGATTTTGGGTTAGGAGGGACCTTTGGTTCAGGTCCTGATACTTTAAGACTCATTTCGGGTGCATGATGGATTTTCGATAAATTTAGGAAAGTATTGACTTTGGTCAACATTTCATCAAGATGAGCCTTTTCATCGATTCCATTGAGTCCAGAATATCATTTTCAATTGGGTAGCATATTCGATTTGCATTCATGGGATTTTAAACGAATCTCGAGTGTTCATTTGGGACTTATTTTGAACTTAGCTTATGCTGGTTTTTCAACTGGTGGTGCAGAGCATTTTTCCTCTTTGCGTTCGAGATAGGCCCTTCGCGTTCGCGATGTTCTAGAAAGTTGGGCTTTGCGATCTCGAAAATGAGTTTGTGGGATTCAAGTCAGCTTACTCTTCACAATTGAGAGAACAGTCATCACGTTCATGATGCTTTGGGCAAGTGTGGTCCCACGATCGTGAAGGGGTCTTTGTATTCGCGATGAAGGACCTATATCAGTATTTATATTTCCAAGTTCGTCTTCATCATCATTTCACTCTAAAAATTGAAGTGGAGAGCTTAAGAGAGCTGGTTCTTATGGATTTTCTTCACATAAGTGCCCTGGTAAGTTTTTTTATGCCTCCATCATGTATTTCCCATGATTATTAAGCATAATTTCTGTCTTAATTCCATCAAATTCGAGCTTGAAGTCCTAAATTCCTCTTTGATCTTTTGGTACTTTTTGGGCTGTTTTGAGCCCCGAATTGATTCCTATCTTTTCCCAACCATTGGGTGCGAGTTTCTTACCCTATGGTAATGTTAATTCCAAAGAAAAAATTTGATTTCACCGACGGATTCCGAGGGTTGATTTTTGACCCAATTTATGGCCTGATTTTCATATTATCAATACGGGTGTCATTATTCTTGTATTAACAAGTAGGTTACATTCTTTATAGATTGGCAGCCATCTGGGGCTTTACAGAATAAGAAGGCTTCGTGTAACGATTTGCGATTTGTGGTTGGATCCAAAAGTAGGTTACGACTTCATTTTCTTTAATACTTATCTCGGGTAGCTGATATAGCATATAAATTGCTTGATGGATAGAGGTATTGTTGGTTAGGATTATGTTTTAACTCAAATTTCTAAATTGTTGGCCTACTCTGGGAACGTTAGAATAGTATTCTTACTTAGGCCTTAGTTTAGGTTACTTGTTTAGTACTAGGTTTATATTAGGAATCCCTAGCTTAGGTCGAGGTAGGATTTCGTGGTAGGATGGGTTCTTATGGTTGATTTACTTTGATACGTTTTTTCCTTCTAGTTTTTTCATTATGTCATGAGGTTGTGGGGCCTGAGGCCCAAGGATTTGTATTGGATTGGGTATCGATTGGTTGTAGCTTGGTATGAAGGGAGACTTTTCTTAATTTGTGTATATCTTCCAATATATATATATATACATACATACATACTTATATCTGCACACATATGTTCATACATTCATATACATGGATCGTGGTTCAATTCGAAGGAAAATACTAATTTTGGCTCTACAATTTTGATCCATTTCCAGTTTAACTTTTCTATTGATGAGTCCGAGGCACAATATTAGGTGGTTCGAGGTATAATTTTGGTTTTTACTTTTCAACATTTGCTGATGAGTTTGAGGTATGATTTTGAGCAGCCCAAGGTATAATCCGGGGTTTACTTCAACACATTTCATTGCATCACTCCATACTGCATGGCATCATGTATATATATTTTATGTACTATTGATTATTTTGTTTTAAAACTAAGCTAAAAAAGTAACAATACGAAGTAAGAAAGTAGAGATCAAGAGAAGATAGTTTACCTATTCTTCTAAATATCAAGTGTTTCAAGTGTCACCAATATAATACACAAGTCCTCTATTTATAGGATTACATTGAGGAGCATCAAAAGGTGTCATAAATATGACATTAATCCTTGAGAATTATAAGGAAAGATCAAGAGGAAAGGTTATGGTGGAGCGGGAGTTAATATCATAATGGTTGAGGAGTTGTGGAGGATTTATATCTAGAGTACTGGACAACTGCATACAATGTATTTTATAACACTCTCCCTTGGTTGTCCATAGATGATGTGCCTCATTAAAACCTTACTAGGAAAAAATTCGTGGAAAAAAATTCTAGTGAAGGAAAAACAGTACACTATTTTTTTAATACGCATTATTTGTTGCTTCCTTAAATATCATGCCATCAAAACTAAGTGGGATAAAACATTGGCCAAGGGAAAAAGGTACAGAGCGTGTTTACTTCCCCTGATAAAAACATCACTTGATATATCAGAGATAATAAATTTTTATTTCATATAACAACTTCTCGAATGTTGAGATCATCAGTCCTTGTGAGCTATTTTGCCAAACTCTAGGAGTAATATCATCGAAGATTTTGTCTGAAAAAGTACTTTGCTAAAATGTACTTTATTTTTGTTTTATTAGATATATTCTTCTTTGAATTGAGCTTTGCAGGTAGCATTATCTTCAACATTATTGGAATCTTCTTTTCAAAGAAAACCCACACATATCCTATCTGTTGAGTCATTTGCTTTATACGTTTCAAGTATCTTGGCTGGACTTGAAAGTATCAATAATTGAATGCCTTGTAAAATATGCTCAAATGCAAATAGATAACTCCCGTATGATCAAACTTAATGTAAATCAAATAACCTTCATGCATTTGCATAACCAACAATCCTTTGACAATATTAGTTTGAGATAATAAATTCATATTAATATATATTTGATTTCACTCAAATATCTCCACATAAAAGTGAAATTATGTCTTTCTCACATTAACAAAAATATTATTTTATGTATAAAAATAACAGGACACATAAGTGCACCAATTGCACTAAAACATGATACTTTCTAACCATTTTCATGAGATCGAAATCGATCTTTTTTATGTTAAGCGATATTACAACCATTGGAGAACTATTCAATGGAATCGATTTAAAACATTTTTAAATCCTTCAAGGATTTTCATATAACATTTATCGTCTAGCTAGTTTTTATATAACCTTTATCGTCTATCAAGACATGACAACTATTCATTATACGTATTCAAGTATTTCAGTGTTGCCAGACTGAAAGAAACCTCATTGCATCCATCACAGGAGAATACATCTCCTAACATTAATACCATGAATTTTGCGAAAAAATACCATGAATTTTGCAAAAAAACTTTATTCCCCAAGGCACAAGCCGTACTATATATCTTACAGTTTTACTTTTAGCACAATAACCCATTTGTACCCCACTGACATTATACCTTGGTCTTTGGACTATAATTCCAAATATTCACTTTCTCAAGTGAAACAAAATACTTAAATCGCATATTTTATTTGTCTAATCATAATTTTTCCATATTGTTTGAAATATTTAATCCCAAGATCCTCGTTACCATTTATAATGGTGAGTGCTACATTATATCAAAAATACCATGGACGGTTATTTCATACCGTTTTCAATACGACATGACTTATCGAGATCTTTTTTTTTTTTTTTTAGGTATCTAAACCTTTTCTATGGTTTTATAAAGTGTTATGTCATGGTTTTCTTTAAAGAACTTGTCTCATTATCATGACCATTTTTATTATTTGCTTCTCTCCTTCTTCAAGTAGTTTTCTATTTGGAACCAATTGGACTATCACACTTTAGGCATGCCATAGACTCTGTCTTTCAAGAACTTCTCATTGGAGCATTTACAACTGAATTATAACATTTGGTCAGAAATACATCTGGAAATTGTTTGCAACATTTTGCAAATGAATTATTTCTTGAACTTCAAGTTTACATTTTTTACAAGGATCTAGATAATTCATTCTACTCATTTTAGTTGTTAATCATATTTTCCCCTAATGTTAGAAACTCTAAAATTTACCCCAACCTCATTTTAGGGACCCACTCCTGTGTGTAGTGGAGTTATTAAATCATATAACACACATTTAAATATTTTAGATGGGAATAATTTGGTTTCTGACCTTGAACCAATAATATAGAGGAACTTTGTTGGCTAGATGAATACAAATACAGCTACATTAAAATAATACATCTCATAGCAAATTTCTTTTGGGAGATTTGTTCTCATAATCAATGGTTTAGCTATAATTGGAGGCATATAATTTCTACTAAACCAACCAACATTATCAACTTTTATAGTTTGAAACCATGCTCTTAATTTAACAATTTGAGCAAACAACCTTGTAAAAATCAAAAAATCAAATTGCAAGTTGATAGCAAAGCGCATGTGATCAACCATAGATGCATCTCATTTCTTAATAAGCGGTCCAGATGGCATGTGAATGGTCCCATATTCACCTTGTTTTACGTTCCAAAAATTTAGTACAACCCTAACTTTAGCCGATATAATATTTTATCATGATAACAACCACATGAATTCTCAATTATTTTTGCATCACATTTAACTAGGATGGCAACCGGTCATGCCAACTTATATATTTTTTGTAAAATTTTAGTTTAATATAGAATGTGATTTCATCGCCATGCTCATATTTGTATTAACAAATAGGAGAAAAATGGGTAGCCTTCACATAAAAAGTTATACCCCATTTTGATTGTAGTAATTGGAAGATATAAAATCTTTTCATAATTTATAGTCTCAATATAATAATAATTTTTTTCTTCTCAATTTTCATGAAACTTAGAAAGTTTTTTTTGGAGACTTACTACAATCTCAATATCATGAACAATTTCATTCATCTGTGTAGTAACACATTAGCTTTTTCGAAGCTATCAAATACTTGTGTACTACCTCATATTCCAAAACACCACAACTATGGTGAACATTTCCTTTAAGGAGAAAACTATATGTACCCAACCAATGACAAATTTGTGTAGCCACACAATAACATTTATTTTTGGTCATGACCACAATCTTTATATGAAAGACTTATTTCTTTCTTTTGTCCTTCGGTAGTTCATAATAAAATATACCACAATATTTGTGTAAGACTTATTTCTTGCTTTTACCATTTGGTAATCCATGATATACAAGACATACCACAATATATATGACGTACTAAAAGTACTTGACCAATGATCGTTAATATCATAATATTTTCTTTTCATTTCTCTCAAACCTCCCATAGAGGTGAGTTTTGGTATTTGTCCAACAATATATAACCAAGTCTTTACACACAATAATTTTTACCATATTTGATAAATTCACTTTCAAGCATGGGTGAGAATTTACAATGCTTATCATAAGTCACATTCTCTTCAAAGAATGGACAATAATATTCATATATACTTGCTTTATAAATTTTCGTTAGAAGCTCATTTCATGCCTTGTTTTAAAATTATTCTAAAAGATTTAGTATAATGTAAAATAAGAAAGCAAGAACAATAAGGAGAGACAAGAGATGAGAACTTTTCATATTTATATGATCCACCTTAACATCATTTTGAAATCCAAGTGCATCACCACTTTGTAATTCTTTATTTTGATGGAGGATTTATAAAACATTTTAAATAAGATTGCACAACAACCACTTGCCCAATACCTTTCATACCAAATTGATGGTACAAAAAGTTATCTTCACCTTTTGAAGGACTATTTGGAGAACCCACAATGTTCTTCCCTTTATAATTACCAAAACAATGACATATTACTATTTTATCCTTCCATGCCCACATTCATATGTTCAATAACTTATCTTTTTTCAGACATATTATACATTGCTACCACATTCATATTAGAGAATGGAGCAAATAAATTGGGAAAGATTCATGATTTCTCATAAAAAAAAAAACATATCATTTTGTTTTAGTTATCGTTATACCATTAATATAGTGCATTGGGACTTAGACCCAATGTCTTACCAATATAAAGGCATTTTAGGCCATAATTCGATAGGGACTTAAAACCTTACATTTTATCATCATGGTGCACCTGGACTTCTAACCCGATGTCTTATCCTCTTAGTGCGATGAAACTTAAATCCACTGTCCTCCCCTCAACCAATGAAATAATAGAACAAATTACACTATAACTCACCCTCAAGCCTAGTGAAATAGAATGAATCTGATCCAAATGATGTAGAGAGGAAAAAGAAACTTATCCAAAAACAAAGAAAAGTTAGTCATTAGTATTCACAGTACTATAAAAACCAAACCTTCATTTTGTTTTATAATAAAAATATTCATAACATAGAGAAAAAATAGACATGTTACTCCATATAAATAATATACTATAATTGGTTGCAAGAAGCTCATAACTGACCCAAAAAAAAAAGAGATTTGATGTGACAATTAAGCACAACAAACCAAAAAGAATGGAGACATGCAATGTTTAAGTTAAAACAAAAAATTACATGTCAACAACATATAATACTTACCTAAAGATTTCTCCAGTTTTTTTTATAATCATCTCATGCATACCTTTACAATCAATAAGAGTCGTGGTAATAACGTGTTTTGAAACTAAGCTAAAAAGAAACATTATTAAATAAGAAAGTAGAGACCAAAAGAGGATAGTTTTCTTATTCTTCCAATTATCAAGTGTTTCAAGTGTCACCAGTTTAATACACAAGTTCTCTATTTATAGGATTACATTGAGGAGCATCAAAGGGTGTCATAAACCTGATATTAATCCTTGAGAGTTATGAGGCAAGATAAAAAGGAAAGGTTATGGAGGAGTGGGAGTTAATATCATAATGGTTGAGGAGTTGTGGAGGATTTATATGTAGAGTAGTGGACATCTACATACAATGTATTTTATAACATATTTATCCTTATTATTTGTGTTGTGCTTTAGAATGTTGGAATTTTTTTGCGTGCAGCTTTACCTTTTCTTGCTATTTATACTGTATATTTTTTATTCTAAGCTCAGTAGGCTTATAATGCCTACTGAGTACCCATGTTTGTACTCATACTATACTTCTGCATCTTCTTCTGATGCAGAGCCTAGTATGAGTCACCTCGCTAATTCCACTTGTTCGGGGGAGCTTGTTGATCGGATCTGTGGTGAGCTCTTGGCGTGTGAAGAGTTACCATTTTCCCTCTTGTACTTATTATCTGTATTTTGTACTTTTTGGATAGATATATATTTGTATAGTTCTACTTTTGTACTTTAGTGGCTCTTATACAGGTAATACCGAGTCTGGGGATGGGTATTGTTGTATATTTTATCTTCCTCTATTTCTTGTGGACCTATTTTATATATTTTGTATCTGTATATATATAGTGGCCCGTTATTCCTATTTTCATTTTCTTTATTGTTCATTTGCTTATTACTTATTGTATATGGATCCGGAACTTGACTTACCTACTGGGGTTATAATAGGTGTCATAATGGCCTGATTTGGGTCATGACAGATAACTTAGTAAAGTATACGTTCTATTTATTGTTTTTTTCTTAAGAAAAGTGAAAAAAAACAAAAATGGTAGTTAAAATTATACAAAGAGAATAAAAGAAACATGTCATGTCATGACCCAAAATAGGGACTGTGAAGGCACATGTCACACCCTTCAGTACAGGTAAGCCTATCCCAACCCAAATGATAATCAAGAGTAAAACAGAAGCAGAAGAAGAAAGACATACAGCTAAACCCCAAATGATATAAAAGAAGTATAATATCAATGATACATCCCAGGTCTAGTTATCACTAGTAAATGCATCTAATACAGAATATGATCAAATAATCCAAAGTATCTTAAATGCGAATAAAGCATAAGATAAGATAAAGAAAGATCCGGTTAAGCTCTAAGATCAAATAGTCGCTACCTCAATCTCCATAAATCCAACACTGGGAAAGCACAATCAATGCTCTGCTACAAGCTCAATACCTATATGGGGTGCAAAAAAAGGAAGGAAAAAGTAAGGGTGAGTACGAAACACGTGTTCTCAGTAAGCATCATTGATAATCGACCCTAACCCAAGATAATAGCAAGAACTGCCACCCAACCATCCAAGATTTAACCCAAATAAACCTGCACTCAGAAAAGTTCCCAATGGCGGCTCAAGTTGTACAGCCCTTAATAGTATAAATAACACAATCTAAATAACAATATAAGAAATAACAACACAACATATATACATAAAGGGAAGACTAAAATGGGTGATATCAATCACATAAAAGAGATGCAAGTGATGCAATGTAATGAAGTGATAAGTATACAATGTTCCAATGTCACCTCGTATATGCCTTCTGAGCATAAGCTTCCAGGAGAGTACCCATGGGGGGTTCGCAATTCATATATATATATATCACAATCTCATGAATCAACCTTATCGGCACATCTCTCGGCAAAGGCATTTTATAAAGTGTCTCATTTCTTTCATAAATCAGTATTTCTCGGTGGTACCAAATCAATGAATATGGATGAAATGAATGAGTATGCATGCTCATAACCAACTCAACAACATGGAATAAAATCAGCTCAACCATGGTATATATGAACTCAAGTCACCCTAAATCTCAGGAGATCATGATACCGATCATCTCATGGCATCACAGTAGTAAAGAGTTATGTAAGACATCAATAAGATCAATCCAAGCCCCCGCACGGATATCAGAATAATAAATAATAAAAAATGCTCAAACAAGACCAACCCAACTCCTGCAGGGGCATCTCAATGGTAATGGTCTCTCAAGTCAATAATAATTCAACATAATCTCCCACTCGGGTATCACAATAATAATAATCACTCAAATCAATGATATGGTTCACATAAGCATCATAATAATGATAATAAACCCAAATAGTATAAACATAGAAGTTTCACTCAACCCATAGCACACTTTACGTGATAAGTTCCTACCTTTTCCAAGCATGCCACAATTAGACTCAAATACTTGCAAAGGGAAATAGTTTACCAACAAGCCTGTTCAAAGGTTCACTTTCAGCCACACTACCTAGTAGTTACCATAAGGCTCCTCCTTTTAACTACTTATCCATACTACAATCTACTTATACCCTAAGTGATCACTAAGCCCCAATCAATCCATCAAGTAACTATGACCTAACTATACCCTAAATGGTCACTAAACTCCGATCATTTCATCAAACAACTATAAATCTATTTATACCTTAAGTGATTATTAAGCTTCAATCATTCCATCAAATAACTACAAACTTACTTATACCCTAAGTGACTACTAAGCTCCAATCATTCCATCAAATTTCACTAAACATGATTCAAACTCTTGAATAGATACCCACTATCAATAAGTCATTATCATCACCATTTACCATAATAAGTCATTATCATCACCATTTACCATAATCATGTCATCAAGTAGAGAGAACGGTCAGGATGTTCATTTTATAACTTTTAGCCTCTTAGTAAACACTGGTACCCACATAGATACTTTTCATCTCATCTATATGGGATCCCCAAATACCCAGTTACTCATAATAAGCAAATAATTATCACATAGCACATAAAAACCTCAGAAAAGAGTCAAGGTACATCTCAGCTTGCCTTAAATAAGACCGGCAAAGCCAAAGCACAATTCAAAGAATAAATTGAAAGCTCTACTCCCTCGAATCATTACCAAACACATTCAATCTAACCAAATATGATATCTATACATAAATACAAGACCAATGATAGCCATATTGACACACTTTAACTCGAGATTCAAAATCACCTCGAAAATCAAACCCAAAAATAAAATGATAAAACTGAAATTTTAAGAAAGAGTCACTTTAACCTTAATTTCAGGGTTCTAAATCTGAAATTCCACTGAAAATGGAGTTGAAATCGGATTAGAAATCATCAAATTATCAATATTTGACTTTATCGAGAAACCCTAAATTTTCTTGTTCAAAAGCGATTTAAAAATGAGAAAACGATTGTTGAATCAGTAAATTTTTATCAAAATCCATTTACCCATGACATAAGAATCCTAAATATGAAATTTCATCATAAATTGAGTCTGAATCGGCAAACCCCCAATTTTCTCCAATAAATTCATGGATAAAGAAAGAAAATCAGCTGAAGAAATTATGGAAGAATACCAACCTAAGCATTAGATACTTTCCCCCTTGATAAACCGAGAAGAATGTCGCGAGAATCACTTTATTCAGAATTCTAGAACTCCTAATATGCTCAAAATACCAAATAAACACAGTCTGAAATTTAAGTACATTGTTCAGAAAATCTGGACCAGCTATTTATGCACCAGATTTTTGGCACCAACAACATTATTTCTCACTAAAAAGGCCGTAAATTCCTCATATGACAGCGAAATATCCCGATACTTTTTCCTATAATTCCTAAATAATGATACGGACATACTCGTTCAATCGAAACTCAATTTCATGTTTGTTGCCCAATCAGATATTGTTTTTCCTCATTAAAGAATTATTTCAAGTTCCTCAATAAAAACTCAGTCTCGACTTTTTGGAATTGCACCAAACTTTTCAGCAGCCTTATAATTCATGCATGACATTTCAGGAGTCTCAAAATAATTTTTCGATCTTTAAAACTAATAACGAACCTTTTTGTCGACAGATATTACTTAATTAAGAGCAAAGCACCCAAAATGTTCAAAACCACACCCAAAACTCATCTAGAATCTCCCAAACACAAACCAAATATGCTTAGCTTTGAAATGACATTTCAGACTCAAGGGTACATTTAGAAATTCCAATGAAGGTCGTTATCGACGAATGTTGACTTAAGCATAAAATTCCAACTTCTCGTTCAAATGCTCAAAATCACACTAAAAGCCTTGTGACCCAAACCAACCATTCTATCAGCCTAATTTTGATATTCCAGAGCTAATGAAACTGACAGAATCACCTTTCGATACTCGAATCATAAAATGTTGATCAAAGTCAACTATATCACTTTAAAGGCTACTCAAAACCTCAAACTCACATAAATCACCCCCGAATGCTTTGGGGACCGTGTCAACCATTCACACAACTCATAAATGATATAAAAAAACCACAGGGAAGGGAAAAATAGTCAAAACACAGAAAAAACTAAAAATCATGATCAGGGTTGCTACATTATCCACCACTAAAATACATATTCGTCCTCGAATGTAAAGATAAGAAAGGTACCAAAAATAT
The DNA here is from genome assembly GCA_031232105.1 of Capsicum rhomboideum. Taxonomy (NCBI): domain Eukaryota; kingdom Viridiplantae; phylum Streptophyta; class Magnoliopsida; order Solanales; family Solanaceae; genus Capsicum; species Capsicum rhomboideum. Next base: position 52,573,954 of record CP124708.1, on the reverse strand, counting down.
CACAGTAAACCTCATGCAATCACTCTCAAGCGGATTCATATCTATTGTACCACTGGTTTTACGATAGTAGTCAAAACCTCTTCACATTTTAACTCTTAAGACCACAACTCTAGTACCTGAAACCAAATTTGTCAATGAACTCGATTTTCTTTATTTCTGAACTGTCTCTATACCCAATAGCTGAGTTGATCGTAATAGAAGTTTTGAACATACTCGATTTACCTGAAACTATCATCAACACGACAAGCCACTAACTATACCACAAAACCAATACTATCACTGTACCAAGAAAATACCAAAGAACTCATAGAACCACATTGCCACTCTCCACAATACTTAATCGTACCTCCCTCTGTCTCAAAAGAACCTTTTGCTATTTTCAAGCTTACTTTACACACATTATGATTGAATCACACTCACCCAAGACTGATACCATAAATGTCAAACCGGATAGTACTGCTTCCTCAAGCTAGAACAAAGCCAAAACTTGATATAAATTCCACGTAATTTCTTAAATGTCATACCTTGACCACCATTCAAATAGTCATATTCCCATTCTCAACCCTTGGAGAAAACCACGAATCTCCACAAAACTCACCATACCACACTAGGTACCCTTTATACGTCACCAAACTCTTACACAACCCATCACAATAATCTATGTAGTTCTTAGCACCTATGTGGTGTCAATCAACTCAAAGTCCTCAATAATTCAATAGAATGGAAACCCCTCTCAGTCATACACATATAGCAACCCGGCATATCATGAACCATTCAACCAAGAATAAATACCACATATTAGTGATTCTCGCCCAAATCAGAATCAAATCTTAGGAGAGTCATCACTTATCTCTTCATAAGCCATTGTCAAACCATGCTATTAGAACTTCAAAATTTCAACTCGTACCCATAACACAATTCTGAATGCCTCAAAATTTTCTATGTACAAGTTCTTCCAAGTCCTATAAAACCGACATGAGTAATCTTTCTGATCTTTTTAATCCATACTATAATATAATCCACTACTACAATGTAGCCTTACCACGAAAACCCAAATTCTAACCTCAAACCATGCAGTCAACTTGTTTTATCGACCAATAACAATCATTCAAAGCTCAAAGTAGTACCATTATAATCTGAACCAGACCTGAGTAACCACGATGCTCCAGATGCAAGTCCCGATCCTTGAAGTCGAATCCATAACCTTTCAAATCAAAAACAAGTACACTTATAAGTTGAATTCCTTCAATTCTATCAGAGAAGTGTTTCAAAACACTATAATTCTTTTCATGCAAGCAAAGCTAATCACCAAGGTAGTAACAATTGCAAGGCCCGAACGTTTGAAAACCTTCCTTTATCTAACTCAAATTCTTTAATTGCAATCTTTCTGAGTTAGTTGTATCACAAGTCTAATCCATCACAAGATCTTATTTACTAATCTGATTAGCATCCCTAGTCGTACTACATAATTAATCTCATCATCAAAGCACAAACCCAAACCACAGATGAACCAGTTTGAACCTATAAGACAAAAAATCCACGCACACACATTTCTAGTTACACCTTTAGATAACTTCACACAAGTGTACCAGCTATAAGTTTCCTTTATTCAAAACTCATCATCCCAATAATCAAATCACTTCCTCAATCCCAATTGATAGCACGTCCCTCAAGTAAACCATGTGGAATAAATCCCATAATTTGAACACACTAATACCTACCATCGATCCACCACTATTCAACAACATAATGATGTCGCCCAAACTATACCTCCAGAAAAGTATAATGCGATCACTGAATCAAATATAGAACCCAACTAGGTTGGGGTAGATCCCACAGGGAATAGGACAAAATTAGGTCGAGTGCTTGTTCGAGTAATTGGTAAGTAAGTAAAAAGTGGGGGTTTTGTAAGCGAATAGTAACAGTAACGATTGTTGATTTTTCGGATTTGTAATCAATATGAGAAATACACTAGGACTGTGATCCCCAATAATTTCTTAACTCCACCGATTACTTGTGCTGGCAAACTGTCCTGATGTGTTACATGCAAAATCTAACAAGATAGGTTCATCTAAATGTCTCTCGACCTTGGTTAGACAAATTTCACTCTTCTGCTCTCAGTCTTCAAGTGTTGCGCTACTAACCCTTGTTTTGGATCTCAGATAACTATCCCTGTTATGGCTCAAGTTATTAGATGAAGGTTGATAGCTTTAAATCTCTGTTGTTATTTCCTTTTCCCAATCTCTACCTCTCTCTTGAGAAAGTCTAGAATACTGGGGAGTTTCTAACGTTTGTAACCATTATAAGATCAATCACAATAAAAGAAATAACAATATATGCATACACACCGATTCAGAATTGCTTTGCACTTAACCCATTTCATTAATTCCTCATGGTCACACAACCCTAGTTATGGGGTTTAGCTACTCATGATTGCAAGAACACAAGAAGATTTCAATGAGAAAAACATAATTGTAAACTCACAATAAGAAGAAAACTCTGAAATCTCAATATGAATAAAAACCCTAGAATCGGTGTTCTAAGATTACAAAATCAATAATGTGTTTATGAACTCAAAATAATGAAAATATAATCCCAAAAAATGTAATTGACCAACTCTGAACATAGGACAACATAGGGGTATTTATATATACAAGGTGAATCATATCCTAAACAAAGTTGGAGAAAAAAAGTCAGCAGCATTCCACGATTTCGTGATGGTGTATCATGGACCCAACCCACATCACGTGGGTCCATCTCATGGAAATCAGGCCATTTTACAACTTTCAGGAGTTGACCCACGGTACCAACCTATGTGGCATAAGTTGACTCACGGGACATGAGTCCTTGTCGTGGGTCACTCCCCAATTTCAACTTGGTTCTTTCATCTTCCAATGCTTCAGTTTAGTGCATGCTTCTTCCCTTATTCTCCATTTTTCCTCCATAACCTATTTCCCTGCAAGATAGGATAGAAAACACATCATACCAACCAAACATACCTAAGTTATTACATATTTTCCTTGTTTTAATCATCTAAAGTGCTATGAAACCATGCACATCAACACCCTCAACTTAGAACGTTTGCATGTCCTCAGGTAAACAAAACAAAACAAAATAAACACAATCAATGCTTAACTAAGAGAGACCTAAGAGACATACGACAGTCGACTCATTACTTTGGGCACCAAGACTTTTCTGACCCCTCCTATTTGTAAATCAAAACCACAGTGTGTGTATATACAGCATATTATCATGACACAGAAGGGCTCAAGTGATGGCATCAGATTATGAACAAACAACTAAGCATATATGCAAATGACATTATCCGAACAAATAGCAGCTAACAATGCAACCCATATACTCTCACAACAAAGAAATCCCATACACTCATAGTATACTAATGAATATCAAAGTAGGGACAGGGTAAAAACACTCTCTCTCACAAAAAAGTTCAAACAGTGTGTGTGAAATACCATATGTTTGCCCTTATTTTCTATGCCTTAGTTTTTCGGATAGTTAGGACTTTCATCGGCTTATAATGTAGGCTTGGGGATGGGTGTGATACATATGGATATGGTAACTCAACCCTTCTTGACACCACACTATTTTTGGCTCCACTTTCCAACCATTCTCATTTTAGTCTCCCTTATTCTCCTTCATTTATTTTCAGATTTTGGGTGTGATTTTCTTCATACTTTTGAAACACAAGTTTTTTTTTTTCTCTTTTTTTTTTTTTTTTTTTTGCAATTTCTATTTATTTCACTCATATTTTTTATTTTTTTCCTTCACACCAAAATTTGTTCTCTTTTTATTTTACCAACCCCTTCTTCATACCCAAGTCAAACTATGCATCCCTATAATAGTCACCATTAACTTAGGCGATTTGCCTGAGTTGAGGTACACAATGTCCAAGGAGAGGCCAGGGCCAAGACAGGTTCATTGTAAGTAAAAATGGGAAGGTGAATATGCTAATGAAAGAAATAGGTCAACTAAGGCTCAAAATTGGGATCAAGGGATACTTATTTTATTTGGTTTGGCATTTAGGCTAAAAGTGGACTTATTCAAAAACGGCCTATGATCCTTTCTTAACCACTATCCTATAACCTAGTCAAGACTAACCAGGCAAGTTCTGGATTGTACACACAAAGTGAACTTGGTAATGACCTCACACGCACATAGCACACGGTTACACTATTGACTACTACCTATCCCGTTCATGCATTGCTGGCTATAGTTATTCTGTCTATACTACTAATACCATAACAAAATCCAACATCTATCACAAACTAACATACTACACACAGAGTTCAAAACAAAATGTTCAGGAGGGGTGTCCTTTATACAATCAAATAACATCATTATAATTCAAAACACGTTCAAAATTAGACTACCATAAGGTTCCCCTATTTTTCACCTAATTAAACATGAAAACACATAAATAATATAAACAACAACCTAAAAATAACAACCTAAACATGTCGGTCCTACTATGATAGCACACTTAGGGGAAAAGAAAACACGACAATAAAAACCCCCAAGTGGTGGTATACCCCCACCCCCAACAAAATAATGATGCACTGTCCTCAGCACACTGTTATCAATATGATAAGTGTAAGGGAGTGAATACATACCTGCGGTGCCCTAGGTACCGGATGTGGGCCCATCCATAGCGAGATCATTTGTATGCTCTCTGGGCTCCACGCTAGGTGCAGATGCGCCCAGTGCTCTCTGCTGATGAGCAATCTGAATGGAATGGTACTCTACCTAGGAGGCCTTAGTCTCCCTTCATAGATCACTCTCAAACTCGTCTCCACTATCGGTCTGACCCTTGGGACTCCGTGGCCTCTTGCCTCTAGCAATAGGAGGCTCCTCGTCAGCAAACAAATCCACCTCAAAAATTAATGTTGTAGGTACCGGTGTTGGTATAGGTGGAATGATAGGAGTATGGCTAACTTCTAAATCTCAAACCTCTGCCCTCAATGCATCTACCTCCTTTGTTAAACCCGTTAAATTCGGGATATGGGTCTCTCTCAACCGGCTACCCATCCAATGCTTAAAACTATCGATCCACCCATGTAGCTCATGCATAAACCTCTCCATAGCAGCAGTCATATGAACGTCAACTCTTACCTCTGAAGCATCTGTCACAGTCCAAACCCATGGCTTAAGTTGAGAGACAAACAAAGCCATCTGGGACTCTGTGTGAGCCTGTCACCCAATAGTCTGTATCTGTCTATCCACTAACTGCTACAAAAACTCTCTTGAAATTGCAACCATACAAGATAGGGGTGGTGGTGTGGTAGTGCCTGCTGCCCTCTCATTAATCACGGGGCCTGTTCCCTCAGTAGCCAACCTTCCAGCCTCGGGCTTACTAACTGGCGCTAAAGTGATAATCGGCTCCTCTCGATCCCACTTTTCCTTCAAAAAGGGTGGCACCTGACAAAGTAGAGGGATGAGACCCCCTATGGGAAATTGATACAGCACCTCGCTACTGCATCAACCCTATATCATCTTTATGGGTCACCTCAATGTTATGATCTACACCAGCATTATTACATAGGCCCTAAATCAGATAGGGGAAAGGAATACTGGTAAAGTCTCAAAAGGCACACTCATGAATCTCCTCAATAATGTAGCAGGCGATATTGATGTCATATTCGTTGATGATTCTTGCTATCAGAACATCTCGGTCAAGAGTAAGAGAATTATCTGCACCTGTGGGACCAAGAAAATGTCGTACAACTGACCACCAAAACCTACCCACAAAGTGAAGCGAGGAATTCTCAATTTCTAATATCTCAGCTACTCATCTCGCATATACGCCATTCTTAGTGATATACTGATCAACCCACCGTAGTAGCTCTAAGCATTGATCGACATCTTTCATTTTGTTTCTATTTTTCACCGTATCCATGCGGTGATCAAACTCAGCAGTACTAGCTGGAAGTGCAGTTCGGCACCAAATAACAACCTGTGGATAGTTTGCTCGAATATGTCTACTCTGGTACCACGAACCAAAGTGTGAGTTAATGGTGGTTGGTCCCTATATCGTTGCTCATTTGGTGTAATCAATGCAATCGAAGCAACATATGACGCATAAAACTTGCGGACCAACTCTGGCTGTAGCTACCAGAAGGCTCCGTCATCCACTTGAATCCATAGCAATCAAACACTGACTTAATCATGGGTAGTGACTTCAAATCATCTATCCGATATCGGGGATCCTCAGTGATATTTCTTTTACACGTACCCCGATCAGTCGGCTCTGTATCCCTATCATAAATGGACTTCATATCCTGAACACACCACTTCTTGTTTTCCCTTTGTTCTGCAACTGCAGCCCGCTGTGTAGCCAACTATCTCTGTAAGGAGGTCGTGGAATCCTGGACACCAGTACCAAAAACAGATACTGTCTCATCAGCCTCACCACTACCACCGGACTCAGAATCATCCGTACTCTCAGTAATATCATCGATCCCAGGTGCATCATCCTCGTCTTTAGTACCACCAGTTGCAGAAACATCCACCCCCTCTTCAGACTGAAGGAAGAAATCAGATGACTGAATAGGATTCACCGATGTGAAAGGAGGTGGGTGTTGTGTAGTAGGCTAAGGTGTGCCCAGGGCTGCAGCCTGCGCCCTAATTCATTATCTTGTGGCACGAGGCACAAGAGCAGAATCATCCCTAGCTATCTCATAAACCTTTTCGAACCCATTTTTCTCCGGCTCTGAAGGCTCATCTCGCAGCCTTATTATGAATTCTGGGTTCTTGGTGTGGATTCGCGAAGAGGAACCAATATCTCCACGTTTGGGATTTCCTTTTGGCAGAATATGGTTCAAATGGGCTGGGTTTAAGTTTGTTTAGGTTGGGTCGGGTTTGTGGGTCGAGGGTAAGGGTTGAGTTTAGGGTTTTCAAAATTGGGGTGTTTGGGAATTTAGGATTTTCGAGTATTAGAAAGTTAATATGGATGAATTTATGTGTTGGGTACTTGGGAAAGGTAGTGAATTTATTCTTTGAAGTATTGATTTGTAGCAATTTGTGTTCAAGTGATCGAGAATTTAGAGGCTTAGAAGATCGGGTTTAGGGTTTTAGATCGGGTGGTGTCGGATTTTATCAGAAATAGGCCAAAAAATTTGGGTTGGGTCGGGTCGAATTTTTAGATTCAGAGTATTTCTGATTTTCATGGTACCGACCCACGTCACGTGGGTTGACCTACTTGACATGGGTCCCTAGCATAGATTGAGTTCCTAAAAACATAAAATGCCACCTGATTCCCATGACACAGACCCACGTCACGTAGGTACTTGGCGTGGAATGGATTCTGTAATTTGAACTTTTAGTCTGATTTCAACGGTACCATCCCACATCACGTGGGTTGACCTATTTTACGTGGGTCCCTGGTATGGTTTAATCTGCACACTTTTGAGTTCACATTTTTATTTTCAACTCACGACTGGTATCAATCCTTGGGTTGCCTCCCAAGCAGCGGTTGATTTAACGTTGTGGCACGACGTAGCTAGGTTGGTTAATCAAACTTCACCAACCTGCCCATGGGTTGCCTCTCATAAAGCGCCTGATTTAATATCGCGGCATGACCCAACTCACTTGACTACTCAGACTTCATCAAAAACTCATCACAAGTTCTTATTTCTTTCGTGGTCCCCACATAGTACTTTACACATTGTCCATTGACCTTGAATAGAACATTGTCATCACCTTTCAGCTCAATTGCTCTATGCGGGAATACCTTAACCACCATGAATGGTCCAGACCATTTGGACCTTAATTTTTCAGGAAACAAGCAAAGCCTTGAGTTATAAACTAATACCGAATCTCCCGGGTGAAATTCTCGTCGTTCAATCTTTCGATCATGATATAATTTCATCTTCTCTTTATACAGTGCTGAACTTTCATAAGCCCGAAGATGAAATTCATCCATCTTATTCATCTGCTGTAATCTCAATTTAGCCGCTTCACTCCATTCTAGATTCAACCTCTTCAATATCTATAATGCCTTATGTTCAAGTTCGATAAGCAAATGGCACGATTTACCAAAGACCAACTAATATGGAGATGCACCAATTGGTGTCTTGAATGCAGTTCGATATACCCATAATGCATCATCCAATATTTTTTCCCAATAAGTCCTATTGGCATTCACAATCTTGGCTAAAATAGACTTAATCTCACGATTTGACACCTCAACTTGCCCGCTCGTCTAAGGATGGTAAGGTGTTTCCACCTTATGTTCGACACCATATTTTTCAAGCAGGGCTTTGAACAGCCGATTACATAAGTGGGATCCTCCATCACTAATGATAACTCGGGGTGAATCGTGAAAATATCTTCTTTTTAAAAAATGTCGTGACACTCCTTCCTTCATTATTGGGAAGCGAAATTGCCTCTAACCACTTAGAAACACAGTCAAAAGCTACCAAAATGTATTTCATCCCATGTGAGATCACAAATAGGCCCATAAAATCAATTCCCCATACATCAAATAATTCGAGCTCAAGAATAGTTGTCAAAGGAAGTTCGTGTATGTGCGAGATGTTCCCTTGTCTTTGACATTAGTCACAAGCCCGAGCATAGTCATGAGCATTTTTATAGATTGTGGGCCAATAATACCCACATTGTTAGATCTTATGAGCAGTCCGCGCACCTCCATGATGACCCCCCAACTGGAGATGAATGACATTCTTCCAAAATACTCATCATCTCGACTTCCGAAATACATCTTTAAATTATGCCATCCACACACACCCTAAATAAATAAGGCTCATCCCAAAAGAATTTTATCACCTCATGCATGAATCTCTTCCTCTACTGATACAACATATCTTTTGGGACTAGAACACTTGCCAAAAAGTTGGTAAAATCTGCAAACCAGGGGATTAAATCTTGTGATGCTGCCAACACTTGCTTGTCTGGAAAAGTATCATAAATATGAAGATCTTCCTTTAATTTAAGCATGGACTCCTCCTCAAGGCGTGATAGATTGTCTGCAACTTTATTCTTAGTCCCCTTTTGGTCCCTGACCTCAAAATCAAATTCTTGGAATAGAAGCACCTACTGAATCAGCCTTGGCTTAGCATCCTTCTTTGACATAAGATATCTAAGTGTTGCGTGGTCTGTATGCACAATTACTTTCATACCAATCAAGTAAGATTGAAATTTCTCTAAAGCAAAGACCACTGCTAACAATTCTTGCTCGGTTACAGTGTAATTTTTTTGAGCTGGATTAAGTACTTTGCTAGCATAATAAATCGAATATAGAATCTTCTCATGCCTTTGGACAAAGACTGAACCCAAGGCCACACCGCTAGCATCACACATAACCTTAAATGGCATCGTTCAATCTGGTGAAACAATGATAGGGGCTGAAATCAACTTGTGTTTCAAACACTCGAACGCTTTTAGACAAGCCTCATTAAATACAAACTTCACCTTCTTCTCTAAAAGCTTGCATAATGGATGTGCAGTCCTAGAGAAATCCTTGATGAATCTTCTATAGAACCCTGCATGTCCCAAGAAACTTCAAATTCCTTTAACCAAAATAGGTGGAGGTAACTTTTCAATCACCTCAATCTTGGATTTGTCAACTTCAATACCCTTCTTTGAGATTTAATGCCCCAATACGATACCCTCATTAACCATGAAGTGACATTTTTCGCAATTTAGCACTAAGTTGCACTCCTCGGATCTTTGCAACACATTAGCAAGGTGGACCAAGCAGTCATCAAATGAGTCCCCCACAATAGAGAAATCATCCATAAAAACCTCAATAGTGTCTTCCACCATGTCAGAGAAAATGGACATCATGCAATGCTGAAAAGTGGCTGGTGCATTACATAAATCGAAGGGCATCCTTTTGAACGTGAACATCCCATATGGACAAGTGAAAGTGGTCTTATCTTGGTCCTCGAGAGCAATTAAAATTTGATTATACCCCAAATAACTGTCAAGAAAACAATACCATGCTCTACCAGTAAGACGGTCTAACATCTGATCCATGAAGAGTATAAAAAAGTGATCCTTTTCGGTCCAAGAATTCAGCTTTCGATAATCCATGTAAACTCTCAATCCAGTATTCCCTTCTTTGGCACACACTAAACTGGGCTCACCCACTTGCTATCAGCAATGGGGTAAACCACACCTGCATCTAACCACTTAATGATTTCTTTCTTCATAACTTCTTGCATAGGTGGGTTCAGACGATGTTGGTGCTCAATGCTTGGTATGCACTCAGGATCAAGCTGAATTTTGTGAGTGTAGATACCGGGTGGAATCCCGATAACGTCAGCGATGGACCAACTAATGGCCCTAGTAAACCTTTTCAACACTAAAACAGGAGCCTCTACTTGCCACTCCACCAACTCAACAGAAATATTCACGGGCAAGGTGTTGTTGGCTCCGAAGAATGCATAGTGAAGGTGAGACGGGAGATCCTTAAGCTCCAAAATTGGAGGCTCCTCAATAGAAGGATGAGCCGGTGAAGTCACCTTATTCTTTAAATCGAGATCAAGTTTCTTTGGAGCATAAGTGTACGATCCTTTACCAACGAGTGCACCAACCATCTCATCGTACTCCTCAATACCATTGCTATCAAAATTTATAATCACGACAGCAAGAGTTTCTACCCCTAACCTTTCTTCAATAGGAACGACGATGTCACTTTTATCAACCATATCTATTGTAGAAATCACCTGTATATCTTTTAGTTGCTTCATGTAACGGCAAATATTAAAATTAACATGTTCATCATTCAACCTGAACTTTATCTACCCAGATTCCATGTCAACCAATGCACGGCCAGTGGCAAGGAATGGTCTTCCCAAGATTATAGGAACCTTGAAATCAACTTCATAATCTAGAATCACAAAGTCAGTTGGAAAGATGAAAGATGTAAACTTCACCAAAACATCATACAAAATGCCCACCTGCTTTTTCATAGTTCTATATGCCATAAGAAGTCTCATAGAAGTCAATTTCGGTGCTCCCAATCCTAACTACTTGAAAATGGCTAGCGGCATCAAGTTAATACTAGCACCTAAGTCACACAGAGCTTTTGTAAAATTATAGGACCCAATAGTATAAGGAATTGTGAAGGTTCCCAGATCTTTCTTTTTCTCGACAAGTGAACGAGAAGCAATTGCACTACAATGGTGTAAATTATTTATCGGCTCAAAACTGACAGTTCTCACCAAATCATTCATAAATTTTGCTTAACCTGGCATCTGTTCTACAGCCTCGATAAAAGGAATATTTATTGATAACTCCTTTAACATTGAGATAAATTTCTGATATTTATGCTCTTCAGCTTTCTTTTTCAATCTTTAAGGAAAGGGAGGAGGAGGACGAGGAATTTGTTTGAACACTTGAGGGACCTCCTTTTCCTTCCCGCTATCAGATTTTGCCTTTTTGTCATCATCATGAGGCTTTTGAACTGCATCACCCTTTGAATTCTCTGGCTCTATCTCAGTTTCTACATCAATTATCATCGGCTCATCTTTCTTACCATTATCCACAGGTATAGATGGGTCATTCGTGCACTTCCCACTTCTAGTAGTAATGTCCAAACAATGACTATCATTCTTCAGATTCTATATGGTGTTGCTCAGAAGGGTTCCTGGTTGACGTTGGTTCAATGCCACCGATATCTGCCTAAACTGCTGCTCCAATTATTTAATAACAGTCGAATGAGATTCTACTTTCTGACTTATTCCCAAAATGTCTGACCTAATCTCCTTCAATCAAATCTCCTAGCTCTCTGACCCTTTAACCAGTTTATTAAGAAGGGCTTCCATTCTTGAATTTCCATAATCAGCATCACGGTTCCCGGTGGAACATATGCGCCACTCTTCTCTTTATAATTATCCTTTCGCCTCCAATCACCATCACGATCTTGTTCTCTCTATATATATCCTAACTTGTTATAATTGTCTCCATAGTAGGTCCGACCTTGATTTCCTTGCCTTGAGTTACAAGAGTCTTGATTAAAACCTTGGCCTTGGCTCGAAAACCCGCCACCTCTCGGTCCAAGTACTTAGCCACCTCATCAGATTCATAATCATCATGCCTAGGTGTTTTTCCTTGTGCACCTATGGCATGCACCTTCTCAGCACCTCCAGCAGTAATCTGTTTGGCTAGCAAGCCAATTTTTATCCTTAAATGCGCGACCTCTTGAGCTACAGATTCATCCAAAGCCCATTGTGTTGCAGAGGCTCCAATAGCATACGTCTCTGCAGGTGTATCTGCCTCTCGAGTATGCCATCCTTGGTTGGTTTTAGTAATACTATCTAAAATCTCTGAAGCTTGTTCCCACCTCAGACTCATAAATGCTCCACTAGTGATAGTATCTGCTACAGCCTTGGTATTGGCATTTAAACCCCTGTAGAAGATCTCAAGTAAACTCCTACCACTCATCCTATAATTTGGAACATTATGCAGCTTCTTCTTAAACCTTAGCCATGTCTCGTAAAGTGCTTCAGAAAGTAGTTGTCTGAAGGTGTAAAATCTTATCTTTCAACTGTAGCATCTTAGAGGGTGGGAAAAATCTCTCTAGAAATTGATTTCTCAACTCTTGCTAAGTAGTGATGGAACCTCGTGGAAACTCAGCCAACCACAAAGTCATTTCTCCTATTAGAGAGAATGGAAATAATCTCAACCTAATAGCCTCTTGGTCAACTCCAGGCAAATTATATGAAGTGCAGACCCCCACAAAGTTCATCACATGCATGTTCGGATCATCTGTAGGAAGACCGGCGAACACACCTTTCAAGTTTAACAGGTGTATCATGGCACTTGTAATGTCAAACTTAGTGCCCTGAGGTAACTCTGGTGGAATAATGACACCAGTCTCAACCGGCTCAAAGTAAGCCACATCCTCTTCTTCGGGATCATGATAAACTGTCACATATGGTCTTTGAGGTTGTTGTTGCACCCTCAGTCTTCTTTATCTTTCTTCAAGTGTAGCGAGACGTTGTGTTGCTGCTTGCATTCCTTGATGATCTCTATTTGCTTATCTAAGAGCCGCTTTCCTCGTATTTTCCTCAGTCATTAATAAACTACTGATTTGTTCCGCAGTTTTATGACCAACTGGCTGAATTGGATGGTTATGACTATCTCTCGCGGCTGTGGGATCCTTGACTCCATCGGTATTCACTATTCTTCAACTAGCTCTCAGTGTTTGTTCTATATCAGTATCAAATGGAATCAGGGGATTGCCTTGACTCCTAGTATTGGGCATACACCAGTGTGTGCCCTTAAAAGTATAGAAAAATAAAACCAATCAACTCCAACAAGCAAACTAATCAAATCCGTAACCGTATTTCCTGGCGACGGCGCTAAAATTTGATGTCACCCAAACTATACCCCCAAAAAAGTATAACACGGTCGCTGAATCAAATATAGAAACCAACTAGGTTGGGGTCGATTCTACAGGGAATAGGACGAAATTAGGTCGAGTGCTTGTCCGAGTAATTGGCAAGTAAGTAAAAAGGGGGATTTTTGTAAGTAAATAGTAACAGTAACGATTGTTAATTTTTTGAATTTGTAATCAATATGAGAAATACACTAGGACTGTGATCCCCAATAATTTCTTAACTCCACTGGTTACTTGTGCTGGCAAACTATCCCGATGTGTTGCATGCAAAATCTAACAAGATAGGTTTATCTAAACTTCTCTCGACCTTGGTTAGACAAATTTCACTTTTCTCCTCTTGGTCTCTAAGTGTCGCACTACTAACCCTTGTTCTAGATCTCAGATAACTATCCCTGTTACAGCTCAAGTTATTATATGAAGGTTGATAGCTTAAAATCTCTGTTGTTATTTCCTTTTCCCAATCTCTACCTCTCTCTCGAGCAAGTCTAGAATACAGGTGAGTTTCTAATGTTTGCAACCATTAGAAGATCAGTACCAACGAAAGAAATAACAATACATGCATTCACACCGGTTCAGAATTGTTTTGCGCTTAACCCATTTTGTTAATTCCTCATGGTTCACAAAACCCTAGTTATGGGGTTTAGCTACTCATGATTGCAAGAACACAAGAAGATTTTATTGAGGAAAACATAATTGTAAACTCACAATAAGAAGAAAACTCTGAAATCTCAATATGAATGAAAACCCTAGAATCGATATTCCTAGATTACAAAATCAATAATGTGTTTATGAACTCAAAATAATGTAATTGACTAACTCTGAACATAGGACAACATAGGGGTATTTAAAGATACAAGGTGAATCCTATCCTAAATAAAGTAGGAGAAAAAAAGTGGGTAGCATTCCACAGTTTCGTGACTTGGTATCGTGTACCCAACCCACATCACATGGGTCCATCTCATGGAAACCAGGAAATTTTACAACTTTCAGGAGTTGACCCACGGTGCCAACCTACGTGGTGTAAGTTGACTCACGGGATGTGAGTCCCTGCCGTGGGTCACTCCCCCAGTTTTAACTTGGCTCTTTCATCTTCCAATGCTCTAGTTTAATGCATGCTTCTTCCCTTATTCTCCATTTTGCCTCCATAACCTATTTCCCTACAAAATAGGACAGAAAACATATCATACCAACCAAAAATACCCAAGTTATTGCCTATTTTACTTGTTTTAAGGATCGAAAGTTCCATGAAACCATGGAACATCACATAACCATCAAGAAAATCATTCCCAAATTACACAAAAATTCATAATAACCAGAGAAATCAAATCTAACCCAGCAATATACTCTAAATGAGTCAGAACACAGGATCGGCACACCCAATCCATTACTAAGAAATCACCTACTGGGGTAGTAACATGTATAGACACAATAAGAAACTCATGAATCATATCATGGCTTAATTCAGAATAAGTAAGAACATAGGAGAACGTAGAACCACAGTCAACCACTACCGAGATAGATCAAAAATGCACTGAAACCATACGTGTGACCACTATACCAGAATTTCCTACCTCGAGTCCACCCTAAGGAGCATAATAATGAGCCATGTCATCTCTCTGTGCCACTGATAATGCATCTCTCTAGCTACATCGTGGGCAACCCCTCTTATAGTGCTGGAGACCCCCACATATGATCCAACTCGAGTGAGTAGGAGTTCGCTAAACTGGATCTGAAGAACCTAAACGACTACTACAACCTAACCACCTCTAAAAATAACTATGAGAAGTCCAACCTCTACCATACATGTCGCTACTGCTGTCAAGTTTAGGCATCTTACGCGCACTCTCCTTACGTATCCATACAACTCCTGTAGGAAAACTTGAGTAAATCGATCCTAAAGAGAAAAGATGACCCAATTGACCTACTCTCAACAACAGTGCCTCACTACTGTCTGTTGGTCCAACAACTGAAAACAATAAAATCTACTCCATTGGAGTCTACCAAGCCCAACATGTTCAATCTCTCATGGCAACCAACCAAACACTTAGAAGCATCAACATTGGGATCCCCATTACACTACAAGGGATCTATCCTCATGAACTCCACCAACCTAATTTGCCCCTCCACATATATAGTAGGCAAAGTCACTAAATGTGGAGCCACACCCAGTAATATCACATCACTAGGAGAATCTATAGTAGTAGACAACTGTGCATCGACAGTCTGAAGCCCCAAAGTAACACACTGAATAAAAGTTTGAGCCATCCCCTCTACTAAACCCATCAATTGTACAAAGAAACCCTCAAGCATGGTTATAGAATTAAATAAGTGGTGTCTTTACTAGGCTCAACACCTCTGTCTCAACAGACCTATAGAGATGAGAAACTCTTGAACCTGAGGTGGCAACCTCAGCCTGACCTCTAACTAGTCTGGATGCTCCAGTACAACCACTCTAACAACCTCTGTCTTGACCACATACCAAGGGCATAGGCTCTAAATCTTTAGCCAAAGAAGAAAGGGTACTCATGATTAGTGAGAGAGTGAATAAGAGATTTTTTTAAGTCACATTAAGCTATAAACGTATGACACAGAATAAAGAAATGGATTTCTCCAAAATTCTTGTAGCCTCTCAAAGATAGATAATGGACGTCTCTGCACCAATCCATAAAACTCTACTAGACTCGACTTATACGTGTGAGAACGATAAACTTGGGGATTTGATACAAATTTGTCAAGACCCAAAATAGGAACTGTGATGGCACTTGTCACACCCTCCGATACAGGTAAGCCTGTCCTAACCCAAGCGATAATCAAGAGTAAAATAGAAGTAGAAGAAGTAAGACATAGAGTTAAACCCCAATGATATAAAAAAAATATAATATCAATGATACATCTCAGGTATGGTTGTCACTAGTACAAGACTCTAATATAGAATATAATCAAATAATCCAAAGTATCGTAAATATGAATAAAGCATAAGATAAGATGAGGAAAGATCCGGGTAAGCTCTAAGATCCAACAACCACCGTAAATCCAACACTAGGAGAGCATAATCAATGCTCCACTACTGGCTCAATACCTGTACGAGGTACAGAAAAAAGAAGGAAAAAGCAAGGGTGAGTACGAAACACATGTACTCAACAACCATCATCGATAATCGAATCTAAGGTTATGGCGAGAACCACCACCAACCAGCCAAAATTTACCCCAAATAAACCTGCACTTAGAAAAGTTCCCAATAGAGGCTCAAACCATACAACTCATAACAGTATAAATAACACAATCTAAATAACAGTATAAGAAATAACAACACAACATATATCCATAAAAGAAATACTAAAATGAGAGATATCAATCACATAAAAGAGATCCAGGTGATGCAATGCAATAAATTGATAAGTATGCAATATTCCAATGTCACCTGATATACACCTTCCAAGCATAAGCTTCCAGGAGAGGACCCATGGGTATTCACAACCCATATACATATCACAATCTCATCAATCAACCTTGTCGGCACATTTCTCAGCTAAGCTGTTTTATAAATTGTCTCATTTTTTTAAAAAAATTAGTATTTCTCAGTGGTACCAGTTCCATAAATATAGATGATATGACTGAGTATGCATTCTCATAACCAACTCAACTACATGAAATAAAATTAGCTCAACCATGGTATATATGAACTCAAGTTACCTTAAATCTCAGTAGATCATTATATCGGTTATCTCATGGTATCGCAGTAGTAAAAAGTTATTTAATACATTAATAATATCAATCCAATCCCCCGTACGGATATCACAAAAATAAATAATAAGAAATGTTCAAACAAGACCAACCCCATCCCCTACACGGGCATCTCTATGATAATGGTCTCTCAACTCAAGAATAATTCAACACAAGCCCCCGCTAGGACATCACAATAATAATAATCAATCAAATCAATTATAAAGTTTAAACAAGTATCACACAAGTATCAAAATAATGATAATCAAGGCAAATAGTATAAACATAGAAGTTTCACTTAACCCATAGCACACTTTACATGATAAATTCCTACCTTCTCTGATCAAGCCACAGTTAGATTCAAATACTCACAAGGGGAAAGTGTTCACCAACAAGCCTGTTCAAAGGTTCACTTTCATTCACACTACTTAGTAGTTACCCTAAGTCTCCTTCCTTTAACTACTTATCTATACTACAATCTACTTATACCCTAGGTGATCACTAAGCTCCAATCAATCCATCAAGTAACTATGATCTAATTATCTCCTAAATGGTTACTAAACTCCAATCATTCCATCAAACGACTATAAATCTATTTATACCTTAAGTTATTATTAAGCCTCAATCATTCCATCTAATAACTACAAACCTATTTATACCCTAAGTGATTACTAAGCTCCAATCATTCCATCAAATTTCACTAAACATGATTCAAACTCTTAAATAGATACCCACTATCCTCACTATCGATAAGTCATTATCATCACCATTTACCATAATCATGTCATTAGGTAGAGGGAACAGTCAAGAAGTTCATTTTACAACCTTTCATTAAACACTGGTACCCACAAAGATACTTGTTATCTCATCTATACGGGACCCCCAAATACCAGTTACTCACAATAAGCAAACAATTACCACATAGCACATAAATACCTCAGAAAAGAGTCAAGGTACATCTCAACTTGCCTTAACAAAGACCCGCAAAGCCAAAGCATAGCCCAAAGATTCAACCGGAAGATCTACTCCCTCGAATCATCATAAAATGCATCTAATATAATCAATATGAGATCTACACATAAATACAAGACCAACGATACCAATATTGACACACTTTAGCTCGGGGTCCAAAATCACCTTGAAAATCAACCCCAAAAATTAAAGGGTAAAACTGAAATTTTAATAAAGAATCACTTCACCCATAGTTTAAGTGTTCTAAATGTGAAATCCCACTGAATATAGATCAATACTTGACTTTACCGAGAAACCCCACATTCACATGTTCAAAACCGATTTAAAAAATGAGAAAACGATTGATGAATCAATAATTTTTTGTCAAAATTCATTTACCCATAACACAAGGATCCTAAATATGAAATTTCATCAAAAATCAAGTCCGAATCGATAAAACCCCAATTTTCTCCAACAAATTCACCGATAAAGAAAGAAAACCAGGTAAAAAAATCATGGAAGAATACCAACCTAAGCATTAGATACTTTTCCACTTGATAAACCGAGAAGATTACCGCAAGAATCACTTAATTCTGAGCACTAGAACTCCCAATGTGCTCAAAATACTGAATAAACACAGTCTAAAATCTAAATACATTATTCAGAAAATCTGTCCCAGTTATTTATGCACCAGTTTTTTTGCACCAACAACATTATTTCTCACTAAAAAGATAAATTCCTCATCTGACAGCAAAATGCCCCAATTATTTTTCCTATAATTCCTAAATAATGATATGGACACACACATTCAATCGAAACTCAATTTCATGCTCATTTATCCAATCAGATATTTTTTTGCTCATTAAAGAATTATTTCATGTTTCGTAATAAAAATTTGACCTCAACTTTTCAAAATTACCCCAAACTTTTTAGATCAGTCTTATAATTCATGCATGACATTTCAAAAGTCTTGAAATAATTTTTAAATCTTTAAAACTAATAACGAACCATTTTGTCGACAGATTTCACTTAAACAAGGCCAAAGAACCCAAAATGTTCCAAAACTCATCCGGAATCTCTCGAACACAAACTAAATATGCTAATAGCTTGAAAATGATATTTCAGACTCCACGATACATTCAGAATTTCCAACGAAGGTCATTATCGATGGATATTAACCAAAGTCAACATTAAGCATAAAATTTCAACTTCTCGTCCAAACGCTCAAAATTACACTGAAAGCCTTGGGACCCAAACCAACCATGGTACCAACCTAATTTTGACGTTACGGAGCTAATGAAACTGTCAAAATCCCTATCCGATGCTTGGATTACAAAATATTGACCAAAGTCAACTATATCACTTTAAAGGCTACTCAAAATCTCAAACTCACATAAATCACTCTCGAATGTTTTGGGGACTATGCCAACCATCCTCGCAACTCATAAATGACTTAAAACAACCATGAAAAAGGACAAAATGGTCAAAACATAGAAAAAGCTAAAAATCACCACGAGGGTTGTTACATGTCTTTACATAACCTGATAAGAGACAAAAAGGAGATGCTTAGAAGGTAAGCACCCCTCACCTTAAACCTTAATTTTTTGGATTCAATCACCAAGGGAGATAAAAAAGTGGGAGCTCCAAGGAAGAGCTAAAAAGAAATTCAAAAAAGAGGCAAATATTAGTAGCTTAGTTAGTTGGCTACCTAAACTTACACCTTTGGTGATAATTTGACTCCCCATAATTCCATGTAATGACCCTCCAGATCGTTTTCTCAGTTTCCATGCATTTTTGGTATATCGTGTCTTTTCACAGTGGCTACAGGTTATTTATGACTTGTCAGGACCGTCGGTTTGGTTTTTGGGTAGTTAGTTTGGGTTTTAAGCCCATTTTCCTTTTTTGGAACTTTTAAAATTAAGAACTTGGTTTTGGACCAAAACCCCTAGTAAATGGCCCCGAATTAAAATTCCAACAGCATCGTTAGCTCTAAAACATGGATTTTAGGCTAGGGGGACCTTTGATCTGGGTCTCGAGGCTTTTGGATTTATTTTGTGCTACTGGGTAGATTTGGTGAAAAATGGAACTATGGGTGTGGGGCCCACTTTTTATCAAAACGACCTCGGTTGGAAATTTTTATGGTTTGTTGAGTCCAGAATGTCAAATTTGTTAGGATAGCATAGTTTGTTTGCACGCATAGGATTTCGAATAAATCTCAAACACCTAGTCGGAGTCTGTTAGTGTAACGACCAAATCTGTCATTACTAGTAAACACCTCGATATTAGAGTGGAGTGCAGATATAGACGAGACTTCATTAGAAAAATTATACGAGGCCTTATGTATTAGTTTTGTGAATTAAATAAAGTTGGATTGGGCTGATGTCAGCCCACTATAGCGGGATTTATTCCACTATAGCGGTGCTGCTATAGCGGAGAGCAGGCCGCTATAACGGTATGACACCGACCAGAATGGTACTTAGGTGGATTTTATTTTTTTTCTCCAGTTTGGTTGAAACAAACGACGCGGGGGGTTCCAAAAACCCTAAGGGCTGCCTCTCATGCCTTAGAACCATGAAGGATAGGAGAAAAAGGCATGGATGGTTGCAAACCCATGATTTTTTAAGGATTTACTTGTCTGTGATCTTGGCAAGGGTGGAATTCACATTTATTCATTCTTCCTACAGCTGGTTGGCATCCAGTTAAGCTAAGGTTAATTGAGTAACATAGACGTGGGTTAGAGATCATGAATATAACATAGATGGGTAGGAGATTTCATGTCTAGGCCTTCAGACACAGAGTTTGTATGGCTAAAAACTGGTAAAAGTTCGAGTAACATATAATTAGGGTTTGTACGTATACCTTATCATGTTTATGTTATACTTATGCTATAAATTATAATGTTCATGGTTGTAAACTTGTAATTGGGTTAAAGAATATGGCAAACTACCGGTTGTTAGTTGAACCTTAAGGGAAAATAATTAAACCAGGTAAGGTGTTAGTGAGCCTCCGAAGAGTATAAGGTGGTAATCCTTGTGGTGGTCTTAGGAGTGTAGTATTATGGGTGTGTTGTGGTTAAGACCCTAACCGTTGGTGTAGGTGATGGGATCATAGCTTAATCCATTTCGTATTATGTGTGCATATTTCCTACTCGATAGGGTGGCTTGTTAGTGCATGTTGTTTGGTGTGGTCATTGCAATGATTTTGCAGTAATTATATATTTGACTTACCTCATTTTAATTGTGGGATATTTGGTATTTAAAACATTCTCACGATTTTGGTGAAATAAGATTGGCAGATACTTGTGTCTGGGATTTAGTACATGGACTGATATTGTCCCCTGCAGGTCATGTTTAGAGGGTGGATGCATCACCCATAGCATGTATATACGAGGGCCAGGTGAGTTTGGCGATTCCATGAGTGGACTGGGGATATATTTATGTGCTGCATATATTTGGGATCCTTGTATAGTCCGGTTGCTTGCCATAATATTTTGGTAATGGAGTCATGGTATGTTGATATTGATCTTGGAATTAAGTATGATCCTTCAACTGGTATTTATGGAATAGATTTCTATGTTGTATTGGAAAGCCCAAAATATTGTGTTGACTTGATCATGGTCTGACGTAACTGGTTGTCTCTTGAATTTCCTGTCATAGCATGTCTGAACTTGAATTGGTGATATTATGTTGTCTTGTTGATTAAGTATCCTAAATGGCCTATTTGATTCTTGATATGCTAAGTGTATGTTAGCTTTGAATGTGGATTAACTAGTTGTATTGTAATCTAATTAAGGGTGGTTTGCTTATAGTGTAATTCTTACTTCTTATTTCATATTGGATCATTATATTGCATTGGGTAAAGAGTCTTATGTTAGCGAAATAGGGAAAAGATCAGGTGTGAGTCATGGCTTAAGTCTGATCTGAGGTTCAGGGGGGCCAGGTGGACATGTTACATGTCTAGGTGAGTCTTCTCCAGGGTGCTAGGTGACTTATTAAATTTTGGACTCGAATTTAGGGTTCTCCCTCATTGTAGTTACCTTTTGGAGTTAGGTTGACCCTCGGGGTGAGGTCAGACTTAGTGGTGCAGGGTGGTAGAGTCGTAGGGAAAGAGTGGTATCTCAGGATTCATGACTAAAGCTTAGTGATGGAAAATGGGGTCTTCCTAGGGGTTCGAAAATGAGAGTAAAAGAATGTATGTTTTCTCTTGAATATTTATGTTATATTTATTTAATACAATTTGGGTCAACTGACGAGGCTTACCAGTACATGTGGTTTGTATTGATGCTATACCCTTTTTGGGGTATAGTCTTTTACAGGAATCAGTGTTGGTTTCTTGACTATTACGGTAGTGATCTCCAGCAGTTTCTACTCCTCTCATTCATGGAGGAAGTTGTGTCCAGTCTTACCTTCTCACTTAGAAGCTCTTGTACCTATTTAGACTAGGTCCTAGGGGTAGTTTCCTTTTCCGCATTTAATAGTTGTAAGTCAGTTGTAATAAAGTTTGGTTATTGTTATTTATTAAAGACCTCCGGATGTATGTTGGCTCAATGGTAAAGGTTCTCCTATCTAGGTGGATTAGATTAGGTGCCCTCATGATCCGATAGATTAGGTCATGATAGTTAGGACTTGGAGATCTTCCTGGTTGCTGATACCTTGTGCAACCGCTTTAGCAGTTAAAGAGCCGCTTAAGCTATTTTTGCTTTAGTGACCTTGTACCACTTTAGCAGTACTTAGCAACCCTGTTGAAGGTTGCTTTAGCGGACGTTGCTTAAGTGAACAGGGTGCCACTTTAGTGGCCTCTTGCCTTTTTTGCAGAAGTCGCTTTAGCGGTCATTAGGCGGCTCAGTGGCCTCTTTAAAGGTCACTGCTGGTGTTAAATATTTCTCTTTCCATGAATTCCCTTTATTTTCTAGGGTTTTTTCCTCCGTTGTTGAAGATTGAAGTGTGGGAAATTGTGGAAAATCATCCATTGAGGCTAAGGTAAGCTAATTCAACACCCCGTGGTCATTTTCCATTGTTTTTCCTCATCAAATATCATCTGTTTCCTTGTAAATTCCTAGAAATTAGGTCATAAATCCTTAACTTTGTGGGATGATTTGAATCTCGATTTATGCTCCATTTGTGATCATCTTTTGAGCACACATTTCTTGTCCTTCGAGGGACCTCATGACAGATTCAATTTTGGGATTCTGTTAGCGGGCCCCACGAGCCTATTTTTGACTCAATTTTAGGCTCAGAGTTTTATATTACAATATGGGTATCGTTTTACTCGTATTAATGCGTAGATTATGATTTTACAGCGCGATGTCATTTAGAGATTTTAGAGTGGAGATGAGCAGTTTGTGGATGATTTGAGACTGCAGTTTGGCTTCGAGGTAGGCTACGGTCTACTTTTCTCTATGAGATTGTGTATTGTATAGATTGTATGCTAGGTAGGAGTTATAGGATAGGTTTATGGCCATTGGTATCCCAATAATAGTATTTGACCTATTTAGGGGATTTAGATTAAAAATGTAAATTAAGTCTTAGTCTAGGATACCTGCTATAGTTATGGGACTTTAATATGCATGATTATAAACTTCCTTGACCTTAGGCTAACATGAAGGATCCCTTAGTATAAATCATATTATGATACTTAGTGATTTAGGCTATATCCCCTGATTAGGTTCTCCTCGTAGCTTATGCCCGTGATTTACCTTAGTTTTCTAAGTATATTATTGTTATCCTAGTATGTGGTGTATTGTTGGGATCGAGGCTATGGTTACGAGACCAATTGGATACCAGGTTAGTTCTCTATTCTTTGAAAAGACGTGGTTTAGTTCTTACATGCTTACATGTGTATTGTTTGGATATTGGTGATGGCATGCATGCATTTGGGCGTATTTATGCTTATCTAGTGGTTCGATTCCAACAAAAACCTTGATGTTACTACGATTTTCTAAAAAGGGATTTATTCCCACTTTTTAACTTTAAAATTGATTCTCTTAAAATGGAAGTCGTACCACCCTTATTATTAGATTCAGAAATTAGATCAAGGTTGATCTCTTTCCATTATTAATCCATTCTTCTTACCACTACTAATTCACTTTAGTCGAGGGAGATTCCGATCCTTTCTACATTATTATACCATTTTAGTTTTGGATTTGATCTCGGGCAATGGATTGACAAATTTACACTTATTTAGTCTCGGTTTGATTTCGAGCACTTATTATACTCATTTAGCATTGGTTTGAGTTAGATCACCCTGTTCAATCTTATCTCCCTTTGGTACTGGATGGAGTGGTTTGGATATGGATTATGGAAGTCTTGGTTCGTGACCAGGCAGTGTATACGGATATCCTGAGTCCTCTATAGGCTTCTTCATCCGATGAGCCACGGTACCAGAGAAGGATGGTCGCCGTAGGTCCTGCCTTTGCGAGCTACTGAACTGGAAGAGGTGTATACACTTGGTACCTCATAGCACTTGATTGGTTGATGGTACTGGATTATCCTTGCATTCATTTATTAATATGCATTGCCTATCACCAGTATAATTATTTGGCGCTTGTATCTATCGATCGTATGGGGGTTGTATAGATACAAGTTATGGTTGTTGTTTGTTGACTGCTTGATTTTGCCTCTCCTAGCTTTTGGGGGCCCAGTTAGGGTTATTAGTTATCTGGGCTATCCTCTTACTTATTGTTTGGTTATTGTTACATAGCTCATGGTAGGTTAGTTATGGATCGGTACCCTAGGTTGTCGGTATGGTTTTGATATCTTTTACCATATTATGATGAGGTTTATTATTGTTATATCATCTTATGATTACACATTTCAGTTAAATACCCCTCGGTTTGTTTTTTGGGTCACAAATACCCCTCACTTTAATGGAGTGCCACCAATCACACCATGTGAAAAAAAATTACCACATGGCCAATTCACGTCAGCATCTTATTTACGGAAAAGGGCCAAAATTATCCCTGAACTATTCAAAATGGAGCAAAAATACCCTTATTTTATTTTTTTGCTCAAAAATATCCCTCCATTTTTTTTGGCTTACAAAGACACCTCACTTTAACTGAGTGCCACCAAGCACACCTCGTGAAAAAAAATTGCCACATAGCCAATCCACGTCAACATCCCATTTAATACCCAGCCCATTTAATAGCCATTAAACCCACTTAACCATCCAACTTAACAACCCATTTAATATCCGTACACGATCCGTCTTCAAAAAATCAAATCTGTCTTCGTAAGTAAAGCATAAAGATAGATCCACCCTTCATTTCACTTAAACTCTCCCCAAAAAAAATTGATACAGACTAGAGATTCTGAGGGAAAAGAAAGCCCTTAGTACATGGGTAGAACTCCCTCATATTCTTTTACGTGTTAAAGACGGATCGAGTTTCAACCCATGTACTAAGAGCTTTCTTTTTTCTCAGAATCCCTAGTCTGCATCAATTTTTTTTTTGGAGAGTTCAAGTGAAATGAAGGATCGATCTATCTTTACCCTTTACTTATGAGGACGGGTCGAGTTTTTTGAAAAAGGGTTGGGTACGGATATTAAATGGGCTGTTAAGTTGGATGGTTAAGTGGGTTAGCTGGGTATTAAATGGGAAGCTGGCGTGGACTGGTCATGTGATAATTTTTTTCCACGTAATGTGCTTGGTGGCACTCCATTAATGTGAGGGGTATTTTTGCGTCAAAAAACAACTTGAGGGGTATTTTGCATCAAAAAACAACTTGAGGGGTATTTTTGAGCCAAAAAACAACTTGAGGGGTATTTTTTGAGCCAAAAAACAACTTGAGGGGTATTTTTGAGCCAAAAAACAAATAGGGGTATTTTTCCTCCATTTCAAAAAGTTCAGGGGTAGTTTTGGCTCTTTTTCTAAAATAGGATGCGGACGTGGACTGGTCATGTGGCAAATTTTTTCACGTGGTGTGCTTGGTGGAACTCCATTAAAGTGAGGGGTATTTTTGAGCCAAAAAATAAATGGATGGGTATTTTTGAGCCAAAAAATAAATGGAGGGGTATTTTTAAGCCAAAAAATAAATGGAGCGGTATTTTTGAGCCAAAAAACTCCACTTGGGATAGTTCAGGGGTAGTTTTGACCCTCTTCCCTAGCCATGATTTATGTATCATTTCCTTCTTTCCTACTACTATTATACATGTATATATAATTCTTCACTCTACTATTGTAAGTGGTATATCCTTTTCTTCACTTTACAATCATTTATTGGCTAGTAACTTATGGTATTGTGCTTTGTCCCGGATTATTGGTAGTTCATGATAGGTTATCCTTATCACTTCATTAGTATTATTGTGCATAGTTTTATAGATAGTTGTCTGTAATTTATAATCCTGCTTTACATGTTATTTATACTTGAATTATCTTTAGAGCTCAGTTGACCGATGCATATTGAGTACCACGTGTTTGGTACTCATACTACACTTCTGTAGCCTGAAGATCATAGTAAGAGTTCTCGTCGATGTTGTGTGCATAGTGTGGAGCATCCATGGATTGGAGATTTGGGGTGGGCTCCTGACATTCGGAGTTGTTCCTGGTTTCCCTCTTATTGTTAGACTGATCTCTATTTTTATATTTCAGAGATGGATTGTATATATTTACTCAGTATTCCACTTTGTACTCCTGTGGTATTAGAAGTTCTTATACTGACTTCACCTATTTTGGGGATGTATTTACTTCCTTCTTGTGTTCTTTCTTTTTTATTTAGTTTTGATTCTATTTTTCTTAATAGTCTGTTACTAGTTGTTCCGAACTATGGGTTGGCTTACCTACTCGCGGGTTATGGTAGGTGCCATCATGACCTGAAAAATTCGATCGTGACAAATTAGTATCAGAGCATATGTTCACTAGTGTTGTTGGTACAAGAGCTAAGTTCCTAGTTATGTCCTGTGGACCGATATGGAGTCGTCTGTATCCTATCTTAGGGAGGCTATGGGGCATTCCTAGGAAATTCTATTTCCTGATTCCTTGTTGTGTGTCCGTACTTCTATGAACCTTTAAGTACCTCTTTTGACTCCATTCTTTCCCAGATGGATAGCACGAGATTATCGATAGATGCGGACAGGACTTCTGCGCGTGTACCAGAGTTTTAGCTCAGCATTGGGCTAGGGAGTTAGAGATTAATGTCGAGGATCTTCAGCGTCAGCTAGAGGGTCTTGGGCCAGCCCAGGCTTCGGCAAGGTTTACGACTGCCTTAGCTAGTTAGGATATTGTGTTAGGGGTTCCGAGCCTTTTCGTGGATACTTCACAGTTAGTGGAAGTGCACGATATATCGTGGTTCTCAATCCAAAGTTGGGTTTGTTGGTGTTCAACAGGGCTCTTTATCAGTTTCAGAGTATGAGATTAGATTTCTCAAGTGGGCCAGGCATACTCCTATGTTATATTCTATAGAGCATGAGATGGTGCAGAGATTTATCAGAGGGTTAGCTTTACCACTCCGTTTGGCATAGAAGCATATAATAATAGTTAGGTCTACTTTTCTCTAGGTTGTTGGTCACACAAGGAGTACAGAGAGGGTATGTCTTGAGATATATAAAAGTGGCGGTAAGAGGCCATGTCCACAGTATAGAGTTAGTGGTATTCAGTTCGGAGGTAGGGGTCTTCCCAGTAGAGGTCAGCATCACTTGAAGCCTATCAGGTCTGTTCAAGTAGGGCCTCAGATTATGGGTGGCTCTTAGGTAGGTCATGGTGGTCATAGTGGATAGAGTTCTGGTCAAGCATTACAGGGTATTCAATCTAGGTCTTCAGGCCGTGGCAGTTATTTTGGGTCAGCAGGTATATTGCATCAGAGAGTTCTAGGGGCATGTTTTGATTGTGGCGAGATTGGTCATTGGTCTAGGGTCATCCAGTTGGTGTCAGCTCGTGTTTGTCACCAGGTTAGAGCTTTGTTACGACGGTAGAGAGGCCATTCATTGGTCTAGAAAGTGTCCCTGAAGTAGGATTATTGAGCAGTCAGTGCAGCCAAATTAGTCTCTCAGAGATATGGTACATTCGAGCAGAGGTAGTGTACTTAGTATTTTAGTTGGTTGTTCAGATGCTTAGTCCGAAGTCAGACACGTTCAAATTCGTACTTCTTCAGGTAAGTCAGGTACTATGACGTCGAATTCCATCGTATAGGTGTGATTTTGATTTACTATCTTTTAGTGTCTACTTGAATTGAGTTGGGGTTTTTATACCCATTGGTGTTTATATGCCTTGATGTTCCTATATTGATTATTGTAAGCCTTTTGTAGATTTTATGCATATTTAAATACCCCGTAGATATTTGTTTTAGTAGTGGATTGAGTGGATCTATATTGTAATTTTCTTAGGGTGTAGCACTTGGGTTAAAGTCCCTTTCCTTTGGCATATTGGCCTTGTTTTTATCTTAGAGTGGTACTGGTTGTTTTCCATTTTGGCTCCACCAATACTTTATATTTTTATTAACGTTATTGTTTGATGTTGGTTAATTCTTACTTGGTAGAAGGATAAACTAGCGTTGCTTAATTAGTATCCCTTTCTTGCGATTCTTGTCTGTTGTCTTAGACAGCTACCTTGATTGGTTGGTTTTTCTTTTCTCTTAGTAATATTGGTTGTTGAGCGGATTGTGAAAGTGAAGGAAGGTTTGGCCTTTCATGGTTTGGTGATGATTCTAGCTTTGGCGATCTTTTTCTATAGCCCGCTCTTATTGTTGATAAGTCTAAGGTTTGTTATGCCAAATTATTTGGTTTATCTCCCGGTTGTAGTCTTGATCTTGGTGTTGGTGTTGAGATTGGTGCTCTGTTCTTCTGCTATGTGGTTCATGGTTTAGTTGAGTTAAGGTTGGTTTACATGGGTGAATTCAAAAATTTCTCGGTTCGATATTTGTTCGGCCTAATGCATCTTTGTAGAATGCTTCTACTTGGTGATATGTGCTTGTGTGTCAGTTATTGGTAACTAAAGTGGATGTCTTTTGGGAGTAAGTATTCATTGCCATAAATTGAGTATCAATTTGACCAGAATCAGGCTAAGATCATATTTTCTGAGTTGCTTGAGATTTGGATACCATTAGTACTCCTTACAGCCTTGGTGAGTTCTTGGTTATGCCCTCAGAAAATGTGGATTTGATTTCTTATATATTTAGCCTGTCGTTCTCCTCAGTTGTGAGTATGTTCTTCGACAACATTTCAGTTTCAGCCCTTACAAAAACCGTTGGATATATGCTTAGTCTCTGAAGGTGAGATCGATTTGGGGTATATGCTTAATTTTTTATAGTGAGATTGATTTAGGTATTTGACATTAGTGAAGACTTGTTGGCTCCAGTTGTCGTTTTTGACTTTTTAAATAACAGCTCGAAAGTTGTGATAGATTTTGGAGTATGGATGCTTACTCACTGATAGAATTGATTTGGATAGTTAAGGTCAAGCAGTTCAGCTTTAGTGTTAAGATTATAGCTTGGTTGCGATCCCAAATTCAAGATTTGTTCCAGTTGAGCATTAAATAACAGGCTGACCAAGCCTACTCTCTACCTGTCAGTTTAGTTTTCTTCAGTTCAGAGGGTTTGACATGATATATGTTTGAGGGATGGTTTGTTGGTACATGGTATTGGTTTCCACTTCTTTTGACTTTGGTTTCTCAGATGTCCTCAAAATTTTGAATGTCTACTCAGCGAAAGAAGTGTACTCGAGTTGGGCTTAGCATGGTTTCACCCACAATTGGTGGGGCATTTGGGAGCGTATTGTTCAGTTTTGAGAGCTTGTGCTTCGAACTCATGACTATTAATATTGAGAGTCAGATGACTATTAATATTGAGAGTCATTCGGACCAGTTAGTGGCTTGGCAGAGATCGCAGACAATGATTATCACCATTTGAGTATTCAGGCAGAACCATATGGAGCAGGGTTCATATGCTAGTCCATGTGGATTTTCAATGGGTCAGCTTTAGTCTTTTATGGATAGTATGATATGATTACATGGGCAGGACTCGAATAATGCTGGAGAGATTCTGTGCAGTTCAGAGTTTACATCAGGTTTGTAAAGTCAAGAGAATATTTGATTTGGAATTTGGAGTTGCTTGTATGAGTTATGATTTGGGTTGTCCTTAGTGTCACGCCTCGAATTCCAACAGAGCGGACTGGCACCCAAAGCCGTTAATGCCCGAGAGAACCAATCTTCATTCATGTACACTCATATGCATGTCACTAAATGAACAACATTCTCTCCCATGTAATTACAAGATACCAATGGCAGAAGTCATGGAGAAACATATGATATATATGAAACTAGGTTGTTAGGGCCATCAAGTCAAAAACATGCGTTCCTTACATTTCCTTCATTTTGTCCCACAACATCTACAAAGCCTCTAGACATAGCCAACCTAAAGTTGGGACAAGTCCCCGCTTATACAACATTTACAATACCAAAAACAAATGTACATAGCGACTCGAAAAGCTCCGAACCAACTGGAGCTCACCAATGATCCACAAATGACCCGCAACCTACTGTGGAGGTCTGTTCCTGCAACAAGTAAGGTAAGTCCCCCAAGGGACGTCAGTACAAAGAATGTACTGAGTATGTAAGGCTATAAGAAACCGTATGATACATAAGTACTTTAATGGAATCAAAACAAGTGAGTAATCAATATGGATAAACCTCCTTCTGTATATATGGAACCATGTAGGTTACATTCATTAATTTCTTTGCCTTTACGTTCATTCATCATTATCGTACATTACTTAACTTTATCCTTCTTTGCATTAAGAAAACCATAAAGCATATAATAAACAATTGACCAACTGATCAGTGGTAAAAGAGGATAACCCATGCTAGGTATTTTAACCCCTGGGATGTGATTAACCCATGCTAGGCTTTTCTGTCGTCCCTGGGATGAGATTAACCCATGCTAGGTATTTTAACCCCTTGGATGAGATTAACCCATGCTAGGCTTTTCTATCGCCCCTGGGATGCTACTGTGATATTGGGATCGACCCATGCTAGGTATGTTAACCCCTGGGATACCACCCATGATAATAGGATTGACCCAAGCTAGGTGTTTATTCCACCCGTGGGATGCCACTCAAGAATATACAAACAATTACACATTACTTCCGTTCTTTTGTTATAAGAGTGATACATTGGTGATTGTACATTATTAGAACTTTGAAACATTAGTCAATGATCATGAGACATGTGAATCACAATTGGTCCTGTGAGTAATACTATATGCCAACCTGAAATGAGATACCTTTGGACATTTCGCAATGGAACAAGTACAATGTCAATGTGAACAATATGTGCTGCAGAAGGATACGGAAAGAGTAACCTTACATACCTTATCTTCCCAATATGAATACATAGTCCTATATGTGAATACAATAATCCAGCTCCTCCCTATCGTTTTACTCTACAACACAAGTACATAACGGAGCTCACGTTATCATCTACCTATCTTACAAGTGCATAAGACGACAATGAGCTACATGACTGCCATATAACGTCATTTAACCCTTTACAATACAATTCAATGCATTACCATACCAACACCACCACCACATTCCACACATTGACCAATACATCATAAACCAATATCATTTCATACCAAGTTTATACTTTACACTTCCTCATTAACACCACGTCACAATTACTCCATCAAGTCATCTCAATACCTTTCACAATAACACATTAACAACAATCCATAATTGATATAATCCAGCATGCCTCCAAATGACCCCTTAAATCCATTCAAAAGGTACCATAAGTTGATAATTGCATCCAAAAAGAGTATAGGGGGTTTCGGGGAACAAAGAGAGACAAAAACATACAAAACAAAATTTTGGACTGGGTTGTGGAGCCACCTGTGCCCGCATATGGATTACATGTGGCCACAGGTGCCCCTCTGTCCTTGTCCAGATCCACCTGCGTTGGCATCTGCGCCAGCAGGTACTCCAGACGCGAGGGTGGATGCCCGGTTCGGCTAAAATGGGTCTCTTTTGGGTCCTTTTTTGTAATAAATGGTCCACGGCCATAAGTAAGCTTATATTTTCATATTTTAGTTCACTTGGATACCAAAAAACAACCACGGTTTCACAACACACATGAACACCACCAAAACGATGTTTTCCTTTCAATACGTCACCAATTTCATGCACAATTTCGCAACAACAATTCCAAATGTTATACACAAATATAAAGAAAGTTAAGAACATAACCACATCTTACATGTTGATATTTCATCCATCAAATTCACTTCCTTCAATACCACAAGTCTCATTTCCCATTTATAAGGCAAAGCCCTTTACCGATTGAGCAAAAGTAGACAGTTTTACACATAGTGAACTATCCAACACTTTTCCAACATAACCAACATGATTTATACACCATATTAAGCATATAATATATTAAACCATAAGATTAAACACTTACCAAAGCTTTCAAAAGAGTGATCTTGTCCAAAGAGAATAGTTGCCTTAGGGTTTGATAGATGAGAAATATCTTGAGAAAAGTCTAGATTTGGCATGTGTGTTATAATGAATAAAAAATCTGATTTTGTGCCTTATATAGTCCCTTTAAATATCTTATTTTAATGGTCATCCTTAGCCAATACACCATATTAAATGAGGTGCTTACTTGATCAACTTGAAGAATGGGTCAAATTCCATTTGGGCCATGTCTTTTGCTCCATTTTTGGGCCTCAATTGAGCCCAATGGCACAAGACTAAGTCAGTCCACAAAATTTAATGTGTAATACCCCAAAAATCTCATGTTTAAATAATCCATAAATGTTACGGTAATTAACTAGGTTCGAAAATGTACGGGGTGCTACATCCTTCCCCCCTTAGAAACATTCGTCCTCGAATGTTAGTGACATTATCCAATTTAAACAAATTCAAGTCTAGGATAATTCCTCATGTTACCACATATATATATAATGCTTATACATACTTACTTGTTAGTGCTCCGATCTCGCATCTTGAACTTTCTCTTCCATTTGAAACAAATGAGGATATTTAGACTTCATCATTTCTTCAGCTTCCCATGTGATCTCTTCTACCTGCTGATTTCTCCAAAGCACTTTTACGAAAGCTACTTCTTTATTTCATAACCTCTTAACTTATCGATCCAAAATAGCAATAGGTATCTCTTCATAGGTGAGATCCTCCGTAACTTGTACATCTTCAATGGGAGCAATACGAGATGGATCTCTTATGCACTTTCGAAGTATCGAAACATGAAACACTGGATGAACTGTGGAGAGTTCTTGGGGTAATTTCAATTGATAAGCAACTTGCCCAAACCTTCTGACAATTTCATATGGACCTATATAACGTGGACTCAACTTTCCTTTCTTTCCAAATCTCATTACCCCTTTCATCGGTGACACCTTCAAGAATACCCAATCACCTATGGAAAATTCGAGCCCTCTTCTTCTAACATCATAATATGACTTGTGTTGACTTTGGGCCATTTGTAGCCACTGTTGTATCACTTTAACTTTCTCCATAGCTTGGTGAACAAGATCTAGCCCAAGTAAAGCAGTTTCACCCGCTTCGAACGATCCAATTGGTGATCTACATTTTCTTCCATATAAATCTTCATAAGGTGTCATTTTGATACTGGAATGATAGCTATTATTGTAGGCAAATTCAATAAGAGGTAGATGATCACCCCAACTATCTTTAAAGTCCAACGTGCAAGCTCGTAGCATATCTTCAAGTGTTTGGATAGTACTTTTTTCTTGTCCATCTATCTGAGGATGAAAAGTCATACTCAAACTCACTTGGGTTCCCAAACTCCTCTGAAAGGATCTCTAAAAATGCACAGTAAATTGAGATCCCCTGTCTGATATAATAGAGATTGGAATCCCGTGTAATCGCACTATCTCTTTAACATACAACTTTGCATAATCTTCAGTTGTATAGGTGGTCTTGACTGGTAGGAAATGAGCTGACTTGGTAAGCCTGTCAACTATTACCCATATGGAATCAAATTTCTGCAGTTTATGAGGAAAACCTGTGATGAAATCCATGTTAATCATTGTTGCAACCCAGCTATACACGCAAGTGTACATGATCGTTCAAGTAATAAAGTGGCTCCTTTAAAAGAGACGGATATCGAACCCAAAGGACTTTCGTCAACAGAAATCAATTCAGGCATCAAACTATAATTAAAAACTAGTGTTGCAAAAAAGGAAAGGAATTTGGTGCTGAAAATTAAATGCTTACAAATTATGAACTCCTTTTTTCGCTAATGTAACTTTGGTTTTCGCAAATATGCTTGAAGAAATCAATAAAAGTGAATTCCCAGGGCTAAGGCACCCTGAACGTCATCTCTTGAGCGTAATTGTTATTGGCTTAAGCACTTTGAGTTGTTTATCTTGGCTATTGATCACGAGGTTAATTTTACAATTATATTCGTCTCCAAACTATAATCTTTTACTAGAAATTGGAAACCTAACTACGTCCCTGAGTGGTGATAAGTTTAACCAATGTAATACATTTAAGCTTTCTTCTCGTAATTGACCAAGTGCGGTGGATTAAGTACCTCTCGGTCCTAACCACGTGTCAATCCCTTATAAATCTTTCCCCGAGAAAGACCACACCTCATATATTCACGTTCTATCTCTTAGTTTCTCTCTCGAGCTCACTTCAAGACAAGGAATATATTCCAATAGTGATCAAGCATCAAAATAATGAAATTAAGAATATATGAATAACCAATTTATGATAAAATTCAGCAAAAAACAATAAAATCAACCCAAGAGATTCATGTTCTTGGCCTTAACCCCAAGAAGTAGGGATTTTAGCCACTCATAATGTCAATCAACATCCAAAAGTCAATAAATACCATAAAAATACTTAAAAAATGAAAAGAAGAGGAATGGAACCTAATTGAGATGCCCAAAAACGCCCAAAATATTCTAAGGATGATGGAATGTGATACAATAACTCAAAAGCCCTATTTATAGACCCAAGTCGAGGCAAAAATCGTCCAAAAAGCGTCCCGACATGCCCTTGGGCGCGCCTAGCACTTAGGAAGATTTTTCCTCAGCAAAAAGGTGCTCCCAGGCTGCATGGCACGCCCCTGGACGCACCCCAAGTCTTCCTGGGCAAGTGAAAAATTCTCCATAAGCGGCCTGGCACGCCCTTTGGCTCGCCAGGCCCTCTTTTTTTTTTTTTTTTTGATTTTTTTTTTTTTCTTTCGTCGACTTCTCTTCGCGGATTTGGTTGGATTCTTCAAGTTCAACTCTTTGGATTGACTCTTATCTTCAATATTCTTCACTTGTAGCTCCTCCAAGCCTCACTTTCTATGCCAAACATGCTCCAAAAAGTCACAAATTCCACCTACAAGAGTCTAATCATATTGGTTAGCACAATATCCCATATTCCATCAAAAACTTATATAATACACAAGTATTGTTCTCAAAACTAGGTTAATCATGGGTTAAAGTCGCTACTAAGGCATATAAATACGCCTTAGATCAATCATGTCCCATTTCTAGACTGGAAGATTGATACATTGCATGTAACCTCTAGGTTTCTGATGCTCTACTTTTACTTGTTGACAATTTGGACATTGAGCTACGAATTCTGCAATATTCTTCTTCATGTTTCCCCACCAATACATTTCTTTCAAATCATGATGCATTTTGGTAGCTCCCGAATGAATAGAATATCGTGAATGATGCACCTCTGTCATAATTCGTCTCCTCAGCTCATCTACATCCGGTACACATAATCTACCTTGGCATTGAAGTACTCCTTCTTGCGTAAGATCAAATGCCTTCGTCAAACCCTGTTGTACATTCTCTTTCAGCTGCAACAACATAGGATCCGCATCCTGTTTTTGTTTCACCTCAGTTACTAATGAAGATTCTGATGCATGTTGCACAATAACCCCTTCGTCTGGAGATTCAAGAAGATGAACTGCCAAGTTGGCTAGCTGACGTAGATCCTTGACTATACATTGCTTTTTCGTTAATTGACCATTAGGGCTTCCTATTGCTTTGCGACTTAATGCATCGGCTACCACATTCATATTTCCTGGATGATATAGGATATCAACATCATTATCTTTTAATAGTTCAAGCCATCTCCGCTACCTCAGATTTAAGTCCTTCTATTTAAAGATAAATTGCAAACTTTTGTGGTCAGTATAGATGTCAACATGAACCCCATACAAATAGTGGCATCATATCTTTAAAGCAAATACCACAACTGCTAACTCAAGATCATGTGTTGGATAATTTCTCTCATGTGGTCGTACCTGTCTTGAGGCATACGCTATTACATTTCTGTGCTGCATCAATACGCATCCTAGGCCAACTCCGGAAGCATCACAATATACTGCATAACCTTCAGTGCCTTTCGAAAGTACTAATACAGGTGTGGAAGTTAATTTCTCTTTCAACTCTTGGAAACTTTTCTCACATGCATCATTACACTGAAACTTGATTGCCTGTATGTTAGCTTCGTTAAAGGTGCAGCAATGGAAGAAAAACTTTCAACAAACCTTCGATAATAACTTGCAAACCCAAGGAAGCTACGAATTTTCGTATGCGTCGTAGGCCTTGGCCAATTCTTCACCGCTTCGATCTTTTGTGTATCCACCCTTATTCCTTCATCTGACACAATGTGACCCAAGAATGCTACGGATTTTAACCAAAATTCACATTTAGAGAACTTTTCATACAACTTACACTCACGAAGAATCTGTAACACCTGCCATAAGTGATTAGCATGGTCCTCTTATGATCTTGAATAAACCAGGATGTCATCTATAAACACCGTCACGAACACATCTAGAAATGGCTTAAACACCCTGTTCATCAAATCCATGAAAACAGCTGGTGCATTTGTTAGTCCAAATGACATAACTAAAAATTCATAATGGTCATACCGTGTTCGTTAAGCTGTCTTGGGTATATCTTTTTCTCTAACTCTGACTTGATTGTAACCCGATCTCAAGTAAATCTTTGAAAAACATTTGGCACCCTGTAACTGATCAAAAAAATCATCAATTTTGGGGAGGGGATATTTGTTCTTGATCGTTACCTTATTCAATTTCCGATAGTCAATGCACATTCTCAATGTGCCATCTTTCTTCCGTACAAATAATACTGGTGCACCCCACGGGGACCTACTAGGCCTTATGAACCCCTTGTCCAGCAAGTCTTTTAATTGCTCCTTCAATTCTCGTAACTCTGCTGGAGCCATTCTATACGAAGGAATAGAGATAGGCTGAGTGTCTAGCATCACATCAATACCAAACTCTACTTCCCGTTCTGCCGGTAAACCTAGAAGATCCTCAGGAAATAAATCAAGGAATTCATTGAATACTGGAACCGACTGAGGAGTTAGTGGTTCCACATCAATATCTTTCACTCTTACTAAGTGACATATGTACCCCTTGGCTATCATTTTCCTTGCTTTAATATAGGAAATAAATTTTCCTCTCGGTGCCCCTACATTACCCTTCCATTCAAGAACATTCGTTTGTGGAAAATAAAAATGTACTTTCTTAGCTCGGCAATCTATCGTGGCATAACAAGAAGCCAACCAATCCATACCCATTATGACATCAAAATCCACCATTTCCAATTCAATAAGATCAGCCAATGTATCATGATCACACACAGTTACTACACAATTACGATATACTCTTTTTGCAATAATAGATTCACCAACTAGTGTAGATACTTCAATTGACTTAATTAATAATTCTGGTGTTCTTTTAAATTACGCAGCAATCAATGGAGTAACATATGACAATGTAGAACCCGGGCCAATCAATGCATATACATTATGCAAAAATATGGATAATGTACTTGTGACTACATCCGGAGAAGCCTCCGAATTCTGTCAGTCCACTAGAGCATAGGTGCGATTCTGGGCTCCACTGGAACTAGCTGATCCTCTAGCACCTCTACCATGCCCAATAGGCTGAACTCCTCTACCTAGGGAAGGAACCGATGATGATGATGCAACGGTTGATCCCGCAGATTGTGCTATACCACCTGCGCCCCTTTGTGGGCATTCTCTCATTCTGTACCCCGTCGTACCACACCAAAAGCAAACATTTGTCCCCAACTGGTATTCACCCAAATGATACCTTCCGCAGCACTGACACGGGTGACGAGAAAATCCTGTTGTCTGTGAACCTTGAATCCCACTACTCTGCCCAAAATGGCTGTCTCTAAACCCTCAGAATTGAGATTGAGTGTCTGTTGTGGAATAAGAAAATGATGGTCTAGGCGGTCTCGGAAACATCTGAGGCCTAGATACTCTTTGGGACACCATAGATTGTCCCATAGGTCTAGCCCTCTTTGACGGCCCTCTTTCAAATTCATGCACTCTTCTTATTTGCCTCTGGTCCTCCATCTTCTGTGCAAAAGCCTGTATTCTGGCTATATCCATATCTCTGTTCAAAGCAGTAATGGTGCAGTCCCTTACCAAATATGGCTCTAATCTGTCCACATATCGATGGACTCTGTCTTCCATTGTGGCTACTACATTCGGAGCATATCGAGCCAACGAGTTGAACTGAAGACTGTACTCTCTGACACTCATATTCCCTTGACGAAGATTTAGAAACTGGTCTGCACGTGCCTCCTGGATCTCATATGGAAGGTAATGATCAAGGAATGTTGCTTTGAATTCCTCCCAACTAGCTGGAATTGCACCAATATCCCTAGATCGTTTCCAATCTTCATACCACAATATAACTTCTCCTTTCAATCTATAGGATGCAAGCTCAACTGTTTCTACACCAGTCACGTCCATAACATCTAGAGCCCTTTGGATTTGGTCCACGAAGTCCTGTGGGTATGCCTTCGGATCTGACCTGGTAAATGTGGGAGGGTCTAATTTCAGAAAATCTTATGTCCACCGACTAGCTACTCTAGCAGCGCCATCCTCACTTGTCATTGGACCAACTTGTCCCTGAGTTTGTGCAGCAACTATCTGAGTCAACATATGCAGTGCATTTCTTAAATCCTGTTCAGTGGCATTCATAGGCGGTTCTGCAGGTACTTCTCTACCTCTTGGCTCTTTCGAAAATGGAAGAGTAGAAGGAGCCCACGATGCAAACTCCTGTTCAGCGCCACCTTGACTAGCTTGGTCAGGTGGTGATTTTCTAATTCCTTCTCCGACAAGCATATCAACCTGCTTACCTTTGCCCCTACCTCGTCTTGTCATCGATATTTTACTATAACAAAGAAAACCAATTGCAATGGTCAGATATAATTCCACCTAAAACGTTGGCTCTACTGAACGATCTAGAAATGAAGAAAAGAAACAACTCCTAAATGCCCCATAGCCTCCTGCTTATAAATGTGGTGCACAACACATCCATAAGCAAGACTCTACATCTGACACAGCCTTGTAGACACCCTTAGGACGACATGCTCTGATACCACTTTTGTCACGCCTCGAATTCCAACGGGACAGACTGGCACCCGAAGCCGTTAAGGCCCAAGAGAACCAATCTTCATTCATGTACACTCATATACATGTCACTAAATGAACAACATTCTCTCCCATGTAATTACAATATACCAATGGCAGAAGTCATGGAGAAACATATGATATATATGAAACTAGGTCGTTAGGGCCATTAAGTCAAAAGCATGCGTTCCTTACATTCCTTCATTTTGTCCCACAACATCTACAAAGCCTCTACTGATACATAGATATAGTCAACCTAAAGTTGGGACAAGTCCCCGCTTATACAATATTTACAATACCAAAAACAAATGTACATAGCGACTCGAAAAGCCCCGAACCAACTGGAGCTCACCAATGATCCACAAATGACCCGCAACCTACTATGGAGGTATACTAGGACTTGTGCCTGCAGCAAGTAAGGTAAGTCCCCCAAGGGACGTCAGTACGAAGAATGTACTCAGTATGTAAGGCTATAAGAAACCGTATGATACATAAGTACTTCAATTGAATCAAAACAAGTGAGTAATCAATATGGATAAACCTCCGTTTGTATATATGGAACCATGTACGTTACATTCATTACTTTCTTTGCCTTTACGTCATTCATCATTATCGTTCATTACTTAACTTTATCCTTCTTTGCATTAAGAAAATCGTAAAGCATATAATAAACAAATGACCAACTGATCAGTGGTAAAAGAGGATAACCCATGCTAGGTATTTTAACCCCTGGGATGTGATTAACCCATGCTAGGCTTTTCTGTCTCCCCTGGGATGAGATTAACCCATGCTAGGTATTTTAACCCCTGGGATGAGATTAACCCATGCTAGGCTTTTCTATCGCCCCTGGGATGCTACTGTGATATTGGGATCGACCCATGCTAGGTATGTTAACCCCTGGGATACCACCCATGATATTAGGATTGACCCAAGCTAGGTGTTTATTCCACCCCTGGGATGCCACTCAAGAATATACAAACAATTATACATTACTTCCGTTCTTTTGTTATAAGAGTGATACATTGGTGATTGTACATTATTAGAACTTTGAAACATTAGTCAATGATCATGAGACATGTGAATCACAATTGGTCCTGTGAGTAATACTATATGCCAACCTGAAATGAGATACCTTTGGACATTTCGCAATAGAACAAGTACAATGTCAATGTGAACAATATGTGTTGCAGAAGGATACGGAAAGAGTAACCTT
This sequence comes from Capsicum rhomboideum, assembly GCA_031232105.1. Classification (NCBI taxonomy): domain Eukaryota; kingdom Viridiplantae; phylum Streptophyta; class Magnoliopsida; order Solanales; family Solanaceae; genus Capsicum; species Capsicum rhomboideum. The sequence continues at coordinate 52,533,278 of CP124708.1, read as the reverse complement.
ACATACCTTATCTTCCCAATATGAATACATAGTCCTATATGTGAATACAATAATCCAGCTCCTTCCTTGTGTTTTACTCTACAACACAAGTACATAACAGAGCTCACGTTATCATCTACCTATCTTACAAGTGCATAAGACGACAATGAGCTACATGACTACCATATAACGTCATTTCATACCAAGTTTATACTTTACACTTCCTCATTAACACCACATCACAATTACTCCATCAAGTCATCTCAATACCTTTCACAATAACACATTAACAACAATCCATAATTGATATAATCCAGCATGCCTCCAAAAGACCCCTTAAAGCCATTCAAAAGGTACCATAAGTTGATAATTGCATCCAAAAAGGGTATAGGGGGTTTTGGGGATCAAAGATAGACAAAAACATACAAAATGAAATTCTGGACTGGGCAGTGGAGCCACCTGTTCCCGAAGGTGGATGACATACGGCTGCAGGTACCCCTCTGGCCTTTTCCAAAGCCACCTGCATTGGCATCTGCGCCCGCAGGTGCTCCAGACGCGAGGGCGTATGCCCGGTTCGGCCAAAATGGGTCTCTTTTGGGTCCTTTTTTGTAATAAATGGTCCAAGGCCATAAGTAAGCTTATATTTTCATAGTTTAGGTCACTTGGATACCAAAAAACAACCACGGTTTCACAACACACATGAACACCACCAAAACGATGTTTTCCTTTCAATACGTCACCAATTCCATGCACAATTTTGCAACAACAATTTCAAATGTTATAAACAAAGAGAAAGAAAGTTAAGAACATAAACACATCTTACATGTTGATATTTCATCCATCAAATTCACTTCCTTCAATACCACAAGTCTCATTTCCCATTTATAAGGCAAAGCCCTTTACCGATTGAGCAAAAGTAGACAGTTTTACACATAGTGAATTGTCCAACACTTTTCCAATATAACCAACATGATTTATACACCATATTAAGCATATAATATATTAAACCATAATATTAAACACTTACCAAAGCTTGCAAAAGAGTGATCTTGTCCAAAGAGAATAGTTGCCTTTGGGTTTGATAGATGAGAAATATCTTGAGAAAAGTCTAGATTTGGCATGTGTGTTATAATTAATAAAAAATATGATTTTGTACCTTATATAGTCCCTTTAAATAGCTTATTTTAATGGTCATCCTTATCCAATACACCACATTAAATGAGGTGCTTACTTGGTCAACTTGAAGAATGGGTCAAATTCCATTTGGGCCATGTCTTTTGCTCCATTTTTGGCCTCAATTGAGCCCAATGGCACAAGACTAAGTCATACCAACAAATTTAATGTATAATACCCTAACAATCTCATGTTTAAATAATTCCATAAATGTTACGGTAATTAACTAGGTTCAGAAATGTACGGGGTGTTACACTTAGCCTAGTTGAATATCTGCTTGGTTGTACTTGTATTGGTGTAATGTTCATATGTTGTGGTTTGGGTTAGCGTTCTTTAGTCGAACTCAATTCAGTTGGAGGCCAGTTGGTTGTTGAGGATGAGTTTTGGTTATTTAGGGAGCGAAGTAAGGATGTGAAGGAAAAATGGATATCCTTAGTGAAATCCCTTAGAAGCATCAGTTAGCCTTAGGGGTTATCTGGGTAGTCTTGCTAAAGGCATGCAGGCCTATTACCTCATCCTTTTGAGCTTTCGGGCTTTTGTACCTCATCGTTTTGAGCTTTCGGGCTCTTTCTCTCCATTGACTTTTTAGGGAAAAAAGCTCTTTTAGTAGTAGATAGTGACCCTTTAGGTCATTTTCTCAATTTTCATACATTTTTAGCATTTCATGTCTTCCTACAATGCCTACAGGTCATTTATGACTTGCCGGTACCATCGGTTCGATTTTTGGGTAGTTCGTTTGGTTTTTAAGCCCATTTCCTTATTTTGGAGCTTTTCAAGTTAAGAAATTGGTCTCAGACTAAAACTCCTAGTAAATAGCCTCGGATGATAATTACGACAGTGTCATTAGCTCCTGAATGTGGATTTTAGGCTAAGGGAACCCTTGGTCTGGGTTTCGAGGCTTTCGAACTCATTTTGGGCTATTGGATAGATTTGGTGAAAAATTGAACTATGGGTGTGGGGCTCACTTTTTATCTAAACGACCTCGGTTGGAAATTTTGATGGTTCTATTGAGTACGGAATTTCAAATTTGGTATGGTAGCATAGTTTTTTTGTGCGCATGGGGTTCTGAATAAATCTTGAACACTCGATTGGAGTCTGTTAGGACCTTGAGATCTTGCTGGTTGTTGATATCTGGTGCAACCACTTTAGCGGTCGGAGAGATGCTTAAGCGGTTGTCGCTTTAGTGACCTTGTACCGCTCTAGCGGTACTTGGCTACCCGATTGAGGGTCGCTTTAGCGGTAGTTGTCTGTTTTAGCGTATGTCGCTTAAGCGACCAGGATGTCGCTTTAGCGGCCTCTCGCTTTTTTTGCACCATCCGCTTTAGCGGTTATTTTTTGCTTAAGTGGTAACCGCTTTAGCGGCTCAATGGTCGCTTAAGCGGTCACTGCTAGTGATAAATATTTCTCTTCCCCCGATTTCCCTTTATTTTCTAGGGTTTTTTTCCCTCCATTGTTGGAGCTTGGAGTGTGGGAAATTGTGGGAAATCATCTATTGAAGCTAAGTTAAGCTAATTCAATACCCCTTGGTCATTTTCCATTATTTTTCCCTGTCAAATTCCATCAGTTTCCTTGTAATTTCCCAGAAATTAGGTCTTAAATTTCTTAACTTTGTGGGCTGATTTGAGCTCCGATTTGCGCTCCATTTGTGATCAACTTTCGAGCACACATTCCTTTTCTTTCAAGGGACCTTATGACAGATTCAATTTTGGGATTCCATTAGCAGGCTCCACGGGCCTATTTTTGACCCCATTATAGGCCCAGAGTTTTCTATTGCAATATGTATATCGTTTTACTCGTATTAACATGTAGATTATGATTTTGATAGCAAGACGACATTCAGAGATCGTGGAGTGGAGACAAGTAGTTCGTGGATGATTTGAGACTGCTATTCAGCTTCAAGGTAGGCTACGGTCTACTCTTCTCTATAAGATTGTATATTGTATAGATTGCATGCTAGGTAGGGGTTATCGGATAGGTTTATGGCCATCCCGATAATAGTATTTGACTTTTTTAGGGGATTTAGATTAGAAATGTAAATTGAGCCTTAGTCTAGGATACCTGCTATATTTGTAGGACTCTAGTATGCCTGATTATAGACTTGCTCGACCTTAGGTTGACATGAAGGATCCCTTAGTATAAATCATATTGTGATACTTAGTGATTTGGGTGATATCCTCTGATTAGTTTCTCCCCGTAGCTTGATGCCCATGAGTTACCTTAGTTTTCTAAGTGTTAGTATTGTTATCCTGGTATGTGGTTATTATTGGGCTCGAGGTCGTGGTTACGAGACTAGTTGGATACCAGATTAGTTCTCTATTCTTTGAAAGGACGTGGTTTAGTTCTTAGATGCTTACATGTGTATTGTTTGGTTACTGGTGATGGCATGCATGCATTTAGGCTCATTTATGCTTATTTGGTAGTGCGATTCCAACAAAAACCTTGATTTTACTACTATTTTCTAAAAAGAGATTTATTCCCACTTTTTAACTTTAAAATTGATTCTCTTAAAATGGAAGTCGTACCACCTTTGTTATTGGATTATGATATTTTAAACGAAATGTACTACTTTGGAAATTAGACCGAGGCTGATCCCGGTCCATTATTGATCCACTCTTCTTACCACTACTTATTCACTTCAGTCGAGGGAGATTCTGACCCTTTCTACATTATTATACCATTTTAGTCCTGAATTCGATCTCGGGAAATGGATTGACAAATTTATACTTATTTAGTCTCAGTTTGATTCTAAGCACTTATTATGCTCATTTAGCATCGGTTCGAGTCCGACCACCCTCTTCACTCTTATTTCCCTTCGGTACTGGATGGAGTGGTTTGGATATGGATTATGAAAGTCTTGGTTCGAGACCAGGCAGTGTATACGGATATCCCAAAACCTCTATGGGCTTCTTCTTCTGATGAGCCACGGTACTGGAGAAAGATGGTCGTCGTAGGTCCTGCCTTTGCGAGCTACTGAACTGGAAGAGGTGTATACACATGGTACCTTATGGCACTTGATTGGTTGATGGTACTAGATTATCCTTGCATTCATTCATTAATATGTATTGCTTATCACCAGTATAATTATTTGGCGCTTATAGCTATCAGTCTTATGGGGTTGTATATATACAAGTTATGGTTGTTTTTTATTGACTGCTTGCTTTTGGCTCTCCTAGCTTATGGGGGCCCGGTTGGGGTTATTGGTTATCCGGGCTATCCGCTTACTTATTGTTTAGTTATTGTTGCATAGCTCGTGGCACGTTGGTTATGGATTGGTACCCGAGGTTGTCGGTATATTTATGATCCCTTTTATCGTATTATGGTGAGGTTTATTATTGTTAGATCATCTTATGATTACACATTTCAGTTAGAGACCCTAATTATGCGAAAGTTAGCTCCCTTATTCTTTGTGATCCCAGTGATGGAGACTAGTTCCCTCAGAGTAATATCTTCATGTTGGTTGTCGGTATAGTGTTGATATATATATATATATATACACACACACTTCCCTAGCCATGATTTTCATATCATTTCCTTCTTTCCTACTACTACTATACATTGTATATACATTTCTTCACTCTACTATTGTATATGGTATATCTCTTTCTTTACTTTACTATTGTACATTGGCTAGTAACTTATGGTATTGCGCTTTGTCCTGGATTATTAGTAGTTCATGATAGGTTATCCTTATCGCTTCATTAGTATTATGATGCTTAGTTTTGTAGATAGCTGCCTGTAATTTATATTCCTGCTTTACATGTTATTTATACTTGCATTATCTTTGGAGCTCAGTCGGTTGATGCCTACTGAGTACCACGTGTTTGGTACTCATACTATACTTTTGCAGCCTGTAGATCATAGTACAAGTTCTCGCCGTTGATGTGTGCATCGTACGGAGCAGTCATGGATCGAAGATTGGGGGTGAGCTCCTGACGTTCGGAGTTGTTCCTGCTCTCCCTTTTATTGTTAGATTGATCTCTATTTTTGTATTTCAGAGACAACTTGTATATATTTTCTCTGTAATCTAGTGGTATTAGAAGCTCTTGTACTGACTTCACCTGTTTTGGGGATGTATTTACTTCCTTCTTGTCTTCTTTTGCTTTTATTTATTTTTGCTTCAACTTTTTTTATTAGTCTGTTACTCGCTGTTTCGGACTACGGGTTGGCTTACCTACTGGCTGGTTATGGTAGGTGTCATCATGACCTGAGAAATTTGATCATGACATTCCCTCTCTGTCTCTATTTCCCCTTTCCCTTGCCCCAGTAAAAAGAAAATTGACAGAGAATACTCCATATTTACAATTACCTTAATTAAAAATGTATTATGCACAAGAATTGAAAAATCCAGTAAGAAAAAATTGACAGAGAATACTCCATATTTAGAATTACCTTAATTAAAAATGTATTGTGCACAAGAATTGAAAATTCTCTAATTAACAAGAGAAAATGATCGTTTTAGTCCTTGTGTTATTGCGTAATTCCTATTTTAGTCCCTGTGTTACTAAGGTTAGCATAGTTAACCTTGAATTAAAAAATATGCTTGGTTTTAGTCCTATTACTAACAGGACTAATATAAGTAAACAGACTATTTGCTAAGGGCAGTTTTGGGTTTTTATCATATTTCAATGCAAAAGCTTCCAGAAAAAAGCTAGAAAAAAACCCTACTTTGTTTCACTTGAGACTTGCTGCCATTACAAAAGAAATATTTTTTCTCCATAATCCATCTATTTTAAGAGGTATTCTCATCTTCAAACCAACACTTCAAACATAAGCAGATCTCTGAGCCCACAAAAAGAAAGGATATTTTTCCATGGAATTGTTCTAAGAGCAAACTACAATTCATGCCATTATTAAGTGTTCATTAAGATGATTAAAGTTGATCTTGAACATCTATGAGAAGTAATAAAAAAATATTTAGGCTATCAAGGAAAAATATTTCAGAATTGATTTATAAAACGGAAGGGGGCAAACAGAAAAGACTTGTGTCAAAAAACGAGTTGAACTTTGCAGCTCTTTGAATTACAAAATGTAGCTTGCAAACATGCCATTTGAACCACAATTCATTGCCTTTTTCTCTATACAAAATCCTCTAATCCATCATCATTTTGAGTTGAAAACCAACTCACAAGGAGCTCAAATTACAAAATAATAATAATAATAAATAAATAAATAAAAAATAGGCAACCAATTTACAGAAGAAAAAACAAAATAAAGGGGCATCAGAACAACATACAAGAAATAGAACTAGGATATCGAATCGGAGCCGTTAATCCAAAATCGAAAGGGGATGGAAAGAACCATAAGAATCCTAACTCGAAATTGGAAAAATATGAGCCAAGAAATAAAAAATCGATGCAAAATAAACTCGCGTTATGAACTCTATCATGAATTTTGTACTAAGCCCATATTTAAGGAAGAGAAGATATGATCCATTTCAGCTTCAAGAGCTCTACTTTAGAGTGAGAAGTACTTGAAGAGAGAGAAATAAAATCATTATCTTGAATGGAAGAAAAATAAAAAATAAAAGCAAAATACTTAAACTTGTAGAGAATTTTGAAAGTACCCTTTTTATCAGCAAATAGTCCATTTGCTTATGTTTGTTTCGTTAGTGGTAGGTCTAATATAAACCATATTATTTAATTCAAGGTTAAATATGCTAAGTTTAATAACATAGGGACTAAAATAGGAATTATGTCACAAGGACTAAAAGTATCGTTTTCCCAATTAACCACTTATATTCTTTAGTTATTCAACGTGGAAGCTTTAAAATTTTAACAAGATAAACTTATCTTTGTTTGCATTAGATATAGTTACCTAATTTAATTTGTTTTTATCTTTATGACTTTGTTAACAATATTAAAATTCAAATTGTTTCATCGGCATGTTGTGTTGGCTTATTTTGCTAACTAGTTATATGAGGCTCTGCTCAGCCCAGGCCCAAACTCACATATGAAAATAGTAATATTTTAATTTAAAAGGTTAAATTTGTATCATATTTTCTTACTGCATAAATAATATAACTTAGGGGCACATTAATATGCATTGTTGGTAAATCTTCCTAATTATTAAGTTTCTTAGTAACCTAATTAAATATTTTTTAAATTAAAAACTATTTATGAGAATGGAGGTTTGATGGAGAATTAGCAAATTCCAAATGTAGAAAAGTGACTCGATATTATGTAAGGTAACGTGATTTAAACTATACAAATAGTTACAACTTGCTGAAAATCATGATATTGACACTTTTATGAGTATATAAGCACTTATGTCTGTATTATAGATTGAAAATTGACTTTTTGGTATTTAATAGGTTTTAATTTCACTAATGACATTTTATATGGCAAAAGTTATGCTAGTTAAATGTCGTGATTTAAGTTTGTTCGTAGACGAAATTAAAGGATTTGGGGAGGGGGGACTATATTCATTAAATGAACCTCAATAATTGATTTAGTTCTTTATTAGATGCTTAAAGCAAATTTTTCGACCGACACTCTTTCCAAGCATAGTCACTTGATAGACTCAACTCAGCAGTACTATTCCTACCAACAACTCTCTCAAGACACTAGAGGTTATATCACACTTGACAAAATTGGAATGAGTAACTTCAGGAGAAGGAAATTGAAAGGATAAAGAAACCTCCATAGATGGATTCTAGTTTCTCCGGGCCTTGGAACATGTCATCTCATTTCTTTCATTTTCACTTTATTTTACTTTGCTTATTATTTTCATTTCATCTTCATTTAGGCTATATTTTTTAGTATATCTTTCATGAAGATGTCTAGTTATGTTAGGTTCTCTTCTTACTATGTAAGGGGAGAGTCTCCCTTATTTACCTTTTCTTAGATTCTTTGTATTGAGAGGAGTCCTCTCTTCTAGGTGCCTAGAGCTAGGTTTACATTTCATAGTATTGGGGATGAGTTGACCGGCCTTAGTAGGCTAGTTGACTTATGAACCACCATAGGATCGGAGGTAAGGTTTATGTCCCCCTCCTTGTATTTTCTTTATGTTTTTATTTATGTTAAGGCTTGGGGAGAGGGGTGGGGTGGGTGGTGGGGGGCTCAACTTCTGACCGCCACGAGGGGTGAGATCCTTGGGTTAGGTTCGTTTAAAACATAAAACATTAAATTGATTTAACTTAATTTAACTTTAAAATTTAGTCAAATTAATTTTCAAACAAATAAAAAATATCATATAAATTGAAATAGAAGAGAGTAATTAGTAAGATCTAATAAATACAGAGGCAGGCCCAAGTTCAAATTTATGGTCTCCGACACCCGTTAAATCTGATGCATAATAGGTATAATTATTTAAGAAACGTATAAAATTGGTATAAGATGGAAAAAAAACACCCCCTGAAATCATGAAAATAGCTGAGTGCTTTGATTTCCAAGGGAAACCTTAAAGCTTTGGGTGTCAATATGTGTGTTCGAACCTCCCGAGCACCCACGACCCCTAAATCCTGGTCCGCCACTGAATAAATGCTTGTCTTGGAACAAAAATGTGGCTCCAAAGTTGCCTATATTTTTGTAAAATATATAATGACACATTACCTAAAGAGTAATCTAATATTCCCTTCAATTTATATTATACGGTGTTTTTAGTTTGGACATACTATTTGAAATTCACTTATGTCTAGAAAGTAAGAAATATTTCACTAAATTACCCTTGATTAAATAGTACCTATATAATATGATATTTTGATTAAGTAAAAATTTATTTATCAAAATAAAGATAAATTTTTTTAAAAATATTAATACCTTTCGTGATTGTGTAGAAAAATGTTTATTATATCATAACATGTATCTGAAGAATTAAGGGGGGGGGGGGGATTCACGAAAAGTTAGTACTCCCTCCGTTTTATATTAATTGTCCTCCTTATTATAAATAGTCATCCCAAATTATTTGTCAATTTTACAAAATCCAAACAGAATTTCTTAGTTTATCCTTATAATTAATTCTAAATAAGTCTGAAAATTTAATTTAAGAAAAGCTTTTTATTTATAATTTTTGAGAAGAGTGTAAAAGAAAAAAGGGAAAATTAATATGAAATGAAAGAAGTAGAACATCAATATACACCAACTATAGAATACCACGTAGGAATGGACTTAACAGAGAAAATGAGTGCAAAATTGAAATAGGAAAGCAAGTGGCAGTCACGTGTAAATTGATGATTGATGTCCTCAAAGAATCAAACTTTTTTTACCCTTGTGAGGAGGACGAAGATTTGGGATTCTCGTTTATATATAGTACTAGTTTACGCGAGGCCCGTGCTTAAAAATATGAAAATAGTAATATTTTAATTTAAAGTTTAAGATTTGGGATTCTCGTTTATATATAGTACTAGATACGGGGAGCCCGTGCTAGCACGGGCCCAATATATGTTATTTTCTTGATCCCAATTTATGCAACACAAATGAAATTTGGACGGCCAATCAATTTTTGTATGATTTTAAATATTTTAAGTTGTTAATTAGTATTATGATTTATTGTAAGGCACAAACCTCAAAAAGTAGGTGTAACTAATAATGAAGAGAAAAATTATCGATTTCTTTGGTCAAATTACATGAATTGGATCACTAATATTTACTACTTTATATATAGCCACAAAATAAAAATAGAAGAGTGCACCAGTCAATTTATTTTTCGACCCAAAGCTACTTAATGTTCTCACGTATTAAATATTTATGTTGTTAATTATTGTGATTTATAGTACTTTTTACGTAATTTTCAAATAATATATGTTACTTCTTATGTCCCAATTTATGTAACTATGATAAAATTTCGATCGTCAACCGAACATTTTATGTCTTTTAAATATTTTAAATTGTAAATTATTGTAATTTATAACACTTTTTATACCACTTTTAAATAATTGTCCGAATTTATGCGGCACCGATAGAATTTCGAAAATCAGTCAACTTTTTTTATTATGCATTTTTAATATTTTTAAAATTTATTATTGTGATTCATAGTTTTTTTTACGTAAATTTCAAATAAATATAAGTAATTCTGAGGAAGTAGATGGGAAAAATGGTCATTTCGCAGATTGACCCTAAGCTCCTCAAATAATAACAAGTGGGACTTTGAGGAGCTTATTTGTAATTTTTGAAATTTGACCCTAAGCTCCTCTCATTCCCATTTTTTATGTCTTTTAAATATTTTAAGTTGTTAATCATTATGATTTATAGTACTTTTTATATCATTTTCAAATAATTGTCTCAATTTATGCGACACCGATAGAATTTCGAGAATCAATCATTTTTTTTACTATGCATTATTGTAATTTGTAGTTTTTTTTACGTAAATTTTAAATAAATATAAGCAATTTTGGAGACGTCCTCAAATAGTAGTAAGAGGGACTTTGAGGAGCTTAATTGTTATTTTTGAAACACATCAAATAGCAATAAGTGAGACTTTAGAGCTTAATTATCATTTTTGAAACTTGACCCTAAGTCCAATACATGTTACTTGTTTAAAAATATTTTAAGTTAATTATTGTGATTTATATTATTATTTTTTATAATTTTTAGATAAACGGAAAGAGTATTAAATACAAATAGAGGAAATTGAGTTCAATTTCCAATAATAAAGAGATAAATATAATATATTGTTAATTAGTACTTTTTACGTATTTTTCAAATAATATGTGTTACTTCTTATGTCCCAATTTATGTAATTATGATAGAATTTCGAAAGCCAACTGAATATTTTATGTCTTTTAAATATTTTAACTTGTTAATTATTGTAATTTATAACACTTTTTATATCACTTTAAAATAATTGTCCCAATTTATACGGCACTGATAGAATTTCGAGAAGAGAAAAATTATCGATTTCGTTGGTCAAATTACATGAATTGGATTTCACTAATACTTACTACTTTATATATAGCCACAAAATAAAAATAGAAGGGCGAATGAGTCAATTTGCTTTTCGATCCTATACTATTTTATGTTCTCACATATTAAATATTTTATGTTATTAGTTATTGTGATTTATAGTACTTTTTACGTAATTTTTAAATAATATATGTTACTTCTTATATCCCAATTTATGTAACTGTGATAAAATTTCAAAAGTCAACCAAACATTTTATGTCTTTTAAATATTTTAAATTGTTAATTATTATAATTTATATCACTTTGAGGAACTTATTTGTAATTTTTTAAAGCTGGCCCTAAGCTCCTCTCATTCCCATTTTTTATGTCTTTTAAATATTTTAAGTTGCTAATTATTATGATTTATAGTACTTTTCATATCATTTTCAAATAATTGTCCCAATTTGTGCGGCACAGATAGAATTTCGAGAATCAATCATTTTTTTATTTTGCCTTTTAAATATTTTAAAATTAATTATTGTAATTTATAGTAATTTTTTAACGTGAATTTTAAATAAATATAAGTAATTCTGAAGAAATCCGCAAATAGTAATAAGTGGAACTTTGAGGAGCTTAGTTGTCATTTTTGGACGTCCTCAAATAGTAATAAGAGAGACTTTGAAGAGCTTAGTATCAAATAGTAATAAGTGAGACTTTGAGAAACTTAATTGTCATTGTTAAAACTTGACCCTAAGCCCAATATATGTTACTTGTTTAAAAATATTTTAAGTTAATTATTGTGATTTATATTATTATTTTTTTATAATTTTCAGATAAACGGAAAGAGTATTAAATACAAATAGACTCAATTTCCAATAATAAAGAGATAAATATGATATATACAAATAATTATATGCAATAATATATATATATAAAATTAAATAAAAATAGAAGGGTGAAGCAGTCAATTAGCTTTTCGACCCCGAGCTACTTTATGTTCTCACATATTAAATCTTTTATATAGTTAATTATTGTGATTTATAGTACTTTTTACGTATTTTTCAAATAATATATGTTACTGTACTTCTTATGTCCTAATTTATGTAACTATGATAGAATTTCGAGAGCCAATCGAATATTGTATGTCTTTTAAATATTTTAACTTGTTAATTATTGTAATTTATCGCACTTTTTATATCATTTTAAAATAATTGTCCTAATTTATGCGGCACCGATAGAATTTCGAAAATCAGTCGATTTTTTTTATTATGTCTTTTAAATATTTTAAAATTAATTATTATGATTCATAGTAATTTTTTACGTAAATTTTAAATAAATATAAATAATTTTGAAAAAGTCCTTAAATAATAATAAGTGGAACTTTGAGGAGCTTAGTGGTCATTTTGAAAACTTGACCCTAAGCTCCTCAAACATTCCCTCTTATTATATATAGTAAAATATATATATATATATATATATAAATATATATATAAAATAATAATAATATATATATAGTAAAATAAAATTTATAGCACTTTTTATATCACTTTAAAATAATTGTCCTAATTTATGCGGCTCCGATAGAATTTCGAAAATGAGTCAATTTTTTTTATTATGTCTTTTAAATATTTTAAAATTAATTATTATGATTCACAGTATTTTTTTTACGTAAATAAATATAAATAATTTTGAAAATTTTAAATAAATATAAATAATTTTGAAAAAGTCCTTAAATAATAATAAGTGGGACTTTGAGGAACTTAGTGGTCATTTTAAAAACTTGACCCTAAGCTCCTCAAACATTCCCTCTTATGATATATATATATATTAGTTATATAAGATCCGTGCTCAAATATGAAAATAGTAATATTTTAATTTAAAAGATTAAATTTGTATCATATTTTGTTACTGCATAATTAATATAACTTAGTGGCACATTAATATGTATTGTTGATAAATATTCATAATTATTAAGTTTCTTAGTAACCTACTTAAATATTTTTTAAATTAAAAAACTATTTATTAGAATGAAGGTTTGACGGAGAATTAGCGAACTCCATATATAGAAAAGTGACTCGATATTATATAACGGTAACATGATTTCAATTATACAAAATAGTCACAACTTGCTGAAAATCATAATATTGACACTTTTATGAGTTTATAAGCACGTATGTCTTTATTATAGATTGAAAATGAACTTTTTGATATTTAATAAGTTTTAATTTCACTAATTACATTTTATATGGCAAAGGTATGCTAGTTAAATATCGTGATTTAAGTTTGGTCATAGACGAAATTAAGGATTTGGGTGAGGGGGACTAAATTCATTAAATGAACCTCAATAATCAACTTAGTTCGTTATTATATGCTTAAAATTATCAATTCTCAGTTAAAATTGTTATGCATAGCATTAAATATTTAAATTTAAATTTTAAAATATTAAATTGATTTAACTCAATTTAATTTTAAAGTCTAGTCAAATTAATTTTTAAATAAATTAAAAATATCACATGAATTGAAACAGAGGAGAGTAATTAGTAAGATCTAATAAATGCAAGAGCGGACCTAAGTTCTAATTTATGGTGCTCCGATACCCGTTAAACTCGATGCACAATAGGTATAATTGTATAAGAAATGTATAAAATTGGTATAAGATGAAAGAAAGCACCACTGAAACCAAGAAAATAGTTGGGTGCTTTAATTTTTAGATGAAACCTTAAAACTTTGGGTGTCAATATATGTGTTCGAACCTCCCGAGCACCCACGACCCTTAAATCCTGGACCGCCAATGAATAAATGTTTCTGTTGGAACAAAAATATGGCTCCAAAGTTGCCTATATTTTTGTAGAATATATAATGACAAATAACCTAAAGAATAATCTAATATTCCTTTGGTTCATATTATACGGTATTTTTAGTTTGAACACACTCTTTGAAATTCACTTATGTCTAGAAAGTAAGAAATACTTTCACTAAATTACTCTTGATTAAATAGTATCAATATAATATTATATTTTGATTATGTAAAAATTTACTTATCAAAATAAAGATAAATATTTTAAAAAAATATTAATACCTTCGTGATTACGTAGAAAAATATTTATTATATCATAACATGTATTTGAAGAAGTAAGGGGAAAAAAAAGATTCACAAAAGTTAGTACTCCCTCCGTTTTATAGTAGTTGTCCTCCTTACTATAAATAATTATACCAAATTATTTGTCAATTTTACAAAATCAAAACAGAATTAATCACACTTTTCTTATTTTATCCTTATAATTAATTCTAAATAAATCTGTAAATTCAATTTAAGAAAAGTTTCTTATTTATAATTTTTGAGAAGCGTGTAAAAGAGAAAAGGGAAAATTAATATGAAATGAAAGAAGTAGAACATCCATGTACACCAACTACAGACTACCATGTAGGAATGGACTTAACACCGAAAAAAAGTGCAAAGTTGAAATAGGAAACGAAGTGGCAGCCACGTGTAACCTGATGATTGATGTCCTCAAAGAATCAAACTTCCTTTTTTACCCCTGTAAGGACGACGAAGATTTGGGATTCTCGTTTATATATAGTAATAAGTATATATACTACTAATATATATATATATATATATATATATATATATAGGCATGACGCCCGTGCTGTAATATTTATATTTTTTTATCTCAATTTATGTGATATATTTTACTTTTTAATTCATCCAGAAAAGAATATTATTTTTCTATTTTTAGAAACAATTTATTTTTAAAATTTTCATTTATTCTTTAATTAAATGAATTATGACCACACAAAATCTAAAATTTATTTTATATCACGAATTTCAAAAGCATTCCACTCTTTCTACTCCATGCCTAATCAAATGATGTCACACAAATTGAAACGAAAAAGTAGTAAAAATAAAATTTAAAATCTATAAATTATATTTAAATGTGGGATGAAATTTTCTTTTTTATGTGTTTTATGCTTCATTTATTTGTACCTAATAAAAATCAAAATTTTGATCATTCAAATCTTAGTTCATAACTATGTATTTTATTTTTTGTTTGAATCTAATCATTTAGATCTCAATAAGTGTACCACTCCCTCCATTTCTTTTTAAGTGTGATGCACGACCCAATGTCATTTTTATTATTTTCTTCTCTGTAATAATTTTTTATTATGTTTAGAAAAAATAGGTGATTTATGAAATTATGATTTTGTATATTGTTATTGATCTATTCATCTTTGACATTTTATCTTGATTTTGAAAAATAAGAAATATGTCCAACAAAGTCACAAGCTAAGTTACTATTTTGAATCAGAAGAGAAACTATAAACTTATGAAAATCAGAAATTCATGTAAGACACAAAATAAAGAGAGTACGTATGAAAAAAATAAATAATGCAACTTCATTCTTGCGATTTAATCATTAAAAAATAGACGAAAAAATACGAAAGAAATATGTAATCTTTCGAACTTTTATCGACACTCACTCCCACAAGTCGATCACTATTCAACAACCTTCATCTTATTCTTTGAGTCAAACTAAAGCATAAATATAATAAGCACCGAAAACATAACAACTTAAAAGGCTAATATGATTATTTATACAATATCTTATCATGTTTCTATTTAGCATTCATTTTTTTCACGTGAAATTAAATCTGTAGACATACAAAATAATTTGGTCGAAAGAAACATAATTTGTAAATGCAAACAATAGTTCTAATCAACCAAAAGGAAATGGTGTATCAATTATATATTGTTTCCCTTGTTTCTTAGACCTTAAGCGTTTGTAATCCTCCAAGTCACAATTGCTCCTGAAAATGTCAATAGAAAGATGACTTAATTGTATCCCAAAATAACAAAATAATTCAAATGTTCTAACTATGCACAAACACCAGCCAATCAACCCACAAAAATAAAATAAAAAATTACAAAACAAATAAATAACACCCCCACCCCCACCCCCCCAAAAAAAAAAAAGCAAACATAAAAAATTAACACGTACACAAAGAAGCATTGATAATGCAATTTTCTTCAACTTAAGTAGAAAAAGGCTTCAACCACAATATTCTCAACTAAGAGGAAAAAAGAAAAAATAAATTTGAGAAAATAGTATCACAAAAATGCACTAGCCAATAAGAATGCTCTATCCTAGCCCTAAAGTAGAAGGCAGCCCAGTACACTAAAACTCCTGCTATGCGCATGGTCCGGAGAAGGGCCCGACCACCAGGGTCTATTGTACACAACCTTACCTTACATTTTTACCAGAGGTTGTTTCTAAGGCAGCAACTCATGGTTGTTTCTAAGGCAGCAACTCATGGCCTCCTGGTCATACCGAGCCCTAAAGTACATTGTCCAATAAAAATGTTTCATCTGAAAATACTGTTACGCGTGTCAACTATTATTCTGTAACAACCCTCGTATTGAAATTTAGAAATTCTGTGTTTTGCGGATTTTGTCCTTCTCCGTAGTTGTATTATCTCTCTTATGAGTTGCGAAAATGGTTGGCACGGTCCCCGATGCATTCGAAAGTGTTTTATGTGAAATTGTCGTTTTGATCATCCTTAAAGGGGATTAGTTTGACTTTGGTCAATATTTTGAGATCCAAACCTCGGATAAGGATTCTGACAGTTCCATTAGATTCGGAACGTCGATTTTGGCTTAGTAGCGTGGTTAGCTCGGGTCCCGAGTGTAACACCCCATACATTTTGGACCCTACTTGACAACTTTGAACCATGTTTACCCTAGGTTCGAGAGCAACAAGTACGTATTTTGTATTGTTAGTGATGGAACATTTGATATTGTGCTAGTAAATGTGATTAGACCTTCGTAGGAGGTGTTTGTAACTTTATGGAGCATTTGTGGGGTGAAAAGTGAGGTTTAAGGGACATCCAAGCAAAGGATCTTAAAGATAAGAGGCAAGCAAAAGGTTGGGACTTGAAAGATCCAACCAAATCCGCAAAGAAAAGTCGAAATCAAAAATTTAGTATGGGCCGCTGCAGGTGGCGTGCCAAGCTGCTTTGGCCTGATTTTTTTGTGGCACAGGCAGCAAAGGGGCGCGCCCAGGGGCGTACCAGGCCTCCCCAGCACACCTTTTCAAGAGCTGAAAATTTTCTAAGTCCCTAGGGCGCCCGGGAGCATGCCGGGGTGTTTTTTGCCAAAGTTCTTCGACGATTATAAGTCTATAAAGAGGACTCTTGGGTTATGGTATCCTTATTCCATCGTAGTAGGACTACTCTTGAGCGAGTTTGGCATCCGAGTTGGGGTTAATTCTCCGTCACAAGTATTTTATCAAATTATGTTCAATTAAGCCATGAGTGGCTAGAATTTCTTATTTTTGAGATTGAGGCTACGAACATGAATCTCGTGAGTTGAATATTGTTGTAACATTTATGGAATTATTTAAACATGAGATAATTGGAGTATTACACATTGAAAGTAGTGGGCTAAGTTAATATGTGTTAATGGGCTCAATTTGAGGCCCAAAATGGAGTAAAAGACATGGCCCAAAAGGGGCAAATGACCCATTCTTCCATTTGACCAAGTAAATATGGCATTTAATGCCCAAGGAGTGGCTAAGAATGACTTGAGGGCTATATAAATTCCAAAAATCAGATTTCTATTCATTCTAACGCACATGCCATTCTAGACATTTCCAAAACATTTCTCTATCTTCCAAACCCTAAGGCACCCATTTTCTTTGGACACTTTGGACAAGATCATCACTTTGCAAGCTTGGGTAAGTGTTTATTCTTGTGATTTAAAATATTATATACATGAGAGATTGTGTAGATCATGATGGATATGTTGGCAAGGTTGAATAGGGCACTTTTTGCTTTTTGCTAAAAGATGTGTCATCCTTGTGATTTAAACTTGAATGGAGACTTGGGGTTTTGATGAAAGTGCATGGTATGGATGAAATATCAACATGTATGGTGTGGTTATGTTCCTTGACTTTTTATTTTTCTATGAGTGTAAATTGTGGGATTGTTGTCGATATGTTGTTATGAAGTGTATTGAGGTGACTTGATGGAGTAATTGTGATGTTGTGTTGATGGAGAAGTGTAAAGTATGAACTTGTTGTGACATGCTATTGGTTTATGATGTCGTGGTCAATGTATGGAATGTTGTGGTATTTTTTGTATGATAATTCCATGAACGGTATTCTAAAGGGTGAAATGACATTTTTAGGCAAACATGTAACTCATTGTCGTCTTATGCACTTGTAAGGTAGTTGATTGTTAACGTGAGCTACGTTATGTACTTGTGTTGTAGAGTGAAACATAAGGAAGGAGCTGGAATGTCGTATTCACGTATAGGATTGTGTATTCATAGTGAGAAGACAAGGTATGTAAGGTTACTCGTACCATGTCCTTCTGCAACACATATTGTTCATATTGCCATTGTATTTGTTCCATTCCGAAATGTTCTAAAGTATTTCATTTTAGGTTGTCCTCCATTGTTAGTCACATGTTCCTCATTCATTGATCAAATGTTACTCATGGGTTACATAAATATGGACATGTTCCAAAGTTCCAATAATGTTATGTTCCGAAGCTCCTCTATTGTTATGACTATCATTGTATCAATCTCTCAAAAGTAAGGAAATAAAGTAATGCATATTTGTTGATTGCAAGAGTACGGGTGGTAGCTCTAGAGGCATAAGCCTAGCTCGAGCCGATCCCAAGATTATTGAATCAGGGGGTAGTCCTAGAGGCATAAGCCTAGCTTGGGTCGAACCTAACAGGGGGTAGCTCTAGAGGTAAGAATCTAGCTCGAGCCGAACCTGATATATTGGTTTAGGGGTGGCAGCTCTAGAGGTAATAACCTAGCTCGAGCCGAGCCCGATGTATTGATTTATGGGTGGTAGCTCTAGAGGCATAAGCCTAGCTCAAGCCGATCCCAACATAACGTTATGTTTTTTTAAGACCCACTGATCAGTTGGGGCCCGGGTACATGGTGACACAGGTGATGATGAATAAGCATAAAACCAAAGAAGCAAAGAAAGTAATGAAAGCAATATACATAGTTCCAAACATACGGACCGATGGTTTATCCATATTGGCTATTCTCTTATATTTGATTCCATTGAGGTTCTTATGCTTTGATGCAGTGTCTTATAGGCTTACATACTCAATACATTCTTCGTACTGACGTCCATTGGGGGACTTACCTTACTTGTTGCAGGAACAGGTGCTCATAGACCCCCACAGTAGATTGCGGATCATTTGCCGATCATTGGTGAGCTCCAGTTGGTTCGGGGCTTTCCGAGTCACATGTGTACAATTGTTTTGGTATTGTAAAGTTGTATAAAGCGGGGACTTGTACCGACTATAGGTTAGTTATGTACATGTATCTGTAGAGGCTTTGTAGACATATGTGGGAAAATGAATGTAAGAGATGTATGTCCATTTTGACTTGATGGCCCTAACGGCCAAGTTTTGTATATAGCATATATTTCCATGACTTCCGCTATTAGCATCTTGTAGCTATACGTGATGGTGATGTTTCTTGAATGACATGAATATGAATGGACACGGATGAAGATTGGTTCTCTCAGGCCTTATCGGCTTCGGGTGCCATTCCGCCCCGTTGGAATTTGAGGCGTGACAAAAGTGGTATCAGAGCAGGTCGTCCTAAGGGTGTATACAAAGCCGTGTCCGATGTAGAGTCTTGTTTATGGATGTGTTGTGCACCACATTTATAAGCAGGAGGCTATGGGGCATTTAGGAGTTTTTTATTTTCTTCATTTCTAGATCGTGCAATAGAGCCAATGATGTAAGTGGAATCATATCTGACCATTGTACATGATTTTCTTTGTTATAGTAAAATGCCGATGACAAGATGAGGTAGGGGAAAAGGTAAGCAGGTAGATAAGCTTGCCGGTGAAGGAATGAGTAAATCACCACCTGACCAAGATAGTCAAGGTAGAGCTAACACTGAAATTGAATCGAGGTCTTCTTCTACTTTTACAGCTCCGGAAGAGCCAAGAGGTAGAGAAGTACCCGCAGAGCCGCCAATGAATGCCACTGACCAGAATTTAAGAAATGCAGTGCATATGTTGACTCAGATAGTTGCTACACAAAGTCAAGGACAAGCTAGTCCAACGACAAATGAGGATGATGCGGCTAGAGTGGCGAGTTGCAGGACACAGGACTTTTTGAAATTAGACCCTCCTATATTCACTGGGTCAGATTTGAAAGAAGATCCACAGGACTTCATGGATCAAATCCATAGGGCTCTAGATGTTATGCACGTGACTGGTGTTGAAACAGTTGAACTTGCAGCCTATAGATTGAAAGGTGAAGCTATATTGTGGTATGAAGACTGGAAAAGATCGAAGGGTATTGATGCACTTCCAGCTGGTTGGGAAGAATTTAAAATGGCATTCCTTGATCATTACCTCCCATATGAGATCCGAAAGGCATGTGCAGACCAGTTCCTAAATCTACGTTAAGTGAATATGAGTGTTAGAGAATATAGTATTCAGTTTAATTCCTTGGCTCGATATGCTCCGAATGTAGTGGCCACAATGACAGACAGAGACCATCGATATGTGGACAGATTAGAGCCATATTTGGTAAGGGACTGCACCATTGCTGCCTTGAACAAAGATATGGACATAGCCAGAATACAGGCCTTCGCACAGAAAATGGAGGATCAGAGACAGAGAAGAAGGGTACATGAATCTGAAAGAGGACAGTCCAAAAGAGCTAGACCTATAGGATAGTCTATGGCATCCCAAGGAGAATCTAGGCCTCAGATGTTTCCTAGACCGCCAAGACCATCATTCTCCTATTCCACAGCAGGCACTCACTCTCAATTCTGAGGGTTTAGAGGCGGTCAATCTGGGTAGAGTAGTGGAATTCACGGATCACAGGCAGCATGATTTTCTCGTCAGCAGTGTCAGCACTGCGTGCGTACTCATTCAGGTATATGCCGATTAGGGACGAATGCTTGCTTTTGGTGCGGTAAGTCGGGGTACATGATGAAAGAGTGTCCCCAGAGGAGCATGAGTGGTCTAGCACGACCTACGGGATCAGCCGTTGCGTCATAATCATCGGTTCCTTCTTTAGGCCGAGGTGTACAGTCTGTTGGTCGTGGTAGAAGTGCCAGAGGAGCAGCCAGTACTAGTGGGGTCTAGAATCATACTTATGCTCTAGTGGACCGGCAGAATTCGGAGGCTTCTCCCGATGTAGTTACAGGTATATTGTCCATAGTTTCATGTCCTATATATGCATTGATTGATTTGGGCTCTACTTTAGCATATGTTACTCCATTGACTGCTGCAAAATTTGAAAGAACACCCGAATCCTTAGTTAAGTCAATTGAAGTATCTACACCAGTTGGTGAATTTATTATTGCAAAAAGAGTATATCATAATTGTGTAGTAACTGTATGTGGTCTTGATACACTGGCTGATCTCATTGAACTAGACATGGTGGATTTTGATGTGATAATGGGAATGAATTGGTTGGCTTCTTGTTATGCCATGGTAGATTGCCGGGCCAAGAAGGTACATTTTCATTTTCCACCAAAAAATGTTCTTGAATGGCAGGGTAATGTGGGGGCACCGAGAGGAAAATTCATTTCTTATCTTAAAGCAAAGAAAATGATAGCCAAGGGGTATATATGTCATTTAGTCCGAGTGCAAGATACTGATGTGGAACCACCAATTCCTCAATCGATTCTGGTGGTTAATGAATTCCTCGATGTATTTCCTAACGATCTTCTAGGTTTACCCCCAGAACGGGAAGTAGAGTTTGGTATTGATGTGATAACAGGCACTCAGCCTATCTCTATTCCTCCGTATAGAATGGCTCCAGCAGAATTACGTGAATTGAAGGAGAAATTGAAAGACTTGCTGGACAAGGGCTTCATCAGGCCTAGTATGTCCCCGTGGGGTGCACCAGTATTATTTGTACGGAAGAAAGATGGTACATTGAGAATGTGCATTGACTATTGGCAATTGAATAAGGTAACGATCAAGAACAAATATCCCCTCCCCAGAATTGACGATTTGTTTGATCAGTTACAGGGTGCCAAATGTTTTTCAAAGATTGACTTGAGATCGGGTTACCATCAAGTCAGAGTTAGAGAACAAGATATACCCAAGAAAGCTTTCCGAAAATGGTATGGCCATTATGAATTTTTAGTTATCTCGTTTGGACTAACAAATGCACCTGCTGTTTTCATGGATTTGATAAATAGGGTGTTTAAGACATTCCTGGATGTGTTCGTGATGATATTTATAGACGATATTATGGTTTATTCCAAATCACAAGAGGACCACGCGAATCATTTACGGCGGGTGTTACAGATTCTCCGGGAGCGTAAGTTGTATGCCAAGTTCTCTAAATGTGATTTTTGGTTAAAATCCGTAGCATTGTTGGGTCACATTGTGTCAGATAAAGGCATCAGGGTAGATACACAGAAGCTCAAAGTGGTGAAAAATTGGCCAAGACCTACGACGCCCACGGAAATTCATAGTTTTCTGGGATTGGACGGTTATTATAGAAGGTTTGTTGAAGGGTTTTCTTCCATTGCTGCACCTTTAACGAAGCTTACACACAAGGCATTCAAATTTCAATGGAATGATGCATGTGAAAAAAGTTTCCAAGAGTTGAAAGATAAATTGACTTCTACACCGGTATTGATACTTTCGGAAGGCACAGAAGGGTATACAGTATATTGTGATGCGTCCGGAGTTGTCCTAGGATGTGTGTTGATGCAGCACGGTAATGTAATAACATATGCCTCACGACAATTGTGTCCACATGAGAGAAACTATCCCATATATAATCTTGAGTTAGCAGCTGTAGTATTTGCTTTAAAGTTATGGCGCCATTATTTGTATGGAGTTCATGTTATATCTACACTGATCACAAAAGTTTGCAATATATCTTTAAGCAGAAGGAACTCAATTTGAGGCAACGAAGGTGGCTAGAGCTCTTAAAAGACTATGATATTGATATCCTATATCATCCAGGAAAAGCGAATGTGGTGGCCGATGTATTAAGCCGCAAGGCAATAGGAGGTACTAGTGGACAGTTGAAGGAAAATCAAGACCTAGTCAAAGATCTACATCAACTAGCGAGCTTGGGGGTCCATCTTCTTGAATCCTCAGATGAAGGGGTTATTGTGCAAAACGTAGCAGAATCTTTATTAATAAATGAAGTGAAAGAGAAGCAGCATGCGGATCCTATGTTATTGCAGCTGAAAGAGAATGTACAATAGGTTTTGACAAAGGCATTTAATCTTACGCAGGAAGGAGTACTTCAATGCCAAGGTAGATTATGTGTACCGAATGTAGATGAGCTGAAGAGATGAATTATGACAGAGGCGCATCATTCACGATATTATATTCATCCGAGAGCTACCAAAATGTACCATGATTTGAAGGAAATGTATTGGTGGGGAAACATGAAGAAGAACATTGCAGAATTTGTAGCTCAATGCCCGAATTGTCAACAAGCAAAGGTAGAGCATCAGAAACCAGGAGGTTACATGCAATGTATCAATCTTCCATTCTGGAAATGGGATATGATTAACATGGATTTCATCACAGGTTTGCCTCGTACACTATGGAAATTTGACTCCATATGGGTCATAGTTGACAGGCTTACCAAGTCAGCGCATTTCCTACCAGTTAGGACCACCTATACATCTAAAAATTATGCAAGATTGTATGTTAAAGAAATTGTACGATTACATGGAATTTCGATCTCCATTATATCAGATAGGGTAGCTCAATTTACTGCACAGTTTTGGAGATCTTTTCAGAAGAGTTTGGGTAGACAAGTGAATTTGAGTACGACTTTTCATCCTCAGACAGATGGACAAGCAGAACGTACCATCAAAACACTTGAAGATATGCTACGAGCTTGCACGTTATATTTTCAAGGCAGCTGGGATGACTATTTGCCTCTTATTGAATTTGCTTACAACAATAGCTATCATTCAAGTATTAAAATGGCACCTTATGAAGCTTTATATGAAAGGAAGTGTAGATCACCAATCGGATGGTTTGAAGCGGGTGAAACTGCTTTACTTGGGCCAGATCATGTTCATCAAGCTATGGAGAAAGTTAAAGTGATCCAACAATGGCTACAAACGGCCCAGAGTCGACACAAGTCCTATGATGATGTTAGAAGAAGAGGGCTCGAATTCGTCATAGGTGATTGGGTATTCTTGAAGGTGTCACCGATGAAAGGGGTAATGCGATTTGGGAAGAAAGGAAAGTTGAGTCCCCGATATATAGGGCCATATGAAATTGTCCGAAGATTTGGGCAAGTTGCGTATGAATTGGCACTACCCCAAGAACTCTCCACAGTTCATCCAGTATTTCATGTTTCGATGCTTCGAAAGTGCATAGGAGATCCATCTCATATTGCTCCCATTAAAGATGTACAAGTTACGTAGGATCTCACCTATGAAGAGATACCGATTGCTATTCTGGATAGACAAGTGAAGAGGTTAAGGAATAAAGAAGTGGCTTCCGTAAAAGTACTTTGGAGAAATCAACAAGTAGAGGAGATCACATGGGAAGCTGAAGAAATAATGACGTCCAAGTACCCTCATCAGTTTCAAATGGAAGAAAAAGTTCAAAGTGAGTAAGTGGAGCAATAACAAGTAAGTATCTATGAGCATTATGTGTATATGTATGTATATACTAATATAGAGATGCATTTGTTGTACATGAGACGATGTCATTAACATTCGAGGACGAATATTTCTAAGGGGGGAAGAATGTAACACCCCGTACATTTCCGACCCTACTTGACAGCTTTGAACCATGTTTACCCTAGGTTCAAGAGCAACAAGTACGTATTTTGTATTGTTATTGATGGAACATTTGATATTGTGCTAGTAAATATGATTAGACCTTCGTATGAGGTGTTTGTGACTTTGTGGAGCATTTGTGGGGTGAAAAGTGAGGTTTAAGGGAAATCCAATCAAAGGATAATAAAGATAAGAGGCAAGCAAAAGTTTGGGACTTGAAAGATTCAACCAAATCCGCAAAGAAAAGTCGAAATCAAAAATTTAGTATGGGGTGCTGCAGGTGGCGTGCCAGGCCGCTTTGGCCTAATTTTTTTGTGGCCCAGGAAGCAAGGGGGCACACCCAGGGGCGTTTCAGGCCGCCCCTGCACACCTTTTCCAGAGCTGAAATTTTTCTAAGTCCCTAGGGCGCCCGGGAGCATGTCGGGGTGCTTTTTGCTAAGTTTCTTCGATGATCATTAGTCTATAAAGAGGACTCTTAGGTTATGGTATCCTTATTCCATCGTAGTAGGACTACTCTTGAGCGAGTTTGACATCCGAGTTGGGGTTAATTCTCCATCACAAGTATTTTATCAAATTATGTTCAATTAAACCATGAGTGGCTAGAATTTCTTATTTTTGAGATTGAGGCTACGAATATGAATCTCATGAGTTGAATATTGTTGTAACATTTATGGAATTATTTAAACATGAGATAATTGGAGTATTACACATTGAAATTGGTGGGCTAAGTTAATATGTGTTAATGGGCTCAATTCGAGGCCCAAAATAGAGTAAAAGACATAGCCCAAAAGGGGCAAATGACCCATTCTTCCATTTGACCAAGTAAATATGGCATTTAATGCCCAAGGAGTGGCTAAGAATGACTTGAGGGCTATATAAATTCCAAAAATCAGATTTTTATTCATTCTAACGCACATGCCATTCTAGACATTTCCATAACATTTCTCTATCTTCCAAACCCTAAGGCACCCATTTTCTTTGGACACTTTGGACAAGATCATCACTTTGCAAGCTTGGGTAAGTGTTTATTCTTGTGATTTAAAATATTATATACATGAGAGATTGTGTAGATCATGATGGATATGTTGGCAAGGTTGAATAGGGCACTTTTTGCTTTTTGCTAAAAGATGTGTCATCCTTGTGATTTAAACTTGAATGGAGACCTGGGGTTTTGATGAAAGTGCATGGTATGGATGAAATATCAACATGTATGGTGTGGTTATGTTCCTTGACTTTTTATTTTTCTATGAGTGTAAATTGTGGGATTGTTGTCGATATGTTGTTATGAAGTGTATTGAGGTGACTTGATGGAGTAATTGTGATGTTGTGTTGATGGAGAAGTGTAAAGTATGAACTTGTTGTGACATGCTATTGGTTTATGATGTCATGGTCAATGTATGGAATGTTATGGTATTGTTGGTATGATGTCATGGTCAATGTATGGAATCTTGAGGGTCCTTTCAGAGGATTTTTGGACTTGGAGTTTGCTGGTTTTCAGCTATTTTCTGGTGCCGGTATCATGATCGCGACCTCCCATGTCACATTCGTGTAGCTCTTCCTTTTATGTCTTCGTGTTTGCGAATGTCAAATTATTCCTTTATCGCGATCGCGACGATTAGCTCTGTGGGCCGGGTCAGTTTTCTTCATCGCATTCGCAGCCAAAGGCACGCATTCGTGAAGGGCTGGTTTGGATAAGCGTTATAATCATAATTTGTGGCCTTCGATCGTGATGATACGCATACCTGGATAGATTAAAATCCCCATTTCGGCCCCAAATCATATTTTATCCATTTTTGGTCTTCTAGAGCTCAGATTAGGGCGATTTCAAAGGGGTTTTTGAGATTTCTTCCATGGGTAAGTTTCAAACTTTATTCCATCATTTTTCATTGATTTCATCTTTAAAACATCTTCAAATCCTTAATTTAAATGAGATGTGGGGGGGGGGGGAGAGGGAGGGGTTTACCCGGTAAAGTATAAATTGGTTTTTCTTTGATTTGAGGTCCGATTCCAACTCATTTTCGTGTGATTTTTCAACCATAGACTCCTATGATTATGGAGAACATTACTCTTAAATAAAATTTTGATTTTACCCTTGTACTTTTGGAATTGATTTTTGTAGCAGATTTTGGACCCAGAACAAATATAGTCGACATGGGTATCGTTGGACTCCTTTTGACTTGTAGATGTCATAATTGAATAGATTTGATGCATTTGGTGTTGATTCGAGGGAGTAGAGCTTCCTGTTGATGCCTTGGATTGTGTTTTGACTTGCGGATTTTCTTTAAAAGTAAGTTGAGATGTACCTTGACTTTTTCCAAAGTGTTTATGTGTTGTATGCTTGTTTGTTCATATTTTGTGATTCGTTTAGGATTGGGGGTCCTACTTAGGTGAAATAGCAAGCATCTCCGAGGATACCAGAGTTTTTTGTTGGAGTGTAGTTAGGTAAATGCCTATACTAGTTAGTCTTGCTACTTGTAAATATCCCTAGAATAGATTGTAGATAGATAACTTGGTGTTCTTGAATAATTGATAGGAATTACCTATATTATGAGTTTGTATCGTACTTGGTGACTTTCTATAGGATAGTTAGGTTATTCTTACCTTGTTATGGAATGGTTGAGGTTTAGTAAACACTTAGAATGTAAGTGGGCTTGTAAAGATTGATGTACTTATTAGAGTTTAGTAGCTCTTGTTAGAGCATGTTGTTAACTAACATAGATTTCTTCGAATGACTTAGTCTAATGATGTCATATTTGAGAGAGATGGACCTATTGTAAGGAACAAATGCTAGGTTTGGGTAGCTTCGCGATATCTTGTTGTTTAGATTGTTTGTCCTATTAGGGTTACCAAGTTAGGCTTATATGCATATTATTATTAAATTGTCATGAATTTATATTCTTGTCCATGATTGTGCATTTATTAGCCATATTTATTATTATGCCGCAGAGTAAGGGCTTGACTTGTTATCATAGGCCATAATTGTGCATTAAATTACTTTTATCATATTGATGATACTCGAATGAGGGAATTTAATTGATATTATTGATGTCATGTATGACTATTTATCCCAGTGGTGCCCTACGATAGGTTACATCATGGAACATTGTCATATGGAGTTGATTCTGGGCTCATTTATACATGTATTGAATTGATTTATATCTTTATACTGATTGGTTGTGAGCATTATATCCTGATATCATTCATACATATTTATGAGATTGATACAATTAAGGTTTTCCCCATTCGAAAGAAAATAATATTGTTATAAAACCCTTGATCCATGAACATTAGCCGGAGAGATGTATGATATGTTGTGGTAACCTTTATCCGTGAACATTAGCTGGAGAGGTGGATTGAGTTATGAAAAGTATATAGGTTGCGAACCCCCCATGGGTCCTATTCTGAGCAGTGAGGCTCGGTAGGTGTATACAGAAAGTTATGCGATAACTTTCAAATATTCATCATCACACCATCATCATCACTATATTTTATTGCATCATTTGTATTGTATTGACGTTCCTTGGTATGGCTTGGTATTGTATTAGTATTTACTCTTGTATTGTATTACCTTTATAGAACCTTGTTCGTGATATTATGTTTGAGCATGTATTTCACTTCATTACATTATCTTATATCATCTTATATTAGTTTGGAAGGTTGAGATATTATGAGACATGGAATGGTTGAGGCATTTCACTTCTACATTTTCTTTTTCTTGTTTTCTGCACCCCGTGAAGGTATTGGCTCGAGTAGTAGATCGTAGATCGCATTTCTTCTATATTTTGGCATTACGGAGATCGAGGAAGAGCCTAACAGACTTCAGGACTTCTCGGATCTCTATACTTATATCTTATGCCTTTATTGGCTTTTAAGATATTTTAGTCGATTGTTATTACTCTAAACTATACTAGAGGCTTGTATTAATGACAATCAGACCTGAGATGTATCTTTGAGACTTGTGTCTTGTATATATATATATATATATATTTGGGATTATTTCTTTTCTTCTGCTTCCGCTTCTATTTCCCTTGATTTGTGTTCTTTGGGTTGGGTTAGGCTTACTTATCTGGAGGGAGTGATAAGTATCATTACGTGACTATTTTGGGTCGTGACATATTCTCCCTTAATTCGTTGGATCTTCATACCGACTTTAGCTCATGTGTTGTACTTTTGTCCTTTTGACATATCTTTGGGCTGCAAGTCCTATCTTCTTCTCATGGCTTCAGATCAGGAGTTTCTATCTTTCTTGCCAATAATGACAATTCGGTTAATCCCAAAACAAGGTGGAAGTGGTCAAGCCGGATATGCTATGTTCTGAATACTTTAAATGATGACATTTTAGAAAGCAGTTCTTCTGATACTTCCATGTTGACTCTCTCTTTGATTTCACTTTGATGCCAAATGTTTATTCAATACAACCATGCATTTATGATAATTTTCTCCAATACGGAACAAATTATTTTTCATCCAATTGCTTGGTGGAAAAATATTTTGATTACATTTGATTCTAAAGAATTATCAATTAATTCCAGAACATGTTAGTACAAATTGGTACTCTCTCCAGTCTAAAAATAAGTGTCATCTTAGAAAAAAATTATGTCCATTAAGAAATCAATAAATACAATGTGCAAGCTATCCTTATTTAGTAAACATTTCTTGAAAATTAAACACTATTAAATAAATGGAGTATAAATGTTTAGTCGAGAAAATATATTAATTTTTGTTTTGAATTTATAAGGTGACACTTATTTTGAGATAATTTTTGGTAACGACCCTCTTGTTCGTTATGTAAAAGTCTTACGTTCCAAATTTCGTATCTAAATTCCTTCTGGTTTGGAAGTTATAAATTTCAGACTAGGCTAGCTTTACTTTGTTTTGAGTGAGGGGTAGTCTTGGAAAATCTGGGAATAATTTAGACCATCTTTACAAGAATGGCATTGATTTCTAGTTAGCTAAGGCGATAAGGAATCCGTAGGATTTTACGGGGAGGAATTTGGATTAGTAGAACTCCCGAAATTGACCTTAGCATAAAGGGCATTATTTGGAATGTCCCGGAATCAAGGTGTGTTGTAAAAAGTGGTATTTTTGGTGAAGATGAATATTCTGTCCCGTCGACACTGCTATAGAAGGTGACACAACGCTATAGCGATAACCGCCATAGCGGAATAATTACCACTATAGCGGTGGTCAAAAGCGGTCAAGTACGCTATAGCGGTAAAAACCACAGATTAAAGGGTAAAAATCCCAAAATAGTTTATTATTTCATAAACTCATTTTGGGGAAAGAGGAAGGCGATTTAGGGCAAAAAATCATCGGTTTACCTCCGTTTAACTTCGTTAAGGTAAGGAATTCACTCTCTTTAACTTTTAATTACTTCTTGATCCTTACAAGGCATAAGTTATGGAATTTGGGGAGGGTTTTAGGGCGGATTTTAGTATGTTTTGCTGATGCAAGGGTGAAATTGGACTTGCATTTCGTTAATTCATCAATCATTCCATGAAATTGGTAGTTTTAGGTGAATTACGGGGGAAATAGCCCTAGAATGGTTAAGGAATGATTATGAAATGACCTTAGGGGGTTGGGGTGGCTCATAACCCTCACCATGTTAGATCATTTCGTTAATGCAATGTTTGTATGCATGTTTTAGACCACGAGCAAGCGGAAAGGGCACAGAAGGGCAACGCTCAGGCTTAAAGTTATGCAAGTTTGGTTCGAGGTAAGTGATAGGGTGTATTTAATCTATATTGTGTTATGTGTACATATTAACTACTCTGTCGTGTGATTGGTTAATCCATATGGTGTGCTTGGTCATTGAAATATTTACTTGTTTTATGACTTGGCCTTTTATATTGTATATTGTGGAGTGTTTCGGTATTTGAGACTTTCTCACAGGTTATTCGAACTAAGAGTTATAGACATTCATGTCTGGGTTTAGTACCTAGACAGTAATTGTCCCCTGTAGGTCATAGCTAGAGGGTGGGTATATAACCCTTCACATGTATGTACGGGTTTTCAAGGTATGTATTAGTATAACGGTTCCTTGAGTGAATCGGAGGATTTATATTTTTGTGTTTGTCCTTATTTAGTTGTCTTGGAATGAGTTGCATATTATTGCCTAAATGACACTTTTTGACTTGTTGGCTTATCTCTTGAGTGCTACTTGTACATATATGTTGTATGTTTGATGTGTAAGTATGTGTTACCTAATGCTACTGCATTTTGGTTAAATGTCCATATTTTCAACTTGGGTTATTCAAATGATTTTGCCAGTGTACTATGGTTTATTTGTGTACTGATACTATACCTGCATTTACTTTTGTGAGTGCACATATTCCAGCAGATTCATCGAGACCTTGCTTGTGAGTTCAGCAATCGATTTCAAATTTCAAGGCGAACAGTATTTCCGAGCTACCATGAGATCTCTCATATTTAGACAGTGTCCTTTGTTTGGACTTGTTACTTTTGTTTTATTTTTTGGGGTTGCATCCCCTCTTTTGATATTCAAGAGGTTTTGGTACAGACGACTTTCGAATCCTAGGGTTGTCATGTTTAAGTACAATATTTGCGCTTCAGTTGTACTTATGTGTTTATGCTAGTTGGATTATTATTGTTGGATTAGTTAGCTTACTCCCATTTAAGTGTGAACCTTAAGCTGACAATTGGGTTTATTGGTTCTCCCACCGGGCGAGTAGTGTGGGTGCCACTCACAATGGGTTTGGGTCGTGACAAACTTGGTATTAGAGCCTTTTCGTCGATCTTGTTGTACCAAAATGGGTCCAGTAGAGTCTCGTGGAACGGTACAGAAACATCTGTACTTTTTTTTGGGAGGCTATAGAACTTTAGGAAATCTGTCTTTCTTGCTTCTTTGTGCTATGACTTGATTCCAATTGGTATCTGGTGATCCAAATTGGTATCTGATCCTTCACTCTTTTGTCTGAAGATTGTGAATACTAGGTCGAATGGAACCTGAGCAGCAGGCCATAAGGTAACGAGGACGAGCGAGAGGGATAGGAAAGAGAGAATGAATACGAGCCACACCCACCAGGAATGGAGTTCAAGCAGCTGCGAGTTAGGAGAATGAGAGGGCAACATCCCCTACCCTACCCTAGGACCATTTTGGGGAGAGAAAAGTAGCAGAGGAGCAGGAGAGGGCTCCCGAGGTGGTGGCACTAGTTGGGGATGCACTTCTACCTCCCATGTCTACTGAGGTAATTCAGCAAGTGTTGGCTTTTCTGAGTGGGTTGGCTGGGACTGGAGCCACCCCCACTATTCTGGCTTATCAGGCTCCAGTTGTGCACCAAACTGTTGCTATAGCTCCTAGGATGGATGAGACTCCGGGCACGGATGTTTTTTCTCATCCAATTTCAGATTCTGTGATGACTGGTACTGAACATGACCTGCTGACTAAGTTCTTGAAGATTAAACCTCCTACATTTCAGGGTACAAAATCTGAGGATGATTTTGAGTTTATTATAGATCGCTATGAGAGGTTGCACAAGATGGGTATTGTGAAACAGCCTGGGGTTAAGTTTGTGACCTTTTTGCTAGAGAAAGATGCTAAGCAGTGGTGGAGAGCATATGTTGAGTGTCGGTCCCTTGTTTTGCCTCCTTTGACTTGGGACCGCTCTATTTTTGGATAAATATAGACCTCGTGCCCTCTGTGATTGTAGGAAGGATGAGTTTTTGGCTTTGGAGCAGGGTGATATGTCAGTTATAGCTTATGAGGCTAAGTTTCATGCCTTATCTTGTTATACCACTCCGCTGTTGACTACGGAGGAAGAAAGGATTTAGCTCTTTGTTAAGGGGTTGAATTATGACCTTCAAGTGTTGACTGTGCAAATGACTTCTGTGGGAAAGGGATTTAATGATGTGTCAGATTATGTGAATAAGTTGGAAGGTATGGTGCAGGTGGGACAGGCTAAGATGTTAGCCAATAAGTCTTGAAATGTTTGGAATTTAAGTGGATCCTATTCTAAGGGCAAGCAGGCCTTTTCAGCTCGCCCTATTCAGTAAGTTATGCCAACTTTTGCGTGGTACCAGCTAAAGGACCCTCTCAGACTCAGGTTGTTAGAGTTTAAGGGGCTTCTTATTCTTCTGCCAGTTGTCCTTCTCTAGAGCGTGGGTGTTACTATTGTGGTATTGCTGATCATTTTAAGAGGGAGTGTCTGATGAGACAGGCGAATGGCCAGACACAGCAGCAAGCTATGGCAGTGGTTCCAGTAGCTAAAGGAGGGGGTAATGGCAGGGGTCATCCACAGGGTAGACGGGGAAATCAGGCAGGTGGTAATTATAATGGCGGCACAGAAGCATAACCAGTTAGATATTTGGCTCAAATTGATGACCGAGCTCATTGTTATGCATTTTTGGGAAAGACTGATGCCGAGCTTCTGATGCGGTGATCACAGGTACTATTTTTATCTGTGACTGGATGGCTTCTGTCTTATTTGATTCGGGGTCCACTTATTCTTATGTTTCTATTTAGTTTGCTATGGGTCTGAGTTTGGTTTGTGATATTCTTGACCATCCTGTGCATGTGTCTACTCCGATTGGGAAGTCAGTGGTAGTTGCCTATGTTTATCAGTCTTGTCCTATTTTGTTTGTGGGTTTTCAGACTTAGGTAAAATTAATTATCTTGGATATGATGGACTCTGATATAATCTTGGGTATGACCTGGTTATCTCCGTATCATGCTGTTTTAAATTGTAATGCTAAAATAGTGACTCTAGCTATACCTGGGATGGAGGAACTAGAGTGGGAAGGAGTGTATAAGGCCAAACTGGTAAGAATGATATCATATGTCCTGGCTAGAAGTCTAGTTGGGAAGGGGTTTTCAATATTTTTAGCTCATCTTCGAGATGCGGGTACAAGGTCCCCTTCTATCGAGTCAGTTTTGGTAGTTTTTGAGTTCCAAGATGTGTTCCCTTCGGATTTACTGGGTATGCCTCTAGATAGGGATATTGAATTATGTATTGACTTAAAGCCGGGCACTTGCACTATATCTAATCCACCATATCAAATGGCTCCTACAGAGTTGAAGGAACTCAAGGCTTAATTACAGGAACTGCTTGATAAGGGTTTTATTCATCCAAGTGCTTCGCCTTAGGGTGCTCTGATTTTTTTTGGTTAGAAAAATGATGGTAGCATGAGTATGTGCATCGACTACAGGCAGTTGAATAAGGTCACCATCCAAAATAAATATCCTTTACCTCGTATAGATGACTTGTTTGATCAGCTACAGGGTGTAAAAGTCTTCTCAAAGATTGATTTACGGTGGGGTTATCATCAGTTAAAGATTAGACTAGAGGATATTCCAAAGACGGCTTTTAGAACTCGGTAAGGTCTTTTGGATTGACTAATGCACCTGCAACTTTCATGAGTTTGATTAATGGCATCTTTAAATCCTTTTTGGATTCTTTCGTATTTGTATTCATTGATGATATTCTTGTGTACTCCAAGACTAAAAAAGAGCATGCAGGCCATCTCCATATAGTTTTGGGAATTCTGAGGGAAAAGCGGTTGTTTTCTAAGTTCTCCAAATATGAATTCTGGCTATCTTCTGTTGCCTTCTTGGGGCATGTGGTTTCGTAGAAGGGAGTGATGGTGGACCCTCAGAAAATCAAAGCAGTTAAGGGTTGGATTTGGCCTAGTTCAGTGACCGATGTAAGGAGTTTTGTGGGTCTTGCTAGTTATTATCGCAGGTTCATCAAGAATTTTGCATCCATTAAAAATAATTTGAAACGGTTAACTCAAAAGGAGGTTTCGTTTGTTTGGTCAGACCAGTGTAAAGAGAGCTTCCAAAATCTCAAGACACTTTTGGCTACAACACCTATTCTTTTACTGCCGATTGAAGGTAAAGATTTCATTATGTTTTCTAATGCTTCACTTTTGGGTTTGTGTGCTATGTTGATGCAAAATAAGAATGTGATTACATTTGCTTTGAGGCAGTTGAAGCCTCATGATAGGAATTACCTAACCCATGATTTGGAGTTGGCAGCGGTAGTCTCTGCTTTGAAGATTTGGAGACACTATCTTTATGGAGTCAAGTGTGAGGTCTTCATTGACCATCGTAGTCTGCAACATATGTTTACTCAAAGGGATTTGAATTTAAGGCAGAGACGGTGGATCAAATTATTAAAGGACTATGATGTAATCATTCAGTATCATCCGAGTAAGGCTAATGTGGTGGCAGACACATTGAGCCAAAATGTCGTAAGGCCTTAAGTATGGGCAGCTTGTCATTCTTGAGAGTATCCAGGAGACCATTAGCTATAGAGTTTCAGACTCTAGCATCCTTGAGTATGCAGTTGGGGTCTCGAACAGGGGTGGAATACTGGCTAATGTTGATATAAAATCAACCTTTGTGGAGCATATTAAGGCCAAGCAGTTTGAAGATAAAAGGTTAAAGGCACTCCGAAATAAGATAGTGAGTGGAGAGGGGGAGGATGCCACCCTCAATGTTGGAGGGGTATTGTGGGTTAGAGGAAGGTTATGTATTCCTCGGGTTGGTGACTTGATTGGTGATATACTTTCAGAGGCTCATGGTTTGCATTATTCTATTCATCCAGGCACGACCAAGATGTACCATGACTTGAGGAAGCTTAATTGGTGGTCGGGGATGAAGAGGGACATAGGGGATTATGTGTCCAAGTGTCATAACTATCAACAGGTGAAGTATGAACACCAAAGGCCTGTGGGATTACTTCAGAGGATGCCTATACCTATATGGAAGTGGGAGCATATTGCCATGGATTTTGTGGTGGGGCTCCCTAAGACATTGGGAAAGTATGACTCCGTTTGGGTGATAGTTAATCAGTTAACGAAATCAGCTCATTTTTTGCCAGTTCGGGTAGATTACAGCTCGCAACAGTTGGCAAGGATATATGTTAAGGATATTTTTAGGCTTCATGGGGTGCCACTTTCTATCATTTCAGATAGGGATGCAAAGTTTATGTAACACCCAGTACTTTTTCGAACTTATTTGACTACCTTAACATTTATGGAATTATTTAAACTTGAGATAGTTGGTGTACTACCCACTAATTTTATTAGGCTGAATTAATATTGTGCTAATGGGCTCAATTGAGGCCCAAAAATTAAGTAAATAAGACATGGCCCAAAAGGAAATGATCCATTCAAAATTTGACCAAGTAAACACATCATATTTGACTAAAAGTTTGGCTAAGGATGACCATAAAGAGAGGTGGTTTGGTGGGACTATACAAGGCTGAAATTCAGCTCTTATTCACCATAACACACTTGCAAAATTTTAGATTTTTCAAGAGATATTTTCTCCTCTCTCAAACCCTAAGCAACCACCTCTTTGGACAAAATCTTCCCCTTGCAAGCCTTGGTAAGTGTTTACTCTTATGGTTTAATATATTATATGCATGAGGGGTTGTGTAGATCATGTTGGTTATGTTTAAAAAGTGTTGAGCAGTCCACTTATTGTGAAGCAGTCCACTTTTGCTTCTTTACTAAAGGATTTGCCTTCTATGTGGTTTAAACTTGAAAGGGGACTTAAGGTCTTGAAGGAAGTGAATTAGATGGATGAAATTGTAACACGTTAGGATGTGGTTATGTCCCTAACTTGTTTCCTCCTTGTGTATGACTTATGGAAATGTGGTTATGAAATTGTGCATGGAACCTGTGGTGTAGTGAAAAGAGAATATAGTCTTGTGATGTTCATATGCATTTTGAAACCATAATTGTTCATTGGCATCAAATTTAACCTAAAATATGTAGGGAGAAGCTTACTTATGTCCATGGGACATTTATTACAAAGATGGACCCAAAAAAGACTCATTGCAGCCAATTCGGGAATCCGCCCTCGCATATGAGCCACTTGCCCACGTAGGTCACTCAGCAGGTGGCTCTGGATAGGACCAAGAGAGCACCTGCGGCCGCACCTCATCACCTGCGGACACAGGTTGCTTCGCAGGTCCTTCCAGAACCTCTTTTGGCTTGTCTTTGCTTCTCTTTTATCCTTCAAGGCCCCTCTACCCTTCTTAGATGCATTCACCAACTCATGGTACCCTTTGGAGAGCTCTAAGGGGGTAGTTCGGAGGCATTTTGGATTGTATCAATTGTGGATTATTTTTAATGTGTTGTTATGGAAGGCATTTAAGTGGCTTGATGGAGTAAATGTGATGATGTGTTGAGGAGGAAATGTAAAGTATAAACTTGGTGTGAATTCGTATTGGTTTGTAATATCTAGGTTGATGTGTGGACTGGTTTGGTGTTGTTGGTATGGTGAGGAAGTAAATTGTATTGTAGGAAGGTGGAATGAAGTTATATGGCAGTCGAGTAGTTTATTATCACCTTGTGAACTTTTAATGTAGTTGACTTTTAATGTAAGCTGTATTATGTATTCATTTTGTAGAGTAACGGTTTAAGGAAGAGCTGAACTGTTATAGTCACATGTTGGAAGGATAAGGTATGTAAGGTTACTCTTTTTTGTATCCTTTGGTAGCACCTAATGTTCACATCGTTACCAAACTTGTTTCCACTCCAAAATATTTTAAAGTATCTCATTTCAGTTGTTAGCAATTGTTATTCACGTGTCTCCTATTTGTTGACTATTGTTCCAAAGCTCCAATAATGTTATGACCACCAATGTAACAATCTCACAAAAAGTAAAGAATGAAGTAATGCATATTTAGTTGAGTACAGGGGGCAACTCTGGGGACAAAAGCCTAGCTTGAGCCGAACCTGATTTATTAGATACAGGGGGCAGCTCTGGAGGTGAAAACCTAGCTCGAGCCGAACCTGCTTTATTGATTTATGGGTGGCTGCTCTGGGGGCATAAGCCTAGCTTGAGCCTATCCCAATGTTATTTACCACTGATCAGTTAGTCCCGGGCACTGTATGATGTATATTGATAAGAAGGCAAAAGGAAAGGAATGAATGTAATGTACATGGTTCCACATATACAGTACAGTGGTTTATCAATATTGTCCATTCACTTGTATTTGATTCCATTAGAGTTCTTATATTTTATGCAGTTACTTATGGCCTTACATACTCAGTACATTCTTTCATACTGACGTCCCTTGGGGGACCTTCCTTACTTGCTGCAGGCACAGAAGCTAGTAGGCCTTCACAGTAGGATACGGGCCATCCCAGACTATTGGTGAGCTCCAGGTTGGTTCGGGGCTTTTCGAGTCAGTTGTATACACTTGTTTTGGTACTGTGTAATAGTTGTATAAAATGGGGACTTGTCCTGACTTTAGGCATGGTTGTGTATCTGTTAGAGGCTTTGTAGACATTGTAAGTCAAACGAAGGAATGTCTTACCCTTTGACGTGGTGGCCCTAACGGCCAAGTCTCATATCTATTTAAATGTCTTTCCATGACTTTCGTCATTGATATCTTGTATCTATATGTGGCAGAATGTTGTTCACTTAGTGACATGCATATGAATGTATACGATCATAGGTTGGTTCTCTCGGGCCTTAACGGCTTAGGGTGCCAGTACGCCCCATTGGGATTTGAGGCGTGATAAAAATGGTATTAGAGCGGGTCGTCTTAGGGTGTCTACAAAGTCGTGTCTGAGTAGAGTCTTGCTTATGGATCGTGTAATAGAGCCAAAGTTGTAGGTGGAGTCATATTTAATCACTGAATTCATTTTATGTTTTGTTTCCTCAGTATAGCAAAATGCCGATTACTAGAAGAGGTAGGGGTAGAGGTAAGAATGTAGACATGATTGCCGGAGAAGGGACCAGTAAATCACCACCTAAACAAGCTAATCAAGGTGAGGCTGAAAATGAGTTTGCATCGCGGGCTTCTTCTACTCTTCCATTTCCAGGAGAGCCAGGAAGGAGAGGAGTATCCCCAGAACCACCTGTTAATGCTATTGAGCAGGATTTAAGGAATGCGGTGCAAATGTTGACTCGTATAGTTGCTGCACAAAATCAAGGACAAGCTGGTCCAACTACAAGTAATGACGGTGCGGCTAGGGCAGCTAGTCGGCGGACACAAGATTTTCTAAAATTAGATCCTCCCACAAGATCTTAATGAAGACCCACAAGAGTTCATACACCAAATTCAAAGGGCTTTAGATGTTATGCATGTATCTGGTACAGAAATAGTTGAGCTTGCAACATATAGACTAAAAGGAGAGGCTATATTATGGTATGAAGACTGGAAACGATCTAGGGGTATCGGTGCACTTCCAGCTAGTTGGGTAGAATTCAACCGGCATTCCTTGATCATTACCTTCCATATGAGATCCGAGAGGCTCGTGCAGACCAGTTCTTAAACCTTTGTCAAGGAAATATGAGTGTTAGAGAGTACAGTCTTCGGCTTAACTCTTTGGCCAGGTATTCTCCTAATGTGGTAGCTACTATGGCCGATAGAGTTCATCAGTATGTAGATAGATTAGACCCATATTTGGCTAGGGATTGTACTATTGCTGCTTTGAATAGAGATATGGAT
Organism: Capsicum rhomboideum; assembly: GCA_031232105.1. Taxonomy (NCBI): domain Eukaryota; kingdom Viridiplantae; phylum Streptophyta; class Magnoliopsida; order Solanales; family Solanaceae; genus Capsicum; species Capsicum rhomboideum. The sequence continues at coordinate 52,494,099 of CP124708.1, read as the reverse complement.
ATAGCCAGGATACAAGTTTTTGCACAGAAGATGAAGGATCATAGGCAAAGGAGAAGAACTCAAGAATTTAAAAAAGGACCGTCAAAGAGGGCTAAACCTATGGGACAGTTCATGGCGTCCCAAGGAGAATTTAGGCCTCGAGTTTTTAATAGACCGCCTAGACCATCATTTTCTTATTCTACAGCAGGTACTTCATCCCAATTTCGAGGGTTTAGAGGTAGTCAAGTTAGGCAAAGTAGTAGGATTCAGGGTTCACAGACAGTTGGATATTAGGAACAAGGAAGAATGAGCCAATTGAGGTTTCCTCGTCAGTCGTGTCAGCACTGAAGGAAGCCTCATTTAGGTGAATGTCGGTTTGGAATGAATGTTTGCTTTTTGTGCGGTATGTCGGGGGGCACATGATGAGAGAGTGCCCACAAAGGGGTACGGGTAGTATGACACGACCTAAGGGATCAACCATTGCATTATCATCATCGGGTGTACAACCTATGGGGCGTGGTAGAGGTACTAGAGGAGCAGCTAATTCTAGTGGAGTACAGAACTGTACCTATGCTTTAGTGGATCGGCAGAATTTGGAGGCTTCTCCTCATGTGGTTACAGGTACATTATCCGTCTTTTCACATAATGTATATGCATTGATTGATCCGGGCTCTACCCTATCATATGTCACCCCATTGATTGCTGAAAAATTCAAAAGAACACCAGAATTATTAGTTAATCCATTTGAAGTATCTACACCCATGGGTGAGTCGATTATAGTTAAGAGAGTCTATCGTAATTGTATGGTCACTGTTTGTGATCATAATACACTGGCGGATCTTATTGAGCTGGAAATGATAGATTTTGATGTTATAATGGGTATGGACTGGTTGGCTTCTTGTTACGCCACGGTCGATTGCCGAGCTAAGAAGGTATATTTCCATTTCCCACAAAAGACCGTCCTTGAATGGAGGGGTAATGTTGGAGCACTGAGAGGTAAATTTATTTCCTATCTTAAGGCAAGGAAAATGATATCCAAGGGGTACATATGCCACCTAGTAAGAGTGCAAGATACCGATGTGAAGCCACCAACTCTTCAATCGGTTCCAGTGGTAAATGAATTCCTTGATGTATTTTCGGAAGATCTTCCAGGTTTGCCTCCAGAAAGGGAAATAGAATTTGGTATTGATGTAATTCCAGGCACTCAGCCTATCTCTATTCCTCCGTATAGAATGGCCCCAACAGAGTTACGGGAATTAAAGGAGCAATTAAAAGACTTGCTGGAAAAGGGATTCATAAGGCCTAGTATGTCCCCTTGTAGAGAACTAGTGTTATTTGTACGAAATAAAGATGGCACGTTGAGAATGTGTATTGATTATCGGCAACTGAATAAGGTAACAGTCAAGAATAAATATCCCCTCCCTAGAATTGATGATTTGTTTAACCAATTACAGGATGCCAGTTCCTTCTATTGTATGAGTTTTCATACAACAACAGTTATCACTCCAGCATTGATATGGCTCCATTTGGGGTACTTTATGGGAGAAAGTGCAGGTCACCTATTGGATGGTTTGAGGCGGGAGATGTCAAACCTTTGGACACCAACTTGGTGAAAGAGGCCCAGGAAAAGGTAAAATTCATTCAGACTAAGATGTTGGTTGTACAAAGTAGACAGAAAGAGTATGCGGACTGAAAGGTGAGGGACATGTACTTCAAGGCCGGGGAGCAAGTGTTGCTCAAGGTGTCTCCTATGAAGGGAGCCATGAGGCTTGGCAAAAGGGGAAAGCTTAGCCCTCAATATATTGGTCCCTTCGAGGTTCTTGAAGAAGTGGGTCTAGTTAAGTACAGGTTAGCTCTACAGTCGGGTTTTTCAGGGGTTCATCCAGTCTTTCATGTTTCTATGTTGAAATGGTACCATGGGGATGGAGACTACATTATTAAGTGGGATTCAGTGCTTTTGGATAAGGACATAACTTACGAGGAGGAATCAATAGCAATACTTGATCGTGATGTTCATAAGTTGAGTACGAAGAAAATTCATTCAGTGAAGGTCCAGTTGAAGCATTTTCTGGTTAAGAAAGCCACTTGGAAAACCGAGAAGGACATGCGGGATAAGTACCCTCAGCTATTCGAGGATACAGGTACTCTTTTCCTTTCTCATTCTGGGCTATTTTCTAGTTTGATCATTTAGGGATGAACGATGGGTAAATTGGTATCTGTTGTAATGACCCTCTTGGTCGTTATGTAAAAGTCTTACGTTCCAAATTTCGTGTCTAAATTCCTTCCAGTTTGGAAGTTACAAATTTCTGGCTAGGCTAGTTTCACTTCATTTTGTGTGAGGGGTAGTCTTGGAAAATTTGAGAATAATTTAGACCGATTTGGTGGGAATGGTTTTGATTTCTATTTAGCTAAGGCGATAAGGAACCCATACGATTTTACGGAGCAGAATTTTGATTAGTAGAACTCCCGAAATTGACCTTAGCGTAAAGGGCATTGTTCGAAATATCCCGGGATAAAGTTGTGTTGTAAAAAGTGGGATTTTTGGGTGAAGATGGACATTCTTCCCCGTCGATACCTCTATAACTGGTGACACACCGCTATAGCAGAATAATTACCACTATCGCGGAAAAATTACCGCTATAGCAGAAAAATTACCGCTATAGCGAAATAATTATCACTATAACGATGGTCAAAAGCGATCAAGGCCGCATATTAAATGTTGATATTTAATCCATCAAATTCACTTCCTTCAAAACCACGAGTCCACTTCCAAGTTTACAAGGCAAAACCCTTTACCGATTAAGCAAACATAGACTATTTCACACATAGTGAACTTCTCAACACTTTGTCAACATAACCAACATGATCTACATAATCTCGCATGCATATAATATATTAAATCACAAGATTAAACACTTACCCAATCTTGCAAAGTGATGATCTTGTCCAAAAGAAATGGTTGTCTTAGGGTTTGTGAGATGAGAGAAATATCTCTTTTTGGTGGAAAAGTCTAGAATTTGGCATGTGTGTTGATATGAATAAAAATCTGATTTTTTTGTGCTTTATATAGTCCTTGTAGTCATCCTTAGCCACTTTTGATCAATAATTATCATGTTTACTTGGTCAAAGAAAGAATGGATCATTTCCTTCTTTTGGGCCATGCGTTTTGCATCAATTTGGGCCTCAATTGAGCCCAATGGCACAAAATTAAATTTTGCCCAACAAAATTAAGGTGTAATACACCAACCATCGCATGTTTGAATAATTCCATAAAAGTTACGGTAATAACATAGGTTTGGAAATGTACGGGGTGTTGCAATTTTGGAGCCCAAAGGTGGATGTGAAGGGCATTTTGGAGCCCAAAGATGGATGTGAAGTGCATTATAGAGCCTAAAGGTGGATGGAAGGCATTTTTGTACCATTTTCAATAGGTGAAGTGCATTTTAGGCCTTTTTCCATTTTTTTAAAAATACTCCCTTTTTGACATAGATTTTACTATTGAAAAATACTTTATCTATCCATTTTTAATTTATCATTTTGTATCTATTTGATCCTTGTTATTAAATATTATTTATTTTTTAATACTTAAATGACTTATAATAACTAATTAGAAGTAATATAGTAAAATTACTATAAAAAATACTTGTGAAATTTTTTTAAGTGGACTCCATATAAGATGTCAAGTTAAGTTAAAACATCAAGAGTTAATTTATCATTTTGTGTATATTTTATATTTTCTTATTAAATATTATTAATTGTTTTAATACTTAGATGACTTATAATAATTAATTAGGGGTGATATAGTAAAATCACGGTTGAAGCAGCTGAAGCAGGCATGTCGACCATGAGCTGCCTGCTTCAACAACTTCATTCACGGGCTCAACATAAACTACTTTTTTGTTCCAATTTATGTGATACAGATAAATTTTGGAGAATCAATCAAATTTTTTATAAGATTTTTAAATATTTTAAGTTGTTAATTATTGTGATATATAATGCTTTTTAGACAATATATGTTACTTTTGTTGTTTCAATTTATGTGGCACTGATTTAATTTAGAGAATCAACATATTTTTATATAATTTATAGATTTTTATATGGGTCTTAAATATTTTAAGTTGTTAATTATTGCAATTTACAATACTTTTACACAATTTTCAGATAATATATGCTACCCTCTCTGTCTCAATTTATGTGACACTGATGGAATTTAGCGAGTCAATCGAATTTTTTATATACAGTTCTTACGTATTTTGAGTTGTTAATCATTGTGATTTATAGTACTTTCTACTAATTTTCAAATAATATATGTTACTTTTATCTCAATTTATGTGGCTGTGATAGTATATGAAGAATCAGTCAATTTTTTTATATTTTAAGTTGTTAATTATTGTGATTTATGATGATTTTACATTATTTTAAAATAATATATGTTACTTCCTTTGTCCCAATTTATGTCGCACTAATAGAATTTCAAGAGTCAACTAACTTATTTTATGTCTTTCAAATATTTTAAATCGTTAATTATTGTAATTTATAGCAATTTTTATGTAATGTTTAAAGACATAACTGATAAAAAATAAGACAAACAAATTAAAACGGAAGAATATAAAAATTGCAAAGAAAGGCTTGGCGGAAGCAAGCATTTATAAAAATAATTATTTTAAAATTTAGAAATAATTTAAAAATATTAATTATGATTAAATATGTCATCAACGAATTTAACTTTATCATGAATTCATTAATTTTATATGATTTAATACTACTTTTGCTTTAAACTGTATTCATCCTAGGCAATTATATTTTTCTTTTGATATTCTAATTTTAATACTCACTTTATAAACCTTTTTTAAAATGACATTCTTATTTTTTCACTTTAGTTTTCTTTCATCAGTGCAAATACATTGCAAAGTTCAACAAAAACGTTTTTTCTATTGAACTTTCCATTTCATTCTTCCTAAAAGTTTCAGTACTTGAATCCTACATATTAATACGGGTAAATTAAATAAATAGCCCCCATAGTGGCTGACTTTATTTTTTTGTCCCCCATAACAAAAGTCCTACAAAACTAGCCTTTCTTCTTTTTTATGTATGAAACAAATACATATTTACCCCTCTATATATCAAATATTTTCAAACAACTCTTCATGCTCATTTATCTTTCAACTTCAATTTTTTTTTCTCTATTTTATTTTACTTTTATTTTTTATTTTTATTTTATTTTTTTTTAAAAAATTTCTCAACCTTTATTTTTTTCCTTTTTTCCTTTCAACTTCTATTTTTTTTTTCTCTTTTTAATTTTTCTTTGTTTTTTTTTTCAATCTTTATTTTTCTTTTATTTTTTCTTTTGACTTTTTTTTTTTCATTTTCTTTGATTTTTTTTTTATCAACATTATTTTTTCTTTATTTTTTTATTTTTCGGTAACCTTTATTTTTTTTTTCTTTTCTTTGATTCTTTCGAAATAACAACACACCCCATAGGCAAGAATTGACACTACTACATTGTGTCTTGATTTATGAGATGTTCTATTACTCTTGCCTTAGAGGCAAGACATAACCTAAGGACATTCAAACAACAAGTTACGTGCCATGGATAAAAGTTGACACTACCACATTATGTTTTGACTTATGAAATGCTCTATAATTCTTGCCTTAGAGGCAAGACTTAGCCCAATAACATTCAAACAACAAGTTATGCCCCATGGGCAATAGTTGACATTACCACATTGTGTCTTGATTTATGAGATGCTCTATAACTCTTGCCTTAGAGGCAAAACTTAGACTAAGGGCTTTCAAACAATAAGTTACGCCCCATGGGCAAGAGTGTCAGAGTTGATACTACCATATTATTTTTTATTTATGAGATGTTCTATAACTCTTGCCTTAGAGGCAAGACTTAGCCCAAGGACTTTCAAACAACAAGTTATGCCCCATGGGCAAGAGTTGACACTACCACATTGTGTCTTGATTTATGAGATGCTCTATAACTCTTGACTTAGAGGCAAGACTTAGACCAAGGGCTTTCAAACAACAAGTTACGCCCCATGGGTAAGAGTTGACTACCATATTGTGTTTTTATTTATGAGATGTTCTATAACTCTTGCCTTAGAGGCAAGACTTAGCCAAGGACTTCCAAACAAGAAGTTATGCCCCATGGGCAAGAGTTGACACTACCACATTGAGTCTTGATTTATGAGATGCTCTATAACTTTACCTTAGAGGCAAGACTTAGCCCTAGGACTTTCAAACAACAAGTTATGGCTCATAGGCAAGAGTTGACACTAGCACGTTGTGTCTTGATTTATGAGATGCTCTATAACTCTTGTCTTAGAGGCAAGACTTAGCCCAAGGACTTTCAAACAACAAGTTACGCCCCATGGGCAAGAGTTGACAATATTATATTTTGTCTTGATTTATGATATGCTCTATAACTCTTGCCTTAGAGGCAAGACTTAACCCAAGGACTTTCAAATAGCAAGTTATGCCATATGGGCAAGAGTTGACACTATCACATTGTGTCTTGATTTATGAGATGTCCTATAACTCTAGCCTTAGAGGCAAGACTTAGCCCAAGGACTTTCAAACAACAAGTTACGTTTCATGGGAAAGAGTTAAAACTACTACATTGTGTCTTGATTTACGAGATGTTCTATAACTCTTCCCTTAGAGGTAAGTCTTAGCCCAAAGACTTTCAAAAAATAAGTTATACGCCCCCATGGGTAAAAGTTAGCACTACCATATTGTGTCTTTGATTTATGAGATGCTCTATAAGTCTTGACTCTAAAACTAGACTTAGCCCAAGAATCTCTCAAAAAAACAAATTATTCCCCATGGGCAAGAGTTAACACGATTTCATTATGTCTTAATTTATGAGATACTCTATAACTCTTGCCCTAGAGGCAAGACTTATTTCAAGGATTTACGAACAACAAGTTAATGTTCTATAACTCTTTGCTTAGAGGCAAAACTTATCCCAAAGGACTTCCAAACGGCAAGTCACGCCCTTAAGTTTACTTTGATGTCAAAGAAAGAAGATCCTTTTTGAGGATTATCCAACTTCTGTTCATTAGCAAAATATAATAGAAGCTGAGAAAAAAGAAAAAAGAGAGGAAAAAAATAAAGATTGAGAAAAAGAAAAAAAAAAAAGAAGAAAAAAATAAAGGTTAAGATAATAGAAAAAAGAGAAAAAAAAAGTTGAGAAAAAAATAAAATAAAAATATAAAGTTTGAGAAAAATAAAAAAAATGTGAAAACAAAAAAAAACAAAAAAAATAAAGGTTGAGACAATGAATTAAAAAAAAGAGAACTAAAAAATAAATAATGTTTGAGAAATAAAAGAAAAAAAGAAGAAAAAAAAATAAAAAATAAAGGTTAAGACAAATGAATTAAAACAAGAAAAAAAGAGAAAAGAGAAAAGACAAAATAAAAATCAAGTAACAGTAAAAAAGAGAAGGAAAAAAAGAAGGAAAAAAAAGTTGAGAGACAAATGAGCATAGAAAGAATAAAAATATTTGAGGTGTAGAGGGACAAAAATGTACTTGTTGTATACATAAAAATGAAGGAAGGCTAGTCTTTAAAGACTACGGGGGGCAAAAATACAAAGTCACCCACTATGGGGGACATGCCATGTAATTTCCTGTATTAATACTATTCCCTCCCTTCACATTTACTTGTCCATATTCTAAAATAAATTTTTATTTTTCACTTTTACTATATCAAGAAAAAATAATTATTTTTGGTTATGTTTTACCCTTGTGTTTTTTACTTATTCTCCAAATTATTTTTCAAGACCTAGTATTAAACATCAATTAATAGGGTTATTTTATTAGATCACATAGTAAATGAATTACTATAAAATTACAAAGTAATTGACATGGTAATTACTACTCCCTCCGTCCCAATTTATCTGACACTTTTTCAATTTCGAGATTCAAACATGTCTTTCTTTGATCGTGATTTTTTCATATATGTTTTAATTATTTTAAATTGTTATTTATTGTGACATATAGTACTTTTTACGTAGTTTTTAACCATGTCTGAATTCAAGGTCAAAATTAAACGATTGTAATTTTTTCATATTCTTTTAAATATTATGAATTGTTAATTATTGTGACATATAATACTTTTTACATAGTTTTGAAATATGTAAATTTCAATTGAAAAAAAAATAAAGATTACATATCTGATTTCAAGGTTACTTTTACTATTACTACTTATTACTACTTTATTACTAATATAAAAATTACTACTAATTACTAATATATATATATATATATATGTTTGTTTGTTCAATGGTTGATATATGGTAATCACTTGTTAATGACGACCATTTAGAAGTTTTGTAAATTGTAGCCTGGGGATGTTTTGTAATCTCTTCTTTGAGTTTTGAATTGGAGGAACTATAGGAAGTTGTGGTGGATGAAGAGGACGAAGAGGTTTTGGAAGGAGAAGAGAAGGGACGAAAGAATGCCATAGTAGAATCTGCAAGAAAGTAGTTAGAAAAACAACAATAATAACTTAAATGCTTCCTGTCCTTGGATCAAGAAACCAGGAGGTTCCATAAAGAGAAATATTCAAGTATTTAACTCAATACTATATGGAAGAGTAAGATATGATAGTTAAATTAGTGGAATCTTGTTTCAATACAATACACGTTAGCTAGATCCATTTTATATTAAAAAGTTCTTCATTCAGATGATCCAAAGGTTATAAATAACCATCTGTAAGTCCACTATGTCTTCTTCGGTAATTCAACCATCATTGCTTAGGTATACAACCTACAGTATAGATCTGAAAGATCATAGTACCACCTTCAGTTAGATCTTTTTATCATAAAATAGACTTTGCTAAGTTGTATAGATTGATTCATGTTTTACCATTTTTAAATTATTGGCACGATTCAATTTCTCAGGTCATGATGACACCTACTATAACCACCTGTTGGTAAGTCAAATCGTAGTCTGGAATGACTAGTAACGTACTACCAAGAGAAATAAGGAAACTTCTGAATAAATATAATAAAAAGACTAATATAGTCCCAAAACCTGGTAGAGCCAGTACAAGAGCTTCTAATACAACAGGAGTACAAGTGAAATACAGGAAAAGTATACATACAAACCATCTCTGATACAATATAAAGAATAGTCTAACAATAAGAGGGAGAGTATGGATACTCCAAAACGCTAGGAGCTTACCCTGAATCTCCTATCCATAACTGCTCCACACGATACACACACTAATAACGATAACTCGTACTATGATCTGCAGGCTGTAGAAGTGTAGTATGAGTACCAAACACGTGGTACTCAGTAGGCATCGGCCAACTGAGCTCCAGAAATAATGTAAGCATGAAATGACATGTAAGGCATGAATGTAACAATAGGAAACTATCCAAGGAACTAGGCATAACAGTGCCAATGAAGCCATAAGGATAACTACCCTATCCTGACAGTACTCAGGAACTAAAGTGAAATACCGTATATCCCTAGCCAATACACGAATAAATAGAGAAAGAAATGTACATAGTAATATACAAGGCCAAAGGATACATATACAATATGAATAGATCAAGGAAGAGAGGGATATATGGTAATAACGTACATATATGTATACAAATAGGACTAACTCACAGGTAAATACCTGAGGGAGTCAACCTAACATCTCGAGGTCCATAACCAAGTAAGGGAACTAATACCACCATCATCAAGTCTCTAACCACAGGGTGACTAATCATGGGGTAATCCAAAAATAACATAATTCACCAAAACAGAGAAAGGAATCAGAAACGTATCGCCAATCTAGGGTACCAGTCCATAACCAACCTGCCACGAACTAACCATAATAACCAATAATAAAGTAACCGGCTAGTCCGGGCAAAAAAGTACCTAACCAGACCCTCATAATCCCGAAAGGTTCACAGAAGCACTCAGTAAACAACAATCATAACCCGTACCTATACAACCCTCATAAGACTGATAGATACAGGTGCCAAACAATCATACTGGTGATAGGCAATGCATATAAATGAATGAATGTAACATAAACTAAAATACCTTGTCCAATCCAAGTGCCATAACATAACAAGTGTATACACCTTCTCCAACTCAATAGTTTGCAAAGGCAGGACCTACAATGACCATCCTTCGTCGGCACAACGACTCTCGAACGGAGGGCCCCCTAGGGGATTCAGGATATCTGTATACACTGCTTGGTCCCAAATCAGGACTTCCAATAATCATCAAAATCCATATACTCCATCCATTACTTGAGAGAGATATAAGTATAATAAGTGCACAAACTCGAACAGTGACTAAAAAAGGCTAAGTCTGTAAATCCATCACCCGAAATCAAGTTTGGGACTAAATCATCATAATAATATAGAAAGAGTCAAAACCTCCATCGACCTAAGTAAATAGTAGTGGTAAAATGAGTGGATTAATAACGAACCGAAATCAACCTTGGTCTACTTTCCAAAATATCATTTTGAGTTTCAAAAGGTCACAAATCATCAAATAAGGTGGTATGATCCCCATTATAAAAGAATCCATATTAAAAGTGAAAAGTGGGAATAAATCCCTTTTTGGAAAATAGTAGTAAAATCAAGGTTTGGGGTTGGAATCGTACCACTAAGTGAGCATGAATGAGCCTAACAATATGCATGCCATCACTAGTATCCAAACAATACAACCATAAGCTCCTAAGAGTCTATAAACCAAAATCATTCCCTTTTTAAGGGTAAAATGCCCACCTGGAGTCCAACTGATATCATAACTGCGGCCTCAGGCCCCACAGTACAGAACTAGTGTAATAATATCACTAAAATTCCGGGAACTACTATCCAATTTGCTAAGTAATATGGTGAGTCTTATACTAAAGGATCCTTAATATCAATCTATGATTAACATTCTTATAAATAAGGGTAATAGGATTCTAGGGTCATAACGAGTATCCAATGCTAAGGTTGGGATCATATTTCTATCCCAAAATCCCTAAATAGACTAAGTCATGATATACTAGCCATAAGTCCATCCTATAATCCCTACCTAGAATGTAGTCTATACTATACATATTCTCAAAGAGAAAAGTAGATCGTAGACTACCTTGATACCAAATCTCAAGTCTTGAATCGTCCATAATTCGCTCGTCTTTGCTCCACGATCTCGAAATGTCGCCATGCTATCAAAATATTAAACTGCAAGTTATAACGAGTAAAAAAATACCCATATTGCTATATAAAAGCTCGATTCAAAAATCGGGTCAAGAACGGGCCTGGGCCCATAGGGCCACAAACAAAATCCAAAATTGAATTCATCACGAGGTCCTTCAAAGGACAAGGAATGTGTGCTCAAAAGTTGAGCACAAACAGAGCGTAAATCGGGGCTCAAAGCAGCCCGCAAAGTTTAGGAATTCAAGCCCTAATTTCTAAGAATTCACAATGAAAAAGGATGGAATTTGATGGGGATAATAATGGGAAATGACCAAGGAGCATTGAGATAGCTTACCTTTGCATTAATGGATGATTCCCCACACTTTCGCATGTCCCATGCTCTCAAAATGGGGGAAAAAAATTGAGAAAATGAGAGAAAATCGGGTGAAGAAGGGGATATAAAATCGCCAGGTACCGCTAAAGCGGTCACTTGGATGCTTAAGCAACTACCGCTAAAGCCGTAAATGACCTCTAAAGCAGTTGGGAAAAGAAAGGCGGAGGCCGCTAAAGCGGAACTTGGCCGCTAAAGTGACGTCCTCTTAAGCATACCTCAACCAAGTGGCTAAGGCCGCTAAAGCGGTACAAGGTCGCTAAAGCGACTACCGCTTAAGTGGTCCTTCGGCCGTTTAAGCGGTTGGATCAGAAATTTTGAGGCATCAAATTTTTTAAGTCCAAATAGACTCCGACCGGGTGTTCGGGATTCAGTTGGAACCCCGTGCTCGCAAACGAACTATACTACCATACCAAATTCGACATTCCAAACTCAATAGAACCATCAAAACTTCCATCCGAGGTCGTTTTGATTATATGTGGGCCACACATCTATAGTTCCATTTTTTATCAAATCTACCCAATAGCCCAAAATGAGTTTGGAAGCCTCGGGACCTAAACCAAGGGTCCCCCAGCTTAAAATCAACTTTTCAGAGCTGATGGCATTGTCGGAATTCTCATTTGGGGCCATCTACTAGGAGTTTTGGTTCTAGACCTATTTTTTAACAGAGAAAGTCCCAAATCAGGAAAATTAGCCTAAAATGCAAGTGAACTGTCCGATAACTGAACTGACAATTTTGCCAAGTCATAAATGACCTGTTGCAGCTATGGGCAGGCTCAAAAGGTTAGAAATGCACAAAAAAAATAAATGAGAAAATGACCTGGAGGGTCATTATAATATCCACTACTAAAAGGACTTTTGTCCGCAAAAGTCAATGGATAGAAAGAGCAAGCTCAAAAGGATGAGGTACTGGGCCCGCATGGTTAGAGCAAGACTCCTCAAATAACTTCTAAAGCAGAACAACACTTTCACCAAGGTATCCCTCTTTTAATCAACCTCCCCACTTCACTTTTAAAATAGCCACAACTTAGTCTCGACAACCAACTGACCTTTAACTGAACTAAGAACGACTGAAGCATGTAAACACAACTCACACCTTACTGACATCTCACTGATACCAGTACAACCAAACGATAACCCATCCAAGCTGAAAACCACCCAAAGCATCCCTTCTTCCTTTATCTCCTGACTTTACTTCCCAAATAACCTAAACTCGTCCTCAATAACCAACTGGCCTCCAACTGAACCGAGGGTGATGGAAACACGTGAACCCAAAACACTGCATGAAAAAACCAAGTTGAAACAAGCATAACCAACATATACTCAACCCAGCTAAAGGCAATCCAAGGCAAAAATCATGAAATAGATTCTAATTTCCAAATCTAACCTTTTTTTGCCTTTCCAAACCTGCTACCAACTCCGAACCACGTAAAATGTCATCCGAGTCCTATCTGCACAATCCCATCACACTGTCCTTGAAGGTTGAAGCTGATCCACCAAAAATCCATAATGGCAAGCATATGAATAAGTCCATAAGGTGTTACCTAGATACACAAACAGTACTGACCGTCTACACTCTTAAGCCAAGGCTACAACTGGTTCGAATGACCCTCGAAAACAATAATCATGAGTCTAGAGCACAAGCTCTCAAAACTGAACAATCTGCTCCAGGATGTTCCACTAGCTGTGTATGAAGTCATGCTAAGCCCAACTTAAGCATACTATTTCTGCTGAGCAGACAATCCAAGATTTGATGGAAACTGAGAACCAAGGTCGAAAGCAGTAGAAACCAATACCATGTGCCAACGGACTATCCTCCGAGCATCAATCATGCATAGTCTATCTGGACTGAAAAGAACCAAATTGGTAGGAAAGGAGTAGGCTTAGTCAGCCTATAAATGAAAGCTCAACTGAAGAAAATCTGGAAATAAGGCTGCAACCAAGTTATGCAAACCCAAGCTAAAATCCCAACACTGAAACTGAACTACTCGATCTCAATTGTCCAAACCGATCCTGTTGATGAGTAAGCATACACATACCCAAACCTATCACAACTCCCAAGCCGTCATCCAAAAAGGTCAAAAATTATGACTGGGGACAATAAGTCTGAACTAAGGTAAATGCCCCAAATCAACCTCACTATCAGAAACCAGGCATATATCCAACTGTTCCCGGACTAAAATCGAGACATTGCCGAATAGCATAATCATAATGGGGAAAAACGACCAGCTGAAAGAATAAGAAATCGATTCCATAACTGTTGAAGGGCATAATGCAACAAGGTATAACCAAGAACTCACCAAGGCTGAGAAAACACCAATGGTAGCCAGAACTAGAACAACTCAGAATGTATAACTCAACCGATATCTGGCCAATCCAATGCCTAATCTATGGCAGCAAATACTCACTCCCAAATACGCCTATGTTGGTAACCAACAACTAATAACCAAGAATATACCACTGAGTAGAAGCATTCCACGAAGTCATATCAGGCTTAACAAGAGCCGAAATGAGAATTTTCTGAGATCACCCATAAAACCTAACTTTAACTCGGCTAGTCCATGAACCACATCATAGGAAGAAAGAAGTATCCAACACCACACCAATACAAAGATCAAGACCACTACCATGCTTATCCAGATTAGAGAAGCCAAATTCCAAAAGCATCATCAATAGAAACGGGCTATGGAAGAAGAATGCCAGTTTTAAAATCACAACAATCCCATGAAAGGTCAAACTTACCTTCACTTCCATAATTTGATCAACAATCAACCTTACTAACTGAAAGGAAAGGCTAGCCAACCGAGGTAGCCATCAAATCCAATGATATAAGAATCGCAAGGAAGGGAAATAATAACTAGATAATGCTAGTCTACCCATCTATCAAAGAAGAATCAATAAATGTCAAAACAATAACAATACTAACAATAGCATAGGCTACAGGTGGCACAAAAATAAAAATCAACAACAAGTGCCACTCTAAGGCCATAACAAAGCCAATATGCCAAAGGAAATGGGACTTTAACCCAAGTGTTACACCCCAAGGAAAAATACCATACAAATCCACTACTAAAAGAAATCATCTATGGGGGTAGTCAAATAGTCGTAAATCTATACCAAGGTGTACATCCCCCAATATAGAAATACCATGGCATAGAATCATCGATGGGTATGAAAACCTTACATAATTCAAAATAGAAACTAGAGGATAGAAAATCAAGGAAGCACCCATCATGATGGAAAATCCAAAGTCATAAATCTGATATGCCTGAAGGAGTACGAATCTGTCACGCCTCGAATTCCAATGGGGGGGACTGCCACCCGAAGCCGCTAAGGCCCGAGAGAACCAATCTTCATCTATGTCCATTCATATGCATGTCACTCAAGAAACATCACCATCACGTAGAGATATACAATGCCAATAGCAGAAGTCATGGAAACATTTGATATATACATCTAAGAAACTTGGCCGTTAGGGCCATCAAGTCAAAATGAACATACATCCTTTACATTCATATTCCCACATACGTTTACAAAAGCCTCTAATAGATGCATATACATAACCATCCTAAAGTCGGGACAAGTCCCCACTTTATACAACATTTACAATACCAAAACAAATGTACAACTGTGACTCGGAAAGCCCCGAATCAACTGGAGCTCACCAAAGATCTGCAAATGACCGACAACCTACTGTGGGGGTCTACTAGTACTTGTGCCTGTAGCAAATAAGGTAAGTCCCTCAAGGGACATCAGTACGAAGAATATACTGAGTATGTAAGGCTCATATAAAACTGTATGATATACAAGTACTTCCATGAAATCAAATATAAGAGATTAGTCAGTACAGATAAAACACCAGTCTGTATATGTGCAACCATGCACATTACGTCCTTTACTTCTTTTGCCTTTACGTCTATTCGTCTTTATCATTCTACCCATGCTAGGTATTTTAACCCCTGGGATGTGATTAACCCATGCTAGGCTTTCATATCGCCCCTGGGATGTTATTGTGATAACCCATGCTAGGCTTTTATATCACCCCTGGGATGTTATTGTGATAACCCATGCTAGGCTTTTATATCGCCCCTGGGATGTTATTGTGATAACCCATGCTAGGCTTTTATATCGCCCCTGGGATGTTATTGAACCAAACAATTATACATTACTTCATATCTTTACTTCCATGAGATTGAGACATTGATGATTCTACATTGTTGGAACTTTGGAACATTAGTCAATACACATGAGACATGTGAATCACAATTGATCAATGCATAAGGAATATGTTATGAACAATAATTGTTAACCGGAAATGGGATACCTTAGAACAAGTCGGAATGGAATAAATACAATGTCAATGTGAATACTATGTGCTGCAGAAGGATACGGAAAGAGTAACCTTACATACCTTATCTTCTCAATATGAATACACAGTCCTATGTGGGAATACAACAATCCATCTCCTTCTTTACGTGTTACTCTACAACACAAGTTCATAACGTAGCTCACGTTAATAACTAGTTACCTTACAAATGCACAAAACGATAATGAACAACATGACTGCCATGTAGCATCATTTCACCCCTTTACAATACCATCCACTGCATTACCATACCAACAACACCATAAAATTTCAAACATTGACCAAGACATCATAAGCCAATAGCATTTCACACCAAGTTTACCCCTTTACGCTTCCTCATTATCATTACATCATAATTATTCCATCAAGTCACCTCAATACCTTTCATAACAACATATTAACAACAATCGATAATTTTTATAAGCCAACATACCTCCAAACGACCCCTTAACATCATTCAAAAGGTATCATAAGTTGATAATTACATCCAAAAAGGGTATAGGGGCCTTCGGGGATCAAAGAGAGACAAAAACATACAAAACCAAATTCTGGGCTGACCTGCGAAGCCACCTGCACCCACAGGTGGCTGACATGAAGCCGAAGGTGCCCTCTGTCATTGTCCAGATCCACCTTCGTTGGCATCTGCTCCCGCAGGTGCTCCAGACGCGAGGGCAGATGCCTGTTTCAGCCTCCAGGGGTCATTTTAGGGTCCTTTTTCATAATAAATGGTCCATGGACATGAATAAACTTCTCTTTACATAATTTAGGTAAAATTGGATTCCAAAAATCAACCATGGCTTCACAACACACATGAACATCACCAAAACCACATTTTTTCTTCAATACACCACCAAGTCCATGCACAATTTTGCAATAACAATTTCAAACATTATGTACAAGGATAAAACAAGTTAAGGCTATAACAATATCTCACATGTCAATATTTAATCCATAAAGTTCACTTCCTTCAAGACCACAAGTCCATTTTCAAGTTTATAAGGCAAAATCCTTTTTCGATTGCAAAAATAGACAGTTTTACACATAGTGAATTGTCCAACAGTTTGCCAACATAACCAACATGATTTATACACCATATTAAGCATATAATATATTAAACCATGAGAATAAATACTTATAAAATCTTGCAAGAGAGTGATCTTGTCCAAAGGAATGAAGGCTTAGGGTTTGTGAGTAGAGAGAAATGTTTTAGAAAAATCTAGAAATGGCATGTGTATGGATATGAAAAAAATCTGATTTTTTCCTTGCCTTATATGGTCCCTCAAGTCATCCTTATCCAAATCCTTGGGTATTAAATGCAGGTTTGATTGGTCAACACAAGAATGGGTCATTTCCATTTTTGGGCCATGTCTTCTTATGATTTTGGGCCTCATTTGAGCCCAATGACACATGATTCACTTAATCCCAACAATTTAGTGCATAATTCACCAACCCTCTCAAGTTTAAATAATTACATAAATGTTAACGTAGTCTTATAGGTTCGGGAATGTATGGGGTGTTATATCCTTCCCCCTTTAGAAACATTCGTCCTCGAATGTTAGTGACATTATTCAATTTAAACACAATGGCAAGTCTAGGATCATTCTTCATGTTATCATCTATATATACTTAATGCTTATAAATACTTACATGTCATTGTTTCGATCTTGTATCTTGGACTTTTTCTTCCATTTGAAACAAATGAGGGTACTTGGACTTCATCATTTCTTCAGCTTCCCATGTGATCTCTTCTATTTGCTGATTTCTCCAAAATATCTTTATGAAAGCTATGTATTTATTCCTCAACCTCTTCACTTTTATATACAAAATGGAAATAGGTATCTCCTCATAGGTAAGATCCTCCGTAACTTGTACATCATCAATGGGAGGAAAACAAGATGGATCTCCTATGCACTTTTGAAGCATCGAAACATGAAATACCGGATGAACTGTGGAGAGTTCTTGGGGTAGTGCCAACTCATATGCAACTTGCCCAAATCTTCTAATAATTTTATATGGGCCTATATAACGTGGACTCAATTTTCCTTTCTTTCTGAATTGCATTACCCCTTTCATCGGTGACACCTTCAAAAATGCCCAATCACCTATGGCGAATTCGAGCCCTCTTCTTCTAACATAAGCATATGACTTGTGTTGACTTTGGGCCGTTTGTAGCCGCTGTTGGATCACTTTAACTTTCTCCATAGCCTGATAAACAAGACCTGGCCCAAGTAAAGCAGTTTCACCTGCTTCAAACCATCAGATTGGGGATCTACATTTCCTTCCGTATAAAGCTTCATAAGGTGCCATTTTAATAGTTGAATGATAGATATTGTTGTAAGCAAATTCAATAAGAGGCAAATGGTCATCCCAACTACCTTGAAAATCTAACGTACAAGCTCGTAGCATATCTTTAAGCATTTGGATAGTACGTTCTGCTTGTCCATCTGTCTGAGGATGGAAAGCCGTACTCAGATTTACCTGTGTACCCAAACTCTGGTGAAAAGATCTCCAAAAATATGCAGTAAATTGTGCTCCTCTATCTGATATAATGGAGATAGGAATCCCATGCAATCGTACTATCTATTTCACATACAATCTTGCATAATCTTTGGCTGTATAAGTGGTCTTGACTGGTAGGAAATGTGCTGATTTGGTAAGCCTGTCAACTATGACCCATATGGAATCAAATTTTCGCAGTGTGCAAGGCAAACCTGTGATGAAATACATATTAATCATGTCCCATTTCCAGAATGGAAGATTGATACATTGCATGTAACCTCCTGGTTTCTGATGCTCTACCTTTACTTGTTGACAATTCGGGCATTGAGCGACAAATTCTGCAATGTTCTTCTTCATGTTTCCCCACCAATACATTTCCTTCAAATCATGGTACATTTTGGTAGCTCCCGGATGAATAGAAAATCGTGAATGATGCGTCTCCTCAGCTTATCTACATCCGGTACACATAATCTATCTTGGCATTGAAGCACCCCTTCTTGTGTAAGATCAAAGGCCTTGGTCAGACCCTGTTGTACATTTTCTTTTAGCTGCAATAACATAGGATCCGCAAACTGCTTCTCTTTCACCTCAGCTAGTAATAAAGATTCTGCCGCATTTTGTACAATAACCCCTTCATTTGAGGATTCAAGAAGACGAACCCCCAAGCTGGCTAATTGATGTAGATCCTTGACTAAACCTTGCTTTTCCGTCAATTGGCCACTAGTGCCTCCTATTGCCTTGCGGCTCAATGCATTGGCTACCACATTCGCTTTTCCTGGATGATCTAGAATATCAATATCATAGTCTTTTAAGAGATCTAGCCACCTTCGTTGCCTCAAATTGAGTTCCTTCTGCTTAAAGATATATTGCAAGCTTTTGTGATCAGTATAGATATCAACATGAACTCCATACAAATAATGACGCCATATCTTTAAAGCAAATACCACCACTGCTAATTCAAGATCATGTGTGGGATAGTTTCTCTCGTGTGGCCGCAACTGTCGTGAGGCATATGCTATTACATTACCGTGCTGCATCAATACACACCCTAGACCAACTCCGAAAGCGTCACAATATACTGCATAACCTTCGGTACCTTCCGAAAGTACTAACACCGGTGTAGAAGTCAATTTATCTTTCAGCTCTTGAATTTTTTTTTCACATGCATCATTCCACTGAAATTTGATTGCCTTGTGTGTAAGCTTTGTTAAAGATGCCACAATGGAGGAAAAACCTTCAACAAACCTTCGATAATAACCTGCCAACCCAAGGAAACTACGGATTCCCATGGGCGTCGTAGGACTTGGCCAATTTTTCACCGCTTCAATCTTCTGTGTATCAACTGGAATTCCTTCATCTGACACAATGTGACCCAAGAAGGCTACGAATTTCAACCAAAATTCACATTTAGAGAATTTCGCATACAACTTACGCTCACGAAGAATTTGTAACACTTACCGTAAGTGCTTCGCATGGTCCTCTTGTGACTTTGAATAAACCAGGATGTCATCTATAAATACTGTCATGAACACGTCTAGAAATGGGTTAAACACCCTATTCATCAAATCCATGAACACAGCTGGTGCATTTGTTAGTCCAAACGACATAACTAGAAATTCATAATGGCCATACCGCGTTCGAAAAGCTGTCTTGGGTATATGTTTTTCTCTAACTCTGACTTGATGGTAGCCCGATCTCAAGTCAATCTTTGAAAAACATCTAGCACCCTACAACTGATCAAATAAATCATCAATTCTGGGAAAGGAATACTTGTTCTTGATCGTTACCTTATTCAATTGCCGATAGTCAATGCACATTCTCAATGTGCCATCTTTCTTCCGTACAAATAATACCGGTGCACACCACGGGGACATACTAGGCCTGATGAAGCCCTTGTCCAGCAAGTCTTTCAATTGTTCCTTCAATTCACGCAATTCTACTGGAGCCATTCTATACGGGGGAATAGAGATAGACTGAGTTCCTAAAATCACATCAATACCAAATTCTATTTCCCGTTCTGGGGGAAAACCTGTAAGATCCTTTGGAATTACATCAAGAAATTCATCGACCACTGGAATCGACTGAGGAGTTAGTGGTTCCACATCAGTATCTTTCACTCATACTAAATGACATATGTACCCCTTGGCAATCATTTTCCTTGCTTTCAGATAGGAAATAAATTTTCCTTTCGGTGCTCCTACATCACCCTTCCATTCAAGAACATTCGTTTGTGAAAAATGAAAATATACTTTCTTAGCTCGACAATCTATTGTAGCAGAAAAAGAAGCCAACCAATCCATACCCATTATGACATCAAAGTCCACCATGTCCAGTTCAATAAGATCAGCCAGTGTATCATGACCACACACAGTTACCACACAATTACGATATACTCTTTTTGCAACAATATATTCACCAACTGGTGTAGATACTTCAATTGACTTAGTTAATAGTTTTGGTGTTCTTTCAAATTTTGCAGCAATCAGTGGAGTAACATATGACAATGTAGAACCCGGATCAATCAATGCATATACGAAAATATGGATAATGTACCTGTGACGACATTAGGAGAAACCTCCGAATTCTGCCGGTCCACTAGAGCGTAAGTGTAGTTCTGGACTCCACTAGTACTGGCTGCTCCTTTGGAACCTCTACCATGACCAACAGACTGTACATCTCGACTTAAAGAAGGAACCGATGATGATGACGCAACGGCTAATCCCGTAGGTCGTGCTATACCACCCGTGCCTCTTTGTGGGCATTCCCTCATTATGTACCCCGTCGTACCACACCATAAACAAACATTTGTCCCCAACCGGCATTCACTTAAATGATACCTTCCGCAGCGCTGACACGGAGGGCGAGAAAATCCTAATGCCTGTGATCCGTGAATTCCACTACTCTTCCCAGATGGACCGCCTCTAAACCCTCGAAATTGAGAGTAAGTGCTTGCTGTGGAATAGGAGAATGATGGTCTAGGAGGTCTAGGAAACATCCGAGGCCTAGATTCTCCTTGGGTTGCCATAGACTGTCCCATAGGTATAGCCCTTTTGGAATGTCCTCTTTCAGATTCATGTACCCTTCTCCTCTATCTTTGATCCTCTATTTTCTAGGCGAAGGCCTGTATTCTGGCTATGTCCATATCTTTGTTCAAGGCAGCAATAGTGCAGTCCCTTACCAAATATGGCTCTAATCTTTCCACATATCGATGGACTCTGTCAGTCATTATAGCCACTACATTCGGAGCATATCGAGCCAAAGAATTAAACTGCAAACTGTATTCTCTAACACTCAGATTTCCTTGACGGAGATTTAAGAACTGATCCACACGAGCCTCTCGAATCTCATAAGGAAGATAGTGATCAAGGAATGCTTCTTTAAATTCTTACCAAATAGGTTGAATTGCACCGATACCACGAGATTTCTTCCAATCTTCATACCACAATATCGCCTCTCCTTTCAATCTATATGCAGCAAGTTCAACTATTTCTACCCCAGTCACGTGCATAACCTCTAAAGCCCTTTGAATTTGGTCCACGAAATCCTGTGGATCTGCTTTCGAATCTGACCCCGTGAATATGGGAGGGTATAATTTCAGAAAATCCTGTGTCCGCCGACTAGCTACTCTAGCCATGTCATCCTCACTTGTCATTGGACCAGCTCATCCCTGAGTTTGTGCCGCAACTAGCTGCATCAACATGTGCACTGTATTTCTTAAATCCTGGTGAGTAGCATTCAATGGCGGTTCTGCGGGTACTTCTCTACCTCTTGGCTCTTCCGGAGCTGGAAAAGTAGAAGAAGACCGCGATGCGATTTCAGTGTTAGCTCCACCTTGACTAGCTTGGTTAGGTGGTGATTTACTCATTCCTTCACCGGCATGCATATTTACCTGCTTACCTTTGCCTCTACCTCTTCTTGTCATCGGCATTTTACTATAACAAAAAAAAATCAATTCCAATGGTTAGATACGATTCCACTTACCATATTGGCTTTATTGCTTGTCATCGGCATTTTACTATAACAAAGAAAATCAATTCCAATGGTTAGATACGATTCCACTTACCACATTGGCTCTATTGCATGATCTAGAAATGAAGAGAAGAAACAACTCCTAAATGTCCCGTAGCCTCCTACTTATACATATGGTGCACAACACATCCATAAGAAAGACTCTACTCAGACACAACTTTGTAGACACCCTTAGGACGACCGGCTCTGATACCACTTTTTGCCACACCCCGAATCCCAACGGGGTGGACTGGCACCCGAAGCCGCTAAGGCCTGAGAGAACCAATCTTCATCTATGTCCATTCATATGCATGTCACTCAAGAAAAATCACCATCACGTAGAGATATACAATGCCAATAGCAGAAGTCATGGAAACATTTGATATATACATCTAAGAAACTTGGCCGTTAGGGCCATCAAGTCAAAATAAACATACATCATTTATATTCATATTCCCACATATGTCTACAAAAGCCTCTAACAGATGCATATACATAACCATCCTAAAATTGGGATAAGTCCCCGCTTTATACAACATTTACAATACCAAAACAAATGTACAACTGTGACTCGGAAAGCCCCGAATCAACTGGAGCTCACCAAAGATCTACAAATGACCGGCAACCTACTGTGGGGGTCTACTAATACATGTGCCTGCAACAAATAAGGTAAGTCCCCCAAGGGACATCAGTACGAAGAATGTACTGAGTATGTAAGGCTCATATGAAAATGTATGATATACAAGTACTTCCATGAAATCAAATATAAGAGATTAGTCAGTACAGATAAAACACTGGTCTGTATATGTGGAACCATGTACATTACATCTTTTACTTCTTTTGCCTTTACGTCTATTCGTCTTTATCATTCTACCCATGCTAGGATTTTCTATCGCCCCTAGGATGAGATTAACCCATGCTAGGTATTTTAACCCCTGGGATGTGATTAACCCATGCTAGGCTTTCATATCGCCCCTGGGATGTTATTGTGATAACCCATGCTAGGCTTTTATATCACCCCTGGGATGTTATTGTGATAACCCATGCTAGGCTTTTATATCGCCTCTGGGATGTTATTGTGATAACCAATGCTAGGATTTTATATCGCCGCTGGGGTGTTATTGAACCAAACAATTATACATTACTTCATATCTTTACTTCCATGAGATTGAGACATTGATAATTCTACATTGTTGGAACTGTGGAACATTAGTCAATACACATGAGACATGTGAATCACAATTGATCAATGCATAAGGAACATATGATGAACAATAATTGTTAACAGGAAATGGGATACCTTAGAACAAGTCGAAATGGAACAAATACAATGTCAATGTGAATACTATGTGCTGCAGAAGGATAAGGAAAGAGTAACCTTACATACCTTATCTTCTCAATATGAATACACAGTCCTATGTGGGAATACAACAATCTAGCTCCTTCTTTACGTGTTACTCTACAACACAAGTTCATAACGGAGCTCACGTTAACAACTAGTTACCTTACAAATGCACAAAACGACAATGAACAACATGACTGACATATAGCGTCATTTCACACCTTTACAATACCATCCACTGCATTACCATACCAACAACACCATAACATTTCACACATTGACCAAGACATCATAAGCCAATAACATTTCACACCAAGTTTACCCCTTTACGCTTCCTCATTATCATTACATCACAATTATTCCATCAAGTCACTTCAATACCTTTCATAACAACATATTAACAACAATCCATAATTTTTATAAGCCAACATGCCTCCAAACGACCCCTTAACGTCATTCAAAAGGTATCATAAGTTGATAATTACATCCAAAAAGGGTATAGGGGCCTTCGGGGATCAAAGAGAGACAAAAACATACAAAACCGAATTATGGGCTGACCTGCGAAGACACCTACGCCCGCAGGTGGATGACATGTGGCCTCAGGTGCCCTCTGGCATTTTCCAGAGCCACCTGCGTTGGCACTTGTGCCTGTAGGTGCTCCTGACGCGAGGGCGAATGCCCGTTTCAGCCTCCAGGGGTCATTTTAGGGTCCTTTTTCATAATAAATGGTCCATGGACATGAATAAACTTCTCTTTACATAATTTAGGTCAACTTGGATGCCAACAATCAATCATGGCTTCACAACACACATGAACATCACTAAAACCACATTTTTCCTTCAATACACCACCAAGTCCATGCACAATTTTGTAATAACAATTCGAAACATTATGTACAAGGATAAAACAAGTTAAGGCTATAATCACATCTCACATGTCAATATTGAATCCATCAAGTGCACTTCCTTCAATACCACAAGTCCATTTTCAAGTTTATAAGGCAAAACCCTTTTTCGATTGTAAAAATAGACAGTTTTACACATAGTGAATTGTCCAACACTTTGCCAACATAACCAACATGATTTATATACCATATTAAGCATATCATATATTAAACCATGAGAATAAATACTTACCAAAGCTTTCAAGAGAGTGATCTTGTCCAAAGGAATGAAGGCTTAGGGTTTGTAAGTAGAGAGAAATGTTTTAGAAAAATATAGATGTGGCATGTGTATGGATATGAATAAAATCTGATTTTTTTTCCTTGCCTTATATGGTCCCTCAAGTCATCCTTAGACAAATCCTTGGGCATTAAATGCATGTTTGATTGGTCAACACAAGAATGGGTCATTTCCATTTTTGGGCCATGTCTTCTTATGATTTTGGGCCTCATTTGAGCCCAATGGCACATGATTCACTTAAGCCCAACAATTTAGTGCATAATTCACCAACCCTCTCAAGTTTAAATAATTCCATAAATGTTAACGTAGTCTTATAGGTTCGGGAATGTACAAGGTGTTACAGAATCTGAGCATGTCCAAACTCGAACTGAGCGTCTGAATGACCAACTGAGGCACTAAGTGCACTATCTCTACCCGAAGGTGCCACGACTCCATGAGACTGATCTGCATGAGCTGAATAACTGATAATCCCACACCGAGGACACTATCTGGACCAGTGACTGATCTCTCTGCCGTAATAACAAACCCCTAAAGCTCTAACCTCGCGAGAAACATGAGCTGGCCCCAACTGGCTAACCAACTGACGTCGAGGATACTCTTTACTGAATTGACCATCTTTCCCACAATCATAAAATGCCTCAAGAGCTCTAGGCCAGTGAGAAAAATATGTTGACCCTGTGTGTACAACCAACTCACGTCTGGGGCACTTTCTAGATCAATGACCAACCTCTCCACAATCAAAACAAGCTCTTGGAATACTCTGATGTACTATGCCTGGAAACCCAGAATGGCTGCCACGGCCTGACAACCTATGCCAATTAACTCGTACTGCCTGACCAAAACTCTGCCCTCTGATACCACCATGATCTACCTGAGAGATATCCATAAGCTAAGGTGCTACCTGTATGGGCCTAATAGGTCGCAAGTGATGCTGACCTCTGCTGGGAAGATCCCGACCTCCATACGAAATACCATTAATACTGAACTACTGACATGGCCTCTTACTACCACCTCTATATGTCTCAAAGCAAGCCCTCTCTGCGACCATCACATGATCAACAACTTCAGAAAAAAAAGACCCAACTGCTATCAAATGCTTTAATACCAAATGGAGTGGTAAAGTCAATCTTCTGATAAATCTCTACACCATATCATGCTTAGTAGCATATAACATAGATGTCTGATTGGCCCACTCGAGAAACCTAATCTCATACTCAAAAATCGAAAAGGAACCTTGGTGAACACTAACAAACCCCATTTTGCCCTGAGAATTAATTGGTGTATCGGGCAATATCCCTGACTGTGAAGCATTCTTGAAAAGACTTGGAATCCCTAACACTGAATCCCAAAAAGCTGAGGCAGTTGTAAACTCTATCTGAGCCTGGGCTGGCCCCATAACCTCTATTTGATGTTGAAAATCCGCTATATCAATCTCTAACACCCTAGTCCGTTGTTGAACTGAAACTATGGCCACACACGTAGAAGTACCATGCGGATCTATCAACAACCTCGTACAATCCATTTGGGAGAAAGTGGTGTCAAAAGAAGTACTTAGAGGTTCATAGAAGTACGAACATATGACAAAGAGTCAAGAATAGAATTTCCTAAGAATGGCAAGTAACCTCTCGAAGATAGCAAACGGACGTCTCCGTACCAATCCACAGGACTCTTCTAGATACTAAGCTCTTATACCAACAACACAGATAAACCTTGCCTCTGATACTAATTTTTCACGACCCGATTACTCAGGTCATGATGGCACCTACTATAACCTACCTGTAGGTATGTCAGCATGTAGTCTGGGATGACTAGTAACGGACTACCAAGAGAAATAAGAAAACTACAGAATAAATATAATAAAAAGACTAATATAGTCCCAAAACCCGGTGGAGCCAGTACAAGAGCTTCTAATATAAAAGGAGTACAAGCAAAATATAGGAAAAATATATATACAAGTCGTCTCTAACACAACATAGAGAACAGTCTAACAATAAGAGGGAGAGTATGGATACTCTAAAATGCCAGGAGCTCACAAATCTCTGATCCATAGCTGCTCCACACGATACACACACCAACGACGATAACTCATACTATAATCTGCAAGCTGTAAAAGTGTAGTATGAGTACCAAACACATGGTACTCAGTAGGCATCGGCTAACTGAGCTCCAGAAATAATGTAATCATAAAATGACATGTAAGGCATGAATTTAACTACAGACAACTATCCAAGGAACTAGGCATAATAGTGCTAATAAAGCCATAAGGATAACTACCCTATCCTGACAGTACTCAGGAACGAAAGTGTAATACCATATATCCCTGGCCAATACATGAACAAATAGAGAAAGAAATGTACATAGTAATATACAAGGCTAAAGGGTACATATACAATATGAATAGATCAAGGAAGAAAGGGATATACGATAATAACGTACATATATATATATATATACGCATAGGACTAACTCACAGGTATATACCTGAGGGAGTCAACCTAATATCTTGAGGCCCACAACAAATTAAAGGAGCTAATACCACCATTATCAAGTCTCTAACCATAGGGTGACTAATCTTGGGGTAATCCAACAATAACATAATTCACCAAAACAGAGAAAGGAATCAGAAACGTGCCTCCAATCTCGGGGACCAGTCCATAACCAATCTACCACGAACTAACCATAATAACAAATAATAAAGTAACCGGCTAGTCCGAGCAAACAAGTACCTAATAGGACCCCAGAAGCTCGAAAGGTTAACGGAAGAACTCAACAAATAACAACCATAACCCGTACCTATACAGCCCCTCATAAGACCGATTGATATAGGCGCCAAACAATCATACTGGTGATAGGTAATGCATATGAATGAATGAATATAGTATAAACTAAAATACCGTGTCCAATACAAGTACCATAACATAACAAGTGTATACACCTCCTCCATCTCAGTAGCTCGCAAAAGCAGGACCTACGACCACCATATGTCTCTGGTATAATGGCTCTTAGACAAAGGGGCCCCTAGAGGATTCAGGATATCCATATACACTGCCTGGTCCCAAACAAGAACTTCCAATAATCATCATAATCTATCTACTCCATCCAGTACCGGATATATATATAAGTATAGTAAGTGCATGGACTCGAACTGTGACTAAAAGAGTGTAAGTCTGTAAATCCATAGTCTGAAATCAAGTTTGGGACTGAATCATCATAATAATGTAGATAGGGTCAGAACCTTCATCGACTAAAGTAAATAGTAATGGTAAAATGAGTGGATTAATAACGGACCAGAATCAACCTCGATCTACTTTTCAAAATATCATTTTGAGTTCCAAAAGCTCATAAATCATCAAATACGGTAGTACGATCCCCATTATAAAAGAATCCATTTTAAAAGTGAAATGTGGGAATGAATCCCTTTTTGAAAAATAGTAGTAAAATCAAGGTTTGGGGTTGGAATGGTACCACTAAGTGAGCATGAATGCGCCTAATAGTATGCATTCCATCACCAGTATCCAAACAATACAACCATAAGAGCCTAAGCATCTATAAACCAGAATCATGGCCTCTTTAAGGGTAAAATGCTCACCTGGAATCCAAATAATATCATAACCGCGGCCTCAGGCCCCACAATACAAAATATTTGCTAAGTAATATGGTGAATCTTATACTAAAGGATCCTTAATATCAATCTAAGATTAACATGCTTATAAATAAGGGTAATAGGATTCTAGGGTCATAACCAGTAGCCAATGCTAAGGTTCGGATCATATTTCTATCCTGAAATCCCTAAATAGACTAAGTCATGACATAATAGCCATAAGTCCATCCTATAATACCTACCCAATATGAAATCTATACTATTCACAATCTCATAGAGAAAAGTAGACCGAAGCGTACGTCGATGCTGAACCGCAGGTCTTGAATCTTCCATAATTCGCTCGTCTTTGCTCCACAATCTTGAAATGTTGCCATGCTATCAAAATATTAAACTACATGTCATAACAAGTAAAATGATACCCATATTTCTATATAAAAGCTCGGTCAAAATTCAGGTCAAGACTTGAGATCAAAATTAAATCCTTTACGAGGTCCCTCGAAGGACAAGGAATGTGGGCTCAAAACTTGAGATCAAATGGAGCATAAATCGGGCTCAGATCAACCCGCAAAGTTTAGGAATTCAAGCTCTAATTTCTAAGAATTCACAATTAAAAAGGATAAAATTTGATGGAAAAAATAATGAAAAATGACCAAGGAAGAGATAGATTACCTTTGCTTTAATGGATGATTTCCCACACTCTCCCATGTCCCATCTCTCAAAATAGGGGAAAAAGAGTTGAGAAAATAAGAGAAAATTAGGTGAAGAAGGGGATATAAAATCCCCAGGTACCGCTAAAATGGTCACTTGGCCGGTTAAGCGGCTATCGCTAAAGCGGTTCATGAATGCTAAAGCGGTAGGGAAAATAAAGGTGGAGCCCGCTAAAGTCAAACTTGGCCACTAAAGTGACATCTACTTAAGCGGACCTTGACTGCTAAAGCGGACCTCAGTCAAGTATCTATGGCCGCTAAAGGGCACAAGGTAGCTAAAGTGACTACCACTTAAGCAGACCTCAGCCAAGTAGTTAAGGCCGCTAAAGTAGTACAAGGTCACTAAAGCGAATACCGCTTAAGCGATCTTTCGGCTGCTTAAGCGGTTGCACCAGAAACTTTGAGGCATCAAATTTTCTAAGTCCAAATGGACTCTGACCGGGTGCTCTAGATTCGTTCGGAACCTCATGCACATAAACGAACTATGCTACCATACCAAATTTGACATTCTGGACTCAACTGAACCATCAAAATTTCCATCCAAGGTTGTTTCGATTAAATATGGCACCCACACCTATAGTTCCATTTTTCATCTAATCTACTCAATAACCCAAAATGAGTCTGAAAGTCTTGGGACCTGAACCAAGGGTCCCCCTTACCTTAGATCAAAGTTTTGGAGTTGATGGAGTTGTCATAATTCTCATCTAAGGCCATATACTAGGAGTTTTGGTCCGAGACCAATTCTCTAACAGCGAAAGCTCCAAAATAGGAAAATGAGCCTAAAATGCAAGCAAAGTGTCTGATAATCTAACCGATAATTTTGTCGAGTCATAAGTGACATGTTGCCGCTATGGGCAGGGTCAAAACACTAGAAATGCATGGAAAATGAGAAAATAACATGGAGGGTCATTACAATTACAGATCTGACAGTACCATATAATAGCAAGTTAAAAACAAGAATAATAATCTTTACTTCCCCCCATGGCTCTGATACCAAGTACTCATGGCTAGAATACCACAAGCCAAATATACTATGGAAATACGTCCTGCAATGGTATTCAATAATGAACAGCCTTAATCCCCCACTTACTTGGCATTATGTGGAGAGCTAGGGTTTTTAAATCAAGATTTTTATATTGATAAAGAAAAACTTAGAGCTGAGTTTTATTCTTCTGGAAATATTTTGAAAATAAATTGGTTTTTCAATAAATTTCAAAAGGGTAAAAGAAATAGCATCCAAGAAATTTATTATGAGTTTCTAGATTCGTTCCAAAAACAAATTAATTTCTTTGAATGGTTTGAAGCCTATGCTGATATCATTTCCCTTTTCAAAATCAATCAATTTTTTAAATGTATGGAAGACCATAAGTGGAGCAGATAGCACCTCTGAACTTCCTCCATCACAAGGTTTTACTATAAAGACCTATTTTATGAAAACTTGCTTTTTTCGTATTTTGACCATTTTTGATTTATTGAAAACAATCTTTTTTTAAAAAATCCGACATTGCCACCTTTTTTGATTTATTGAAAACAATATTTTTTTACAAAATCCAACGTTGCCATTGAGTCCAGAACGTCGAAATTAGCCTAGTAGAATATAATGACCCTTTAGGTCATTTTGATCGGGGGTTGATTTATTGAAAACAATCTTTTTTAAAAATCCGACGTTGCCATTGAGTCCAGAACGTCGAAATTAGCCTAGTAGCATATAATGACCCTCTAGGTCATTTTCTCAATTTCCATAGTTTTGAGCCTTTCTATAACGGCTACAGGTCATTTATTACTTGTCTGAACTGTCGATTAGATTATCGGATAGATCATATGGATTTTAGCCTCAATTCCCTATTTTGAAATTTTAGCTGTTAAGAAATTGGTCTCACACCAAAACTCCTTGTAAATGACCTCGGATGAGAATTCTGACAGCGCCATCAGCTGCGGAATGTTGATATTTTTCTAGGAGACTCTTTGTCCGAGTCCTGAAGCTTCCAGACTCATTTTGGGCTATTGGGTAGATTTGATAAAAATTAAACTATAGGTATGGGACCATATTTAATCGAAACGACCACCGTTGAAAATTTCAATGGTTCTGTTAAGTTTGAAATGTCAAATTTAGTATGGTAGCATAGTTTATTTGCGCATATGGGGTTACGAATGAATCCCGAGCCCCCAATCGCGATCCATTTGACTTAGTTATTTTGCTGGTTTTCAGCATCTGGTGCAGGCCTATTTTGGCCTTCGCGTTCGTTTGGTCTTGGCCACGTTTGCAAGGGACAAGATTATTGGCCTCCTCATTCGCGAGGCTTTGGCTGCGTTAGAGAAGGTTAAAGTTCTTGACCTCCGCATTCGCATGCCAGCCATCGCATTCGCGAAGGGTAAGCCGGCCTGACCGGCTCAGCTTTTCTCTTTTCTTTCGTGGTGGACCGACTGTATTTGAGAAGGCTTGGTCTGGTCGGGCATCGCGTTCGCAAATCTTGCCCCGCCTTCGCGAAGGTCATTGCCCTGGAAGTATATATATTTCTCTTCCCCAATTTCCCACCCATTTTCTCGCTATTTTTAGCCCTAGGAGCTTAAGAACTCATGGCGAATCATAAATTGGAGTTGGGGTGAGTAGAGGGTGTTGAGGTGATCTTCCCTCCCAAATTTCTTGGTATGTTTCCGCTCTAATCATCCGTAAATTCTTGATTTCCCCCTTTATTTTTGTTAGCTCCCGGGGCTGATTTGAGCTTTGATTTGTGTCCTGTTTGTGCCCAAATTTTTAGCACGCATTCCTTGTCCTTCAAGGTACCTTGTGACAGATTCAATTAGCTGGCCCCAGGGGTCCATTTTTTACTCAATTTTTGGCCCAGAGTTTTATATTGTAATATGGGTGTCATTTTACTTGTAATAATGTGTAGATTATTATTTTTATAATGCAATGTCATTTTTTGGATCTTGGAGCAAGGATGGACGATTTGTGGATGATTTAAGATTTGCAGTTCGGCATCGAGGTAGGCTTCGATCTACTTTTCTCTATGAGATTGTGTATAGTATAGATTGCATGCTAGTTAGGGATTATAGGATGGGTTTATGACTAGTATATGATGATTTGACCTATTTAGGTAGCTCAGAATAGAAATGTGACCCGATCCTTAGTAAAGAATACTTGTTATGGCCATATAATCCTACTACACTTGATTGTGGACTTGGTTAGTCATAGATTGACATTACAGATCCTTTCATATGAGACTTACCATTGACTTAGTGAATTGGGAAGTATTTCCCTGATTAGATCCTTCTAGTGATTTTATACCCTTGGTTACCGTAGTTGCCCGAGTTATGAGGATTTATCATATTGGTTACATAATGTTGGGCCCGAGGCCATGGTTACGATAACAGTTAGACTCTAGGTGAGTATTCTACCCTTAAAAAGGACATGATTCTAGTTTGTAGACGTTTAGACGCTTATGGTTGTGTTGTTTGGATACTGGTGATGACATGCATACTTCTAGGCGCATTTATGCTTACTTAGTAGTACGATTCCAACCAAATCCTTAATTTTACGACTGCAAATGGGATTTATTCCCACTTTTCACTTTTAAAAGGGATTCTTTTACAAAAGAGAATCGTATCACCTTATTTAATGAACTATGGGCTTTAG
The DNA here is from genome assembly GCA_031232105.1 of Capsicum rhomboideum. Classification (NCBI taxonomy): domain Eukaryota; kingdom Viridiplantae; phylum Streptophyta; class Magnoliopsida; order Solanales; family Solanaceae; genus Capsicum; species Capsicum rhomboideum. The sequence goes on along the minus strand of CP124708.1, from coordinate 52,461,243 downwards.
GAACTAAATATGCTATTTTGGAAACTAGATCGAAGTTGATTCTGGTCCATTATTAATCCACTCTTTTACCACTACTATTTACTTTGGTAGAGAGAGATTCCGACCCTTTTAACACTATTATGCCAATTTAGTCCCAAAGTTGATCTCAGGTAATGGATTTACAGACTTACACATTTGTAGTCACGATTTGAGTCCGTGCATCTATTATATTTATATATATCTTTGGTACTGGATAGAGTAGATTGATTATGATGGTCATTGGAAGTCTTCGTTTGGGACCAGACAATGTATACAGATATCTTGAGTCCCTTATGGGCCTCTTCGTCCATGAGCCACAGTACTGGAGAAGGACGGTCACCGTAGGTCCTGCCTTTGTGAGCTACTGAGCTGGAGGAGGTGTATACACTTGGTACATTATGGTACACAAATTGGATATGGTAGTTTGGTTTATGTTGCATACATTCATTTATAGACATCGCCTATCACCACTATAATTGTTCGGCCCCTGTATCTTTCGGTCTTATGGGGTCTGTATAGGTACAGGTTATGGTTGTTGTTTGTTGAGTGTTTGACTTAACCTTTCGGGCTTATGGGGGCCCGATTAGTTTATTATTTGTCTGGACTAGCTGGTTTACTTTATTGTTGGTTATTATGGTTAGTTTGTGACAGGATGGTTATGGATAAGTACCCGAGATTATCGGTACATTTCTGATTCCTTTTCTTTCTCATAGTAAGATATGTTTCTATTAGATTTTCTCATGTTTAGTCACCATTTGGTTAGAGTCTCATATTATGCTAGTATTAGTTTTTCTACTTGGTTAGGATTCCTTGAGATGCTAGGTAGGCTTCCTCAGGTTTTTACCTTTGAGTTTAGCCCTATATATACATATACATTTATATAGATGGTATTACCGTATATCCCTCTCTTTCCTTATCTATTCCAATTGTATATATATCCTTTAGCCTTATATTACTACTACATATCCTTCTTTCACTCTTCATTGGTATATTGGCTAGTGATATACGGTATTACACTTTAGTCCCTGTATACTATTAGAATAGGATAGTTTATCCTTATTGCTCCATTAGCACTATTATGTTTAGTTTCTTGGATAGTTGCCTGTAGTTTACTTTCCTACTTTATCTGTTATTTATGCTTACATTATCTTTGGAGTTAAGTTGGCTGATGACTACTGAGTACCACGTGTTTGGTACTCATACTACACTTCTGCAGCCTGCAGATCATAGTATGAGTTCTCGTCGTTGACGTGTGTATCGTGCGGAGCAGCTATGGATCAGAGATTTAGGGTGAGCTCCTGGCTTTCGGAGTATTTCTGCTCTCCCTCTTATTAACTAGACTAATCTCTATTTTGTATATCAGAGACAGCCTGTACTTATACTTATTCTGTCTGTCCCTTGTACTCTTGTTGTATTAGAAGGTGTTGTACTGGCTCCACCAGGTTTTGGGATTATATTATTTTTTATTGTATTCTTTTTACTGCTTTCTTTATTTCTCTTGGTAGTCCATTACTAGCTATTCCAGACTATGGTTTGGCTTACCTACTGGCTGGTTAGAGTAGGTGTCATCGTGACCATAGAAATTGGGTCGTGACAAATTGGTATCAAAGCATATGTTTACCTGTGTTGTTGGTACAAGAGCTAAGTGTCTAGTAGAGTCCTACGGATCGATACAGAGACGTTTGTATCCTATCTTTAAGATGCTACAGGGCATTCTTGGGAAATTTTATTCTTGACTCCTTGTCATGTGTTCGTACTTCTATAATCGTCTAGTACTTTTTTTGACTCCAGTCTTTCCTAGATGGATAGTATGAGGATGTCGATATATATGGACGGTCCTTCTGCGCATGTTACCAGAGTTTTATCTCAGTGTCGAGCCAAGGAGTTAGAGATTGATATCAAGGATTTTTATCATCAGCCAGAGGGTTTGGGGCCAGCCCAAGCTCAAGTAGAGTTTGTGACGGCCTCAGCTTTTCCAGATGTAATGCTGGAGATTTTGAGTCTTTTTATGGATACTGCACAGTCGGAGGTGATGCCCAGTACATCGAGGTTCTCAGACCAGAGTTGGGATTATTGGTATTGAACAGGGTTCTCTGTCAATTTTAGAGTATGAGATTGGGTTTCTTGAGTGGGCCAGACATACTTTTATGTTATTTTCTACAGTGCATGAGATTTTGCGTGGGTTTGTCAAAAGATTAACTTTACCACTCCAATAGGCGTCGGAGCATTTGATAGCAGTCGGGTCTTCTTTATCTTAGATTATTGATCATGCAAGGTCCACAAAGAGGGCATGTATTGATACATATGGAGGTGGTGGTACGAGGCCATGCCAGCAGTACAGTGTTAGTGGTATTTCATCTGGAGGTCGGGATCCTCCCAGTAGAGATTAGCCTCATTTGCAGACTATCAGGTCTGTATAGTTAGTGCCTCAGATTATAGATAACTCTCAAATCAGCTATGGTGGTCATAGTGGACAGAGTTCTCGTCAGACATTGCGGAGTATTCGGTAGAAATCCTTAGGTTGTGGCGGCCATTTTAGGTCAGTACGTACAGTGTATCAGAGAGTCCAGGGGCATGTTTTGATTGATGTGATATTGGTCATTGGTTTAGAGAGTGCCCCAGATATAAGTCGGTTAGCCTGTTGGGGTCAGCTCGTGTTTCTCATTAGGTTAGAGCTTCAGGGATTTGTTATAACTGTAGAGAGACCATCCATTGGTCCAAACAATGTCCCCCATAGTGGAATTATTGAGCAGTCAGTGCAGCCAGATCAGTCTTTTAGAGATGTGGTACCTTCAGGCAGAGCTAGTGCACCTAGTATTTCAGTTGGTCGTTCAGACACTCAGTTTGAGATTGGACATATTCAGATTCGTACTTCTTCGGGCATGCCAGGGGCTATGACTTCAGATTCTATCATATAGGTGTGATTTTGATTTTCTATCTTTTTAGTTTCTATTTGAAGTTTGTTGGGGTTTTCATACCCATCGATGGTGTTATGCCTTGGTATTTTATGTTGGTTGATGTATGACTTTATGTAGATTTATGCATATATGAATACCCCGTAGACGATTTCTTTTAGTAGTGGATTGAGTGGATCGGTATTGTAATTTTCTAGGGGTGTCGTACTTGGGTTAAAGTCCCATTTCCCTTTTGCAGTTTGGCCTTGTTGTGGTTGGAAAGTGGCAATGGTTGTTGTTTTTATTTTTGGTGCAATTGGCACTTTATACTGGTGTTACTATTATAGTTGTTATTATTGTGGTTGTTAATAGTTCTTAATTGACAAATGGCTAGACCAGCGTTATTTAGTTAGAATTGCCCATTCCTCGTGATTCTTATTCGTTGGCTTAGATGGCAAACTCGGCTGGTTGGTTTTCTCTCTTTTAGTGAGAGAATGTTGATTGTTTCCTTCTATGTTAGCAAAGTTAGATTGGTTGTTGAGAGGGAGTGAAGGTAGGTTGTCCTTTCATGGTTTTGTTGTGGTTCTAGAGTTGGAAATTAGGTTTTATTACCCGTTTTTTATGTTGAAAAGTCTAAGGCTTGCTTTTCTGGTTTGGTTGTAATTCTAGCTTTGGCGATCTTTTTTTATAGCCCGTTCCTCCTGTTTGAGATTTTAGGGTTTGCCATTCTGATTCGTCACCCAGTTGTAGTCTTGATCTTCGTATCGGTGTGTAGTTGGGTACTCCATTTGTCCTATCCTATGATGTGGTTCATGGTTCAGCCGGGTTAAAGTTGGTGTAAATGGGTGAATTCATAAAATTTCTCATTTTGGTATTGTTCGTCCTAATATAGCTTCGTGGGATGCTTCTGCTTGGTGGTATATATTTGTGTATCAGTTGTCGGTGACCAAAGTGGGTGCCTTTGGAGAGTGGGTATTCATTATCATAGATTGAGTAGTGGTTTGACCAGATTCTGGCTAACATCATAATTTTCTGAGTTGCTCGAGATTTGGTTTCTATTAGTACTCCTTATAGCCTTGTGAGTTTTGGGTTATGCCTTGATGCATTATGCCCTTCAACAAATATAAATCTGATTGCTTGTATCTTCAGCTGGTGGTTCTCCAGAGTTGTGATTTTGTCCTTCAACAACATCTCAATTTCAGCCATTGCAGGGTTCGTTATGTAGATGCTTGATTTCTAATAGTGAGATCAGTTTGAGTAATTGATCAAAGTGGAAACTTGTGGGCTTCAATTTTTGATTTGGACTCTTTTGAATGGTGATTTAAAGGTTATGATATATTCTGGCTTATGGATGCTTACTCGTCAACAAGATCGGTTTGGATAGTTGAGATCGAGTAGTTCAACTTCGATGTCGAGGTCATAGCTATGGATTGCGTAACTTGATTGCAGCCCCAGTTCTCGATTTGTTCCAGTTGGGTATTCATTTATAGGCTGACTAAATCTACTCTTTACCTACCGATTCAGTCATCTTCAGTTTAGATGGATTATGCTTGATAGATGCTCAGAAGATACTTAGTTGGTACACGGTATTGGTTTCTACTACTTTTGACCTTGGTTCTCAGTGTTCGTTTGAAGTTTGAATGTCTTCTCAATAGTAAGAGTGTGCTTAAGTTGGGCTTAGCATGGATTCATCCACAGTTGGTGGGACGTTCTAGAGTGGACCTTTCAGCTTCAAAAGATATGCGTAGGATTCATTATTGTTGGTTTCGAGGGTCATTTGGACCAGTTGTAGCTTTGGCTATAGGCCACAGGCTTTGGTTATCTCCATGTATGTGTCTATGTAGCACCTTATGGGCTTACTCTTATGCTTGCCATTATGGAATTTTAGTAGATCAGCTTCTTTCCTTTGAGGTTAGTGTGATATGATTGCACGGATAGGATTTAGATGATATTCTATGCAGATCAGGGTAGATGGTAGGTTTGGAATGGTAAAAGAATACTGGATTTGGAATTTGGATATGGTTGCATGGTTCATACCTTGGGTGGTCTTTAGCCTAGTTGAGTTTTTCCCTGGTTATGTTTGTATCTGTGTGATATCATTGTATTGTTGTTTGGGTTTGTGTGCTTTAGTCGTGCTCAGTTCAGTTGGAAGCCAGTTGGTTGTTAAAGATGAGTTTTGGTTATTCGAAAGGTGAAGTAGGGATTTGGATGAAAAAGGGATACCTTTGGTGAAATCCCTTGCAAGCACTAGTTTTACTTAGAGGATTATTAGGGGAGTCTTGTTCTAACCTTGCGGGGCCAGTACCTCGTCCTTTCAAGCTTTCGGGCTCTTCCTATCCATTGACTTTCGCGGACAAAAGTCCTTTTAGTAGTAGATATTTTAATGACCCTCAAGGTCATTCTCTAGATTTCCATGCATTTCCAGCCTTCCTATAGTGGCTATAGGTCATTTGTGACTTGTCAGAACTGTCGGTTCAATTATCGGACAATTCATTTGGATTTTAGGCTCAATTCTCTGTTTTGGAACTTTCGCTGTTAAGGAATTGGTCTCAGACCAAAACTCCTAGTAAACGACCTCGGATGAGAATTCCAACAACTCCATCAGCTCCAAAACATTGATTTTGGCGAGGGAGACCCTTGGTTCTGGTCCTGAGGCTTTCAAACTCTTTTTAGGTTATTGGGTAGATTTGATGAAAAATGAAACTATAGGTGTGGGACCCATATTTATCAAAATGACCTCTGTTGGAAATTTTGATAATTCCATTGAGTTTGAAATATCGAATTTGATATGGTAGCATAGTTTGTTTGTGTGTATGGGGTTCCGAACGAAGCTCGAGACTTAGTTATTTTACTGGTTTTCAGCATCTGGTGCAGGCCTATTTTGGCCTTCGTGTTCGCATTTCCTTGACCTCGTTCACGAGGGACAAGATTATTGGCCTCCCTGTTCACGAGTCTTTGGCTGCGTTCGCGAAGGTCAAGGATATTGACCTTAGCGTTCGCAAGCCAGCCATCGCATTCGCGAAGGGTAAGCCGGCCTGGCCAACTCAACTTTTCTCTTCATGTTTGCGGTGGACCGGTCGTGTTTGCGAAGGCTTGGTCCTATCGGGCATCGCGTTTGCAACCCTTGCCCAGCATTCTCGAAGGGCATCGCCCTGGCTGTATATGTATTTCTCTTCCCCGATTTCTCACTCATTTTCTTGCCATTTTCCTCTATTTTTAGCCTTTGGAGCTCAAGAACTCGTGGGGAATCATAAATTGGAGTTGGAGGTGAGTAGAGGGTATTGAGGTGATCTTCCCTCGTTAATTTCTTGGTAAGTTTCCGCTCTAATCATTCGTAAATTCTTGATTTTCCCTTTATTTTCATTATCTCTCGGGGCTGATTTGAGCCCCGATTTGTGCTCAACTTTTGAGCATGCATTCCTTGTCCTTCGAGGGACCTCATGACCAATTCACTTTTGGGATTCCATTAACGGGCCCATTTTAACCCAATTTTGGGCCCAAAGCTTTATATTACTATATGGGTGTCTGTTTACTAGTAATAACGTGTAAATTATTATATTGATAGTGCGACATCATTTTTGGGATCATGGAGCAAGGATAGGCAATTTGTGGATGATTCAAGATTTGCAATTTGGCATCGAGGTAGGTTTCGGTCTACTTTTCTCTATGAGATTATGTATAGTATAGATTGCATGCTAGGTAGGTATTATAGGATGGGTTTATGACTAGTACATGATGACTTGACCTATTTAGGGGACTTAGAATAGAAATATGACCCGAACCTTAGTAAAGAATACTTTTTATGGCCATAGAATCCTGCTACACTTGATTATAGACTTGGTTAGTCATAGATTGACATTACAAATCCTTTAATATAAGTCTTATCATTTGACTTAGTGAATTGGGCGGTATTTCTCCGATTAGATCCTTGTAGTGATTTTATGCCCTTGATTACCTTAGTTGCCCGAGTTATGAGGCTTTATCATATTAGTTACATATTGTTGGGCCCGAGGCCGTGGTTACAATACTAGTTGGACTACAGATGAGTATTCTACCCTTAAAAAGGACATAATTCTAGTTTGTAGACGCTTAGGAACTTATGGTTGTGTTGTTGGATACTGGTGATGACATGCATACTTCTAGGTGCATTTATGCTCACTTAGTGGTACGATTCCAACCAAATCCTTGATTTTACTATTGCTTTCTAAAAAGGGATTTATTCTCACTTTTCACTTTTAAAACGGATTCTTTTACAAACGGGAATCATACTGCCTTATTTAATGAACTATGGGCTTTTGGAACTAAATATGCTATTTTGGAAATTAGACCAAGGTTGATTCCGGTTCATTATTATTCCACTCTTTTACCACTCCTAGTTACTTCGATGGAGAGAGATTCTGACCCTTTCTACGCTATTATATCGATTTAGTCCTGAAGTCGATCTCGGGCAATAGATTTATAGACTTACACTCTTTTAGTCACAGTTTGAGTCCATGCACCTATTATATTTATATATCTCTCCGGTACTAGACGGAGTAGATTGAATATGATGGTCATTGGAAGTCCTGGTTTGGGACCAAGCAGTGTATACAGATATCTCGAGTCCCCTATGGGCCCCTTCATCCATGTGCGACAGTACCAGAGAAGGATGGTCGCCGTAGGTCCTGCTTTTGTGAGCTACTGAGCTGGAGGAGGTGTATGCACTTGGTACATTATGGCACTCGGATTGGATATGGTAGTTTGGTTTATGTTGCATACATTCATTCATATGCATCGCCTATCACCATTATAATTGTTTGGCATCTGTATCTATCGGTATTATGGGGGGCTATATAGGTACAGGTCATGGTTGTTGTTTACTGAGTGTTTGAATGAACCTTCCGGGCTTATGAGGGCCCGATTAGGTTATTGTTTGTCCGGGCTAGCCGGTTACTTTATTATTGGTTATTATGGTTAGTTTATGACAGGATGGTTATGGATAGGTACCCGATATTGTCGGTATGTTTCTGATTCCTTTTCTTTCTCATAGTAAGATATGTTACTATTAGATTTCCTCATGTTTAGTCTCCCTTTGGTTAGAGGCCCGGATTATGCTAGTATTAGTTTTCCTACTTGGTTAGGATTCCTTGAGATGCTATGTAGGCTCTCTCAGGTTTTTACCTTTGAGTTTAGCCCTATATATACATATACATATATATATATATGGTATTATAGTATATCCCTTTTTTTCCTTATCTATTCCTATTGTATATATATCCTTTAGCCTTATATTACTACTACATATCCTTCTTTCACTCTTCATTGGTATATTAGCTAGTGATATACGATATTGCACTTTAGTCCCTGTATACTATTAGAATAGGGTAGTTTATCCTTATTGCTCCATTAGCACTATTATTTTTAGTTTCTTGGATAGTTTCCTGTAGTTTACTTTCCTGCTTTACCTGTTATTTATGCTTACATTATCTTTGGAGTTCAGTTGGCCGATGACTACTGAGTACCACGTGTTTGGTACTCATACTACACTTCTGCAGCCTGCAGATCGTAGTATGAGTTCTCGCCATTGATGTATGTATCCTGCGGAGCAGCTATGGATCGGATATTTGGGGTGAGCTCCTGGCATTCGAAGTATTCTTGCTCTCCCTCTTATTGACTAGACTGATCTCTATTTTGTATATCAGAGACGGTCTGTACTTATACTTATTCTATTTTTCGCTTGTACTCTTGTTGTATTAGAAGGTATTGTACTGGCTCCACCAGGTTTTGGGATTATATTATTTTCTTTATTGTATTCTTTTCCGCTGCTTTCTTCGTTACTCTTGGTGGTCCATTAATAGCTGTTTCAAATTACGGGTTGGCTTACCTACTGGGGGTTTAGAGTAGGTGACATCATGACCTGAGAAATTGGGTCGTAACATAGCATATATGGTTTACTTTTGTTGGTCCTCGAACGAATCTAGAGGGTCCATTCAGAGATTTTGGAATCCATGCAAATCAGCCCTTTTGCTGATATCTGATGCAGGGCATTTCCTTCTTTGCAAATGTGGAGAAGGATAATTTCCTTCATCGCGATCGATATTAGGGAGCCACGATCACAAATAACAAATGGGGTCAAGTCCGTTCTTCTTTACAAATGTGAGAAGGCTGTCACGAACGTGAAGGCCTGAGTCATCTGCCTTTGCGAATGCGACGCCTTGGCCGTGAACTCAAAATCCATTTTAATGGCCGGTCAGTATTAACCCTCGCGAACACGATGCATTGACCGCGTTCGTGAGGCGTTATTCACTAAACTCTTAATCCCACTATTTCCCATTGATTTTATCTTCGAAAACATCTTTTAATCATAATTTTTAAATGGATTTTTGGGGTTTTTATCGGTAAAGCTGAAAAATATTTTTTCTTCGACTTGGACCTCATTTTAAGCTCGTGTTTACTTGAGTTTTCTTCTATAAACTCCTATAACCTTGGGGAATGTGTTTTTAAAGAACAATTACGATTTACCCCTCTCATTTTTGAACTCATTTTTCAAGTCTGTTTTGGACAAGATTTAAATATGGGCTATATGGGTATTGTTGGCTTTCTTTTAACGCGTAGATGATGTATTTGTATGTTTTAGTTGATTCTAAGGCCGTTCTAAAGGAAAAAGCTCCGTTGAAAGACTTTAGGCTTAAATTTCATCGTTTCGAGGTAGGTTATGGCTTAACTTCTTTCAGATTGAGCTGGTTAGTTAATAAATAAGTAAAGCATACTATGGGTTGGGGAAAATAACTATGGGTTTTATATTTTGAGGTTATTATTACTATTGTGTGCCCGTGTGGGGGACTTATATTCGGTGGCTATTGACTTGTGTTATCTGATATTATGTGTTGCCCGAGTGGGGGCCTTATTTGACATCATTGGCCTTATTTGTGCATTTATATGCCTTATTCTAGATATGATGCCCATGTGGGGGCTTAAATTGTTGTTCTAGGCCTTATTGAGCATTGATTGCCTTTATCATGCTATAAAAACCCGAGTTAGGAGTTGATAGGATATTAATGATGTCTTACATGCATATTTATTCTGATGGTGCCTAATTAACGTTGATAATCACGAATTGTGGATATATTAAGTTGATTCTGGGATCACTTATATACATGTATTGAATTGATTAGTTATCTCCATACCGATTCAGTTTTGAGCATTACATCCTCATTCCATATATACATTCATGAGATGCCAGTACCATTGAAGAACATTATTTTAAAAGAAAATGAGACATTTTTATAAAAAACTCTCCGTGAACACGAACTGGAGAGATGGGTTAAGATTGAGATATGAGTTATAGTATACGGATTGTAAACCCCACATGGGTCCTATTGCAGAGATGCAAGCTCGATAGGGGTATACAAAAAGTCATGCAATAACTTTTACCATTCCACCCCATCATCATCATTGCATTGCTTTGAATATGGATCTTTTGTGATCCCTTTAGTTTTCTTTAATTTGTGTTTAGTTTCGTATGCTTTTCATATATGGGGTGAAGTTTTTAATTCCGTATTATGTTAGAACTATTAGTGGAGACAATGTGAGCTACCGTTTGGGAAATTTTCTGCTTGTAGGTGATGTGCTCATAGTTTTCTTTACTTATATCATTGTCTACTTTGCTCACTCGGCCTATGATTTCTACTGAGTACGTATGGATTGTACTCACCCCTACTATGCCCTTTTGATGCAGATCCAGGTCCAAGTACGATATGTAGAGGTTGAGATCGTGTCATTGATTGATCAGATTCGAGGTACTGGATCATTTTAGTGTTCAGTACGAATTCCAGATCTCATCCTATCATTACTTATGTCTTTATTTGGGTTAGAGACATATTTTGTATTTCAGTTTTAGACATTGTATTTAGATGCTCTTATATTATTACACCAGATTTTAGGTGGTTTATGTCATTTTTTTCAGTCTTCTACTTGTTTATATCATGTATTTGGCCTTACTTTGTTCTAGAAGTCTCGTCTTATTGTTATTGTTGAATGTGGGAATGTCTTTCCATTCAAGGGTGATCGACTTACTTATCAGGGCTGTGTCACGATAAGTGTCATCATGATCTTGTTTTTGGGTCGTGACAAATTAATATCAGAGCATCCGGTTCACCGGTCTCATAAGTGTAAGAACAGGATGTCTAGTAGAGTCTTGCCGATCAGTACGTAGACGTCCATATCTATCTTTGAGAGGCGATAATATGTCTTTAGGAAAAACCTCTCTAATTTGATTCGTTATTGTGCGGGTTCTTCATACTGAATGTTCTAAACTTGTATTCCATTCTTTCTGTGCAGATAGTGAGGATTAGGTCCAAAGATGCTAGGGATGCTGAGCCAGCACCCGATATGGGAGCCCCGATTGGAGGATGAAGCTGGGGTCGTGGACGGCCCAGAGGTAGAGGATGGGCACGAGGAGCTGCCCCAGTCAAAGGATGTACTAGGGAGGCCTCTCCCAAGCCCGAGGTTGAGTATACCAGAGATGATTATTAGATAGGGCGTGCAGGGCCAGTTCAGGTCTCACAGGGTTCAGTTAAAACCCCAGTGCTTTAGGATTTGTCGATTCGCCTTTTGAGTCGATTGGGTGGTGTTCCTTTGAGTGTACCGAGTGTTCCTCAGACTTCGAGTGGTGTTTCTCCATCTGTACCAAAATCTACTTATGGTATTCCTACTTCTGAGGTATAACCATCATCTATGGTACCCCATATACAAACTCTTTGACTACCAGACTTATTATTTCTCCAGTTGTTTCAGGAACAGTGATGTCTTCTGATGATCAAAAGAGGTTTATTTGCTTGGGTCTACCCAAGTTTAGTAGTTCTATCGATGAGGATGTCTATGAGTTTCTAACTGACTTCCAGGAGAAGTTATATAATCTTGGATCCCTTGAGTCTTACGGAGTTGCTTATACTACCTATCAATTAATAGATGTGACTAGGGATTGGTGGAGGTCTCTTGCTAGTAGTAGACCTTTAGTTTTGCCTGCTATGTCTTGAACTCTATTTTTGGAGGCATTCTTAGAGAGGTGTGTTCCTTATAGCTTGAAATATTAGATGAAGGATGAGTTTGATAATTTGGAGTAGGGCTCCATATCTATTGCTGAGTATGAGACATGTTTCCATGCTCTATCCAGATATTCAGCCACTAGTATCTCCATAGAGTCTGAGAGGATTCAGAAGTTTGTGAAGGGGTTAGATGGTTTATATCAGTTGGCTACAACCCAGATGATAGTTTTAGGGGCTTCATGCAGAGTATTATTGAGCATGCCGTCTATTATCCATTCTATTCAGGGAGGCACCAAGAAGGTACATCATCAGGGTGAGTTTAATTGACACATCACTTGAGGTAGAGACTTCTATAGTCGAGGTTCCCGTGGTTATCATGGTAGGCCAGTTCAAGCCGTATTGAAGGAATCAGGTAGTAGGCCTTTAGGTTTTGCAGCTTCTGGTATCTAGGTATCAGGTCATGTGAGTGGAGGTTCTAGGTTTGGTTCTTCAGTCCAGGGTGGTCGTTCTGATTCATCCACACCTTCTTAAATTGATTTGGTCCTTAGAGGATGCTTTGTATATGATGAGTTTGGCCATGTGGCTAAGGACTTCCCTCGACGTGTGTTTGGACCTCCACAGCAGGGATCTCAGCTTCAGCTTTTCCCTATACCTATTTCTACAGTCAGAGGTGGTTCAAAGAGTGGTAGAGGTGGTGCTAAAGGTGCTCGAGGTAGAGTTAGAGGAGATCGTGGTAGTTATCGCGGGGTTACTCAATCCGAGACCAGATGTGGACAGTGTTATGCTATACCTGGGATACCTGAGGCGAAGGCCTCTCATGCAGTCATTATAGGTATCATCCCAGTTTGCTACAGATCTGATTTCGTGTTATTTGACCATGGATCTACATACTCCTATGTATCTACATATTTTTCTTCTGGCTTTGATGTTGTATGTGAGCCCCTTGCTATGCCTATTCAATATATCTGCCCCCATAGGAGATTCTTTAGTGGTGATTGGGTGTACCGATCTTGTGTGGTCACCTTTGCGGGATGTGAGACTTAGATAGACTTGATCCTTCTAGATATGGTTGACTTTGATGTTATCTTGGGTATGAACTGGTTAGCTCCATATCATGCTATTTTAGACTGTTATACCAGGACTGTAACCTTAACTATGCTGGGTGTGCCAGGGTTAGCTTTGAAGGGTACGTTTAATTCGGGTTCGAAGAGAGTTATATCCTTTCTACGTACTCCTTGCATGATAGAAAGGGTTGTTTGTCTTATTTGGCTCATGTTCGTGATACTAGTGTTTCCTCACCACCTCCTATGGATTTTATTTAGGTTGTTCGCGAGTTCATAGATGTGTTTCCTACTGATGTGCCTAGTATGACTCCGAATCATGATATTGATCTTGTTATTCATGTGGAGTCGGGCACCAAGCCTATTTCTATTTCCCCTTATAGGATGGCCCCGACTGTGTTGAAGGAATTGAAGGAGCAATTGCAAGATTAGTTGAGTAAGGGTTTTATTAGACCTAGTGTATCTCCTTGGGGTGCGCCTGTCTTGTTTGTGAAGAAGAAGGATGGTTCTATGCGCATATGTATTGATCATCGACAGTTGAATAAGGTGATGGTTAAGAACAAATATCCTCTTCCTCGCATTGATGATTTGTTTGATCAGTTTCAGGGTGCTTTCATGATTTCTAAGATTGATTTGAGGTCTGGGTATCACCAGTTGATGGTTAGAGCTTTGGATGTTTTGAAGATAGCTTTTCGAACTCGATTCGATTATTATGAGTTTTTGGTCATGTCTTTTGGGTTGATCAATGCCCCATCAACTTTTATGGAGTTGATGAACCAGGTGTTTCGACCGTATCTCGACTCCTTTATGATTGTATTTATAGATGACATCTTGGTTTATTCCAAGAATGAGGCTGATCATATGAGACACTTGATGACTGTACTTCAGAAATTGCGTGATGAAAAGTTGTATGCTAAGTTCTCCAAGTGTGTGTTTTGGTTGGATTCTATCTCTTTCTTAGGTCATTTAGTGACCAAGGATGGTATCATGGTCGATCCGTCTAAGATTATGATGATTCGTGCTTGGGCTAGGCCCGACAGCCCTATCGAGATTTAGAGTTTTTTTGGCTTGACAGGTATTGTCGGCGTTTTGTTGAGGGTTTGTCTTCTATTACAGCTCCTTTAACCAAGTTTACTTAGAAGAAGATTACCTTTCAGTGGTCAGCAGCATGTGAGAACAGCTTTCAAAGGCTCAAGGAGTTGACTTCGGCTCCTATCTTGACTTTGCCTAAGGAGGGTTTTGTGATACTTTCGATGTTGGATTGGGTGCAGTTTAGGAGGGTAAGGTGATTGCTTATGCTTCTCATCAGTTGAAGCCTCATGAGATTAATTATCCTACCCATTATTTGGAGTTGGCTGCAGTTATGTTTGTGTTGAAGTTGTGGAGGCGCTACTTGTGTGGAGTTCTTTGTGAAATTTTTTTGGATCATCAGTCTTCAGTATTTCTTCACTCAGTGAGAGCTTAATATGAGACAGCGGCGTTGGCTTGAGTTGCTTAAGGATTATGACATCACCATTCTGCATTATCCGGGTAAGGCTAATGTAGTTGCAGATGCCTTGAGTTGGAAGTCGACTAGTATGGGGAGTATAGATCATCTCTTGACTCATTAGCGACCTTTAGCCTTAGACGTTTAGTCTTTAGCTAATCTGATGGTTAGGCTTGATATTTTGACACCTGGACATGTTTTAGCCTTTGTTGATGCTAGATCTTCTTTGATAGAACAAATTCGAGCTCACCAGTTTGATGATGATGATTTGAGATATATTCGAGATAAGGTATTGAGTGGCGAGTCCAAGGAAGCTTCACTTGATCCTGATGGTGTTTTGAGGATTGGTGGTCGAGTTTGTGTGTCGAGAGTTAGTAGATGGGTGAGATTGATCTTGGAGGAGGCATATTGTTCCTAGTATTCCATTCATCCTGGGGTGACTAAGATGTATCGTAATTTGAGGCAGCTTTACTGGTGGTATGGTATGAAGAAGGATGTAGCGGATTTTGTAGATCGTTGCTTATGTTGTTAGCAGTTGAAGACCGAGCATCAGATATCGGGTGGTTTGCTTTAGAGATTACCTATTCCAAAGTGGAAGTGGGAATGGATCACTATGGATTTTATGAGTGGATTGCCTCGTACTTCTCGTGGTTCTGATAGAATTTGGGTAATTGTGGATCTATTGACCAAATCAGCCCATTTCATCCCTATTCAGATTTCATCCAGTGCCAAGAAGTTGGCTCGTATCTATGTTCGAGAGGTAGTTCGTCTTCATGGAGTGCCCGTATCTATTATTTCGGACAGCGGTCCAGTGTTCACTTCCAGCTTTTGGAGGAGATTTCAGGATGAGTTGGGTACTCAGGTTGACCTCAGTGCAGCTTTTCACCCCTAGACTAATGGTCAGTTGGAGTGGACTATTTAGGTTTTAGAGGATATGATCTGCACATGTGATATGGACTTTAGAGGTCACTGGGAGCAGCATTTAGCCTTGGCGGAGTTTGGTTACAATAATAGCTACCATTCGAGTATTGAGATGGCACATTTTGAGGCATTGTAGATCTCCGATTGGTTGGTTTGAGACTTTCGAGGCTATACCCCGTGATATGACTTGCTTCACGAGTCTTTAGATAGAGTTCGGGTGATTCAGGATAGGTTTTGGGAAGCCCAGAGTTGGCAAAAAAGTTATGCTAACCACAGACTTCATGCCTTGATGTTTGGTATTAGTGATTAGGTTTTTCTTTGTGTGTCGTCCATGAAGGGCATGATGAGGTTTGGGAAGAGGGGCAAGCTTAGCCCAAGGTACATCAGACTTTTTGTGGTACTTCGAACAATTGGGGAGGTTGCTTATGAGTTGGATCTACCTCCAAACTTTTTATCCGTTCATCTAACTTTTCATGTATCTATGCTCTGACACTATATTCTGGATGAGTCTCATGTGCTTCGTTAGGATTCGGTCCAGTTAGATGAGAGGTTGACCTTTTCTGAAGAGCCAGTCTCCATTTTTGCCAGAGATGTTAGACGATTGTGCTCTAGAGATATTCCTATAGTTAAGGTTTAGTGGGGACACCATTCCATTGAATAGGCTACTTGGGAGATCAAGTTTGATATGCATAGTAGACACTCTCATCTTTTCACCGATTCAGGTATTTCTTTGCTTTTTAGTTCGGGGATGAACTAGAGTCTTAGTGGTGGATATTGTAAAGATCTATTTTATGAAAACTTGCCTTTTTCATGTTTTGACCATTTTTCCCTTCCTCTTAGTTTCTACATATTGGTTTTGGGGTGTGGGGATGGTTGGCACAGTTCTTGATGTGATCAGGAGTGATTTGAGCAAGGTTGAGGTTGTTTTGAGGCTTTATGAACCAATAGTTGACTTTGGTCAAAATTTCATGTTTCGAGTCTCGAATGACGATGTGGACTGCTTCAGCAGATTTGGAATTTCGAATTTGGGTTAGTAGTGAGGTTGGTTCAGGTTTGGGACCTTTATATCTCATTTTGACCCTTCATTTGGAAAATAGTGAAAATAGGGTCTCGGGGGTTAATTTATTAAAAACAATCTTTTTTCAAAAATTCGACATCTCCCTTAAGTCCGTAGCATCGAAATTAGCCTAGTAGCATATATGGTTTACTTCTGTCAGGCCCTGAATGAATTTCGAGGGTCCGTTCGGAGATTTTGGAAACCATACATATCAGCCCTTTTACTGATATCTAGTGCAGGGTATTTCCTTCTTCGCGAACGTAGGCCTCCAACTTCGAATATGGATAAGGATAATTTCCTTCATCGTGATCACAAGGAGGAAGTCGTAATCACTAAGAACCAATGAGGTCGGGTCCGTTCTTCTTTGCGAACGCAACAAGGCTGTCGCGAATGCGAAGGCCTGAGTCATCAGCCTTCGCGAATGCTATGCCTTGGACGAGAATGCGAAGTTTATTTTAATGGCTGGTCAGCGTTGACCCTCACAAACGCGATGGGTTGACCACGTTCTCAAGGCACTATTTAATGAACAGTATAAATGCCACATTTTTGGTATTTTAATCCATTTTTGGACCTCTAAGCTTCGAGAAAGGAAATTTTTGAGGGTTTCTTCATCGAGTTTCATGGGGTTAACTTCTAAACTCTTAATCCCGCTATTTTTCATTGATTTTATTTTCGAAAACACCTTTTAATCAAGATTTTTAAATGGGATTTTGGGGGTTTTACCAATAAAGCTTAAAAATGGGTTTTCTTCGACTTGGACCTTGTTTTAAGCTCGTTTTCGTTTGGGTTTTATTCTATAGACTCCTATAACCTTGGGGAATGTCTTTCTAAATAACAATTCCAGTTTTACCCCTCTTATTTTCGAACTCATTTTTCATGTCTGTTTTGGACTCGATTTAGATATAGGCAACATTGGCATTGTTGGCTTTCTTTTAACGCGTAGATGTTATATTTGTATGTTTTACTTGATTTTATGTTCTTTCAAAAGGGGAAAGCTCCGTGTTGAAAGACTTTAGGCTCGAATTTCATCATTTTGAGGTAGGTTATGACTTAACTTCTTTCAGATTGAGCTAGGTAGTTAGTAAATAAGTAAAGAATGCTATGGGTTGGGGAAAATAACTATGGGTTTTATATTTCAAGATTATTATTACTGGTGTGTGCCAGTGTGGGGGATTATATTCAGTGGTTATTGACTTGTGATATCTGATATTACATATTGCCCAAGTGCGGGCATTATTTGACATTGTT
The DNA here is from genome assembly GCA_031232105.1 of Capsicum rhomboideum. Taxonomy (NCBI): domain Eukaryota; kingdom Viridiplantae; phylum Streptophyta; class Magnoliopsida; order Solanales; family Solanaceae; genus Capsicum; species Capsicum rhomboideum. The sequence continues at coordinate 52,443,532 of CP124708.1, read as the reverse complement.
GGCCTTATTTGTGCATTTATATGCCTTATTCTAGATATAATGCCCGTGTAGGGGCTTAAATTGTTATTATAGGTCTTATTGAGCATTGATTGCATTTATCATGATAGAAATAATCGAGTTAGGGGTTGATATGACATCAAAGATGTCTTACATGCAGATTTATTCTGATAGTGCCTAATTAGAATTGATAAACATGAATTGTGGACTTATTGAGTTGATTTTGGGTTCACTTATATGCATGTATTTAATTTATTGGTTATCTTCATACTGATTTGGTTATGAGTATTACATCCTCATTCCATATATATATTCATGAGATGTTGGTACCATTAAAGAACATTGTTTCAAGAAAATGAGACATTTTTATAAAACCCTCTCCGTGAACACGAGCAGGAGAGGTGGGTTAAGATTGAGATACGAGTTAGAGTATACGGGTTGTGAACCCCCTATGGGTCCTATTACGGATCTACGAGGTCGGTAGGTGTATACCGAAAGTCATGCGATGACTTTCACCATTCCACCCCATCATCATCATTGCATTGCATTGCATATGCATCTTTTGTGATCCCTTTAGTTTTCCTTTATTTATGTTTAGTTTCTGTATGCTTTTCGTGTATGTTGTGTTGTTTTTAATTCCGTATTATATTAGAACTGTTAGTGAAGATTGTGGGAGCTATCGTTTAGGAACTTTTCTGCTTGCAGGTGACATGCTCATAGTTTTCTTTACTTATATCATTGCCTACTTTTCTCAATCGGCCTATGATTCCTACTGAGTACATGTGGACTGTACTCACCCCTATTGTGCCTTTTCAATGCAGATCCAGATCTGAGTACGACATCAGAGGTTGAGATCGTGTCGTTGATTGATCAGATTTGAGGTACTGGATAGTTTAAGTGTCCAGGTTGGATTCTAGATCTCATCCTATCTTTACTTATGTCTTTATTTGGTTCAGAGGCAAATTTTGTATTTCAGTTTCAAACATTGTGTTTAGATGCTCTTACTTTATGACACCAGATTGTGGGTGGTTTATGTCATTTCTTCCAGTCTTTCGATTATTTATATCTTGTATTTGGCCTGACTTCATTCTAGAAGTCTCGTCTTGTTGTTATTGTTGAATGTGGGTATGTCTTTCCCTTTTGGGTGATCGGCTTACTTATAAAGGCTGTGCCGCGATAAGTGTCATCATGACCTAGTTTTTGGGTTATGACATTTACAATGACTTAGGCTGATAACTCAATCATTGCAGCACCTTTCAAATGGGAAGCTAAAAATGAACAAGCTACCAACAAAGATATTAAAAATATTTTTGAACAAAATAATTATACAAATAAATATTTGCATGCTCTTGGTGAATATTTGATTTTAAAACCATCTTTAGCACCACCTACTACTCCTAAACCTTCAGAGGCTTCCACCTCTTCAATTCCTTTATTTAAACCTTATGAAATCCCTAGAACATTTACTAGAGAACTCCAAATGCATAATTCAAAATGTTTTCCACAACTCTTGGATCTTCAACGTAGGATTATGGAGATCGAGAAAACATTTAATTCTGTAGCTCCAAATACCCCAAGTAAAGATGCATCCTCCGCTACAATTTTGGTACTTCAAGAAGATAATTCTGATGACAGCCAACCCGAGGAAGAAATTCCTCTGGAAGTTGCCCCTGTCAAAACAAAATTTTCCAATTGGCATAAGCCGAAAAAACTTTATTATCCTAGGTCCACCCATCTTGACGTAGCATTAGAAGAAAAACCTGATGTCATGCAAAATAATTATAATGCCAACAACATCTATGAATGGAACATAGATAGCTGTTCTGAGTACAATATTCTTTCCAAATTATAGCAGATGACAATGGTCGCTACTGCTTATAGGACCGCCCATAATTGCTTAGATCAACTTACTACCTATGTGCTTGTAGTGGGATTCACAGGCCAACTCAAAGGTTGGTGGTATACCCATCTTAGTGAAAAAGATAAAAAAAAAAAATTCAAAGTTTCCGAGTTGATTCAGTAGGAGAATCAATTCTTAAGGATGGATGGATCATTTCTGACTCAACAAATACTTTGATCTATACCATTATTAAAACCTTCAGTGGAAGTCTAGGTATTTTTAGAGAAAGGTCCTCTGAGATACTTAATAATCTTAAGTGTAAAACACTTTCTGATTTTAGGTGGTATAAGGACTTTTTTCTCACTAGGATCTATGAAAGATCCGATAGTAATCTCTCATACTAGAAAGAAAAATTCCTAGATGGATTAACTAAGTCTCTTAGGGACTTAGTCAGAGAAGAACTTCAAAACCAACACTCTGGCGATACTATCCCTTATGAGCAGATCACTTATGGTCAGCTCACAAGTCTTATACAACAAGTCGCCCTTAAGATTTGTCGTCAAGACAAGATACTGAGGCAATGCTAAAGATAGGGAACAAACCCGATGAAATTTAGGAAGTTTCTGTGAGCAATTTGGCCAACCCCCTTGTAGGAAGAAAACCCATAGAAAGCCTATTCCTAAAAAAGAGATTTCCACATCCAAGCCTTATGTTCCCAAAAAATCAAAATCCTCTCATCCAAAATACCATCGTATCACAAAGAAACCAGCTCTTCCTGCTCCCAATAATGGCAAATGTTATAGGTGTGGAAAACCTAGTCATATTGCCAAATAATGCCAACTCTCTAAAAAGGTTAGAAATCTTAACTTTGATAAGTCTGTCCTTAACCAGATCCAATACCTCTTACTAGAGGAAAGTGGAGACTCTGATAGCGCAAATGACTAATTTGAATAATATTTCAACCAAATTGAAACTGATGACTTAGAGTCCTCACAGTCTGGCTAAGAAGACTAGAATAACCAATTTGAGGTCAATGTTCTCTCAAGAGAACAAGATCTCCTCCTAGAAATTATAAGTAGTTTGCAGGATCCTGAACAGAAAAGAAATTATCTAGATCAATTTAAGAGGGCTCTGGATGAACCTTCCACATCTTTGTCTATTTTGTTTTCTCATCCTCAAATAGAAAATACATACAATATCACTGATGTTTTGAATAGGTTCCCTTCTAGTAAACCTAAAGTAGTGACTATTCAAGATCTTCAATCAGAAATAGTACTTCTTAAAGAAGAAATTAGGGAGATAAAAGCTAGACAAGAATTAGATAGACTTGTCCTCCAGTAATTGTCTGCAATGACTGAACTACCTCAGCCAAAGAAGACTGAACCAACTGACCAAGAGGTCAAACAAAGAGATTTTATCAATTATCTTTCAAGAATTTCTATTGGAAAATGGCATTCTAGGATAAACTTAGTAGTCAACAAATCATTCATCTTTTATATTATTGCCTTGTTCGATACAGGTGCATATCTCAATTGCGTCCAAGAAGGACTTATCCCCACAAAATACTTTGAAAAAACTAAGGAAACCCTTAGAGCTGCAAATGGTAATAGACGAGGAATTAGTTACAACCTTTCCAATGTCGAAGTACAAAATTTCATAGGAAATTCACTTTTTTCATCTTCTACTTCCTTTGTCCTAGTAAAGGATATAACCAATCCTATAATACTAGGTACTCCTTTCATTAAGAAACTCATCCCATTCAGAGTTACTCAGCAAGGAATAAATGTTGAATATAACAATATGTTCCTTTCATTTGACAAACCTCATATTAGAAAAGTTTAGTCCTCTCTGAAGCATAAAGAAGCTCAGATCAATTTTCTCAAAGAAGAAGTAGCATTCCATAGGCTACAACAATAGCTTGAGTCATTCCCTATCCAATCCAAGATCAAGGCCTTGAAAATAAAAATTGAAAAAGAACTCTGTGCAGATTTACCCACAGCGTTCTGGAGTAGACAAAAGCACATGGTCAAGCTTCTTTACAAACCTGACTTTTATAAGAAAACTATTCCCACAAAAGCTCGACCGATCCAAATGAATCACGAGCTAACCATCCACTGCTAAGAAGAAATCAATGATCTTCTCAAAAAGAAGATCATCTCTCCAACCAAGTCCCCTTGGAGTTGTGTTGCTTTTTATGTCAATAAAAGTTCTGAGATTGAAAGATGAGTCCCTCGTTTAGTCATCAATTATAAGCCTTTAAACTCTGACCTTTGTTGGATTAGATATCCTATTCCAAATAAAAAAGATCTACTCCAGCGACTTTACGCTACCACAATTTTCTCAAAATTTGATCTAAAATCAGGATTTTGGCAAATTCAAATAGATCCAAGAGATCAATATATAACTGCATTTATAGTACTATTCGAGCAATATGAATGGAATATTATGCCCTTTGTCTTGAAAAATGCTCATTCGGAATTTCAAAAAATAATGAATGACTTAATCCTTTTTCAAAATTTATCATAGTCTATATTGATGATGTTTTAGTATTTTCTACAAGCATTGATCAACATTTCAAACATTTGAGAATTTTCTTTGATTTCATTAGAGAAAATGACTTAGTTTTATCTAAAACTAAATATAGTCTCTTTCAAATTAATATTAGATTTCTTGGGCATAATATCCAACAAGGAACTATTATCCCAATTCAATGGTCCATTCAATTTGCTGACAAATGTCTTGATAAAATTTTAGATAAAATGCAACTCCAAAGGTTTTTGGGGAAGTGTCAATTGTATAGCAGATTTTATTCCAGGACTTAGAAATTTACTAAAACCTCTCCATGATAGGTTGAAAAAGCCTTCTCCTCCATGGACTAACATCCACACCAATGTTGTCAGAGAGATCAAATTGAAAGAAAAAGATCTCCCTTGCCTATCCCTCATTGATCCTTCTGCATTTAAAATAGTTGAAACAGATGCATCAGACAAAGGTTATGGCGGCAATTTAAAAAAAAAGAAAAATGATAAAGAGCATATTTTTGTATTTGCATCTAAGTATTAGACTAAGGTTCAGCAAAAATATCTATTCATTAAAAAAGAAATTTTAGCAATTGTGTTGTGCATTTCTAAATTTCAAGTGGATTTGTTCAATCAATTTTTTTTTATTAAGGATTGATTGTAAGGCTGCAAAATCTATTTTACAAAAGGATGTACAAAATCTTGCCTCTAAGCATATATTTGCTAGATGGCAAGCTATCTTATCTATTTTTGATTTTGACATTGAATATATGTCACACCCCAAATTCCAATGGGGCGGACTGGCACCCGAAGCCGATAAGGCCCGAGAGAACTAATCTTCATCCATATACGCTCATACGCATGTCACTCGATACGCATCACCATCACATATAGATATAAGATGCCAATAGCGAAAGTCATGGAAACATGTGATATATACATATAAGAAACTTGGCCGTTAGGGCCACCAAGTCAAAATGGACATACATCCCTTACATTCATATTCCCACGTACGTCTACAAAGCCTCTACAGATACATATACATAACCATCCTAAAGTCGGGACAAGTCCCCGCTTTATATAACATCACAGTACCAAAACAAATACATACACATGTGACTCGGAAAGCCTCGAACCAACTGGAGCTCACCAAGGATCGGCAAATGATCCGCAACCTACAGTGGAGGTCTACTAGCACCTGTACCTGCAGCAAGTAAGGTAAGCCCCCAAGGGACATCAGTACGAAGAATGTACTGAGTATGTAAGGATTATAGGAAACTGTATGAAGTATATAAGTGCTTCCATGGAATCAAATATAAGAGAATAGTTAGTACAGGTAAACCACCGGTATGCATATGTGGAACCATGTACATTACAATTTTTACTTCTTTTGCCTTTACATTTATTCATCTTTATCGTTCTACCCATGCTAGGCTTTTCTGTCGCCCCTGGGATGAGATTAATCCATACTAGGTATTTTAACCCCTGGGATGTGATTAACCCATGCTAGGCTTTTCTGTCGCCCCTAGGATGTTAGATTAACCCATGATAGGTATTTTAACCCCTGGGATAATGTTAACCCATGCTAGGATTTTATTTTGTCCCTGGGATGTTACTCAAGAATATACAAACAATTATACATTACTTCCATTCTTACATTATGAGAGTGATACATTACTTTATTTCTTTACTTCTATGAGATTGATACCGTGGTGGTTGTAAATTATTGGAACTTTGGAACATAACATTATTGGAAATGTAGAACGTAATATTATTAGAACTTTGGAACTATGTCCACAATTATGTGACATATGAATAATAGTTGGTCAATGAATAAGGTACATGTGAACAACAATATATATATGACAACTCGAAATGAGATACCTTCGAACAATTCGGAATGGGATAAGTACAATGACAATGTAACAACTATGTACTGCAGAAGGATACGGAAAGAGTAACCTTACATACCTTATTTTCCCAATATGAATACACAATCCTATATGTGAATACAACAATCCAGCTCCTTCCTTACGTTTCAATCTAATACAACAATCCAGCTCCTTCCTTACGTTTCAATCTACAACACAAGTACATAGCGGAGCTCACGTTAATAACTAACTATCTTACATGCACATAAGACGACAATGAGTTACAAGACTGCCCTATAATGTCATTTCACCCTTTACAATACCATTCATGGAATTGTCATACCAACAATACCACAACCTTCCATACATTGACCAAGACATCATAAACCAACAGCATGTCACACCAAGTTCATACTTTACGCTTCCCCATCAACACGACATCACAATTACTCCATCAAGTCACCTCAATTCACTTCATAATAACATATCGACAACAATCCACAATTTACACTTATAGAAAAATAACAAATCAAGGAACATAACCACACCATACATGTTGATATTTCATTCACACCATTCGCTTTCATCAAAACCTCAAGTCTCCTTTCAAGTTTAAATCACATAGATGACACATCTTTTAACAAAAATCAAAAGTGCACTACTTACACTTTTTGACATAACCATCATGATCTACATACTCTCCCATGCATATAATATTTTAATCCATGAAATTAGACACTTACCGAGGCTTTCAAAGTGATGATCTTGTCCAAAGAAAATGGCTTAGGGTTTGGAAGATATGAGAAATATCTTTTAGAAAATGTCTAGAAAGGCATGTGTGGTTTTTGGAATAAAAATCTGATTTTTGACTTTATATATCCCCTCAAGTCATCCTTATCCAATTGTTGGCATTATATTCCAACCTTTTGCTTGCCTCTTATCTTTAATATCCTTTGCTTGGATGTCCCTTAAACCTCACTTTTCACCCCACAAATGCTCCACAAATTCACAAGCACCTCCTATAAAGGTCTAATCACATTTACTAGCACAATATCAAATGTTCCATCAATAACAATGCAAAATACGTACTTATTTCTCTCGAACCTAGGGTAAACATGGTTCAAGGTTGGAAGGTAGGGTCAGGAAAGTACGGGGTGTTACATTCTTCCCCCCTTGGAAACATTCGTCCTCGAATATTAATAACATTATCTCATGTACAACAAATGTATCTCTATATTAGCACATATATACATATACACATAATGCTCATAGATACTTACTTGTTATTGCTCCGATCCCACATATTAAACTTTCTCTTCCATTTGAAACAGACGAGGGTACTTGGAATTCATCATTTCTTCGGCTTCCCATGTGATCTCTTCTACTTGTTGATTTATCTAAAGTACCTTTACGGAAGCTACGTCTTTATTCCTTAACCTCTTCACTTGTCTATCCAGAATCACAATAGGTATCTCTTCATAGGTGAGATCCTCCGTAACTTGTACATTTTCAATGGGAGCAATACGCGACGGATCTCCTACGCACTTTCGAAGTATCGAAACATGAAATACTAGATGAACTGGGGAGAGTTCTTGGGGTAGTGCCAATTCATACTCAGCTTGCCTAAATCTTTGGACAATTTCATATGGCACATTATATAGGGCCAACTTTCCTTTCTTTCCATATTTCATTATCTCGTTCATTGGTGACCCTTCAAAGAATACTCAATTACCTATGGTAAATTCTAGCTCTCTTCTTCTAACGTTGATATACGAGTTGTGTCGACTTTGGGTCGTTTGTAGCCACTGTTGTATTACCTTAACTGTCTCTATAGCTTGATGAGAAAGATGTGGCCCGAGTAAAGCAGTTTCACCCGCTTCAAACCATCCAATTGGTGATCTACATTTTCTTCCGTATAAAGCTTCATAAGGTTCCATTTTAATACTTAAATAATAGCTATTGTTATAAGAAAATTCAATAAGAGGTAGATGATCATCCCAACTGCCTTGAAAATCTAACGTGCAAGCTCGTAGCATATCTTCAAGTGTTTGGACAGTACATTATGCTCGTCCATCTGTCTGAGAATGAAAAGTCGTACTCACATTCATTTGTGTACCCAAGATCTTCTGAAAAGATCTCCAAAAATGCGTGGTAAATTGTGCTCCTCTGTCTGATATAATGGAAATTGGAATACCATGCAATCGCACTATCTCTTTAACATACAACCCAGCATAATCTTCAGCTGTATAGGTGGTCTTGCCTGGTAGGAAATGCGCTGACTTGGTAAGCCTGTCAACTATGACCCATATGGAATCAAATTTCTGCAGTGTACGAAGCAAACTTGTGATGAAATCCATGTTAATCAGTCCCATTTCCAGACTGGAAGGTTAATACATTGCATATAACCTCCAGGTTTCTGATGCTCTACTTTCACTTGTTGACAATTTGGGCATTGAGCTACAAATTCTGCAATGTTCTTCTTCATGTTTCCCCACCAATACATTTCTTTCAAATCATGGGACATTTTGGTAGCTCCCAGATGATCGTGAATGATGCGCCTCTGTCATAATTTGCCTCCTCAGCTCATCTACATCTGGTACACATAATCTACCTTGGAATTGAAGTACTTCTTCTTGCGTAAGATTAAATGGTCTTACATTCTCTTTCAGTTGAAATAAAATAGGATCCGTATGCTGGTTTTCCTTTACTTCAGCTACTAATGAAGACTCTGCCACATTTTACACAATAACTTCTTCATCCGGAGTTTTAATAAGATGAACTCCCAAACTGGCAAGTTGATGTAGGTCCTTAATTATATCTTGCTTTTTCCGTCCACTGGCTATTAGTGCTCCCTATTGCTTTACGACTTAATGCATCGGCTACCACATTTGCTTTTCTCGGATAGTATAAGATATCACTATCATAATGTTTTAGTAATTCCAGCCACCTTCGCTATCTCCAGTTTAGGTCCTTCGGCTTAAAGATATATTGCAAACTCTTATGATCAGTAAATAGATCAACATGAACCCCATACAACTAGTGGCATCATATCTTTAAAACAATTATCACAGATTCTAATTCAAGATCGTTCTGCATCAATAAACATCCTAAAACGACTCCTGAAGCATAACAATATACTGCATACCCCTCTGTGCCTTCCGACAGTACCAATACCGGTGTAGAAGTCAATTTATTTTTAGCTTTTGGAAACTCCTCTCACATGCATCACTGCACTAGAACTCGGTTGTCTTGTGTGTTAGCTTTGTTAAAGGCGCTGCAATGAAAGAAAACCCTTCAACCAATATTCTACATCTATAGGTGTCATAGGTTTTGGCCAATTTGTCACCGCTTCAATCTTTTGTATTCAACCCCTATTTCTTCACCCGATACAATGTAACCCAAAAATGCTACGAATTTTGACCAAAATTCACACTTAGAGAACTTTACATATAACTTACGATCACGAAGAATTTGTAACACCTACCGTAAGTGATTAGCGTGCTCCTCTTGTGATCTTATATAACCCAGAATGTCATCTATAAACATGGTCATGAATACATCTAAAAATGGTGTGAACCCCTTATTCATCAAATCTCTAACAACTGCTGGTGCATTGGTTAGCCCCAGATGACATAACTAGAAATTAATAGTGACCATACCGTGTTTGGAAAGCTGTCTTGGGTATCTGTTTCTCTAACCCTGACTTGATGGTAACCTGATCTCAAGTCAACCTTTGAAAAACATTTGATACCCTGTAATTGGTCAATTAAATCATCAATTCTAGGAAAGGGATACTTATTCCTAACTTTCACCTTATTCAATTGCCAATAACCAATACACATTCTCAGTGTACCATCTTTCTTCCGTACAAATAATACTGGTGTACCCCACGGGGACACATGAGGCCTTATATATCCCTTGTCCAATAAGTCTTTTAATCGCTCCTTTAATTCCCGCAATTCTGCTGGAGCCATTCGAATCGCTCCTTTAATTCCCGCTATTCTGCTGGAGCCATTCGATACGGGGGAATAGAGATAGGCTGATTGCCTGGATTCACATCGATCCCAAACTCTACTTCCCGTTCTGGGGGTAACCCTGGAAGATCGTCAGGAAATACATCGAGAAATTCATTGACCACTGGAACCGACTGAGGAGTTAGTGGTTCCACATAAGTATCGTTCACCCGTACTAGGTGACATAGGTACCCCTTGGCTATCATCTTCCTTGCTTGAAGATAGGAAATAAATTTACCTCTCGGTGCCCCTACATTACCCATCCATTCAAGAACATTCGTTTGTGGAAAGTGAAAATGTACTTTCTTAGCTCGGCAATCTACTGTGGCATAACAAGAAGCAGACCAATTCATACCCATTATAACATCAAAATCTACCATTTCCTACTCAATAAGATCAACCAGCGTAGCATAACCACAGACAATTACTATATAATTATGATATACTCTTTTAACTACAATAGATTCACCAACTGGTGTAGATACTTCAAATGGCTAACTAGTAATTCTGGTGTTATTTCAAATTTTGCAGCAATCAATGGAGTAACATATGATGAGTTACAACCCGGATCAATCAATACAAATACATTATGTGAAAAGGCAGATAATATACCTGTCACTTCATTAGGAGAAGCCTCAAATTTCTGCCGATCCGTCACGGCATAGGTACGGTCCTGAATTCCACTAGAACTAGCTACTCCTCTAGCACCTCTGCCACGACCAGCAGGTTGTACATTTGACGATGATAATGCAACGGTTGATCCCGTAGGTCGTGTCATACCACCCATGCCTCTTTGTGGGCACTCTCTCACCATGTGCCCTGACACGCAACACCAAAAGCAAACATTTGTTCCCAACTGGCATTCACCTAAATGATATCTTCCACAACACTGACACTACTGATGAGGAGACCTCGATTGGCTCATACTTTCTCATACTCGATACCCCACTGTCCGTGAATCCTGAACCTCACTTCTTTGCCCAAACTGGTTGCTTCTAAACCCTTAGAATAGAGGGGGAGAATTTGCTGTGGAATGGGGAAATGATGGCCTAGGCGGTTTGTGAAACATCCGAGGCATAAATCCTCCTTGGGACTCCATGAACTGTCCCATGGGTTTAGCCCTCTTTGACGATCCTCCTTCCAATTCTTGCATCCTTCTCCTTTGCCTCTGTCCCTCCTTCTGCTGCATAAGAGCTTGTCTTTGAGCTTGTGCAGCAACTACACGAGTCAATATTTGCACCGCACTCATTAAATCCTTCTCAATAGTAGTAATGGGCAGTTCCAAAGATACTTCTCTCCTTCTCGGCTCTTCTGGAGATGGAAAAGTAGAAGAAGCCCGCGATGCAAATTCAGTGTCAGCTCCATCTTGACTAGCTTGGTCAGGTGGTGATCTACTTGATCCTTCTTCGGCAAGCATAACTACCTGCTTACCTTTGCCCCTACCTCGTCTTGTCATCGGTATTTTGCTATAATAAAGAAAATCGATCACCATGGTCAGAGATGATTCCACCTACAACATTGGCTCTATTGCACGATCTAGAAAAGAAGAAAAAAAACATCTCCTAAATGTCCGTAGCTTCCTACTTATAAATGTGGTGCACAACATATTCATAAGCAAGACTCTACTCAGACACGGCTTTGTAGACACCCTTAGGACGACCTGGCTCTGATACCACTTTTGTCACGCCCCGAATTCCAACGGGGCGGACTGGCACCCAAAGCCGATAAGGCCCGAGAGAACCAATCTTCATCCATATACACTCATACGCATGTCACTCGATACGTATCACCATCATATATAGATATAAGATGCCAATAATGGAAGTCATGGAAACATGTGATATAAAAATATAAGAAACTTGGCCGTTGGGGCCACCAAGTCAAAATAGACATACATCCCTTACATTCATATTCCCACATACGTCTACAAAGCCTCTACAGATACATATACATAAACATCCTAAAGTCGGGACAAGTCCCCGCTTTATACAACATCACAGTACCAAAACAAATATATACACATGTGACTCGGAAAGCACCAAACCAACTGGAGCTCACCAAAGATCGGCAAATGATCCGCAACCTACAGTGGAGGTCTATTAGCACCTATACCTGCAACAAGTAAGGTAATTCCCCCAAGGGACGTCAGTACAAAAAATGTACTGAGTATGTAAGGCTTATAAGAAACTGCATGATTTATATAAGTGCTTCCATGGAATCAAATATAAGAGAATAGTCAGTACAGATAAACCACCGGTCTGCATATGTGGAACCATGTACATTACATTCTTTACTTCTTTTGCCTTTACATTTATTCATCTTTATCGTTCTACCCATGCTAGGCTTTTCTGCCGCCCCTGGGATGAGATTAACCCATGCTAGGTATTTTAACCCTTGGGATGTGATTAACCCATGCTAGGCTTTTCTGTTGCCCCTGGGATGTTAGATTAATCCATGCTAGGTATTTTAACCCCTGGGATGATGTTAAGCCATGCTAGGCTTTTATTTCGCCCCTGGGATGTTAGATTAACCCATGCTAGGTATTTTAACCCCTGGGATGATGTTAACCCATGCTAGGCTTTTATTTCGCCCTTGGGATCTTACTCAAGAATATACAAACAATTATACATTACTTCCTTCTTACATTATGAGAGTGATACATTACTTTATTTCTTTACTTCTATGAGATTGATACTGTCACACCCCGAATTCCAACGAGGCATGATTGGCACCCGTAGCCTATAAGGCCCGAGAGAACCAAACTGTACTTATGTTCATTCATATGCATTCCATCAGAAACACCCTTATCACATAAGGGCTTATAATGCTAACAACAAAATTCATGGAACATATGACATATATACATATATGAAACTTGGCCGTTGAGGCCATCAAGTCAAAAATGACATGTACCTTTAATATTTATACACCCACATCTGTCTACAAAAGCCTCTAACAAGTGCATTGACCAAGATGAACTAAAAGTAGGGACAAGTCCCCGCTTTATACTACATGTACAACACTAAAACATATGTGCAACTGTGACTCGAAGAAGCCACGCACTAACTGGAGCTCACCAATGATCGGCAACGACTGGCAACCTACTATGGAGGCCTACTAGAACCTGCGCCTGCAGTAAGTAAGGTAAATTCCCCAAGAGGGGTCAGTACGAAGAATGTACTGAGTATGTAAGGCCATATGAAACTTGTATGATATGTAGACATGTCAATGAACTCAAATACAATAAATGATCAATATGGATAAATCAATACTGTACTTTGGAAACCATGTATATTGATTTCTTTACTTTCTTTGTTTCTTTGATTCTATGGTTATTCATCTTTGCCTGTGAACTGTGATGCCTGGGCCTCGACTGAACAGTGGGTTTAACATAACATAACGTTATGTTGGGATCGGCTTGAGCTAGGCTTATGCCTCTAGAGCTGCCACCCTAAGAATCAAAGCATTGGGTTCGACTCGAGCTAGGTTATTACCTCTAGAGCTGCCACCCATAAACCAATATATCAGGTTCGGCTCGAGCTAGGATTATACCTCTAGAGCTGCCCCCTGTCAGGTTTGGTCCGATCTAGGCTTAGGCCTCTAGGACTGCCCCCTGATCCAACGATCTTGGGATCGGCTTGAGCTAGGCATTTCGCCCCCAAAGCTGCCACCCATGCTTGATCATTAACCACATATGCATTACTTTATTCATTACTTTGAGATTGACACAATGATAGTCATAACATTATGTGAAGCTTTGGATCATTAACCAATGAGTAAGAGATGTGAGAATAACATTATTTGGAAATATAGCCTTTTGGGAAACATAATACTATTGGAACCATTGGACAATGATCAATGAACGAGATGCATGAGCATAAACAATATTGGAACTTTGGAACATAACTTTATTGGGCTTTTGGAACATTATCAATGAATAGGAAACTTGTGATAATAACCATTGGTAACCGGAACTAGTATACCTTAACACATTTCGGAATAGGACAAGTGTAACGTCAATGTGAATTCTATATGCTGCAGAAAGATACGGACAAAGTAACCTTACATACCTGCACTTCCAAGTATGAATACACAAGTCTATGTATGAACACAATAGTCCAGCTTCTTCTTTACGTCTTACTCTACAATACAAGTTCATACCGGAACTTACATTAGCAACTAGTTACTATACAGGCGTACAAGACAACAATGAACTATATGACTACCGTATAACATCATGTCACCCCCTTACAATACACTCCAAGGCATTATCATATCAACAACACCACAACATTACGCATATTGACCAAGAGATCATACATCGATAACATTTCACACCACACTTACCCTTTACGCTTTTCTCTTTATCATTCTGTCGCAATTACTCCTTCATAACAACATATGAACAACCATCCATACTTAATACAGTCCAACATACCTCCATACGATACTTTAAAGTCATTAAAACGACATCACAAGTTGATAATTACATATAAAAAGGATATAGGGGCCTTCGAGGATCAACTAGAAATGAAACCACTCAAAACGGAAAACTGGGCTGACCTGCGTTGCCACCTGCGCTCGAAGGTGGCTGAGGTGGCGCAGATGCCCTCATCTGCGGGGGTGGATGCCCGTTTTGGTCTGAAATGGCCTCTTTTGGGTCTTTTAATTCCATGAATGGTCCATGATCATAACCAAACTTATTTTGATATATTTTTGATCATCTTAAACACCAAAATTCATCCATGGTCTCACAACACACATAACAACACCCAAAACTGCACTTTATGACCAATACGTCACCCAAAACCATAACCAATTTACAATAGCAACTCCAAACATTATACACAAGAATGAAACAAGGTAAGACTATAATAACATCTCATATGTCAATATTTAATCCATCAAGTTCAATTCCTTCATGACCATAAGTCCATGTTCAAGTTCACAAGACAAAAACCATTCTCCGATTGCAAAAATAGACAGTTTTACACATAGCACACTGTCCAACACTTTGCCAACACAACCAACATGATTTATACACCTTCTTAAACATATTATATACTGAACCATGAGAATAAATACTTACCAAAAAGTGATCTTTTCCCAATAAGTAGATGCCTTAGGGTTTTTGTGTAAGAGATAATGTTTAAGAAAAATGTTAAAAAGGCATGTGTGTATCTAATGAATAAAAATCTGATTTATGGGTTTATACAGTCCCTTTTGAATGATTCTTATCCATACACTTGGTGGGTTTACTTGGTCAATGGATGAGCAATGCAAGACTGGGTCAAAAATTCTCTTGGGCCATGTCTTCCTTATGATTTTGGGCTTCTTTTTGGGCCCAATTGTGCAAGACTTTTAAATGCCCACATATTGATACATAATTCATCAATTCTCTCATGTTTCCATATTTTCATAAATGTTACGGTTGTCATCTAGACTTTGAAACGTATGGGGTGTTACAGATACCGTGGTGGTTGTAAATTATTGGAACTTTGGAACATAACATTATTGGAACTGTGGAACGTAATATTATTGGAACTTTGGAACATAACATTATTGGAACTGTGGAACGTAATATTATTGGAACTTTGGAACCATGTCCACAATTATGTGACATATGAATAAAAGTTGGTCAATGAATAAGGTACATGTGAACAATAATATATATGACAACTCGAAATGAGATACCTTGGAACAATTTGGAATGGGATAAGTACAATGACAATGTAACCACTATGTGCTGCAGAAGGATACGGAAAGAGTAACCTTACATACCTTATTTTCCCAATATGAATACACAATCCTATATGTGAATACAACAATCCAGCTCCTTCCTTACATTTCACTCTGTAATACAAGTACATAGCGGAGCTCACGTTAATAACTAACTATCTTACACGCACATAAGATGACAATGAGTTACATGATTGCCCTATAACGTCATTTCACCCTTTACAATACCATTCATAGAATTATCATACCAACAATACCACAACCTTCCATACATTGACCAAGACATCATAAACCAACAGCATGTCACACCAAGTTCATACTTTACGCTTCCCCATCAACACAACATCACAATTACTTCATCAAGTCACCTCAATACACTTCATAACAACATATCGACAACAATCCCATAATTTACACTCATAGAAAAAAACAAGTCAAGGAACATAACCACACCATACATGTTGATATTTCATTCACACCATTCACTTTCATCAAAACCTCAAGTCTCCTTTCAAGTTTAAATCACATAGATGACACATCTTTTAACAAAAAGCAAAAGTGCACTACTTACACTTTTTGACATAACCATAATGAACTACATACTCTGCCATGCATATAATATTTTAATCCATGAAAGTAGACACTTACCAAGGCTTTCAAAGTGATGATCTTGTCCAAAGGAAATGGCTTAGGGTTTGGAAGATATGAGAAATATCTTTTAGAAAATGTCTAGAAAGGCATGTGTGGTTTTTGGAATAAAAATCTGATTTTTGCCTTTATATATCCCCTCAAGTCATCCTTAGTCAATTCTTGGCATTATATGCCATGTTTACTTGGTCAAATTGGAAGAATGGATTATTTGCCCTTTGGGCCATGCATTTTGGCTTCATTTTAGGCCTTAAATTGAGCCCAATTACACATGTTAGCTTAGCCCACCAAATTCAATCTATGATCCACCATATATCTCATGTTTAAATAATTCCATAAATTTCACGACAATATTCACTCACGAAATTCATGTTCGTAGCCTCAATCTCAAAAATAAGAAACTCTAGCCACTCATGGCTTACTTGAACATAATTTGATAAAATACTTGTGACGAAGAATTAACCCCAAATCGAATGCCAAACTCTCTCAAGAGTAGTCCTACTACAATGGAATAATGATACCAAAACCCAAGAGTCCTCTTTATAGACAAATAATCATAGAAGAAATTTGGCAAAAAGCACCCCGACACTCTCCCGAGCGCCCTAGGGACTTAGAAAAATTTCAGCTCTGGGAAAGGTGTGCAGGGGAGGCCTGGAACTCTACCTGGCGTACCCCCTTGCTGCCTGTGCCAAACAAAATTCAGGCCAAAGCGGCCTGGCACACCACCTGGAGTGCCCCATACTAGATTTTTGATTTCGACTTTTCTTTGCGGATTTAGTTGGATTCTTCAAGTCCCAACCTTTTTATTGCCTCTTATCTTTAAGTGCCTTTGGTTGGATGTCCCTTAAACCTCACTTTTCACCCCAAAAATGCTCCACAAAGTCACAAACACCTCCTACGAAGGTCTGATCACATTTACTAGCACAATATCAAATGTTCCATCAATAACAATACAAAATACGTACTTATTGCTCTATAACCTAGGGTAAACATGGTTCAAGGTTGGAAGTTTGGGTCAGGAAAGTACGGGGTGTTACATTCTTCCCCCATGGAAACATTCATCGTCGAATTTTAATAACATCGTCTCATGTACAACAAATGCATCTCTATATTAGCACATATATACATATACACATAATGCTCATAGATACTTACTTGTTATTGATATGATCCCTCATCTTGCATTTTCTCTTCCATTTGAAATAGACGAGGGTACTTGGACTTCATCATTTCTTCGGCTTCCCATGTGATCTCTTCTACTTGTTGATTTCTCCAAAGTACCTTTACGGAAGCTATGTCTTTATTCCTTAACCTCTTCACTTGTCTATCCAGAATAGTAATAGGTATCTCTTCATGGGTGAGATCCTCCGTAACTTGTACATCTTCAATGGGAGCAATACGCGACGGATCTCCTACTCACTTTTGAAGTATCAAAACATGAAATTATTAAGCCTTAGAATTGTTAATTCGTGGAGTTTGGGAAGGGTTTTAGGGCGGATTTTTGGTTAATTGGTGGTGCAAGGGGAAAAATTAAGGAATAAGTTAATGGATTTTTATTATTAACAGTTAATTTACCCTTGCATTTTGTTAATTCACTAATTAATCCATGGAATTGGTAGTTTTAGGTTAAATACGATGGAAAAGCCCTAGAATAGGAAGGGAATGATCATGAACATGACCTTAGGAGTTGGGTGTGAGTTATAAATCCTGACATATTAAGGTCATTTCTTTAATTATGTATTTATATGCATGTTCTAGACCACGAGCAAGCGGGAATTACATGGAAGGGCAAAGCTCCGGCTTAAGGGGACGAGCCACACCTGCTAGGGGTGGTGCTCGAGAAGTTGTTGGCCAGACTTATGAAAGGTCAGTATCCCCTCCCCCATCTCAAAATCATTTGAGGAGAGAGAAGTAGTGGAGGAGTAGGAAATGGAGCCCGATGTGGCTATACCAGCGGGGGTCGCAGCCTTACCTCATATGTCTACTGAGTTTGTTCAATAGGTGTTAGC
Organism: Capsicum rhomboideum; assembly: GCA_031232105.1. Classification (NCBI taxonomy): domain Eukaryota; kingdom Viridiplantae; phylum Streptophyta; class Magnoliopsida; order Solanales; family Solanaceae; genus Capsicum; species Capsicum rhomboideum. The sequence continues at coordinate 52,424,896 of CP124708.1, read as the reverse complement.
TTTTCTGAGTGGGTTGGCATGGACTGGAGCCATTCCTACTGTGCCGGCTTTTTAGGCTCCGATTGTTCAACCTATTGTTGCTCTGGCTCCAAGAATGGATAAGACTTCAGGGACCGATTTTTTCCTCGTCCGACTTTTCAAGCCCCGGTTGAGTTTGTGACTTTTCTGTTGGAGAAGGATGCTAAGCAATGGTGGAGGGCATATTTTGAATGTCGGTCACTGCTTTACCTCCTTTTACATGGGAGCAATTTCATGCCTTGTTCTTGGATAAATATGTGCCATGGGACCTCCGTGATTGCAAGAAGGATGAGTTTTTGGCATTGGAGCAGGGTGACATGTCAGTTATGGCCTTTGAGGCCAAGTTCCATGCCTTGTCTCGCTATGCTACTCAGTTGTTAACTTCTAAGGAGGAGAGGATTCGACTGTATGTCAAGGGTTTGAACTATAATCTTCATGTTTTGACTGTTTAATGACTTATGCAGGGAAGGGGTTCAATGAAGTTGCAAATTATGTGAAGAAGTTGGAGGGGGTTACGCAAGCGGGTCAGGCTAATATTTTAGCCAAGAAGTCCCGCAATGTTTGAAATTTTAGTGGATCTTACTCTAAGGACCACGAACAACAGGCCCATTCAGTCTGTCCTATTCAGTTAGCCTTGGCAGCTTCTACCATAGTTCCAGCTAAGGTTTCTTCTCAGACACGGGTTGTTATGGGCCAAGGGGCTTCTTACTCTTCTGCAGTCATCCTTCTATTGAGTTTGGATATTAATATTATGGTGTTGTTGGTAATTTTACGAGAGAGTGTCCCTTGAGGTAGGCAAATAGCCAGGCACAATAGCAAATTTGGGCTATAATTCCAGTTGGTAGAGGTGGAGGAGGTAATGACAGGGGTCATCTATAAGGTGGGCAGGAAAATCAGACAGGTGGTCGGGGTGGTCGAGGAAACGGTGGTGCCAGGGGAAGAGCATAGCCGGGAAATGAGTTAGCTCAGATTGATGATCAGGCTCACAGTTATGCATTTTTGGGAAAGACTGATCCTGAGGCTTCTGATGCGGTGATCACATGTACTATTTCTATTTATGACCAAATGGATTCTATCTTATTTGATCCAGGGTCTACTTATTCTTATGTATCTATTTAGTTTGCGGTGGTTCTAAATCTAGTTTGTGATGTACTTAATCATCCTATTTATGTGTCTACTTAGGTTGGTGAGTTTGTAGTAGTGAACCATGTTTTTTGTTCTTGCTTTGTGTTATTTGTGGGTTTTCAGACTTGGGTAGACTTGATTATTCTAGATATGTTGGACTTTGATGTACTTCTAGGTATGACCTAGTTATCTCTATATCATGCTGTCTTAAACTGTAATGTTAAGACAGTGACTCTAGCGATGTTCGGGATTGGAGAAACTAGAGTTGGAGGGAGTGTATAAGGCCAAACTAGAGAAAATTATATCATTTGTTCAGGCCAGAAGGTTAGTGGGGAAGGGGTGCTTAGCATTTCTAGCCTATATTTAGGATGTAGACACGGGGTCCCCTTCTATAAAGTCAGTTTTGGTAGTTTTTGAATTCCAGTATACAACCTCATGAACATTACAACCAATCAATCGAGAGTCTTCTATACATTTAGTAACTTTCTATTTATTCCCGAACGGTTTTCTTCAGATCTACCAGGTATGCCTCCAGATAGAGATATCGATTTCTATATTGACTTAGAGCCAGGCACTCTCCCTATATCTATTCCCCCTATCAAATGGCTCCAGCTGAATTGAGGGAGCTCAAAACACACCTGTAGGAGCTACTTGATAAGGGTTTTATTCATCCAAGTGCTTCACCTTGGGGTGCTTCAATTCTGTTTGTTAAGAAGAAGGAAGGTAGTTAGAGGATGTGCATTGACTATAGGCAGATGAATAAGGTTACTATCAGGAATAAATATCCTTTGCCTCACATAGATAATTTATTTGATCAGTTATAGGGTGCGTCAGTGTTTTCAAAGATTGATTTGTAGTTGGGTTATCATTAGTTAAAAATTAGATCGGGGTATATACCAAAGATAACTTTTAGAACTCGGTATGGTCATTCATTATGAGTTTCTGGTAATGTCTTTTGGGTTGACTAATGCACCTGCAACCTTTATGAGTATAATGAATTAGATGTTTAAGTCATTCTCATATTCTTTTGTCATTGTATTTATTGATGATATTCTGGTTTATTCTAAGAGTAAGAAAGAGCATGCAGGTCATCTTCGCATAATTTTGGAGATTCTATGAGAGAAATGGTTAATTGCTAAGTTTTCAAACTGTGAATTTTGGTTGTCTTCAGTCGCCTTATTGGGGCGTGTGGTTTATGAAAAAAGAGTGATGGTGGATTCCCAGAAGATTGAGGTAGTAATGAATTGGACTCGGCCTAGTCATTGACCGAGATAAAGAGCTTTGTGGGTCTTGCCAGTTATTGCCGCAGGTTTGTAAAGAACTTTACATCCATTGAAATGCACTAGACAAGGGTGACCCAGAAGGAAGTGCCATTTGTTTGGTCAGATCAATGTGAAGAGAGCTTCTAAAAGCTCAAGACACTTTTGACTACAACGCCTATTCTTTCATTGCCGATTGAAGGTAAGGACTTTATAGTATTTTGTAATGCCTCACTTTTGGGCTTGGGTACTGTATTGATGCAGGATATGAGTGTCATTACGTATGCTTCAAGGCAGTTGAAGCCTCATGAGAGAAACTACTCAACCCATGATTTAGAGTTGGCAGCGGCGGTTTTTGCATTAAAGATTTGGAGACATTATCTTTATGGTGTCAAGTGTAAGGTCTTTATAGACCGCCATAGCTTGCAACATATGTTTACTCAAAGGGATTTGAACTTAAGGCAGCGGAGATGGATAAAACTATTGAAGGATTATGATATGGGTATTCAGTATCATCTAGGTAAGGCCAATGAAGTGGCAGATGCATTGAGCCGAAAGGCTGTAAGTATGGGTAGTTTGTCATTTTTGTGGCTATCCATGTGACCTTTAGCTAGAGAGTTTCAACTCTAACATCTCAGATCATGCAGTTTGGGGTCTCAGACAGGGGTGGAGTGTTGGCTAGTGTGGAGGTGAAGTCAACATTTTAGGATCAAAAGCCAAGCAATTTGAGGAAAAGAAGTTAAATGTACTCCTAAATAAAGTGATGCGTGGGGAGGTGGCGGATGCCATTCTTGACGTGGGTGGGGTGTTATGGTTTAAGGAAAAATTATGCATTCCTCGGGTTGGTGATATGATTTGTGATGTACTTTCAGAGGCCCATGGTTTACGTTATTCTATCCATCCGGATACGATCAAGATGTATTGTGACTTGAGGTAGATTTATTGATGTCCTGGGATGAAGAGGGACATAGTGGACTATGTATCCAAGTGTCACAATTGTCAATAGGTGAATTATGAGCACCAACGGCCTGCGGGTTTACTTTAGAGGATGCCTATACCCATGTGGAAATGGGAGGATATTGCTATGGATTTCATGATGGGTCTTTCTAAGACCTTAGGTAAATATAACTTTATTTGGGTGGTAGTAGATTGGCTGACAAAATTAGATCACTTTTTGCCAGTTTGGGTAGACTATAGGTCTCAGCAGTTAGATAAAATCTACGTCAAGAAAATAGTCAGACTTTATGAGGTTCCACTTACTATAATTTCAGATAGATAGTTGGGCACCAGGATCATATTTAGCACGGCCTCCATGCTCAAACTGATGGTCAGTCAGAGAGGACGATTCAGGTACTAGAGTACATGTTGAGGGCCTTGGTGATTGGCTTTGGTGGTCATTGGGACCAGTTTCTTCCGTTGTGTGAGATCTCCTACAATAATAGTTATCACTCCAGCACTGATATGGAACTATTTGAGGTACTTTATGGAAAGAAGTGTAGGTCACCTATTGGGTGGTTTGAGGTGGGAGATGTCAAGCCTTTGGGCACCGACTTAGTAAAGGAGGCTCAAGAAAAGGTAAGGTTCATTCAAACCAAGTTACTGGCTTCTCAAAGTAGGAAGAAAGAGTATGCGAACCATAAGGTAAGAGACATGGACTTCAAGGTTGGTGAGTAAGTTTTGCTTAAGGTATTGAGATTTGGCAAGAAGGGCAAGCTCAGCCCTCGGTACATTGGTCTCAATTGCATATAGGTTAGATCTAGCACCGGGTTTGTCAGGAGTCCATCCGATATTTCATGTTTCTATGCTGAAATGATATCATAGGGATGGAGACTACATCATTAAGTTGGATTCAGTGCTTCTACATAAGAATTTAGCTTATGAGGAGGAACCAGTAGCGATTCTAGATCGGGATGTTCAAAAATTAGGAACGAAGGAAATTTATTCGATAAAGGTTCAATGGAATCATCGTTCGGCTGAGGAAGCCACTTGGGAAACCGAGCAGGACATGTGGGACAAGTACCCTCAATTGTTTGAGGATACAGGTACTCTCTTTCTTTCTCATTATTTAGCCTATTTTTCTAGTATAATTGTTTAGGGACGAATAATGGGTAAATTGATATCTGTTGTAACGACCCTCTCCATCATTATGTATGAGTCTTATATTTATAATCTCACATCCAAATTCTTTACGGTTTGAAAGTTACAAAATTCAGGCTAGGCTAGTTTCTATCGAATTCGGAGCGAGGTGTGTTTTAGGGAAATCTGGAAATGATTTAGACCAATTTAGTGGCAATTGTATTGATTTCTAGTTAACTGAGATGATAAGAAACCCGTAGAAATTTACGAAATCAAATTTGGATAAGTATAACTCCCGGAATTGATCTTAGCCTAAAGGGCATTGTTTGGAATGTCCCAGGATCAAGGTGTGTCGCAAAAAATGGGATTTCTAGGTGAAAAAGGACGTTCTATCCCATCTACACTGCTATAGCAGTAAGCGCTATAGCAGAGAAATTTCCGCTATAGCGGTGAAAACCGTAGATTTATTAAAATATTTCTCCAAAATAGTTTATTTTTTAAAAACTCATTTTGGGACAAGGGAAGGGCGATTTAGGGAGAAATACACCAGAAATTCATTGTTTGTCTTCATTAAGGTAAGGAATTCATCCCCATTAACTCGTATTTAATTATTAAGCCTTAGAATTGTTAATTCACAGAGTTTAGAGAGGGTTTTAGGGCAGATTTTTTGTTAATTGCTGGTGCAAGGGGGAAAATTAAGGAATAAGTTAATGGGTTTTGATTATTAACGGTTAATTTACCCTTGCATTTCGTTAATTCACTAATTAATCCATAGAATTTGTAGTTTTAGGTGAGATATGGTGGAAAAGCCCTAGAACGGGAAGGGAATGATCATGAACTTGACCTTAGGAGTTGGGTGTGAGTTATAAATCCTGACATGTCATGGTCATTTCTTTAATTATGTATTTATATGCATGTTTTAGACCACAAGCAAGCGAGAATCGGACGGAAGGGCAAAGCTCCGGCTTAAAGGGTTGTGCAAACTTGATTCGAGGCAGGTGATGGTATTGTAGTTTAATCCAACTTGTATTATATGTGCATGTTAACTACATCGTAGTGTGGTTAGTTAATTCATGTTGTTTGGTGTGGTCAAGGCAATGATTTTACTTGCTTATTAATTTGACCCACCTTATTTCTAAAATGTGGAATGTTTTAGTATTTGGGACATTCTCATGGGTTATTGGTGAAATAAGGTTGGAAGACACTTATGTCTGGGGTTTTAGCACATGGACAGTATTTGTCCCCTACAGGTCATGACTAGAGGGTGGATGTATAACCCATAGTGTGTATGTACGAGGTTCAGGTGAGTTTGACGATTCCATGAGTGAACCGGGGAATATGTATTTATCTATGCTTGATAATGGTATACGTGTCTTGACTTGACTTGACTGTACTTGACTTAGTGATATTTGTTGACTTGCTGGTTTTTAATCTTGAACTATTTTTTTTGTGTTTATGTGTTAAATGTATGATGTTTTTAGCGCGGATTAGCTTGTTATACTATCATTTGGTTAAGTGTTCATATTTTCATCTTGGGTTGGCCAAATGACCCTACCAGTACACTATGATTCTTGTGTACTGACACTACACTTGCATTTACTTTTGTGAGTGCAGCGCATATTCCAGTGGCTCTTATGAGGCCTCACTTGTAATTCCAGCCGTTGATTCCAGATTTTAGGGTGAGCAGCTTATCCGGGCTACCATGGGATCTCTTTCTCTTAGCATAGTTCTCTATTCTGGACTTATGATTATTTTAGTTTTGGGGTTGCATCCCATTCTTGACATTCATAGATGTTTTGGTACGAACGACTTTTGGGTCATAGGTATGTTTTGCTAAGTACTTTTTCCGCTTTAAGTTGTACTTATGGTTTTTGGTTTAGAATGGATATTATTCTATTGATGGATTAGTTCTGCTTATTTATTCTAAGTTTTGATTATGGGATGGTCTTTGGGGTAGTTGGTTCTCCCACCGGATAAGTAACGTGGGTGCCACTCATGATGGGTTTGTATCAAGACAAAACCAACCAAAATGCTATCTCAAAACAGCCGCACCAAGCTATCACCACACAACAAACAATTGTTGTTTCCTCCAAGCAACTACCAATAGAAATAGTTGGACCAAGTCAGCCTAAATACCAAATGTCGGCTGACTATGCCATGAAAGGAATTCCTCAATCGTATATGCTGGAGATAGATCCAGCACCAATTCCAATTTTAAACCCCAAAAAATGGACAAATTTAGTTGAAGAAGAAGAAACTCAACTAGCCCATACCACATCTGCCTCCTGGACAGAAGATGAATTTAGCAACTGGCAAAAGCTCATGGGGTTTAAAATTGTAGTTGCCATGCCTACACCTAATTGGAGAGATTTCATGAAACAATATCTTCTCTTTCAATAATTGGTTGTGGCCCAGGGCCACGCCTCACCTTCTTACTCTATGGCTGCTCAAGGCACCATCAAAAATTTAGTGGAAAATAAAAGGGTGGCGGCACAAAGCCACGCCTCATCTTCATCTCTGTGGTTGCTCAAAACACCACGAGAAAAACAATGGAGGCTAAAAGCCCCATCTTTCAAAAATTGGTACACTCAATACCAAACCAAGCACTTTCCTCACCGGTGCCACAACCCATTTCTTCATCTAGTTCCTCCTCTGAGGAACTGACATATTTAAAAAATGAGACTGTTTACAAAATTATCCGAATTGAACTAGAATTCTGGCATTCTAACCCAATAGAAGTAGCAAAACAAGTACTTAACCCTCAGCCAATTTCCTGCAGAAAACTCCATCTTGCATCCAAAGATATTACGAGTTTATTCTAACATATACCAAATCTTGCTTTTTCAAACCTTATATGGATAAGCAAACCCAAACATATGTTACCCATACCACAGTATGGATCAATAAAATATGGACACCAAAATATTGAGGAATGCATCCCGCTAAATACAAAAGACTTTTCCAATCCTTTGCTCCTCAATTTTATAATTATTATGACTACCAAGCAGCCTGGATGAATGCTTTTACATATCAGAACAAGCTTGGTAAACACTCTTGGTTTATCTTCTGGGGACAACAGATAACTTCTGAATTTCCCCAATGATTTTTGCATCAATGGTGGTCTGCCTATAGGCCAAAAGTCAAAATTATTCCTCCTCCCATAAGGGAAGGATATGAGTACTTTTTCAACAAGTTTTTTTAATCAGCTTCAGTTATCTATTATGCTTCAATTTCACACAGGTTCCATGTTCCTTGGATATTTTCCCAGAAATTTGTCTTCCATAAGCCAGAGGGACATAGAGGACTACCATGGTTAGCACTTCAAGGATATTCAAAATGGTACAAAAACTGGAGTTCGACCGAAGTTTATGTGTCGTCAATAGAGAAGTGGTTCCTGAATAATCCAACATATTTGTCTCCAACAGATGCAGATCAATTTGCATTTCTATAGCAAAAGTCTATTGCAGCTGCCCAACTAGCTAGTTCTAATAGCAAAATTGATTTTATCAAACGGATGGAAAAAATTCTCCATCAGATCAAGAAAACTCCAGACCAATCAAAACAGACATCTGAACATTCTTCAGATGGGGGAGAAGAAGACATTGGGTATGGAAATCTTGAAGGATGATCAAGATGACATCACAATGCCATCACCTAAGCATAGCCAACATTGATGTCATACACGACAACAATAACCATTTGCTGAAAATTATTGTGGGTGTTACTGTAGCTTCACTGTAGCACTTTTACTATAGCAATTTTTTCCCTATAAATAGCCTCCCTCTCCATTTGTAGAGGACACATTATTTTTATTAGAAGAAGCTCTCTCTCTGAAAGTCTTGGTTAGAGTTTGCTATCTCTCTTGTAATTTTAAAGTTTAATTTTTTGATATTAATATCAAAGTTTAATTTTTTTGCTTGTGTCTTTTTCACTACTTAACTTGTCCTTTTCATTTCATTTATTACTTATTGTTGGCACCGCCACCTACTTTAATTAATTAATTGCATCATTTAGCACATGGTCGGCCCTGCTGCCTAATTTATTTATTGCATTTACATATCTCTCTCTATATATATACACACACACACACACACACTTTTAAAGTCTAATTACCATTTTGCCCTTACATGAAGTTAGATTTTCTAAATTGCCCTTGGTTATCCCTAAGGTGGATCTTCTATATAGTAGAAATATATATATATATATATATATATATATATATATATATATATACCATTCATTCTAGAATCAACATGAACTTTCTGAACTTTGAACAACAACTCCTCTCTTCATATTCTCATCTGATACTCGAGGTACGTCTTCCTTTCATCAACTTTTGTCATTTCTAGGCCCTTTCATGTTCATATTATTCTTGTCAGATTGCTCCTTGATCACCATTTATGTGCTCTTTCAATTTTTTATTAAATCCTCTTCTTTAATTTTCTTTTTTTTTTTACCCTCAATCAATGTCGGTTTTAAGGTAAAGCCAATGAAGCCAAGGCTTTAGGCCTCCTAATTCTTGGGGGGCCTTTTTTTTTTTTAAAAAAAAGATATATATATATATATATTAAAGACTTTCAAGTAAAAAAAAATCTAAATAAAGAGAAATTTTATTAATTTGATCTAGGAGAAAGGCCCAAAATCAATTAATATATGTACACAATTTGTGGAAATGGATCTCAAAATTAGATGATAATACTCTAAACGATATATTCAATTAGATAAAAATGCTTATTCTTTTACACATGCCTATATTTTTTTTACAGAATAATGTTAACAATTTCTATAACAGTGCTTCATCTTAAAGTTTTTAAAATTCAAATGATAAAATTTTACTTAAGATTAACAATGCTCGAGAGATGGAATGAATTAGCTATTGGAAAATATATGCATAGAGGAAGCATTCCAGAAACATACTGCTTACATGAATAATAGATAACACATACATTTATGCTAGAATACATACGATCATGCTAGAATACATAAGCTTGCTGAAATTTAATTCGATAAATACCTCTTGAAGCATGAACACGTATCATCAAGCGAGTCTTTGCGAACGCGGATCATCAAGCAAGTCCAACTCCGATTTTGCAGTCTTCTGCCCAAATTAACAGCCGAACTCTCTCAATACTTGGGTGAGCAAGTATAGAATAGAAAATTGATTTTTTTCTAGGTTTGAAGAATCCCTTCTTATAGAGATATTTTTCCTAGTCCAAAAAGGATAACAAAACCCCGTTTGTTTTCTAACAAGAAAACAAGCGCCTGTTTTCTTCTTTTTTCCCTCAAAAATAGGATTTTGAGTTCTAGTTAAATATGAGAACTACAGGGACCACAGAATTGATTATTGAGGCTCTCTATTATGAAAATAATTCAAAATTCTAATTTAAATTATTCTTACCATAATAAATTAAAAATCACTCCACTAGAAATTCGTAATCGCATTCCTCCATTTATGTTGTGAAATTTTCCATTAAACACTTATGTAATTACCCATGTTAAGATTATAAATAATAATCAATAAATTAAATTAATGACGAATTCAGTCTAATAATTTCCTCTAGAGCACTGCTTAACTTATTTCATGTGTTGGATTCTTAAAATCCACTTGCAAGATTTGACATAGTGAAAACTTAAAAGCTTCTCAAAAAGGCATATCATCAATCTCTATATCGAGGCATGGATTCTATCAACTAACATATTATTTCACCAATATATATTATTATCATCCAATCTACCAGGTATATTGGCCCATCTCATGATCTCACCTTTTAATAAATCAAAACGATAATCAATAGATACAACTCATAATAGTTATACCAAGATTGAGAATATAAGTACATTCAATAGTTTAGAGAATATGTTTTTGCCAGTCAGTCTAAAAGATCTATCTTTTCTCAGTCCCGTTCAATACCTACAAAATACACTAGCACAAGAAGTTGGAACTACACCGTTCCCATAAGCAAGATAAATTACATTTAATATTGTGCTACAATCATACCGATGACTTGTCCAATTTTCATCCTAGATTGTGAAAAAAAATCTTTATACTTATAAGAACTGATGATTTAATCCTTTGTGTATAAGCTAAAACTTTATAAACTAAATCATCTACTATATAAGTAAATGGACACATAAATGAATACATGCTCTATTAAATCTTTTATTAAAATTGATTTAACAATTGTTCTATAATAAATACTATATATAAGCACATGGTCAATAGTATATATACCATGTTAATAGTATATATCCCATCAATCTCCCACTTAGACTTTTAACCATCACAATTTTTATAATATACTATATCTAAACGCATGGTTAATAGTATATATCCTAACAATCTCCCAATTAGACTTTTAACCATCGTAATTGTTATAATATACTATATATCTTAACGCATGGTTAATAGCATATACCTTAACAATCTCCCACTTTGATGTTTCACCTTTGACAATGGATAAAATATTATGTCTTAACACATGGTTAATAATATATAATTAACAATCTTCCATCTACAACTGTCACTGATAATTCTTTTATATTACTTATTAAAGGATCTTACCGAGTTAGTTTCTTATGCAACTTCGTCTAGTAGTGCTTCGTCGCAACTGATCGATTTGGTACTAGAATTCAAGTATTCTATCATGAAATACTCCATGAGTGTGAGTTTTATCATGAAACTCTCTCAAGAATAAGCAACAAATCGATTCCTGTTATGATTCTCCCACTACGACTAAGTGCTATTGCTATAGTCACACTTTCATGTTCTAGAAGCTTAATATTTTCTTCAAAACCTTTCGGTACTGAAATACTAATGACTTCTTCATGAAGTGTTCTTTGCTCACATCACTTCCACTACTTTGAGATAGTAGCTTTCTTATGTCTATTAACATTTTTTCCACTACTTAAATTCAATGGAGCGTTAATTCTGACATGTCGGTTAGATATTCTTGAGCATTCGAATTTTCAGATGACTCATTTGTTATTTCTTTTATCAGTTCCTATAAAATTAGTTTACTTCTAGGAACATGGTTTATTAAATTATCCTTTTCTAGAAATCTGACATTTTTGTTAACAATTACCTTATTTTCTTTAGGACGTTAAAATAAACCTTTTTTCATTCTTTTTGGATATTCAATAAACACATACATTCTTAATTTTAATTTGCCATTCCTCCCTTTCAGCACGTGTGCTAGACAATCCTATATCCAAACCTTTCATAAACTAGACTTAAGTTAAATCTTTAGTTCTATAGTTGTCAAAGATACTGACTTGAAAGAAACTAAATTCAGAATGTAATACACAGTTCTTAAGACATATCCCAAAAAAAAAAAAAAAACCATGAATAAGTCACTCATTAATCTTATCATCTCCGTAAGAATCTATATCTTTTCTCTTTTACACCAATCTATTATAGAGTATCAGGTATAGACAATTGAAATATAATCACTATATCGAATAAGTGATTAATGAACTCTTCAAAGAGGTATTCGGCACTACGCTCAGATTGCAATGACTTAATATATTTTTTTATGATGCTTTTTCATTTCTGCCTTGAATATCTTGAGTTTATCAAAACATTCAGACTTATGAAGCATCAAATAAATATATTTATATCATGAGTAAGCTTTAGTGAGTGTTCCATAATACTCAAAATCACCTCTTGCTTGAATGCTCATGTTACCACACAAATTAGAATGGATTGATTCTAACTTATCACTACCTCTATATTATTTTAAGAGGAAAGGTCTCTTAGTCATTTTTTTTTCCTTCTTAACAGGACTCACAAGTTGGTAGTGTCTTCACTTTTAATTAACTTTAAAACCCATAATATTGACCAACCTCACAGTTCTATCTAGAAAAAATGATATAGAAACTAGTGTACACATAAGTTTCATTCAATTCTAAAGAATATTTTACTCTTCTGAGACAGATTAATATTTTTCAATTTATGAGAGATAGCAATAACAAAGAGTCTATGCATCAATGTACAACAAGAGATAAAATATTTATCAATCTCAATAACTTAAGAGTTACAAGAAAGATAAATTAAGTATCCATCTCTTATTTAGGTAGAAACTAAAAATAAATTCTTTCTAACATAAGGCACATATACAATCCATTATTTAGGTTAATGTCTTATATCTGTCAAAAAAAATTGTTAAGCAGTAATAAGTGGGCTAGTAAAATTTATTGAGAACTTGAGGTAATGTATTAAATAGATCATAATTTATTGAGTAACCTAAATAATAAAATTCAGGGCTCATTAAGTACATATGTATTCATGTATCTTGAATAGCCAATTGATGGGATTGGAGAACTACCCATGCAATACACATATACAATGACTGATTATTCACTCCATGAACTTTTGCAGACCTAACTCAGATGGAGAGTCTATTGTTAGTTTAAGTCAAGGGAAAATCAACTCTAGTTACATTGATCCAATCATATATTACTCAGTTTAGGAGAGTTAATACAGATTATCAAAACTAGCGATTAAATAAATAGTGACTTGTATTAATTTCATCCGATATGGAGGAAGGTCTAAGCCAGCACATGAACTTAATACTTCACTACTATTTAATCTTGGTAATGATAGGAAGAATCTCTCTCACCAAAAATGACCAAAAATCCATCTAAACGGCCCAAATCGTCAAAAATGACATATTTCTTACTAGGTCTTTACTGATGAACCTACCAAATTTTAGATCAATCAGAGTCCTTATTTTTTGAATTCCAAAATCATGACCAATTCAGATGAAAATATTATTTGGTCAAAATAAGATTTAAATGACCAATTTCGTTGAAAATATTATTTGGTCATTTAAAAGTTTTCCGTTCAGTAATTCTTATCTCAAATTATCATTAGCATACTAATATACATGAATCAAGAACAAAGAACAAAATTTTAAAATCTATTTATATTATCTCAATGCTATTTTCAAAAAAATAACATATTTATGTAATCATTGAATATTAAAATTCAAAACACACCACATAAATATCCATGCATCTTGAGCAACAAATTTTGTTAAAGAAAGAACAATTCATGCAACATACATATGTGATGTCAGATATTCACTCCAATAAATTTAGAACAAATGCTAAGTCAGCTGGAAAGTATACTGTTAATTTAAACCAAATGAATCTGATTATCTCTAATTCCATTGATCGAATCATATATTACTCGGATAGGGAGAGTTATTACAGATTATCAAATTAGAAATTAAATCAAGTTACTTGTATTAATTTCATCCGATATGGAGGAAGTTCTAGAGCTAACACATGAACTTAATACTTCACTAGAATTTAGTCATGAAGACCATAGAGAAAAACCTCTATCACCACTAGATCATAGTCGAGTGATTTTCCCTTAAAATTAATTTTCAGAAAAATAAAATTTATGCAAAACAGCTTATAAATGACTTTGAAATGTCAAAATAATTTCATTTACCATGAAACAATGACCTTTTTCTTTGGGTCGTTCTCAATGAATCTACAAAATTTCATATCAATCAGAGTTATAAAAAATTATTTATCTCCGATGCTATGACCAAATTCAGATTCAAACAATTTTAAGCGAAAATAATTAGATCTATATCCTTTTTATATATCATTTGTGTTAAATCATCATGTGTAATCATGTACTAGATTTTTTAACAAAAATAAAACCAATATAAATGATTAGTTTTTAGACTAATTCACATTTTAATCCACAAGAACAACCTAAAACACATCCAAACAATCTTAAAAACACTCAAAGATGACGTGAATTACTAGATATCAGTGCTTATTGCTTAATAGTTCATTTCTGATGAACTTACCAAAATTTAGATCAATAGAAATTTGAAAAATAAATGAAATTCTTTGTCTCCAAAGCTATGACCAAATTTGGATTCAAGTGATTTAAGCATCTTAAGGAGTTAAACATATGATCTACATTCTTATCATATCTCAATTCATTGTTAAATCACCATGTGTAATCATGTTATTGATTTAACTTAAATGTAACTGATATAAAGAATGAACTTTCACATTCAATCAAATTTTAATGCAACAAACTAACTAAAACCATCCAAACGACCTTGGAATGCTGAAAAATAACATTACCACTCACTAGGTCATTTCTGATGGATCCACCAAATATCAGGTCAATTAGAGATAGTGAAATTCATGACTGCTAAAGCTATAACCAAATTCTAGATATTATGATTTTAGATATAGTTAAGGATTAAATAACCTGATTTTGATTCTTCCTATAATTATTCTATGAGAATAGGGTGTCACGCCTCGAATTCCAATGGGGCGTACTGGCACCCGAAGCCATTAAGTCTCGAGAGAACCAACCTTCATTCATGTACAATCATATGCATGTCTCTGAGTTAACAACATTCTGTCTCATGTAAATACAAGATACCAATGGCGGAAGTCATGGAGAACATATGATATATATAAAACTTGCCCGTTAGGGCCATCAAGTCAAAATGGACACCAAAATGGACACACATGCCTTCATTTGTCTTACAACGTCTACAAAGCCTCTACAGATACATAGACATAACCAACCTAAAGTCGGGACAAGTCCCCGCTTTATACAACATTTACATAATACCAAAACAATTATACACATGTGACTCAGAAAGCCCCGAACCAACTGGAGCTCACCAATGATCTGCAATTGACTCGCTTCCTACAGTGGAGGTCTACTAGAACCTATGCCTACAACAAGTAAGGTAAGTCCCCCAAGGGACGTCAATACGAAAGAATGTACTGAGTATGTAAGGCCATAAGTAACTGCATAAGATATAAGGACTTCAATGAGATCAAGTACAAGTGGGTGAATAATATAGATTAACCACCATAATATACATGTGTTGAGTCGTGTACATTGCATTCATTTCTTTCATTTTTCGTTCATATCATTATCACAATCATTCATATGATCATTCATATAATATCATTCATATGATCATTCGGCATCGCCTCTAGCTAGGCTTCCGCCCCTTTGAGTTTCCACCCATTCGAGATCGCCTCTAGCTAGGCTTACGCCCCTTCGAGTTGCCACCCGTTCCCAATATTCATTTGGGATCACCTCTAGCTAGGATTATGCACTTTTGAGTTGCCACCCGTACTCAACAAGTATGCATTACCTCAATTCTTTTGTTATAAGAGTGACACATTGGTGGTTGTAACATTGTTGGAACTTTGGAACAGTAGTCTACAATTATGGGACACATGAATAACAGTTGGTAACAAACCTGAAATGAGATACTTTAAGACATTTCGGAATAGAAACAAGTGCAATGACAATGTGAACAATAGGTGCTGCAGAAGGGTACGGAAAGAGTAACTTTACATACCTTATCTTCCAAATATGTGACTACACAATCCAATATGTGAATACCACAATTCATCTCCTTCCTTACGTGTTACTCTACAACACAAGTACATAACAAAGCTCACATTAACAACTAATTACCTTACAAGTGCATAAGACGACAACGAGCTACGTGACTGCTATATAGCGTCATTTCATCCTTCTACAATACAACTCACTGCATCACCATACCAAAAATACCACAACATTCCACACATTGACCAAGACATCACAAACCAATAGCATTTCCCACCAAGTTTATTCTTTACACTTTCTCATTAACACTACGTCACAATTACTTCATCAAGTCATCTCAATACCTTTCACAATAACACATTAACAACAATACATAATTTATATAATCCAACATGCCTCCGAACGACCCCTTAAAGTCATTCAAAAGATACCATAAGTTGATAATTGCATCCAAGAAGGGTGTAGGGTTCTTGGGGGGTCAAAGAGATGCAAAAACAATCGAAACGGAGTTCTAGACTGACCTGCGAAGCCACCTGCACCGCAGGTGGATCAGGTACGGCTGCAGGTGACCATTGGCCCTGTCCAGGGCCACCTGCATTGGCATCTGCGCTCGCAGGTGCCCCATCCGCGAGGGCGGATGCCCGTTTCAGCCTATAGGGGTCATTTTAGGGTCCTTTTTTTGCAATAAATGGCCCATGGCCATAATTAAGCTTTTCTTTTCATATTTTAGGTCAACTTGGATGCCAAAAAACAATCATGGTTTCACAACGCACATGAACATCACCAAAACTACATTTTCCTTTCAATACGTCACCAATTCCATGTACAATTTCACAACAACGATTCCAAATGTTATACATAAAGAGAAAGCAAGTTAAGGACATAACTACATATTACATGTTGATATTTAATCCATCAAATTCACTTCCTTCAATACCACAAGTCTCCTTTCAAGTTTATAAGGCAGAACCCTTTACCGATTAAGCAAACATAGACTATTTCACACATAGTGAACTTCTCCACACTTTGTCAACATAACCAACATGATTTATACACCATATCATGCATATAATATATTTAAAAATAAGTTTAAACACTTACCAAATCTTACAAAAGGATGATCTTGTCCAAGAGAGTGATAGCTTAGGGTTTGTGAGAGATGAGAAATGTTTTGGAAAATTCTAGAAATGGCATGTGTGTTGTAATGAATAAAAATCTGATTTTGTGCCTTATATAGCCCCTAAATTTATCCTTAGCCAAGCATTAATTGTGTTTACTTGGTCAATCTTAAGAATGGGTCATTTTTCCTATTTGGGCCATGCCTTTTGCTTAATTTTTGGACCTTAAATTGAGCCCATTAGCACATGTTAATTCAGCCCAACAAATTAATGCATAATTCATCAACCATATCATGTTTAAGTGATTCCATAAATGTTAAGGTAGTCTCATGGGTTTGGAAATGTACGGGGTGTTACATCATTCCCCCCTTAGAAACATTCGTCCTCGAATGTTAGTAACATTATCCAAGTTAAACAAATTTCAAGTCTAGTACACTTAATGCTTATAGATACTTACTTGTTATTGCTCCAATTCTTCATCTTGAACTTGTTCTTCCATTTGAAATAAATGTGGGTATTCAGACATCATCATTTCCTCGGCTTCCCATGTAATTTCTTCTACTTGTTGATTTCTCCAAAGCACTTTTACGGAAGCTACTTCTTTATTTCTTAGCCTCTTCACTTGTCGATACAGAATAGCAATATGTATTTCTTCATAGGTGAGATCCTCCATAATTTGTACATCTTCAATGGGAGCAATACGAGATGGATCTCATATGCACTTTCGAAGCATCGAAACATGAAATACTGGATGAACTGTGGAGAGTTCTTGGGGTAGTACTAATTCATACGCCACTTGACCAAGTCTTCGGACAATCTCATATGGCCCTATATAACTTGGACACAACTTTCCCTTCTTTTCGAATCTCATTACCCCTTTCATTGGTGACACTTTCAAGAATACCCAATCACCTATAGCAAATTCTAGCCCCCTTTTTCTAACATCGACATATGACTTGTGTCGACTTTGGGCCATTTGTAACTGTTGTTATATCACCTTAACTTTCTCCATATCTTGATGAACAAGATCTGGCCCAAAGAAGGCAGTTTCACCCGCTTCAAACCATCCAATTGGTGATCTACATTTCCTTTCATATAAAGCTTCATAAGGTGCCATTTTAATACTTGAATGATATCTATTATTGTAGGCAAATTCAATAAGAGTTAGATGATCATCCCAACTACCTTTAAAGTCCAATGTGCAAGCTCGTAGCATATCTTCAAGTGTTTGGATAGTACGTTCTGCTTGTCCGTCTGTGTCACGACCCGAAATCCCATTCGGACCGGACTGGCACCCGAAGCCGATAAGGCCCGAGAGAACCAATCTTTGCTCATGAATCTTCGTATGTATATCTGCGTATGAATCTTATTATACCTCATGCAACTATGCGGAAGACATAACTATGGAAACATATGCCATAAATAGAAATATCAAACTTGGCCGTTGGAGCCATTACGTCGAATTGAACATACATCTTCCATTCATATACCCACATATGTCTACAAAGCCTCTAACAGATACATCTATTTATACCACCTTTACAACATCAAAATGAATATACAACTATGACCCAGAAAGCTCCGAATCAAGTGGAGCTCACCAAAACTTCTGCAACTAATCCACAGTCTACTGAGAAGGTCTACTAATGCCTGCACCTGCAACATGTAAGGTAAGTCCCCCGAGGGGTCAGTACGAAGAATGTACCGAGTATGTAAGGCTATAGAAATTACATCATACATGAGAATGTCAATGAAATAAATATGAGAGATTTTCAATATGGATAAACCATCAGTCTAATTGGAAACTTATCTATTGCTTTCGTTATGAACATTTTAGGACATCCTTACTATTCATAGAATATCTTTCATATTCATCTACACTCAAGAGACTCTTCTCCTCTATTCATGACCACTATTGTTCTACTACTCGGTTAGTCAATTATAAAAGAATAACATTCATCCACACACACACACTCTCTTGGTGGATTAATACTATGGGTGGGGTATCATACATCCACTCTACATGCTTCTCTACCTTACCTTACTTCACTTAATCACTTCTTAATCATACACTGCCCGGGCCCAACTGATCAGTGGGAAATTCATAGAACCATCATGCAGGTGTACATTGCACCCCATGGATAATGTAAGGAGAACCATCATGCAGGTGTCCATTGCACCCCATGGATAATGTAAGGAGAACCATCATGCAGGTGTCCATTGCACCCCATGGATAATGTAAGGAGAACCATCATGCAGGTATTTGTACCCCATGGATAAATTATCATTATCATGTTGGGATCGAGTCGAGCTAGGCTTATGCCCCTAGACTTGCCACCCATAAATCAATCATTAACCACATTTGCATTACTTTATTCATTACTTTGAGATTGATACTTGGCTAGTCATAACATCACTTTGAACTTTGGAACATAACATTGGTAGAACCATGAAATATTTAGAACATTACTCAAAGCATATGAAACACGTGAATGACAATTGATCAATGCATAAAGAACATATGATGAACCACAATTGATACCCGAAATTAGGGTACCTTGACTATAAGGGATTGATACTTTTGTAGTCATAACATTGTTGGAAGCTTTGGAACAATAACCAATGAGCTAGAGACATGTATATAAACATTCTTGGAAACATAGCTTTCATGGAAACATAATACTGTTGGAACCGTTGAACAATGATCAATGAACAAGGTACATGAGTATAATCACTATTGAACCCTTGGAACATAACCTCATTGGACTTTTGGAACATTACTCATGAATATGAGACACGTATATAACTCCATTGGAACTCTGGATCATGACACTAATTGGAACACACCCATATACTTTACCTTACTCTTGTACTTTATGAGATTAACACCTTAGCCAAACACGTACTTACATGCACATCTCACTTCACCCTTTTATCTCATGAGATTGACAATTTCACTTATGAAGTATAACTATACTAATTTGCACATCACCTCTCTTAATCATCATACCATAGGATTCATAACATGATTGGAACAATGATATTCAACTAAACAAGCTCTCTTTACCTCATTGCTCTTATTGGAATATTCTCTTAGGATCAACAACATATGACAACTTAAGAACTTCCGCCCATAAATAAGAACTAAGTGATTCATGATTTGTATAGAAGTAAAACACATATGACTATCAATATATCAACCCTAGTCGGAATACTATAGAATTCCCCTTGGTATAGTACACTTTTGGAACTTTAACATAATGATCACTAAATACGATACATATGGATACTACCTATTCATCACCCTGCGATGCAATACCTTAGACCATTTGGAACTTTTGACATATTAGCCAATGAACGTGAGTCAACCAATGGACATGAGTCAATCAATAAATATGAGTTATACGATTCACCATTGACCAATGAATAAGGAACATATGAATGCGTAATTCTAGCCAACTATTGAATATGAAATACCTTAGAGTATTTTGGAATCAAGTGAGTGATTGAAAGTGTGAACATCATATGTTGCAGAAGGAGATAAAAGTAACCTTACATACCTTATCTTCCCAAGGTAAGCACCCAATCAAATATGTGAGCGCAACAATTCCGCTCCTTCTTTACGTTTCACTCTACATCACAATTATATAATGGAACCAACATTAACCACCAATTACTTTGCAAATGCATACGATGTCAATAAATTACATGTTTGCCTTTAAACATGTCATTTCCCCTTGACAAATCCATTGACAAAATTATTATTCCAAAAATTCCATAATATTCCCAACATTGACCAATACATGATAATTGATACATTTCACCACAACACTCCTCCTTTACACTTTCTTAACCACACCACATCACAAATAATCCATCAATTCACCTTAATACACTTCATAGCACATATCGGCCAAAATCCCAAAATTTACACTTATAGACAAGAACAAGTGTAACAACAAAAATAACACCATAGACGTTCATATTTTATCCATACCATGATCTTTCATAAAAGGCACAAGCCATAATTCAAGTCCAAAGCTCATGGATGGCACATCTTGTACAAAAACCCAAAGTACTATGTTCAACTCTTTCAAGCATAACCAACAAGATTCATATACTCTCCCATGCATATAATATATGAAATCATAAGAATATCCACTTACCAAGACTTACCAAGTGATGATCTTGGCCAAAAAGTTGGCTTAGGGTTTTGAAGATATGAGAAAGCTCTCATTTAGCTTCTTGGAAAATAATAAAAGTGCTTGTGTAGTTTCAATGAATAAAGGCTGATTTTTGGTGCCTTTTTATAGGACCTTTAGTCATCCTTAGCCACTTGGGATCAATCATTGATGTGTAGGACTTTTGGAAGAATGGGTCTTGTGACCCATTGGGCCATGCATTCTTTTTATTTTTGGGCCCAATTCACTTAACCCGATAAAATCAATAATTTCTCGTGGTTTCGTGGTTTCATCATCTCATATGTGTTATGACAATATTCCTACTCATGTCATTCATATCCGTAGCCTCAATCCCAAAAACAAGCGATTCTAGCCACGTATAGCCTATTTTGCCCCAAAGGGTAAAATCATCATTTTGACCCCAAATTCGTTCTCGAGTAATTTTATCATATTTCACTCATTTCATGTATATTATCATGGTTGTAGAAGAATCGTGGCAAAAATTGGCTCAATACGTCCCCGGAAACCCTTGGGACTTAAACAAAATTCCAACTTTTGAAAGGTGGCCAATTCCAGCATGGCACGCTACCTGACGCGCCCCCTTGCTGCCTCTGGGCTGAAAATTTCAGCCCAGAGCGGCGTGGCACGCCCCTGGGTGCGCCTAGCCCAAAATTTTTTTTTTTTTTTTTTTTTTTTTAGACGTTAATACAATGTCCATCAAAACCAATACCAAATATACACTTATTGCTCTCAAAACCAAGTTAGACATGGTTCAAATATGACATATATATCACCAAGTAAATAGGGTCAAAAAGGTACGGGGTGTTACAGTCTGTCTGAGGATGAAAAATCATACTTAAATTCACTTGTGTACCCAAACTCTTCTGGAAAGACTTCCAAAAATTTGCAGTAAATTGAGCTCCCCTGTCCGATATAATAGAGATTGGAATCTCATGTAATCGCACTATCTTTTTAACATACAACCATGCATACGCTTCAGTTGTATAGGTGGTCTTGACCGGTAGGAAGTGCGCTGACTTGGTAAGCCTATCAACTATTACCCATATGGAATCAAATTTTCACAGTGTACGAGGCAAACCTGTGATGAAATCCATGTTAATCATGTCCCACTTCCAGACTGAAAGATTAATACATTGCATATAACCTCCAGGCTTCTGATGCTCTACTTTTACTTGTTGACAATTTGGACATTGAGCTACGAATTCTGCAATATTCTTCTTCATATTACCCCACCAATACCTTTCTTTCAAATCATGATACATTTTGGTTGCTCCCGGGTGAATAGAATACCGTGAATGATGTGCCTCTATCATAATCTGCCTCCTTAATTCATCTACATCAGGTACACATAGTCTGCTTTAGCATTGAAGCACTTCTTCTTGCGTAAGATCAAAGGCCTTTGTCAATACTTGTTGTACATTCTCTTTCAGCTGCAATAACATAGGATCCGTATACTGCTTCTCTCTCACCTCAGCTACTAATGAAGATTCTGCCGCATTTTGCACAATAACCCCTTCATCTGGAGATTCAAGAAGGTGAACTCCCAAGCTGGCTAGTTGATGAAGATCCTTGACTATATCGTGCTTTTCTGTCAACTGGCCACTAGTGCTTCCTACTGCTTTGTGGCTTAATGCATCGGCTACCACATTCGCTTTCCTCGGATGATATAAGATATCAATATCATAATCTTTTAATAGTTCAATCCACCTCCGCTGCCTCAGATTTAAGTCCTTCTGCTTAAAGATATATTGCAAACTCTTGTGGTCAGTATAGATGTCAACATGAACCCCATACAAATAGTGGCAGCATATCTTTAAAGTAAATACCACAGCTGCTAACTCAGGATCATGTGTTGGATAATTTCTCACATGTGGCCGCAACTGTCATGAGGCATAAGATATTACATTACCGTGCTACATCAATACACATCTTAGGCCTACTCCTAAAGCATGACAATATACACATACCTTTATGTGCCTTCTGGAAGTACCAATACAGGTGTAGAAGTTAATTTATCTTTCAGCTCTTGGAAACTCTTCTCACACGTCATTCTACTGAAACTTGGTTGCCTTGTGGGTTAGCTTTGTTAAAAGAGCTGCAATGGAAGAAACCCTTCAAAAAACCTTCGATAATAAACTACCAATCCAAGAAAACTATGAATCTCTGTAGGCATCGTAGGTCTTGGCCAATTCTTCACCGCTTCAATCTTTTGTGTATCTACCCTTATTCCTTCATCCGACACAATATGACCCAAGAATGCTACAAATTTTAACCAAAATTCACATTTAGAGAACTTTGCATATAACTTACGATCACGAAGAATCTATAACACCTGTCGTAAGTGATTCGCATGGTCCTCTTTTGATAAACCAGAATATCATCTATAAATACTGTCACAAACACATCCAGGAATGGCTTGAACACCCTATTCATCAAATCCATAAAAACTGTTGGTGCATTCGTTAGTCCAAACGACATAACTAAAAACTCATAATGGCCATACCGTGTTCGAAAAGCTGTCTTGGGTATATATTCTTCTCTAACCCTGACTTGATGGTAACCCAATCTCAAGTCAATCTTTGAAAAACATTTGGGACCCTGTAACTAATCAAACAAATCGTCAATTCTGGGGAGGGGATATTTGTTCTTGGTCGTTACCTTATTCAATTGCCGATAGTCAATACACATTCTCAATATGCCATATTTCTTCCGTACAAATAATACTAGTGCACCCTACGGGGACATACTAGGCCTTATGAATCCCTTGTCCAGCAAGTCTTTTAATTGCTCCTTCAGTTCTCGCAATTCTGTTGGAGCCATTCTATACGGGGGAATAGAGATAGGCTGAGTTCCTAGAATCACATCAATACCAAACTCTAATTTCTGTTCGGGAGGAAAACCTGGAAGATCTTCAGGAAATATATCAAGGAATTCATTGACCACCGTATTCGATTGAGGAGTTGGTGGCTTC
Source organism: Capsicum rhomboideum (assembly GCA_031232105.1). Lineage (NCBI taxonomy): Eukaryota > Viridiplantae > Streptophyta > Magnoliopsida > Solanales > Solanaceae > Capsicum > Capsicum rhomboideum. The sequence continues at coordinate 52,400,771 of CP124708.1, read as the reverse complement.
ACATCGGTATCTTGCACTCTTACTAGATGGCATATGTACCCCTTGGATATCATTTTCCTTGCTTTAAGATAGGAAATAAATTTTCCTCTCGGTGCCCCCACATTACCCTTTTATTCAAGAACATTCTTTTGTGAAAAATGAAAATGTACCTTCTTAGCTCGGCAATCTACTGTGGCATAACAAGAAGCCAACCAATCCATACCCATTATAACATCAAAATCTATCATCTCCAGCTCAATAAGATTGGCCAACGTATCATGACCACAAACAGTAATTACGCAATCACGATAAACTCTCTTAGCTATAATAGATACACCGACAGGCATAGATACTTCAAATGACTTAATTAATAATTTCGGCATTCTTTTAAATTTTTCCGCAATCAATGGAGTGACATATGATTATGTAGAACCCGAATCAATCAATGCATATACATTATACGAAAATATGGATAATGTACCTGTAATTACATCAGGAGAAGCCTCCAAATTCTATCGATCCACTAGAGCATAGGTGAGATTCTGGGCTCCACTGGAACTAGCTGCTCCTCTAGCACCTCTACCATGCCCAGTAGGCTGCACTCCTCTACCTAGGTAAGGAACCGATGATGATGATGCAACGGTTGATCCCGTAGATTGTGTTATACCACCCATGCCTCTTTGTGGGCACTCTCTCACCATATGCCCTGGCACACTGCAAAAATAACAAACATTCATTCCAACACGGCATTTACCTAAATGAGACTTCCCGCAGTGCTAACATGGCTGGCGAGAAAATCCTGCTGTCTGTGAACCTTGAACCACACTGCTCTGCCTAATATAGTTGCCTCTAAACCCTCAGAATTGGGATGAAATACCTGCTATAGGGGAAGAAAATAATGGTCTAGGCGGTCTATTAAAAATCAAGGCCTAAACTCTCCTTGGGATGCCATGACCTATCCCGTAGATCTAGCCCTCTTCGATGGCCCTCCTTCAAATTCTTGTGTCCTTCTTCTTTGACTCTGATCCTCTATCTTCTGTGCAAAAGCCTGTATTCTGGCTATATCTATATCTCTGTTCAACGCAATAATAGTATAATCTCTCACCAAATATGGATCCAACAGATCCACATACCGATGAACTCTGTCGGCCATAATGGCTACCACATTGGGAGCATACCGAGCCGAAGAGTTAAATCGAAGACTATACTCTCGGACGCTCATATTCCCTTAACGAAGATTTAAAAATTAATCCGCATGAGCCTCTCATATCTCATATGGAAGATAGTGATCAAGGAATGACGCTTTAAATTCTTCCCAATTAGCTGGATTTGCACCAATACCCCTCGATCGTTTCCAATCTTCATACCATAGTAATAGCTTCTCCTTTCAATCTATAGGCTGCAAGCTCAACCGTTTCCACACCAGATACATGCATAACATCCAACGCCCTTTGGATTTGATCGATAAAGTCTTGCAGATCTTCATTCAGATCTGACCCAGTGAAGGTGGGAGGGTCTAATTTCAGAAAATCCTGTGTCCTCCGACTAGCTGCCCTAGTCGTACCATCATCACTTGTCGTTGGACCAGCTCATCCTTGACTTTGTCCAGAAACTATCTGAGTCAAGATTTGCACCGAGTTTCTTAGATCCTGCACAGACGCATTAACAGGTGGTTCGGCAGGTTCTTCTCTCCTCCTTGGCTCTTCTGGAGCTGGAAAGGTAGAAGAAGCCCGCGATGCAAACTCGGTGTCAACCGCACCTTGACTAGCTCAGTCAGGTGGTGATTTACTCGTTCCTTCTCCGGCAAGCATATCTACCTGCTTACCTTTGCCTTTACCTCATCTTGTAATCGGCATTTTACTATACAAAAGAAAACCAATTCCAATTGTCAGATATAATTCCACCTAAAACATTGGCTCTAATGCACGATATAAGAAATGAAGAAAAGAAACAACTCCTAAATGCCCCATAGCCTCTTGCTTATAAATGTGGTGCACAACACATCCATAAGAAAGACTCTACATCGTACACGGCTTTGTAGACACCCTAGGACGACCTGCTCTGATACCACTTTTGTCACGCCTCGAATTCCAACTAGGCGGACTGGCACCCGAAGCCGTTAAGGACCGAGAGAACCAACCTTCATTCATGTACATTCATATGCATATCTCTGAGTTAAAAACATTCTATCTCATGTAAATACAAGATACCAATGGCGGAAGTTATGGAGAACATATGATATATATGAAACTTGGCCATTAGGGCCATCAAGTCAAAATGGACACCAAAATGGACACACATGCCTTCATTTGTATTACAACGTCTACAAAACCTCTACAGATACATAGAGATAACCAACCTAAAGTCGGTACAAGTCACCGCTTTATACAACATTTACATAATACCAAAACAATTATACACATGTGACTCAGAAAGCCCCGAACCAACTGGAGCTCACCAATGATCTGCAATTGACCCGTTTCCTACTGTGGAGGTCTACTAGCACGTGTGCCTACAACAAGTAAGGTAAATCCCCAAAGGGATGTCAGTACAAAAGAATGTACTAATTATGTAAGGACATAAGTAACTGCATAAGATATAAGGACTTCAATGAGATCAAGTACAAGTGGGTGAACTATATAGATTAACCACCGTAATATACATGTGTGGAGTCATGTACATTAAATTCATTTCTTTCATTTTTCGTTCATATCATTATCACAATCATTCATATGATCATTCATATAATATCATTCATATGATCATTCAGGATCGCCTCTAGCTAGGCTTCCGCCCCTTTGAGTTGCAACCCGTTCGGGATCGCCTCTAGCTAGGCTTACGCCCCTTCGAGTTGCCACCCATTCCTAATATTCATTCGGGATCACCTCTAGCTAGGCTTACACCCCTTTGAGTTGCCACCCGTACTCAACAAGTATGTATTACTTCAATTCTTTTGTTTCTAAGAGTGATACATTGGTGGTTGTAACATTTTTGGAACTTTGGAACAGTAGTCTACAATTATGGGACACATGAATAACAATTGGTAACAAACCTGAAATGAGATACTTTAAGACATTTTGGAATAGAAACAAGTGCAATGATAATGTGAACAGTAGGTGTTGCAGAAGGGTACGGAAAGAGTATTCTTACATACCTTATCTTCCAAATATGTGACTACAACAATCCAATATGTGAATACCAAAATTCAGCTCCTTTCTTACGTGTTACTCTACAACACAAGTACATAACAAAGCTCACATTAACAACTAACTACCTTACAAGTGCATAAGACGACAACGAGCTACGTGACTGCTATATAGCGTCATTCATCCTTCTACAATACAACTCACTGCATTACCATACCAACAATACCACAACATTCCACACATTGACCAAGACATCACAAACCAATAGCATTTCCCACCAAGTTTATCCTTTACACTTCCTCATTAACACTACGTCATAATTACTTCATCAAGTCATATCAATACCTTTCACAATAACACATTAACAACAATCCATAATTGATATAATCCAACATGCCTCTGAACGACCCCTTAAATTCATTCAAAAGATACCATAAGTTGATAATTGCATCCAAGAAGGGTATAGGGGTCTTGGGGGGTCAAAGAGATGCAAAAACAATCGAAACGGATAACTGGACTGACCTGCGAAGCCACCTGCTCCCGCAGGTGGATGAGGTACATCCGCAGGTGACCATTGCGTTGGCATTTACGCCCGCAAGTGCCCCATCCGCGCGGGCGGATTCCCGTTTCAGCCTCCAGGGGTCATTTTAGGGTCCTTTTTTTGCAATAAATGGCCCATGGCCATAATTAAGCTTCTCTTTTCATATTTTAGGTCAACTTTGATGCCAACGAACAATCATGGTTTCACAACGCACATGAACATCACCAAAACTACATTTTCCTTTCAATACGTCACCAATTCCATGCACAATTTCACAACAACAATTCCAAATGTTATACACAAAGAGAAAGCAAGTTAAGGGCATAAATACATATTACATGTTGATATTTAATCCATCAAATTCACTTCCTTCAATACCACAAGTCTCCTTTCAAGTTTATAAGGCAGAACCCTTTACCGATTAAGCAAGGATAGACTGTTTCACATATAGTGAACTTCTCCACACTTTGTCAACATAACCAACATGATTTATACACCATATCATGCATATAATATATTAAACAATAAGAGTAAACACTTACCAAAGCTTTCAAAAGGATGATCTTGTCCAAGAGAGTGATAGCTTAGGGTTTGTAAGAGATGAGAAATGTTTTGGAAAATTCTAGAAATGGCATGTGTGTTGTAATGAATAAAAATCTGATTTTGTGCCTTATATAGTAGCTCAAGTCATCATTAGCCAAGCATTAATTGTGTTTACTTGGTCAATCTTAAGAATGGGTCATTTTTCCCATTTGGACCATGCCTTTTGCTTAATTTTTGGGCCTTAAATTGAGCCTACTAGCATATTTTAATTCAGCCCATCAAATTAATGCATAATTCACCGACCATCTCATGTTTAAATAATTCCATAAATGTTAAGGTAGTCTCATGGGTTCGGAAATGTACGGGGTGTTACATAGGGTATACATTGTGTCAAACACACCACACCTTCTTATAACAAATTGTCATGTCTATCAATATACCTGAGAATCCAAGATATTATATTTTCTCTTTTTGAGTGAAATCTCGATATCTATTCTCATGAATTAATCACGTGTTACTAGTATCTAAAGGTCTATCTCCTTTCATTAGATAAACCAGTACTACTAGGATGCTCGCATCAAAGGCAATTTATACATGATATATTGAGTATATTTCAATGACTCAAATAAAAAATCCACTTTAGATTCTATTTATTAATCACGATTCTCAATTTATGTATGAATATAATATTACATTATAAAGCTATTCAGAATTTTCTAATAATTCCAAATAAACAAAGTACAAACCATTTTAATGGTAACCAGTTGTTAATTATAAAATTCTCAACATATACAATTTTATATACATGTGCAACAAAATAAGGCTCATGTAAGGAAACTAATAACATCAAAGCAATGTATTTTTAAAACCTGGATAAGAAGATGGGTGGGAATCATTATCCCTTACATGCATAACATGCCACCAAACCCATCTTTTTTTAAAAAAAATTTGTTAAAAATTGTTCAGTAGCCAATTTCAAGAAAGACGCGTAAACCTAATTTGGAGCACAATTACAGCGACTCTACCGCCGCCATACACCCAAAACCAGTGAGCATTATTTGGCCAAGTACACAATGGTCATCTAAGACCAATTTGTTTCCTTGCTGCCAAGCTGCCCTTTACAAGCAATCAAAAGTACTTAACACTTTCATCTACACAATTATTATGTAGATGATTTAAGCAATTTCCAAATTTAATCCAGTAACATAAAAGTTGAAATCTAACTAATAGACATAGTCGAATAACCCATAATTATGTGATCATACTCTGCATCAATCATAACAACATATTTGTGTCTATTATTTCACATATGAACATATATTCTTCAGGTTATCTATTTAAATGGAAGCAAGGCACAGATACCAATTGTTGGAAAACATATGAACAGCGGAAGCATTCCAGAAACATACTACTTACATGAATAATAGATAACACACACGTTTATGCTAGAACACATACGATCATGCTAGAACACATAAACTTGCTAAAATTTAATTCGATAAATACCTCTTGAAGCATGAACACGTATCATAAAGCAAGTCTTTGAGAACGCGGATCATCAGACAAGTCCGACTCCGATTCTGCAGTCTTCTGCAGTGATCCCAAATTAACAACCAAACTCTCTCAATACTTGGGTGGGCAAGAATGGAATAGAAAACTGATTTTTTTTCCAGGTTAGGAGAATCTCTTCTTATAGAGATACTTTTCATAGTTCAACAAGGAACAAAAATCCATTTGTTTTCTAACAAGAAAACAAGTGGTTGTTTTCTTCCTTTTTCCCTAGAAAATAGGATTTTGAGTTCTAGTTAAATATGGGCACTCCAGGGATCACAAAATTAATTACTGAGGCTCCCTATTATGAAAATAATTCAAAATTTTGTTTTGAATTATTCTTACCACAATAAATTACAAATCATTCCACTAGAAATTCGTAATTACACTCCTCTATTTATATTGTGAAATTCCCCATTAAACACTTATGTAATTTCCCATGTTAAGATTACAGATATTAATCAATAAATTAAATTACTGATGAATTCAATCTAATGATTAATTTTCTTTAGAGCACTGCTTAACTTATTTCATTTGTGGAATTCTTAAAATTCACTTGCAAGATTTGACACAGTGAAAACTTATAAGCTTCTAAAAAAGGCATATCATCAATCTTTATACCGAGATATGGATTCTATCAACTAACGTACTATTTCACCAATATATAAAATTATCATCCAATCTATCAGGCATATTGACCCATCTCTGGATATCACCTTTTTAGTAAATCAAAACGATAATCAATATATACAACTCATAATAGTTATATCAAGATTGAGAATATAAGTACATTTAATAGTTTAGAGAATATGTTTTTGCCAGTCATTCTAAAATATCTATCTTTGCTCGGTCTCGTTCAATACATACAAAATACACTAGAACAAGAAGTCAGAACTACACCGTTTCCATAATCAAGATAAATTACATTTAATCTTGTGCTACAATCATACCGATGACTTGTCCAATTTTCATCCTAGATTGTGAACAAAAATCTTTATACTTATAAGAAACGCTGATTTAATCCTCTGTGTATAAGCTAAAATTCTATACACTAAATCATCTACTATATAAGTAAATAGACACATAAACGAATACATGATCTATTAAATCTTTTATTAAAATTTATTTAACAATTTTTCTATAATAAATACTATATCTAAACATATGGTCAATAATATATATACTATGTTAATAGTATATATCCCAGCAATCTCCCCCTTAGACTTTTAACTATCACAATTGTTATAATATACTATATCTACACACATGGTTAATAGTATATATTCTAACATTAGCTATATTATCAATTGATAATAAAATAATTATTTCATAATTTTTTTTTGAAAAGGCTTTAAAAATTAGATTCCAAATAAAAAATATTTATGAAAGGTTTCTTTTTTTTTTATCACGATCCAAAAGTTGAGGTCATGATGGCATCTACCCCGACCCAACCTTGGTAGATAAGACATCACCCAAAAAAGGAAAGAAGATCGAATTAATACACAAAGTAAGATAAACTAGACTTCTAGAACGAAGTCAGGTCACACATATACAGATATAGCGAATGTCTAAAATAAATACCATAACATCCCCAAGAAATAGTGTCATAAGTGTAAAGCATCTAAGTACAACATCTAAAAATTGAATACAAATGTCTGTCTCCAAAAAGTAAATAAAGACAATAAGATAGGAGGAGATCTGGAATCCACCACGGATGTCATGGAGCATACCAGTACCTCGAAGATCCACCAAATCCTACACGAACTCAATCGCCATGTCTCATGCTCGTACAAGGATCTGCACCGAAAGGGCACAATAGGAATGAGTACAATCCACTTGTACTCAGTAGGTATCATAGGCCGACTGAGCAAAGTAGAGAATAATACAAATAAAGAAAGTACTATGAGCACGTCACCTGTAAATAGAAAAGTTTCCAAATAGTAGCTCATACTGTCTCCACTAACAGCTCTAATATACATATATGAAATCAAATAGAAGCATGTATTCATGAAGATAAGTAAAAACTGGCTACACTTCAAGAACACATAAAGGAACACAGAAGATGCATATACAATACACTGAATGATGAAGTAATAGTTTGAAAGCCATCACATGACTTAATGTATACACCTATCGAGCCTCATTGCTCCTAAAATAGGACCCATGGGGGGTTCGCAACCTATATACTATCTCAAAATCTCAACCCACCTCTCCGACTTGTGTTCACGGGTCAAGGTTTTTGTGACAATATCTCACTTTCTTTCAAAATAGTGTTCCTCAATGGTATCGATATCTCATAAATGTATATGTATGAAATAAGGATATAATGCTCACAATCAAATCAATATAAAGAAAACAAATCCACTCAATACGTGTATAAGTGAGCCCAAAATCAACTCAGTAGGTCAATAATTCATGATATCAATTTTAGTTGGGCACCATCAAAATAAACATGAATGTAAGACATCATTAATATCATATTAACCCATAACTCGGGGCGTTTCTAACATGGTAAAGGCAAACAATGCTCAATAAGGCCTATAATATCTATTCAACCCCATGCACGACATCACATTAAGAATAAAGGTATTTAAATGCACAAACAAGGTCAATGATGTCAAATAAAGCCCCCACTCGGGCAACACACAATATATGATGTCATAAGTCAACAACAAAAGGAATATAAGCCCCAACACGGGCACACAACAATAATAATAATCTCAAAATATAATTTCCATAGTTATTTTTCCAAACACATAGCATGCTTTACTTATTTATTAACTACCCAGCCTAGTCTGAAGAAAGTTAAGCCATAACCTACCTCAAAGCGTCGAAATCCAAGCCTAAAGTCCTTCAACATGGAGCCTTCCCCTTTTGAACAGTCTCAAAATGACCTAAAACATATAAATATAACATCCACGCATTAAAAAAAAGCTAATGATACCCATATTGACCATATTTAAGTCGGGTCCAAAACGGGTTCGAAAAATGGGTTTGAAAACGAATGGGTAAAACCAAAATTTTATTTTAGAAACACATTCTCCAAGGTTATAGGTATCTATAGTTTAAAACCCATGAAAAAATGAGGTCCAAATCAAGTAAAAACTATTTTTAAGCTTTACCAATAAAACCCAAAAATTCCATTTCAAAATCGAGATTAAAGGGTGTTTTCGAAGGCATAATCAATAGAAAATAACAGAAAGATGATTTTAGAGGTTACCCATATGAAAATGATGAATAAAACCTAGTGAAATCATCTTTTATGAAGCTTGGAGGTCCAAAAATGGAAGAAAATTGCGAAATGGAGTATTTATACTGTTCTATGAACAGTACCTCACAAACGCGGTCAACCTTCGCATTCGTGAGGGTCAATTCTTGACTGTATTATGAATAGTACTTCGAGTTCAAGGCTAATTCTTCACGTTCTTGAAGGTCCATGACCCAGACCCTCGCATTCGCGACAGCCCGATTGCGTTTGCAAAGAAGGAACGTGTAACACCCCGTACCTACCAAACCCTACTTGACAACATTGAACAATGTTTACTTAAGTGTCGAGATCCAAAAGTATGTATTTTGTAAAGTAATTGATGAGGTAATTGATATTGGTCCTAGTACAAGGGATTAGACCCTCGTGGGAGGTGTAACACCCCGTATGTTGTCGAACCTATACGACTACATGTACATTTATGGAATTAATTAAACATGAGAGATTTGAAGAATTATGCACTTATTTGTTGGGGCTTATATGAGTCTTGAGACATTGGTCCAAATGAGGCCCAAAGATCATAAGAAAGACTTGGCCCAATGGGGCAAAACATGATCCAATCTTCCATTTGACTAATCAACCATGCATTTAATGCCAAGAGATGGATAAGAGTGACTTGAGGGATATATATATATATAAGGACTTATTCATTAAATTGGTGGTCTCAATTAACAATTTGTAATGAGCTAAATGAGGCCCAGAGGGATATGCAAGACATGGCCCAAAAGGGGTAATTAACCCATTCTTGACCCATTCTTGCAAGGCCAAGTCCACAAATCAGTTATTGACCAAAGGTATGGGATAAGGATGACCTTAAAGGTTCTATATAAGCAAAGAAAATCAGATTTTTAATTCACTTGGACACCCATGCTTTTTCTAGAATTTTCTCAAGCCTTTCTCTCTCACACAAACCCTAGGCCTTCATCCTTTTGGCCAAGCTCATCATCTTGCACACTTTGGTAAGTGTTTATGCTTATGATTTAATATGTTATGTGCATTATATGGTGCTTATATGATGTTGGTTATGTTGGTGATGTATTGAGAATTCACTATGTGTGTAAGATGACATGTTTGCTAAATCGGAGGATAGTTTTGTCTTGTAAACTTGAACATGGACTTGTGGTCTTGAAGGAAGTGAACATGATGGAGTTAATATTGACATGTGAGGTGTGATTATAGCACTTCCTTGTTTTGTCATGGTGTATAATGTTTGGAAATTCTATTGTGAAATTGGTTATGGTTTTGGTGACATATTGACCGTAAAGTGTCGTTTTGGTGATGTTATTGTGTGTTGTGAGACCATGGATGATTGTGGATATTCAAGATGATCAAAAATATGTCAAAATAAGTTTGTTTATGATCATGGACCATTCATTGCATAAAAAGACCCCAAAAAGACCATTTCGGACCAAAATGGGCATCCGCCACCGCAGACGGAGGCACCTGCGGGCGCAGACGCAACCGCAGATGCCTATGGCTGCTTACAGAGGGAATATTCACGTGCACCTCAGCCACCTCAGGTGTATGTGGAAGCGCAGGTCAGACCCAGATTTAGTTTTGTGTGTTTTCGTCTCTAGTTGTGTTCCGAAAGCCCCGATACCCTTTATGGATATAATTAGCAACTTGTGATGTCGTTTTAATGACTTTAAAGTATCGTATGGAGGCATGTTGGACTGTATTAAGTGGTTATTGTTGTTCATATGTTATTATGAGGTCAATTTGATAAGAATAAAGGTGATGGAATGATAATGAGAGAGTGTAAAGGGTAAGTGTGGTGTGAAATGCTATTGATGTATGATCTTTTGGTCAATGTGTGTGATGATGTGGGGTTGTTGGTATGATAATGCAGTGAGTGGTCTTGTAAGGGGTGACATGACATTATACGATAGTTATATAGCTCATTGTCATCTTGTACGCCTATTTAGTAACTAGTTGCTAATGTAAGATCCAATATGTACTTGTGTTGTAGAGTGAAACATACAGAAGGAGCTGGACTGTTGTGTTTATATATAGACTGGTGTATTCATACTTGGACGTAAAGGTATGTAAGGTTACTCTCTCTGTATCCTTCTGCATCATATTGATCATATTGACATTATACCTATTCCAGTCCGACATGTCCAAAGGTATATCAGTTCAGGTGGAGATATATTGTCATTCACATATGTACGACTCTTAGACGAATTATGATTTACATATCTCCTATTCATTGACTAAAGTTCCTAAGTTGTCATAATGTGATAAATTCTAAGGAAGCTATCTCAAAGAAAGTAACGATGTAAGGAGAGTCTATTTAGTCTTGAATAGCTTTTCCCAATAATGTCATGTCCCAATAGTATTCACATTGACATTACACTTGTTCCATCCTGAAATGTGCTAAGGTACCCTATATCCGATTATCAATGGTCATTATCAATATGTTTCCTACTCATTGATCAATTGAAAATCTCATGTCTCATATTCATGAGTATTGTTCCAAAAGCCCAATAAGGTTACATTCCAAAGTTCCAATAGTGGTTATATTAAGGTATCTTGTTTCTTGATTATTGTCCAATGGTTGCAATGGTGTTATGTTTCCACTAAGGCTATGTTTTCAATAATGTTTATTTACATGTCTTCTATCATTGGGTATGGTTCCAAAGCTTCCAAAAATGCTATGCCAAAGAAATGTATCAATCTCTCACAAGTGAATGCACCAATCTCTCACAAATAAAGATATCAATCTCTCTAGAGTAAAGAAGTGAAGTAATGCATATGTGGTTAATGATCAAGTATGGGTGGCAGCTTTGGGGGCATAAGCCAAGCTCAACCCGATCCCAGGATCAGGGGGCAGACCTAGAGGCATAAGCCTAGCTCAGACCGAACCTAATAGGGGGCAGCTCTAGAGGTATAAACCTAGATCGAGCCAAACCTGATATGTTGATTTATGGGTGGCAGCTCTAGAGGTAAAAACCTAGCTCGAGTCGATCCCAATATATTGATTCATAGGGTGGCAGCTCTAGAGGCATAAGCCTAGCTCGAGCCGATCCCAACATAACGTTATGTTAGGTAAACCCACTGATAAGTTGGGTCCCGGGTATCACAGTTCACAGGCAAAGATGAATAATCATAGAGGCAAAGAAGCAAAGAAAGTAATGAAAGCAATAGACATGATTCCAAAAGCACATATTGATGGTTTATCCATATTTACTATTTTATTATAGTTGTTTTCCATTGATGTTCATATGTATGTGAAACCACCAATAGAGTGGAGGTATGTTATATTATTCACCCAAATTTCAAGAACCTCTGAGAAGCAAGACTTTTGAGTGGAGGTAACTCTGTGGAATAAAAGGGTATGTAAGGGATAGTATATGAATAATAAGAACATGAGAGAATATTCATAAGTGGCAATGACATAAGAAATATAAGTACATGGTTCATCACATACAGAAAGAGAGTTTATTCACATTGTCTATTTCTCTAATATTTATTCCATTGTTGTTATGATGTTTAATGCAGTGCTTATGAGCCTTACATACTCAGTACATTCTTCATACTGACCCCCTCAGGGGACTTACTTTAAATGCTGCAGGTGCAGGCACTAGTAGACCTCCACTGTAGGTTGACAGTATTTGCAGATTTTTGGTGAGCCCAGTTGATTCAGAACTTTCCAAGTCAGAGTTGTACATTTGTTTGAGGTTGTAAATGTTGTATAAAGCGGGGACTTGTCCCAAATTTAAGTTGGTCTTATAAATGCATCTGTTAGAGGCTTTTGTAGACGTATGTGGGTATATGGATGAAAGAGATGTATGTTCACTCGACTTGATGGCCCTAACGGCCAAGTTTCACATATTGTTCATGTTTTCCATGACTTCCGCCATTGGCATTTTATATGTTATCAGTTACATGAGATAGTACGATGTTCATACGAGGATATGCATATGTACATGGGAAAAGATTGGTTCTCTCAGGCCATATCGGTTTCGGGTGCCAATCACACCTAAAATGGGATTTGGGGTGTGATAAAGTGGTATCAGAGCAGTCGTTCTAGGGGTGTCTACAAAGCCGTGTCTGAGTAGAGTCTTACTTATCAATGTGTTGTGCACCATATTTATAAGTAGGAGGCTATGGGACATTTAGGATGTTGTTTCTTTTCTTCATTCCAGATCGTGCAATAGAGTCAGTGTTGTAAGTGGATTGTATCCGATCATGGTAATGGTTTTTCTTTGGTATAGTAAAAATGTCAATCACAAGAAGAGGTAGAGGCAAAGGTAAGCAGATAGATATGTCTGCCGGTGAAGAAATGAGTAAATCACCACCTGACCAAGCTAGTCAAGGCTATCTCCACCTGTTGGTGCATCTACTAGAATTAAAGGCACATGTCGTATAATGGTATAGTAGATGTTGTGATCATAGATGATTAAGCACTTTGAAAGGTGTTATTAATGAAAGAGGTAATGGGATTTGGAAAGAAAAGGGACATTGCCCTATACAACATGCCATATAAACTTGCCGAAAGTGCATAAAAGAGTTCTATTTCAGGTTGCTCCCATTAAAAATATACAAATTACAGAAGATGTCACTAGGAAGAGCTACCTGTTGCTATTTTAGATCAACAAGTCAGAGAGGTCACCTGGAAAATTGGAGAAATGATGAATCTATTGTGTATATCGTAAGTGTATAGTGAATATGGTGATCATGATACATTGGTTGCCTGTATTAAGTAGGACATGGTAGAGTTGAACGTTATAATGGGTCTGGTTGGCTTCATGTTAGACCACAGTAGAGTGTCGAGCTAAGAAGTTACATTTTCGTTTTTCCATAAAGAATGTTCTTGAATAGAAGGATACTGTCGGAACATCGAGAGGTAACTTTATTGCCTATCTGAAGGCAAAGAAAATGATACTCTAAGGGATATATGTGCTACTTGGTAAAGGTGAAAAAATGCTAATGATTGAAATGAATGAATGAGTGAATGATGAAATGAAAAGTGAATGATGATGATATACCCAAGATAGCATTACGAACACGGTAAGGTTCTTATAAATTCTTAGTATGTCAATTGGGCTAGCGAATACACCCGTAGTTTATATGGATTTGATGAATAGAACGAAGCCATTCTTAGACAAGTCCGTAACAAAGTTTACAGATGTTATGGCGGTTTACTCGAAGATCATAAGGAACCCATGCTAACTAGTTACGGTAAATGTCATAGATTCTTCGTGACCATACGATATAGACACAAATTCTCTAAGGGTGAATGCTGGGTAAACCCCATAGCATTCTTGGGTCACATAGTATCAGATGAAGGAATAATGGACTATATACCAAAGGTAGAAGCCGTGAAGAATTGGCTAAAACCTACAATGCCTACAGCGATTCGTAGTTTTCTTGAGTTTAGCCGGGTAGTACAGAAAGTTTGTTGGAGAGCTTATCTTCCATTACAATACCCTTACCAAGTTAACACAAAGTAACTAAGTTTCGGTGGAATGATGTATGTGAGAAAATTTTGCAAGAGATGAAGGATAAATTGACTCCTACACCTGTACTAGTACCTCCCAAAGGCACATAAGAGTATGTAGTGTATTGTGATGTTTTACAAGATAGTATGGAATGTGTATACATGCAGTATGACAATGTGCTTAAGACAATTGCGTCCACATAACAGAACTTATCCTACATATGATTTTGAGTTAACAGTTGTGACAATTGCTTATAGCAGATGGCACCACTACTTGTATAAAACTTCAGGTGAAAGAATTATAGTGTCAAATATGGTAGAAGTTTCATTGGTATCTGAGAAAAAGAAGAGCAATATGCAAATTCTGTGTTATTCAGTTGAAAAAAATATATGGTAAAGTTCGACAAAGGTGGTTGAGCTAAAGAAATATTTTTATGTATCGGATATATATATATGAGCTAGAGAAATGCATTATGGTAGAAGCACAGCATGCATGGTATTCTATCTAATAGGGAGTGATCAATATGCACCATGATTTGGAAATGAAAGATTTTTAGTGTTGTAATGAGTATGAAGTGGTTGGTTTCTTGTGATGGCACGAATATTGCCCAGCTAAGAAAGTATATTTCCCTTTTCTAACACAAAAGACCATCCTTGAGAGGAAAGGTAAATTTGTTTTCTATCTTGAGAACAGGAAAGCGATGTCCATGGTATACACATGTCAGCTAGTAAGACTTAGTGTGTCCCTGTGGGGTGCACCAGTGTTGTTTGTACAAACGAGAAATGGCACATTGATAATATGTATTGGTTATCGACACCTGGATGAGGTAATAGTTAGAAATATAGAAAGTTTGGGTATACAAGTGAAGTTGGGTACAGTTTTCCATCCCTAAATAGGTGGACAAGCAGAACGTATCATCCAAACACTTAAAATTATGTTACCAGCTTATGCATTGTATTACAAAAGTAGTTGGGGTGACCATCTACCCTTTACTGAATGTACTTGTAATAATAGCTATTATTCATGTATCACAATGGTATCTTACAAGGGTTTATATAGAAGAAAGTTTAAATCCTCAATTGGATGATTAGAGCTAGTGGAACTGCCTTACTTGGGACTAGATTTTGTTCACTAAGCTATAGAGAAGGTTAAAGTGGTACAATAGTAGCTATAAGCTAACACAAGTCATACGCCGAGATCCATTACTTTCATTAAAAATGTACAAGTTATGGAGGATCCTACTAGGAAGGGATACCTATGACTATTCTAGACCGACAAGTGCAAAGGTTCGTAAATAAAGACGTAACTTTTGTAAAAGTTCTTGGAGAAATCAACAAGTCGAGTAAATAACCTGAGAAGCTGAAAAACAAGTGATAAGACCAAGGTACCCATATTTGTCTCAGACAGAAGGAGAAAGTTCAAAAGTGTGGGCGTGGAGAACGACTAAGTAAGCATTTATATGAGTATATGTATAGAGAAGCTAATATAGTGATGCATTTGTTGCCCATGAGAAGATGTTGTCAACATTCGAGGACGAATGTTCCTAAGGGGGGAAGAATGTAACACCCCGTACCTACCAAACCCTACTTGACAACATTGAACAATGTTTACTTAACTGTCGAGAGCCAAAAGTATGTATTTTGTAAAGTAATTGATGAGGTAATTGATATTGGGCCTAGTACAAGGGATTAGGGATTAGTCCCTCGTGAGAGGTGTAACACCCCGTATGTTGTCGAACCTATACGACTACATGTACATTTATGGAATTAATTAAACATGAGAGATTTGAAGAATTATGCACTTATTTGTTGGGGCTTATATGAGTCTTGAGACATTGGTCCAAATGAGGCCCAACGATCATAAGAAATACTTTGCCCAATGGGGCAAAACATGATCCAATCTTCCATTTGACTAATCAACCATGCATTTAATACCAAGAGATGGATAAGAGTGACTTGAGGGATATATATATATATATATATATATATATGAGGAATTATTCATTCAATTGGTGGGCTCAATTAACAATTTGTAATGAGCTAAATGAGGCCCAAAGGGATATGCAAGACATGGCCCAAAAGGGGTAATTAACCCATTCTTGACCCATTCTTGCAAGGCCAAGTCCACAAATCAGTTATTGACCAAAGGTATGGGATAAGGATGACCTTAAAGGTTCTATATAAGCAAAGAAAATTAGATTTTTAATTCACTTGGACACCCATGCTTTTTCTAGAATTTTCTCAAGCCTTTCTCTCTCACACAAACCCTAGGCCTTCATCTTTTTGGCCAAACTCATCATCTTGCACACTTTGGTAAGTGTTTATGCTTATGATTTAATATGTTATGTGCATGATAGGTTGCTTATATGATGTTGGTTATGTTGGTGATGTATTGAGAATTCACTATGTGTGTAAGGTGACATGTTTGCTAAATCGGAGAATGGTTTTGTCTTGTAAACTTGAACATGGACTTGTGGTCTTGAAGGAAGTGAACATGATGGATTTAATATTGACATGTGAGGTGTGATTATACCACTTCCTTGTTTGGTCATGGTGTATAATGTTTGGAAATTCTATTGTGAAATTGGTTATGGTTTTGGTGACATATTGACCGTAAAGTGTCGTTTTGGTGATGTTATTGTGTGTTGTGAGACCATGGCTGATTGTGGATATTCAAGATGATCAAAAATATGTCAAAATAAGTTTGTTTATGATCATGGACCATTCATTGCATAAAAATACCCCAAAAAGACCATTTCGGACCAAAACGGGCATCCGCCATCGCAGACGGAGGCACCTGCGGGCGCAGGTGGCAGCGCAAGTCAGCCCCAGATTTAGTTTTGTGTGTTTTCATATCTAGTTGAGTTCCAAAAGCCCCTATACCCTTTATGTATATATTTAGCAACTTGTGATGTCGTTTTAATGACTTTAAAGTATCGTATGGAGGCATGTTGGACTGTATTAAGTGGGTATTGTTGTTCATATGTTATTATGAGGTCAATTTGATAAGAATAAAGGTGATGGAATGATAATGAGAGAGCGTAAAGGGTAAGTGTGGTGTGAAATGCTATTGATGTATGATCTTTTGGTCAATGTGTGTGATGATGTGGTGGTGTTGGTATGATAATGCAGTGAGTGGTCTTGTAAGGGGTGACATGACATTATACGATAGTTATATAGCTCATTGTCGTCTTGTACGCTTATTTAGTAACTAGTTTCTAATGTAAGATCCGATATGTACTTGTGTTGTAGAGTGAAACATAAGGAAGGAGCTGGACTGTTGTGTTTAAATATAGACTGGTGTATTCATACTTGGACGTAAAGGTATGTAAGGTTACTCTCTCTGTATCCTTCTACAGCATATTGATCATATTGACATTGTATCTATTCCAGTCGTACATGTCCAAAGGTATATCAGTTCAGGTGGAGATATATTGTCATTCACATATGTCTGACTCTTAGACGAATTATGATTTACATATCTCCTATTCATTGACTGAAGTTCCAAAGTTGTCATAATGTGATAAATTCTAAGGAAGCTATCTCAAAGAAAGTAACGATGTGAGGAGAGTCTATTTAGTCTTGAATAGCTTTTCCCAATCATGTCATATCCCAATAGTATTCACATTGACATTACACTTGTTCCATCCTGAAATATGCTAAGGTACCCTATATCCGGTTATCAATGGTCATTATCAATAAGTTTCCTACTCATTGATTAATTGAAAATCTCATGTCTCATATTCATGAGTATTGTTCCAAAAGCCCAATAAGGTTACATTCCAAAGTTCCAATAGTGGTTATATTAAGGTATCTTGTTTCTTGATTATTGTCCAATGGTTGCAATGGTGTTATGTTTCCACTAAGGCTATGTTTTCAATAATGTTTATTTACATGTCTTCTATCATTGGGTATGGTTCCAAAGCTTCCAAAAATGCTATGCCAAAGAAATGTATCAATCTCTCACAAGTGAATGTACCAATCTCTCACAAATAAAGATATCAATCTCTCTAAAGTAAAGAAGTGAAGTAATGAATATGTGGTTAATGATCAAGTATGGGTGGCAGCTTTGGGGGCATAAGCCAAGCTCAAGCTGATCCCAGGATCAGGGGGCAGACCTAGAGGCATAAGCCTAGCTCAGACCGAACCTAACAGGGGGCAGCTCTAGAGGTATAAACCTAGCTCGAGCCTAACCTGATATGTTGATTTATGGGTGGCAGCTCTAGAGGTAAAAACCTAGCTCGAGTCGATCCCAATATATTGATTCATAGGGTGGCAGCTCTAGAGGCATAAGCCTAGCTCGAGCCGATCCCAACATAACGTTATGTTAGGTAAATCCACTGATCAGTTGGGTCCCGGGTATCACAGTTCACAGGCAAAGATGAATAATCATAGAGGCAAAGAAGCAAAGAAAGTAATGAAAGCAATAGACATGATTCCAAAAGCACATATTGATGGTTTATCCATATTTACTATTTTATTACAGTTGTTTTCCATTGATATTCATATGTATGTGAAACCACCAATAGAGTGGAGGTATGTTATATTATTCACCCAAATTTCAAGAACCTCTGAGAAGCAAGTCTTTTGAGTGGAGGTAACTCTCTGGAATAAAAGGGTATGTAAGGGATAGTATATGAATAACAAGAACATGAGAGAATATTCATAAGTGGCAATGACATAAGAAATATAAGTACATGGTTCATCACATACAGAAAGAGAGTTTATTCACATTGTCTATTTCTCTTATATTGATTCCATTGTTGTTATGATGTTTAATGCAGTGCTTATGAGCCTTACATACTCAGTACATTCTTCGTACTAACCCCCTCGGGGGAGTTACTTTAAATGCTGCAGGTGCAAGCACTAGTATACCTCCGCTGTAGGTTGATAGTATTTGCAGATTTTTGGTGAGCCTAGTTGATTCAGGACTTTCCAAGTTAGAGTTGTACATTTTTTTGAGGTTGTAAATGTTGTATAAAGCGGGGACTTGTCCCGAATTTAAGTCGGTCTTATAAATGCATCTGTTAGAGGCTTTTGTAGACGTATGTGGGTATATGGATGAAAGAGATGTATGTTCACTCGACTTGATGGCCCTAACGGCCAAGTTTCACATATTGTTCATGTTTTCCATGACTTCCGCCATTGGAATTTTATATGTTATCAGTTACATGGGATAGTACGATGTTCATACGAGGATATGCATATGTACATGGGAAAAGATTGGTTCTCTCAGGCCATATCGGTTTCGGGTGCTAATCACACCTCAAATGGGATTTGGGGTGTGACAGAACGGATCCAACCCCAACCCGGTTACCCTCCGGGAACACGGTTCCACCATCGTATTCGTGATAAAGGAAAAATTTATTCTCCGTGTTTGCAAAAAGAGGCCTACATTCATGAAGAAGGTTTTATACCTGCATAAAATTCAGCAAACCAGCTGACTTTTGCAAGTTGAAATGTCTCTGAATGGACCCTCGGGATTTGTTTGGGGCCCCATAAAATAAAATAAATATGGTACTAGGCTATTTTCAACATTCCATACTCAATGGAAATGTCAAATGTTTGAAAAATTATCATTTTCAATAAATTAACTCCCAGGACCCCTTTTTGGCAAATTTCACTAGTTTTCCAAATGGAGGGTCAGAATGTAAAATAAACGTTTCAAACCCGAACCAACCCCGCTACTAATCCAAAATATCAATTTTGGATCTAATGGAACTGTTCAAATCTCCATCTGGGATTCAAAATATCAAACATTGACCGAAGTCAAACTAATGGCTTTTAAAGCCACAAAGAGTCTCAAACTCTTCCAAATCATTCCCAAATGCATCGAGGATTGTACCAACCATCCTCAGACCCCAAAATAAATATGTAGCAACTACGGGGAAGGGAAAAATGTATAAATCACATAAAAAGTAAAATTTTGCAATTCAGGTCATTACAATCTTTGAGAAAAAAAATTAAGGCCACTCGTTGAAAGTTCGCTTTAGACCACCAATAGTATTAAGACGACCCTTCGCTCAGTATGTATATATTCTACATTTTAGTATAATATGAACTTTTGGGGTTAGATTAGAGCTTTTTATCAGAAATAATGGGTTTCTTTTTTGCTATGGGTTTTTGCCATCCATAGTCGTGAAGTTTCTATGGATATTATTTTCCATATCTACAGATGATGTCGTAATTATACCAGTATATTTATGAAAAATAGTTAATATATTTCATGTTTTATTGTTTATACTTTGATTTCTACTAGCTCAAATCAGCTTAAGTATTTTTTTGGTTACTTCCTGTTGTATTTGAATGATATATAGTTTTGCGCAAATGCAAGAAGTGGTACACTCTCGGTATGACGCAATCATAATTTTAGAGGTGTAACTTCTTCATATCTCTCATTGATTCTTTTTTGAAGTACTTATTTCCAGGATGGTTCTTTGAGCTCTCTCTCATCTGAATGTTACTATTTCAGATTAGCTTTTCTCTCAATTTTTTCCCCAATCTTCTTCTGGTTATCATCAGATTTCCTAATTTGATGGCTTAAATTCACAGCTAATGTCGTAATAATCTCAATTTCTTTAGTAATAGCTAATATGTTTAGGTGAGATTTTCCATTTTATTGTTTACAACATCTATTTTTTTTGCAAGGAGAAGATATAGAGAATTTTAAGTACGTTTATCTTTAATTTCATTTGGTATAATGTTGGCTGACATTAATTTGATTTTATTTGGTATATTGTTGAACTGGGATGAATTAAAATGAAAAAACATGTTCAATGAGGATTCATATGACTCAAATTAATTGGGCCTACGACATAGTAGTTGATGTAGATAACTGCAACACAACCAATTCAACTTATTTGGAACTAAGATGTAGTAGTTGATATTGATAACTGCAACACTGCTAAGAGAAAACATACTTCTTACCCTCAGGGAAGTTTTCAACTATCATCTAAAGATATAATATTTGGTTTGTGTCACGACCCAAAATAGGAACGTGATGGCACTTGTCACACCCTCCGGACAAGTAAGCCTAACCCAATCCAAAGAACAAGATTTAAAGGGAATCAAAAGCAAAAGTAGAAGAAACAGACGAATCCCAAACATTTATAGAAGAACTAATAATACAAGATACATCACAGGTCTGGTTGTCACAACTAAAAGCCTTTAATATAGAATAATATTGAATAGTCTATATTATCTTAAATGCAAAAATAAGCACAAGATAAGAGAGGGGAGATCCGGTAACTCTGAAGTTTATCAACCACTACCTCAATCTCCGCAAATGCTAACACAGAAAGAAAATGATCTACAAAATGCTAATCTGTCCAATACCTACACGGGTTGCAGAAAATAAGAAAAACAAAACAAAAGCAAGGGTGAGTACGAAAACTACGTGTACTTAGCAAGCATCATCGATAATCAATCCTAATCCAAAGCGATGGCGAGAACCACCATCCCAACTCCTCAAAGTTTCCCAAATAATCTATAACCCACAATTATAGCACTTTATCCTATCAGGGTAACCCAATACAACAGTCAACAGATTTACCAAATACAGGGTAGGCACATCAATCTAGGTGAGTCAACACTATTTATTTCCTGATCAACCCAAAAGAGAAGTCATTTATGAAGAAGACTCACTAATATGATATGTCAGGCTTAATCAATTATAATCAACCAATAATATGGGATAAAAATAGGGAGAGTGTACATATATAAGGGTTTATCTCATGCTACCAAAAGGTGCTGCACAACTATCTCTCCGATCAAGCCACAACCATACCCCACGTCTCCTAATACCTTGATGTTAGGGAATAGGACGAAATTATGTTGAATGCTAGTCTGAGTAATTGGCAAGTAAATAAAACTGGGAGTTTTTTGTAAATAAGTAGTAACAGTAACGATTGCTGATTTTTGGATTTGTAATTAATATGAGAAATACACTAGGATTGTGATCCCCAATGATTCCTTAACTCCACCGGTTGCTGGCAAAACTGTCCCGCTGTGTTGCATGCAAAATCTAACAAGTTAGGTTTATCTAAACGTCTCTCAAACTTGGTTAGACAAATTTCACTCTTCTCCTCTCGGTCTTCGAATGTCGCATTACTAACCCTTGTCCTGGATCTCAGATAACTATCCCTGTTACGGCTCAAGTTATTAGAGGAAGATTGATAGCTTCAAATATCTGTTGTTATTCTCTTTTCCCAATCTCTACCTTTCTCTCGAGCAAGTCTAGAATACAGTCAAGTTTCTAACGTTTGCAGCCGTTAGAAGATCAATTATACTGAAGGTAATAACAATACATGCATTCACACCGGTTCAGAATTGCTTTGCACTTAACCTATTTCCTTAATTTCTCATGGTTCACACAACCCTAGTTGATGGGTTTAACTACTCATGATTGCAAGAACACAAGAAGAATTCAATGAAGAAAACATAACTGTAAACTTACAATAGGAAGAAAACTCTGAAATATTAATATCAATAAAAACCCTAGAATTTGTGTTCCAAGATTACAAAATCAATAATGTAATTATGAACTCAAAATAATGAAAATATCTCTCAAAACAATGCAATGGCAAACCCCTAAACATAGGAAAATATAGGGGTATTTATAGATACAAGGTGAATTCTATCCTAAACAAAATAGAAAAGCAGAGCCGGCACTTTTCCACGGTATCGTGACTTGGTTCCATGTGGGCCCTGCCGTGGAAATCAGGCTACTTCACATAATTGCAGGAGTCGACCTACGACATGACCTATGGCACATAGGTCGACTCACGTGATGTGGGTCCTGCCGTGAGTCACTCCACTGGTATGGACTCGATTCTTGCGTCTTCAAATACTTCGTTCTGGTGCATGATTCTTCCTTTTTGTCCATTTTGCCTTCAAAAACCTATTCTCCTGCAATATAGAATAGAAAACACATCATACCAACCAAACATACCCAAGTTATTGCATATTTTCTTTGTTTTAAGCATCGAAAGTTCCATATAACCATGGCACATCAACACCCTAAACTTAGAATATTTGCATGTCCTCAGGCGAATAAAACAACATAAACACATACGATGCTTAACTAAGAGAAACCTAAGAGACCTACGACAGTCGACTTATTGCTTTTGGCACCAAATTTTTTTCGACCCCTCCTATTTGTAAATCAAAACCACAGTGTGTATACATGCAACATATTATCATGACACAGAAAGGATCAAAGGATGGCATCAGATTATGAACAAACAACTAAGCATATATGCAAATGACATTATCCGAACAAATAGCAGCTAACAATGCAACCCATGTACTCTCATAACAAAGAAGTCCCATACACTCACATTACACCAATGAATATCAAAGTAGGGATTGGATCAAAACACTCTCTCTCACAAAGAAGTTCAAACAATGTGCATGAAATACCATAGGCTTGCCCTTATTTTCTATGCCTTAGTTTTTTAGACAGTTGGACTAGAATCACTATAGGACTTTCATCGGCTTGTAATGTAGGCTTGAGTACGGGTGTGGTACATATGGATATAGTGACTCAACCCTCCTTGTCACTACACTATTTTTGGCTCCACTTTCCAACCATTCTCATTTTATTCTCCCTTAATATCTTTCATTTATTTTCAGATTTTGGGTATGATTTTATTCATACTTTCAAAACACATTTTTTTTCTCTTTTCTCTTTTTCCAATTTCTATTTATTTCACTCATTTTTTTTCTTTCTTCACACCCAAATCTGTTCTCTTTTTCTTTTGCTAATCCCTTCTTCATACCTAAGTTAAACTACGCACCCCTATAATAGCCACCCTCAACTTAGGCGATTTACCTGAGTAGAGGTACACAATGTTGAAGAAGGGAACAGGGCCAAGACAGGTTCATTGTAAGTCAAAACGGGAAGGTGAATAGGCTAATGAAACAAACAGGTCAATTAAGGATCAAAATCGGGATCAAAGAATATTTACTTCATTTGGTCGGGTATTTAGGCTAAAAGTGGACTTATTCAAGAACGGCCTATGATCCTTTCCTAACCACTATCCTATAACCTAGGCAAGACTAACCGGGCAAGTTCTGGATCGCACACACAAAGTGAACTAGGTAATAACCTCACACACACATAGCACAGGGTTACACTATCAACTACTACCTATTCAGTTCATACATTTCTAGCTACCATCATGTTACCTATAATACTAATGTCATAATAAGATCCAACGGCTGTTACAAACTAACATACTACACACACAGTTCAAAACTAAATTTTCAGGAGGGGTGTCCTTTAAACAATCAAAAAGCATTATTATCAAAAACTTATTCAAAACAGGACTGCACTAAGGTTCCCATATTTTTCTCCTAATTAAACATGAAACACATAAATAATATAAATAACCACCTAAACATGTCGTCTCTACTATGATAGCACACTTGGAGAAAAGAAAACACAGCAACAAAAAACCCCAAGTGGTAGTATACCCCTACCCCCAACTAAATAATGGTGCACTGCCCTCAGTGTACAACTATTAATATGATAAGTGTAAGGGCGTGAAGACATACCTGAGGCACGCTAGGCGATGGATGTGGGCCCATCCACAGCAGGATCATCTGTATGCTCTCTGGGCTTCATGCTAGGTGCGTTCGGTGGAGGAGGTGGCTGACTAGAGGATGCACCCTATACTCTCTACTTATGGTCAATCTGACTGATATGGTACTCTGCCTAGGAGTACTTAGTTGCCCTTCATACATCACCCTCAAACTCGTATCCATTATCAGTCTAGCCCTCAGGACTCCATGTCCTCTTGCCTCTAGCAACAGAAGGCTCCTTGTCAGCAAATAAATCCACCTCAAAAATTGGTGCTGAAGGTACCAGTGTAGGTATGGGTGGAATGATAAGAGTATGGCTAACTTCTAAATCTCAAACCTCTGCCCTCAATGCAGCCACCTCCTTAGTCAACCCCGTCAAATCCAAAATATGGGCCTCTCTCAACTAGCTACCCATCCGATGCTTAAAGCTGTCAATCCGCCCATGCAGCTCACGCATAAACTTCTCTATAGTAGAAGTCGTGTGAGCCTTAACTCTCACCTCAGAAGCCTCTATCTACGTCCTCACCTATGGCTTAAGTTGAGATACCAACTTAGCCATCTGGGCCTCTGTGTGAGCCTGTCACTCAATAACCTACGTCTGTCTATCCACTAACTGCTGCAAAAACTCTCGCGAAACTACAACCATGCCAGACAAGGGTGGTGGTGTGGTAGTGTATGTTGCCCCCTCATCAGTTGTGAGGCCTTTGCCCTCGGTAGGTAACCTCCCAGCCTTGGGGTCACTAACTAGTGCTGAAGTGATAACCAGTTCCTCATGATCCACTTGCCCTTCAAAAAGGGTGGCGCCTAATAAAGTAGAGGGCTGAGACCTCCTCTGGGAAATAAAAATAGCACCTCGCTGCTGCATCAATCCTAAATCAGCTATGCAGGTCATGTCAATGGCGTGATCTACTACAGGCATCGTAACCGCACCAGCACTATTATATAGGCCCTGAGTCAGACACAAAAAAGGGATGTTTTTATAGTCTCTAAAGTCGTGCTCATAAATCTCCCTAATAATGTAGTGGGCGATGTTGATGTCATATCTGAAAATGATACTCGCTACCAGAATAGCTCGTTCAAGAGTAAGAGAATTATCTGCACCTGTGGGATCGAGACGGTGTCGTACAACTGATCACCAAAACCTTCTTGTAAAGTGAAGCGAGGACTTCTTAATATCCAACTTCTCAACTACCTATTTTGCATCTACACCATCCTCAGCGATATACTATGCAACCCACTGTAGTATCTCTAAAAGTTGATCGACATCCTTCATTTTATTTCTATTTTTCACCGTCTCCATGCGGTGATCAAACTCAGCAGTACTAGCTGGAACTGGACGTTCGGCACCAAACAAGAACCTGTGGATAGTCTGGTCAGAGATGTCTGCTTTGGTCTCACAAATCAAAATGTGAGTCAATGGTGTTTGGTCTCGATATCGCTGCTCAATTGGTGTGATTAGTTCAATAGAAGAAGTATATGAAGCATAAAACTCACGGACCAACTCTAGACTATATCTACCCAAAGGCTTTGTCATCCACCCAAATCCATAGAGATCAAACACTACCTTAATCTCGGGTAGTGCCTTTAACTCAGCTAACCGATACCAGGGCTCCTTAGTGATACTTTATCTACACACACCCTGCAAAGTACCGCGTTAGCGGCAGGCCTCGACTAGCTACCTACCATTGAAATGGGCACTTGACCACTTTAGCGGGTGCCATTTTAACGAAAGGTGACTGTTTTAATGATCCTAGCCATTTAGGCCAGGCTGCATTAGCGATCAAATGTTGCTTTAGCGGTCATTTAGCCGCTTAATCAGTCACTACTGGGTTAGTCTATAAAAACTCAATTTGCAATTTTCCTCTATTTTTGAGCTTTTGAGCTTTTGAGCTTCAGGATTAAGGGTTTTTGGTCGATTTCTCCACCATTTGAGGTTGGATAATATCCAAAACTCTATTTTCATTATTTTACCTTGATTATGTCGTCTAAAACATCTTTTAATCTCGATTGCAAAATGGTTTTTGAGGGTTCTACCAGTAAAGCTTGAAAATGGTTTTTCTTCAATTTGGACCTCATTTTAGGCTTGTTTTTGCTTGGTTTTTATTGTATATACTCCTATAACCTCGAGGAATGTGTTTCTAAAAAAAATTATAGTTTTACCCCTTTATTTTCAAAACCCATTTTCGAGTTCCATTTTTGACCCATTTCAAATATGGTTAATATGGGTATTAATGACTTTCTTTTAATGCATAGATGTTATATTTGTATGTTTTAGTTGAATCTGAGGTCATTCAAAAGGTGAAAGCTCCATATTGAAGAACTTTGGGCTGGGATTTCATTATTTTGAGGTAGGTTATGGCTTAACTTCTTTCAGATTAAGTTGCGTAGTTAATGTATAGGTAAAGCATGCTATGGGTTAAGGAGAATAGTTATGGGGTTCATCTTTTGAGAATTCATTTACTGTTGTGTGCTCGTGTGGGGGCTTATTTGGTGTTGATGTTGTCTTGACATATCTGTTATTGTGTGTCGCCTGTGTGAGGGCCTTATTTGGCATCATATGGCCTTATATGTGCATTTGGATGCCTTGTTCTAGATATGACACTCGTGAGAGGGCTTAAATTGTTATTATAGGACTTATTGAGCATTGATTGCTTTTATCATGATTGAAATACCCGAGTTAGGGGTTGATATGATATTAATGATGTCTGACATTCATAATTATTCCAACGGTACCCATCTATAGTTGATAATCATGAATTAATGGACATAGTGAGTTGATTTCTGAGCTCACCTATTCATACGTATTGAATTGATTGGAGATCTTCATACTGATTTTATTGCCAGCATTACATCCTCATTCCATATTTATACATTCATGAGACACTAGTACTATTGAGGAACACTATTTTTGAAAGAAAATGAGATATTTTTCTAAAAACCCTTCCGTGTACATGAGCCGAAAAGGAGAGTTGAGATCGAGATTGAGATATGAGATATAGTATATGGGTTGCAAACCCATCATGGATCCTATTGTGGAGTTGCAAACTCGGTAGGTATATACTGTAAGTCATGCGATGACTTTCACCGTTCCACCCCATCTTTATCATTGCATTGCATTTTATTCGCATATTCAGTGATTTCTTAGTTCTTGACTTGCTTCTCTTTTTGTGTATTTCTGTGTATACTCGTGTTGTTTACTTTTGATATTATATTAGAACTGTTAGTGGAGACAGTGTGAGCTACCGTTTGGGAACTTTTCTGCTTGCAGGTTACATGCTCCTAGTCTATTTTATCTATATTATTTTCTACTTTGCTCAATTAGCCTATGATACCTACTGAGTATAAGTGAACCTGTACTCATCCCTTTTGTGCACTTTTGGGGCAAATCCTAGTATGAGCGCTATCTGCGGAGGATGATTCATGCAGTGGTGTCTGGTGATTCGAGGTACTGACACACTCTATGCCTTCAGAGTCGATGTTATGACCTCCTCTATCTTTATTGTCTTTATTTTGGATTCAAAGACAGAGTTGGTATTATTCAGTACTCGGTTGTATTTTAGATGCTCTACACTTGTGACACCAGGTCTTTGGGATTTATGTATTTCTTTCTGTTTTTCGCTAATGTTTGTGAATGACTTGGCCCTACTTCGTTCTAGATGTATCGCTTGTTCTTTTCCTTTCTTATTTATATCGTCATTGTTTCTTTTGGGATGATTGTCTTACTTATCAAGGTTTGGCCGCGATAAGTGCCATCATGACCTGGTTTTTAGGAATTGACAACTGATGACGGTGATTAATTTTTCTACATTGAACATTTCATGATTCGATTATTTATTTATTAACATTTGGTACAATTTTTTGATCCTAATTCTTTCTCTTTTACTTTTCTTATGATTGCATAGATGTGTTGAATGATTTTTAGAGCTTCAATTGTATAGGTGAGTAAATAGTCTTAACTACTTAATGGTGAGGCTTGACCTATAGTATTTTAAAATTTTAGAAGCTTATTTAATATTATATAATATTCACATTTACTTCTTGTTTTCTGGATGTAGTGACAGTTTTCTACAAAACATTGACATTTTCTTTGTGGAGGCTTTGTTGCTCACTCAACTATACACATCAACAGAGTTTATGACCATATATAATTTAAGTAGATGAATTGAGGACGAGAAAGGATGAAATAAAGTCATGTAGTAATAGGCAACTTACTGTAGTGGTTATTTTAAGTGTTCTCTTTCAAGGACATATAGAGAGGGGTGAGGGAAAAAATAAATTTCTTTTTAGTATTTTAGGACCTAATTCTTGCATCTACCGATTTTTATTGAACTTTCTAAAAAATAACTCAATTATTTTGTTTGTTAATGCACTAGAAATTGAAAAGGAAAGAAATTTTGAATACTCAAATAAATGTGGTTGGGTGAATGATTTTAGTCTTATATAGTCTGGTAGGATTGTATTAGTTGCAAAAATAGTTTGAAAAATACTTTTACCCCTGTTACTAAAGGTTATAAATTTCTTCAACAATGCTACCCTAAGAATGTTGATAAGAGAAAAAGCTAAGCGTTATACTCACTAATGATTTTTCATTCATGTCTTTTCACCCCTCATTGTTTTTGTTACTCACTAATGCTTTGACAGATTATCAAAATGGTTAAAATTCTTATTTTGGTCCCATGTAAAGCTTACCTCTTATAACAAAACTAGGAAGCATGCCTTAAGTTTCTTATTCAAGCCAGTGTTATCAAAGGCGCGCTTAAAAATGCTTAAACCCTATAGTGAGGCTCAAAACGTGTTGAGTGCTTCACCTCGTTTAATGTGCGCTTTAGTGTGGTAGTCAATTTTATAAGGCATACTTTTCCTTGCCAGTGAGCCTCTTTTGAAGAGATGACACTAAACCATTGTTATTTCACTTTATTGTAATTTTTTTTTTAGTTTTTTTGTTCATATATTTGTCATTTATGCTTATAATTATTAATCTTAGGCTAAACATATATATTTGCTCTTTTTATCCCGTTACACTTTTTTTCATTAAAGTCCACTCACATTTTGTGGTTAAAGCCCCGACAAACCTTAGATCTTAGTCAATGTGTTGAGGTTCAAAAAGTACACATGACTTACCCGACCATAATAAATTTTGTACTATTGTGGTTGAAGAATTATGGTTTGTTTTCTTAATTTTTGAAAATTAAATCTTAATTTTTTATTTTTATTAACTCTCCCTAGGAGCTTCCACCCTTTCCCCTCATTTGGTGATTCAAACCCATGACCTTAAGGTTGGAGGTTGAGGGTGCCACTTGAGCAACCCCCTGTTGTCAAATCTTAATTTTATGTTCCTATTTGCAGCTCACAAAATGAGTTCTATGTTATTCATCAATGTGGGGAAATCATGTATAATAGAAATGCCAAGGTTGGAAAGGATTGTTGCCACGATTACTTACTCTACAACATTGGTTAGGAAGTCTTTCATCCAAAGAAGTAGTTGATTTTTTATATCTTATTCATTCCTGTGCTGCCTGCTTAAATCAAGATTTTCAATTTCATACATAGTATATCACTTTACAGTAGCAAATAGTTCATGGGGATAACTTTACACATCAGATCGGCAGCTTGACAACACATTCTTAAAAAGACAACGTTGTCGAGTACATCACCTTGGTCTCTCGTACTTTTTATGTCCAACTTTAGATCAGGGGCAGTGGTTGATATACTCAGATAATATGATAAAGTTATTTGTAATATCCAGCTTTATAAAACAAAGTTGATATATGCATTAAATTGTACTACTCTTTTCTGCTATTGTGATGGTGATTTTTATCACCAGATAACTATTCTATGTAGAAACAATTAACCAAGTAAGAGTGTGTGTGTGTGTATATATATATATATATATATATATATATATATATATATATATTTGTTAAAATACAAAGTTACCAAAACTACTTTTACTATTACTACTTTATTACTAATATAATATAATAATTAATAGTATATAGAAAGTGAGCTTGGTCGGCAAGCTGGCAGGACAATATCCAGTTGCTTCCCCAAGCCACTTATATATATTAGTAGATACAACAACCATAAATTACTCTTTCTATACCATTTCATATGACACAGATGAAATTTTGGGGAGTCAATCAATTTTTTCGTACGACTTTAAATATTTAAGGTTTTAATTATTATGATTTGTGGTATCATTTACATAATTATCAGATATTACATATTAATAGCTCTATCCCAATTTAGGTCACCCCGATGGAATTTGGAGAGTTAATTAATTTTTTTACATATTTTTTTATATTTTAAGTTGTTAATTATTGTGATTTATAATACTTTCAACGTAATTTTCAAATAATATATGTTGCTCCTCTACTCCAATTTTTAATTTATGTGACACTGATAGAATTTGTCATTTGAAGAGTCAATCAATTTTTTTTATATGTCTTTTACCTATTTTAAATAGTTAATTATTGTGATTTATAATACTTTCATTTTATTTTCAAATAATATTTGTTACTTCCTCTGGCCCAATAATAAAGCTTAGAGCCGACATGTGTGCTTACCAGTAAATAAAATAAGGATATTTTGGACTTTTAATTTATGTCACTTAGCTGTCTTTCATATTGAACAACCACGTTGCCCATCGTCTTCTCCATCTTTCTTTATTATACAACCTTCTCCTTCTTTTCTTCTTGGAGTTGTTAACATTTAAGCTCAAAGTGCTCTAATGGACAAACTCTTCCTTGTCATTTTTTTTTTATCAATTTGGGTTCTTTTCATAAATGTATGGATGTATGCTTGTGTTGTTGGTGTCACGGATTTTTTCTTTTTGGATCTAATAGGTTTGCCCTTTTTTTTTTTTACCTTCCCCTTCATATTTTTTTCTTACACCCACAACATGTAACACCATGGTGGTTGTCTCCTCTCTCCACTCCTCTTCCTCCTCTATCTATTGCAACTCAATCTCTTCATCTCCTCTTTACTTTCGACGTTTCTATACATTAGCAGCTTCCCACTCTAATGGAGCCATCTTGCTCGTCAAGGCTTATGTGGATGAGACAATAAATCCAGTTTCTAGATCCGCTAATAAGGTCATTGGTACCCTCCCTATTTTTTGTTTTACTATATCATTGTGAATAAGGAAGGTGGTGTTGGTGGCAATTTTATCAATTTTTCTAAATTTAGGAGGCGTATCGGTAACAAGTATTCCATTAATGATCAGGAGCTTTTTATGAATTTTGAGATCTAGCCTATTTGATACCTTCGTATTCGAGAATGAGCAAATTTGTTATAATGACCTTCCAGGTTATTTTCTTAATTTCCACATATTTTCAGTGTTTTGAGCCTTTCCACAGTGGCTACAAGTCATTTATGACTTGTCAAAACTGTCGATTCAGTTATCAGATAGTTCGTTTGGATTTTAGGCTCAATTTCCTGTTTTGGAGCTTTCGTTGTTAAGGAATTGGTCTCGGTCCAAAATTCCTAGTAAATGAACTTGGATGGAAATTCCAACAGCGGTATCAGCTCTGGAACGTCGATTTTAGGCAAGGGGACCCTTGGTCCAGGTCCCGGGGCTTCTAGAATTGTTTTGGGCTATTGATCGGAAGTTGGTTAAAAAGACCCTTTGGGTGTGGAAATCACATTTGATCGACACGACCTAGGATGGAAATTTTGAAGACGTTGTTGAGTCCAGAATGTCAAAATTCGGGAGGTAGCATAGTTCTTTTGTGCTCACGGGATTCCAAATGAGTCCCGAAGGATCGATCGGAGACTTGGCATCTTGGCCAAGTGCTGATGCTGCTGTTGTTGGTGCCATCTCCATGACGATGCCTTGGCCGCGTAGGCAATGTCGCCTTACCGTGCCTTGGATCGCCTAGGTGAGTAGGCTGCCTTGGCATGGCCATCGCCCAAGCAAGGCCTTGGCCGCCTAGGCGAGGCCTCCTGGGCGATCCTTGTACCACCTTGGCACTGAGGCTGCCTTGGCATGCCATAGCCTTGGCCAATCCTTGGCTGCCAAGGCGATGCTGCCTGGTCGTTGCCTAGTGCCGCCTAGGTGATGGGGCTACTTTGTTAAAAGCTCAAGCCCCACGACATTTAGGGAATTTTCTTGAGATCCCTTGGGAGATTGGAAATCAGATTGGGATCACTAGTTTAAGGCCGGGGATATTACGGGGATATAGAAGTGACTTTACCTCATCCGAATCTCGTGAGTTCTGAGCTCCTTTTTTCTTAATTTTTCTATTTTTAATTCTTGAAACCCTCTTACGTTGAGGCTGATTTTGGCAAGATAATGAGCTCGTTTTGTGCTCAAATTTTGGGCACAAGTTCCTTGAGTCATGAGGGACCTATTGAGGGATCTAATTTTGGGATTCCATGCATGGGTCCCACGGGTCCATTTTAGATCCAAATTTTGGCCCGGAGCTTTTTATAGCAATATGGGTATCGGTTTACTCCTATTAACGTGTAGATTAAGATTTTGATAGTGCAATATCATTTCGGGATCGTGGATCAAAAATGAGCGATTTGTGGACAGTTCAAGAATGCTGTTAGACTACGAGGTAGGCTTCGGTCTACTTTTCTCTATGAGATTGTGTATTACATAGATTGTATGTTAGGTAGGGATTATTGGATCAGATTATGACTAGTATATCATGACTTAGTCTATTTAGGCAACATGGGATATAAATGTGATTCGAACCCTAGCCTAGGATACCCGTTATGTCCATAGAATCCTATTGCCCTTGATTATAAGTATGTTAACCATAGTTTGATGTAAAGGATCCTTTAATGTAAGACTTACCATTTAACTTAGTAAATTGGATGATATTTTCCCCAGTTAGATCCTTCTAGTGGCATTATGCCTATAATTACCATAGTGTCTTGGATTATGGTGCTTTTAGCATGCTAGTTATGTATTGTTGGGTCCAAGGCCATGGTTACAATATCAGTTGGACTCTAGATGAGTATTTTACCCTTAAAGATGGCATGATTCTAGTTTATAGAAGCTTAGGCGCTTATGGTTGTATTGTTTGGATACTAGTGATGGCATGCATACTTTTAGGCGCATTTATGCTCGCTTAGTGGTACGATTCCATCCAAAACCTTAATTTTTACTATTGTTTTCTAAAAAGGAATTTATTTCCACTTTTCGCTTTTAAATCAGATTCTTTTACAACAAAATTCATACCACATTATTTAATGAATAATGAGCTTTGAAACTAAAAATGTTATTTTGGAAATTAGACCAAGGTTAATTCTGGTCCGTTATTAATCCACTCTTTACCACTACTACTTACTTCGATCGAGAGAGATTCCGACCCTTTCTACGTTATTATGTTGAAATAGTCCTGAACTTGATCTTAGGCAATAGATTTATAGACTTACACTCTTTTAGTCAAGGTTCAAGTCCGTGTACTTATTATACTTATATATGTCTCCGGTACTGGTCGGAGTAGATTGATTATGATATTTATTGGAAGTCTTGGTTCGAGACCAGGCAGTGTATACGGATATCCCAATTCCCCTATGGGCCCCTTTGTCCGTGAGCCACAGTACCAAAGAAGGATGGTCGCCGTAGGTTCTGCCTTTGCGAGCTATTGAGCTGGAGGAGGTGTATACACTTGGTACATTATGGCACCTGGATTGGATATGGTACTATTTGTTTATATTGCATTCATTCATTCATATGCATTGCTTATCACCAGTATGATTGTTTGGTGATTATATATATGTAACACCCCGTACCTTCCCAACCCTATGTGACGACGTTGACTAATGGTTACCTAGGTGTCAAGAGCTATAAGTATGCATTTGGTTATGTTAATGATGAGGAAAATTGAAATTTGGCCTCGTATATGTGGTTAGACCTTCGTAGGAGGAGTTTTGGGATTTTTGTGGAGCATTTGTGGGGTTAAAAACGAGGCGCGGAGGACCTCCAAACAAAGAATATTAAAGGTAATAAGTTAAAGAATAGGACTTGAAGTATCTAACCAAACCCGCGAAGAAAAGTCAAAAAATGAATTTTTCAAAAAAATTAAGGATGGGGAGCGCCAGAGGGCGTGCCAGGCCGCTCTGGGCTAAAAAAGCGCGCCCAAGGGCGTGCTAGGGTGGTTTTTCCATTTTTCAAAAGTTGAGAATTTTTCTTAAGTCCCAAGGGTGCCCGGGGACGTACCGGGCCAATTTTTGTCACGTTTCTTCTACAACCACAAGCATATACATGGAATGATTGAAATATTATATTGGTGTGGTAAAATTACTCGTGAATGAATTTGACATCAAAATGACGGTTTCACCCTTGTAGTCAAAATAAGCCATACGTGGCTAGAATCGTTTGTTTTTGGGATCGAGGCTACAAATATGAATCGCGTGACTGGTAATATCGTCGTAACGCGTATGAAATGATTTAAACATGAGAAATTATTGATTTTATTGGGTTAAGTGAATTGGGCTCAAAAAGGGCCCAAAATGAGACAAAAGACATGGGCCTAACATGGGTCAAATGACCTATTCTTCTTTGACTAATCAATCATTGAGCAAGGGACTTCAAAGGCCTATAAAAGGGGGAAAAAATCAGATTTTTAATACAAAACAACACAAATGCTTTTCTATCTTTTTCTTGAGAATTCTAGAAAACCCCTTTGGGCTCTTCAAACCCTAAGCCATCTTTGGAGCAAGATCATCATTTTCCAAGCCTAGGTAAGTGATTATTCTTATGGATTAATATATTATATGCATGGAAAAGTATGTAGATCATGTTGGTTATGCTTGGAAGTGTTGAACATGGCACTTTGTGTTTTTGTAAAAGATGTGCCATCTATGGAATTTAAACTTGAAATATGACTTGTGACTTTGATGAAAGAGCATGGTATGGATAAAATATGAACATGTATGGTGTGATTTTCTTATTAAACTTGTTATTTTGTTATAAGTGTAAATTATGGGATTTTTGCCGATTTGTTGTTGTGAAATGTATTGGAGTGAATTGGTGGGATTATTTGTGATGTGGTGTGAAGGAGAAAGTGTAAAGGAGAAGTTTTGTGGTGAAATGTTATTGATTATCATGTATTGGTCAATGTATGGAATATTGGGAAATTATTGGTATGATAATTTCATCAATGGTTTTGTCAAGGGGGAAATGGCATGTTTAAAGGCAAACATGTAACTCATTGACGTTATATACATTTGTAAGGTAGTTGGTGGTTAATGTAAATCCCGTTATGTATTTGTGTTGTAGAGTGAAACATAAGGAAGGAGCGGGACATTGTATGCACATCTAAGGTTGTATATTCGTAGTAAGAATACAAGGTATGTAAGGTTACTCTGTCCGTATCTTTCTGCGACAAATAGTATCTACATTGATATTATGCTTGTCCTATCCCGAAATGTGCTAAGGTATCCAACATCCGGTTATCAATGGTCATTATCACATAGTTACTATTCATTGATCAATTGTGAACCACATGTCTTATATTCATGGTTAATGTTCCAAAAGCCCAATAAGGTTATGTTCCAATGTTCCAATAGTGATTACACTCATGTCTCTTGTTCAAGGATAATAGTCCAATGGTTTCAATGGTGATATGATTCTAATAATGTTATGCTTCTCACAATGTTTATTTACATGTCTCTCACTCATTGGTTAATGATCCAAAGCTTAAAGTAAAGTTGTAACTATCATTGTATCAATCTCAAAGTAATGAATAAAGTAATGCATATATGTGGTCAATGATCAAGTATGGGTGGTAGATTTGGGGGCAAAATGCCTAGCTCAAGCCGATCCCGAGATTATTGGATCAGGGGGAAGTCCTAGGGGCATAAGCCTAGCTCGGACCGATCCTGACAGGGGGCAGCTCTAGGGGTAATAACCTAGCTCGAGCCGAACCTTATATATTGGTATGGGTGGCAGCTCTAGAGGTAATAACCTAGCTTGAGCCGATCCCAATATGTACTGATTCATGGGTGGTATCTCTAGAGGCATAAGCCTAGCTCGAGCTGATCCCAACATAACGCTATGTTATGTTTAAAACCCACTGTTCAGTCGGGGCCCGGGTATCACAGGTCACAGGCAGAGATGAATAACCATAGAAGCAAAGTACAAAGAAAGTAATGAAAGCAATATACATGGTTTCCAAAGTTTAGTATAGTGACTTATCCATATTGGTTATGCATTTGAAGTTGATTTCATTAACATATTTCTATATCATACAAGTTTCATATGGCCTTACATACTCAGTACATTCTTCGTACTGACCCCTCTTGGGGGATTTACCTTACTTGTTGCAGGCGCAGGTACTAGTAGGTCTCCACAGTAGGTTGCCAGTTGTTGCGGATCATTGGTGAGATCCAGTTAGCTCGGGGCTTCTCCGAACCACAGTTGCACATATGTTTTGGTGTTGTACATGGTGTATAAAGCGGGGACTTGTCCCAACTATAGGTTGCTATGTTCACGTATTGGTTAGAGGCTTTGTATACATATGTGGGAAGATGAATGTAAGAGATGTGTGTTCTGTTTGACTTGACGGCCCTAACGGCCAAGTTTCATATATTGTATACGTTTTCCATGGCTTCCGCCTAGGTGCATGAAGTATAATAAGATTCATACTAAAATATGCTTGCGAGTGAATAGGAGCAAAGAATTATAGTGTATAATGCGGCAGAGCCTTCATTTGTAACTGAGAGAAAGGAAGACAACATGTGAATCCTAGTTCCTTTGAATTGAAAAAGAAACATGGTATGCGGATTCTATGACAAACGCATTTGATCCTACGCAAGAGGGTATATACAATATTGAAATCTCCCAGTGTGGAAAAAGTCTATGATCAACATAGGCTTCATCACAAGTTTGCCTTGTACATTTCATCAATTTAATTCGATGTGGGTGATGGCTGACATGCCTTACCAATTTAGTACACATTTTACCTGTCAAGATTACTTATACAGCTGAATACTATGCAAAGTTGTGGGTTAAGAAATAGTATGAATACAGGGGACTCCAATTGCTATTGTATTAGTCATAGGAGCTCAAGTTACTGTATACTATTGGAAAGAGTGTGGGAATCCAAATAAAGTGAAAATCCTCAGACAAGATGGATAAGCAGAACGCACTATATAAACATTCATGAGCTTGCTATTAGCACTTTAACAGCAGTTAGGACGATCATTTACTTCATGCGTAATTTGCTTACAATAGGAGTTATCGTGTGAATATCAAAAGGGCACCTTATGGAGCGTTATATGGAAAGAAAGAGAAATTGAGTCCATGATATATAGGTCATATGAAATTATCAAAAGAATTCTAGATCCACAAGTAAAGAGGTTGAGGAATAAAGATGTAGCGTCCGTACAAGTCCATTGGAGAAATCAACAAGTAGAGGAGATCACAAGGTAAGCTGTAAAAACAATGAAATCGACGTACCCATATTTGGGTCATACAGAAGGAAAATTTCAAAGTACGAAAGTGATGCAATAACAAGTAAGTATCTATGAGTATTAAGCGTCTATGTCTACATATGCTAATATAAATATGCCTTTGTTGTAATTGAAACGATATCGTTAACATTCGAGGACGAATGTTTCTAAGGGGGGAGAATGTAACACCCCGTACCTTCCCAACCCTATGTGATGACGTTGATTAATGGTTACCTAGGTGTCAAGAGCTATAAGTATGCATTTGGTTATGTTAATGATGAGGAAAATTGAAATTTGGCCTCGTACATGTGGTTAGCCCTTCGTATGAGGTGTTTTGGGATTTTTGTGGAGCATTTGTGGGGTTAAAAACGAGGCATGGAGGACCTCCAAACAAAGAATATTAAAGGTAATAAGTAAGTTAAAGCATAGGACTTGAAGTATCTAACCGAACCCGCGAAGAAAAGTTGAAAAATGAATTTTTCAAAAAAATTAAGGATGGGGCGCGCCAGAGGGCGTACCAAGCCTATCTGGGCTAAATATTTTATCCCATAGGCATCAAGATAGCACGCCCAAGGGCGTGCCAGGGTGGTTTTGCCATTTTTCAAAAGTTGGAAATTTTTCTTAAGTCCCAAGGGTGCCTGGGGACGTACCGGGCCGATTTTTGCCACGTTTCTTCTACAAACACAAGCATATACATAGAATGATTGAAATATTATATTGGTGTGGTAAAATTACTCGTGAACGAATTTGGCATCAAAATGACGATTTTACCCTTGTAGTCAAAATAAGCCATACGTGGATAGAATCGTTTGTTTTTGGGATCGAGGCTACAAATATGAATCGCGTGAGTGGGAATATTGGTGTAACTCATATGAAATGATTTAAACATGAGAAATTATTGATTTTATTGGGTTAAGTAAATTGGGCTAAAAAGGGGCCCAAAATGAGACAAAAGACATGGGCCTAACATGGGTCAAATGACCTATTCTTCTTTGACTAATCAATCATTGAGCAAGGGACTTCAAAGGCCTATAAAATGGGGGAAAAATCAGATTTTTAATACACAACAACACACATGCTTTTCTATCTTTTTCTTGAGAATTCTAGAAAACCCCTTTGGGCTCTTCAAACCCTAAGCCATCTTTGGAGCAAGATCATCATTTTTCGAGCCTAGGTAAGTGATTATTCTTATGGATTAATATATTATATGCATGTAAAAGTATTTAGATCATGTTGGTTATGCTTGGAAGTGTTGAACATGGCACTTTGTGTTTTTGTAAAAGATGTGCCATCTATGGAATTTAAACTTGAAATATGACTTGTGGTTTTGATGAAAGAGCATGGTATGGATAAAATATCAACATGTATGGTGTGATTATGCTATTAAACTTGTTATTTTTTAAAA
Source organism: Capsicum rhomboideum (assembly GCA_031232105.1). Taxonomy (NCBI): domain Eukaryota; kingdom Viridiplantae; phylum Streptophyta; class Magnoliopsida; order Solanales; family Solanaceae; genus Capsicum; species Capsicum rhomboideum. Next base: position 52,360,904 of record CP124708.1, on the reverse strand, counting down.
AGTGTAAATTATGAGATTTTGACCGATTTGTTATTGCGAAATGTATTGGAGTGAATTGGTAGGATTATTTGTGATGTGGTGTGAATGAGAAAGTGTAAAGGAGAAGTTTTGTGGTGAAATGTTATTGATTACCATGTATTGGTCAATGTATGGAATATTGGGAAATTATTGGTATGATAATTTCATCAATGATTTTGTCAAGGGGGAAATGGCATGTTTAAAGGCAAATATGTAACTCATTGACGTTATATGCATTTGTAAGGTAGTTGGTGGTTAATGTAAATCCCGTTATATATTTGTATTGTAGAGTGAAACATAAGGAAGGAGCGGGACATTGTATGCACATCTAAGGTTGTATATTCGTATTGAGAATACAAGGTATGTAAGGTTACTCTGTCCATATCTTTCTGCGGCAAATAGTATCCACATTGACATTACGCTTGTCCTATCCCGAAATGTGCTAAGGTATCCAACATCCGGTTATCAATGGTCATTATCACATAGTTACTATTCATTGATCAATTGTGAACCATATGTCTCATATTCATGGTTAATGTTCCAAAAGCCTAATAAGTTATGTTCCAATGTTCCAATAGTGATTACACTCATGTCTCTTGTTCATGGATAGTAGTCCAATGGTTCCAATGGTGATATGGTTCTCATAATGTTATGCTTCTCACAATGTTTATTTACATGTCTCTCACTCATTGGTTAATGATCCAAAGCTTAAAGTAAAGTTGTAACTATCATTGTATCAATCTCAAAGTAATGAATAAAGTAATGCATATATGTGGTCAATGATCAAGTATGGGTGGTAGCTTTGGGGGAAAAATGCCTAGCTCAAGTCGATCCCGAGATTATTGGATCAGGGGGAAGTCCTAGGGGCATAAGCCTAGCTCGGACCGATCCTGACAGGGGGCAGCTCTAAGGGTAATAACCTAGCTCGAGCCGAACCTTATATATTGGTATGGGTGGCAGCTCTAGAGGTAATAACCTAGCTTGAGTCAATCCCAATATATACTGATTCATGGGTGGTATCTCTAGAGGCATAAGCCTAGCTCGAGCTGATCCCAACATAATGCTATGTTATGTTTAAAACCCACTGTTCAGTCGGGGCCCGGGTATCACAGGTCACAGGCAGAGATGAATAACCATAGAAGCAAAGTACAAAGAAAGTAATGAAAGCAATATACATGGTTTCCAAAGTTTAGTATAGTGACTTATCCATATTGGTTATGCATTTGAAGTTGATTTCATTAACATATTTCTATATCATACAAGTTTCATATGGCCTTACATAATCAGTACATTTTTCGTACTGACCCCTCTTGGGGGATTTACCTTACTTGCTGCAGGCGCAGGTACTAGTAGGCCTCCACAGTAGGTTGCCAGTTGTTTCGGATCATTGGTGAGCTCTAGTTAGTTTGGGGCTTCTCCGAGTCACAGTTGCATATATGTTTTGGTGTTGTACATGATGTATAATGCGGGGACTTGTCCCGACTTTTAGTTGGTTTTGGTAAATATCTATGTAGAGGCTTTTGTAGACATGTATGGGTCTATGAATGTAAGGTGGTATATGACGTTTTGACTTGATGGCCTCAACGGCCAAGTTTCATATATGTATATATATATATATATATATATATGTCCCATGTTTCATGTTTTCGTATTTCGCCTTTCATGTTCTTACGTAATGGTGGTGTTGCCTATGACATGCATATGAATGAATATAAGCAAAGCTTAGTTCTCTCTGTCCATGTCGACTACGGGTGCAAATCAGTCCCGATGGGATTCGGGGCGTGACAATATATTAGCCTTATAGGGGTTGTATAGGTATAAGCTATGATTGCTATTTGTTGAGTGTTGGCTTGAACCTTCCGAGCTTATGGGGGCCCGGTTAGGTATTGTATGTTCGGACTAGCTCGTTACTTTACTGTTGGTTTTTATCGTTGATTCATGGCAGGATGATTATGCACTGGTACCCGAGGTTGTTGGTACATTTCTTAGTTTTTTTTCTTATCACGGTAAAATACGTTATTGTCTGATTACTTCATGATTAGAAACTTTGGTTAGAGGCCTTGATTATGCTAGTATTAGTTCCCTGCTTGGTTATGTTCCTTGAAAGGTTAGGTTGACTCTCTCAGGTTATTACCTTTGAGTTAGTCCTATATGTATATGTATATATATATATGGAATTACCGTATATCCCTCTCTTCCTTTGTCTATTCATATCGTATATGTATTTTTTGGCCATGTATACTACTATATATCCTTTTTTTCACTCTTTATTGGTATATTGTCTAGTGATATACTGTATTGTAATGTTGTTCCCAACTATTGTTACAATAGGATAGTGTATAATTATTGCTCCATTAGCCTAATTATGCTTAGTTTTCCTGGATAGTTGCCTGTGGGTTATATTCCTGCTTTATATGTTGTCTTTGGAGATCAGTTGGCCGATGCCTACTGAGTACCACGTGTTTGGTACTCAAACTACCCTTTTGTAGCCTGCAGATCATAGTATGAGTTCTCACCATTGACGTGTGTATTGTGTAGAGCAACTATGGATTAGAAATTTGGAGCTCCTGACGTTTGTAGTATTCCTACTCTCCCTCTTATTGATTAGACTGATCTTATTTTGTATTTTAGAGACGGCTTATACTTGTATTTATTCTGTATTTCACTTTGTACTCCCATAGTATTAAAAGATCTTGTACTGACTTCACCGGGTCTTAGGATTGCTTTATATATAGTAGTCTCTTTATCAATTTCATTTCGCTGCTTTCTTTCCTTTCTCTTGATAGTCCATTATTAGCTGTTTCGAATTATGGGTTGGCTTACCAACTGGTTGGTTATAGTAGGTGTCATTATGACCTGAGAAATTGTCACGCCTCGAATCCCATCGGGACGGACTGGCACTCGAAACCGATATGGCCCGAGAGAACCAATCTTTGCTCATGTACATTCGTATGCATATCCTCGTATGAATCTTATTATACCTCATGCAACTATGCGGAAGTCATGGACATGGAAACATATGTTATATATATATATATATATATATAAAACTTGGCCGTTGGGGCCATCAAGTCAAAACGGACATTCATCTGTTACATTCTTATACCCACATATGTCTACAAAAGCCTCTAACAGATGCATTTACAAGACCAACTAAAGTCGGTACAAGTCCCCATTTTATACAAGATTTACAACATCAAAACAACTGTACAACTGTGACTCAAAAAGTCCCAAACCAACTGGGGCTCACCAAAGATCTGCAAATACTGTCAACCTACTGTGGAGGTTTACTAGTGCCTGCACCTGCAATATGTAAGGTAAGTCCCCCGAGGGGATCAGTACGAAGAATGTATTGAGTATGTAAGGCTATAGAAACTACATCATACATGAGAATGTCAATGAAATAGAATATGAGAGAATATTCAAGGTGGATAAACCATCGTCTTATGTAAGGAAACATGTATATTGCTTCTGTTATTGTCATTTTAGATCACACATTTATATCCTTATTATTCATATAATATCTTTCATACACATCTTCATTCAAGAGAAGTTTCCTTCACTCAAGAGATTCTTTCTATTCAAGAAATTCTTCTACTCAAGAGATTCCTCTATTCAAGAGACTTGGGTTAATAATATAACATACATCCACTCGATTGGTGGGTTAATGATATAACGCACATCCACTCTATTGGTGGGTTAATAACATACATCCACTCTATTGGTGGGTTAATAACATACATCCACTCTATTGGTGGGTAAGCATACATCCACTTTATGGTGGGTTAACATACATCTACTCTATGGTGGGTTAACATACATCCACTTTATGGTGGGTTAGCATACATCCACTCTATGGTAGGTTAACATACATCCACTCTATGGTGGGTTAACATACATCCACTCTATGGTGGGTTATACTACTTGGGGGAGATTGATTTATTCAAACTTGGAACATAACATTCTCGGAACTTTGGAGTGATAATATATACACACTTTTATTCATTTCTTACCCGGGAGGGATTGATACTTTTATGATACATTGAGGATCGTGATACTATTGGAACCACACATATATGCTTTACCTCGTTTCTTTACTTTCAAGAGATTGACACCTTTACTAGTAAGGGATAGATATATTAATTCGCACATTACCTCTTCATCATGCTTATGAGATCTTATGAGTACCTTTACACTTGTGAGAGATTGATATAAGGATAGTCATAACATTATTAAAACTTAAAGCATAACATTCTAGAAACTTTGGAGTTATAATATTGTTGGAACTTCGGAATCGTGTCTACCCTACATCTATGATTTTCCTGCACTTTTGCCCCCAACAAACATACATAACTTAATTTCTTTCTTTTGAGAGATTGGTATACTAGCTTGCACATTACTTCCTTCATTACCCATATGAGATTGGTACAAATATAATCATAATAATATTAGACTTTGGAACATGACATGATTGGGAAATGCTTTTCAAGAATAAATAAATTCTCTTTACATCCTTACTCTCTTTGGGATAGTTCTTATTAGAGATTACAACATTATGACATCTTTGTAACTTTAGTCAATGAATAAGAGATAAGTAAATCATAATTCATCTAAGAATAGGACATGTAAATAACAATATACGTCAACCTGAATTGATATACATCAAAACCTCTCGGAATAGAACTAGCCCAATATCAATGTGAACAATATGTTGCAGAAGGATACGGAAAGAGGAACCTTACATACCTTATCGTCTCAATATGAACACTCAATCCTATACGTGAATACAATAGTCCCGCTCCTTTCTTATGTTTCACTCTACAACACAAATACACAACGGAGTTTACACTAACCATCAACTACCTTACAAATGCATATAACGATAATGAGTTACACAATGGCCTCAAAATGTCATTTCCCCCTTGACAATACCATTTATGAGATCATCATACCAACAATCCCACAATACTCCCAACATTGACCAAAATATCATAAACCACTAGCATGTCACACCAAGTTCATACTTTCCACTCTTCATCACCACAACATCACAATTATTCCATCAAATCACCTCAATACACCTCATATCAACATATCGGCCAAAATCTCATAATTTACACTTATAGAAAAATAACAATTTTGATAACATAATCACACCATACATGTTGATATTTCATCCATACCATGCCCTTTCATCAAAATCACAAGTCATATTCCAAGTTTAAATCCCATGGATAACACATCTTTTACAAAAACACAAAGTGTCATGTTCAACACTTTCAAGCATAAGCAACATGATCTACATACTCTCCCATGCATATAATATATTAATCCATAATAATAATCACTTACCCAAGCTTGAAAAATGATGATCTTGCTTCAAGAAGTGCCTTAGGGTTTTGAGAGCAAAAGAGGTCTTCTTGGAATTGTCTAGAAAAAGATAGAAAAGCATGTGTGTTTGTAATGAATAACAAATCAGATTTTGGACCTTTATATAAGCCCTCAATTCCATCATTATCCACTCTTATATCATTTAATTCTATATCTAGAAGGTCAAGGGAAGAATGGGTCATTTGACCCATTTTGGCCTATGTCTTCTTTCTCATTTTGGGCCTTTTATTGAGCCCAATTCACTTACCCCAATAAAATCAATAATTTCTCATGTTTAAACCATTTCATATGCATTACGACGATATTCCCACTCACGGGATTTATATTTGTAGCCTCAATCCCAAAAGCAAGCGATTCTAGCCACGTATGGCTTATTTTGACTAAAAGGGTAAAATCGTCATTTGGATCATCCACGAATAATCTTATAAAAATGGAGTGACAATATAATACTTCAATTATTCCATGTATATGCGCATGGTTGTAGAAGGAATGTGGCAAAAATCGGCCCGGTACGTCCCCGGGCACCCTTGGGACTTAGAAAAATTTCCAACATTTGAAAGGCGCGCACAAGAAGCCTGGAACGCCCTTGGGCGCGCCACCTTGCTTCCTGTGGTCTAAAAATTTTATCCCAGAGTGGCCTGGCACGCCCCTGGGCGCGCCCCATCCCTTTTTTAAAAAAAAAAATTGTTTTCGACTTTTCTTTGCGGGTTCACTTAGATACTTCAAGTTCTATTCTTTAAATTCCTTATTAACTTTAATATACTTCATTTGGAGGTCCTTCAATCCTCGCTTTCAACCCCAAAAATTCTCCACGAAGTCACAAGACACCTCCGGCTAAGGTCTAATCACACGTACGAGGGCCAATATCAATTATCTCATCAAAATCATTACAAATTACATACTTATGGCTCTCCACACCTAAGTGAACATTGTTCAACGTCGTCAAGTAGGGTTGGGAAGGTATGGGGTGTTACAAAAATTAGGTCGTGACAAACTGATATCAGAGCCTAGGTTTACCGGTGTGTTAGTACAAGAGGTAAGTGTCTAGTAGAGTCCTGCAGATCGGTACGGAGAGGTCAATATCCTATCTTCGGGAGGATATAGGGCATTTTTAGGAAATTCTATTATTGACTCCTTGTCGTGTGTCCATAATTCTGTGAACCTCTAAGTACTTCTTTGACTCCACTTTATCCCAAATGGATATCATGAGGTATTCGATAGATACAGATGGGACCTTCGCACGTGTTTCCAAAGTTTCAGCTTAGCATTATACTAAGAAGTTAGAGATTGGTATCGAGGATCTTCAGTGTCAGTCATAGGATTTGGGGCCAGCCTAGGCTCTGATAGAGTTTGTGACTGCCTCAACTCTTTAGAATATAGTGTTGGGGATTTTGAATCTTTTCATGGATAATTCACAGTCAGATGTAGTACCTGATATAACGAGTGGTTCTCAGACCAGAGTTGGGTTTGTTGGTGTCCAGTAGAGATCTTTATCAATTTCAGGGTATGAGATTGGGTTTCTCGAGTGGTCCAGACATACTCTTATGTTATTTTCTATAGAGCATGAGATGGTGTGTAGATTTATCAGAGGATTGACTTTACCACTCTATTTGGTGATAGAGCATTTGATAGCAGCTGGATCCTCTTTCACTCAGGTGGTCGATCATGCGAGGGCCACAGAAAGAACATGTATTGAGACATGTGGAGGTGGCGATAAGAGGCCATGTCTACAGTACAATGTTAGTGGTCTTCCGTCTGGAGGTAGGGATCCTTCCAACAGAGGTCAGCATCACTTTTAGCCCATCAGATTCATACAAATAGCACCTCAAGTTGTGGGTAATTTTCAGGTAGGTCGTGGTGGTCACAGTGGACATAGTTCTAGTCAGACATCATAGAGTATTCGGTCTAGCTTGTTAGTCCATGGCGACCATTCTGGGACAGCAGGTGCAGTGCATCAGAGAGTTCCAGGGGTGTGTTTTGACTATGGTGAGATTGTTCATTGGTCTAGGGAGTGCCCCAGGTACCAATTGGTTAGCCAGTTAGGGCCAGCTCGTGTTTCTTATCAGGTTAAAGCTTCAGGGGTTTGTTATGACTGTAGAGAAATTGGTCACTGGTACAGAGAGTGTCCCCAGCGTGGGATTATTAGTCATTCAACTCATCCAGATCAATCTCATAGAGATGTAGTACCTTCGGGTAGAGGTAGTACTCTTAGTGCCTCAGTTGGTGATTCAGACACTCAATCTGGGTTTGGACATGCTCAGATCTGCACTCCTTCAGGCACATCAGGACTATGACTTTGGATCCATCATTATAGGTGCGCCTTTAATTTCCTACCTTTAGTTTCTATTTGATTTAAGTTAGGGTTTTCATACCTATCGATGAATATATGCCTTGATATTTTTATACTGATTGTTGTATGACTTCGTGCAGACTTCATGCATATGTGACTACCCCCATAGATATTTTCTTTTAGTAGTGGATTTAGTGGATCAGATTTGTGATTTCTAGGGGTGTAGCACTTAGGTTAAAGTCCCTTTTCTTGGCATTTTGGCCTTGTGGTGATCTTAGAGTGGTACTGGTTGCGTTTATCATTTTCGTGCCACCTGCAGTTTATACTATTGTTATTAGCATTTTTGTTTTAACTTTAATTGATTCTTACTTGATTGACAGCTAGACTAGCATTATCTAGTTAGAATCTCCTTCCTTGCAATTCTTATTCGTTGGCTTAGACGGCTAACTCAGTTGGTTGGTTCTCTCTCTTTTAGTAAGGTAAGGTTGGTCGTTTTCCTTTTCTGTTGGCAAGGTTAGATCGATATTGAGAGGGAGTGAAGAAAAGTTAGGCCTTTCATGAGTTGTCAAAATTCTAGCATTGGTTATCCTTCTCTATAGTAGTTTCTGAGGTTGGTAAATTTGAGATTTATTCTTTCGATCTGGATAGTTCATTGCCCAGTAGTGGTCTTGATCTTGATAGTGATAGTGAGTTGGGTACTTTGTTCTTCCTGTGATGTGGTTCATGGTTCAGCCGAGTTAAAGTTGATGTAGATAGGTAATTTCAAAAAATTCTCATCTCGATACTTGTTCAGCCTAATATGACTTCGTGAAATGCTTCTGCTTGGTGTTTGTTGAGAATGAGTATTCATCACCATGTATTGGGTATTGGAATGATCAAATTCAGGCTAAGGTTGTATTTCTCCGAGTTACTCGAGTGTTTGCTATCACTAGTATTGTTTGTAGCCTTAGTGAGTTCTTGGTTGTGCCTTGATGCATTATGCCCTTTGGCAGATGTGGAGTTGATTTCTTGTGTCTTCAGCCGATGGTTTTCCTCCGATGTGATTAGGTTCATCGGCAACATGTCAGTTTCAACTCTTGTGAGAATCATTAAATGTTAGAATTCTGATAGCGAGATTAGTTTGAGTGTTTGACATCCGTAAAGACTTGTGGGCTTCAATTTGGGGTTTTGACTCTTTTGAATGGCGACTTGAAGGTTATGATATATTTTGGCATATGGATGCTTACTCGTCAATAAGATTGGTTTGGATAGTTGAGATCGAGTGGTTCAGCTTCGGTGTTATGATCTCAGTTATGGGTTTTAAAGCTTGGTTGCAGTCTTTATTTTGAAATTTGGCTCAGCTGAGACTTCATCTATAGGCCGACTAAGCGTACTCCTTACCTACTGGTTTGCTTATCTTCAGCTAAGATGGGTTATACTTGATAAATGCTCGAGGGATGGTCTGTTGGCACACGGTATTGGTTTCTACTACTCTTGACCTTGATTCTCAATTTTCATAAAAGTTTTGGATTGTCTGCTCAGCAGAAGGAGTGTGTTCAAGTTGGACTTAGCATGGCTTCACCCACAGTTGGTGGGACATTTTGGAGCAGATTAGTTGATTTTGAGAGGTTATGCTTCGAACTCCTAACTATCAGCTTTGAGGGTATTTTGGACCAGTTGTAGCTTTTCCAAGAGATCACAGGCTTTGGTCATCTCCATTTGTGTGTCTAGGTAGCACCCTATGGGCTTATTTTTATTCTTGCCATTATGGATTTTCAGTAGATCAGCTTCAGTCTTTCGAGGTTAGTGTTATATGATTGTACAAACATGATTCAGGTGATATTCAGTACAGGTTAGGGTAGATAACAGGTTTGGAATGGCAAAAAATGGTTAGATTTGGAATTTGGAGTTGGTTGTATGATTCATGCCTTGAATCGCCTTTAACTTGGTTGAGTTTTCACTTGGTTATGCTTGTATCGGTGAGTTATCAGCGTGTTATGAGTTATCAGCATGTTGTAGTTTGGATTTGCATGCATCAGTCGTTCTCGGTTCAATTGGAGGACAGTTGGTTGTTGAGGATGAGTTTTGGATTTTCGAAAAGTGAAGTAAGGAAGTTGATTAAAAAAGAGATACCTATAGCAAAATCCCTTGGAAGTATTATTTTTGCTTAGAGGTTATCTGGGGATACATGCTCAGGGTATGCGAGCCCAGTATTTCGTCCTTTCGAGCTTTTGTGCTCTTTCTAACCATTGACTTTTGCAGACGAAAGTACTTTTAGTAGTGGGTATTATAATAACCCTCCAGGTCATTTTCTCAATTTCCGCACGTTTTTAATATTTTGAGCCTTTCCACAGCTGCTACAAGTTATCTATGACTTGTCGGAGCTGTCGGTTCGGTTATCGGACAATTTTTTTGGATTTTAGGCTCAATTCCCTATTTTGGAGCTTTCGCTATTAAGGAATTGGTCTTAGGCCAAAACTCCTAGTAAATGGACTCGGATGGAAATTTTGACAGCACTATCAGCTCTGAAATGTCGATTTTAAGCTAGAGGGACCCTTTGTCCAGGTCTCGGGGCTTCCAGACTCATTTTGGGCTATTGATTGGAAGTTGGTTAAAATGACCCTTTGGATGTGGGACCCACATTTGATCGACACGACCTCAGATGGAAATTTTGAAGACGTCGTTGAGTTTGAAATGTCAAAATTAGTATGGTAGCGTAGTTCATTTGTGCACACGGGATTCCGAACGAGTCTCGAGGGGTCGATCGGAGACTTAGCATCTTGGTCAAGTGTTGATGTTGTTGTTGCTGGCGCCATCGCCATGGCGATGCCTTGGCCGCCTAGGCGATGTCGCCTTGGCGTGCCTTGGATCACCTAAGAGCTTGAGAGAAAATGCTTATTAAAGCCCTTAGGAGCTTGGAAATCCGCTTGGGATCACTAGTTCAAGGCCGGGGATATTATGGGGATGTTAAGGTGACTTTTACCTCGTCCGAATCTTATAAGTTTCGAGCCCCTTTTCTCTTAATTTCTCTATTTTTAATTCTTGAAACCCTCTTACGTTAGGGCTGATTTGGGCAAGCTAATGAGCTCGGTTTGTGCTCAAATTTTGGGCACAAGTACCTTGAGTCATGAGGGACCTATTGACAGATTCAATTTTGGGATTCCGTGCGTGGGTTCCACAGGCCCACTTTAGATCCAAATTTTGGCCCGAAGCTTTTTATAGTAATATGGGTATCGTTTTACTCTTATTAACATGTGGATTATGATTTTTCTAGTACGACGTTATTTTGGGATCGTGGATCAAAGACGAGCGATTTGTGGACGGTTGAAGAATGGGGTTCGACTATGAGGTAAGCTTCGGTCTACTTTTCTCTATGAGATTGTGCATTGCATAGATTGCATGCTAGGTAGGGATTATTGGATCGGATTACAACTAGTATATTATGTCTTAGTCTGTTTAGGGAACTTGGGATAGAAATGTGATCTGAATCCTAGCCTAGGATGCCCGTTATGGCCATCGAATTCTATTACCCTTGATTATAAGTATGTTAACCATAGTTTGATGTAAAGGATCCTTTAATGTAAGACTTACGATTTGACTTAGTAAATTGGATGATATTTCCCCCAGTTAGATCCTTCTAGTGGCATTATACCTGTAATTACTATATTTTCTCGGATTATGGTGCTTTTAGCATGCTTGTTATATATTGTTGGGCCCGAGGCCATGGTTACAATACCAGTTGGACTCCAAGTGAGTATTTTACCTTAAAGAGGGCATGATTCTAGTTTATAGATGTTTAGGCTCTTATGGTTGTATTGTTTGGATACTGGTGATGGCATGCATACTTTTAGGCGTATTTATGCTCACTTAGTGGTACGATTCCATCCAAAACCTTCATTTTTACTAGTGTTTTCTAAAAAAGGATTTATTTTCACTTTTCACTTTTAAATCAAATTCTTTTACAATGGGAATCGTACCATTCTATTTAATGATTTATGAGCTTTGGAACTAAAAGTATTGTTTTGGAAATTAGACTGAGATTGATTTTGATCCATTATTAATCCACTCTTTTACCACTACTATTTACTTCGATCGAGAGAGATTCTGATCCTTTCTACGCTATTATGTTGATTTAGTCCTGAGATCAGATTGACAGACTTACACTCTTTTAGTCATAGTTCAAGTTTGTGCACTCATTAGACTTATATATCTCTCCGGTACTGGTCGGAGTAGATTGATTATTGATTATGATGATTATTAGAAATCCTGGTTTGGGACCAGACAGTGTATATGGATATCCCGAGTCCCCTAGGGGCCCCTTTGTCCGTGAGCCATAGTACCGGAGAAGGATGGTCGTTGTAGGTCCTGCCTTTGCGAGCTACTGAGCTGGAGGAGGTGTATACACTTGGTGCATTATGGCACTCGGATTGGATATGGTACTTTTGGTTTATTGTGAATCCCGTTATATATTTGTGTTGTAGAGTGACACATAAAGAAGGAGCGAGACTATTGTATGCACCTCTAGGATTGAATATTCGTATTGAGAATACAAGGTATGTAAGGTTACTCTGTCCGTATCTTTCTGCGGCAAATAGTATTCACATTGACATTACGCTTGTCCCATCCCGAAATGTGCTAAGGTATTCTATATCCGGTTATCAATGGTCATTATCATATGTTTCCTACTCATTGATCAATTGTGAATCTCATGTCTCATATTCATGAATAATGTTCCAAAAGCTCAACAATGTTATGTTCCAAAGTTCCAATAGTGGTTATACTCATGTATTTGTCTAATGGTTCCAATGGTGTTATGTTTCCAATAAGGCTATGTTTCCAACAATGTTTATTTACATGTCCCTCACTCATTGGTTAATGATCCAAAGCTTCAAGTAAAGTTGTGACTATCATGGTATCAATCTCAAAGTAATAAACAAAGTAATGCATATGTGGTCAATGATCAGTATGGGTGGCAGCTTTGGGGGCAAAATGCCTCGCTCAAGCCGATCCTGAGGTTGTTGGATCAGGGGGAAGTCCTAGGGGCATAAGCCTAGCTCGGACCGATCCTGAAAGGGGGCAGCTCTAGGGGTAATAACCTAGCTCGAGCCGAACCTTATATGTTGGTATGGGTGGCAGCTCTAGAGGTACTAACCTAGCTCGAGCCGATCCCGATATATACATTGATTCATAGGGTGGCAGCTCTAGGGGAATAAGCCTAGCTCGAGCCGATCCCAACATAACGCTATGTTATGATTAAAACCCACTGTTCAGTCGGGGCCCGGGTATCACAGGTCACAGACAAATATGAATAAGCATAGAAGCAAAGATACAAAGAAAGTAATGAAAGCAAAATACATGGTTTCCATAGTATAGAATAGTGACTCATCTACATTGTGACTTATCTATATTGGTTATGCATTTGAACTTGAGCTCTTTGACATATTCTCATATCTTACAATTTTTATATGGCCTTACATACTCAGTACATTCTTCGTACTGACCCCTCTTGGGGAATTTACCTTACTTGCTGCAGGCGCAGGTACTAGTAGGCCTCCACAGTAGGTTGCCAATGTTGCAGATCTTTGGTGAGCTCCAGTTAGTTCGGGGCTTCTCCGAGTCACAGTTGTACATATGTTTTGGTGGTGTACATGTTGTATAAACCCGGGATTTGTCCCGACTTTTAGTTCATTTTGGTCAATGCAATTGTTAAAGGCTTTTATAGACGGATGTGGGTGTATAAATGTAAAAGGGATATGTCGTTCTTGACTTGGTGGCCTCAACGGCCAAGTTTCGCATATGTATATGTATATATCATGTTCCATGAATTCCATTGTTGGTATCTAAAGCCATTATGTGATTATGGGTTTCTTATGGCATGCATATGATTGAATAGAGACAAAGCTTAGTTCTCTCGGGCCTTATCGGCTACGAGTGCCAATCCGTCCCGATGGGATTCAGGGCATGACATTTATGTTACATTCATTCATTCATATGCATTGCTTATCACCAGTATGATTGTTTGGTGATTATATCTATTGGCCTTGTGGGGGGTTGTATAGGTATAAGCTATGATTGTTGTTTGCTGAGTGTTGGCTTAAACCTTTCGGGCTTATGGAGGCTCGGTTAGGTATTGTTTGTCCGGAATAGCCGGTTACTTTACTGTTGGTTTTTATGGTTAGTTCGTGGCAGGATGATTATGGACTGGTACCCAAGGTTTTCGGTATGTTTTTTATTTCCTTTTTCTTATCATGGTAAAATACGGTATTGCTAGATTATTTCATGATTAAACACTTTGGTTAGAGGCCTTGATTATGCTAGTATTAGTTCCTTGCTTAGTTATGATCCTCGAGAGGTTAGGTTGACTCCCTCATGTTATTACCTTTGAGTTAGTCTTATATGTGTGTGTGTGTGTGTGTGTGTATATATATATATATATATATATATATGTGTGTGTGTGTGTGTGTGTGTGTGTGTGTGTATGTGTGTGTGTAATTACCGTATATCCCTCTTTTTCTTTGTCTATTCATATCATATATGTATTCTTTGACCTTGTATATTACTATGTATCCTTCTTTCACTCTTCATTGGTATATTGGCTAGTGATATACGGTATTGTACTGTTGTTCCTGAATACTGTTAGAATAGGACAGTGTATCCTTATTTCTCCATTAGCCTCATTATGCTTAGTTTTCCTGGATAGTTGCTTGTAGGTTATATTCCTGCTTTATATGTTATTTATGTTGCATTATCTTTGGAGCTCAGTTGGCCGATGCCTACTGAGTATCATGTGTTTGGTACTCATACTACACTTCTACAGCCTGCAGATCATAGTATGAGTTCTCGCCGTTGACGTGTGCATCGTGTAGAGCAGCTATGGATCAGAGATTTCGGGTAAGCTCCTGACGTTCGGAGTATTCTGTAACACCCCGTACCTTCCTAACCCTACTTGACGACAATATATAATGTTTACTTAGGTATCAGGAGCTATAAGTATGTATTTGGTAATGCCATTGATGAGATAATTGAATTTGGCCCTTGTATATGTGATTAAACCTTCATGGGAGGTGTTTTATGATCTTCGTGGAACATTTGCGGGGTTCAAAAAGAGGCTAAGAGGACCTCTAAACAAAGTATATTAAGGTTAAGAAGTAAGTTAAAGAATAGGACTTGAAGTATCTAACCAAACCCGCGAAGAAAAGTCAAAAAATGAAATTTTCCAAAAAAACTAAGTATGGGGCGCGTTTGGTACCATGCCACGCCGCTCTGGACTAAAATTTTTAGTCCAGAGGCAGCAAGTTGGGCGCGCGCCACCTTGGTTTTTCCATTTTTTCAAAAGTTAGAAATTTCTCTGTCCCAAGGGTATCCGGGGACGTACCGAGCCAATTTTTGCCACGTTTCTTCTACAACCATGAGTATATACATGAAATGAATGACATATTATATTGGTATGATAAAATTACTCGAGAAAGAATTTGGGGTCAAAATGACAGTTTTGCCCTTAAGGTCAAAATAAGCCAAACGTGGCTAGAATCACTTGGTTTTTGGACTGAGGCTACGTATATGAATAGCATGAGTGGGAATATTATTGTAATACGTATAAGACGATAAATTATTGATTTTATTGGGTTAACAAAAGACATGGGTCACATGACCCAATCTTCTATTGACTTAGTCAAAAATGACATTAAATACCAAGACATGGCTAAGGATGACCCAAGGACTATAAATAGGACAAAAAATCAGATTTTCTTCATTTGGAATTCTCATGCCTTTTAAGATATTTTCTCAACATTTCTATTGTTCCAAAACCCTAAAGCAAATAAGTTCCTTTGGACTCTTTGGTAAAGATCATCCTATTCCAAGCCTTGGTAAGTATTTATTCTCATGTATTACCATATTATATGCATGGAAGATTATGTATATTATGCTAGTTGTGTTGGCAAGGTGGTGAATAGTGTATTTTTGCTTTTGGTGAAAGATGTGCTATCTTGGTGATTTGAACTTGAATTAGGCCTTGTGCCTTTGATGAAAGAGCATGGTATGGACAAAATATGATCATGTATGGTGTTATTTTTGGTATTAAACTTGTTATTTTCTATAAGTGGAATTGTGGGATTTTGGCCGATATGTGTTATGAGTTGTATTAAGGTAAGTTGATGGATTATTTGTGATGTGGTATGGATAAGAAAGTGTAAAGGAGAAGTGTTGTGGTGAAATGTGTCAATTATCATGTATTGGTCAATGTTGGGAATATTATGGGATTTTTGGAATAATAATTTTATCAATGGTTTTGTCAAGGGGAAATGGCATGTTTAAAGGCAAACATGTAATTCATTGACATTGTATGCATTTGTAACGTATTTGGTGGTTAATGTGAGTTCCGTTATATATATTTGTGTTGTAGAGTGACACATAAAGAAGGAGCGGGACTATTGTATGCACCTCTAGGATTATATATTCGTATTGCGAATCCAAGGTATGTAAGGCTACTCTGTCCGTATCTTTCTGCGGCAAATAGTATCCACATTGCTATTTCACTAGCCCTACCCCGAAATGTGCTAAGGTATTCTATATCCGTTTATCAATAGTCATTTTCATATATTTCCTACTCATGGATCATTTGTGAGTCTCATGTCTCATAATCATGGTTAATGTTCCAAAAGCTCAAATAAGGTTATGTTCCAATGTTCCGATAGTGCCTATACTTATGTCTCTTGTTCATAGATTATTGTCTGATGGTTCCCATGGTGTTATGATTCTAATAACGTTATGTTGCCAAGTTATTCACATGTTTCTCACTCATTAGTTAATGATCCAAAGCTTCCAACAATGTTATTTTCCAAAGTTCAAAGTGATGTTATGATTATCCTAGTATCAATCTCAAAGTAATGAATAAAGTAATGCAAATGTGGTCAATGATCAAGTATGGGTGGCAAGTCTAGGGGCATAAGCCTAGCTCGACTCGATCCCGATGTATTGCTTTATGGGTGGCAATTCTGGGGGCACAAGCCTAACTCGACTCGATCCCGATGCATTAATTTATGGGTGGCAGGTCTAGGGGCATAAGCCTAGCTCGACCCGATCCCAACATGACGATATGTTATGTAAAGACCCACTGATCAGTAGGGGCCCGGGTACATTGTGACACATGTATTGACAGATAAGCATTGAGATAAATAAAGTAAAGAAAGTAATGAAAGCAATTCACATGGTTTCCCAAAATGTAAAATAGTGACTTATTCACATTGATTATTCATATGTTTTGGGTTCATTGAAATATTCATGTATTGTACAGTTTCATGTGAGCCTTGCATACTCAGTACTTATTTCGTACTGACCCCTCTCAGGGAATTTACGTTACTTGCTGCAGGCATAGGTACCAGTAGGCCTCCCTAGTAGATTGCCAGTGTTAGCAGTTCTTTGGTGCGCTCCAGCTAATTCTGGGCTTCTCCGAGTCAGAGTGTATATATGTTTTGGTGATGTACATATTGTATAAAGCGGGGACTTGTCCCGACTTTTGGTTTGTATTGGTCAATGCATCTGTTAGAGGCTTTTATAGACATACGTGGGTATATGTATATAAGGTGACTCATGAAGTCTTGTTTTGATGGCCTCAACGGCCAAGCTCCATATGTATATATATATATGTCCCATGGTTTTCGTTATTCGTATTTCATGTTCTTACGTAATGGTGGTTATAATTATGAGATGCATATGATTGAACATAGGCAAAGGTTGGTTCTCTCGGGCCTTATCGGCTACAGGTGCCAATCATGTCTCGATGGGATTCGGGGCATGATAAAAGTGGTATCAGAGCAGGTCATTCTAAGGGTGTCTACAAAGCCGTGTCTGAGTAGAGTCTTACTTATCAATGTGTTATGCACAACATTTATAAGTAAGAGGCTATGGGACATTTAGGATGTTGTTTCTTTTCTTCATTTTAGATCGTGCAATAGAGCCAATGTTGTAAGTTGAATCGTGTCTGACCATAGTAATTGTTTCTCTTTGATATAGTAACACTGGCGAACACTAGAAGAGGAAGGGGTAAAGGGAAGTAGGTTGATGTGCCTACTGGAGAAGGAATGAGCAGATTACCACCTGACCAAGCTAGTCAAGGTGGAGTGAATGCTAAAATATCATCGCGGTCTTCATCTACCTTCCCAGTTCCGGAAGAGCCAATTGGTAGAGAAGTACCCGCAGAACCACCGATGAATGCCACCGATCAAGATCTTAGAAATGTTGTACATATGTTGACACAGTTAGTGGACGGCACAAAGCCAGGGACGAGCTGGTGCAATGACATATGATGATGATGCGGCTAGAATGGCAAGTCGCAAGACACAGGATTTCTTAAAACTTGACCCTCCTATATTCACTGGGTCAGATCCAAAAGCAGATCCACAGGACTTCGTGGATCAAATTCAGAGGGCCTTGGAAGTTATGCATGTGACAGGGGTCGAAATAGTTGAACTTGCTGCGTATAGGCTGAAAGGAGAGGCGATATTATGGTACGAGGATTGGAAGAAATCCCGTGATGTTGGTGCAAATCCACCTACATGGGAAGAGTTTAAAATGGCTTTCCTCGATCATTATCTTACTTATGAGATCCGGGAAGCACGTGCGGATTAGTTCCTAAATCTACGACAGGAAAATCTGTGCGTCAGGGAATACAGTTTGCAATTTAATTCCTTGGCTAGATATGCACCAAATGTGGTGGCTACGATGACAGACAGGGTCCACAGATATGTGGACAGACTAGAGCCGTATTTGGTACGGGATTGCACTTTTGCTGCCCTGAACAAATACATGGATATAGCGAGAATTCAGGCCTTCGCTCAGAAAATGGAAGACCAACGACAGAGGAGAAGGGTACATGAATTTGACAGGGGACAGTCCAAAAGGGCTAGACCTATGGGGCAACCTATAATGTCCCAAGGAGGATCTAGGCCCCGTATGTTTCCTAGACCACCTAGACCATCGTTTTCTCATTCCATAGCCGGAGCTTATTCTCAGTTCCGAGGGTCTAGGGGTGGTCCATCGGGGCAGAGTAGCGGAGTTCATGGGTCACAGGCAGCAGTTTTTCCCCATCAGCAGTGTCCGCACTGCGGGCATATGCACACAGGTACATGTCGGTCAGGGACGAATGTCTGCTTTTGGTGTGGTATATCGGGGCATATAGCGAGAGATTGTCCACAGTGGAGTATGGGTGGTATAGCACGACCAGCTGGGTCGGATGTTGCGTCATCAGCATCGGTTCCTTCACTAGGCCGAGGTGTATAGCCTATTGGCCGTGGTAGGGGTGCCAGAGGAGCATCCAGTACTAGCGGGGTCCAGAATCTTACTTATGCTTTAGTGGACCGCCAGAATTCAGAGGCTTCCCCTGATGTTGTCACAGGTACATTATCCATATTCTCACATAATGTATATGCATTGATTGACCCAGGTTCTACATTTTTCTATGTTACCCCATTGATTGCTGCAAAATTTGCAAAGGCACCAGAATTATTAATTAAATCAATTGAAGTGTCTACACCAGTTGGCAAATATATTGTTGCAAAGAGAGTGTATCATAACTGTGTGTGGTCATGATACATTGGCCGATCTCATCGAATTAGTTATTGTAGATTTTGATATGATCATGGGCATGGATTGGTTGGACTCTTATTACGCTACGGTAGATTGCCGGGCCAAGAAGGTACAATTTTGTTTTCCATAAGAAAATATTCTTGAATGGCAGGGTAATGTAGGGGCACCACGAGGGAGATTTATTTCCTATTTGAAAGCCAGAAAAATGATTGCCAAGGGATACATATGTCACCTAGTACGGGTGAAAGATAATGATGTGGAACCACTAACTCCATAGTCGGTTCCAGTAGTCAATGAATTTCTAGATGTATTTCCAGAGGATCTTTCAGGTTTACCCCCAGAACGGGAAGTAGAATTTGGCATTGATGTGATTCCGGGCACTCAGCCTATTTCTATTCCTCCGTATAGGATGGCTCCAGCAGAACTGAGCGAATTAAAGGAGCAGTTGAAAGATTTGATGGACAAGGGCTTCATTAGGCCTAGTAGTCCCCGTGGGGTGCATCGGTGTTATTTGTGGGAAAGAAAGATGGCACCTTAAGAATGTGTATTGACTATCGGCAATTGAATAAGGTAACGATCAAGAACAAATATCCCCTCCCTCGCATTGATGATTTGTTTGATCAGTTACAGGGTGCCAGGTGTTTTTCAAAGATCGACTTGAGGTCGGGTTACCATCAAGTCAGAGTTAGAGAAGAAGATGTACCCAAAACAGCTTTCCGAACACGGTATGGCCATGATGAATTCTTAGTTATGTCATTTGGGCTAACAAATGCTCCAGCTGTGTTCATGGATTTGATGAATAGGGTGTTTAAGCCATTTCTGGACGTGTTCGTCATGGTATTTATAGATGACATCCTAGTTTATTCAAGATCACCGGAGGACCATGCTAATCACTTGCGGAAAGTACTATAGATTCTCCGTGAGCGGAAGTTGTATGCAAAGTTCTCCAAAGGTGAGTTTTGGTTGAAATCAGTCACGTTCTTGGGTCACATTGTATCAGATGAAGGCATACAGGTTGATACACAAAAGATTGAAGCAGTGAAAAATTGGCCAAGACCTACGACACCCACAGAAATTCATAGTTTTCTTGGACTGGCAGGGTATTACAGAAGGTTTGTGGAAGGTTTTTCCTCTATTGCAGCACCATTAATAAAGCTTACACATAAGGCGGTAAAATTTCAGTGGAATGACGCATGTGAGAAAAGCTTCCAAAAGTTGAAAGATAAATTAACCTCCACACCAGTTTTAGTGCTTCCCGAAGGTACCGAAGGTTATGTAGTATATTGTGATGCTTCCGGGGTTGACCTCGGATGTGTGTTGATGCAACATGGTAATGTCATAGCCTATGCCTCACGACAGTTGAGGCCACAAGAGAAAAACTATCCCACACATGATCTTGAATCGGCAGCGGTAGTTTTTGCGTTAAAGATATGGCATCATTATTTATATGGGGTTTATGTTGACATCTATACGGATCACAAAAGCCTGCAATATCTTTTTAAGCAGAAAGAACTCAATTTGAGGCAACGAAGGTGGTTGGAGCTTTTAAAAGATTATGATATAGATATTCTTTATCACCCAGGAAAAGCAAATGTAGTAGCTGATGCATTGAGCCGTACGGCAGTAGAAAGCACTAGTGGTCAGTTGAATGAAAAGCGTGAGATAATCAAAGATTTGAATCAATTAGCCAGCTTAGGAGTTCACCTTATTGAATCCTCAGATGATAAAGTTATTGTGCAGAATGCAACAGAATCCTCCTTAACAACTGAAGTGAAAGAGAAACAGTTTGCGGATTCTATGTTATTGCAGCTAAAGAAAAATGTACAGCAGGATTTAACAAAGGTATTTGATCTTACACTGGAAGGGGTACTTCAATGTCAATGGAGATTATGTGTACCGGATGTAGATGAGCTGAGGACACGAATTATGACAGAGTCACATCATTCGCACTATTCTATTCATCCGGGTGCTACTAAAATGTACCATGAATTGAAAGAAGTGTATTGGTGGGGAAATATAAAGAAAAACATTGCAGAGTTTGTTGCTCAATGCCCGAATTGTCAACAGGTGAAAGTAGAGCATCAGAAACCAGGAGGTTACATGCAATGTATCAATCTTCCAGTCTGGAAATGGGATATGATTAACATGGATTTCATTACAGGTTTGCCTCGTACGTTGTGGAAGTTTGATTTGATATGGGTTATAGTGGACAGGCTTACCAAGTCAGCGCATTTTCTACCGGTCAAGACGACCTATACAGCTGAGGATTATGCTAAGTTGTATGTGAAATAGATAGTACGATTGCATGGTATTCCACTTTCCATTATATCAGACAGAGGAGCACAGTTCACAACACACTTTTGGAGGTCTTTCCAGCAGAGTTTGGGTACATGGGTGAATTTGAGTACAGCTTTCCATCCTCAAACTGATGGACAAGCAAAACATACTATTCAGACACTTGAAGACATGCTACGAGCTGGTACGTTAGATTTTCAAGGCAGTTGGGATGACCATTTGCCTCTTATTGAATTTGCGTATAACAATAGCTATCATTCAAGTATTAAAATGGCACCTTATGAAGCTTTGTACGGAAGGAAATGTAGATCACCCATAGGATGGTTTGAAGCATGTGAAACTGCTTTACTTGGGCCAGCTATCGTTCATCAGGCTATGGAAAAGGTTAAGGTGATCCAACAATAGTTACAAACGGCTCAAAGTCGTCATAAGTCATATGCGGATGTTAGAAGAAGAGGTCTTGAATTCACCATAGGTGATTGGGTGTTTTTAAAGGTGTCACCGATGAAAGGGGTAATGCGGTTCAGAAAGAAAGGGAAATTGAGTCCACGTTACATAGGCCCATATGAAGTTATTAGAAGATTTGGGCAAGTTGCTTATGAATTAGCACTACCTCAAGAACTTTATTCAGTCCACCCTGTATTTCATGTTTCGATGCTTCGAAAATGCATAGGAGATCCATCTCGTATTGTTCCCATTGAAGATGTTCAAGTTACAGAGGATCTTACTTATGACGAGGTTCCCATTGCTATCCTAGACCGACAAGTGAAAAGATTGAGGAATAAAGACATAGCTTCCGTGAAAGTCCTTTGGCGAAATCAACAAATAGAGGAGATCACATGGGAAGCGGAAGAAATGATGAGATCCAAGTATCCCTATCTATTTCAAATGAATGAGGAAGTTCAAAGTGCGGAAATGGAACAATGACAAGTAAGTATTCATGAGCCTTAAGTGTTTATGTACATGTATGCTAATATAAGATGCAATTGTTGTAATTGAAGAGATATTGTTAACATTCAAGGATGAATGTTCCTAAGGGGAGAAGAATGTAACACCCCGTACCTTCCTAACCCTACTTGACGACATCATATAATGTTTACTTAGGTATTGGGAGCTATAAGTATGTATTTGGTAATGTCATTGATGAGATAATTGAATTTGGCCCTTGTATATGTGATTAAACCTTCATGGGAGGTGTTTTATGATCTTCGTGGAACATTTGCGGGGTTCAAAACAAGGCTAAGAGGACCTCTAAACAAAGTATATTAAGGTTAAGAAGTAAGTTAAAGAATAGGACTTGAAGTATCTAACCAAACCTGCGAAGAAAAGTCGAAAAATGAAATTTTCCAAAAAAAATAAGTATGGGGCACGTTTGGGACCGTGCCACACCGCTCTGGACTAAAATTTTTAGTCCAGAGGCAGCAAGTTGGCGTGCCACCTTGTTTTTTCCACTTTTTCGAAAGTTGAAAATTTCTAAGTCCCAAGGGTATCCGGGTACGTACCGAGCCAATTTTTACCACGTTTCTTCTACAACCACGAGTATATACATGAAATGAATGACATATTATATTGGTATGATAAAATTACTCGAGAACGAATTTGGGGTCAAAATGACAGTTTTGCCTTTAAGGTCAAACTAAGCCAAACGTGGCTAGAATCACTTGGCTTTTGGACTGAGGCTACGGATATGAATAGCATGAGTGGGAATATTATTGTAATACGTATAAGATGAGAAATTATTGATTTTATTGGGTTAAGTGATTTGGGCTCAATAAAAGCCCAAAAATGGAACAAAAGACATGGGTCACATGACCCAATCTTCTATTGACTTAGTCAAAAATGACATTAAATGCCAAGATATGGATAAGGATGACCCAAGGACTATAAATAGGACAAAAAATCAAATTTTCTTCATTTGGAATTCTCATGCCTTTTAAGATATTTTCTCAACATTTCTCTTGTTCCGAAACCCTAAAGCAAATAAGTTCCTTTGGACTCTTTGGTAAAGATCATCCTATTCCAAGCCTTGGTAAGTATTTATTCTCATGTATTACCATATTATATGCATGGGAGATTATGTATATTATGCTAGTTGTGTTGGCAAGGTGGTGAATAGTGTATTTTTGCTTTTGGTGAAAGATGTGCTATCTTGGTGATTTGAACTTGAATTAGGCCTTGTGCCTTTGATGAAAGAGCATGGTATGGACAAAATATGATCATTTATGGTGTTATTTTGGTATTAAACTTGTTATTTTCTATAAGTGGAAATTGTGGAATTTTGGCCGATATGTGTTATGAGTTGTATTAAGGTAAGTTGATGGATTATTTGTGATGTGGTATGGATAAGAAAGTGTAAAGGAGAAGTGTTGTGGTGAAATGTGTCAATTATCATGTATTGTTAAATGTTGGGAATATTATGGGATTTTTGGAATAATAATTTTATCAATGGTTTTGTCAAGGGGAAATGGCATGTTTAAAGGCAAACATGTAATTCATTGACATTGTATGCATTTGTAACGTATTTAGTGGTTAATGTGAGTTCCGTTATATATATTTGTGTTGTAGAGTGACACATAAAGAAGGAGCGGGACTATTGTATGCACCTCTAGGATTATATATTCGTATTGCGAATCCAAGGTATGTAAGGATACTCTGTCCGTATCTTTCTGCGGTAAATAGTATCCACATTGCTATTTCACAAGCCCTACCCCGAAATGTGCTAAGGTATTCTATATCCGTTTATCAATAGTCATTGTCATATATTTCCTACTCATGGATCATTTGTGAGTCTCATGTCTCATAATCATGGTTAATGTTCCAAAAGCTCAAATAAGGTTATGTTCCAATGTTCCGATAGTGCCTATACTTATGTCTCTTGTTCATAGATTATTGTCCAATGGTTCCCATGGTGTTATGATTCTAATAACGTTATGTTGCCAAGTTATTCACATGTTTCTCACTCATTGGTTAATGATCCAAAGCTTCCAACAATGTTATGTTCCAAAGTTCAAAGTGATGTTATGATTATCCTAGTATCAATCTCAAAGTAATGAATAAAGTAATGCAAATGTGGTCAATGATCAAGTATGGGTGGCAAGTCTAGGGGCATAAGCCTAGCTCGACTCGATCCCGATGTATTGATTTATGGGTGGCAAATCTAGGGGCACAAGCCTAGCTCGACTCGATCCCGATGTATTGATTTATGGGTGGCAAGTCTAGGGGCACAAGCCTAGCTCGACTCGATCCCGATGTATTGCTTTATGGGTGGCAATTCTGGGGGCACAAGCCTAGCTCGAATCGATCCCGATGCATTGATTTATGGGTGGCAGGTCTAGGGGCATAAGCCTAGCTCAACCCGATCCCAACATGACGATATGTTATGTAAAGACCCACTGATCAGTAGGGGCCCGGGTACATTGTGACACATGTATTGACAGATAAGCATTGAGATAAATAAAGCAAAGAAAGTAATGAAAGCAATTCACATGGTTTCCCAAAATGTAAAATAGTGACTTATTCACATTGCTTATTCATATGTTTTGGGTTCATTGAAATATTCATGTATTGTACAGTTTCATCTGAGCCTTGCATACTCAGTACTTATTTCGTACTGACCCCTCTCGAGTAATTTACCTTACTTGCTGCAGGCGCAGGCACCAGTAGGCCTCCCCAGTAGATTGCCAGTGTTAGCGGTTTTTTGGTGAGCTCTAGCTAATTCGGGACTTCTCCGAGTCAGAGTGTATATATATTTTGGTGATGTACATGTTGTATAAAGCGGGGACTTGTCCCGACTTTTGGTTTGTATTGGTCAATGCCTCTGTTAGAGGCTTTTGTAGACGTACGTGGGTATATGTATATAAGGTGACTCATGAAGTCTTGTTTTGATGGCCTCAACGGCCAAGCTCCATATGTATATATATATATATGTCCCATGGTTTCCGTTATTCGTCTTTCATGTTCTTACGTAATGGTGGTTATGATTATGAGATGCATATGATTGAACATAGGCAAACGTTGGTTCTCTCGGGCCTTATCGGCTACGGGTGCCAATCATGTCTCGATGGGATTCGGGGCGTGACATATTCCTGCTCTCCCTCTTATTGATAAGATTGATCTCTATTTTGTATTTCATAGACGGCTTGTACTTGTTTTTATTTTGTATTTCACTTTGTACTCTCATTATATTAGAAGCTCTTGTAGTAACTTCACCAGGTGTTAGGGTTGCTTTATATATAGTAGTCTCTATGTCATATTCATTCCGTTGCTTTCTTTCATTTTTCTTGATAGTCCATTACTAGTTGTTTTGGATTATGAGTTGGATTACCTACTAGTAGTTTATAGTAGGTACCATTATGACTTGAGAAATTGGGTCGTGAAATTTGTAGTACAATCGAGTTCCGTAGACATGGCGGATATGTTGTCTCCTTTGCCTTGATTTTACTGATCTGAGCCTCTGATTCAGAAGTTTCTGTAGGAAGAAGGGTATAAGGTTTAAGATCTACCGTTTCGCTTCTTCTCCGTTGTTATCATCGTCGTCGTCAACATCTCCTCCACCCTCAACCACTGTTTATGGTCGGTGTTGAATCCTGAAATGTTTTTTTTTTGGTTGAAATTGTGGTGAAATGATAAAAATTCCCTTTAGAATGGGGTTTATGATGGTTGTAATTACTGTGAAATGACAAAAATGCCCTTTCATTAAGCTGGCAGGACAACTGGAGCCTACTTTAGGCCGCTTGTATAATACTAGACTCAAAAGCCCGTGCAAGCACAGGCCCAACATATGCTACTTTTTTTACTCAATTTATATGATACAGATAAATTTTGGAGAGTCAATCAAATTTTTTGTATGATTTTTAAATATTTTAAGTTGTTAATTATTGTGATATATAAAATAAAATTATATAAATTTTAGATAATATATGTTACTCTCATCATTTTAATTTATGTGGCACTGATGAAATTTGGAAAGCCAACCAAATTTTTATATAATTTTCAAATTTTTGCATGGTTTTTAAATATTTTAAGTTGTTATTTATTGTGATTTGTAATACTTTTACATAACTTTCAGATAATATATGCTACTCTCTTTGTCCCAATTTATGTGACACAAATAGAATTTAGAGAGTCAATCGAATTTTTTATATATAGTCTTTACATATTTCGAGTTGTTAATTATTGTGATTTATAGTATTTGCTACTAATTTTTTAAATAATATATTTTACTCCCTCTGTCTCAATTTATGTGACTATAATGGTATTTTGAAAATCAATCAATTTTTTTTATAAGTCGTTAAATATTTTAAGTTGTTAATTATTGTGATTTATGATATTTTTACTTTATTTTTAAATAATGTATGTTACTTCCTCTGTCATAATTTATGTAGCGTTGATAAAATTTTGAGAGTCAATTAATTTTTTTTTTTATGTCTTTCAAATTTTTTAAGCTGTTAATCATTGTAATCTAAAATGATTTTTATGTAATTTAGATAAAGAGCTACATAACTACATCTCCCAAATAGTAGGATAAAAAGAAGCGAATAATATAATTTTATATGGCAACATGCTAATGTGGATTGAGAAGTTGAAGGAGAAGAAAATGAAGCAGCACAGTAGCACACATAGGCGCGTAGACGTGGCTGCATAAAAAAGAGTACAGAAAAAGTAGGTTGTACTATTAGAATGACATCAGTTTTGAAACTGTTAAAAGTTCTCTCAGTTTACTAAAGATACAAAAATACCAGAGTACCTATAGATTAATAAAGCAGCAATCAAAGGGTAGAAATGTTAGAGTTAATATCTCAAAAGGTTACTCAACTGTGTGAATTTATATATCAAAGTTATTGAACTTTGTTTTGTATCAACAAAGTCACTCAACTTAATGTTTTTATTTTCAAAAATCACTCAACTAATTCCATTACAAAAATAATTTTGACATTGTAAAATAAATTAATTTTATGTCATGTAAATATGATCCCACAAATAAAAAAAATTAATGTAAATTAGTGTAAGTATATCAACATGACTAATCTACGGTCCCAACTAATTAACACCGCCTATTTCGTTTAAATGCATCCATTATATTTTACTTTTTGCTAAAGTCTACAAAGAATCCACGACTTTGTCCTTTTCGCGATTGATTTCTTCATTTTCTTCTCCAATGATTTTCTCCTGCTCAGTTAGCTATTTTGGTTTTACGGATTCATATATACTTCGTCTTCGTTGCTTCATGATTAATGTCTGCAGATTTACTGTGATTTTTCTCTTCTATTTTTTTTTTTCTGTTTTTTGCTATTTTTATTTTGGAGGTTTCATTTTATTTAGCTTCTACCGTACTTTAAGTTTTTGCTAATTTATGCAAATGTCCCTTGACTCAATTTAAATTTTTACTATTTTTAAAAATTATGCAAATATTGCGCTTAAAAGAATTTTTTTTAGATAACATCATAATTAGGTCTAATATTTGTTTATATATTTCTTAATATGATAGACAAAACATTATATTGTCATATACAATTCACGAAAATTTATAAAATCTTATTTTACTGTCTGCAAGTTTTCTAATAAAATTATAATTTGCTCTAGAAAAATTTGAATGATGGTCTAAAAGATCCATAAATTAAAAATAAAATTATTTACTAACAAACTATCCCAACTTTAATAAAATTGTTTCCTCAATCTTTAAGGTTGTTCATGCGTTTTCTTTAATTTTGTTTGTTTGTGGGGTCCATGTTTACATGACATAAAAAATATTATTTTGTCATGTCATATTTTTCTTAAATGATAAAATTGGTTGAGTGATTTAAAAAATAAAATTCATTAGTTGAGTGATATTTTTGATACAAAACAAAGTTCAATGACTTTGGTAGATAATTTCTCATAATTCAATGACCTTTTAAGATATTAACTCGAAATGTTATTATGGAAAGAGCACTAACAAGACTAAGTTTAGAGTATAACTTAGAATGTTTTATGTACAATTTGCTGTCCTTCTTGCCGCTTATAAATGGTAGAAATTATAATAAAAGTTAGAATAGTAAAATCTAAATAAAATTCAACAAATGAAAAAATATATTTTATGTCATGTATTTGTTTGAAGGTTAAAAAAATGTCTAAAATAAGGCTAAAGAAAAGCTTTCTTCATTTTAATTTTTTGAGAAGTCTTTATTTTTTTGGAATTTGTCTAAAATGTCTAATTAATCTTTTAATAACTTAATGTCGTAACCAGCAAGAAAAAAAAAATATTAATAATATATTTGATTTTAAATTTTAATTTTGAGTCTGGGCTTAGCAGAATTTTTGACCAAAATAATCCATTATTTAAATTATTTTACTAAAATAGTATGTTATTTAAAAACTTTACAAAACTAGTATAAACGTTGTTGACAGTAACGTTTTAGGCTATATTTTATCAACGGACCAAAAGACAAGGGCTTGACGGCGTTAAAATAGTATACGTTATTGGGAGTAACGTTTCTTACTTAAAACGTATTTTACACCCACGTTTACTATTTGTCCCCTTAACTAAACAGACGGTGTCGTTTTGCCTTTGTATTCAAACGTTCCATTCCTAATTTTCACCAAAACCCCTTACATTCACAAATTCCCAACCCTCATAGTTCCATTCCCAATTTTTCACGGTAGTGTTGTCGCGACTCCTTCCCAATCCTTGCCACTAGTGTTGCCGGGAAATCGATATTGACGGATTCATTTCCAATCCTCTCCGCTAGTGTTGCCAGAAATTATTAGGGGCTAGGGTTTCTGAAAAAGTATCCCCAAATTTCGTCGTCGAATTTCACAACATTGGGTTCTATCACTATCAACCAACAACAAAGCTCAATTCCGGCAAAGATTGGGCGGAATATCGTTTTGGGTTTTCATATCTCTTCTCTTCTTGCGATACAGGTAACAAAAACACTGATCAATCAATACCCTTTTCAAACTCTGTTCCTGTTTTAAGCGAGCAATTTTTTTTATGTTCGATTAATTTGTTTATATTGCTAAAAATGTTTACTTGTGTATAGGTATTTTCTTTTATGTCTGGTAATAGCAAATACAAGTTTGAGCCTGGTCCACTTGAACCAACTGTATTAACTGGACAACTTACTCATAGGTCACGGGATATATGGAATGGAAGTGATAATATGATTCTTAATACGAGGAGGGAGGATGGAAATTTTTGGAAGCTCATAGAGAAACATCCTATCCATCCACGAGTCCTAGAAGTGATTAGATTATCCGGATTCTACGGTGTTTACAGATCTAATCGTCCTGCTGTCGATCGTAGTTTGATCACTTCACTAGTTGAGCGATGGCGTCCTGAAACTCATACTTTTCATTTTAAGACAGGTGAAGCAACTATCACCTTGCAGGACGTAGAGGTGTTGTATGGATTACCTGTGAATGGTGATCCGGTACTTGGTAATGAAACAACAAGGACCATAGGGGATTGGCAAAACATTTGTCAAAGATTATTAGGTTTTGTTCCATCTCGTGATTCCTTCAAAAGTAGTTCCCTCAAGGTTGCTGTGCTTAATGCGCACATGCTAGGGCAGCCACAGTTGCCTGACATGGCAACACAAGAGATGGTCAATCAGAAGGCCAGATGTTACATGTTCTGGATGATTGCGGGTATGATGATGGCAGATACATCTGGTGGTTTTTTGAAGCTTATGTACTTGCCTATGCTCGAGGACGTCGATAAAATTGGGACTTATAGTTGGGGGAGTGCGACCTTAGCGTGCTTATATCGTTTTCTATGTAAAGCCTGCCAGAGTACCCAAAATGAGATAACCGGATTTCTACCACTCCTTCAGGTATACCTAAAACTGCACAAACTATTTATTGATATTTTTTGTAGTTTATAATTATCTAATTTTATATATATGTGTGTATGTGTGTATCAGATTTGGGCATGGGAGAGAGTCACTGTCCTCAGGCCCTAGATAGTAGCACTGAGAGATGCAAGAAATATTTTACCTGTTGGTTTGCCTAGTGGTCCACATGCTACTAGATGGTTTGCGCACTTAAGTTGGACGAACACTGCCAAACATGTTTTGAAAGTTTATAGGGATGCACTTGACTCTATGACAGAGGATCAGGTACAATGCACATTACATTCATTTTTATTTTTATATAGATTGTAAGTGCAAAGACTCATTTGCTTTTTCATTTTCTATGTAGTTTATTTGGGAACCATATCCCGATGATTTGATTGAGAGTCTTCCTGACTATTGTCGCTCTGGACAAGTCATATGGCGGGTTAGAGTTTCAATTTTTTGTTGGGATATGGTTGAGCTTCATTTGCCCGATCGGTTTATGAGGCAATTTGGGTTGCAACAGGTGATTCCAACTCCATATCCATTTGATTCCACACACTTTCGTCATGATCGTCGGGGAAGACCAAATACAAATTGGGAGTTGGAACATGCGCAATGGTTACCTTTTTGGAACCAACGGCTTCAAAATAGTTGTGATGCACCGGTCAATCATGAACCACTTCGGTATGATGACCCCTACCTTATGTGGTTTAGACGCATTACTCGTCTTGTTATTGGTAATCCTAATCCGCGTCCTCAACGTCATCAAGGTTATGTGCCTAATTCAGCGGCATTTGAAACAATGGTAAGTGGTATATATTTGTTTTGGTGCAATATCACTTTCGGCAGATCTTGTCTCTTTCGTTATGACATGCTTATCATTTATTGAATGAAATTTTGCTTGTTTGGTTATGTTTATACATATTTCAGCTTATAGAAGCTCATTTGGTTGAGAGTATATAGTGTACAGTTATATTCTTCAAAATTTGTATATCACCATCCTTGCAATTTTGTAGAACCAGAAAGCATGGCCTAAAAATTTCAAGAACACTAATTAGTTGTTATTCTAATATCAAATAATGTTTGTAAAGGAAATTCTAATTTGGTTATGCTTATAGGCACGTCATATTCATTTGATGGTTGATGAAGCTAAATCACTTGGAGATATGCCATCATATGAGGAATTATACATGTTTAGAAAAATGGTGCGGGATCAAGGTTCTGATTGTTTGAGATATGTCCACGAGGCTAAAAGAATTCATGTAGCTGCGGATTATAGAAGAGATGACATACAACTTGACCAGTTACGACCTCCGATTTGTAGGCGAGGAAAAGGTGGTGTTGCTAGTAGGAGGGAACGTGCTATTGCGAGAGGCCAAGTGCCTGTTGAAATGAATGAAGCGGATCAGTCCACACAAACCCCCCAAGCAGCTTTAGAAGATGATCAAGAAACATACATCTTCTCTATCCTTTATCACATGTGCGCTCAGTTTCCTAAAAAACCATTTCCATGCCTCTTTCGACTCCCTGTCAACAATAGCAAAGGCTAGAGGAAGAATGTTATCATTTCCATCAATTCCAACAGCAATTAATAATTTTATCTCATATTTACCATATATGTGAGTTCCATCTACTGAAATAACAGGACAACAAGTTCGAAATCCATCAATGCATGGCTTGAAAGCCCAAAATACAAACTTGAAAGTTTTTACCTCTAGCAAACTCATCGACTCTTTGTGTTTCCATTCTACAACAGTTCCACGATTAAAGTGTTGAAAAGCTGCAAAAAACTTAGGAAGATCGCTAAATGATTTTTGAAAATCACCATACACCAATGTAAATGCGCGTTGACGTCCAAGCCATGCT
The DNA here is from genome assembly GCA_031232105.1 of Capsicum rhomboideum. Lineage (NCBI taxonomy): Eukaryota > Viridiplantae > Streptophyta > Magnoliopsida > Solanales > Solanaceae > Capsicum > Capsicum rhomboideum. The sequence continues at coordinate 52,328,663 of CP124708.1, read as the reverse complement.
TTTCTATATGTCACTTGATGACCAAATTTCTCATGAACCTTAGAAATGACATCTACTACCAACAATTTGGGATTTTTACGTATTTGATTTAGAAATAAAGATCCAATCAAATTGGTATCTAGATTAGCGTGACCTGTAGTAAGCCCTTCAGTCTCACATCTATGATTACCAAAATACTTCCTATCTTCCAAAGGCTACCTCCAACCTTTCGGCCTCGAAGAAACCATAAACAACCCAATGAATTATAAAACTTGCATCTCACAACCCATAGTTCCTTGTTTGATGTTACAACCTTGAATTCTTTATTTTTACGCAAGCTCCAAATTGTCACAGCCCGTTTCAACTTAGCTTTGCTGCTAAAACACATATCTTTTTCCAAATCTTTTTTGGCATCCTCGGACCAAACAGAACAACATTTCATCTCGGATTCACGTGTAGAGATAAAAATATCTTCCTCGTTCTACAATGTTGTAAAGTAAGGTATATGATGATTTTGCATTTCAGACGCACTCTGGTTAAATTGATTCTGAAGATTTACACCAATATCATTTTGAGGTAAATCTCCAGTATCACCGGTATCTTCATCAGATTCACTTTCTATGGTTTCGCTCTCTCCATCGTCTTCTGAAGGTTCATCTTCCTCCGAACTTTCATCGCAAATTTGAGCATGTGCATCATTACACAAATCAAAGCTAGCCTCATTTTCTCTATTGGAAAAAAAAATAGATTAGTGAAGTCTGATGCACGAGGTTTCTTATTATTTCAAAAAAATATATAAAGATCACTCACCTGGTCTCATATTGTCTGTGACTACTTCCAATATGTCCTTGACTACTTGAGCCTTCATCAAATGATCGATACTCATGTTCTTTAGGGCCTGCACCAAACGATTGATGGATACTAGGTGTTGCACTATATGCAAAATGAGGCCGATTGATGGTGGCAAATCCATAATTTTGAGCCAATAAATTCATGTGATAACCATGTTGACCATTCATTTGAAATAGATTATCTTGATTTGTTGGTCTAGTCTTTATATACATCTCTAAAAGATTTATATCAATCCTATTCGAAATTTTTTGAGGAATGACAAAAAATTGTAGCAAAGACTGGTCGTTCTCAATTTTAAACTCAATGAACCTTGTAATGTTACCTTGAAATGAGCATGGATATTTTCCAGAAATATCCATTTGAATATTTTCACTATTTGTCCCCATTTTTTCATGCAACAGTTCAACTAGTTCAACGTAGTTGGTTGAAATAGACAAGCTAACAATCATTCTGGCACATTCGCTATATCTGAATCCGTTCATTTCAGTAATTATTTCACCGCCCCAATACAAAGCAACCATCACAGTTTCTTCAAAATTAGCGATCTTTTCTCCTACACATAAAAATAAAATATGTATTTGTTGGGTTTTGGTGAAAGATGAATGGAAAATGGTGGAACAAAATGGGAACAAAGGGAGGTGAATAGTCACTTTATAGAAGGAAAAATAGTTTCTCCCTCATTGGTGGGAGAAAGAATCATTTGTCCTTTATATTAAGAAGTAATCCTTTGAAGGGATAGTGAGCCAAGAAGAAACCAAGCCTCGCGCTGTCGTCGTCGTCGCTCGCTCGGCTCGGCTTCGGCTTTGGCTTTGGCTTTGGAAAATGATCGATCGAGAGACTATCTTTTTGGACAAATTTTTTTTACAGAAAAAATTTCGTCTGAAATTTTCCTCCAGATGCAATGTTCCAACGAAATGTTTTGCAACGTTTGTAACTGTTCAAGAAACAGTGCATCGTTCCAGAACAATGCAACCATTCCAGAAACATGCAACGTTCCAGAAACGATGCATCAGTTCCAGAACCAATGCAATGTTTCAGAAACAGTGCTTCGAAACAGTGCAATTTTTCGAAGCAGTGCATCCTTTCAAAACAGTGCATAGTTGGCTATAAATACCTGTGTTTTCCTTCATCAGGTATTCAGAAAAATTTTTACAACCAAAACAAAATTCTGTAAACTCTCTTCTTCTAAAACAGTCAGTCAGTGTGTGTGAATACTCCGTTCTTGAGTTCGACGAAGTTCTACAATTTTCATTGCCGATATTGTAGAATAGTGTTCTATTTTATCCTGGGAAGAATTAATCCATACCTCGGGCAATAGTGAGGGGATTAGATTCTTTAAGGAGACACAGTATAACTGTGGACTTAGAACAAACAAAACTGTGTGCGTAGTGTATCAAAGTTCTGCTCAAAATCCAGAAAACAACAAGCTTAAAGAATCTAACCGAAATGGCAGAACCTGTTGATGCTGTAATGACTTCTGCTTCTGTGCAAACAAATACAGTTTCTTCAAACCGTGTTGTTCCTGCACTGACAGCAACTGAAAAACCCGAAAAGTTTTCCGGTACTGACTTTAAGAGGTGGCAACAGAAGATGTTGTTCTATCTAACCACTCTCAGTTTGCAGAAATTTATTTCTGACAAAGTTCCAACCTTCCCGGATGACACTCCGGAAAAAGACCGTTTCATAGTAATGGAGGCATGGAATCATTCTGATTTTCTGTGCAAAAATTACATTCTGAATGGGTTGGAAGACAGCTTGTATAATGTCTATAGCGTATGCAAAACATCTAAAGAATTATGGGACGCATTAGACAAGAAATACAAGACTGAAGATGCTGGACTAAAGAAATTTGTGGTGGCCAAATTTCTGGAATATAAAATGGTTGACAGTAAAACTGTCATGTCTCAAGTCCAAGAATTGCAAGTAATAATCCATGATTTACTTGCTGAAGGAATGGATGTAAATGAAGCATTTCAAGTAGCAGCCTTTATCGAAAAATTGCCTCCTTTGTGGAAGGATTTTAAGAACTACTTGAAACATAAACGAAAGGAAATGAAGTTGGAGGACTTGATTGTTCGTTTGCGGATTGAAGAAGACAACAAAGCTGCTGAAAAGAAAGCCACTTCAAAGTCTTCAATTCCGGGAGCAAATCATGTTGAAACTCCTCCAAAGAACAAGAAGAGGAAAAAGTCCAATGAAGACAAGAATGAACCAAACAAGAAGAGGTTCAAAGGAAATTGCTACAATTGTGGCAAGTATGGTCATATGGCTTCGGAGTGTCGTGCTCCTAAGAAGGACAAGAAAAAGAAAGACCAAGCGAACTTGAATGAGGACATGGACTTTTTGTGCGCAATGCTGTCCGAGTGCAACTTGGTTGGAAATCCAAAAGAATGGTGGATGGATTCGGGTGCTACCCGACATGTTTGTTCAAATAGGGAGTTGTTCTCTTCCTATACTGTGTCTGAAAAAGATGAGACCATTTATATGGCAAATTCTGCAACCGCAAAGATAGAAGGAACAGGAAAGGTTGGCTTGAAAATGACTTCGGGCAAGATAGTGACGCTTAACAACGTTCTTCATGTTCCCGAAATGCGCAAGAATTTGGTCTCGACGTCACTTCTGGTCAAGAATGGTTTTAAATGTGTATTTGTGTCTGATAAGATTGTACTTAGTAAAAATGATATGTTTGTAGGAAAGGGTTACCTCACTGAGGGCCTTTTCAAGCTAAGTGTAATGGTTGTTGATATCAATAAAAGTACTTCTTCTTCTTACTTGCTTGAGTCCAATAATTTGTGGCATGCGCGTTTAGGACATGTTAATTATAAAACATTGCGAAAAATGATTAACTTGGAAATATTGCCTAAGTTTGAAAGTAATAATATGAAGTGTCAAGTATGTGTGGAATCGAAGTATGTTAAGCATCCGTATAAGTCAATTGAAAGGAATTCAAATCCCTTAGACTTAATCCACACAGATATTTGTGACATGAAGTCAACACCATCACGTGGTGGTAAAAGATACTTTATAACTTTCATTGATGATAGCACTCGATATTGCTATGTTTATCTGCTTAACAGCAAAAACGAGGCAATTAATGCATTCAAGCAATACAAGAATGAAGTTGAGACACAACTTGATAAGAAAATCAAAATGATCAGAAGTGATAGGGGCGGCGAATATGAATCTCCTTTTGAAGAAATATGTTTGGAATATGGAATTATTCATCAAACAACTGCCCCATACACTCCACAATCCAATGGAATTGCGGAAAGAAAGAATAGAACATTAAAGGAGATGATGAATGCCTTGTTGATAAGTTCTGGTTTACCACAGAACTTGTGGGGGGAAGCTATTTTAACGGCTAATCGAATACTCAATCGAGTACCCTATAGCAAAACAAAGGCAATTCCATATGAGAAATGGAAAGAAAGAAAACCCACCTTGAAATACTTCAAAGTGTGGGGGTGTTTGGCAAAAGTCCAAGTTCCTAAACCCAAGAGGGTTAAAATAGGACCGAAAACAATTGACTGTGTATTCATTGGATATGCAACCAATAGCAAGGCGTATCGATTTCTGGTTCACAAATCAGATAATCCTGACATTCATGTAAATACGGTAATCGAATCAGACAATGCTGAATTTTTTGAAAATGTTTACCCGTATAAGAATGAATGTGAGTCGTCTAGTGAAAAATCTAAACGACCTCGAGAAGAAGAAAAGGAAAGTATGCCTAATGAAGAAAGTGTAAGGCGCAGCAAACGTCAAAAGACATCAACTTCCTTTGGTCCCAATTTCTTGACATTCTTAGTAGAGAATGAGCCTCAAACGTTTAAGGAAGCTATGTCTTCTTCGGAAGCACAATATTGGAAAGAGGCAATCAATAGTGAAATAGAATCTATATTGAATAATCATACGTGGGAATTAGTTGATCTTCCTCCAGGAAACAAACCATTGGGTTCTAAATGGATCTTCAAAAGAAAAATGAAAGATGATGGCACTATTGATAAATATAAGGCAAGACTAGTTGTCAAAGGGTTCAGACAGCGAGAAGGTCTTGATTATTTCGACACATACTCGCCGGTAACAAGAATTACGTCAATTCGAGTATTGATAGCGTTAGCCGCCGTATATGGTCTTCAAATTCATCAAATGGATGTGAAGACAGCCTTCTTAAATGGAGAATTAGAGGAAGAGATCTACATGGATCAACCCGAAGGGTTTGTAGTTCCAGGAAAAGAAAAGAAGGTATGTCGACTTGTTAAGTCACTTTATGGACTAAAACAAGCGCCCAAACAATGGCATGCGAAATTTGACCAAACAATGTTGGCAAATGGATTTAAGATCAATGAGTGTGATAAATGTGTTTACATTAAGAACACTCCAAATCATGTTGTCATTGTTTGCTTGTATGTTGATGATATGTTGATAATGAGTAAGGACATTTCCGACATAAATGCTACTAAGCGTATGCTTGATAGCAAATTTGATATGAAAGACTTAGGAGTTGCAGATCTGATTTTAGGAATTAAAATTCACAGAACTCCTCAAGGTTTAGCTTTGTCTCAGACTCACTACATCAACATGGTATTGGAGAAATTCAAGTATCTGGACTTCAAAGTCGCAAAGACTCCAATTGATGTAAATCTTGCTCTTACAAAGAACAAAGGTCAAAGCAAGTCCCAAGTGGACTATGCTCGAGTGTTAGGAAGTTTGATGTACATAATGAATTGTACCAGACCTGATATAGCTTGCGCCATAAGTAAACTGAGTCGATTCACGAGTAATCCCGATCAAACTCATTGGATGGCGATGAAGCGAGTGTTGGGTTATTTAAAATACACTCAAGAATATGCATTGCACTACAATAAATATCCTGCAGTGGTAGAAGGATATAGTGATGCAAATTGGATCACCGGATCATCTGAAATAAAATCCACAAGTGGATATGTGTTCACCATTGGTGGAGGAGCAGTGTCTTGGAAATCTTCCAAACAAACGTGTATAGCTCGTTCTACAATGGAATCTGAGTTTATAGCTCTGGACAAGGCCGGTGAAGAAGCAGAATGGCTAAGGAATTTTCTAGAAGATATTCCTTTATGGCCAAATCCAGTTGCTCCTATATGTATACATTGTGACAGTCAATCGGCAATAGGACGAGCTGGAAATGTTATGTATAATGGAAAGTCTCGTCACATGCGACGAAGACACAACACCGTTAGACAATTACTCTCTAGTGGAATTATCACAATTGACTATGTTAAGTCAAAAGATAATGTGTCGGATCCGCTAACAAAAGGCCTAACTAGAGAGGCGGTTGATAAATCATCAAAGGGAATGGGTTTAAGGCCAAGGACAAGTCATCACGGCGGTAACTCTACCTAGCAGACTGGAGATCCCAAGAGCTAGGTTCAAAGAGATCAAACAAAGTCGTGACTGACGGTTCAACATTGTCAACTAAACTCAACCCATTCTCATGATGCAGACAATGTTCAGAGAACAAGGATAGAGCTTAAGATGTGAAGCCTTTAATGATTACCTAAGTTTGGCTGGTATGACCAAATAGTTTTGTCTATTGGACTTAACGTTTAGGAATCACCTATGTGAGTGTGAAGTGTAAGCCGCTTCAAGGAGAATATAACGAAAGGCCAATTCTCTACGCACTCATGAAACCAGGACGTGTTCATGGCTGAAACGAACAAAACAATGAGAACCAAGAACGGTTAAGGGTTAGTTGTGTGACATACATTGTCTAGGTATACATAAAAGCTCGACGGTTCAAAGATATCAAATCTACCGATTGACCGAGGATACCCGATGTATGTTCACTATGGAAAGTTCAAAGGGAAACCTACTTATCCAGATGCAACTGATTCTTATTTGTAGATCACACACGTTTTTCTAAAATGAAATTGCCATTCCCCATTCATGTGGGGGATTGTTGGGTTTTGGTGAAAGATGAATGGAAAATGGTGGAACAAAATGGGAACAAAGGGAGGTGAATAGTCACTTTATAGAAGGAAAAATAGTTTCTCCCTCATTGGTGGGAGAAAGAAATCATTTGTCCTTTATATTAAGAAGTACTCCTTTGAAGGGATAGTGAGCCAAGAAGAAACCAAGCCTCGCGCTGTCGTCGTCGTCGCTCGCTCGGCTCGACTTCGGCTTTGGCTTTGGCTTTGGCTTTGGCTTTGGAAAATGATCGATCGAGAGACTATCTTTTTGGACAAATTTTTTTTTCAGAAAAAATTTCGTCTGAAATTTTCCTCCAGATGCAATGTTCCAACGAAATGTTTTGCAACGTTTGTAACTGCTCAAGAAACAGTGCATCGTTCCAGAACAATGCAACCATTCCAGAAACATGCAACGTTCCAGAAACGATGCATCAGTTCCAGAACCAATGCAATGTTTCAGAAACAGTGCTTCGAAACAGTGCAATTTTTCGAAGCAGTGCATCCTTTCGAAACAGTGCATAGTTGGCTATAAATACCTGTGTTTTCCTTCATCAGGTATTCAGAAAAAATTTTACAACCAAAACAAAATTCTGTAAACTCTCTTCTTCTAAAACAGTCAGTCAGTGTGTGTGAATACTCCGTTCTTGAGTTCGACGAAGTTCTACAATTTTCATTGTCGATATTGTAGAATAGTGTTCTATTTTATCCTGGGAAGAATTAATCCATACCTCGGGCAATAGTGAGGGGATTAGATTCTTTAAGGAGACACAGTATAACTGTGGACTTAGAACAAACAAAACTGTGTGCGTAGTGTATCAAAGTTCTGCTCAAAATCCAGAAAACAACAGTATTATAATTATTAAAATAGAAAAATAATCCCAATACATTACAACAAATTGACTAGCCATACCTATTAAAATTTTGTGAATGTTGTTTCAACAATGGGGCACATGAGCAGAAGCCTTAATAAAATTGTTGGAATGTGCTAAACATTCTATCCAAACCATTTCTTATAAAAATCCATGGTCACTTATTGCCGGTCACATTTTAAAGGTAAAACGTAGTTGGTGGTAACGTTTTATTGGCAAATCAATCAACAAGATTCCAACTTTGCAGGTCTGTGATTTGATTCTAAAGAATCGTTATTGATTCTAAAGAATCGTTGCTCGTAGTAACGTTTTTGCATTAATTCTGATTCGATTTGACTAAATCGTTTCTCAGAGTAACGTTTTATACTTAAAACGTAATTCATACTGACGAATTTGACGTCATATTTGTACAAATATTCGATGTACAGAGTCACGTTACTACTGGTAACGTTTCAAGCCAAAAACGTAACTGGTAGTGACGTTTCTTACATTAACGTCGTCTATCCGTTCTTTTTGGACCGTTAATTTTTTTAAAACATAAAACGTTACTGTGAACAACGTTTATACTAGTTTTGTAAAGTTTTTAAAAAACATACTATTTTGATAAAATAATTTAAATAATAGATTATTTTGGTCAAAACTTCGGCTTAGCACGAATCGAATGCACTCTACTGTTTTTGTAGACACATTTAAAGATACCTCTGGAAGGGTGTGGTTAATTCCACTAATTACTCCTTTTACTTGACTTGTATGGCGCTGGAAGTTTCTTTCACCGTTGCGCATTCGAAAGAAGTCTCTCAACATGTTCCGAACTTTCAAGAATCTTAAACCTTACACCCTTTCTCTCTATATATATATTGCACCATCAAACCCCCACACTCATCACAATAATCAATTAACAAGTTAAAACAGCCAGTTGATAATATCATCTGTACCACATCACAGAATCAGAAGATATCATCAAGAATCAGGACTACATAAGATGAGTCTCAGCAAATTGACATTGCTCATCATTTCAGTTGGCTGCATTTTGCAGGTGGCATCAATAGGCTCTGATGGATAATCACTTTTACCACTAATCTTGGACCAAATGATGGGGAATCCTAATAATCTACTTGGCGAAAGTACATTTCTTGATCCATTCAGAATGTTGGAACAAATACCTTTAGGACTAGAAAGCAGGGAGGAGAGTCTTTCGGTGGCGAAAGTGGACTGGAAAGAGATGGCAGAGGGAGACGTGATAAAGAGTAGACATGCCAGGATTGAAGAAAGAGGATATGAAGATAGAAATTGAAGAGAACGGAGTATTGAGAGTGAGCGGAGAGAGGAAGAAAGAAGAAGAGATAAATGAAGATCATCATCATTGGCACTGTGTTGAAAGGAGCAACGGCAAGTTCTGGAGACAGTTCCGTCTGCCTGAGAATGCTGATATTGATACACTGAAAGGCAAGCTTGAGAATGGAGTGCTCACTATTTCTTTTGCTAAGTTGTCTCCTGACATAATTAAGGGTCCTAAAGTTGTCTCTACTGAGGGAAAAAAACTCCTCTGTTTCCTCTGCTAAAGAAGAGCTCTAATTTATTACTGTTGGGTTTGTGTTTTTGGTTCATAATTTGGTGCTTTAATTTGATGTCTTACATATAGTATAAAGCATGCAACAACGGGGTAATATGACCTATGTTTGGTATGTCTGTGATGAAAGCATGTTAAATGTAGTAATTTGAAATATTATATATTTGAGTATTTCTTTGGATAATTTCACAGATCAAGTCACAAAGTCAACAATTGCCGGTGCAATAGCAGCATGCCAGCATTATATCTAACCGGCGCCACGTTTACACTTCCTTGGAGTAGGAAAACAGATAGTCTCTATTTAAATTATTTGTCTGATTTTTATTTGATGCAAAAATTTTAAAAATAAAGAAATTTAAACTTTTTAATCTAAAATTTGATATATTAAAATATTTTTAAATTTTATACTCCTTTGGATTCATTTATATGGCACCTTTTAAATTTTGATTGTCTTTAAACATCATGCTTTCATAGATCTTTGAATATTTGAATTGTCATTATTGTGACTTATAATATTTTTTACGTAGTTTTCAGACATTCAAATTTTTTTTTGAAGATTTCGTGTCTAAATTCATAAAAATGTCATATAAATTAAGACAGAGAGAGTAATAATAAAAAAATAGGGCAAATGAATTGAAACGACAAGAATACACTTCCTATAAATCATGATCATGATCACGTGGTACATAATTGAGATAAGTTATATATATATATATATATATATACTTTGAGGTGAATGGATACTTAATCCTTCTGGGTTTGGTGCTATCTTCTTCTTCTGGTTTTGGCTGTACAATCATGTTCTTAGTTTCTTCATTTGTCTCGTTTGTGGGTATCTGAGGAGTGACAGCTTGCAGAAGTCTCATTAGAGTTTGTCCAATAATGTTTTCAATTGTCTTGGCACTGGTTCTATTTTTTATTTTTGTTTTTCTTGTCTTTGAACTGGTCTTTGAGCTTGAGGCTTCTAAATTGAAGCTTGCAGGTAATCGTCTTACACTTTTTGGCAAAGTGTCAACCATTAACGGACTTGATGAGTCTTTACCAGTTGCCGTTTGAACTGGACTAGCTGTACCTTTACCCGATACAGTAGGTCTTTCTACATTCACAGGGGAATGCACACCCGTCTGATCCATTTTGAGTGGAGTTGGAGAACTCACTTGGACTTGAAAATCAGTCTGAGTAGCTGAATGTGAAAAGTCTTTAAAAGAGGCTTGTTTTTGGGTTATTTCTATATCTCTAATATAATCTTGCAAATCAGATTTTGTCTAATTAAATCATTTCTTTCTTTTTCCAAAATCTCATTTTTATGGTTAAGTCTTTTAAAATTTTCGGTCATAGAGGTACAATGATCACAAAATATTATTTTGTTAGTGTCTTTTTGAATGTTATATTGAGGAATATTTGTCTGATTTTGAAGTTCTGGTACTATAAAGAAATTAGGTCCTAAATTACCTCTGGCATAGTCTAGTGCTTCATAAAAATTGTTAAAACCTTTGTATAACGGGTCTTTAAATCCTTTGATAGCATCGATCACTTGTATCCATGTCTGGTATATTCCTGGAGTTCTTCCCTATATAATCACATAAAACTTAAACTTATTTGTTAAATTCTTTTCAGTAAAATATTGAGCTAAAAATACTGAGCTAAAAATCTTTAAATCTTTTGTTCTAAAAATGGGTTTGACTATGATAAAAATCCAAACTCTTCAGACTCAGACGAAGATATAGGACTAGAAAATTTAAACACTGCTATAACTAGCTTCAACCTAGTAAATATTATAGAATCAGAACAGTGTCACCATGAGTTTGAAAAGAATAAAGGGTTAGACAGTAATCAATGTTTTATTCGTCACTGGTACCCTAGTAGGACTAAAAGAGCTAAATGTAACAAGTGTTTCTTAGAAGGATGTATTTCTTGTATAGAAAAGACTATAGGAAAACAAGTAATACAGACAACTCAAATACAACCAATAGAAAAGAAACAGACTGTCATAAAAACATCAGACAATACACCAGAAACTAGAATACATAATTTAGAAATAAAAGTAAATGAACTAGAAGAAAGAATAAGATATTTAGAAAAAGGGAAAGTAATTTCTCGAGAACCAAAGGGAATTGTTATAGAAGATTGTGAAGACACTGAATTACTAAATCAGTCTTTTGAAGGACTAATATGTAATGAAGACGTAAAATTAAGTTCTGTTAAAGTAATGACAAAAATAATAATACAAGACTATGAAATAGAAACCTTAGGATTAGTAGACTCAGGATGCACTCAGTGCATAATAAATCAGAATTTATTACTAAAACACCTTTTAAATGAATTTACTCAACCACAGAAAGCCATGCAAATGGATGGCTCTCATAATACTTATACTCATTATGTAAAAAATGCTATAGTTAGTTTCAATAATACTTGTTCAAATTATAAGACAAAATATAAGTTAGGATACATGTTAACAAGAAAATTAGACATAAAAGCAGACTTTGTTATAGGATTAGATTTCATGGTCCGCAACAATGGAGGATGTTTTATTACTAGAGATGGAGTAATCTTTACAAAAAATATTACAATAACTCCCTCATTTTTTGGAAGAAATGTACAAAGAGACACTAAAGTAATAAAAGACTCCAAAAGAAAACAGATCAATCCAGACACCGTTTGTGATAAAGGAACGGATTGTACCTGCAACAAAAATTTATTATCAGAAGTAATAGAAGAACAAGAATGGATAGATATAGATGAAGATATAGAAAGGAATTATAATTTAATTGAAGTACAGATAGACAAATATAATTTTGGTAAAAATAACATAGGACTTATTAAAAATCAAGACGATCTGCAGAAAATAATTCAAAAACTAGATGACATAGATATCATAGGAGAAAGACCTTTAGAACATTGGAAGAATAACCAAATAGAATGTAGGTTAGAAATTATAAATCCAGAATATACTGTAAAAACAGCGGCTATACAAGCCACTAATGAAGATCTAAAAGACTTTGAAATACAAATCAAAGAACTTCTTAACTTAGGAGTAATTAGGAGATCAAAATCAAGACATAGATCAGCAGCATTTATGGTTAGAAATCATAGTGAGATAGTTAGAGGCAAAGCTAGGATGGTTATTAATTACAAAAGACTTAATGATAATACTGTAATGGATGCCTACAAACTTCCAGACAAGACCGAATTAATTAATAGAATCCAAGAAAGAACAATATTTAGTAAATTTGATTGCAAATCCGGATATTGGAAAATAAAGATGCATGAAGACAGTATTGAGTGGACAGCTTTCACTTCTCCCGAAGTACATTTTGAATGGCTAGTAATACCATTTGGACTTAAAACAGCTCCACCAATTTTTCAACGAAAAATGGATAACATATTTGGAAAATACAAGCATTTTGTATTAGTATATGTAGACGACATCTTAGTATTTAGTTATAACATGAAAGAACATCTAGAACATCTACAGACTGTTTTTAATTTGTTTATAGAAAATGGAATAATCATTAGTAAGAAAAAGATGGAGCTATGCAAACCATATATTAATTTTTTAGGAATTACTATAGGAAATGGTAAAATTAAGTTACAACCTCACATAGCAAAGAAAGCTCTAGAAATGCCAGACAAATTAGAAAAGACAAAGGATTTACAAAAATTCTTAGGAATATTAAATTATGCTAGACAGTTCATTAAAAATTTAGGAAAGGTAGCAGGACCCCTCTATGCTAAGACAGGTACTAAAGGACAAAAAACTTTTAATACCGAAGACATAAAGTTAGTTCAAAAATTAAAAAAAATGATAAAAGATATACCAGACCTGGCATTACCTTTAGAAACAGACTATTTAATAATAGAAACTGATGGAAGTTTTGAAGGATGGGGAGCTATCCTCAAAGCAAAGAAAAATAAATATAGTGATAAGAAAGATGAAAGAATATGTGCTTACCAAAGCGGTAAATATAAAGAACAAGGAAACATGAGTAGTATAGAAGCAGAAATACTAGCAGTAATTTATGGACTTAATAGTTTTAAGATATATATTTTAAACAAGCCAGAGATATTGGTAAGAACAGACTGTGAAGCAATCGTTAAATTCCATGAAAAAATTAGTGAAAAGAATAGTAGTAAAAGGAGATGGCTAAATTTTATTGATGCTACTTCCATTTATAGTATTAGATTTGAACATATCAAAGGAAAAGAGAATATTTTAGCTGATAAACTTAGTAGATTAATTTCAAAAACTACTAATTAGTTTTTTCATGCAGCATGGCAGACAAAGCAGACAAAGGAAAAGCTAAAGCTTCTTCCTCAGACTCAGCTACAGACGATTATTTAAAGACTCTTTTAAGCAATACTCATTTCAGACCATTAAGTTCATTGAATACATCTCAGACTCCCTCTACTCAGACAATTGAAAGAATTCATTTTGGCAGACATAATTTGATTTGTTACCCAGAAAGTAATTTCAGTTTTAAGACAAGACCTGAAGCAAGAGTTGACAAGAACCAGAAATGCCTATTAGACAATTTATGGATTTCTTATAATAAGACTCCAAGGGACGTCAACTATTTTTTAGCTGTAATGAACGCCCTAGCTCAATATTTTACTGAAAAGAATTTAACAAATAAGTTTAAGTTTTATGTGATTATACAGGGAAGAACTCCAGGAATATACCAGACATGGATACAAGTGATCGATGCTATCAAAGGATTTAAAGACCCGTTATACAAAGGTTTTAACAATTTTTATGAAGCACTAGACTATGCCAGAGGTAATTTAAGACCTAATTTCTTTATAGTACCAGAACTTCAAAATCAGACAAATATTTCTCAATATAACATTCAAAAAGACACTAACAAAATAATATTTTGTGATCATTGTACCTCTATGACCGAAAATTTTAAAAGACTTAACCATAAAAATGAGATTTTGGAAAAAAAAGAAATGATTTAATTAGACAAAATCTGATTTTGCAAGATTATATTAGAGATATAGAAATAACCCAAAAACAAGCCTCTTTTAAAGACTTTTCACATTCAGCTACTCAGACTGATTTTCAAGTCCAAGTGAGTTCTCCAACTCCACTCAAAATGGATCAGACGGGTGTGCATTCCCCTGTGAATGTAGAAAGACCTACTGTATCGGGTAAAGGTATAGCTAGTCCAGTTCAAACGGCAACTGGTAAAGACTCATCAAGTCCGTTAATGGCTGACACTTTGCCAAAAAGTGTAAGACGATTACCTGCAAGCTTCAATTTAGAAGCCTCAAGCTCAAAGACCAGTTCAAAGACTAGAAAAACAAAAATAAAAAATAGGACCAGTGCCAAGACAATTGAAAACATTATTGGACAAACTCTAATGAGACTTCTGCAAGATGTCACTCCTCAGATACCCACAAACGAGACAAATGAAGAAACTAAGAACATGATTGTACAGCCAAAACCAGAAGAAGAAGATTCAGACATTCCTAACTCAGACTCAGATTATGATCCCACGACAGAACAATTTGCTCAGGATCCTCATGAGGATGATGATTCAGGCATGAGTTTTGATTCGGTAGCACCACACAATTTAGACACTATTGGTTAAAGACAGACGTCAGCGGACACATCAGCTATTTTCAATTTTTTCCAAAGACGTAAGCAATGACGTTTCTAGCAGACAGACAGAATCAAAGACAAACGAAAGTCTTAAAGAGCACAGGAAAAAGAAGGCTGAAAGCTACAGCCACTTCAATAATTTTCAGAATTTTTCAACAGACGCACAGTAACATGGGACCCAAGACAAAGACAACTTCAATAATTCAGATTCCTTCGCTAAATTGAATTTCAGTTTGAAATCCGCCTCTTTAATCCTTTGCCTATATATACCCTTCATTTGCTTCAACCAAAGATCATCAGCAAGAATAGAAAGGAAGAGCAAGAATCAATATTGAGAGCAAGTTTTTAGAAATATTTTCCCATATTTTTGTAAGAGTGTGAAAAATAAGAGTGCAGTAAGTACGAGTGTTTGTAAAAAGGTGTGCTTAGTTTAATTTTCAGTCAGGAGCATCTCGGGGACTCCCGAAAGGGAACCCTCTCTCCTCTACAATATGTAAGTAGGTTATGGCTTTCTTAGAACTAGGTATTTCCCCATGTATGTACAGTATGTTTGTATGTGATGACTAGTATGCATATAACAATATGTATGTTAATGAATATGTTTGTTTTCTTTAAACATGTCTATGTTCAAATGTTTTTACCCTTAGTATATGGTTAGATTCTTAGATACTTAAGTAACTCCCATGGATAATCGGTAAATTCCTAGGATGATTTATACCTACCCCTAGTATATGATTAGTCTCCTAAATGCTTAAGGAACCCTGATGGATTGACCTGTAAATACCTAGGATGTTGAAGTCCGTTATGGCCAAGAGAGCCGCAGGACAGTGTTTCCAGGGTGTGGTCAAAGAAACGGTTCTTAAGTGCTAAGTTTAGGAGAAGGAGATGAAAAGGGAAGGTATAGATATGCTAAAATAATTAGCGGTTCCGGGGTGCGGTTAAGAAGCAGTTCTTAAGTCTAAAGTCTAAGAAGAAGAGATGAACAGGGTATCACTTTGGAAAAAAAAAAAAAAGAGTTAAATTTTGGGGAATATACTTAGATTTCTAAGAAAAACCTTAGCTAAATTACATAGGTAGACCAAAGGAAGAGGAAGTACCAAGTAGGATTTTACAATCATAAGAATACAAAGCTATCCAAATCAATCAAATCCAACATCACCTTCAACCTGCATTACATAAATCAAGAATTAATTGAAACATTCCAATCTAAGTATCCATTTTATTTTGGTATTAGAGCGAGAAGTTTCTAGGCCTTAGTTAATGAAAAAGACACAACTAGCTACTAGAATAAAAGCTCTTAGATCATTACTTTTAGATAACAAATTATTTTTAACAGACTTTAGGCTAGTAGAACTCTATCTTCAAATTAAAAATAGACAAAAGATAATTCTCAAAATAACCAATACCTTGAATTACTACCCTTTAGGCTAGTAAATATATGAAACAAACCGATCTTGCTCTTTACATAAAATACCTTAGGAATCTTTTAAAAGAAACTAATATAGATTGTCAGAAATTAGAAAAAGCACACGATAAATTAAAAGAAAAATTTAGATTTCTTGCTAATTATTTCGAAGACGAATTTAAGACTGATCCTAATATCAATAGAAAAGTAACATTCCTAGCACGACGAACAGTAGAATACAGTAAGCAAATAAAGATATTACAAAAAAGAGCCAAACGAATTAAGAAAAAGATAAATTACTTTCCTCTAGGTTAAACATATGAATAGACCCATTACCAATCTTCAAGAATATAACGAGACTAAAAGAAAAATAAACCAATTATACTTAGAACTTCAGAATTTATATATTAATCCCGAAGTAAAAGACGGAATAATACAGAACAGTAAAATTCCTTCTTGTATCGCTGAACTAAGACAATATCAAAGAAAGCTAATTAGATATACTTTAACAAGACATAATCAATACGCTCTCCAACATATAAGAACTAATCAACGGTATAGACAACTTTTTATGTTATTAAATATATGAGAAGACATTTTTATACTAAAAATATTGCTTATCATTATCAAGAAATATACGATTTTAAACAAGAATTAAGACAAGCTATAATACTTAAAGAATCATTACAACCTACTCATAGACAAGAGTTAAAATGTGTAGAAAAGGAAATTAAAAATATCAAAGACTATATCAAGTTTTTAAGAAATAGAGTAAGATATTTTCCTTTAGGATAAGAATTTTATGCACTATTCAAAACATATTATTAAAAAATATCGTAGAAAGTATAGAGAATTAAGTAAAAGACTATTTTGTATTCAGCAAGGCCAGAATTATATACATTTTTTAGAACACAAGTTAGAAAATGCTTTAACTAGATTCAAGATATATTTAGAATTAGATATAGAAATTCATCTAAGAAAGCAAATAGTAGATTATTGTAATTATATATAGAAAGAAATAGAACAAGTTAAAATAGATATACAAGCCCAAGAATACCTAATAAGAACAATTATAATTTCCTTTTATGCGAAGAAGTGATAACTATTGCAATTATATAACTCATTACAATATACAAATACGAGAGTTAGTTATTGAAGAAAGACGATTAGAAGAAGCCCGAGACGAATTGATTCAACATTTGCAAAACTTTAAACACGCAACAAAAGAAAATTACAAAGATATATCTATAGAATCATATCTTAGAAGGTGCGAACACCAAAATAGACTCCAAAATAGACTACTTACTATCAAAAGAAATATTAGTGATACTATAGAAAGACGAAGACTTTTTAAAGAATATTTAGACAATTGCCCGTTAGGATAGAATAGTTAATGAAAACTCACCCGTTTGCTAGAGAAATACAAGCTAATAATATTTTATACATCACTCAAGTAATACGATTAGTATACTCAACAAAGAAACAAAAAATTTTACAACAATCTTTAAAAAGAATACAAGCTTTAAATTCAACAGATTTAGATCAAATAGCAAGTAATATTAGCTGGGAATTACAAGGTATAGAAAACGACATAATAAATTATAAAGAGTGGTTAGAGTGGTATAAAAATCAACCAATCTGGATAGCACTAGGATAGACAAAATAGATAAAATAACAAATCTTAAAAAATTAGAATATTTAGATTTACAATTAATTCCAGAAAGAAAATATAAACGATTAAAAGACAGTTCTTTAATTAGGTGTAATTTTGCTAGTGGAGACCATAGTTTACATAACGAAGATCCTCAGTTAAATAGTATTGTAGATTTATTGTTAAACTTAGGAGATAATATACAAAAAGATACTACTTTAATACTAGAAATCCTTAGAGATATTCAAGTTAAGCAGACAAAAATCTTTTATCAACTAGAAGAAAAGCTAGACTTTCTAAAAATTCAATATACCGAAATAGAAAAAGGACAACCTCACAAAGAACCCCAAGGAAATACTTTTCATACAGACCTTACAGATTTAAAACAAGCTATAGAACAAATCAAAGTAATAATCCTTTCATGAACGACCCTTTATATACCGAAATACTTAAACAAGCAGAACAAATAGCACCAAACCCAGAAGGATTAAGTACCCATTCACCTCAAAGTAAGGCAGACCAGATAATCATTAAGCAAAATAATACTATAATCTTATTACTCCTAAAACTTAATGAAAATATAGAAAGACTAATTAAAGGTAAAACCATAGAAGACCACCAAGAAATATTAAAACAACATTTAGAAGAAATAAACAAAATTAAGTATCCACCTGTTCCTGAAGACACTCTAAACGAATTAATAAATCAATTAAAAAGAACAGAGGTAACTCCATTAAAAGACAGGACACCAGTAGTAAGAAAAGTAAGACCATGGACTTTTTATCAGGTAGGAGACAAAACGAAGAAAGACCACGACATAGCTACACCCAAAACAGGTTAAGCAATAATTTAATATCTAATATAATGACTTCTAGAAGACAAACTGCCTCTACTTCACAACAATTAGATGAGGTAATAGACGTAGACAAAGACATCCAGATTTTCCAACAGAATAAACTAAATCTACTAAATCCCAAAGTATTATATAGTGCCGGCTTATTTTCTCAAAAAGCCTTGTTATATAGACACTATAGAGAAGAACAAATCTGTGTAACCGAAGACAACCAAAAATATCTTACATTAATTAGTTCAGAATCATCAGACGAAATTCAAAAAAGACAGATGAATTTAATGCGCATGGGTTTAATAATAATAGGACTAAAAGGATTAACAAGAAAAAATTTAGGAACTAAAGCCTTAATAACTATTTATGATGATAGATGGTCAGACACTCAAAGATCCCTTATAGGATTAACAGAAGTAGACATGACTAATAACGGCGGAATATTTTACTGTAGTCCAGACTTTATGATTAATTCTTCAGAATTTGGTAAATATATAAAGATAGAAATTCAGACTAAAGGATATGAAGACATGACCGTAGGAAATAATCTGTTAGTTTGTGTAGGTTTTCTTGGTAAATTAGCTAACAATAGTGGTAGCAAATTTAAGTTAAAAGTAGATGATGTAGTAGGATTAATGGGAAATAAAGGAATTAGACTAATGAAACCTATAAAATAGATCCACAAATTTATGCTGGTTTAGAATGGAATCTAGAACATAAAGATAAAGATAAACAAGAAACTTTAAAACCCACAGACCATTTAATGTATACTAATAAAAAGGGAGAGACATCTATTAGATTTATCGACTATCAAAAGGCAAATCAAAACGAGATAGAAGAAGAAGTAATATCAGAACAAACCGAAAGAAAAGAATTTATGAATATAATTGAATTAGAAGAATTTGAAGTAGATAAAACTATACAAAAGGCAAGAGAGATATATAAGAATGATAACAAAAGACGATTTAAATGTAGTGGATGTAAGCTAGGACAATTAGAAATATTTGAAGTAGATGACCATTTTAGAACATGTAACTTAAGAACAGATAATATACGATATAGAGAGCTATTTGATAATTCAGATGATATAGTTTCAGAGACAGATAAAAGTATCAAAGAATTTATGGAATCAGCCTCTACTAGTTCAAGTCCCTTTCAAAGGACTAGTCAAATGCATACAGTAGAAACCACTACGGGAAATGTTCCAAGACATAGAGTATATAGACAAAATTCAAAATTCGAAATGGAAAGTGTAAGACCAATAAGCAAAAGAATGCCGATAGAAGAACCTATCACTCTCCAAGCAGGAGGTGATAAAGGAAAAATACTTAATATAGCAGCACATGACCCACAAAACTGGAATACAGTTATAGATTTATGGAAAGGAATTGTGGTAGCAGACTATATTAAGACATATACCGAAACAGACTCAGAAACCATGTATAAATATTTAGAGACATTTTTAGGAGAATCAACCAAAGGTTTATGGGAAAGTTTTAAAAGAGAATTTCCCAATGAATTTAGAGAATTACTAGACTTCGAGGCTAACCCTTATAATTTTACCAATAAAGTACATAGCTTAATAACAGGTGAAGACTCAAATAGTGGATTATTAATTTTACAACAAAAAGCATTAATAAAGTTAGAACAATTAAGTATAAGCAGTTGGCATCATATTAAGCCTTTTCTTTTAGACTATTTTTATTATACAACTATAAGTGGTAATGCTTTTGACCAAGGTTTAGGCAAGAAATTATTTAATAAATTACCAGGAGCCTTAGGACGAGAAATAGAAGATAGATGGAATAAAAGAGACGGTGTGTTACAGAATCCTAATGCCAGATGGTCAATAGAACATAAAATACAACATATAATGGATATATTACTAGAAAAATGTACCAATATACAAATACAGAAACAACTAAAGAAAGGTGAAACAAATTTCTGTAAGACAATTTATACTACACAAAGTTATGATGACAATCCCCAAAAGAAAAATAAGTATAAGAAGTATAAAAAACCATACAAACGAAATAATTATAGACAGAAAAGTTATTATTTAAGAAAATCCTCTGCTAGAAAACCTTATTTAAATAGAGACAAACATGTAAGAAAATATAAGGATAATAGAAGTTATAGGAATACTTTAGAATGTTTTACATGTGGTAGTTCAGACCATTTAGCTAATACTTGTCCCAAAAGAAATAATACTAGAACAAGGAATTCTCAATTAATAGAAGATTTTAATGAAACCTTAATAAATGTAGACGAATATATGTCAGACACAGAAAGCATATATTCTATTGTTAGTATAGACTATGATAAAAATCCAAACTCTTCAGACTCAGACGAAGATATAGGACTAGAAAATTTAAACACTGCTATAACTAGCTTCAACCTAGTAAATATCATAGAATCAGAACAGTGTCACCATGAGTTTGAAAATATATATATATATACTAAATAGCAAGAAAGTCTTGCTTATAAAGTTGCCAAGTGGCATCCTATTATGAAGCCATGTGTTAGGTTTTTAGGATAAATTAGTTAAAGTTAGGTACTAATTAGTTATCATGTTTAATTTAAATTTACAAATAAATAAATATTCATATTTTTTAAGAATTTTTAATCAAAAATTTATATTTTTTTTGGCATCCTTTTAATGTCTTTTTAATATATATATATAATTTTAAAAAATGGACAAAGAAGATGATAATTTTTATTTTTTTTTAAAAAAGGGGGAAAAATGAAGATGATAATTTTTATTTTTTTTTAAAAAAGGGGGAAAAATCTACCTAACTGCATGTCTCTTGTGCCCCATTTCCGCACAAACTCACAAACAGTAATTAAAAAAAAAAATTAAAAACTGATTTTAAAATATTTTGGTTTTGTTAATATTCTTTTTCTCTAACCACTCATATAAATTTGTTATTCTATTTTTTAACAAAACACTACTAAAAAAACCCGAAAAAGCGACCACAAGTTGTGGTCGCACAAAAAGCGACCACATGTGGTCGGTTTTTCATTAAATTTATTTTTAATCAAAAAGCGACCACATGTGGTCGGTTTTTCATTAAATTTTTTATTAAAATTTTTTTTAATCAAAAACCGACCACTTGTGGTCGGTTTTTATATTTTAAAATTGCGGGAAAGTAAATAAATTAATCCGGGAAAATATAATTCCTTAAAATCGACCACTTGTGGTCGGTAATAACAAAAATTAAATAAAATTATTTTTAATTTTTTATACAAAATATATTTAATTTTTGCGAAAATTATTTTACAAAAACCGACCACTTGTGGTCAGTTTCAAATTTAAAAAATATATATATATATTATAAAAAACCGACCACAAGGTCGGTTTAAGATTTAAAAAATATAAAATATTTTATAAAAAGCGACCACTTGTGGTTGGTTTTAGATTTTAAAAAATATTTTTATACAAAACCGACCACTTGTGGTCGGTTTTGGTTTTCCAAAAAATTAATACAAATAAAAAACGTAAATTGTTAAACTATATTAAATATATTTTTTAAAATTTGGCGACCACGTGTGGTCGGTTTATTTTTAAATAATAATAAAAATTAATTAATGTTTAAAAACCTACCACAAGTGGTCGGTTTCTGTAAAATGATTTAAGAAAAACCTACCACTTGTGGTTGGTTTTTATAAAAAATACTAAAAATAAATTAAGAAATATTAAATATATTAAATAAAATTAATAATAACATAAAAAACAATCTTTATTTTTTACGTACGTTTCAATCAAATAAATATATTTTCCATCGAGTATTTTTATATATATATATATATATAAAAATGTAGACGCATCTATTGCGTGTAGTTATTTACGTAGTAGTCAAAAGCTAATTGAATGTATACAAGTATATTGAATATGTTGATATGACACGATTGAGGTAATTATAATATATTGTTGGAGTTATAATAATGTAAGGTAAATAATCGATAATTCATTAGAGTATAAGTAATACGTTGTATTATGGGGTAATATACTCGTGCATGTGATCTATATGTATATTTCGTGTAGTGATGTATGTAGTAGTCAAAAGCTAACTGAATCTTTCTAATATCCCAAGATAATAATATAATGTTGAACTTATAATAACGTAAGCTAAACTAACCGATAATTCATCAGAATATATATGAAATATGTTGTATTACGGGGTAATATACTCGTGTATGTGATGTATATATATAGTATGTATTTAGAACCTGATAGTCGATAGAGTGTGTGTGTATATATGTATATCTCGTGTATTGATATACGCAGTAATCAAAAGCAATTTAAGTGAATCTATCCAAGTATTTTGAATAACACGTTGATATCACAAGTTCGGTGTAATAATATATATATATATATATATATATATATACTGTTGAAGTTATAACAACGTAAGCTAAATTAACCGATAATTCATCAGAGTATATATGAAATTCTTTGTATTACGGGGTAATATACTCGTTTATGTAATGTATACAGTACGTATTTTGAACCTGATAGTCGATAGAGTGTACGTGTGTAGATATACGTATATCTCATGTAGTGATGTACGTAGTAGTCAAAAGCAAGCTAAGTGAATCTATCCAAGTAGTTTGAATAATACGTTGATATCATACGATCCACGTACTAATATATATACTATTGAAGTTATAAAAATGTCAGCTAATTAATTGATAATTCATCAGAGTATATATACTCGTTTATGTAATGTATACAGTACGTATGTTGAACCTCATCTAGTCACTTGATATGTATATATATACCTATATCTCGTGTAGTGATATATATACGTAGTAGTCAAAAGCAAGCTAACCGAATCTATCTAAGTATTTTGAATAACACGTTGATATCATACGATCGACGTAATAATATACTTTTGAAGCTATAATAAAGTAAGCTAGTTAATGGATAATTCATCAGATTATATATAAAATACACTGTATTACGAGATATATAATTCATATTCAAAAGCTAACTAACCAAAAATTCATCCTAATATACGAAATACATTGATATTATTATACAATTGAGAAAATATACTACTTGTGTATGACGATGAATTAATTAATTATCCGATTTATATACATCATATTAATTTTTTTTGTATTTGTTATGAATATAATACGATTTATTCAGGAAATATTTATTTGATTTTACTAAACCAAGAAGCTCAGGGTTAAATCGATTATTCATTTGTTTCAAATTTTGATTTAATTTGTCGGTCTATTAAATTTGGGTCGTAATCAAAATCAAATTGGTCATAATTGCAATGCAATTGGCCAATTGATTTTTGATTTGGTCTATAATTTAAATGACAATGGCTAAATAATCTAATTGGTCATTCTTTAAATGGCCTAATGTTTACCCTCTCCCTTTTTATTTTAATAACCTAATGTTTTGGGCCCAATCCCTTAACAGGCCCAAAACAGCCGACCCGGTCTAGCCCACACCCTTATATCCCCTTTTCTCCTTCACTCCAACACACCCCATAAACCCCAAAAATACACCAAAACCGTGAAAACCCACAAACCCGAAAACTGAAAACCACACAAAATCGGAAAACCCACAAACCCAAAAACCCCAAATCGATTTCCTCTCTTCGTGGATTTCGTACAAATACATGAGACGCGTACTATGAGAGGTGCGAAATTCCTCTAGAAACTCCAATTTCCTCACAAATCCAAAAATACAAAAATTCCCAAATTCGAATTTCAATTTTTTTCGTACGATTCCAGCTCATTCAAGGATTTCGTGGTGTCAAGGATTTCGACGAAGCTCGTAGTTCCGTTTTGCTGCTCTAAGAAAGGTAAACACCCCCCTTCTTTTATTTTTAGCTATCTTTAGGATTCCGTTTTCGTAGTGTAGATTTTCTTTCGTCGTGTAGGTATAGTTATTTTGTAGTTGTCGGAATCTCACATTAGGTGAGAATGCTGGGATTATTTGCTGTAGAAGGCTATGAAGGCCGTAGGATTTTTTGTTGAAAGTTATGGATTAAGTGTAGTGACTTGAAAATGGTAGTGACTTGCAAATGTGTATTAGTTATTTGAAAATGGTTAAGTGTAGAGACTTGGTCATTTGAATTAGTTACTTGAAAATGGTAGTGGCTTGAAAATGTGTATTAGTTATTTGAAAATGGTTAAGTGTAGAGACTTGGTCATTTGAATTAGTTACTTGAAAATGGTAGTGGCTTGAAAATGTGAATTAGTTACTTGAAAATGGTTAAGTGTAGTAAGATGTAATGTGAACTACTTACTTGAAAATGTGTATTTGTTGCCTGAAAATGCTCAAGTGTAGTTACTTGAAAATGTGTATTTGTTACTTGAAAATGCTTAAGTGTAGTGACTTGAAAATGTGAATGTTACTCGAAAATGGTAGTGACTTGAAAATGTGAATTAGTTACATGAAAATGGTTAAGTGTAGTAAGTTGTAATGTGAACTAGTTACTTGAAAATGTGTATTTGTTACTTGAAAATGGTTAAGTGTAGTAAGTTGTAATGTGAACTACTTACTTGAAAATGTGTATTTGTTGCTTGAAAATGCTCAAGTGTAGTGACTTGAAAATGTGAATTAGTTACTTGAAAATGGTTAATGGTAGACACTTGAAATGTGAATTAGTTACTTGAAAATGGTAATGACTTGAAAATGTGAATTAGTTACTTGAAAATGGTTAAGTGTAGTAACTTGAAAATGTGAATTA
Source organism: Capsicum rhomboideum (assembly GCA_031232105.1). NCBI lineage: Eukaryota > Viridiplantae > Streptophyta > Magnoliopsida > Solanales > Solanaceae > Capsicum > Capsicum rhomboideum. The sequence continues at coordinate 52,303,221 of CP124708.1, read as the reverse complement.
GTTACTTGAAAATGGTTAATGGTAGAGACTTGAAATGTGTATTAGTTACTTGAAAATGGTAATGACTTGAAAATGTGAATTAGTTACTTGAAAATGGTTAAGTGTAGTAACTTGAAAATGTGAATTAGTTACTTGAAAATGGTTAAGTGTAGAGACTTGAAATGTGAATTAGTTACTTGAAAATGGTAATGACTTGAAAATGTGAATTAGTTACTTGAAAATGGTAATGACTTGAAAATGTGAATTAGTTACTTGAAAATGGTTAAGTGTAGTAACTTGAAAATGTGAATTAGTTATTTGAAAATGGTTAAGTGTAGAGACTTGAAATGTGAATTAGTTACTTGAAAATGGTAATCACTTGAAAATGTGAATTAGTTATTTGAAAATGGTTAAGTGTAGTAACTTGAAAATGTGAATTAGTTACTTGAAAATGGTTAAGTGTAGAGATTTGGTCATTTGAATTAGTTACTTGAAAATGGTAGTGGCTTGAAAATGTGTATTAGTTATTTGAAAATGTTTAAGTGTAGAGACTTGGTCATTTGAATTAGTTACTTGAAAATGTGAATTAGTTACTTGAAAATGGTAGTGACTTGAAAATGTGAATTAGTTACTTGAAAATGGTTAATTGTAGAGACTTGAAATGTGAATTAGTTACTTGAAAATGGTTAAGTGTAGTGAAAATGTGAATTAGTTACTTGAAAATGGTTAAGTGTAGATACTTGAAATGTGAATTAGTTACTTGAAAATGGTTAAGTGTAGAGACTTTAATTAAGATTGTGATTGCTTGTGTAGATGGAATTTGATTATAGCTGGATATATCAACGAAATAATGATAATAGAGTGGGTATGAGAGAGGAATTTGCAGCAGGTGTCAATCGATTTATTGAACATTCCAAAACACTTGATGATTGGTCAATTTTTGGTTTGATTCATTGTCCTTGTGTAAGATGTGATGGTACATGCATTCTAAAAGAAGATGTTATGAGGAATCATCTTTATAGCAAGGGGTTTCATGAGGAATTTTTAAGATTGAATACAAGTCATGAAGAAGTTGGGCAAAATAACTTTGATGTTGGTGAAAGTAGTAGGTCTGTGGGGCATAATAACTATCAACATACTAGGATTTCATAAATGATGCATGATGCTTCTGGGATACAAGGGGGGGTTGAAATCGTGGAAAATATAGAAGATGTTCCCAATGTAGAAGCACACCATTTTTATGAAGAATTGTGTGCTGCTAGTCATCCTTTGTTTGACGGGAGTTCGCACTCTCAATTGTCTGTTGCTGTTAGATTATTAAGTATCAAATCTTATTGGAATGTTGCTGAAGGAGGAATGGACTCTATGATAGACCTTATTAAAGAGTTAGTTGACCCCGCTTTAGAGGTTCCTGATTCTTTTTATAAGGTAAAAAGACTGGTGTCTAAGTTAGGTCTCTCGTCGATTAGAATTGATTGCTGTGAAAATGGTTGCATGTTATACTTTAAGGAGGACGCTGAACTAGAGTCTTGTAAGTTTTGTCACCACCCTCTCTATAAACGTGGTTGTACAGGAAATAAAATTGCGATTAAGGCGATGCATTATTTACCTCTTATACCAAGGTTGAAGAGGTTGTTTGCATCAAATAGCTCAACTCCCCATATGAGATGGCACAGTGAAAATAGAAGGCCCCCTGGTGTCATGTGTCATCCGTCTGATGGAGAGGCTTGGAAGCATTTTGATGCAACTTATCCTGATTTTGCAGCTAAACCACGAAATATTAGGTTGGGGTTGTGTGGGGATGGTTTCTCACCTTTTTCTGTTGGTGTTGCGCCATATTTATGTTGGCCTGTGTTTATTACACCGTATAACCTTCCTCCGGAAATGTTGATGACTAGTCCATATATATTTCTGAATTGTGTTGTTCCGGGCCCGCGTAACCCAAAAATTGGGATAGATGTTTACCTGCAACCTTTGATTGATGAGCTACAACTGTTATGGCATAACGGGGTTGAAACTTGGGACATTTCACTTAAACATAATTTTAATTTGCGTGCTTATCTAATGTGGACTATTAATGATCTCCCTGCTTATGGAATGTTGTCTGGGTGGATGACAGTTGGTAAGTTAGCTTGACCATATTGCATGGAAAATACAAAATCGTTCACATTGAGACATGGCCGAAAAAATTCGTGGTTTGATTGTCACCATTGTTTCTTGCCACCTGATCATGAGTTTAGGAGACTCAAGAATGCATTTACAAAGAATAGAGTTGAACCTGATGGTCCGCCGCCAACATTAAGTGGTCATGATATTTCGGAGAGAGTTCAAGGTTTTCTAAAGGTTAGCGAGGAACAACTGTATAGGTTTGATGGGTATGGCGTTTCACATAACTGGACAAAGAAGAGAATATTCTGGGAGTTAGACTATTGGACAGATAACAAACTTAGACACAATATTGATGTCATGCATACTGAAAAGAACTATTTTGATAATTTGTTCAACACAGTTATGGATGTGACTGGCAAGACAAAAGATAATCCAAAGGCTAGACTTGATTTACCAGAATATTGCAAGTACAGGGAATTACACTTGGAGAAGGGGACCAATGGCAATTTGCTTAAGCCCAAGGCTAGTTATACATTCAAGTTGGACCAAAAATGGAAAATATATGAGTGGGTCCAAAGTTTAAAGATGCCGGATGGATATGCCTCGAATTTGGGAAAGCGGGTTGACATGGAGCATGGAATCTTACATGGAATGAAAAGTCATGATTGTCACGTTTTCATGGAACAGTTGCTTCCGATTGCTTTTATTGGTTTACCTAAAAACATATGGAAACCAATAGCAGAGATCAGTTTGTTCTTCAAAGACTTATGTTCCACCACATTAAAAGAAGAAAATCTGATTCGAATGGAAGGTAATATTGTTGTTATCACCAACAAATTGGAGAAGATTTTTCCACCTGCGTTCTTCGATGTGATAGAACATATTTTCATCCACCTTGTCCACGAAGCCCGGCTAGGTGGTCCAGTTCAAACTAGGTGGATGTATCCAGGCGAGTAGTAAGCAAGTGCAAAACATTTAATTTATTTCTTAAATGTTTACATATATATATCTTTTGTTATATATTTGATGCATGCATAATGTAAAATTATGCAAGACCATTGGGAAATTAAAAAAGGGTCCTAAAAATAAATATAGGGTTGAAGGCTCTATAGTTGCAGCGTACCTTGCTAGAGAAACATCCCACTTTTGTTCTTACTATTTTGGTGATCAAGTCGGTTGTTTGAGAAATAGACCGAATCGACACCAGGATGATGCGAATGAGCCATATCTGCAACCAATATCAATTTTCAATCGATCAGGTAGTAGGGCAAAAAAGAGCAAATTTTGCCGACTTGCAGCCACCGAGCACAAATCAGCAACATTGTATGTCTTGCTGAATTGCCCAGAAGTTGAGCCCTTTTTAAAGTAAGGATATTAAATATTTACATATAATTTAATTACTCGTTTCACTAAGGAAACTAATTGTGTTTGTATTGTGAATCTTCAGTTCATTTAATGCTCAATTCCACCCAAATCAAGTGTATGAGTCATTTGCAACATGGTATACATATCAGGTGTGTAATTGTAATAATAACACAACAAATTTAAAGCATTTACGCATTCTCTACTAACCATAATATATACATACATATAGGTATTCCATTCACCCAATGTGGTTACATATAATCAATTCTTGAAGGATATTGCTTTTGGACCAGTTGAAGCTAGTTCAATGTCCCATTATACAGTTAATGGGTTTAAATTTTCCACCGAGAAACACTCCAAAACAAGAAAAACAAACAATAGTGGTGTTTGGGTTAAGGGTGATGATGATGTTAATTACTTTGGCGTCATACAAGAGATTTTAGAGATGGAGTATGGTGGTTATCCTATTAAAAAGATAGCACTCTTTTGATTTAAGTGGTTCGATCCAAGCATAAGAGGCGCAAGAGTACTTAAGGAGCATAATATCATTGAAGTCAAATACACTAGGACGTATCCTACTTACGATCCTTTTTTTCTCGCACAAAATGCTAAACAAGTGTACTATGCTCCTTATCCATTGCGTATGGACAAGTCTGATTAGTGGGATGTAATCAAAACCAAGCCTATGGGGCGGGTTGAAGTTGAGAATGTTTTGGAGACTGAATATCAAAATGAAATGCAGACTGATCACCAATTAGTGGACACTCACTTAGTGGATAATTTGGACCATCCGAAACATATTTACGAAGAAGTTAGTCCAGAAGAGGTTGAATGGGTAGAAAAGGAGAAAACTTCCGAAAAGGGTGAATGGTTTAGTGGAGAATCTTCTGGAGAGGACGATTATTGATGTCTGCATGCTTTGTAGTACTTACCTATTATGTTTATTTTTTTGGAAGTTTGTTGTGTAATAGCCTAAGTAAGATCTGCAAATGAATCAAACTCTTTTACCTATTGAAATTCTTGATTGAATTTATGAAATGTTTAATTTGATATTGAAAAAGAAATGGTATTCTGCGTTTAAGTGTTGTTTAGTTTACTTATTAATTTATTGATTAATGAATTTCATAATCTTAACAAAATGATATATGACCAACTGTTTTTGTCTTTAAATAATTTAGATGGTAGGTAGGGGTGACAATGGTAAGCAAATACTTGACACTAGTAAACCAAAAAAGAAAAGTGTAACACCCCGTACATTCCCGAACCCATGAGACTACCTTAAAATTTATAGAATCATTTAAACATGAGAGAGTTGGTGAATTTATGCATTAATTTGTTGGGCTTAAGTGAATCATGTGCCATTGGGCCTAAATGAGGCCCAAAAATCATAAAAAGACATGGCCCAAAATGGAATTTGACCCATTCTTCCATTGACCAAGTAAAAACATTAGGAAGGGACTATATAAGTCAAGAAAAATCATATTTTTATTCATAAAAGCACACATGCCATTTTCTAGATTTTTCCAAATATTTCTCTTCTCCCACAAACCCTAAGGAAACTACTTGTTGGACAAGATCACTCTTTGGTAAGATTTGGTAAGTATTTATTCTTATGGTTTACTATATGATATACTTAATATGATGTATAAATAATGTTGTTTATGTTGGCATAGTCTTGGGCAGTCACTATGTGTAAAACAATGTACTTTTGCTTAATCGGTGAAGGGTTTTGCCTTCTAAACAGTGAAGTGGACTTGTGGTCTTGAAGGAAGAGAGTTTGGTGTGTTTAATATCAACATTTATACATTTTTATGTCCTTAAATTGTTTCCTTTTTGGTGTATAACACGTGGCATTGTTATTGTGAAATTGGTCATGGATTTGGTAACGTATTGAAAGGAAAGTGTAGTTTTGGTATTGTTTATGTGCGTTGTGGAACCATGAATGTTCTTTGGTATATAATATGATCTAAATTATGTAAATAAAAGCTTAATTATGGCCTTGGACCATTTATTACACAAAAGGACCCAAAAGACACCCATTTTGGCCGATTTGGGCATCCGCCCCTGCAGACGAAGGCACCTGCGGGCGCAGATGCCAACGCAGGTGCCCATGGACATTGCCAAGGGTAACCTGAGGATGTATTTCAGCCACCTGAGGGCGCAGTTGGCTTCACAGGTCACCCCAGAATGTCATTTTGTATGGTTTTGGCCCTCTTTGATCCCCGAAGGCCCTTATACCCTTTTTGGATATAATTATCAACTTATGATACCTTTTTAATGACTATAAGGGGTCGTATGGAATCATGTTGGATTATATTAATTATGTATTGTTGTTCATATGTTGTTATGAGGAAATTTTATGGAGTAAATGTGACGGAATGATAATGAGGAAGCGTAAGGGGTAAACGTGGTGTGAAAGGCTATGGGTATATGATGTCTTGGTCAATGTGTGGAATGTTATGGTATTGTTGGTATGATAATGCAGTGGATTATATTATAAAGGATAAAATGATGTTATATGACAGTCATATAGCTCATTTTAGTCTTGTACGCTTGTACGGTAACTAGTTGTTGACGTAAGCTCCGTTATGTACTTGTATTGTAGAGTGGAACGTAAGGAAGGAGTTGGACTATTGTGTTCATCTATAGGATTGTGTATTCATACTTGGAAGTGAAGTTATGTAAGGTTGCTTTTTCCGTATCCTTCTGCAGCATGTAGTATTCACCTTGTTATTGTACTTACTCATTTCCGAAATGTTCTAAGGTATCTCATTTCAAGTTATCATCTATTGTTAATCGTATATACCTTATTCTTGATCATCGAATGAACTATTTCAAAGACATGGTTCCAAAGTTCCAATAATGTTATATTCAAAAGTTCCAATAATGACTTGATCATCGAATGAACTATTTCAAAGACTAAGAAGTGAGGTAATGAATCTATTCTTGGGTGGTATCCTAGGGGTTAAAATACCTAGCATGGGTCGATCCCAATATCTGAGGTGGTATCCCAGGGGTGAAAAGGACACTTAGCATGGGTCAATCCCGCTACCACGGGTGGTATCCCAGGGGCAAAAGAAGAGCCTAACATGGGTCGATCCCGAAAACCGTTGATTACCCACTGATCAGCTTGGGGACCGGGCATTGTAAGAATGGAAGGATTAGTAGTGAATGAAGAAGTGAGTGATGAACAAATGAATGAGCGTAAAAGTAAAGAAAGTAATCCACGTAATATTAAAGAAAGTAATCCACGTAATGTACATATTTCCATACATACGGAATGGTGACTTATCCATATTGGTTATTCACTTATATTTGATTCCATTGAGGTATTTATGTATCATATAGTTTCTTATGGCCTTACATACTCAGTACATTCTTCGTACTGACGTCCCTTGTGGGACTTACCTTACTTGCTGCAGGCACAGGTACTAGTAGACCTCTACAGTAAGCTACGGGTCATCTACTGATCTTTGGTGAGCTCCAGTTTGTTCGGGGCTTTTCGAGTCACAGTTGTGCATTGGTTTTGGTATTGTAAATGTTGTGTAAAGTGGGGACTTGTCCCGAATTTAGGATGGTTATGTATGTGCTTCTATTAGAGGCTTTTGTAGAAATATGTGGGTATATGAAGGTAAGAGATGTATGTCCATTTTGACTTGATGGCCCTGATGGCCAAGTTTCACGTATGTATGTATCACATGTTCCATAATTTCTGCTATTAGCATTTTACGTCCTTACGTGATGGTGATGTTTCTTATGGCATGCATATGAATGGACATGAGCAAAAATTGGTTCTCTCGGATCTTATTGGCTTCGGGTGCCAGTCTGCCCCGTTGGAATTCGGGTCGTGACAAAAGTGGTATCAGAGCAGGTCGTTGTAAGGGTGTCTACAAAGTTGTGTCTGAGTAGAGTCTTACTTATCGATGTGTTGTGCACCACATTTATAAGTAGGAGGCTACGGGACATTTAGGAGTTGTTTCTGTTCTTCAATTCTTAGATCGTGCATTAAAGCCAATATTGTAGTGGAATCATATATAACCATTGGACTTGGTTTTCTTTTGTATAGTAAAATGCCGATTACAAGAAGAGGTAGAGGTAAAGGTAATCAAGTAGATATACTTGTTGGATAAGGAACCAGTAGATCACCACCTGACCAAGCTAGTCGAGGTGGGGCTGAGCTGAGGTTGCATCGCGGGCTTCTTGTACTTTTCCAGCTCCAAAAGAGCCGAGAAGGAGAGAAGAACCTGCAGAAGCACCTGTTAATGCTACTGAGCAAGATCTCAGAAATGCAATGCAAATATTGACTCAGATAGTCGCTGCACAAAGTCAAGGACGCGCTGGTCCAACAACAAGTGATGATGGTGCGGCTAGGGCAGCTAGTCGGCGGACACAGGATTTTCTGAAATTAGACCCTCCCACATTCACTGGGTCAGATCTGAATGAAGATCCACAAGACTTTATAGATCAAATTCAAAGGGCTTTAGATGTTATGCATGTGACTGGGGTAGAAAAAGTTGAACTTGCTGCATATAGATTGAAAGGAAAGGCGATATTGTGGTATAAAGATTGGAAGAAATCTCGTGGTATCGGTGCAAATCCACTTAATTGGGAAGAATTCAAAGCGGCATTCCTTGATCACTACCTTCCTTATGAGATCCGAGAGGCTCATACGGATCAATTCTTAAATCTCTGTCAAGGGAATCTGAGTGTCAGAGAATACAGTCTGCAATTTAATTCCTTGGCTCGATGTGCTCCGAATGTAGTGTCCACAATGACAGACAGAGTACATCGATATGTGGACAGATTGGAGCCATATTTGGTAAGAGACTGCACTATTGCCGCTTTAAATCGAGATATGGATATAGCTAGAATTCAGGCCTTCGCACAAAAGATGGAGGACCAAAGGCAAAAAAGAAGGGTACATGAATCTGAATGAGGATAGTCCAAAAGAGCTAGACCTATGGGACAGTCTATGGTGTCCCAAGGATAATCTAGACCTCGGATGTTTCCTAGACCGCCTAGAACATCATTCTCTTATTCCACAGCAGGCACTCAAGCTCAATTCTGAGGGTTTAGAGGTAGCAATGTTGGGCAGAGTAGTGGGATTCGAGGTTCGCAGACTGCTGGATTTTCTCGTCAGCCATGTCAGCACTGTGGATGGTTTTATTTAGGTGAATATCGGCTTGGGACAAATGTTTGCTTTTGGTGTGGTATGACGGGGCATATGATGAGAGACTGCCCACGAAGAGGCTTGGGTAATGTGGCGCGACCTGCGGGATCAACTGTTGCATCATCATCATCGGTTCCTCCCCTAGGCAGAGGTGTACAGCCTGTGGGTCGTGGTATAGGTGCCATAGGAGTAGCTAGTTCCAGTGGAACTCAGAATCGTACTTATGCTCTAATGGACCGACAGAATTCGGAGGCTTCTCCTGATGTCGTCACAGGTACATTATCCATATTTTCATATAATGTATATGCATTGATTGATCCAGGTTCTACATTATCATATGTTACTCTATTGATTTCTGCGAAATTTGAAAGAACACCGGAACTATTAACTAAGTCAATTGAATTATCTACACCAGTTGGTGACTATATTATTGCAAAAGAGTATATCGTAATTGTGTGGTAACTGTGTGTGGTTATGATACACTGGCCGATCTTATTGAACTGTACATGGTGGATTTTGATGTCATAATGGGCATGGATTGGTTGGCTTCTTGTTATGCCATGATAGATTGCCGAGCTAAGAAAACATTTTCATTTTCCACAAACGAATGTTCTTGAATGGAAGGGTGATGTAGGGGCACCAAGAGGAAAGCTTATTTCCTACCTGAAAGCCAGGAAAATGATTGCTAAGGGTTACATATGTCACTTAGTACGAGTGAAAGACACTAAGGTGGAGCCACTAACTCCTCAGTCGGTTCCAGTGGTCAATGAATATCTTGATGTATTTCCAGAAGATCTTACAGGTTTGCCCCCAGAACGGGAAATATAATTTGGTATTGATGTGATTCCAAGCACTCAGCCTATCTCTATTCCCCCATATAAAATGACTCCAGCATAATCACGTGAATTGAAGGAGAAATTGAAAGATTTGCTGGACAAGGGCTTCATCAGGTCTAGTATGTCCCCATGGGGTGCACCGGTATTATATGTACGAAAGAAAGATGGAACATTGAGAATGTGCATTGACTATCAGCAATTGAATAAGGTAACGATCAAGAAAAAATATCCCCTCCCTCGAATTGATGATTTTTTTGATCAGTTACCCTGCTACATGTTTTTCAAAGATTGACTTGAGGTCAGGCTACCATCAAGTCAGAGTTAGAGAAAAAGATGGACCCAAAACAGCCTTCCGAACACGGTATGGCCATTATAAATTTTTAGTTATGTCATTTGGACTAACAAATGCACCAGCTGTGTTCATGGATTTGATGAATAGGGTGTTTAAGCCATTTCTAGACGTGTTCGTGATGGTATTTATAGATGACATCCTGGTTTATTCAAAGTCACAAGAGGACCATGCTAAGCACTTACGGCAGGTGTTACAAATTCTCCGTGAGCATAAGTTGTATGCGAAGTTCTCTAAATGTGAATTTTGGTTGAAATCCATATCATTCTTGGGTCACATTTTATCAGATGAAGGAATTCGAGCTGATGCACAAAAGATTGAGGCGGTGAAAAATTAGCCAGGGCCTACGACGCCCATGGAAATTCGTAGCTTCCTGGGGTTAGCAGGTTAGTATCGAAGATTTGTTGAAGGGTTTTCTTCCATTGTTGCACCTTTAACAAAGCTTACACACAAGGCAGTCAAATTTCAGTGGAATGATGCATGTGAGAAAAGTTTTCAAGAGCTGATAGATAAATTGACTTCTACACCGGTGTTAGTACCTCCGGAAGGCACCGAAGGTTACGCAGTATATTGTGATGCTTCCGTAATTGGCCTAGGGTGTGTATTGATGCAGCATGGTAATGTAATAGCATATGCCTCAGGACAGTTGCAGCCACACGAGAGAAACTATCCCACGCATGATCTTGAATTAGCAGCGGTGGTATTTGCTTTAAAGATATGGCATCATTATTTGTATGGAGTTCATGTTGACATCTATACTGATCACAAAAGTTTACAGTATATCTTTAAGCAGAAGGAACTCAATTTGAGGCAACCAAGGTTCGAGGATGAATGTTTCTAAGGGGGAAGAATGTAACACCCCGTACATTCCCAAACCCATGAGACTACCTTAACATTTATAGAATCATTTAAACATGAGAGAGTTGGTGAATTTATGCATTAATTTGTTGGGCTTAAGTAAATCATGTGCCATTGGGCCCAAATGAGGCCCAAAAATCATAAAAAGACATAGCCCAAAATGGAATTTGACCCATTCTTCCATTGACCAAGTAAAAACATTAGGAAGGGACTATATAAGTCAAGAAAAATCATATTTTTATTCATAAAATCACACATGCCATTTTCTAGATTTTTCCAAATAAGGCAACTACTTGTTGGACAAGATCACTCTTTGATAAGCTTTGGTAAGTGTTTATTCTTATGGTTTACTATATGATACGCTTAATATGATGTATAAATCATGTTGGTTATGTTGACACAGTATTGGGCAGTCACTATGTGTAAAACAATGTACTTTTGCTTAATCGGTGAAGGGTTTTACCTTCTAAACAGTGAAGTGGACTTGTGGTCTTGAAGGAAGAGATTTTGGTGTGTTTAATATCAACATGTATACGTGTTTATGTACTTAACTTGTTTCCTTTTTGGTGTATAACACGTGGCATTGTTATTGTGAAATTGGTCATGGATTTGGTGACGTATTGAAAGGAAAGTGTAGTTTTGGTGTTGTTTATGTGCGTTGTGGAACCATAAATGTTCTTTGGTATCTAATATGATCTAAATTATGTAAATAAAAGCTTACTTATGGCCTTGGACCATTTATTACACAAAAGGACCCAAAAGAGACCCTTTTGGGCCGATTTTGGCATCCGCCCCAGCAGACGAAGGTACCTGCGGGCGCAGATGCCAACCCTGGTGCTCCTGGACACTACCAAGGGTCACCTGAGGACTCATGTCAGCCAACTGCAGGCACAGGTGGCTTCGCAGGTCACCCCAGAATGTCATTTTGTATGGTTTTGTCCCTCTTTGATCCCCGAAGCCCCCTATACCCTTTTTGGATATAATTATCAACTTATGATACCTTTCAATGACTTTAAGGGGTCATATGGAAGCATGTTGGATTATATTAATTATGTATTGTTGTTCATATGTTGTTATGAGGCAATTTGATGGAGTAAATGTGACGGAATGATAATGTGAAAGCGTAAAGGGTAAACGTGGTGTGAAAGGCTATGGGTATATGATGTCTTGGTCAATGTGTGGAATGTTATGGTATTGTTGGTATGATAATGCAGTGGATTATATTATAAAGGTTAAAATTACATTATATGGCAGTCATATAACTCATTGTCGTCTTGTAACCTTGTACGGTAACTAGTTGTTGACGTAAGCTTCGTTATGTACTTGTATTGTAGAGTGAAACGTAAGGAAAAAGATGGATATTGTGTTTATATATAGGCTTGTGTATTCATACTTGGAAGTGAAGGTATGTAAGGTTACTCTTTCCGTATCCTTCTACAACATGTAGTATTCACCTTGTTATTGTACTTACTCATTTCCAAAATGTTCTAAGGTATCTCATTTCAAGTTATTATCTATTGTTAATCGTATATACCTTATTCTTGATCATCGAATGAACTATTTCAAAGACATGGTTCCAAAGTTCCAATAATCTTATATTCAAAAGTTCCAATAATGACTTGATCATCGAATGAACTATTTCAAAGAATAAGAAGTGAGGTAATGAAGTCTCTATTCTTGGGTGGTATCCCTGGGGTGAAAAGGACACCTAGCATGGGTCAATCCCGCTACCACGGGTGGTATCCCAGGGGCAAAAGAAGAGCATAGTATGGGTCGATCCCAAAAACTGTTGATTACCCACTGATCAGCTTGGGGCCCGAGCATTGTATGAATGGAAGGATAAGTAGTGAATGAAAAAGTGAATGATGAACAAATGAATGAGTGTAAAAGTAAAGAAAGTAATCCACGTAATGTACATATTTCCATACATACGGAATGGTGACTTATCCATATTGGTTATTCACTTATATTTGATTCCATTGAGGTATTTATTCTTATGGCCTTACATACTCAATACATTCTTCATACTGTCGTCCCTTGTGGGACTTACCTTACTTGCTGCAGGCACAGGTACTAGTAGACCTCCACAGTAAGCTGCGTGTAACACCCCGTACCTATCAAACTCTACTTGACGACATTGAACATTGTTTACGTAAGTGTCGAGATCCAAAAGTATGTATTTTGTAATGTTATTGATGAGGTAACGGATATTGGGCCTAGTACATGGGATTAGACCCTCGTGGGAGGTGTAACACCCCGTATGTTGTCGAACCTATACGACTACGTGTACATTTAGGGAATTAATTAAACATGAGAGATTTGAAGAATTATGCAATTATTTGTTGGGGCTTATATAAGTCTTGAGCCATTGGGCTAAATGAGGCCCAAAGATCATAAGAAAGACTTGGCCCAATGGGGCAAAACATGATCGAATTTTCCATTTGACTAATCAACCATGCATTTAATGCCAAGAGATGGATAAGAGTAACTTGAGGGACATATATATATATATATGAGGAATTATTCATTAAATTGGTGGGCTCAATTAACAATTTGTTAATGAGCTAAATGAAGCCCAAAATTAGCATGAAGACATGGCCCAAAAAGGGCATAATGACCCATTCTTGCAAGACCAAGTTGTTATATTATGATTGGATCAAGTTTTTGGTAAATAAAGGACCATTATGGGACTATATATATGAGGTAAAATAAGATTTTATTCATTTGTTACACCCATGCCTTTTTTAGATTTTTCTCAACACATCTTTATCTCATACAAACCCTAGACCTTCATCCCTTGGACCAAGCTCATCATCTTGCAAGACTTGGTAAGTGTATCTTGTTATGTTTTAATATCTTTTATGCATGGAATATGGTTTATATCATGTTGTTTATGTTGGTGAAGTGTGAGAAGTTCACTTTGTGTAAAACAATTTGTGTTTGCTAAATCGGAGGATGGTTTTGCCTTGTAAACTTGAACATAGACTTGTGGTTTTGAAGGAAGTGAACTTGATGGATTCAATATTGACATGTGAGATGTGATTATTGTCTTTCCTTGTTTTATCCTTATGTATAATGTTTGGAGTTGTTGTTGTAAATTTGGTTATGGATTTGGTGACGGATTGAAAAGTAAGTGACGTTTTGGTGATGTTTATGTGTGTTGTGAGACCATGGATGAATTTTGGCATATACAATGATCAAAAATATGTTAAAATAAGTTTGGTTATGATCATGGACCATTCATTTCATGAAAAGACCCAAAAGAGACCATTACGGAACAAAACAGGCATCCGCCCCCGCAGACGAGGGCACCTGCGTAGGGTGAAAAGAACACCTAGCATGGGTCGATCCCGTCATGTTCTTCCACCAATAGAGTAGATGTATGTTCTCCCACCATAGAGTGGATGTATGTTCTCCCATCAATAGAGTGGATGTATGTTCTCCCACCATAGAGTGGATGTATGTTCTTCCACCAATAAAGTGGATGCATCTTCTCCCACCATAGAGTAGATGTATGTTCTCCCACCAATAGAGTGGATGTACGTTATATTATTAATCCAAAACTCTTAAATAAAGGAATCTCTTGAATAGAAGAATCTCGTGAATATAAGAATCCCTTGAATAGAAGAATCTCTTGGAAAGATGAGAAGAATCTCTTGAGTGAAGGAAAATTCCCTTGAGTGAAGATGTGTATGAAAGATATTCTATGAACAATAAGGATGTAAATGAGTGACCTAAAATAACAATAACAGAAGCAATATATATGTTTCCACATTTAAAATGATGGTTTATCCACATTGAATATTCTCTCATATTTTATTCCATTGACATTCTCATATATGATGTAGTTTCTTATGAGTCTTACATACTCAGTACATTCTTCGTACTGACCCCCTCGGGGGACTTACCTTATATGTTGCAGGTGCAGGCACTAGTAGACCTCTACTGTAGGTTGACAGTATTTGCGGATCTTTGGTGAGCCCCCATTGCTTTAGGACTTTTTGAGTCACAGTTGTACAGTTGTTTTGAGGTTGTAAATGTTGTATAAAGCGGGGACTTGTCCCGACTTTTAGATGGTCTTGTAAATGTATCAGTTAGGGGCTTTTGTAGACATATGTGTGTATGTGAATGTAAGATATGAATGTCCATTTTGACTTGATGGTCCTAACGGCCAAGTTTCATCTATATATAGATATGGCATAAGTTTCCATGTTCATGACTTCCGCATAGTTGCATGAGGTATAATAAGATTCATACGAGGATATGCATACGAATGTACAGAAGTAAAGATTGGTTCTCTCGGGCCATATCGGCTTCAGGTGACAATCACGCCTCGTAGGACTTCGGGGCGTGACAAAAGTGGTATTAGAGCAGGTCGTTCTAAGGGTGTCTACAAAGCCGTGTCTGAGTAGAGTTTTACTTATCAATATGTTCTGCACCACATTTATAAGGAGGAGGCTACAGGACATTTAGGATGTTGTTTCTTTTCTTCACTTCTAGTTCGTGCAATAGAGCCAGTGTTGTAAGTTGAATTATATCTGACCATGGTAATTATTTTTCTTTGGTATAGCAAAATGCCAAACACAAGAAGATGTAAAGGCAAAGATAAGTAGGTAGATATGCTTGTCGATGAAAGAATGAGTAAATCACCACCTGACCAAGCTAGTCAAGGTGGAGCTGATGCTGAAATTGTATCGCAGACTTTCTCTACTTTTCCAGCTCCAGAAGAGCCAAGAGGTAGAGAAGTACCTCTAGAACCGCCTATGAATGCCACTGATCAGGATTTGAGAAATGCAGTACATATGTTGACCCAGTTAGTGGCTACACAAGCACAAGGATGAACTGGTCCAATGGTAAATGAAGATAACGCGGCTAGAGCAGCTAGTCGGCATACACAGGACTTTCTAAAATTAGACCCTCCCATATTCATAGGGTCAGATCCGAAAGCAGATCCACAGGATTTTGTGGACCAAGTTCAAAGAGCATTAGAGGTGATGCACGTAACAGGTGTAGAAACAGTTGAGCTAGTAGCTTATAGACTGAAGGGCGAGGCTATCATGTGGTATGAGGACTGGAAAAGATCAAGGGGTATTGATGCACTCCCAGCTGGTTGGGAAGAATTTAAAATGGCATTCCTTGATCATTACCTCCCATATGAGATTCGGGAGGCACGTGCAGACTAATTTCTACATTTGCGTCAAGGAAATATGAGTGTTAGAGAGTACAGTTTGCAGTTTAATTCCTTGGCCAGATATGCTCCAAATGTAGTAGCTACCATGACAGATAGAGTCCATAGATATATGGACAGGTTTGAGCCATATTTGGTACGAGACTGTACTATTGCAGCATTGAACAAAGATATGGACATCTCCAGAATTCAGGCCTTTGCACAAAAAATGAAGGACCAGAGGCAAAGAAGAAGGACACAGAAATCTAAGGAAGGGCCATAAAAAAGGGCTAGACCTATGGGGCAATCTATAGCGTCCCAAGGAGAATCGAGGACTTTGATGTTTTCTCGACCACCTAGACCATCACTATCCTATTCCACAGCAGGAACACACTCTCAATTCCGAGGGTTTAGAGGTAGCCAATCTGGACAGAGTAGTGGAACTCATGGATCACAGGCAACAAGATTATCTCATCAGCTGTGCCAGCGCTGTGGGAGATTTCATTCAGGAGAATGCCAATTTGATACGAATGTTTGCTTTTTATGTAGTAGGCCAGGACACATGATGAGAGAGTGCCCATAGAGGCCCACGGATAGTATGATACAACCTACAGAATCAGCCGTTGTGGCATCAGTGGCTGGTGTACAGTCTGCTGGTCGTGGTAGAGGTGCCAGAGGAGCAGCCAATTCCAGTGGAACTCAAAATCGCACCTATGCGCTAGTGGACCGACAGAATGAGGAGGCACCTCCTGATGAAGGTATAGGTACATTACCATATTTTCACATGATGTATATGTACTAATTGATCCAAGATTTACCCTATTATATACTACTCCCTCGATTACTGTGAAATATAATGTGACACCGGGGTTATTAGCTAAGTTGATTGAAGTATTTCCACCTGTTGGTGAAGTTATTAGAGTTAAAGACAACTATCATAATGGTATAGTAGATGTTTGTGATTATAGATGATTAAGTACTTTTAAGAGTGTTACTAATGAAAGGGATAATGGGATTGGGAAAGAAAGGGGAAAATGGCCCTATACAATGTGATATGTGAAATTTTCGGAAGTGCATAAAGAGTTCTATTTCATATTGTTCCCTTTGAAAATATACAAATAATAGAGGATTTCACTAGGAAGAATTGCTTGTTGTTATTCTAGATCAACAAGTCAAAGAGGTCACTTGGGAAACTGAAGAAATGATGAAATCACAGTATCCATATTCGTTTCAAATGGAAGGAAAAGTTCACAAGGGGGAAATGGGGAAAGAATAAGCAAGTATCTATGAGGGTATATGTATAGATACGCTAATATAGAAGTGCAATTGTTGCACATGAGATGATGATGTCAACATTCGAGGATGAATATTCCTAAGGGGGAAAGAATGTAACACCTCGTACCTATCAAACTCTACTTGACGACGTTGAACAATGTTTACGTAAGTGTCGAGAGCCAAAAGTATGTATTTTGTAATGTTATTGATGAGGTAACGGATATTGGGCCTAGTACATGGGATTAGACCCTCGTGGGAGGTGTAACACCCCGTATGTTGTCGAACCTATATGACTACGTGTACATTTAGGGAATTAATTAAACATGAGAGATTTGAAGAATTATGCAATTATTTGTTGGGGCTTATATGAGTCTTGAGCCATTGGGACAAATGAGGCCCAAAGATCATAAGAAAGACTTGGCCCAATGGGGCAAAACATGATCCAATTTTCCATTTGACTAATCAACCATGCATTTAATGCCAAGAGATGGATAAGAGTGACTTGAGGGACATATATATATATATATATATATATATATATATATACATATATATATATATATGAGAAATTATTCATTAAATTGGTGGGCTCAATTAACTATTTGTTAATGAGCTAAATAAGGCCCAAAATTAGCATGAAGACATGGCCCAAAAAGGGCATAATGACCCATTCTTGACCCATTCTTGCAAGACCAAGTTGTTATATTATGATTGGACCAAGTGTTTGGTAAATCAAGGACCATTAGGGGACTATATATATGAGGTAAAATAAAATTTTATTCATTTGTTACACCCATGCCTTTTTTAGAATTTTCTCAACATATCCTTATCTCATACAAACCCTAGACCTTCATCCCTTGGACCAAGCTCATCATCTTGCAAGACTTGGTAAGTGTATCTTGTTATGTTTTAATATCTTTTATGCATGGAAGATGGTTTATATCATGTTGGTTATGTTGGTGAAGTGTGAGAAGTTCACTATGTGTAAAACAATTTGTGTTTGCTAAATCGGAGGATGGTTTTGCCTTGTAAACTTGAACATAGACTTGTGGTATTGAAAGAAGTGAACTTGATGGATTCAATATTTACATGTGATATGTGATTATAGTCTTGCCTTGTTTTATCCTTGTGTATAATGTTTGGAGTTGTTGTTGTAAATTTGGTTATGGATTTGGTGACGGATTGAAAAGAAAGTGACGTTTTGGTGATGTTTATGTGTGTTGTGAGACAATGGATGATTTTTGGCATATAATATGATCAAAAATATGTTAAAATAAGTTTGGTTATGATCATGGACCATTCATTGCATGAAAAGACCCAAAAGAGACCATTTCGGACCAAAACGGGCATCCGCCCCCGCAGACGAGGGCACTTGCGGGTGCAGATGCCAATGCAGGTGCCTCTGGCTGCTGCCAAAGGTCACCTGTGCGCACTCCTCAGCCACCTGCGGGCGCAGGTGGCAGCGCAGGTCAGTCCCAAAATTGGTTTTGTGTGTTTTCGTTTCTAGTTGATCCCCGAAGGCCCCTATACCCTTTTTGGATGTAATTAACAATTTGTGATGCCATTTTAGTGACTTTAAAGGGGCGTATGGAGGCATGTTGGACTATTTTAAGTATGTATTATTTTTCATAAGTTGTTATGAGACAAGTTGATAAGGTAATTGTGACGGAATGATAATAAGGAAGCGTAAAGGGTAAGTGTGGTGTGAAATGCTATTAATGTATGATAACTTGGTCAATGTGTGGAATGTTATGGTGTCATTGGTACGAGAATGCAGCGGATTGTATTGTAAGGAGTGACATGACGTTATACGGCAGTCATATAGGTCATTGTTGTTTTGTACACTTGTACGGTAAATGGTTGTTAACTAGAGTTCCATTATGAACTTGTGTTGTAGAGTGAAACATAAGGAAGGAGCTGGACTATTGTGTTTATATATATAATCGTGTACTCATACTTGGAAGTGAAGGTATGTAAGGTTACTCTTTCCGTATCTTTCTGCAGCATAGCGTATTCACCTTGTTATGGTACTTACTCATGTCCGAGGTGTTCCAAAGTATCCCAGTTCAGGTTGAGATATAATGTTATTCATATGTATCCTATCCTTAGACGAATTGTGATTCACTTATCTCTTATTCTTTGACTGAAGTTCCAAACTGTCATAATATGGCAATTCTAAAAAGAACTATCTAGAAGAGAGTAAGGTGTAAGAAGAATCTATTTATGCTTGAGTAGTATTTCCAATCATGTTATGTTTCCAAGTTCAATAACATTGTTATAATTATGTTTGTACCAATCTCATAAGATCTCATAAGAGTAATGAAGGAAGTAATGTATGTATGTGTTCCAAGCCAAGCTTTATCAATGATATGACTACTAATGAGTCAATCTCATAAAAGTAAAGAAGGAAATGATATACAATCATCAATTTATCATTCTCAGAATGAAGTAAAGAATAGTGAAGGGATGAAGTAATGATTAGTTGGAAAAGGTATCTTTCTCACAAGAGGACATGTGTCAGTGATGTTATGAAGTAAAGGAGTCAATCTCATGAAGTTAAGGAATAAAGTAAAGTGTGTATTTCTAATAGTATCACGATCCTAGATGTATCAATCTCTAATAAGTGAGTGTATCAATCTCTCATAAGTGAATAAATCAACCTTTTCCAAGAAGAATAAGAATAAGAAGAGATTTAATTGATAAGAATTCTCGGGTGGCAGCCCAAGGGTGAAAAGAACACCTAGCATGGGTCGATCCTGTCATGTTCTCCCACCAATAGAGTGGATGTATGTTCTTCTACCATAGAGTGGATGTATGTTCTCCCACCATAGAGTGGATGTATGTTCTCCCACCATAGAGTGGATGTATGTTCTCCCACCAATAGAGTGGATGTACGTTATATTATTAATCCAAAACTCTTGAATAAAAGAATCTCTTGAATAGAAGAATCTCATGAATATAAGAATCCCTTGAATAGAAGAATCTCTTGAGTGAAGGAAAATTCCCTTGAGTGAAGATGTGTATGAAAGATATTCTATGAACAATAAGGATGTAAATGAGTGACCTAAAATAACAATAACAGAAGCAATATACATGTTTCCACATTTAAAATGATGGTTTATCCACATTGAATATTCTCTCATATTTTATTCCATTGACATTCTCATGTATGATATAGTTTCTTATGAGCCTTACATACTCAGTACATTCTTCGTACTGACCCCCTCAGGGGACTTACCTTATATGTTGCAGGTGCAGGTACTAGTAGACCTCCACTGTAGGTTTACAGTATTTACGGATCTTTGGTGAGCCCCCGTTGCTTCAGGACTTTTTGAGTCACAGTTGTACAGTTGTTTTGAGGTTGTAAATGTTGTATAAAGCGGGGACTTGTCCCGACTTTTAGATGGTTTTGTAAATGTATCAGTTAGAGGCTTTTGTAGACGTATGTGGGTATGTGAATGTAAGAGATGAATGCCCGTTTTGACTTGATGGCCCTAACGGCCAAGTTTCATCTATATATAGATATGGCATATGTTTCCATGTTCATGACTTCCGCATAGTTGCATGAGGTATAATAAGATTCATACGAGGATATGCATACGAATGTACAGAAGTAAAGATTGGTTCTCTCGGGCCATATCGGCTTCGGGTGCCAATCACGCCTCGTAGGACTTTGGGGCGTGACTTTGCAGGTCATCTACTGATCTTTGGTGCACTCCAGTTGGTTCGGGGCTTTCCGAGTCACAGTTGTACAATGGTTTTGGTATTGTAAATGTTGCGTAAAGCGGGGACTTGTCCCGAATTTAGGATGGTTATGTATGTGCTTCTGTTAGAGGCTTTTGTAGACATATTTGGGTATATGAATGTAAGATATGTATGTCCATTTTGACTTGATGGCCCTGACGGCCAAGTTTCACGTATGTATGTATCACATGTTCCATGATTTCCTCTATTAGCATTTTACGTCCTTACGTGATGGTGATGTTTCTTATGGCATGTATATGAATGGACATAAGCAAAGATTGGTTCTCTCTGGACTTATCGGCTTCGGGTGCCAGTCCGCCCCGTTGGAATTCGGGTCATGACAAAAAGGGTAACGCCACCTTATAGGCGACCCACAGGAATTCATATATCTGAGGGTCGGTCAGATGACATTCCGGCACGACCCTCTCATTCTAGGTCGTTCCATCATTCATATAGTGCTCCTACGCATGTTGGTCCACTACATGGCTCTACTGAGACTCAGCATGCCCCCATCGCTATGCCACCACCTTCACAGTACTAACAGACGATCGATGGTACTTATACTCAACTACCATCTCCCGTGCTACCTTCTGCTACCAATCAGCCAGGGATTCATAGTGGTTCTACTGGATTGATTGGGCTGACCGATCTTCGTCTAAAGACACCACCCCTAGTACTTCAGGTATACCTACGACAGCGCACTCAGGAGCACCGGCTCCATATCCAGGACAGAGAGATGCTAGTCGGCGGGAGTACATTATATCATATGGAAAAGGGTATGATTTCAATATATAACAATTCTATTTATTTTTCAATTACTATATTATGCTCTATGATATTAATGCTTGGTCTTGTATTGCAGGTTTAAGCCGGATGATAGAATTGCCAAAATTATCCGCAAATGCATTCGTCGCAACTACAAAGGTTATTGGACAAGTTGGCGAAAGGTTCCACAAATTTATCGAGATAAAATGTTCAAAGAATTTCAGGTAAGTGAGAATTTCTCACCAAACTTTTTAATTTTTGGTTGATACCTTCTTATTTAAATTAGTCTAGTGATACATATTTGATGCTTTTATTTGTTAGATCCTGTTTATTTTAGATGTTTAAGTACTTTAGGGAATTAAACTTCTTTAATATAGACTTGTAATAACTAATAATGAGTACTGTTATTTTTGTTTTAGAAGTATTTCTGGTATGATCCAGCGGACCATTATGCTATAAGGAGGAATTTTTTTAGGAGAGCCAGACTTAGACTTACTGGTCTATTGAATTATGCAAGAAAAAAAAATGCCAAAGTTTATTGGGACGGATATGTGGCAAGATTTCCTTCGCTATTGGAATAGCAAAGAATTTAAGAAGTTGAGTGAAAAAGGAAAAAAAGCCAGAGCGGCTACGAAGGGTGGCTCTCTACACACTGCGGGAGTTGTCAGTCAGATTGTTGTGGAGAGTAAAATGGTACATAACTTTTATCAATTTAAATGATTATTTCTATTTCAAATATTTTTACTTTTTAAACATTAATAATTTTTTTGTATGCAGGAAAAGTAGAAGGGTATCTCAGGGTGAGTTATTTACGCATACTCACATAAAAAAGAAAAAGAACCCTACAGATGAAGATAGATGGGTTGAGCCACGTGCTAAAGAACCCATGTAAGAACTATATTCATACTTGTAAATTTTTATTACTAAATTTGATAATATTTAAGTTTGAATAGTTTAGTATCTTTTTATTACTAATGTTTCACTTTACTTTAAATATAGGACAACTATACACGGAGGATTACTGAGTTATATGCGACTCAATCTCCAGAAAGTCAGGGTAAACCACTACCTCAAGACGTAGAGGAGAAGCATTGGCTAGAGTGTGCGGGTTCACCTGTTAGGGGTAATGTCTACGGCTACTCGAGAAAATATTTTACGGAGAACATTACCTGTTCGGATTGTGGATCCTCCTCTACCTCACTAGTTGATAGAGAAACCGTTATTTTGTTACAAAATACGGTTGCTCAACTCACTAGTCAAATGGCTACAGAGGCTGAGAGGACGAGCAAGAGAGAAGAGGAAAATGTTGAGAGGACGAGGAAGAGAGAGGAGGATATGGCTATGCAAATGAAAATGTTGCAGGAGCAGATTAACAGTTTTCGTCAAGCTCCACAGATACTTCCTCCGTGTCTCGGTGATGCACCTCGGGCTGCGAGAGGCCTAAGCTCACTTGATGATTACACTATAGATGAGGAGGATGATTTTGATGATGCTGATGATGAAGGTGAGGATGAGGAGGATGACTTTTAGTTTATTTTTGATTTGTAAACTTTGATGTTTATATGTTTTGATTTTGATATTTGGATGTTTTGATTTTGATATTTGAATGTTTAAAGAGATTTTTAATGTTTCTAAATTGGTGGGTTGTATTGAGATGATTGAATGTTTTTGAATTGGTAGGCTGTGGAAATGCAGCATATATGCTGTAATTTTTTTAAAAATATTTCCAAAAAAACCTACTACAAGTGGTAGGTTTTTCTGAAAACTTGTAAAAAAAACCTACCACAAGTGGTCGGTTTTTCTGGAAATTTGCAAGTTTATAAATAAAATAAAAAATTTAAACATTTTTTTTAAATTTAAAAAATATTATTAAATTTTTTTTAACAAAAACCAACCACATGTGGTCGGTTTTTCTAAAAAAAATTTTTTTTTTTCAAAACCGACTACATGTAGTCGGTTTTCTAAAAATTATTAAATTTTTTTTTTTTTACAAAAACCGAGCACAATATGTGGTCGGAAAATTTTAATAAATTTTTTAAATATAAAAATAATTTTAATAAAAAAATTTATTTAAAATATCATTAATATCAATTTATAAATAAATAAATGTTTTTTGGAAAAAGCGACCACATGTGGTCGCTTTTGGAAAAGCTTCCACTATTTTACCGACCACACGTTGTGGTCGCTTTTTTGGTCGCAAATACAGGAAAACCGACCACTTGTGATCGCTTTTTGTGGTCGGTTTTCCTGTTTATTTTAGTAGTGAAAAATCAAATCACTAAAAAAATAAATATAAACTTATTAAATAAAAATTTGTGTTAACTCTTATGGTGAAAGTATTGTATTCTTTTTAGTATTTTAATTAATTCTTATGGTGGAATATTGTATTCTTTTTAGTATTTTAGTTAATATATATTTGTTATTCTACTTTAAATTTTCAAACTTGAAAAGTTACCAACTCCAAATATAACTTCTATATTTCCCACTTGCAGGTTCTCCATCAAAAATATGTCAATTTTAACTGTAACAATTTCAACTACTTTTAAACGCATGTATCTTATTAAAATTTTAAAAAATATATTTATGTATTTTAAATTACTTATTCCGAAATCTATTCTATTTTACAATTGGGAACTTATCAACACGTAGTGTAACGCCCCCACTTGCTCGCCTATGTAACCATCTTGAACCAGTTGAAAGGGATTGGGGATACATTTTTTACTTGACAATGTTTGATAAAATCAACTCACAACCTCCAATTACATTTTTTTAAAAATATTAATAATTTCACAACTGTATTCAATTAAAACACTATCACACTCACGTTCAAAACGGGTTTTATCTCTTAACGTAACAGCTTTCTTGCATCCATTTGTTTCTTCACATCAATATATTATGAGATCTATTGAAAAAAATAATAAAATTAATATATATATATATATATATATATATATTATGAGATCTTCTATATTCAATTATTTTTCTCCTCTTTTAGTTAAAAGTTCTATGTTTTTTATGTGAAGTTTTGTTATATCCTTTTTCTATTTAAGTTTTAGTAAGAAATTTCTCATTTTCTTTGACACAACTTTTTCCCGAATCTTGAATTTGTTGATGTGAGAAAGTTAACACTATTATCTTGATTTAATCATCATATTCGTTTGCCTTTATGTCTACTCTCTTCATGCATGGTTTCGGTGTAAACTACAAACTTTTGCATTTTCAGAGTTACATAATGGAAACCCTTTCATTTGGATCAATTTTATCTCATTCATTGTGTGAAATGCTTATTATTTTCATTTTTATAATATAGATAAAGAAATATGTTCCGTTCATAGTTAGTAAAAAGAAGGTGACCATCTTGCGATGAAGAAATTCAAATATGTTGTCGAGTGAGATAATCATATTGCTTTTCTTCTTTTACTTTTTTTTTTTATTTTTTTAACTAGCTTGTATATTAATTATCAAGTAAAACGATTACAGAATCATAGCAGCTTTGTCACAAATCTGCTAGCTACAAATAAACTCCAAGACTACCAACTCTATACTTATCTAAACTAAAAACGTAATTGTTGCAGTCTAGTTAGTCTAAAAACGAATTTACTTGCAAGTTGATTTACTAATTACTATTATGATCATATGTACAAGCCATAAAAACGTCCATTCCAATAGTTCATATTATCCATGGTGTTTTTGGCCATGCATGAACATGACGATGATATTACGGTTATCTCTTTTATTTGATTTTCTTTTCTTTTGACGCATTTTAAAATTTATCTATTAGTAATAATATAAATAAACTAACCAAACTACAGATCGAATGAATTTCCCTTTTAAATATTAAATTCTTCCAATTAATTGATTCAATCAAAATATATTAATTAAAAAATTATTTAATATAAACGGACAAAAATGAGCTAGTATTAAATTATCCTTCTTTTTTAATGAAATTTACTGCTTAGAAAAAAAAAAGAAAATTTAATACAGCGACAAGGAGAAAAAAAGGACAAGCAAAGAAACTTGAGAACCATCAAAATAGAATAGAAAATTACATGCCATTGTCACACATGAGTTAAGTGTTGAGGAATTAGCATTGATAAACAAGGAGGAGAAGAAGGTAATTGAGAAGAACAAGAAAGCATAGATTTCTCTAAAAACAGGTAGAGGAAAGGGGATTAAGAAGCAGGATTTCCCAGCAAACCAGATACCCTCAAGGGTTCTTACAAGAGGTGTTGCCACTAAAATCAATCATAAGCAATGATTAAAGCTTTGATTTGAAATATTATGTAACACCCCGTACCTTCCCGACCCTGCTTGACAACCTTGAGCCATGTTTACCCTAGGTTCGAGAGCAATAAGTACGTATTTTGTATTGTTATTGATGGAAAAAAATTTTTGATAGTGTGCGAGTACATGTGATGAGACCTTTGTAGTAGGTGTTTGTGACTTTGTGGAGCATTTGTGGGGTGAAAAGTGAGGTTTAAGGGACATCCAAGCAAAGGATCTTAAAGATAAGAGGTAAGCAAAAGGTTGGAACTTGAAAGATCCAACTAAATCCACAAAAAAAAGTTGAAATCAAAAATTAAGTGTGGGGCGGTGCAGGTGGCGTGCCAGGCCACTTTGGCCTGAAATTTTTGTGGCACAGGCAGCAAGGGGGCGCGCCTGGGGGCGTGCCAGGCCGCTAATGTGCACCTATTCAGGTGCTGAAATTTCTCTAAGTCTTTGGGGTGCCCGGGAGCGTGCCGGGGTGCTTTTTGCCCGATTTCTTCTACAATTTTAAGTCTATAAAAAGGACTCTTGGGTTATGGTATCATTATTCCATCATAGTAGGAATACTCTTGAGTAAGTTTCGCATCCGAGTTGGGGTTAAGTCGTCGTCATAATTAGTTTATCAAATTATGTTCAATTAAGCCATGAGTGGCTAGAATTGCTTGTTCTTGGGATTGAGGCTACGAATATGAATCTCGTGAGTTGAATATTGTCGTGATATTTATGGAATTATTTAAACATGAGATATATGGTGAATCATGCATCAAAATTGGTGGGCTAAGTTAATATGTGTTAATGGGCTCAAATTGAGGCCCAAAATGAAATAAAATGCATGGCCCAAAAGGGCAAATGACCCATTCTTCCACTTTGACCAAGGGAACATGGCATTTAATGCCAAGAAGTGGCTAAGTATGACTTGAGGGGCTATATAAGGTGGCAAAAATCAAATTTTATTTCCACAACTCACACATGCCTTTCTAGACATTTCTACAAGATATTTCTTCAAGCTCTCAAACCCTAACCCATCTTTTTGGACAAGATCACTCATTTGCAAGTTTGGGTAAGTGATTATTCTTATGGATTAATATATTATATGCATGGGAGAGTATGTAGATTATGATGTTTATGTCTAAAAGTGTAAATAATGCATTTTTACTTTTTGCTAAAAGATGTGTCATCCATGGGATTTAAACTTGAAAGGAGACTTGAGGTTTTGATATCAACATGTATGGTGTGGTTATGTTCCTTGACTTGTTATTTTTCTATAATTATAATTTGTGGGATTGTTGTCGATATGTGGTTATGAAGTGTATTGAGGGGACTTGATGGAGTAATTGTGATGTTGTGTTGATGGAGAAGTGTAAAGTATGAACTTGGTGTGACATGCTATTGGTTTATCATATATTGGTCAATGTACGGAATGTTGTGGTATTTTTGGTATGATAGTTTCATCAATGGTATTGTCAAGGGGGAAATGACATTTTAAGGCAATCATGTACCTCATTGTCGTCGTATGCACTTGTAAGGTAGTTGGTTGTTAACGTAAGCTCTGTTATGAACTTCTGTTGTAGAGTGAAACGTAATAAAGGAGATGGACTATTGTATTCACATATAAGATTGTGTATTCATATTGGAAACATAAGGTATGTAAGGTTACTCTTTCCGTATCCTTCTGAAGCACATAGTATTCACATTGACATTGTATTTATTCCATTCCAAAATGTTCTAAGGTATCCTATATCCGGTTATCAATTGTTATTAATCACATATCCCCTACTCATTGATCATTTGTGATTCACATGTCTCATGTTCATTGACTAATGTTCCAAAGGCCCAATAATGTTATATTCCAAAGTTCAAATAATGTTATGACTATCAATGTATCAATCTCAAAAGTAAAGAATTAAGTAATGCATATATGGTTGATGATTGAGTATGGGTGGTAGCTTTGGGGGCGTAAGCCTAGCTCAAGCCGATCCCGAGATTATTGGATCAGGGGGTAGTCCTAGAGGCATGAGCCTAGCTCGGACCGAACCTGACAGGGGGTAGCTCTAGAGGTAAGAGCCTAGCTCGAGCCGAACCTGATATATTGGTTTATGGGTGGAAGCTCTAGAGGTAATAACCTAGCTCGAGCCAAGCCCAATGTGTTGATTTATGGGTGGTAGCTCTAGAGGAATAAGCCTAGCTCGAGCCGATCCCAACATAACATTATGTTATATTAAGACCCACTGATCAGTCGGGGCCCGGGTACATAGTGACACAAGTGATGATGAACAAACATAGAAGTAAAGAAGCAAAGAAAGTAATGAAAGCAATACACATGGTTCCCAACGCATATAATGGTGACTTATCCATATTGGTTATTCATTTGTATTTGAGTTCATTGAAGTATTTATGTGTCATACAGTTTCATATGAGCTTTACATACTCAGTACATTCTTCGTACTGACGTTCCTTGGGGGACTTACCTTACTTGATGTAGTCACAAGTGCTAGTAGACCTCCACAGTAGGTTGTGGATCTTTTGCCGATTATTGGTGAGCTCCAGTTGGTTCAGGGCTTTTCGGGTCTCATATGTACATTTGTTTTGGTACTGTAATGTTGTATAAATCGGGGACTTGTCCAGACTTTAGGATGGTTATGTATATGCATCTGTTAGAGGCTTTGTAGACGGACGTGGTGAGATAAATGAAAGAATGTATGTCCATGCGGACTTGATGGCCCCAACGACCAAGTTTCTTATATGTATATATCACATGTTTTCATGACTTCCGCTATTGACATCTTATATCTCTATGGGATGGTGCTACTTATTGAGTGATATGCATATGAACGGAAATGAGCAAAGATTGGTTCTCTCGGGCCTTTTCGGCTTCGGGTGCCAGTCCGCCTCGTTAGAACTCGGGGCATGACAAAAGTGGTATCAGAGCAGGTCGTCCTAAGGGTGTCTATAAAGCCATGTCTGAGTAGAGTCTTGTTTATGGATGTGTTGTGCACCACATTTATAAGTAGGAGGCTACGGGGCATTTAGGAGTTTTTTCTTTTCTTCACTTCTAGATCGTGCAATAGAGCCAATGTGGTAAGTGGAATCGTATCTAACCATTGGAATTGATTTTCTTTGTTATAGTAAAGTACCAATGACAAGATGAGGTAGAGGCAAAGGTAAGTAGGTAGATATGCTTGCCGGTGAAGGAATGAGTAAATTACCACCTGACCAAGCTAGTCAAGGTGGAGCGAACACTGAAATTGCATCGCGGTCTTCTTCTACTTTTCCAGCTCCGAAAGAGCCAATAGGTAGAGAAATACCCGCTGAATCGCCAATGAATGCCACTGACCAGGATCTAAGAAATGCAATGCATATGTTGACTCAGTTAGTTGGGGCACAAAGTCAAGGACGAGCTGGTCCAATGACAAATGAGGATGATGCGGCTAGAGTGGCGAGTCGCAGGACACATGATTTTTTGAAATTAGACCCTCCTATATTTACGGGGTCAAATCCGAAAGCAGATCCACAAGATTTCATGGACCAAATTCAAAGGGCTCTAGAAGTTATGCATGTGACTGGTATTGAAACAGTTGAACTTACGGCCTATAGATTGAAAGGTGAAGCTATATTGTGGTATGAAGATTGGAAAAGATCAAGGGGTATTGATGCACTTCCAGCTGGTTGGGAAGACTTTAAAATGGCATTCCTTGATCATTACCTCCCATATAAGATCCGGGAGGCACGTGCAGATCAGTTCTTAAATCTCTGTCAAGGGAATTTGAGTGTTAGAGAATACAGTTTGCAGTTTAATTCCTTGGCTTGATATGCTCCAAATGTAGTGGCCACAATGACAGACAGAGTCCATCGATATGTGGACAGATTAGAGTCATATTTGGTAAGGGACTGCACCATAGCTGCCTTGAACAAGGATATGGATATATCGAGAATTCAGGCTTTCGCACAGAAAATGGAGGACCAAAGACAGAGAAGAAGGGTACATGAATCTGAGATAGCACAATCCAAAAGAGCTAGACCTATGGGACAGTCTATGGCGTCCCAAGGAGAATCTAGGCCTCGGATGTTTCCTAGACCGCCTAGACCATCATTCTCCCATTCCACAGTAGGCACTCACTCTCACTTCTGAGGGTTTAGAGGCGGTCAATCCGTCCAGAGTAGTGGAATTCACAGATCGCAGGCAGCAGGATTTTCTGGTCAGCAGTGTCAGCACTACGGGCGTACTCATTCAGGTACATGCCGGTTAGGGACAAATGCTTGCTTTTGGTGCGGTATGATGGGGCACATGATGAAAGAGTGTCCCCAGAGGAGCATGGGTGGTATAGCATGACCTGCGGGATCAGCTGTTGCGTCATCATCATCGGTTCCTTCTTTAGGCCGAGGTGTGCAATCTGTTGGTCATGGTAGAGGTGCCAGAGGAGTAGCCAGTACTAGTGGAGTCCAGAATCGTACTTATGCTCTAGTGGACCGGCAGAATTTGAAGGCATCTCCTGATGTCGTCACAGGTACATTATCCATATTTTCATATAATGTATATGCATTGATTGATCCGGGTTCTACATTGTCATATGTTACTCCATTGATTGCTGCTAAATTTGAAAGAACACCGAAAATACTAACTAAGTCAATTAAAGTATCTACACCAGTTGGTGAATATATTGTTGCAAAAAGAGTATATCGTAATTGTGTGGTAACTGTGTGTGGTCATGATACACTGGCCGATCTCATTGAACTAGACATGGTGGATTTTGATGTGATAATGGGAATGGATTGGTTGGCTTCCTGTTATACCACGGTAGATTGCCGGGTCAAGAAGGTACATTTTCATTTTCCGCAAGAAAATAGTCTTGAATGGAAGGGTAATGTGGGGGCACCAAGAGAAAAATTTATTTCCTATCTGAAAGCAAGGAAAATGATTACCAAGGGGTACATATGTCACTTAGTACGAGTGAAAGATACTGAAGTGGAACCACTAACTCCTCAGTTGGTTCCAGTGGTCAATGAATTTCTTGATGTATTTCCAGAGGATCTTCCTGGTATGCCTCCAGAACGGGAAGTAGAGTTTGGCATCGATGTAAATTCAGGAACTCAGCCTATTTCTATTCCCCCGTACAGAATGGCTCCAGCAGAATTGTGTGAATTGAAGGGGCAATTAAAAGATTTGTTGGACAAGGGCTTCATCAGGCCTAGTATGTCCCCGTGGGGTGCACCGGTATTATTTGTACGGAAGAAAGATGGCACATTGAGGATGTGCATTGACTATCGGCAATTGAATAAGGTAACAATCAAGAACAAATATCCTCTCCCCAGAATTGATGATTTGTTTGATCAGTTAGATGGTGCCAAGTGTTTTTCAAAGATTGACTTGAGGTCAGGTTACCATCAAGTCATAGTTAGAGAAACAAATATACCCACGACAGTTTTTCGAACACGGTATGGTCACTACGAATTTTAAGTCATGTCATTTGGACTAACAAATACACCAGCTGTGTTCATGGATTTGATGAATAGGGTGTTTAAGCCATTTCTAGATGTGTTTGTGACGGTATTCATAGATGACATCCTGGTTTATTCAAAGTCACAAGAGGACCATGCTAAGCACTTATGGCAAGTGTTGCAGATTCTTCGTGAGCGTAAGTTGTATGCAAAGTTCTCTACATGTGAATTTTGGTTAACATCCATTGCATTCTTGGGTCTCATTGTGTCAGATGAAGGAATTCGAGTTGATACACAGAAGATTGAAGCGGTGAAAAATTGGCCAAGGCCTACAACGCCTACGAAAATTCGTAGCTTCCTTGGGTTGGCAGGTTATTATCGAAGGTTTGTTGAAGGGTTCTCTTCCATTGCTGCACCTTTAATGAAGCTTACACACAAGGCAGTCAAATTTCAGTGGAATGATGCATGTGAGGAAAGTTTCCAAGAGCTGAAAGAGAAATTAACTTCTACGCCAGTGTTAGTACTTCCGGAAGGCACCGAAGGTTATGCAGTATATTGTGATGCTTCTGGAGTTGGCCTAAGGTGTGTATTAATGCAGAATGGTAATGTAATAGCATATGTCTCACGACAGTTGCGGCCACATGAGAGAAACTATCCCACACATGATATGGAGTTAGCAGCTGTAGTATTTGCTTTAAAGATATGGCGTCATTATCTGTATGGAGTTCATGTTGATATCTATACTGATCACAAAAGTTTGCAATATATCTTTAAGCAGAAGGAACTCAATTTGAGGCAACGAAGCTCTTAAAATACTATGATATTGATATTCTCTATCATTTAGGAAAAGTAAATGTGGTAGTTGATGCATTGAGCCGCAAGGCAGTAGGAAGCACTAGTGGCCAGTTGACTAAAAAGCAAGAGATAATCAAAGATTTACATCAACTAGCCAGCTTGGGAGTTCGCCTCCTTGAATCTCCAGAAGAAGGGGTTATTGTGCAAAATGCAGCAGAATCCTTCTTAATAGCTGAAGTGAAAGAGAAGCAATTTGCGGATCCTATGTTATTGCAGCTGAAAGAAAATGTAAAACAGGGTCTGACTGCGGCCTTTAATCTTACACAAGAAGGGGTACTTCAATGCCAAGAAAGATTATGTGTACCGGATGTAGGTGAGCTGAGGAGACGAATTATGACAAAGGCGCATCATTCGCGATATTCTATTCATCCGGGAGCTACCAAAATGTACCATGACTTGAAAGATATATATTGGTGGGGAAATATGAAAAAGAACATTACAGAATTTGTAGCTCAATGCCCAAACTGTCAGCAACTGAAAGTAGAGCATCAAAAACCAGGAGGTTACATGCAATGTATCAATCTTCCAGTTTGGAAATGGGATATGATTAACATGGATTTCATCACAGGTTTGCCTCGTACACTGCGGAAATTTGATTCTATATGGGTCATAGTTGACAGAATTACCAAATAAGTGCATTTCCTACCAGTCAAGACCACCTATACAGCTGAACACTATGCAAAGTTGTATGTTAAAGAAGTAGTGAGATTACATGGAATTCCGGTCTCCATTATATCGGACAGAGGAGCCCAATTTACTGCACATTTTTGGAGATCCTTTTAGAAGAGCTTGGGTACACAAGTGAATTTGAGTATGGCCTTCCATCTTCAAATAGATGGACAAGCAGAGCGTACTATCCAAACACTTGAAGATATGCTACGAGCATGCACGTTAGATTTTCAAGGAAGTTGGGATGACCATTTGCCTCTTATTGAATTTGCTTACAACAATAGCTATCATTCAAGTATTAAAATGGCACCTTATGAAGCTTTATATGGAAGAAAATGTAGATCACCGATTGGATGGTTTGAAGCAGGTGAAATTGCTTTACTTGGGCCAGATCTTGTTCATCAAGCTATGGAGAAAGTTAAAGTGATCCAACAGCGGCTACAAACAACCCAAAGTCGAACAAGTCATATGTCGATGTTAGAAGAAGAGGGCTCAAATTCGCCATAGGTTATTGGGTATTCTTGAAGGTGTCACCGATGAAAGGGGTAATGCGATTTGGGAAGAAAGAAAAGTTGAGTCCCCAATATATAGGGCCATATAAAATTGTCCGAAGATTTGGGCAAGTTGCGTATGAATTGGCACTACCCCAAGAACTCTCCTCAGTCCATCCAGTGTTTCATGTTTCGATGCTTCGAAGGTGCATAGGGGATCCATCGTGTATTGTTCCTATTGAGGATGTCCAAGTTACGGAGGATCTTACTTATGAAGAGATACCCATTGCGATTCTAGATCGACAAGTAAAGAGGTTGAGGAATAAAGACATAGCTTCCGTAAAGGTGTTTTGGCGAAATCAACAAGTAAAAGAGATCACATGGGAAGCCAAGGAAATGATGAAGTCCAAGTACCCTCATCTGTTTCAAATGGAAGAGAAAGTTCAAAATGCGGGATCGAAGCGATAACAAGTAAGTATCTATGAGCATTATGTGTATATGTATATATATGCTAATATAGAGATGCATTTGTTGTAATTGAAAAGATGTTGTTAACATTCGAGGACAAATGTTCCTAAGGGGGGGAAGAATGTAACACCCCGTACCTTCCCGACCCTACTTGACAACCTTGAACCATGTTTACCTAGGTTCGAGATCAATAAGTACGTATTTTGTGTTGTTATTGATGGAATTTTTTTTTTTGATAGTGTGCGAGTACATGTGATGAGACCTTTGTAGTAGGTGTTTGTGAATTTGTGGAGCATTTGTGGGGTGAAAAGTGAGGTTTAAGGGACATCCAAGCAAAGTATCTTTAAGATAAGAGGTAAGAAAAAGGTTGGAACTTGAAAGATCCAACTAAATCCACAAAGAAAAGTCGAAATCAAAAATTAAGTGTGGGGCGCTGCAGGTGGCGTGCCAGGCCGCTTTGGCCTGAAATTTTTGTGGCATAGGCAGAAAGGGGGCGCGCCTGGGGGTGCTCCATGCTGTTAATTTGCACCTGTTCAGGTGCTGAAATTTCTCTAAGTCTTTGGGGCGCCCGGGAGCGTGCCGGGGTGCTTTTTGCCCGATTTCTTATATAATTTTAAGTCTATAAAAAAGACTCTTGGGTTATGGTATCATTATTCCATCATAGTAGGAATACTCTTGAGTAAGTTTTGCATTTGAGTTGGGGTTAAGTCATCGTCATAATTAGTTTATCAAATTATGTTCAATTAAGCCACGAGTGGCTAGAATTGCTTGTTCTTGAGATTAAGGCTACGAACATGAATCTCGTGAGTTGAATATTGTCGTGACATTTATGGAATTATTTAAACATGAGATATATGGTGAATCATGCATCAAAATTGGTGGGCTAAGTTAATATGTGTTAATGGGCTCAATTCGAGGCCCAAAATGGAATAAAATGCATGGCCCACAAGGGCAAATGACTCATTCTTCCACTTTGACCAAGGGAACAAGGCATTTAATGCCAAGAAGTGGCTAAGTATGACTTGAGGGGATATATAAGGTGGCAAAAATCAGATTTTATTTCCACAACTCACACATACCTTTCTAGACATTTCTACAAGATATTTCTTCAAGCTCTCAAACCCTAACCCATCTTTTTGGACAAGATCACTCATTTGCAAGTTTGGGTAAGTGATTATTCTTATGGATTAATATATTATATGCATGGGAGAGTATGTAGATCATGATGTTTATGTCTAAAAGTGTAAATAATGCATTTTTACTTTTTACTAAAAGATGTGTCATCCATGGGATTTAAACTTGAAAGGAGACTTGAGGTTTTTATGAAAGTGAATGGTGTGAATGAAATATCAACATGTATGGTGTGGTTATGTTCCTTGACTTGTTATTTTTCTATAATTATAATT
This sequence comes from Capsicum rhomboideum, assembly GCA_031232105.1. Taxonomy (NCBI): domain Eukaryota; kingdom Viridiplantae; phylum Streptophyta; class Magnoliopsida; order Solanales; family Solanaceae; genus Capsicum; species Capsicum rhomboideum. Next base: position 52,268,013 of record CP124708.1, on the reverse strand, counting down.
TGTGGGATTGTTGCCGATATGTGGTTATGAAGTGTATTGAGGTGACTTGATGGAGTAATTGTGATGTTGTGTTGATGGAGAAGTGTAAAATATGAACTTGGTGTGACATGCTATTGGTTTATGATATATTGGTCAATGTACGAAATGTTGTGGTATTGTTGGTATGATAGTTTCATCAATGGTATTGTCAAGGGGGAAATGACATTTTAAGGCAATCATGTACCTCATTGTCGTCGTATGCACTTGTAAGGTAGTTGGTTGTTAACGTAAGCTCTGTTATGAACTTCTGTTGTAGAGTGAAACGTAAGAAAGGAGATGGACTATTGTATTCACATATAAGATTGTGTATTCATATTGGAAACATAAGGTATGTAAGGTTACTCTTTCCGTATCCTTCTGAAGCACATAGTATTCACATTGACATTGTATTTATTCCATTCCAAAATGTTCTAAGGTATCCTATATCCGGTTATCAATTGTTATTAATCACATATCCCCTACTCATTGATCATTTGTGATTCACATGTCTCATGTTCATTGACTAATGTTCCAAAGGCCCAATAATGTTATATTCCAAAGTTCAAATAATGTTATGACTATCAATGTATCAATCTCAAAAGTAAAGAATTAAGTAATGCATATATGGTTGATGATTGAGTATGGGTGGTAGCTTTGGGGGCGTAAGCCTAGCTCAAGCCGATCCCGAGATTATTGGATCAGGGGGTAGTCCTAGAGGCATGAGCCTAGCTCGGACCGAACCTGACAGGGGGTAGCTCTAGAGGTAAGAGCCTAGCTCGAGCCGAACCTGATATATTGGTTTATGGGTGGAAGCTCTAGAGGTAATAACCTAGCTCGAGCCAAGCCCAATGTGTTGATTTATGGGTGGTAGCTCTAGAGGAATAAGCCTAGCTCGAGCCGATCCCAACATAACATTATGTTATATTAAGACCCACTGATCAGTCGGGGCCCGGGTACATAGTGACACAAGTGATGATGAACAAACATAGAAGTAAAGAAGCAAAGAAAGTAATGAAAGCAATACACATGGTTCCCAACGCATATAATGGTGACTTATCCATATTGGTTATTCATTTGTATTTGAGTTCATTGAAGTATTTATGTGTCATACAGTTTCATATGAGCTTTACATACTCAGTACATTCTTCGTACTGACGTTCCTTGGGGGACTTACCTTACTTGATGTAGTCACAAGTGCTAGTAGACCTCCACAGTAGGTTGTGGATCTTTTGCCGATTATTGGTGAGCTCCAGTTGGTTCAGGGCTTTTCGGGTCTCATATGTACATTTGTTTTGGTACTGTAATGTTGTATAAATCGGGGACTTGTCCAGACTTTAGGATGGTTATGTATATGCATCTGTTAGAGGCTTTGTAGACGGACGTGGTGAGATAAATGAAAGAATGTATGTCCATGTTGACTTGATGGCCCCAACGACCAAGTTTCTTATATGTATATATCACATGTTTTCATGACTTCCGCTATTGACATCTTATATCTCTATGGGATGGTGCTACTTATTGAGTGATATGCATATGAACGGAAATGAGCAAAGATTGGTTCTCTCGGGCCTTTTCGGCTTCGGGTGCCAGTCTGCCTCGTTAGAACTCGGGGCATGACAAAAGTGGTATCAGAGCAGGTCGTCCTAAGGGTGTCTATAAAGCCATGTCTGAGTAGAGTCTTGTTTATGGATGTGTTGTGCACCACATTTATAAGTAGGAGGCTACGGGGCATTTAGGAGTTTTTTCTTTTCTTCACTTCTAGATCGTGCAATAGAGCCAATGTGGTAAGTGGAATCGTATCTAACCATTGGAATTGATTTTCTTTGTTATAGTAAAGTACCAATGACAAGATGAGGTAGAGGCAAAGGTAAGTAGGTAGATATGCTTGCCGGTGAAGGAATGAGTAAATTACCACCTGACCAAGCTAGTCAAGGTGGAGCGAACACTGAAATTGCATCGCGGTCTTCTTCTACTTTTCCAGCTCCGAAAGAGCCAATAGGTAGAGAAATACCCGCTGAACCGCCAATGAATGCCACTGACCAGGATCTAAGAAATGCAATGCATATGTTGACTCAGTTAGTTGGGGCACAAAGTCAAGGACGAGCTGGTCCAATGACAAATGAGGATGATGCGGCTAGAGTGGCGAGTCGCAGGACACATGATTTTTTGAAATTAGACCCTCCTATATTTACGGGGTCAAATCCGAAAGCAGATCCACAAGATTTCATGGACCAAATTCAAAGGGCTCTAGAAGTTATGCATGTGACTGGTATTGAAACAGTTGAACTTACGGCCTATAGATTGAAAGGTGAAGCTATATTGTGGTATGAAGATTGGAAAAGATCAAGGGGTATTGATGCACTTCCAGCTGGTTGGGAAGACTTTAAAATGGCATTCCTTGATCATTACCTCCCATATAAGATCCGAGAGGCACGTGCAGATCAGTTCTTAAATCTCTGTCAAGGGAATTTGAGTGTTAGAGAATACAGTTTGCAGTTTAATTCCTTGGCTTGATATGCTCCAAATGTAGTGGCCACAATGACAGACAGAGTCCATCGATATGTGGACAGATTAGAGTCATATTTGGTAAGGGACTGCACCATAGCTGCCTTGAACAAGGATATGGATATATCGAGAATTCAGGCTTTCGCACAGAAAATGGAGGACCAAAGACAGAGAAGAAGGGTACATGAATCTGAGATAGCACAATCCAAAAGAGCTAGACCTATGGGACAGTCTATGGCGTCCCAAGGAGAATCTAGGCCTCGGATGTTTCCTAGACCGCCTAGACCATCATTCTCCCATTCCACAGTAGGCACTCACTCTCACTTCTGAGGGTTTAGAGGCGGTCAATCCGTCCAGAGTAGTGGAATTCACAGATCGCAGGCAGCAGGATTTTCTGGTCAGCAGTGTCAGCACTACGGGCGTACTCATTCAGGTACATGCCGGTTAGGGACAAATGCTTGCTTTTGGTGCGGTATGATGGGGCACATGATGAAAGAGTGTCCCCAGAGGAGCATGGGTGGTATAGCATGACCTGCGGGATCAGCTGTTGCGTCATCATCATCGGTTCCTTCTTTAGGCCGAGGTGTGCAATCTGTTGGTCATGGTAGAGGTGCCAGAGGAGTAGCCAGTACTAGTGGAGTCCAGAATCGTACTTATGCTCTAGTGGACCGGCAGAATTTGAAGGCATCTCCTGATGTCGTCACAGGTACATTATCCATATTTTCATATAATGTATATGCATTGATTGATCCGGGTTCTACATTGTCATATGTTACTCCATTGATTGCTGCTAAATTTGAAAGAACACCGAAAATACTAACTAAGTCAATTAAAGTATCTACACCAGTTGGTGAATATATTGTTGCAAAAAGAGTATATCGTAATTGTGTGGTAACTGTGTGTGGTCATGATACACTGGCCGATCTCATTGAACTAGACATGGTGGATTTTGATGTGATAATGGGAATGGATTGGTTGGCTTCCTGTTATACCACGGTAGATTGCCGGGTCAAGAAGGTACATTTTCATTTTCCGCAAGAAAATAGTCTTGAATGGAAGGGTAATGTGGGGGCACCAAGAGAAAAATTTATTTCCTATCTGAAAGCAAGGAAAATGATTACCAAGGGGTACATATGTCACTTAGTACGAGTGAAAGATACTGAAGTGGAACCACTAACTCCTCAGTTGGTTCCAGTGGTCAATGAATTTCTTGATGTATTTCCAGAGGATCTTCCTGGTATGCCTCCAGAACGGGAAGTAGAGTTTGGCATCGATGTAAATTCAGGAACTCAGCCTATTTCTATTCCCCCGTACAGAATGGCTCCAGCAGAATTGTGTGAATTGAAGGGGCAATTAAAAGATTTGTTGGACAAGGGCTTCATCAGGCCTAGTATGTCCCCGTGGGGTGCACCGGTATTATTTGTACGGAAGAAAGATGGCACATTGAGGATGTGCATTGACTATCGGCAATTGAATAAGGTAACAATCAAGAACAAATATCCTCTCCCCAGAATTGATGATTTGTTTGATCAGTTAGATGGTGCCAAGTGTTTTTCAAAGATTGACTTGAGGTCAGGTTACCATCAAGTCATAGTTAGAGAAATAAATATACCCACGACAGTTTTTCGAACACGGTATGGTCACTACGAATTTTAAGTCATGTCATTTGGACTAACAAATACACCAGCTGTGTTCATGGATTTGATGAATAGGGTGTTTAAGCCATTTCTAGATGTGTTTGTGACGGTATTCATAGATGACATCCTGGTTTATTCAAAGTCACAAGAGGACCATGCTAAGCACTTATGGCAAGTGTTGCAGATTCTTCGTGAGCGTAAGTTGTATGCAAAGTTCTCTACATGTGAATTTTGGTTAACATCCATTGCATTCTTGGGTCTCATTGTGTCAGATGAAGGAATTCGAGTTGATACACAGAAGATTGAAGCGGTGAAAAATTGGCCAAGGCCTACAACGCCTACGGAAATTCGTAGCTTCCTTGGGTTGGCAGGTTATTATCGAAGGTTTGTTGAAGGGTTCTCTTCCATTGCTGCACCTTTAATGAAGCTTACACACAAGGCAGTCAAATTTCAGTGGAATGATGCATGTGAGGAAAGTTTCCAAGAGCTGAAAGAGAAATTAACTTCTACGCCAGTGTTAGTACTTCCGGAAGGCACCGAAGGTTATGCAGTATATTGTGATGCTTCTGGAGTTGGCCTAAGGTGTGTATTAATGCAGAATGGTAATGTAATAGCATATGTCTCACGACAGTTGCGGCCACATGAGAGAAACTATCCCACACATGATATGGAGTTAGCAGCTGTAGTATTTGCTTTAAAGATATGGCGTCATTATCTGTATGGAGTTCATGTTGATATCTATACTGATCACAAAAGTTTGCAATATATCTTTAAGCAGAAGGAACTCAATTTGAGGCAACGAAGCTCTTAAAATACTATGATATTGATATTCTCTATCATTTAGGAAAAGTAAATGTGGTAGTTGATGCATTGAGCCGCAAGGCAGTAGGAAGCACTAGTGGCCAGTTGACTAAAAAGCAAGAGATAATCAAAGATTTACATCAACTAGCCAGCTTGGGAGTTCGCCTCCTTGAATCTCCAGAAGAAGGGGTTATTGTGCAAAATGCAGTAGAATCCTTCTTAATAGCTGAAGTGAAAGAGAAGCAATTTGCGGATCCTATGTTATTGCAGCTGAAAGAAAATGTAAAACAGGGTCTGACTGCGGCCTTTAATCTTACACAAGAAGGGGTACTTTAATGCCAAGAAAGATTATGTGTACCGGATGTAGGTGAGCTGAGGAGACGAATTATGACAAAGGCGCATCATTCGCGATATTCTATTCATCCGGGAGCTACCAAAATGTACCATGACTTGAAAGATATATATTGGTGGGGAAATATGAAAAAGAACATTACAGAATTTGTAGCTCAATGCCCAAACTGTCAGCAACTGAAAGTAGAGCATCAAAAACCAGGAGGTTACATGCAATGTATCAATCTTCCAGTTTGGAAATGGGATATGATTAACATGGATTTCATCACAGGTTTGCCTCGTACACTGCGGAAATTTGATTCTATATGGGTCATAGTTGACAGAATTACCAAATAAGTGCATTTCCTACCAGTCAAGACCACCTATACAGCTGAACACTATGCAAAGTTGTATGTTAAAGAAGTAGTGAGATTACATGGAATTCCGGTCTCCATTATATCGGACAGAGGAGCCCAATTTACTGCACATTTTTGGAGATCCTTTTAGAAGAGCTTGGGTACACAAGTGAATTTGAGTATGGCCTTCCATCTTCAAATAGATGGACAAGCAGAGCGTACTATCCAAACACTTGAAGATATGCTACGAGCATGCACGTTAGATTTTCAAGGAAGTTGGGATGACCATTTGCCTCTTATTGAATTTGCTTACAACAATAGCTATCATTCAAGTATTAAAATGGCACCTTATGAAGCTTTATATGGAAGAAAATGTAGATCACCGATTGGATGGTTTGAAGCAGGTGAAATTGCTTTACTTGGGCCAGATCTTGTTCATCAAGCTATGGAGAAAGTTAAAGTGATCCAACAGCGGCTACAAACAACCCAAAGTCGAACAAGTCATATGTCGATGTTAGAAGAAGAGGGCTCAAATTCGCCATAGGTTATTGGGTATTCTTGAAGGTGTCACCGATGAAAGGGGTAATGCGATTTGGGAAGAAAGAAAAGTTGAGTCCCCAATATATAGGGCCATATAAAATTGTCCGAAGATTTGGGCAAGTTGCGTATGAATTGGCACTACCCCAAGAACTCTCCTCAGTCCATCCAGTGTTTCATGTTTCGATGCTTCGAAGGTGCATAGGGGATCCATCGTGTATTGTTCCTATTGAGGATGTCCAAGTTACGGAGGATCTTACTTATGAAGAGATACCCATTGCGATTCTAGATCGACAAGTAAAGAGGTTGAGGAATAAAGACATAGCTTCCGTAAAGGTGTTTTGGCGAAATCAACAAGTAAAAGAGATCACATGGGAAGCCAAGGAAATGATGAAGTCCAAGTACCCTCATCTGTTTCAAATGGAAGAGAAAGTTCAAAATGCGGGATCGAAGCGATAACAAGTAAGTATCTATGAGCATTATGTGTATATGTATATATATGCTAATATAGAGATGCATTTGTTGTAATTGAAAAGATGTTGTTAACATTCGAGGACAAATGTTCCTAAGGGGGGGAAGAATGTAACACCCCGTACCTTCCCGACCCTACTTGACAACCTTGAACCATGTTTACCTAGGTTCGAGATCAATAAGTACGTATTTTGTGTTGTTATTGATGGAATTTTTTTTTTTGATAGTGTGCGAGTACATGTGATGAGACCTTTGTAGTAGGTGTTTGTGAATTTGTGGAGCATTTGTGGGGTGAAAAGTGAGGTTTAAGGGACATCCAAGCAAAGTATCTTTAAGATAAGAGGTAAGAAAAAGGTTGGAACTTGAAAGATCCAACTAAATCCACAAAGAAAAGTCGAAATCAAAAATTAAGTGTGGGGCGCTGCAGGTGGCGTGCCAGGCCGCTTTGGCCTGAAATTTTTGTGGCATAGGCAGAAAGGGGGCGCGCCTGGGGGTGCTCCATGCTGTTAATTTGCACCTGTTCAGGTGCTGAAATTTCTCTAAGTCTTTGGGGCGCCCGGGAGCGTGCCGGGGTGCTTTTTGCCCGATTTCTTATATAATTTTAAGTCTATAAAAAAGACTCTTGGGTTATGGTATCATTATTCCATCATAGTAGGAATACTCTTGAGTAAGTTTTGCATTTGAGTTGGGGTTAAGTCATCGTCATAATTAGTTTATCAAATTATGTTCAATTAAGCCACGAGTGGCTAGAATTGCTTGTTCTTGAGATTAAGGCTACGAACATGAATCTCGTGAGTTGAATATTGTCGTGACATTTATGGAATTATTTAAACATGAGATATATGGTGAATCATGCATCAAAATTGGTGGGCTAAGTTAATATGTGTTAATGGGCTCAATTCGAGGCCCAAAATGGAATAAAATGCATGGCCCACAAGGGCAAATGACTCATTCTTCCACTTTGACCAAGGGAACAAGGCATTTAATGCCAAGAAGTGGCTAAGTATGACTTGAGGGGATATATAAGGTGGCAAAAATCAGATTTTATTTCCACAACTCACACATACCTTTCTAGACATTTCTACAAGATATTTCTTCAAGCTCTCAAACCCTAACCCATCTTTTTGGACAAGATCACTCATTTGCAAGTTTGGGTAAGTGATTATTCTTATGGATTAATATATTATATGCATGGGAGAGTATGTAGATCATGATGTTTATGTCTAAAAGTGTAAATAATGCATTTTTACTTTTTACTAAAAGATGTGTCATCCATGGGATTTAAACTTGAAAGGAGACTTGAGGTTTTTATGAAAGTGAATGGTGTGAATGAAATATCAACATGTATGGTGTGGTTATGTTCCTTGACTTGTTATTTTTCTATAATTATAATTTGTGGGATTGTTGCCGATATGTGGTTATGAAGTGTATTGAGGTGACTTGATGGAGTAATTGTGATGTTGTGTTGATGGAGAAGTGTAAAATATGAACTTGGTGTGACATGCTATTGGTTTATGATATATTGGTCAATGTACGAAATGTTGTGGTATTGTTGGTATGATAGTTTCATCAATGGTATTGTCAAGGGGGAAATGACATTTTAAGGCAATCATGTACCTCATTGTCGTCGTATGCACTTGTAAGGTAGTTGGTTGTTAACGTAAGCTCTGTTATGAACTTCTGTTGTAGAGTGAAACGTAATAAAGGAGATGGACTATTGTATTCACATATAAGATTGTGTATTCATATTGGAAACATAAGGTATGTAAGGTTACTCTTTCCGTATCCTTCTGAAGCACATAGTATTCACATTGACATTGTATTTATTCCATTCCAAAATGTTCTAAGGTATCCTATATCCGGTTATCAATTGTTATTAATCACATATCCCCTACTCATTGATCATTTGTGATTCACATGTCTCATGTTCATTGACTAATGTTCCAAAGGCCCAATAATGTTATATTCCAAAGTTCAAATAATGTTATGACTATCAATGTATCAATCTCAAAAGTAAAGAATTAAGTAATGCATATATGGTTGATGATTGAGTATGGGTGGTAGCTTTGGGGGCGTAAGCCTAGCTCAAGCCGATCCCGAGATTATTGGATCAGGGGGTAGTCCTAGAGGCATGAGCCTAGCTCGGACCGAACCTGACAGGGGGTAGCTCTAGAGGTAAGAGCCTAGCTCGAGCCGAACCTGATATATTGGTTTATGGGTGGAAGCTCTAGAGGTAATAACCTAGCTCGAGCCAAGCCCAATGTGTTGATTTATGGGTGGTAGCTCTAGAGGAATAAGCCTAGCTCGAGCCGATCCCAACATAACATTATGTTATATTAAGACCCACTGATCAGTCGGGGCCCGGGTACATAGTGACACAAGTGATGATGAACAAACATAGAAGTAAAGAAGCAAAGAAAGTAATGAAAGCAATACACATGGTTCCCAACGCATATAATGGTGACTTATCCATATTGGTTATTCATTTGTATTTGAGTTCATTGAAGTATTTATGTGTCATACAGTTTCATATGAGCTTTACATACTCAGTACATTCTTCGTACTGACGTTCCTTGGGGGACTTACCTTACTTGATGTAGTCACAAGTGCTAGTAGACCTCCACAGTAGGTTGTGGATCTTTTGCCGATTATTGGTGAGCTCCAGTTGGTTCAGGGCTTTTCGGGTCTCATATGTACATTTGTTTTGGTACTGTAATGTTGTATAAATCGGGGACTTGTCCAGACTTTAGGATGGTTATGTATATGCATCTGTTAGAGGCTTTGTAGACGGACGTGGTGAGATAAATGAAAGAATGTATGTCCATGTTGACTTGATTGCCCCAACGACCAAGTTTCTTATATGTATATATCACATGTTTTCATGACTTCCGCTATTGACATCTTATATCTCTATGGGATGGTGCTACTTATTGAGTGATATGCATATGAACGGAAATGAGCAAAGATTGGTTCTCTCGGGCCTTTTCGGCTTCGGGTGCCAGTCCGCCTTGTTAGAACTCGGGGCATGACAAAAGTGGTATCAGAGCAGGTCGTCCTAAGGGTGTCTATAAAGCCATGTCTGAGTAGAGTCTTGTTTATGGATGTGTTGTGCACCACATTTATAAGTAGGAGGCTACGGGGCATTTAGGAGTTTTTTCTTTTCTTCACTTCTAGATCGTGCAATAGAGCCAATGTGGTGAGTGGAATCGTATCTAACCATTGGAATTGATTTTCTTTGTTATAGTAAAGTACCAATGACAAGATGAGGTAGAGGCAAAGGTAAGTAGGTAGATATGCTTGCCGGTGAAGGAATGAGTAAATTACCACCTGACCAAGCTAGTCAAGGTAGAGCGAACACTGAAATTGCATCGCGGTCTTCTTCTACTTTTCCAGCTCCGAAAGAGCCAATAGGTAGAGAAATACCCGCTGAATCGCCAATGAATGCCACTGACCAGGATCTAAGAAATGCAATGCATATGTTGACTCAGTTAGTTGGGGCACAAAGTCAAGGACGAGCTGGTCCAATGACAAATGAGGATGATGCGGCTAGAGTGGCGAGTCGCAGGACACATGATTTTTTGAAATTAGACCCTCCTATATTTACGGGGTCAAATCCGAAAGCAGATCCACAAGATTTCATGGACCAAATTCAAAGGGCTCTAGAAGTTATGCATGTGACTGGTATTGAAACAGTTGAACTTACGGCCTATAGATTGAAAGGTGAAGCTATATTGTGGTATGAAGATTGGAAAAGATCAAGGGGTATTGATGCACTTCCAGCTGGTTGGGAAGACTTTAAAATGGCATTCCTTGATCATTACCTCCCATATAAGATCCGAGAGGCACGTGCAGATCAGTTCTTAAATCTCTGTCAAGGGAATTTGAGTGTTAGAGAATACAGTTTGCAGTTTAATTCCTTGGCTTGATATGCTCCAAATGTAGTGGCCACAATGACAGACAGAGTCCATCGATATGTGGACAGATTAGAGTCATATTTGGTAAGGGACTGCACCATAGCTGCCTTGAACAAGGATATGGATATATCGAGAATTCAGGCTTTCGCACAGAAAATGGAGGACCAAAGACAGAGAAGAAGGGTACATGAATCTGAGATAGCACAATCCAAAAGAGCTAGACCTATGGGACAGTCTATGGCGTCCCAAGGAGAATCTAGGCCTCGGATGTTTCCTAGACCGCCTAGACCATCATTCTCCCATTCCACAGTAGGCACTCACTCTCACTTCTGAGGGTTTAGAGGCGGTCAATCCGTCCAGAGTAGTGGAATTCACAGATCGCAGGCAGCAGGATTTTCTGGTCAGCAGTGTCAGCACTACGGGCGTACTCATTCAGGTACATGCCGGTTAGGGACAAATGCTTGCTTTTGGTGCGGTATGATGGGGCACATGATGAAAGAGTGTCCCCAGAGGAGCATGGGTGGTATAGCATGACCTGCGGGATCAGCTGTTGCGTCATCATCATCGGTTCCTTCTTTAGGCCGAGGTGTGCAATCTGTTGGTCATGGTAGAGGTGCCAGAGGAGTAGCCAGTACTAGTGGAGTCCAGAATCGTACTTATGCTCTAGTGGACCGGCAGAATTTGAAGGCATCTCCTGATGTCGTCACAGGTACATTATCCATATTTTCATATAATGTATATGCATTGATTGATCCGGGTTCTACATTGTCATATGTTACTCCATTGATTGCTGCTAAATTTGAAAGAACACCGAAAATACTAACTAAGTCAATTAAAGTATCTACACCAGTTGGTGAATATATTGTTGCAAAAAGAGTATATCGTAATTGTGTGGTAACTGTGTGTGGTCATGATACACTGGCCGATCTCATTGAACTAGACATGGTGGATTTTGATGTGATAATGGGAATGGATTGGTTGGCTTCCTGTTATACCACGGTAGATTGCCGGGTCAAGAAGGTACATTTTCATTTTCCGCAAGAAAATAGTCTTGAATGGAAGGGTAATGTGGGGGCACCAAGAGAAAAATTTATTTCCTATCTGAAAGCAAGGAAAATGATTACCAAGGGGTACATATGTCACTTAGTACGAGTGAAAGATACTGAAGTGGAACCACTAACTCCTCAGTTGGTTCCAGTGGTCAATGAATTTCTTGATGTATTTCCAGAGGATCTTCCTGGTATGCCTCCAGAACGGGAAGTAGAGTTTGGCATCGATGTAAATTCAGGAACTCAGCCTATTTCTATTCCCCCGTACAGAATGGCTCCAGCAGAATTGTGTGAATTGAAGGGGCAATTAAAAGATTTGTTGGACAAGGGCTTCATCAGGCCTAGTATGTCCCCGTGGGGTGCACCGGTATTATTTGTACGGAAGAAAGATGGCACATTGAGGATGTGCATTGACTATCGGCAATTGAATAAGGTAACAATCAAGAACAAATATCCTCTCCCCAGAATTGATGATTTGTTTGATCAGTTAGATGGTGCCAAGTGTTTTTCAAAGATTGACTTGAGGTCAGGTTACCATCAAGTCATAGTTAGAGAAACAAATATACCCACGACAGTTTTTCGAACACGGTATGGTCACTACGAATTTTAAGTCATGTCATTTGGACTAACAAATACACCAGCTGTGTTCATGGATTTGATGAATAGGGTGTTTAAGCCATTTCTAGATGTGTTTGTGACGGTATTCATAGATGACATCCTGGTTTATTCAAAGTCACAAGAGGACCATGCTAAGCACTTATGGCAAGTGTTGCAGATTCTTCGTGAGCGTAAGTTGTATGCAAAGTTCTCTACATGTGAATTTTGGTTAACATCCATTGCATTCTTGGGTCTCATTGTGTCAGATGAAGGAATTCGAGTTGATACACAGAAGATTGAAGCGGTGAAAAATTGGCCAAGGCCTACAACGCCTACGAAAATTCGTAGCTTCCTTGGGTTGGCAGGTTATTATCGAAGGTTTGTTGAAGGGTTCTCTTCCATTGCTGCACCTTTAATGAAGCTTACACACAAGGCAGTCAAATTTCAGTGGAATGATGCATGTGAGGAAAGTTTCCAAGAGCTGAAAGAGAAATTAACTTCTACGCCAGTGTTAGTACTTCCGGAAGGCACCGAAGGTTATGCAGTATATTGTGATGCTTCTGGAGTTGGCCTAAGGTGTGTATTAATGCAGAATGGTAATGTAATAGCATATGTCTCACGACAGTTGCGGCCACATGAGAGAAACTATCCCACACATGATATGGAGTTAGCAGCTGTAGTATTTGCTTTAAAGATATGGCGTCATTATCTGTATGGAGTTCATGTTGATATCTATACTGATCACAAAAGTTTGCAATATATCTTTAAGCAGAAGGAACTCAATTTGAGGCAACGAAGCTCTTAAAATACTATGATATTGATATTCTCTATCATTTAGGAAAAGTAAATGTGGTAGTTGATGCATTGAGCCGCAAGGCAGTAGGAAGCACTAGTGGCCAGTTGACTAAAAAGCAAGAGATAATCAAAGATTTACATCAACTAGCCAGCTTGGGAGTTCGCCTCCTTGAATCTCCAGAAGAAGGGGTTATTGTGCAAAATGCAGTAGAATCCTTCTTAATAGCTGAAGTGAAAGAGAAGCAATTTGCGGATCCTATGTTATTGCAGCTGAAAGAAAATGTAAAACAGGGTCTGACTGCGGCCTTTAATCTTACACAAGAAGGGGTACTTTAATGCCAAGAAAGATTATGTGTACCGGATGTAGGTGAGCTGAGGAGACGAATTATGACAAAGGCGCATCATTCGCGATATTCTATTCATCCGGGAGCTACCAAAATGTACCATGACTTGAAAGATATATATTGGTGGGGAAATATGAAAAAGAACATTACAGAATTTGTAGCTCAATGCCCAAACTGTCAGCAACTGAAAGTAGAGCATCAAAAACCAGGAGGTTACATGCAATGTATCAATCTTCCAGTTTGGAAATGGGATATGATTAACATGGATTTCATCACAGGTTTGCCTCGTACACTGCGGAAATTTGATTCTATATGGGTCATAGTTGACAGAATTACCAAATAAGTGCATTTCCTACCAGTCAAGACCACCTATACAGCTGAACACTATGCAAAGTTGTATGTTAAAGAAGTAGTGAGATTACATGGAATTCCGGTCTCCATTATATCGGACAGAGGAGCCCAATTTACTGCACATTTTTGGAGATCCTTTTAGAAGAGCTTGGGTACACAAGTGAATTTGAGTATGGCCTTCCATCTTCAAATAGATGGACAAGCAGAGCGTACTATCCAAACACTTGAAGATATGCTACGAGCATGCACGTTAGATTTTCAAGGAAGTTGGGATGACCATTTGCCTCTTATTGAATTTGCTTACAACAATAGCTATCATTCAAGTATTAAAATGGCACCTTATGAAGCTTTATATGGAAGAAAATGTAGATCACCGATTGGATGGTTTGAAGCAGGTGAAATTGCTTTACTTGGGCCAGATCTTGTTCATCAAGCTATGGAGAAAGTTAAAGTGATCCAACAGCGGCTACAAACAACCCAAAGTCGAACAAGTCATATGTCGATGTTAGAAGAAGAGGGCTCAAATTCGCCATAGGTTATTGGGTATTCTTGAAGGTGTCACCGATGAAAGGGGTAATGCGATTTGGGAAGAAAGAAAAGTTGAGTCCCCAATATATAGGGCCATATAAAATTGTCCGAAGATTTGGGCAAGTTGCGTATGAATTGGCACTACCCCAAGAACTCTCCTCAGTCCATCCAGTGTTTCATGTTTCGATGCTTCGAAGGTGCATAGGGGATCCATCGTGTATTGTTCCTATTGAGGATGTCCAAGTTACGGAGGATCTTACTTATGAAGAGATACCCATTGCGATTCTAGATCGACAAGTAAAGAGGTTGAGGAATAAAGACATAGCTTCCGTAAAGGTGTTTTGGCGAAATCAACAAGTAAAAGAGATCACATGGGAAGCCAAGGAAATGATGAAGTCCAAGTACCCTCATCTGTTTCAAATGGAAGAGAAAGTTCAAAATGCGGGATCGAAGCGATAACAAGTAAGTATCTATGAGCATTATGTGTATATGTATATATATGCTAATATAGAGATGCATTTGTTGTAATTGAAAAGATGTTGTTAACATTCGAGGACAAATGTTCCTAAGGGGGGAAGAATGTAACACCCCGTACCTTCCCGACCCTACTTGACAACCTTGAACCATGTTTACCTAGGTTCGAGATCAATAAGTACGTATTTTGTGTTGTTATTGATGGAATTTTTTTTTTTGATAGTGTGCGAGTACATGTGATGAGACCTTTGTAGTAGGTGTTTGTGAATTTGTGGAGCATTTGTGGGGTGAAAAGTGAGGTTTAAGGGACATCCAAGCAAAGTATCTTTAAGATAAGAGGTAAGAAAAAGGTTGGAACTTGAAAGATCCAACTAAATCCACAAAGAAAAGTCGAAATCAAAAATTAAGTGTGGGGCGCTGCAGGTGGCGTGCCAGGCCGCTTTGGCCTGAAATTTTTGTGGCATAGGCAGAAAGGGGGCGCGCCTGGGGGTGCTCCATGCTGTTAATTTGCACCTGTTCAGGTGCTGAAATTTCTCTAAGTCTTTGGGGCGCCCGGGAGCGTGCCGGGGTGCTTTTTGCCCGATTTCTTATATAATTTTAAGTCTATAAAAAAGACTCTTGGGTTATGGTATCATTATTCCATCATAGTAGGAATACTCTTGAGTAAGTTTTGCATTTGAGTTGGGGTTAAGTCATCGTCATAATTAGTTTATCAAATTATGTTCAATTAAGCCACGAGTGGCTAGAATTGCTTGTTCTTGAGATTAAGGCTACGAACATGAATCTCGTGAGTTGAATATTGTCGTGACATTTATGGAATTATTTAAACATGAGATATATGGTGAATCATGCATCAAAATTGGTGGGCTAAGTTAATATGTGTTAATGGGCTCAATTTGAGGCCCAAAATGGAATAAAATGCATGGCCCACAAGGGCAAATGACTCATTCTTCCACTTTGACCAAGGGAACAAGGCATTTAATGCCAAGAAGTGGCTAAGTATGACTTGAGGGGATATATAAGGTGGCAAAAATCAGATTTTATTTCCACAACTCACACATACCTTTCTAGACATTTCTACAAGATATTTCTTCAAGCTCTCAAACCCTAACCCATCTTTTTGGACAAGATCACTCATTTGCAAGTTTGGGTAAGTGATTATTCTTATGGATTAATATATTATATGCATGGGAGAGTATGTAGATCATGATGTTTATGTCTAAAAGTGTAAATAATGCATTTTTACTTTTTACTAAAAGATGTGTCATCCATGGGATTTAAACTTGAAAGGAGACTTGAGGTTTTTATGAAAGTGAATGGTGTGAATGAAATATCAACATGTATGGTGTGGTTATGTTCCTTGACTTGTTATTTTTCTATAATTATAATTTGTGGGATTGTTGCCGATATGTGGTTATGAAGTGTATTGAGGTGACTTGATGGAGTAATTGTGATGTTGTGTTGATGGAGAAGTGTAAAATATGAACTTGGTGTGACATGCTATTGGTTTATGATATATTGGTCAATGTACGAAATGTTGTGGTATTGTTGGTATGATAGTTTCATCAATGGTATTGTCAAGGGGGAAATGACATTTTAAGGCAATCATGTACCTCATTGTCGTCGTATGCACTTGTAAGGTAGTTGGTTGTTAACGTAAGCTCTGTTATGAACTTCTGTTGTAGAGTGAAACGTAAGAAAGGAGATGGACTATTGTATTCACATATAAGATTGTGTATTCATATTGGAAACATAAGGTATGTAAGGTTACTCTTTTCGTATCCTTCTGAAGCACATAGTATTCACATTGACATTGTATTTATTCCATTCCAAAATGTTCTAAGGTATCCTATTTCCGGTTATCAATTGTTATTAATCACATATCCCCTACTCATTGATCATTTGTGATTCACATGTCTCATGTTCATTGACTAATGTTCCAAAGGCCCAATAATGTTATATTCCAAAGTTCAAATAATGTTATGACTATCAATGTATCAATCTCAAAAGTAAAGAATTAAGTAATGCATATATGGTTGATGATTGAGTATGGGTGGTAGCTTTGGGGGCGTAAGCCTAGCTCAAGCCGATCCCGAGATTATTGGATCAGGGGGTAGTCCTAGAGGCATGAGCCTAGCTCGGACCGAACCTGACAGGGGGTAGCTCTAGAGGTAAGAGCCTAGCTCGAGCCGAACCTGATATATTGGTTTATGGGTGGCAGCTCTAGAGGTAATAACCTAGCTCGAGCCAAGCCCAATGTGTTGATTTATGGGTGGTAGCTCTAGAGGAATAAGCCTAGCTCGAGCCGATCCCAACATAACATTATGTTATATTAAGACCCACTGATCAGTCGGGGCCCGGGTACATAGTGACACAAGTGATGATGAACAAACATAGAAGTAAAGAAGCAAAGAAAGTAATGAAAGAAATACACATGGTTCCCAACGCATATAATGGTGACTTATCCATATTGGTTATTCATTTGTATTTGAGTTCATTGAAGTATTTATGTGTCATACAGTTTCATATGAGCTTTACATACTCAGTACATTCTTCGTACTGACGTTCCTTGGGGGACTTACCTTACTTGATGTAGTCACAAGTGCTAGTAGACCTCCACAGTAGGTTGTGGATCTTTTGCCGATTATTGGTGAGCTCCAGTTGGTTCAGGGCTTTTCGGGTCTCATATGTACATTTGTTTTGGTACTGTAATGTTGTATAAATCGGGGACTTGTCCAGACTTTAGGATGGTTATGTATATGCATCTGTTAGAGGCTTTGTAGACGGACGTGGTGAGATAAATGAAAGAATGTATGCCCATGTTGACTTGATGGCCCTAACGACCAAGTTTCTTATATATATATATCACATGTTTCCATGACTTCCGCTATTGACATCTTATATCTCTATGTGATGGTGCTGCTTATTGAATGATATGTATATGAACGGACATGAGCAAAGATTGGTTCTCTCGGGCCTTATCGGCTTTGGGTGCCAGTCCGCCTCGTTGGAACTCGGGGCGTGACACATTAGATCTGTTAAAAGTTATCAGGCTTTTAATAGAGTACATATGCTACACAAATATCACAAATTCAGTTTAATTCTCTTTTAGAACCTTTTCAAAGAGCTAATCAGATTAGTAAGTGCAAGAGGAGGCTGAGTGTGGTGCAAACAGGTTCTAACAGTAGTGGCAAGATTTGGTATTTTGTAGAGTATACTATTGCAGTGGAGGTAATATTTGATACTGATCAACAAATCACATTGAAATTGACATTCCCAGATAAGATTTGTTACACTACACTGGTGTATGCCAAATGCACTGAAAGAGAAAGGCTGGAATTATGGGGTTCTATTTATCATTTAGCTAACACAATGAATTCTCCTTGGCTTATGGGAGGATATTTCAATGATATTATGAATGAAGAATATAAAATTCGAGGTCTCCCAGTCCTTCCAAATGAATATGAGGACTTTGCCTTTTCCTTGAATTCTTGTGAACTATTTGAAACTGTTTTCAAAGGTAGCCCCTATACCTGATGGAATGGTAGAGCAGGTCTAGATTGTATATTTAAAAGGTTGGAAAGAGTGATTATGAATAATCAATGGAAAGAATGGTTTGATGACATGAAAGTGGAGCATTTAACCAGAACTAAGTCTGATCATGACCCAATGCTGACTACTATGAAGAAACAGAGGCAACAATTTTATAAACCTTTTGACTTCTTGTCATTCAGGACAGAAAATGAAGGGTTCATGAATGTTGTGAGAAATAATTAGAATATTAAGGTGGAAGGCAATTGTTTCTATGTTTTCAATCAAAAAATCAAGAGAATCAAGAAGGCACTGTCTAGGTGGAGCAAGGACACTTTTGGAGATATTTTCAAGAAATTAATAATCACAGAAGAGATTGTCAAACTGAAAGAGCAACTATTTGAAAAGCATTAGGGCTTTACACAAGACCACAGAGCAAGAGAGAGAGCCTTCGCTTACCTGCTTAACCAGGGGATAGGAATACTAAATTCTTTTACAATCTTGTGAAGAGGAGGAGAAAAAGATTGCAGATCAATAAATCCAAAACAGTGAAAGACAATGGCTACAGGAGGAGGACTTGATAGACGAGGAGGCTATTTTATTCTATCAAAAATAGTTTTCTCAGAAAGAGGAGTCTGCAGACTTCACTCTATTAGATCATATCCCTGATATGATTTCTGCAGACACTAATGAACATTTATGCAGGGATCCAAAGTTGGTGGAAATAAAGAAGGTTGTCTTTGAGATGAATGGTGGTAGTACAAGTGGACCTATTGGTCTCCCATGCCAGTTTTACCAAACCTGCTGGGAGATAGTAGGGGAGGATGTTGTCAAAATTGTGCAGGTCTTCTTTCAGGGTCATACCCTGCCTAAGACAATCACACAAAAATTTTGTATTGCTGCCTAAAAAGAAAATTACAGAGACTTTTGCAGATCTCAGGCCTATCAGCTTAAGCAATTTTATAAACAAGGTGATTTCTAGAGTTATTCATGACAAAATAGAGAGTTTGTTGTCATAAATTATATCTCCTAATCAATCTGAATTTGTTAAGATAAGAAGTATTGTGGAGAATATTCTCTTGACTCAAGAGATAGTTATTGATATTAGAATGAGGGGGAAGCCTGCTAATGTTGTGATCAAGTTGAATATGGACAAAACCTATGATAGAGTTTCATGGTTGTTTATCACAAGGGTTCTCAAAAGAATGGGGTTTAATGAGAAGTTCATAGATTTTATTTGGAGATTGCTAGCTAATAATTGGTACTCTATACTATTTAATAGTCAATCAAAGGGTTTTTTCATTTAATTAGGGGGTAAAATAGGGTGATCCTCTCTCTCCAGCTTTGTTTATCATATCTGTTGAGGTTCTAACTAGAGCTCTTAATGCTCTAATGGAAGATAACAAATACAAAGGGTTTGACATGCCTAAATGGAGTGACAGGATCAATCATCTTGTATATGTAGATGATGCCACCATATTTACCTCTGCTGATCCTGACTCTCTGAAGATGATCAAGTCAAATTTACAGGGTTATGTGAAGATTTCTAGCTAGATGATTAATGTTAATAAGTCCTTCTACATGCATCAAAAGGTTGTTGAAACCCTTGCTCAAGAAGTGGCTTCTATTACAGGATTTAATAGAGGTATATTTCTACTCAAATATTTAGGATATCTTATATTTCATGCTAGAAAGAGAAAAGCTTTTTATAATGATCTCATTAGAAGGATTAAAAATAAACTTCAGTACTGGAAAGGAAAGCTTCTTTTATATGGAGGAAAGATTGTTCTAATAAAAAATGTTCTACAAAGTATGCCTTATACCTGCTATCAACTATGGCCCGTACCAAATATACTATACATGAAATACATAGAATATTTGATAGATTTTTTTGGAGTAATAAGAAAGAGGGGAGAAGCAGGCACTGGACAACTTGGAAAAAAATGTGTTTACCTGCAGAGGAAAGAGGTATGGGTTTTAGATCTCCGTTTGAAATTTCAAATGCTCTATTTGCCAAGTTATGGTGGAATTTTAGGACTTCAAGCACTCTATGGTCCATTTTTATATGGAAGAAATACTGTAAAAAGAAAATCTCCACTATGATTTCATGGAGAGGGGGATCACAACTATAGAAAAGAATGTTTGAAGCTAGAGATGAGATGGAGCACAGTATCTGGTGGGAACCACAGAATTTCAAAGATAGTTTTTGGTATGATAAGTGATCTAAGTAAGGTCGTTTATACCAACTCATGCCACTTGATCATGAGACTGATATTGCAAAGGTAAAGTATTTTTTCCAAAATGACAGGTGGAATGAAGATCTGCTTGAACAACACTTACCAAGTTATTTGGTAAACCATATTATAGAGGAATATCCTAAAAGGGTACAGATAGAGAGAATGTAAAATTCTCAGTAAAAGGTGCTTGGTTATAAGGAGGAGAAACAGTGGTACTTTAGGTAGATGTGGATGAAAGGTTTACCTTTCAAAATCTCCTTTTTTTATTTGGAGAGTGTGGAAGAAAAAGTTGCCAGTAGATGATATTCTAGCGCTAGAAATGGGATATACATGGTCTCTAGGTGTAGATGTTATGTTAATCCTCAACTGGAGGACTTGACTTATTTATTTTTCACTGGTGAATTTGCTAATAGTATTTGGAGACTATATGCAGGTGCATCAGGCATTCATGGGAACTCTACACAACTGAATCATGCAATTTTAGTATGGTAGAGAGTTGACAGTTCACTTAAAGTTAGACCTTTGATTCAGGCAGCCCCATCAATAATTATGTGGCAACTTTGGAAGAGGAAAAACTGCATTCTCCATGGAGGGACAATGTACAAACATAGGGTAATTCATGAGATTAATCAAAATCTATACTTTTTGTCATAGGTAAGATTTCCTACAATCTCAGAACTCCCCTAGTAGTTGGCCACAATTGATTGAAAAAATGGAGAATCACAGGTCTACTAGTAGAAAGGATTGTAGATTAGTGAAGTGGGAACTTCCACCTAGAGGAACTTTTAAATGTAACACAGATGCTTCTTCTAAAGGAACCACTGATTATAGTTCTTTGGCTTTTAGTGTTAAAAAGAGTGAAGGTGATTTGGTTTATGCAAAAGCCAAGGTTATTCCTAGAATTAATTATTTAAATATAGAGTCACTGGCTATTCAAGAAGGGGTGGAGTATAAGTGGAAACAGATTCATTGACCATGAAAAAGGTGACAGATGGAGTTTGGGACTGCCCATAGGCTTTAAGTAGAGGAGTTGACTTGATCAAAGAATAGAGAAAGAGGGGAGAGATTCAAATCAAGCATAATTACAGAGAAGGGAATCAACTTGCAGATTTTTTAGCTAACAATATTGTTAATTTTGTAGGTATAATAACATACAACAACAACCAGGAGTTACCACAAAAAGCGCAACAAATCTTATTGTCAGACAAGCTTCAGATTCCTTATGTGAGGGTTATGGAAAATAGGGAATGGTATCCTCACTGATAGTAAGTGTTTCAAGGAGTCAAAGATTCACATAAAGAGAAACAACACACCAGCAGCATTTCAACTCACAAATATTCATACATCCCCAAAGCTCGATTTCACAATATATTTAGCTAATATGGTTTCATACAGTGACAAAGTCGTAGGGTCTTTGAGTGTTCTGTTGGTAGTGGTATTAACTTTGTTTGAGATTCATCCCACTAAGAAAAATTCAAAAATCATACGAATACTGGTATGAAGCAACAAAATATTCGTGTTAGACCCTAAACCTATAATTTACTAGCAGAAATACCTGTTGATGCATCAGATCTTGCCTTAAATGATTACCAAGCTTGAAGAAGACTTTATTTTTTAGAAAGAAAACATGACGTTTGTGAGACTTGTGAGGGTGCCTGAGTGATTTCTACCAAAAGCTTAATAAAATGAAGAGGTAAGAATGATAACAAAAATAAGGAATATATACTGGTAAAGGAAGAAGAAGGGTCACTTATCTTAAGAGCTCTGTGTTTATAGCTGATTCTTTCACTTAGACATCTCCGAATGCTCCAACGATGGCTCAGGTGAAGGTAGTGTAGATCTAGGGTCATCAACTCATCACTTAGTCTATTCACTTTCCTTTTTAATTTTTTTGTCTAATTTTTGTTCTTTAGGAGTAGATATTTCCTTTTCTGTTTTGTTTGTTTGTCGTTGTGGGCTTGGTTGTTGGACCTTTTGTGTTGTAAATATTTGTTCGTTTGATAAATGGCCCAAAGCCAACTTTTGCTTAAAAGAAGAGAGCAAGAAGGAGAGGTAGAATATCAAATGAATTAGTGGGGCATTAGGGTTAATATTATGTGGAGTAATCTATATACCTAGTGGTAAAAGTGTAAGTATGATAATTCTTAACGGGTTAACGATTAATCTGATAAGAAAATTAAGTAATTCACCCCATATCAATAATCCGTTAATTATAAATTTTATCCGTTCACCAACTGTTTATCTGGCAACCCAATATCAATAAGCCAATAAAATTTTGTGGTTGACTTATTAATTACGATTCAATTTTGAAAAATCCTATAATTAAGCGTATAATTGGTTAACTCAATCAGATTGTTAAATTGTCATGACCCTGGACCTTTCTCTCATCTGAATTACATCAATAGTTGTCAGCTTGATATAAATTTTTCTGTTACTCTTAGTTAAATTTAGCATAGTGAAACATAATGCCCAAAATTGTTTGTTGCTTATCAAATAGTTGAAATAATAATTCAAAGTAGACGTTCAATCCGACAAGTCTCTATGGGTGCGATATTGATCTTGAGAATATTTATACACCCAAGTACCATATCTTGCACATGTTTTAGCTAAGTTTTGAGAATAAATTAGTATACTTTTGTGTGCTTTGCGTTATGATCAATATAAATGAGCTAATATACATGATTAGTAGTTTTTCAGGTGAAAATACAGCAAGAAATGAACCAAAATGATAGAGGAAACATGAGACAAGCTTATATGTGATCGAAGGGGAACTAAGATGTTGAAGGAGCCCATGCACCGCACAGTCGAGCCACCTGTGTTGGCCTCTATGCCATGCATCCAAAGAGAAAAGGCTTCCTAGCCTGCATTGAGGGTGGTGTGCCGAATAACTCCAGCCTGCGTGTAGCCCTCCGCGCCACCCCCACCCCCCACCCCTTTTAATGAGATTTTTTTTTAATGAGCTCAATTGGGATTAAATTAATCCACCTCTATAAATATCCTAAGGGCGACTCTCAGTTAAGAATGCACGAATTTGGGAGGAAGAACAACTTCAAGGAGGCTCTAATTAGGGTTCTTATTTCTTTTCTTTACCACTCTTTAGTTTTACATGTTTAATTACAATTTTATGATTTCATGTAAGACTATTTCGGGGTTGAGGCTATAAACATGATTATATAGAGTTATTCTTAGTTGGTTTGGATTTTTTTATCAAGTATTGGTTGTTATTACATTCTTGCTTTTACTATTTTAAAGATTCATAACCTTTAAAATAAATATTTGAGCCCGAAGTGAACTGACCAAGGGAACGGAGGGTTAGAACGAAGAATGCGAGGAATGAGATCTCGTCTTTAGTAATTGGGGGCTTGATTTGTAATTAGGATAGGAATATACTTAATTCGCCTCTTTTATTTTCTATATAGGAAGAATACAAATGCGTTTGAATTAGATCCCCACATTCCCACTCAACAATGTAGTTGTGAGGCTCGTTCAAATAGACGATTAGAGAATGTGAAGCTCGTTCAAATAGACGATTAGAGGATGACCATTCCCGAATCATATTTTTAACTCGTGAATCAATAACCAAGATAGACAATTAAATCAACGAGAAAGAATTGTTATACATAATTGTGAATTATGCCTTGACCCTGGAATCCTCCTTAATATTGTTTACAATCCAGTACATTATGTCTTTGTATTTATTGTTCGTTTAGAAACATAGAAAACCAACCTATTCTTGGTCATAAAATGCACTTGTTTAATCTTATAGTATCACTTGAATTGGAAATTCGCTAAGTCCATAAGTCCCTGTGGATTTGACATCCGGTTCGAAAGGGCTACTATAGTACTTGTACAACCACATACATTTGCGTGTGCATGTGGACGCAATAAGTTTTTGGCCCCGTTGCTGGGGACTTGAAAAATTAACAAATTTCTAACTTTTAGTTTTACTGTTTTATTTTATAAGTGCTAACAATTTGGTCTTAGCAACTGAATTTACAGGTACAGATTTGAATTTATAGAAAGCTGGCAAGGGAAATGAATTTGATTAAATCACATCCTGAATTTGAGCAACGCTTGCATCAGTTGAGGAGAGAAACAACACTTCTCTATCCCATACCGCAAGTTTAACAGGATCAACAAGACGAGATTGCTCCTAAAGTAATGGTAGCAAGACCAGTTTGCGATATGGAAATCCCACTCACTACAAAGTTCACCTCCAGTATTCGCAGACCAAAGCCAGGAGGTAGATTTGAACTGAAGTAGAATATGGTACAATTACATCACACCAAAGGGCAATTTATAGGCGTGTCACATGAGGATCCACAATAACATCTGTAAATTTCTTAGAAATCAGTGACACATTTATTCCAGTTGGAGTCTCGACAGATTACATGAGGCTTATGCTTTTCCATTCTCACTATTAGGAGAAGCTAAGAAATAGTTGAAGGCAGAACCTTCGAATTCAATCACTACTTAGGACGATCTTGCTAGGAAGTTCCTGATTCAATTTTTCCAGTCTGGCAAAACTGTAAGGTTAAGAAGTGAAATTTTGAGTTTTAAACAGAAGCCAGATGAAAATTGTTTTATGCATAAGAGAGATTCAAGTCTCTTCTCAGAGATTGTCCATACCACCAACAGATGAATGAGGTATTAGCCCACACTTTAGTTGAAAGTCTTGACCATAACACAAAGATTTTGCTAGATTCAGCTGTAGGTGGTCAAGCATTAGAGAAAACCTATGATGAGCTATATTCTTTCCTAAATCATATTGCACAAGGTAATCCTGATTGGTATGAGGGATTTAATAAATAAGCCTGAAGGTATGTTAAAGGTGGATAGTATAACAACATTGTTTGCACAGTTGGCTTCTTTCTAGAACCAAATGATGACCCACTTCAGCAAGCTGAGTATGGCTCAGCCTCACATTCTAGTAAATATAGTTCAACAAATGCTGGTTTGGTGTGAAATTTGTGGAGGTAGTGGTGGTCATTCTATAGATTTATATGGAGCAAATCTGGAGTATGGTGAACTTTGTAGGTAATGCACATAGAGAAAATCAAAATTTAGGGAATGCCTACAATCTTAACTAGTAGAATTAGCCCAACTCTGCATGGGGTGGCAACTAAGGGTAAAATCAACAGTTCTAGCAATAGGCTCAGGGAGGCAATTCTAGTTCCAAGTCTAGCAACATAGAAGAGATGCTGAAAAACATTATGGCCAACCAAGAGCAAATGGCTGCAGAAATAAAGAATCAACAGAATGCTCAAAAGATTTTGAAAAAGCAAATAGGCCAGTTAGTTGAGGCTCCAACTACAAGACCTCAAGGAGGTTTTCCTAGTGACATAGATCCAAATCCAAGAAAAGTTATGACAATCACCTTCAGAAGCGGAAGAGAATTGGATAAAGTACCTGCAAGAAGAAAAATAATGACGTACAAACAAAGCTGAGTAGACCAAGTCCGGTTGTAAAACAGGTCCAAAGAATGCAGTTTTAGAGAATGTGGTCAAGCCAATAGAAAAGACGAGACTACCACCACCATTCCCGCCAAGGCTCCAGAAAAGCAAAGAGGATGCATGTTTCAAGAAGTTCTTTAACATCTTCAGAGAACTACACATAAATCTTCCTTTACTTGATGTTTTGCAGGGAATGCCTAAGTATGCTAAGTACTTGAAGGATGTGGTGACAAACAAGAAGCGACTCGTAGATTTGGAGACTGTAGCACTCACTGAGGAGTGCAATTCGAGGGTGATGAAAAAACTTCCCAAGACGCTCAAAGACCCCGAGACTTTCACCCTCCCCATACAAGGTGGTAAAAATAAGATGATACAAACTTTGTGTGACTTGGGGGTAAGTATAAACTTGATGCCCCTATCGGTGTTCAATACTCTTAACTTGGGGAAACCTAGGCCTTTCAAAGTAATTCTACAACTTGCTGACAGATCTAGAGTGGCTTCAGAAGGGATCATTGAGGCTGTTCTCATAAAAGTCAATAAGTTTGTAATCCTTGCTAATTTTATTATTCTTGACTATGAAAATGATGACAGGGTGCCAATCATATTGGGTTGTCCATTCATAGCAACTAGGGGAGCTTTGATTGATATGAGGGAAGGCAACTTGAAGATGCGGGTGAATGATGATGAGGTCACTTTTAGAGTGTATAAAGCCGTCAGCACACCATAACACTACCAAGATTAGTGTATGATCATAGTGGTACAAGAAGATAAGTGTGGGGTGGAGGAGGGTGAGCGTAAATGTATTCCCAAGTTGCTAAAAGAACTTAAGCCTATGCTAAAGAAACCTGAATGTGATCTTGGAAGGGATTTAAAGATAAGAATAAGGGAAAATTTCGATAGTGATCCCTTAAAAATTAATAAAAGAAGAAAGCTGAGCCTAAGAGGGAAGAAGGGGTTAAGAGAATCTTGAGATTGGTTTTGAATTGCATTGTGCCGCGATGTTAAATTAGGCACTGCTTGGGAGGCAACCCAAGTTGTAATAAAGTTAGCTTTTCATTTATTTTTATAGTGTCACCTTTGTTTTGTTTTTTCTTGGTTGATTTTGCAGATGAGGGGAAGTTTGAGTATCCGAAATCTAAGCAAAGGAGCATGGTGAAAGCATAAGTGTGGGGTCTTTCTACCCCTATGATGGAAATTTTAGAGAATGACATGTTGTTAGCTAGGCCTAGAGGCCTCATGGAGTATTCTTAACCCTTGTTTTAATTTTGATTTATGCTTTGGGGACATAACATCTTTTTAGGTGTGGGGCGGGAATCTTTCGATTTGTTTAGGATGAAGTGCGCAATGAAATTATTTTAGGATTTTTTAGCAACTTTTTGTCTAAATCCAAAAACACAAAATAAAAGATTTTTGTTTTAGTTTTTTTAGTCTTTTTAGTAGAATCACACTTCACCCACCCCTTGATTTTTCTTTTCGATTCTTTTCTGAGGGGGAGCTCTTTGAACCCAGTATCATTTTTTATCTTTTAGGGGTAAATTTAAAATTTTTCAGTCATAGTTAGGAACTTTTCCCAACGATGAATGGATGACGACCGTCTTGAGGAAAAATTAGTAATTAGAAATAAATAGAACCCTTTTGCCGATTGAATGCTCTTGTTAGTGCTATAATTAATGATTGATGCAAGTTGGTTTAGAATTTAAAAGCATACTGTGAAAAGTTGAATGGCTTCTTTCGAGACACCGAGGCTTATTAACTTGACTTTTGTATGATTTTGGACTAAAATTTAAACTCTTGTGGTTGCTTGATTGAGAGTCTATATGGTTCCTTCTTGATTTAAATATGTGCCATAAGTGTTAGGTATTTTTGATATTTCATGATTTCATATTGATGTGTAGAACTTGTCTGGTGTGTTTGCAAAGAGAAATGAAGAACGTTGAGTTTAGGAGATGATACATGCATTTCTTTTATTAGACCTATTTTTATCCTTTGCTTTACCTACCCACAATGGATGATCCTAGCTTGCCCCATTGAGCGTTTAGCCTATTCTTTGGAAGCCACATATGAAGCTTGATCCTTTTCTTTCAATTGACCTTTAATTTGATCCAAAACTTCTAAGCGCTTGATTGAATAAATAAAGGTTAAAAGGAGTGAGAATTGAAAAAGGAAGATAGTTGATTTGTGAAGCCTGTAGAAAAGATTGTGGGTGCAAGTGATTAAAAAGTTCAGTTATTAGTGGTAGGGAGTAGAAAAAGAAAAGCAAAAAGTGGTTGATACTTGAATACTCCTTATTAGTGATGTGTGAAATTGCTTAAAGAAATGGGAAAACAAAGGGAGTCCTTGGTGAGAAGAGTAGAGAAAGAAGAAGCTAATTGATTGGAGGGGTGCTTGATAAAAAGTGTGATGTATTAAAGTGCTTAGGGAAGATAGTCACTATTACTGACCAGAATACTTCCTACCCGTCCCTTAACCTACATTACAATTCGAAAAGTCCTACTTGATCTTAAATTTCAAAGTTTTTATATTAGTGGAGTAGTACACTAAGGGCAGGTTTATGGTCCATCATATATAGTATGTGAACTTCTTTGTGAGAATGAGCATAATTCCATTATTATACCTATTCTTTTGATAAATTATATATTTGTGAGTGAATATGGGTAACTCTCTTGTTGTGAAGGCATATAGTTGATGAAAGAAAGGTAACGTAGTTGGTCTCTTGGTTGGTTAACTTGCATGATGTTTGCTAAGATTATATAGTCGGTTCTTGAGGCTAGGAGGTCTTGAATTTGTTGTTCATGAGTTTGAAATTGTTGGATAAGACATGTATGATAAGAACTTGTCATCTATGTTAGTCATTGTAGCCTTAGCTTGAGTGATCTTGTATCGATTGGTGATGATTAAAACTTTCCTCGTAGCAAGGGATATAAAAGAGTTGCTCGAGGACGAACAAGGCTTTAAGTGTGGGGTTGTCATCTTGAGCGTATTTATACACCCAAGTGCCACATTTTACCGATGTTTTAGTTAAGTTTTGAGAATAAATTAGTATACTTTCGTGTGCTTTGTGTTATGATCAATATAAATGAGCTAATATACATGATTAATAGTTTTTTTAGGTGGTAATGTAGCAAGAAGTGAACCAAAACGATTGAGGAAACATGAGACAAGCTTGATATGTGATCGAGGGAGAACTCAGACACTGAAGGATCCCATGTGCCGCATAGTCGAACCACCTGCGTTGGTCTCCGTGCCATGTAATTAAAGAGAAAAGGCTACTGCCTAGCCTGCACTGAGGGTGGAACGCCGCACAACTCCAGTCTGCGTGTTGCCCTCTAAACCGCACCCCCCCATTTCGACGGGATTTCATTTTTTAACGAGCCCAATCTCAATGGATCTGGGATTAAATTAATCCACCTCTATAAATTTTCCAAGGGTGACTCTCAATTAAAGATGCACGAATTTGGGAGGAAGAACAACTTCAAAGAGGCTCTAATTAGGATTCTTATTTCTTTTATTTACTACTATTTATTTTTACATGTTTAATTATGATTTTATGATTTCGCGTAAGATTATGAGTGGCTAAAAGCCCTAATTTTAGGGTTGAGGCTACAAACATGATTGTATAGAGTTATTCTTAGTTGGTTTGGATTTGTTTATCAAGTATTGATTGTTCTTACATTCTTGCTTTTACTATTTAAAAGATTCATGATCTTTAAAATAAAAGTGAACTGCCCAAGGGAACAGAGGATTAGAATGAAAAATGTGAGGAATGAGATCTCGTCTTTAGTAATTAAGAGCTTGATTTGCAATTAGGATAGGAATATACCTAATTCGCTTCATTTGTGTTGCTATATGGGAAGAAATACAAATGCGTTTGAATTAGATCCTCACATCCCCTCTCAACGATGTAGTTGTGAGGCTAGTTTAAATAGACGGTTAGAGGATGACCATTCCCGAATCATGTTATTAACCCCGTGAATCAATAACAAAGATAGACAATTAAACCAACGAAAAAGAATTACTATACATGATTGTGAATTGTGCCTTGACACTGGAATCATCCTTAATATTGTTTAAAAAACATTTAGAAACATAGAAAACTAAGTTCACAAGTCTTTGTGGGTTCGGCATCTGGCTCGAAAGGGTCACTGTATTATTTGTACGATCACGTATTCTTGCATGTCAATTAAATTTTAAAAAATTACTTGAAAGTCTATTATTTTAATTGATTTCAGTGGAGCCATTTTACAATATCCAATTTGCAATGCTATCGAAATTGGTCCTCTAGTCTAGAGTACTAAAATTAGACCTGCGTGAGTTTTACAAACTCTAATTTGGATCTTTTCGTTTTCCCCTTGAAGATCCTCTATTACGTCTCCAAACAATCCACACACAACCTTACTTCCTCCTGAAAGCCAGTGTAGCAAACGCTAATTTTGACAATCCATATGGTTCGTTCCGTTTTGAAATCGTTTCTATATCTTCCGAAATCTATCACTAACATCTCCATATTAACACATTCAATCTCCATTCCTAGCACATATGCAATTCCAAGAACAGTTGGCAAGTCAATTTTTTCTGTACAATTTCAAGAATTTGGGTCAGCTAAATACAGCACCAATGCATCATCCAACGATGGGAATGGAAGTGTGGGTGGAAGAGAGTACTTGTTAATGTCGGATGAGGAGTTGATGAGGCAGTGTGAAATGAGTACATTCAAGGCTTCAGGTCCTGGTGGACAGCACCGCAACAAGCGCGAATCTGCTGTGCGTTTGAAGCATAACCCAACTGGGATTATTTCTCAGGTTTGCTTTCCTACATTTCTATCACCCTTTTTATCGATTTTAAACTGAAATTTCATTCATTTTTAGGCTGTGGAGGATAGATCCCAACACATGAATCGTGCCTCTGCTTTATCTCGTTTGCGAGCCTTACTGGCTCTTAAAGGTATTCCATCCCTTTCAATTTCTAATTTGCTTCATTAATTTGAACATTAAAATTTTAATGTTAATATTTCTTTATTAAAGTTACTTTTCAACCATTGATTAATCGAGAAACGGTACACTTAGATTTGTGTCTGAGGTCAAGAGCACGTGTCTTAGTTTAACCCTTTTTCAGATTAGTCTATGGCTTATTTCTACGTTAAACAAAGATCATCAGCAGTAAAATAAGCTAAAGGACTAGGAATTAAAGTAAAGGAAGCAAATCCGGCGTCCCCCAAGCCTTGGGGGTCAGTGTCAAGCTTTCGGGCTAGTTGCCGAGAAATACAATTCTTTTTCCAAGAATACAAAACAAAATGAGCTAAAAGTAACGCTTCTTTTCCATATGCTTTCACATGGTCCCTCAAGATTGAGGGAGAAGGCTTATTTATAGAATACATGAATGAGACCGTTATTAATGAAATTTCTAGTATGCCCTAAGAGTACGCATTAATCGCAGCATGCCATGTGTCCATCCCTTATTTGTGCCAGCCAATATTCTGGATGTGCTTAGCTCCGTACTGGGCTTGCCTTCTCACGTAGTAAGATAAATAAATTAAAATGGGATATAACTATGGTAAAGTTATTGCCATGTGATTAGGGAAGTCATAGATTTGAGTTATAGAAGCAGGTTCTGCAGAAATGTAGGGCCCTTGTTGTTTAGTCTTCTCTGGTTCCCGTGGAGTGGGAGCTTTAAGGCAGCTCGACCTTTGTGATTTGGCCTCCTTTTGAACATCACATATAGCGAAAATTTTTAGTGTATCGGTTGTGCTTTCGGGATATTATTTTTTCGTGGTGTGCTAGTCTTTTTATATTTGCACCTGAATCCCCTGACACTCTTGTCCTTTTTTGTTTTGTTGTCCATGTTGCTCCTTCTGTCTCTATCCGAAATAAATCTTGGCGGCAGGAACCTCAAAAACTCTTTCTGCTTGCTGGGCTCTTTGGATACGTGTCTGTTTTACCCAAAGGCTACATCACCACTCCAAAGCTTTCCCTAATACAACCATCACTTTAATATTTCTTCCAGAACCACTGCCTTATTATGTAAGTCAAATTAATATCTTATACTCGTGCCATGACAATCTAGTGTCATTTATGAAGTGAGTGTGTTTTTCAGCAGTCAAGCCGTTGTGTATTATATGCTTATATCTCTATTAATTTTTAGTTTTGTGGTTGAGAATATTTGTGCACTTTGAGTTTGGGTTGCATGATTGTATCAAATGATGAGCTTGGAGTGCACTATTGAGATAGCAGAGTTGTTCCAGGACACCCACAAAAAGTTGGTTTTGTGCACTTAATAATTAAGATGGGAGCTAGAGCAGAGGAAGACCCACCTAATACATGGAAATAGAGAGGAGATTTATGAGAAATCATCTATTTCTTTTTATTGGTGTAATGGGTCCACCTTCCTAATCGGCTAATCTTGAGGCAGACCAGCACCATGAAACTCTGTTTCTGAAATTGTCTTGTTTAAGAGCAAAGTTCCTCCTCTTATGATAATAGACTTTTTGGGTTTTAGTTTCTTGAGTTCTATGTTTTAGGTGCCAGAAAATAGAGTTAAAAGTTTTTGAAGTTCGGCGGTGACTAAGAATACAAAGAAGCAGTAAAAGAAAGAGACAGGGTTTTCCAGTGGATGAATGGTGAAAAGCTGTTGAAAATAATGGAATACATAGATTAAACGAAGTACAGAAACCGTGTCACAGCTGAAACCACCCCTTAATCGTTGGGAATTTCTCAATTGACTGAACTATGATAAGAAAAAGCAGCTACTGCTATTTTGTTCTCTTTGCTAGTTGTTGTCAATTAAGAATTGGACTAACTTCAATCAATTAGTCAAAATGCCTCAAACCCGAACTATATTGTTTTTTCTAAGGAACTTGAATAACTTAATTTACAAATATTATGTTTGTGTAGGGTAATCTGGAAGTCAAGCTATAGAAGAGTTTACCAATAGCTACTTGATTCACTTTCTGTGAAAATCTATAAATTTGAAACAGAAAAGCAAACCAAGATGTGATACAACCTTAGGAGATCCACACCCGAAAAACTAGCTATTAAAGTGGGAGAGCCCAAGGCTATATAAGCCCCACATCAGTTCCCCATTTAACCGATGTGGGATTCAAATCCCATTCCTTGCAATAATATCATAACAAACCACCACGCTCCGCATCCGTCATCTTCGGTGGCTATGCGCTAGACATTTCTAGCCCCGGGCGAACACTGCCATACCGGCATCACCATCCCAGGTACGGTGGGCACAGAGGGTGATGGATGGTTCTGATACCATTGATACAACCATAGGAGAACCACATCCTAAAAGCTAGCTATTAAGGTGGGAGAGCCCAAGGCTATGTAAGCCCCACATCAGTTCCCCATTTAACCAATGTGGGACTCAAGTCCCATTCCTTGCAAGAATATCATAACAAGATGACCCTGAAAGTGTAAACTGGACACATTTTTCATAGGTTAACAACAGCAACAACATACCCAGTAAAATCCCACAAGTAAGGTCTGGGGAAAACTTTTGAAGTTTTGTTTTTCTGTGAAGTTTCTTTTTTATTAAGTAGTTAATGGACTGGTCTTCATCCTTGGAGTGTTTAAGGCTTTAAGCTCGTACTTTAGGTTTAACATATTGTTGATGCGGCACTCTTTGCCTAGAAGCTTCCATTTATTTATACTTTCTATTATTTTCATCTAGTTAGGAACAACATAGATCTTGATACATATACACCTCCTCAAGAGCTGCTTCAAATTCTTCCTGCTAAATCAACAATCAGGGGATCAAATTGTGGCCCTCAAATTGGACCAAACAATCCTAAGTTTGCTTTGGTATGTTTTTCCTTTTTCATGTCCTTGGTATAAATTACGTCTTACTGCCAAATGTAGTGATGTTTTCTTGGTTGTCGTTCTTCTTTGATCCAAAGGGAATGCAAGCTTTATTGGACCTACTTTTTGCGGTTGAGGGTTCAGTATCAGATGCCGCAAAGAAGTTGGGGTACGTGTTTGTGGAAATAAACTTCAGTTTCTTGTGAAGTTAGTCAAACTTGTTCTGTTTGATAGTGTAATTCCATATATCCTTGTTTCATCTTACTGGCTAAGGCAGTTTAACATGTTAGGCTTCCTGCATAGATCCCTTAAATTTTGTACTGTCATTTTGGAAGCAGGGTAAGTTTATTTTGCTGAACTTTTTTTACAGGTTGAGCACAGGGGCTTTATCAAGGTTGCTATTATCTGATGATAATCTCAGAATGGCTGTGAATGAGTTCAGAGTTTCCAAGGTATGGATACACACTTTAGATGGATATTTTAGCTCACATGTATTGGAGCTTAGTTTCTTGTTAATTAATTGTATGTATACCTATATAATCTCCATCTTATGCAAAAAGTGTAACATTCTTCTGTATCATCAGTTCAAATCACTTGTAGAGATATAGACATCAGCCTGAAAGTGGAAGAAGGGCATGTAAGGCGGAGTTGAAATATCATCATAGCCTTCTCCTCCATGAAACAGATCTTACTGCGCACAGTTTGTCTTCATGCTGGAGAGACAGTACTTCTTGGGGTTGGTTTTCTGCCTTCAGAGGCTGAAAAGAATGCCAAATTGTGGGGTTTAAAGGATTCTTAAGATGAGTAATGGCTTATAGATGGTTAGGGTTTGAATAGGATGAGAAAGAGGTTCATTATACATCAGAATCAGGACCTAGGTATCAGCCTTATGTCCTTTGGCATTCTATCATAAAATTGGACTTTGTCATACTTGTGTTCTCAGGCATTACATCATAATGTTTGACTTTGTCATAGTAGTAGATCCTAGCACAGCAATCTTTTAAAACTCTTTAATCTCTGAACTTCAAGAATTGATAGCATTTTTTATATAGTACTTGCATCTTTTTTTAGGTAGAATTCTTATAGTACATTTAGGTGCAATCTTACCCGTGAAGGATTGTCCAAACCTGCTGAGAGAAAAATTCTCACAGTTGTATACTACTTTAGGACAGACTTGAAAAGTGTCATGACTATGAAAAGGAAAGACATCTGCATCTTTTGAGTAAAAATTGCAGACAGTAATAAACCATATAACAGATTGTGCGTTATCCTTCTTTTTAAAAAAAGTAAGTCTAAGTTTCACTCAATAACTTTTGTAACTTAAGTAATATAACCATTCTCATCATCCCCATATGTTACCTCATAAGCAAGGGAGGGAGGGAGGAATTTCTCACCCTCGGATGTGGTATAAAGGGGTTCCAAACTCATGTTAGGTGTTGCAATAAGTGAAGAGTTGGCAAATATAGAGTGGGAATAAAGATCGGTGGATGTAGATTTTTCCAGAACCAAAAGTAGTAGGGGGAAGTGATGATCAAGATGGGTTTATGGCAAAAAGTTGAGGGGAATAAAGCGGATAGGTGAGTGAATCAAGGTGCTCTTGCATTCAAAAGGCTGTGTAGAGGCTTACTAATCAAACCAAGTAGGGCTGGCTAAAGTTGAAGATATGGGACTTGGGTGGAATGGAAACCCGAGAAATTGTGATTCACAGGTGGAAGACAGATGACCACACCAATAAAAAGAAGGTTAACTGTTGAATCTACTTCAAGTGACCAAACCAAAAAAGACAAAACAAAGTTAAAATGGGAACCAAAAATCTAGTAATTGAATAAAAATTCTCTTTTTAATGTTTCTACCACTTCATAAGATTCTATTAAAAACACCCAAGGGTGTGGCTTAATGGTTAATGAAGTGAGTTGAGAACCATGAGGTTTCAGGTTTCAATACCAGCAGAGGCAAAATTCCAAGCCTTAGTGGACGGACTTACCCTACCTATGTTGGTGGGAGGTAGAAGATGTGGAATTAGTCAAGGTGCACGCAAACTAGACCCATGCAACGGTTATTAAAAAAAAAGATTTTATTTCAGTGTCAAAATTTAGTACCCTTCCAAATCTTGAAAATTGAGGAATATTATATTTATACTTCTAGTCATCGACACACTTCATAAGTTCCGATTTCAACATTGAAATTGAACAATGGTAGTGGCATCACATTCTTTTCTTGTTGAAATTTTTTTATGTTACTGTGTAGGGTATGAAGCCTTTGAAATAGAACTCATTCGTGATGTTATCATCCTCGGGTACTATTGCTCTTCACTTCCATTCGCAATATCAAGTTACAGGAGATGGGTGCTGGTGGTTTCCGGTCATACGGTTGAATAAAAATGTCTGCGTAGTTACAGTTCTTCTGAAAACAAGTGTTGCTGGCGATTTTGACTATGCTTTGGCATTAGACTTGCTGCTGTGTTTCTCAAGCTAGGCAGATGGTGGCTGGAAAAGTCCAGCAAGATTTCATTGTAAATTCCTTTTTCTTCTAGTTTTCGTTGGTTTTATGTTAGTTTACATTGTGGATTAATTACTGATTAGGGTGATATGTAATGGACAAAGTGATAATATTTGAGATAGCTGCCAGGAATTAGTTACTGATTATTTCTCTGATCTCTTGACTTATACTTGTGCCAAATGTACTTTAAAAGAATGTTATTGTGAATCAAAGAAAAAGAAATAAGATAATACGCAGTGAGCATTTAAATTTTTGTGGCGTCTGATTTTCCTTCTGTTAACTATACAACAACAACAACAACAACATACCCAGTGAATTCCCACCAGGTGGGGTCTAGGGAGGGTTAAGTGTACGCAGTCCATACCACTACCTCAGAAGAAGTAGAGAGGCTGTTTCCGATAGACTCCCGGCTTAGAACAGATAGCAAGAACAATCAAAAATCATAAAAACGAACAACAAGAAGAGATACCACAACGCTAGCTAACAAAAGAAGTAAGACGCCCACAGAGTCTCACTAAAGACTATTAATTCGAGATCACCAACATCCACAAAACAAACACGAACAAAAATCTGCCCAAGAAACACCAGGCACAGATACGAACAACCAGTCCTTCCTACTAATACGGACGCCTTCCTACCCACTAACCGTCTACCCTAATCCGCGTCCTCCACCTCTTCCTATCAAGGGTCATGTCCTCTGTAAGCTATAACCGGTCCATGTCATGCCTAATTACCTCCCTCCAATATTTCTTCGGCCTACCTCTACCCTGCCTAAAACCATCCATAGCCAGCCTTTCACACCTTCGTCATTACTATAAAATGTTAGTAATCGTCACCTTCGTGTATACTGCAATCTTTTCCTCTGGTAAGTAAAATATATCTTAATGGATACTTATTCATGTATAACGCAACTTCAGAAATAGCTTGTGCTTGACATGTACCTTTTCACCAAGTTTGAATGGAGGAACACCCTTATAAGGGCATGTATTGCAACGGAAAGCATCCCCTAGACCACACTGGAGACATCAAAGACAAATCCACAGAAATACATAATTAAAAAGAAAACCAATTGCAAAACTCAAAAGCAGATCAAGAAAGGTTGTTCAGCTGACTGCTAATCACACGATAAACATCAATCAATTACCCAATGACACAAATTTAGCAATACTAACAACCAACGTGCACTAGTTTCTCGTTATCTGTTCCTATAAATTCGGAGTACCCCTTGCTTCTCAAATAGATCTATTAGTCTGACAACTGATATATGTACTACGGTTACCCATCTATCCAGCAGTTATTAGAAATCTAGAGATAATAAAGACAACAACAACAACAACATACCCAGTGTATTCCCACAATGTGGGGTCTGGGGGTTAAAGTGTACGCAGTCCATACCACTACCTCAGAAGAAGTAGCAAGGCTGTTTCCGTCAGACCCCCGGATCAGAATAGATAGCAGTATAACAAGCAGGAAACATAAAAACAAACAACAAAAGCGAGGTAACACACCACGAGGTAAAAGGAACAAAACGCCTATGAAGTAATGCTAAGAACTACTATTCTGAAATCGAGCACATCGCACAAAAACACCACAAACAAGAAACTACAAGGCATAGGCATAGCACTATGCCTACAGGTACATCGACAAACAAGGCACTCCTCCCTACTAGTAAGGACACACTCCTGCTCACTAACCCTCTACCCTAATTCGCGTCCTCCACACCTTCCTATCAAGGGTCATATCTTCTCTAAGCTGCAACTGCTCCATGTCATGCCTAATCACTTCCCTCCAGTATTTCTTCGGCCTCCCTCTACCCCGTCTGAAATCATCCATAGCGAGCCTCTCACACCTCCGTACAGGGGCATCCGTGCCCCGTCTCATCACATGCCCAAACCATCTCAACCTCGCTTCCCGCAACTTATTTTCTACCGAAGCTACTCCCACCTTCTCTCGAATAGCATCATTTCTAACCCTATCCTTCCTAGTAAGTCCACACATCCATCTCAACATTCTCATTTCCGCCACCTTCAACTTCTGTATGTGCGAGTTCTTAACTGGCCAACACTCAGCTCCGTACAACATAGCTGATCGGACCACCACTCTGTAAAACTTACCTTTAAGCTTTGGAGGCCTTCTTATCACATAAGACTCCCGAAGTGAGCCTCCATTTCAACCACCCTGCACCAATACGGTGCATGACGTCCTCATCAATCTCCCCATTCCCCTGAATCATAGACCCGAAATACTTAAAACTATCCCTCTTCCGAATGGCCTGAGAGTTTAGCTCCACCACCACGTCAGCCTCCTGCGTCAAAGCGCTGAACTTACACTCCAGGTACTCCGTCTTGGTCCTGCTCAGCCTAAACCCTTTAGACTCTAAGGTCTGTCTCCAAACCTCCAACTTATCATTAACTCCTCCCCGAGACTCGTCAATAAGCACTACATCATCCGCAAATAACATACACCAAGGTACCTCTCCTCGGATGCAAATAACATACACCAAGGTACCTCTCCTCGGATATGTCGTGTCAATACGTCCATCACCAAGGCGAATAAAAACGGGCTAAGAATCGATCCCTGGTGCAAACCAGTCAACACAATTGATTGCGTACAATATATGGGTTAACTGTGGGTAGTTAATTATAGTTAACACTAGTTTTCCAACGTGTTTCCCATGTTACAATATGGCAAAATCAATTGATTGCGTACAATATACAGACTAAGGATTATGTATGTTGCGTACTATTAAAAATATAAAAAAATTTCAACACTATTTTTTACACCTTACCGTACGACTCCTTATAGTCTGTATAT
Source organism: Capsicum rhomboideum (assembly GCA_031232105.1). Lineage (NCBI taxonomy): Eukaryota > Viridiplantae > Streptophyta > Magnoliopsida > Solanales > Solanaceae > Capsicum > Capsicum rhomboideum. The sequence continues at coordinate 52,228,973 of CP124708.1, read as the reverse complement.
GTACGCAATCAATTGTTTTTTTTTTGTTTTTTTTTTTAGAAAAAATATCGTACTTCTGATATATCAAATGATCAACTTGACAATTTTCTTTCTTTTAATATTTCAATGATACATAATTTAAATATGAATATGAGCAATGCCGGCTATAATTAGTGATTACAAGTGTTTCAGGTATTAAAGTTTATGTTTTGTTTTAGAGAAAATATAGCCTCCTTTTTTTCAAAGCCTCATACATATCAAGAAAGAATAGAGAAGTGAAACTGAAATGGATAATCCATGACCTGTCATCTTGACATCGTCACTCCATTTTCATCATAAAAAAATAATTCATAATTTTCACCACTACTATCTCGTGTAAATCAAAGAAAATCATTGGTCACATCGTGTCTTCCATGATCTGTACAATTAAAGGGTTGACACTGTTCTCTCTTCAGGCTAAATCCTAAAATTTCCTAAACCCGTCGTTATGGTGGTCGTTAGTGACCAGTTATCTACGTGGCTGGTCAGACAATTTCCCTTGATTCTGCATCTCTCTCCTCCCAATATATACCACACAATATTCCTACACATTTTGCCTAAGCCATTGATTATTATGGCGCATTAGTTCAACCCTCGACTCTCAATGATCCCTCTAAAGTTAAAATGGATAATAATGCCCCAATTTCAAGAGGAAGAACAAGTCAAATTATAATTGGATTCTTGACAAGTGTTGAACCAAATATAACTTTAATTGGAGAAGTCGAAGGCGATGACTTACTCCTATATAAACAACATGTTTAACTAATCTTTGGAGTTTGACCGCACCCAAAGACAGAGTCCTCAAAGTGTTTACAGTTCTACATAAACTCTTAAGGAAGAAGATCTTGCCGCAACAAATTGTTGGAAAAATAGTACAATATTGATAATGGACAGGAATTATAAAAAGTAATAGAGTAGTCACAAACACTGTGTCGTGGCAAGCCACTGCCTTGAAAGCTATTTCGGCCCGACTCCGGTGTAAATCCTTCTAGCCGGTCGCTCCCCAAGGTTCCAAAGCTACTTCCAAACACGTGCACTCGTAGCTGAAAGTTTGGAGGTTGCTCAAACCAATTGCCCAAAAGTTCACAAAGAATAGGAAGCCAATATTGAGGGAGAGAATTGATAAAGAAGAGAGTATTTTATTTTCTATGTTTTCTTGCCTCTTTAGTTCTCAAAATGATTCTCCTTAAATAGGTACATCATTTACGTTTCATCTATCAAAAGAGTGAAAGAAGACAAACAGAGTTAATGCACGTAATGTAACATTACTCTTGAATTAATGACAAGTCATAAAGGCAAATAACTTTCAAGACTTCTGAATGTCTTTTCATTCACAAAGTTACATTTATCCAAAACTGTCATTTGAATGAATGTGTAACATTTATGAAGTGGTAACTCTCCAATTCTACAAACTCTTATGACTTACGGATATTTACACAGATTTATTATGAAGAGTTACAAGATATTTTAATTCTTTGCATTAATTAAGAAGGAATAATCCTTCACAAACAACCTATTCCTATCATATTTTATCAATGTAGTTCTTTAGTTTGTAATGTCTAGTTTTTTGATGTGGTTCCAAGACAAGAATTTGATTACATTCTTTAGATTGTAGTAGACGTCGTTTTATTTGTTGTAAGGGACTTGATTAACTAGGATAGTGTCATAAGATAGATAGGATAGAAGAGAAAGTGTTGGGAACTGGTTTGTGTTGGTGTTGCAAGGGCAGTTGTAAATCTATTTTGAAGTTGGCTCGAGTTTTAGTGGCAGAGATTGAGAAAAGTCCTACTATGTAGGTCATGATTTTTTACTCCCTTGACCAAGAAGTTTTTCATGTAAAAATTCTTGTGTTGATTTACTAGTCTGCCAATTTACTTGTTGCATCGTCACTCAAAGAACCTAGTTCTTTAAGTTCTTTGGACGTAACAAAACAAACAGTACCAATCTTTGTTTGAGATATCTATGATATTTGGTTCTTGTATATGTCTGTTATGTTTTGCGAATCATGTGTTAATCATCAAAAATTTATACTGTTGTCCTAGTACATAAAACTCTAGCTTATAGCTTTCCCTAGCTCATGGCTCTTTGATACCAAACAAAATACGAAAACGAAAACAAAGTACGGAAATCAAAAGATACCAAGGAAAATGATAAATAGATAGATACAAGAAGATAAAACGTAGGCAATCAAAGGTATATTAAACCAATGACCTCCAACGTTTAACCTAATACAAGCACCTAACTCTTACAAAGACCGAGAGGAAAATTAATCCACTCACAACCAACGTTTCTAAACAAAGTCAACAAAGCTCCCAACAAGCTAAAAACACTCTCAAGTGTAAGTTTCATCCAAAATCATCTAAGCAAATAAAATGGCTAAGGCACTTATTTATAGTTATTGCCTTTGTACAAATAACCTATTATAAAATAGACCAAAAGTGGCTATTTCGGAAATAACCCACAAGGGCTCTCTTTATTTTTTGTGCCATGACTTCCTTTGGCTCCAAGCTATCATCCAAACACGGCCTTACTTCCCTAAGGTGATCAAGTCTTGGATCCTTAGGTGTTGACCATGAGTTATGGACCTCAAAAGTTCGGAACTGTTTCGGCTTGTATCATCCTCTCCTTCTTGAAATGAATTCGTCCTCGAATCTAAATCCTGCAAAACATAGAAGAGAATGAATACCAATTCTCACTCAAGCCAAACAATGGAATCATCAAAGGTCCAAGGATAGAATTTATAGTGAGCACAACATGTAATCAATACTATAAATTACTCACTCTTATGGTATAACCAAGTATCAACACAATCCATAAGGAGGACATACTCAAATAAAATTATGGACACTTGGCCACACAAAAGACCTTGATAAAGGGGTAATCCAAAAGAGCTATGGTTTCTAGGTAACAACTCATGCAAGTTCACATTGGTTTTATGTCACGCCCCGAATCCCATCGGGACAGATTGGCACTCGTAGCCGACAAGGCCCGAGAGAACCAAGCTTTACTTCTATTCAATCATATGTATGCCATAAGAAACCCATGATCACGTAAGAGCTTTAAATACTAACAACGGAATTCATGGAACATGTGATATATATATATATACATGTGCGAAACTTGGCCGTTGAGGCCATCAAGTCAAAAACGATAGGTACTTTTTACATTTATACACCCACATCCGTCTACAAAAGCCTCTAACAGATACATTTACCAACACTAACTGAAAGTCGGGACAAGTCCCCGCTTTATACAACATGTACAATACCAAAACATATGAACAACTGTGACTCAGAGAAGCCCCAAACTAACTGGAGCTCACCAATGATCTACAACAACTGGCAACCTACTGTGGAGGCCTACTAGTACCTGCGCCTGCAGCAAGTAAGGTAAGTCCCACAAGGGACGTCAGTACGAAGAATGTACCGAGTATGTAAGGCTCAAATGAAACTGCATGAATCATAAATACGTCAATGAGGTCAATTACAAATGCATAACCAATATGGATAGGTCACTATACTGAACTTTGGAAACTATGTATTTTGCTTTCATTACTTTCTTTGTATCTTTACTTCTATGATTATTCATCTTTGCCTGTGACTTGTGATACCCGGGCCTCGACTGAACAGTGGGTTTTAACATAACATGATGTTATGTTGGGATCGGCTCGAGCTAGACTTATGCCTCTAGAGCTACCACCCATGAATAAGTATGTATCGGGATCGGCTCGAGCTGGGTTATTACCCCTAGAGCTGCCATCCATACCAACATATCAGGTTCGGCTCGAGCTAGGTTATTACCTCTAGAGCTGCCCCCTGTCAGGATCGGTCCGAGCTAGGCTTATGCCTCTAGGATTTCCCCCTGATCCAACAATCTCAGGATCGGCTTGAGCTAGGCATTGCGCCCCCAAAGCTACCACCCATACTTGATCATTAACCACATATGCATTACTTCATTCATTACTTTGAGATTGATACAATGATAGTCATAACTTTACTTGAAGCTTTGGATCATTAACCAATGAGTGAGAGACATGTGAATAAACATTGTTGGAAACATAACACTATTGGAACCATTGGACAATAATCAATGAACAATAGACATGAGTATAACCACTATTGGAACTTTGGAACATAACCTTATCGGGATTTTAGACATTAGTCAATGAATATGAGATATGTGATTCACAATTGATCAAGGAGTAGAAAACATATGATAATGACCATTGATAACCGGATATAGGGTACCTTAGTACATTTCGGGATGGGACAAGCGTAATGTCAACGTGAATACTATTTGCCATAGAAAGATACGGACAGAATAACCTTACATACCTTGTATTCTCAATAAGAATATACAATCTTAGATGTGCATACAATAGTCCCACTCATTCTTTATGTTTCACTCTACAACACAAATACATAATGGAGTTTACATTAACCACCAACTACCTTACAAATGCATATAACGATAATGAGTTTCATGTTTGCCTTTAAACATGCCATTTCCCCCTTGACAAAACCATTGGTGAAATTATCATACCAATAATCTCACAATATTCCATACATTGACCAATACATGATAATCAATAACATTTCACCACAAAACTTCTCCTTTACACTTTCTCATCCACACCATATCACAAATAATCCATCAAGTTACCTTAATACACCTCATAGCACATATAGGCCAAAATCCCATAATTTACACTTATATGAAAATAACAAGTTTAATAACATAATCACAGCATACATGTTGATATTTCATCCATACTATGCTCTTTCATCAAAATCACAAGTCATATTTCAAGCTTAAATCCCATGGATAACAAATCTTTTACCGAAAACACAAAGCACCATGTTCAACACTTCCAAGCATAACCAACATGATTTATATACTCTCCCATGCATATAATATATTAATCCATAAGAATAATTACTTACCCAAGCTTGAAAAATGATGATCTTGCTCCAAAAGTTGGCTTAGGATTCTTAGGGGTTTGAGAGAAAAATGGTTGAGAAATATCTAGAAAGCATGAGAGTTTCAAGTGAATAAAAATCAGATTTTTTGGTCCTTTATATAAGCCTTTAATTCCATACTTATCCACTCAATGGCATTTAATCTTATGTTCTAGAAGGTCAAGGCAAGAATGGGTCATTTGACCTATTTTTGGCCCATGTCTTCTTCTCATTTTGGGCCTTTTATTGAGCCCAATTCACTTAACCCAATAAAAACAATAATTTCTCATGTTTAAATTATTTCATACGCATTACGAAGATATTCCCACTCACGCGATTCATGCTTGTAGCCTCAATCCCAAAAACAAATGATTCTAGCCACGTATGGCTTATTTTGACCACAAGGGCAACACTGTCATTTTGATGCTAAATTCGTTCACAAGTAATTTTACTACACCAATATAATACTTCAATCATTCCATGTATATACTTGTGGTTGTATAAGAAACGTGGCAAAAATCGGCCCGTTACGTCCCTAGACACCCTTAGGACTTACTTGGGACTTAAGAAAAATTTCCAACATTGAAAGGTGGACAAAACCAGTCTGGCACGCCCTTGGGCGCGCCAGCTTGCTGCCTGTGGGCTAAAAATTTTAGACCAGAGTGGCCTGGCACGCCTTCTGGCGCGCCCCACCCTTAGTTTTTCAAAAAATTCCCTTTTTCGATTTTTCTTCGCGGGTTTGGTTAGATACTTCAAGTTCTATTCTTTAACTCACTTCTTACCTTTAATATCCTTTATTTATAGGTCCCCCAAGCCTCGTTTTTAACCCCACAAATGTTCCACGAAGTCACAAACACCTCCTACGAAGGTTTAATCACATGTACGAGGGCCAATATCAATTATCTCGTCAATAACATTACCAAATACATACTTATGGCTCTCGACACCTAAATAAACATTGTTCAACGTTGTCAAGTAGGGTCGGGAAGGTACGGGGTGTTACATTTTACATTTCCTCAAGCACATATCCCCATTTAAGTCATGAGTCACATGAACATTTCCATGGCTAGGTGTAATGTCATTAACTTCCCAAGTTAAGATTCTACCCCAAACACTAGCCATTCTCAAGAATGGGATTACTCCCAATTCAACACCAAGGTCAAATACGAAGGTATCCCCCGCACAAGTCAACAAGAATATTGTATTTAAGCTCATCACATGGTCAAGTAGCAACACCAAGAAAAAATCACACGAATGCAAGAAAAGGGTTACTACTATACTTACGACACAAGGATTTCACCTCCATGGCTTTAGAAAGACCAAGAATAAGCATAAGCCACAAGTATATACCTTCTTTGTAGAAAATACAAGATGGGACTTCATACCAATTTGATGCTTCATGAGGCCTTCGTCTACGATATTCCTCCTCAAGACTCCTCCCTTGATAAGACTTAACAAACAAGTCAATCAAACAATTAATTTTATTAAGAGAGAGAGTTTTACCTTTAAGATGATTTGCCCTACACCAAGCCTCAACCAATTTTCGCTTGTCATCTTGACCAAGCACCGAGTTGGGTGTTTTACAACCACCATACTCTAAATGGTTTTTAGGGTCAAATGGGTGAAGTATCCTTAGGCATGGGTCAGTGCAATACCCATTTTCCCCAAGGGTGCTACTATCATAAGAAGTTATACCACCTACACAACCATAGGTAATATCATAAGAAAATAGAGCGAAGAAAGGTGTCACGCAAATTAACTTTATCTAAGGGGCCTCATGCTTATACTCACTATTAGATTCAAAGTCATCACCATGAGTATTCTTACCAATTGGGACACACAAAGAAGAAGTAATAATTTTTAAACAAATATCACCTTCCTCCTCAAGAGAAGAATTCCCAATCTCACACGAACCACCACTAACACTGAGGAGACTAGGACTAACGCCATCCTCATTTTTATCAATCAAAGGTGGGGTTGAGGGAGTTTGGATATGAATTTGAGGAGTAAAGCTTGAGGGACTTAAATGGTTCCCCATGTTTTCCATCCCACCATCCATACTCCCCATTCTACCACCCATGTGAGATAATTTTCCAGTCATTTCCCTTATATCTCATCATATCCCAATGACAACCTCCAATAAGGTGTCAAAAGTTGCCCCACCTCTGGTAGGTTTGGTTTTATTTCCTGATGCCATAGTACCTATCAATAAGACACCCAATACAAAAAGCAACAAACAATGTTAGCATTATCAAAATAAAACCTCACAATTACTCGCGTTCTCACACTCTTGATTGTCTCACAAATGCCTCGGCTAATGTTGAGCTTTGCTTCTATCCGTTGGTACGTGAAGTGCAAATTTCTACTCTCGAATAGAATAGATTCTTTTGATGAGAAGAATAGATGACTCAAAAAAGTAAAGGACTTGAATGAAAGAAGTTAACTAAGAAATAAGAGATAAAAGCACACAAAGAAAAGGGCAAGAAAGAAATGGACTCAAAGACTAATCAATCAACTAAGTAGATCACATACTAGTTGTTAATTAGTTTAGAAATAAAGAAATAGATTAGGAATTAAGAAATTGAAACTAAGAAGTTGGAACCTTAATTGGATTTGGGATGGTTGAGGTGCATTGGAGTGATGTGCGGACGCAAGTCACGACATGCCCACACAGGTGGGGCCGCATGTCACAAACAAAATGTTTAAGTATGACCTGCATTGGTCACCTGATGCTGCAGGTGCCCACCTTCTCACGTAGATGGAGGGAGCAGATGCCCAGACAACTCAGCTGGAGCCTCCAAATTTTAAGATTTTGTGGGCCCTTTTTGTACTTCTTTCCTTTGGATTTTTCCTCTTTTGGAATATTCCTTTAGCATAAACAAATGTACCTTTTTTTAATTTTTCTTTTTGGATCAAACCACGCCATTTTGAATGTTCTTCTTCAACAAGATAAGAAGATCATGAAGAACACATGAACATTCAAAAATTGACCCTCGATCAAATGAGTTCCAAATGCGATGAAATTTTAACCACGAGCTCCTTTTGACCAAGATCCAAATGTTTTTAAGCCCCAATTCCCAAACAATTGCTCCCAGAAATTAAACCCACTTCAAAATTTGAAGAATGCCATGAAGATGGTTAACTTTCAAATTTCTAACTCTCTCGTTTTAACTCGAAATCACTTCAAATTCGAGATTCATGCTCTTTTTGGTATGGGGAACAGACTCCAATATCTTTAAACCTTCAATTTCACTCCAAAATTTTCATATTTGAAGACCCATTTCCATTTTCTTCAAATATCAACCCAATAATGGTAGAATTCTCAAACTGTAATGACCCTCTAGGTCATTTTCTCAATTTCCGCACATTTTTGGTGTTTGAATCCTTCCCATAATGGATACCGGTCATTTATGACTTTCTGGAATTGTCAGTTTGGTTATCAGACAGTTCATTTGGATTTTAGGCTTAATTTCCTATTCTGGAGTTTTCGCTGTTAAGAAATTTATCTCGAACCAAAACTCCTAAACAATCTCGAATGGAAATTTCAACAGTGCTGTCAGCTTTGTAATGTCTATTTTAGGCTAGGGGGACCCTTAGTCTGGGTTTCTGGACTTTCGGGCTTATTTTGGGCTATTGGTCAGAAATTGATCAAATCGACACATTGGGTTTTGGTCACTCACTTTGTTGAAACGATCTTCGTTGGGAATTCCATTGATTCTGTTGAGTCTGAAATTTCATTTTCGATGTGGTAGCATTATTCATTTAAGTCCACGGGACTTTGGATGGGCCCGGGGCACCCAAACAAAAGTTTGGACATGTGCTGGTTTCTGGTGCGTCGCCTTGGCACCTAGGCAAGGCCGCCTTGGCGACCAAGAGTGGTGCCTTGGCGATGGAATGCTGGAATGTGTGTGGTCCGCCTTGGCGACTCCCTTGGCTCCTGGGCGAAGCTGCCTGAGCAACCAAAGCGCCTAGGCGATGTCGGCTGGGCATGTGTGAGGCCGCCTGGGCAATGCCATTGGCGCCTAGGCGATGGCGCCTTGGCGACCAAATGGCCGCTCCACGACCCCAAATCATTTTCCCCCATTCCTAAAAGTCTTTAAACACCTTTTAAGCTCCAAAATTAGTTGGGAAACATTAGTATAAGCTCGGGGTCATCTCGGGAAAGTCAAGGCAGCCTTCATCTCATTCGAATCTCGTAAGTTCCGGGATAATCTTCCCCTAATTTCTCCATTTTGATTCTTGATTTCTCTAACGTTGGGGTATGATTTAGGCAAGCTAATGAGCTTGATTTGTGCTCATATTTTGGGCACAAGTTCCTTGAGTCATGAGGGACCTAATGGCTGATTCAATTTCAGGATTCCATGCATGAGTGCCACGAGCCCATTATAGATTCAAATTTTGACCCAAAGTATTGTATAGCAATATGGGTATTGTTTTACTTCTATTAACGTATGGATTATGATTTTGATAGTGTGACATAATTTATGGGATCATAGAGCAAAGGCTAGCGATTTATAGATGGTTCAAGAATGTGGTTCAGCGTCGTGGTAGGCTTCGGTCTACTTTTCTCTATAAGACGGTGTTATATATGAATTGCATGCTAGGTAGGAATTATAGGATATGTTTATACCTAGTATTATCATGTCTTAACCTACTTAGGGGATTTAGCATAGAAATGTGACCCGAAACTTAGCCTAGAATCCCCGATATTGTTGTAGAATCTTATTACACTTGACCATAGTCTTGTTTGGCCTCAGATTGATTGTAAGGATATTTTACCATAAGACTTACCTTAATAACTTAGGGAATTAGAACATGTCTTCCCGATTAGCTCCTCTTAGAAGCTTTATACCCATTTACCATAGTTTCCCGAATTATAATTCTATTAGCATCCTAGTTATGTATTGTTGGCCTGACGCCGTGGTTACGATACTAGTTGAACTCCAGGTTAGTATTCTATCCTTAAAAGAACGTGATTTTAGTCTATAGACGCTTAGGCTCTTATGGTTGCATTGTTTAGATACTGGTGATGTCATTCATACTTTTTAGGTGTATTTAGGCTCACTTAATGGTACGATTCCAACCAAACCTTGATTTTACTACTGTTTTCTAAATAGGGATTTATTCCCACTTTTCACTTTTAAAATTGATTCTTTTACAACGGGAATCTTACCACCATATTTGATGAATTATGAGCTTTTGAAACTAAATGATACTTTAGAAAAATTTGATCGAGGCTGATTCTGGTCCATTATCGATTCACTCATTTTACCACTACTATTTACTTCAGTTGAGGGAGATTCCAGTCCTTTCTATATTATTACATCGATTAGTCCCGAACTTGATCTCGGGCAATGGATTTACAGACTTACACTCTTTTAATCATGGTTCGAAGTCGTGCACTTATTATACTTATATATCTCTCTGGTACTGGACGAAGTAGATTGATTTTGATGATTATTGGAAGTCCAAGTTCGGTACCAAGCAGTGTATACAGATATCTTTGTGAACCGCAGTACCGAAGAAGGATGGTCGCCTTAGGTCCTACCTTTACGAGCTACTAAGCTAGAGGATGTGTATACACTTGGTACATTATGGCACTCGGATGGGGTATGGTACTATTGGTTTATGTTGCTTTCATTCATTCATGTACATTGCTTATCACCAATATGATTGTTTGGTGCTTATATTTATCGGCCTTATGGGGGGTTGTATAGGTATAAGTTATAATTGTTGTTTGCTGAGTGTTGGCTTGAACCTTACGGGCTTATGGGGGTTCGGTTAGGTTGTCGGTATGTTTCCGATCCCTTTCCTTTTCTATGATAAATTATATCATTGATAGTTACCTCACATTTAGATATTATAGTTAGGGACCCTAATTTTGCTAGCATTAGCTTCCCTGCTTGGTTAGGATCTTTGAGATGGATAGATAGATAGATAGATAGATAGATAGATAGATATTTATGTATACATGCTAGCATTAGTTCGAAATTTACTGTAAAAACTAAGGCGGGAGTTATCACAAATTGTAACAAAGGAAAGAAAAATAAGACAGATGTATTAACCACAAAACAGCCAACTGATTCTAATCAAAACATACCATAATTAGTGGTAAAAAATCAGTCATGTTCTAATTAGGGAAGGAGGATCAATAAAAAGGGAGCCAGAGTCAATTACCAATAAATTATGAATCAAAGATTGCCATAAATAATTTAGAATGTAAAAAACTGTCAAAGAAGTAATTGAAGGGCAACATGAATCACAAAGATATCATTTAAATAAATAAATAAATAATAATAATCATTTTAGCACAAAAATCAGACAAGTTTTTGTTAAAAGCAAAGGCTGTTTAAAACGACTATGCAAGAATAGAATTGCAAGCTTATCACAATTACGTTACGAATTCGAATTCCATGAGGCTTTGAAAAGATGATCAATGCTTGTAAAAATAAAATAAGCAAGTATGAAAGATAATATCTTGGATTAGTAAACACATCAGTAAGTAAGAATAGAGATTTTTAAAATCAGATAAATCAATATTCAATTTGTAAAAATTAGGTTTAGCAGGGGTTGAGAGAATTTAGGGCTTTTCACATATGAGAGTCTAGATGAGTTGACAAATACGAATCACAAAGAAATTAAACAAAAATATCAACCAAACTTCACCAATTTCAGATCACGAAATCTGTCAAATAAAAAAAGAATGAGTAGGATAAGAGAACCTGGTAATTCAAACTAAATCAGAAAATCGAGCCCAAAAATGATTTATAAGAATCCATCATAAAATAACATTTTCGTCAAAAATTGGCCAAAAAAATGAAGGTGCAGTGAAGCCTTCACTGGCTGGAGGCAGAGGGAGTTAAGGATGATGCAGTGGCGGTGGTCGCCGGCTGTATGGCTATTGTACAGCTGAGACGACGATGGGAGATGCCTGATGGGCTTTTCACTAGTCAGTGATGGCGGTGGCAGTGTTTGATGTTTCGCGGATTTTATGATGGCACAACGATGACTGGTTCATTATCTGGCAATAGAATGTCGGTGGTGTCTCTAGTCGAAGAAGGTGAGATGAGAGGAGGAGGATGATAGAGAGAATAGGGAGATGGGAGAGGAAAGGAAGAGAGGGGAAACACTGTTGGTGGTGATGCGGTGGAGAGGGGCGGCAATGGTGAATGGAGTTCTTCGGTGATGGAGTTGTGGCGGTGATGGCTATGGAAAGGGGTGCAGCTGGTTGAAGGGGCCGATGATTTAGGATTAGGTTTTTGGGAGTGGTGGTTTAAGAGATTAAAAAAGGAAAGAAGGAGAGTTAATCTCAGCCGTTGGATTAATTTTTATCAACGACTGGGATTTAAAATTGCAGGATGGGTCGGATTCGATCTAAAATTGACATAAATTGGGGTAGAATTGGGCTAAAAATCAAATAAATTGGGGAAGCTAAATTGAATTAGGCTGCTATTTAATAAATATAGTAGTAAAATAACAAAATTAACAATCGTCATGAAAATTATTATTCTTACGTATAAAAAATTAATGACACGTAATATATTATTTTAAAATAATAATAATTTGAAATAAATTAGGTACCTATAAATTATGAATGTAAATTTTAAAAAACGCTATAATAATACTAATAATAATACACCAAAGATTATGCATTTGCAAATCACGAATATGGATTTAACATACTTGCATAAATAATTTAGTAATATGATTATGTAATAGACTATCTTTAAATTAATAAATTATACGTATACTATAAGAAATTGGAAAATTATATGTAAACTATATGAAATTGGCGATAATAAATAAATAAAGTAAATAAAAATATAAATTAAACATTTTAAAATTAGGAATGCAAAATGTCAAGGTTTATTTGGTACTGAAATAATAAGTAACGAAATATTAATATTCAAAACTAATTATTTTTTTGTAAAATAGTAGCTTGGGAGGAATATCGGGAGGTCAAAATTGGATGTCAACAGATTCCCCTTCGTTGCTTGGGAATGATGAAAGAATTGTCTAGCAACGAACATTGACATAGTAGTTTTTTGTCTGACTGAGAGAATGGTTCGCTGGGATCGAAAAGCAAGAGAGGTTTATTAAAATGGTGTGGCCAAGACTTTGGTTTTAAGTTGCCTACATATCTTGAGTTTACGAGAATCAGGCCATGTATAGTTCTGGATTTAGGAACAAACGATATTCCTAAAGAATGTTAATAATACGGCGTACGACCAGTACTAACGTTAGTATGTGCCGATGATATCGGAATGGGTAGGAATAGATGCAACACTGTGTATGCGGTGTGTAGAACAAAAGGTGAATACATTTCAAGCTGAATTGGATTGACGCGGGGATAAATAAAATCGTATCTTGAAATAGGAATGAAAGTTGCTCTCGTTCGTAACTCGATTTTCTTTCGTTACCTACGTGCTTTCTAGTATAACTAGTTAAAAAATGATTAAAGCATGTGGATCAAATAAATGATAAGTAATTATTATAAATATTTAAACATGATGCAATTTCCCATTTAGATCATGAGCTTTTTCTTTAAGACAACAAAGATGATGTCTTAGGGCCATGATAGGCAAAAGTAAATCCTTAGGCTATGAAATGCTGTCTGTAGGCCATGAAAATGACGCCCTTAGACCATGATGCCTTCGGAGCATGATAAGCATAAATTAAATCCTTAGGCCATGAAATGATGTCTGCAGGCTTTGAGAATGATGCACTTGAACTAAGATGCCTTAGGGTAATTACATGATGATTAAAGAAAGCGTATCTGTATTGAGTAGCATAATGTGACATTGAGTGATTTGAGTAGCTTGGCCTGTATTGGTTTGGATGTGGTTCAGTAACTTGATGCAATTTGTGCTCTTGATGCGGATTCTGTAAGTGCACTGCAATGTAGACTCTTACGAAAGCCATGCAATATAGATTCTGCTGATGCACTGCGATGTGGATTTTTGCGGGTGCCATGTAGTGTAGACTCTTGCAGGAGTCATGTAATGTAGATTTCTACGGATGCACTACGATGTGAAATCTTTCAGGAGCCATGCAATGTAGACTCTTGCGGGAGCTATGCCACGTAGATTTATGTGGATGCACTGCAATGTGGACTCTTGTAGGAGCCATGCAACAATGTAGATTTTTGTGGATGCATTGTGATGTGGACTCTTGTGAGATCCATGCAATGTAGATTTCTTGCGGATGTGCTGTGATGTGGACTCTTGTGGGAGCCATGCAACAATGTAGACCCTTGTGGGAGCCATGCAATGTGGATTTCTATGGACATACTACAATGTGTACTCTTGAGGGAGCCATGTAATGTAGATGAGAGGATTGAGTAGCTTCGCTGCTTTCCCATGTTGAAAGTAGAGTAATTTCTGCAATCTTACCTGTTATCCTGCACTTAAAGAAAAATTATAAGTTTGTAAAAGGGGGAGGTTGATTTGTGCCTCTGATAGGAATGGTGTGCTTCCTCCTTGCTTGATATTGTGGACCGATGATAGGCTTCGTCTGGGCTTTCACTTGGGTAAAAAATAAAACAAGTTTAAAAATCATGTTTTGAAAATGTTTGCTCTTTGAAAATGAAAGTAAAAAATGTTATTTAAAATCTGGATGCTGGATCATGGATGAAAAAGTCGCCAAAGCATCTGTATACTCATTCTGGATTCTTGGGACATGCTTGAATTCTATCTTACGAAACCTCGTGCACCTCTTGTATATAATCTAAGTACGGTAGGAGTTTTGTGTTTCTGACAGCCCACTTACCTCATACTTGATGAATCAATAAATCTGAATCTCCAATCACCAATATTTCTTGGATATTCAAATCAATTGCCAAACGAAGCCCCAAAATTCAAGCTTCATATTCAGCCATATTGTTGGTGCAAGGAATCTAAGTTTGGCTGACATAGGATAATGTTAATCGGTCTCTGAAATCAAAACAGTTCCAACACCTAGTCCTTTGAAATTTGCAGGTCCATCAAAGAATAATCTCCAACTATCATATTCTTCAGAGATATCTTCCCCCACGAATGCCACTTTTTCATCAGGAAAGTAAGTTTTCAACGGCTTATACTCTTCATCCACAGGATTCTCAGCTAAATGATCTACTAGTGCTTGTGCTTTCACAGCCTTCTGCGTGACGTAGACTATGTCAAACTCGCTCAACAATATTTTCCATTTAGCTAGCTTCCTAGTAGGCATCGATTTCTGAAATATGTACTTCAAAGGATTTATTCTTGAGATCAGGTAGGTTGTGTGTGCTGAGTGATAGTGCCTCAATTTATGAGATACCCAGGTCCAAGCACAACACGTGCGCTCCAGTAAAGAATATCGAGCCTCATATGATGTAAACTTCTTGCTCATGTAATAAATTGCTTGCTCTTTCCTGCCTATTTTATCGTAGTGCCCAAGAATACAACCAAAAGCATTATACATCACAGATAAATATAATAACAAAGGCCTACCAGGTTCAGGAGGAACCAGAATGGGAGGATTCAATAAATAATCCTTGATTTTTTGGAATGCCTTCTGACACTCTGTCGTCCATTCTATAGCAAAGTCCTTCTTCAACAGCTTGAAAATTGGCTCACAAATAATAATGGACTGAGCGATAAAATGGATAATGTAGTTAAGGTGTCCTAAGAAACTCATCACCTCTTTCTTGCTTTTGAGCGGTGGAAGATCCTGAATAGGTTTGATCTTGGTTGGATCTAATTCTATACCTCGACGGCTGACAATGAAGCCTAATAATTTTCCTGCCGGGACCCCGAAGACACATTTCGCAGGATTCAACTTTAAATTGTACTTTCTCAGTCTATTAAAGAACTTCTCGAGATTGGCCAAGTGATTTGTACCCCTTTTTTTGACTTGGTGATGATGTCATCCACATAAACCTCAAATTTTTTATAGATCATGTAATGGAACATTGTGGTCATGGCCCTCATGTATGTATCTCCAGTATTCTTCAACCTGAATGGCATGAACTTGTAGCAGTAGACTCCCCTAGGAGTGATGAAGGCAGTTTTCTTAGCATCATCCTCATGCATCTTAATCTGATGATAACTAGCAAAGCAATATACAAATGACTGAGTTTCATGGTTTGCATAATTTTCGATCAAACTATGTATGTTTGGGAGTGGAAAATCATCCTTAGGGCTGGCTTTATTGAGATCCCTATAATCCACACAAACTTTAACTTTTCCATTTTTCTTATGAGCAGGCACAACGTTGACTAACCAAGTTGGATACTTAGTTACTTGAAGGATACCAACCTTAATTGCTTCAAGATCTCCTCTTTGATTTTCAAGCTTAGACCGGGCTTGTATTTTCTAAGCTTCTGCTTGACAGGGGGACAAGATGGATCAGTGGGCAACCAGTGGGCTTCTATCAAAGTGCTTAGCCCTGTCATGTCATCATAAGACCAAGCAAAGACATGTGGGTGCTTTTTCAAGATTTGAACATACACATCTTTCTCGTCTTCAGGCAAATAAATGCTAACACGTTTTTTTTTTTATAGTCTCTGAATCCCCTATGTTTACTACTTTCGACGCTACTAAGTTCGGCTTGGGTTTATTTTCAAAATCCTCAACCTTACTAACAAATTATTTGGGCACCTCATCTTCTTCCACTTCTTCTAATTCACTTATATTATGTTGCATAGTCTCATTATGTGTCACCGTCTCAGATTCAACATTTTGAAAAATGATTTTGCTGAAAGAAATTGAAATAAAGAATATCAATAAACTAAAAAGTAAGTTTTATTAATTAAAATTCTACTAAATGTCACCAAGAATAACGTCAAATCAAAAGGAAACAAAAACTGAAAAGAAGCAAACTAGCTCGAAATCGAGTCTATTTATTTTAAACAATGAAAAAGTCAAAATCTTCTAAATCTACCGAAGTGCTCGGCGAGGCCTGGATAGAGTGGCATCCCAGTTGCTGAGTGTAGACTTTTGTCCAGTGCTTTGATTAGGGGATCCACTCTCCTCGCTGACGATGGCATTGCAATCTTCTTTCTCTGATTCAGTCAGAAACAAATTCTTCAGACTTTCCAGTACTTCATCTTCATCATTATCAAAAAACCCGGCAGAGTGGTAAATTTGGTACAATGACAATAAGGAATCAATTATATGACCCTCGTCCACGTAGCCTAACCTTAAAGTGTCATTCTTCATAGAGGGTTGTATGGGTTCAACTATCCCCTATAATCTGGCCTCAAGACCCTTACCTGGTTCATATCCAAACTCAAACAATATTTTCTTACCCTTATCCTTCCAGCTTAACTCTTCTTTGATGTTTCCAACCAGCTCCAATGTATGGAACATCTCCCCATCTAGACTTTCGACAGCGTATATGGGGTGGCTTTTCTCCCCATATATTACCACCTCTTGATGGTCATACTCAAACTCAAGACATTGGTGCAGCGTGGAGGGTACCGCACCAGCCATGTGAATCCCCGTCCAAGCAACAAGTTATATAAAGTAGGAATGTCCATCACTTGGAAAGTTATAGGAAAAGTAACAGGACCCATCACCATATTCAACATAATATCTCTAATGGTATCCCTTTGTGAGCCATCGAACATCTTTACGTTCATCTTCCAGGTTTGAATCTTAGCTAGATCAACTTCCAACCTTGTCAGCGTACCCAAAGGACAGATGGTTAACCCTGAACCTAGATCAATCAACACTTGGGAGATCACTATTTCTTCATATTTCATTGTGAAATGAAGATCCTTGTTGTGCGACATTCCTTCAGGTGACAACTCATCTTCGTGAAAGGATATCTTGTATGCTTCAAACACCTGCCTGACCATGTGGGCCATTTCTCTGAGGCCGAAAAATAGGCTTCACTTAGGACCCTCATTAAAGCTTTTTTATCATGCTCAGAAGTGTGCACTAGCATCAGGATAGATATTTAAGCCGAACTCTTATTCAACTGATATACCATAGAGTACTCCTTTTCTTACACCTTCTTCCAAATGCCATTTTCTTCTATCTCCACAACAGGCTGCTTACCTCTGCTAGAGCTCCCTTGGGTTAGATTTTTGGGTGTATATACTCTTCTTGATCTGGTGACCCCTTGTGCAACATCTGCCTCAACCACATTTGCTTTCCTTAGAGTATTCTGCTCGTAATTCCAAGAGACTCCATGAGAATTATAAATAATTGGGGAGGCTCTAATGACCATAAAAGGAGGCTTAGGAATTTCCATCTCAACCTTAAATGTTTCCTATTTGGGTGTATACTTCTCCTTCTCAATGAGCCAGATGGAATTCACTATGTCCACCATTTTATTAATATCGAGCATGTTCACTTGATGGTCTGAAAGTGGATTGTTGGTGATGTTTGGTGTCGGATCTTTCAACTAAATGGCCTTAGTGTCGATCAACATCTGAATTGTATCCTTCAAAGTGTAACATATTTCTATAGTATGCCCCATTATCCCAAAATGATACGCTCAAACCTTGTTAGGATCAAAATGCTTGGCTTGAATATTTTCACGTCCGACAATAATGGGTGTGATATATCCCGCTTCTTTGAGTCTTTCGTATAGTTGGGCTATAGTTTTGGATAAAGGAGTGTATTGTTTTTTTGGGAAATTAGCTTTGGATCTCTGATTTTATTGGGGGGAAGGCTGGGACGTTTGGACATGAGTGGGTTGGGCATTATATACGCGGTAAATAGGATTTTAGAATTATAGGTGTATTTAATGTAGGATCGGTGTTTAGTATAGTGGGGTATGATATAGAACTGGGGGTTGCATCTGGTAAGAGGACATCAGGTATAGTATTGGACATTGTGGATACAGGGGTAGAGGTGTGACAGGAGTTTGATAACTGGGAACGTTTTTTAAAGCTTGGGCTACCATCACTGTACCCATCTCTTTCTTCTTCTTGTTTTCAGAGATTTCACCAGAATGCAAAGCCTTATTGGCGGCCTGTAAAGCTTCCAGATTGATAATACTTTCATTCTTGAGACCCTTCTCAAGCATTTCCCCTACCTTGATGATTTCAACAAAACTTTTATCCATGACAGTTATCATTTTCTCCAGATATTACGGCTCCTGCAGCGAATAAAATATTCCTTCATTTGAGATTCTTCTATTGGGGGTCGAGTTCCTGCAACCTCATACCTTCATCTTATAACATATTTCCTGAATGACTCATTTGATTTTTTCTTCAAAGTCTGCATATAGAATCAATTCGGGGCATTGTCGTTATTAAATCTGAACCGCCCCATGAAATCAGATGACATATCGATCCAACCAATCCATTTCTTTGCATCCTACTCAATATTCCAGTTTAAAGCCTCCACAGTGAGACTTCTCATGAACATTTTCATCCTTATCTTCTCGTCTTTTCCTACTCCAGCCAATTTATCATAATATATGCGCAGATGTGCCTTGGGATCTCCGGTGATGTTATACAATTCAAACTTTTGAGGTTTGTATCCCTTTGGTAACTCCACATCATGGTGTACACATAAATTCTTATAACTGATCCCCCTTAATCCCTTACTTCTCTTAAGTTGCTTCAGCCTCTCAACCACAGATTATATCATGGGGTCTTTTCCTGAAGGATCGGGTGCATACTGGGGGTAAGTGAATGGGGTTGTCTCGACATAAATGAGGTTCAAAGAGTGGCTGCCAGCTTCTTGGTTGTAGGATACGTTAGTGAAGGGCGTATTTTGGAAATTTATAGGATTTGAGGGATTTTGTGGATATGGGTAAGTGGAATATTTAGGATTTTGGGCATGTTGGGTGAGATATATATGATTTGGAAGAGTTTGGATATTCTGAGGGGAAGTATGTGTTGGATTTGGCAGATTTTGGGTATTTTGAGACGTCAGCAATTGATGACTCGGGGTAGAGTTTTGGGGTTTAATAGCAATATAACCTTCAACCTACTGTTCGAGAGGGGTGTTAAAGGTAAGAGAAAGATTGGCCAAGTTGCTCACTTGCTCTAGTTCTCCTTATAGCTTGAGGATCCGTTGTTCCATTCTTAAAATGATTTCAATTTGTCCCATGATTCTTGTCTGTAGCGCTGTTGTTATCTACCATTTTCTCTTTACCTTTTAAACTTGTAGGAAGAGAACGAGGAGGAGGATCCCCTTTTGACCGTGTGTGATAAGTCAAAGTGCACAAATCATCCTTTGGGAAAGGGAAAAACAAAACAACAAAAAAATAAAATAAAAAATTAGTACGTTAGTGGCATAAGGGAAATAATAAAAACAGCACACAATAAACACATTGTTTGACGTTTCCTATTTTAGGTGCCTCTTTTGAGCCATAGGGTGGCGTATAATTGTTTGAAAGATAAATATGTCGTAAAATAACGTCATTTTCTCAAAAAATAAAACCCGAAAGATTGAAAATTCATTAAACTAAATTGTCTCAAAAACTAAAAATACAAAGAAATACTAAAGAAAATAAACTAAATTCTGAAAATGTCTTCTTCTTTATCTTCTTTCTTGTAGGCCTCTAATGCTTTGTTAAAGCGATGGAGGCTTGTCAAGAGATACGATAGTGCCAGTGTTCCTCCTAGATTTCCCATGCTAAGACACTCTTTGCCTTGTCGGTCAAACTCCTCACGAAGCTCTTGCACCTTTTCTTCTACACTTAGAGCACGTTGCCTCTAAAATTCTAACTCTTTGCCCATTTCTGTTATTTCCTTTGCATTATCATCATATAATTGGCTATGTTATGTCTCAGTTTCCAAAGCCCTTTTGTTAAACTTGAGGTATAGGAATTTTGCCTCAGCTTCTTTGTCATTAACAAGTTTGCCCCTTTTAACGCTCAAAGTCACATTGTTTTTCAAGTCGATGTGCAACCATTCAATATAGCATACCACATAACCTGCTTGATACCTGTCTGACTTGATACTCTTCTTTTCCAAAAAAGTCTTCTTGCCCCAAGTCTTGGAAATATCAGTAGCACATGGAATTCTGTTATTTTGACAATCCACCCGATGCGCATCCATGTTGGTTACCCTTGGTATTATTTGTTTCCTACCTGCTTGTCTCATTACCCTTACAAGAGCATAAAGTTGTAGGCCATGAAGTCCCATCAAAATTTAGCAGACTTGGTGCTGATTGTATATCACAAAGTCCGTACTTAGAAACCAATCAAACATCCATTGAATGGAATCTTCAGTCAAAGCGCTCAACATTTTCCCCCACTTCTCTACCTCATTTGGTCGTTTGATTCTCACGACCCCCATGGTAAATCGAAATTGATGCGCGGCGATATTGTCAGCCCCAGTCAGTGTGCACATTCTTTGTAAACCATGCACCTTTTAAAGGTGTTAGATCAACCATAATTGCAATTATAAATTACATCCTTCAAATCGTCTGGCCCCATTCTTGCAACAACTCATGGCCTGATAGATGTCGGCTAGGATCATGGGTACAATCGTACAAGGACCCTTGTCAACCCCATTACGCAAAGCATCAACCACCATAATTAAATGAGTATGTATGACTTCTTCCACCCCATTTGGGAAGACCACCATTCCTAAGAAGTAGACAATAAATGCAAAAACCCTCTTACTTTCCCATGACTTAGGATCAGGACTCTCCGCTTCATACACTTGCCGACTATGACGGTGTCCAAAATTTTCAAACAGATAACTTCCCAAAATCTTGGATTTCATCACATACGACACCATCATACTGCCTTAAAGTCCTAACTTGTCTCGAACCTCTTGTAAAGTGACACTTTTCAAAATGATGACCTCAGCTTTATTCTAATTTTTTCTGCAACAAGTTTATATCTTCAACATATCCTCTGATTTCCTCAAGAAGCAGGGTTATTTCAATGTCACCGAACCTAAATACAGACCTTTTTCAATCCCAAAATGCAATAGCAGCCTCAATAAGTTCCCTGCTCTGGGTGACATGCATAAGAGATGGCAAACTCCCCAATACCTTCCTCACCACGGTCTGTCCTTCTAAACCCAAGTCTAGCCACCATGACTCCATTTGGTTTGGCATGCACCAAACCATACAAAACCTCGGATATGATGTAGGTGGTGCCATTGAACCTGGAGAACAAAAAGGTTAGCCTACCTTACCCCCAAAGAGCAAATGACAACATTTAGACATATTTATCTCTAAAAAATGCACATAAATTATGAAGGCATTCTTTTCGGGATTATGAAATCCCTTAGAACTTAGGGCATGGTTTTCTTAACAAAGCATCCTAGGCTTTAAGATGCTTATTCCTTAGTAAAGGAATAGACTATTAGGATCTAGGAATAAGAGTGGTTTCTTGACATGGTTCCCTCAAGCGGACAACTTGAGAGTGGGAAATCTCATGAATGTCGACGCACCGCTAATCGACTGATTCATGAGATATTTCCCATAATTTGTTTTAAAAAATGAACGTCCATGCAACCACGCAACCTTTCTTAAAAAATAAAATAAAAGAGGTTCCAAGTAGAGGAAGATATGAGCGGAATGCCAGTTATACATAAAGCAGTAACACATAGCACATAATAAAAGCAGTAACATGTTGAATGATATAAGAAAAATGATAAAATAATAAAAATAAATAAATTCACAATTCAAGTAATATCAGGAAAATAAGAAACAACATATAGACAAGCAAAAAGGGAAAAAGGGAAATGGATGGACATGAATAAATATAGACATTGCTTAGGAAAACAAATAGAGGAAAAAGGAAGGTGATTAACATATAATAATGATAAATCAATGTGTCGAAATAACTATTTTACGAAACCAAATAAAGGGAAAAGGAATAGGGCAATTATGTAAAGAACGAACATCAAAAAATAAAATGCATAAAATCCCACATAACGCACAAATTCGTAATGGTTAGAACCTAAGTGTCCCCAACAGAGTCTCCATGCTGTCGTGCCACATCTTTTATCACGAAAAGCAAAATTAGACGTGACAACTCTTTTTAGGATGATTTAAAAGAGAGAGTCTCCACCTAATGAATTAAGGTGAGTTAGGGAATCATTCTAAACTAATTACGAACTATTTAATTAGTCTACGTCAACTAGAAATTCGGGTAAGGGTTCAAATCACCTCAAAAGGAAGGTGTTAGACACCTTTCGAGGTCCACAAACATGGGTCCCAATCGAATCCATATATTATGTGGGGGATTTTACGTGATAAGCAAAGGTCAATTATTTTCATTAGCTTAATACTATCTAAGCGTTTAAAAATAATAAATGCTAACATGCAACTCGATTATTATCTAATTAATAATTATCTAAGTGATAATAAGATGCATAACTAAGAAAGAAAAATAGGAATCTGATAAGCGAGAAAATAGAAGGGACACAATTTATATAGCCGAAAGATTCATTTAAATGATAAGCCTAAACTACCCCAAATAATCGAACATTCAAAAATAAAGAAAAGAAAGCTAATTCAAAAGATTTTAACAAGGGCTGATTTTATCCTATTCGGATCAGCACCCGACTTATTAATGAATGACAATGTAGCATATCACATTGTTGGATTCTGCTCGGGTCAACTTCCATCATCTCCGTCTATCTACCCACCCCACCTAGTTTGGTTATTAAGCCTAAAAATATTCTAAAGAAAATGATAAAATTAACGTTCCCTAAAATGCCTACCCGTCACAAATTAATCTCCAAGAGGCGCTGGACTATATATTTGGATAAGGGTATAGCCATAAAGAAACTCTTAGGCTTCCTATTTAGACTCGGGATTAATGTTATACAAAACAAACAAGACTAGCAATTAGCACCTAAAGGTTTCACGCAAGCCTCTTAATTAATTAAAGTTAATTTGGTGATAAACATGCTTAAAATCAGTTAATATACTAACCAAGAGTGCTTCATTTCCATTGATATTAAATATGCTGGAACTTGATTTAAAGATGTCGAAAATTGATTTGAACGTGCTGTAAATTAATTTAAATATGCTGGAAATTGGTTTAATAAACCTAAAAATATGATATCTAAGTGAGGAATTAATTAATTAACATGCTGAAGATTATTATTATAGGTCCTAGAACATGATATCTAAGTGAGAGAAAATTATTTTACATGCTGGAAATTAATAATAAACCTATAGACATGGATTCTAAGTGAGGAAATGCTTAAGTAGCATGCTGAAAATTATTTAAGAAACCTGTCTAAGTAATGATTAATGAATTAAACATCCTAAAAATACAATTTGGCTTAATTTTAATCAAGTGTTGTGAGTGTGAGTTTGAAAACAGAACGAAATATTATGTACATGCCAAACTTCGAACTGAAGATATCAATTTATTATGCAGAAAGTTAACATGAAGTCCTATAGACATGATTTCTATAACATAACAAAATCCTATAGACATGATACCTAACTGTTGGGTATTACTTAACATGCTGAGAATGAATATATCCTATAGGCATGACATCTAATGCTATATCGCAAATTGTCAAAGCATGCAAACCAAAAGCAACATTTAGTAGGTAGTTCCCCACCCCCAAGCAGTCCCATAATCTTTCATTATATTGTAGTGCTTATACAACATTATTACAGACCCAAAAATAAAGAAACGACATATAAAGGACAAAGAGGTGCATCACTTTAGTAAACCCCTTGGCAACTCTTCCTTTGGCCCAACAAATCGCCTTCAACCGAAAACCTGTTAAACAGAAACCAAAAGTACCAAGCCAATCCCCAAATCCAAAAATGCCTTTTGACAGCCTATAACCAACCTTTGACGCTGCCGAGGTTCTATGGATTTCTAGGGTCCCAGGAAAGCTCACTCCAAAGGGGTTATGAGATGTGCAAAGGTCGTCTTGGATTCACACAAAGAGAATATGAAGCTGGCATTACATTTCATATGTTTTATATAATAACTGGTGAGAGCATGGTGTGCATAGAAAAGTATAATCATTGAACAAACAGATTGCTTATAGAAATAAACAAGTAATGAACATAATCACACAAATCAAACCAGAAATTACACATTCATATTTTAAGCTTTGGAAACATACCTAGATGCTTTCCATAGAATGCTTAGGCATTCAACCCTCTTAATTAACTAATGCAGAATTTAATGTTACACATAACTAGCACACAAGAATTGAATGTGTCGTTAAGAGAACTAACCAGTTGGCAGTAATAGATAATAATAAGAAAATTTTAAGCAGCGCACAGTAGAAGAACAGAATAGAAAGAGAACACCAAAGTCGACCCTCCCAAAAGCGAAAGCAAATCAGAATTGTAAAGTATTTTTTTTCGGGTAGAGAGAATGGATGTTGTTAAGCCTGAGATGAATGAGAGGAAAAATATTGTTTATATAATGAATAAAGAGCTGCTATTATTCCAATTGTTAAAAGGAAAGAAGAATATTTAGAAAATCAATTAAAAAAAAATTCATTTTCCTTAAAACCAAAAGAATGAATAAATTAATGTAAAGAGAATCTCCATTTTCCATAAATAAGCAAGTAATATATTTAAATTAAGGAGGGGTAAAACATTAATCAAAGTGTCAAAATTTACTATAAAAAACTAAGGCGGGAGTTATCACAAATTGTAACAAAGGAAAGAAAAATAAGACATATGTATTAACCACATAACAACCAACTGATTCTAATCAAAACATACCATAATTAGTGGTAAAAAATCAGTCATGTTCAAATTAGGGAAGAAGGATCAGGAAAATGGGAGCCAGGCTCAATTACCAATAAATTATGAATAAAAATTTGCCATAAATAATTTAGAATGTAAAAAGCTGTCAAAGAATTAATTGAAGGCCAGCATGAATCACAAAGATATCATTTAAATAAATAAATAAATAATAATAATCATTTTAGCATGAAAATCATACAAGTTTTAGTGAAAAGCAAAGTCTGTTTAAAACGACTATGCAAGAATAGAATTGCAAGTTTATCACAATTACGTTACGAAATCGAATTCCATGAGGCTTTGAAAAGATGATCAATACTTGTAAAAATAAAATAAGCAAGTATGAAAGATAATATCTTGGATTAGTAAACACATTAGAAAGTAAGAATAGAGATTTTTAAAATTAGATAAATCAGTATTCAATTCGTAAAAATTAGGGTTAGCAGGGGTTGAGAGAATTTAGGGATTTTCACATATGAGAGTCTAGATGAGTTGACAAATACAAATCACAAAGAAATTAAACAAAAATCTCAACCAAACTTCACCAATTTCAAATCACAGAATCTGTCAAATAAAAAAAAATGAGTCGGAGAAGAGAACCTAGTAATTCAAACTAAATTAAGAAATCGAGCCCAAAATGGATTTGTAAGAATCCGTTATAAACTAACATTTTTGATCGAAATTGGCTGGAGAAAAGAAGGTGCGGTGGAGCCTTCACTAGCTGGAGGTGGAGGGAGTTGAGTATGACGCAGTGGTGGTGGTCGTCGACTGCATGGTTGTTGTACAGCGGCGACAACGATGGGAGACGCCTGATGGGCTTTTCGCCGGTCAGTGATGGTGGTGGCGGTGTTGGATATTTTGTAGGAGTTTATGATGGCATAGCTATAGCTGGTTTACCGTCTGGCAATGGAGTGGTGGTGGTATGACTGGTCAGAGAAGGTGAGAGGATGATAGACAGAAGAGGGAGTTGGGAGAGGAAGAGAAGAGAGAGGTACCGCGATTAGTGGTGATATAGAGGAAAGGGGCGGCACTGTAGAATGGAGTTCACCGGTGATGGATGTGTGTCGGTGATGGCTATGGAGTGGGGGTGCGGTTGGTTGAAAGGGTAAATGATTTAGGATTAGGTTTTGGGGTGGGTGGGGGTGTCATGACCCAATTCCTGAGTCATGATTGTACCTACTATGTCCACCAGTAGGTAAGCCAAACCGTAGCCCAGAACTACAAGTAATGGGTTAAATGGCGGAATATAAAGGAATTACCAAAAAATAATATGTGTTGACACCTAATTTTTACCCTCCCCGACTAAATTTAATCCTGAGTTTCTTCGATTTCAAATAAAATTGAAATATTTATTTTATCCGGATAAATACATTCTAAAATATTTATTTGAGTTAAATTTGTCATTTAAGTGATAAGTTATACATTTTTTTGTTCTTGTATATGAGATAATATAATTTTAGTCGCTTAAATGATTATTTTATCAAAAGTTAGATTTTTATCAGGAACCATCTTGAAAATTAATTCAAATGGTTGAATTTCGACTTAAACCTGTAAGTTGTTCCTAAAATAATTTATTCAAAAAATATTTATTTGATTTTACTAAACCAAGAAGCTCGGGGTTAAATCATTTGTTAATTCGTATTGGATTTTGATTTAATTTAGCCAAATTTATTAAATTTTGTCATAATTGAAATCAAATTGTCCATAATGTAAATACAATTGGTTGAATTCCTACTCCTATTGATCATTTATCAAATAGCCTAATCTCTACCCTTTAAATCCTAAAAATCGACCCGCCCCAGCCCAAACCATTACCCAAACCTACCCACCCCAGCCCAATCCAATTAAAACCATTAACCCACCTTCCTCAGCCCTAAAACCAACATAACAACAATAACAAATAGCGAACAACAATGGTGACAGCTCCATCAATTCCATAAATGACCTGCGAATCACCCAAAATGACGCCTTAGGCTACCTCAAAACTTTGAATAACGTCAAAAACTCCGTCAAATCCTCATAGAATTCTATCAAAGGGACGATATTCACTCGAATATTCCAAAGGTAGTACACCTCACCCTCTCAACATTCAAATTCGTACCTTAGAGGTACCGTGTTGTGCGATTTCTATTGGTTGGTGATGGGAATCGTTTTCCCCCCAGAATTACCTACGAATTTGGCCCTCTTTTGGTCCAAATTCATTCAATCTCAAGCTGAAAAATCTCATCCCTTATCCAAATTCGAATTTCAAATTCCCAATTCATTTTCCCATTTTTACCCCTCCATTTTCCCCCCAAAACAACCCTATATTTTTCTATAAATAGATAGTGAGGGTTAAGGGTTGAGGTGTGGATTTTTGGGGAAAAATTAAAGGATTCGGGAGGCGCATTCTTCTAATCCTATGTAACCAAAAATCCTAGAAGGAACACACTTGAAAAAATCAATTTCGACGAAAAGTTAAAACTCCGACGAGTTGGAATTGAAACTCCGGTGGTGAAAGTCCGTCGTCAAGGCTCGTAGTCTCAAGTTCGTTGCTCCGAAAAAGGTAAAAAAATTTCATCTTTTATATTTCTTATTCCTCTTCGGGTTTGGAATGTGATAGTGTGAAATTTTGTTAATGTTCTGAATTCTTGTTGTTATCGTGAGATTGTTTTGATAATAAAATTGGGGTAAAGGCTCCACCTTTCTCTTGATTCTTGTTGTATTAAGGTGTAAAAGATGTGAAATTTGATGTTTGGGATGGGTTTTGTTTGAGCTTTAAGTGTTTTGATTATTGAATGTTTAAAGTTGACTTATCGAAATATGGTTTGTTGAAAAGTTTCAAACTTGGAAGAGTTTATGCAATGTTTGTCATTATTCTGAATTTGTGCCACTGTCTTAAGATCATAAGAGGTCTAAAGATTATTTTTTTTAATGTGTTTTGGGGTGTTTCTAGTGTATGGAAGGTAAAAATCAACTTGTAGGCTTATATTGTTCTTGTCGGGCAAATTTGAGATTGCTAAGATCTAAAATGAAGCTTGTTTGATGTTTGTCTCTAGTAAGTGTTGAATGTGTTTCTAGTTACGGATTTCTCAAGGATTTTCCTTAGACTATAATGTCAAATAAATAGAGGATGAAACTGTTGTGAAATTGAGTTAGTGTATCTCTGAAATTTAGGACTAGGAGATGGAGAAGAACATCAAATATGGTCCTTCTCCATCTCCAAAAAGTTCAATGTCAAGCATCCCTTAAAGAGCTTGTAGTTGATTCAATATCCCTCGTTGGTCTGCATTTCTTATTTGTTTGACATGCTTACTTATTAACCAGTACCTATGTTATATATCCCGCCATCTATTCGTCCCTTACATTTTCCTTGTTAGTTATTTAAAATCATGGAATGATGTGGATTAGATTTCGAGTACCCCTTTGGCTTCAATACCAAAATAGGCTCTTGAAAGTTTCATTTAGGTGTAAAAGAATTTTCTCCTCAGATTGTTTTTTGTATCCTCACAACAGTTAAGAAAGGTAAAGGAAATAATTTGAGAATGGGTAGGTTCATCTCCTTAACCCCACACCATTCTCAAAGTATCCTTTTAATTCTATCTCACTTGCGATGAAAGCCAAGGCTCGAGCTACACTCTTCCCCTTTTTTGATTAGTTGAACCTGGAACTAACAGTGATCAATAAGGTCCATCTTTTCACTTCTTAGATGGAAATCTGGGAATCCACGGCTTAGAAAGTGGGGAATTCTCTTTTCGTGTCCAAGTACTAAAAAATTTAGAATTATGTGCTCATCCTTTTCCTTGTTAGTAAGAATAATTTGGTTTCACTAGTTTCATGCCTACCTGGGTGAAATACGCTCTCAAGAATGTTTATAGCCTCGGTAATTACTATCTTCTCTTAACTAATGTATGCTATTAAGTATTAAGATGAGGTGTGTGAATCAAATAATGTTGTTTCTGCTTTTTTTCTTCAAAATATCGTGCCTGAGCCAATACTGGACAATGAAACTCAATTGTCTTCTACTTTCTTTGTGGTGTATTATGTGTCCCGGTGTCCGCCTAAAGCATCCAGGAAATGCGTTGGATTTGCATTCAGACATATCGCTTCTTATCAATAGCTAATTAATTCTTTCAAATATGGATGGGTCAGCTACGACAACTACTGTGATCCTTTGTTTTAATGTCCCTTTTTGCTCATCTCCCTTTTAAATTGATGAGTAAAAGGTCCAATTTTGAGTTGATTGAGAATTTTGACATATGCTCTATGGAAAGTTTTGTCTTGATACGATTTATTCGATTGTTGATGAAAAATTAATTGTTCCTCCTTCAGCATGTTTCAATTATATGATCACTAAATGCATGTTTATTAGATTCATGTTTTGATGAAGCAATAGGTGGCAAAACTTATTCAGCAATTGTTCTTTCATGCTATTAATTCCTATTGTTGTTTTCTTTTGCATATAACACTGGTACGAATCCATTGGACTCTACCTCCTCACATATCCTTAATGGGACAAAGAGGCCCATATCATTTTCGAATCAAGCCTCAAGACCCAAAACGGGTTTAAAATAGAAAAAATTGAATGAGAAAGGGAAGCTAGTATACAAGGTTGAAGACGAAGCGGAAAAATTGAAATAGGCTAAAAGCCTATGAAAATTAAGGATTAAAGCCGGACAGGTCCAAACGGGTTCAAAACCCATTTTTCTCAACTTCACTACTTTTATTTATTTATTTGTAATTCATGTTAGATTTATTTGTATGTAATTAACTATTAAATTTGGTTAAATTGAAATAAAGTCCCCTTCGAATTGACATTTTTGCTTTATCTTTTTATTTTTTCTTTTTGTCATTTATCACATAGTTTAATATCTTGGAAATAGTCCTCTTTATAAATAAATCTTTAAAATCAAAAATGGCATTCACTTTCAATCGTGTGTTAAATTGGCTTATTTGAGTTAAAAAGAGTTCTCCTCAAAATAAAAAGTCAATCTTTCTTGTAAAATCGAAATTTTTAATAATTAGTCAAAAATCTCATAACTTGTTTAAATTGATGTTTTTTCTTTGAAAATTTTCATTATTCAAAAATTGATATTTGTAGTAAAAATCACTTTCTTTCTTCTTTTTATGAAAATAATTGATTTTATCTTAATTCAGTAAAGAAATCAAATTTATTTTTCTTATTAGGAGAATTTTTCCTTTAAATTGAATAAACTATTTTTCACCTGAATGGAATAAGTGCCATGTTTGTAAATGAGTTTAAGATTTTACAAAGTTAGTCATATTTTCAAAATTGATCATTTTTACAAATCAGTCAAACTGTCTTTTGGTCAACCGCTTTCGCGGACGCTTCTTGAGTGCCTTCAAAACCTTCTCAAGGCATTACCAGAATCCTTACCCATTTTCTCTAGTTTTAAAGATTTGTTTCTGTTTTCGAGTCTTTAAAACTCTTTATGTTTTTCTTGATATTTTCTATAAAAAATCAAGTGGCGACTCTGTATTTTCTTAAATTGTTTCAAAATTTTCTTTAAAGTTTTGAAATAGTTTGAGAAGTTAAAACCAATGTTTTTTCAACCCTTCGAGACTAAAAAGGCGATAAAACAGAAATGGCGACTCTGCTGGGGAAGTTATTAAGATTCTAACCAAATTTTAGACTATTTCTATTGATTTATGTGGCTTTATTTGAATAATTGTGCTAATTTGATAATATCTTGTGATTATATCTATCAATTGCATTCATGGCATACTTCCTCATTTGATATTTAACTGTTTGGGTTTTTGCGGTTGCGCGACCTCTATTGATCAATTCCAAATGAAAGTGTTGGAAATACAACAGTTTATTGGTACGTTAGGCGTCCAATGGATGTTTGTATTTCCAAACCCAAGTTGTCCACTTGGGAACCTGGTCAAAGTCCACTCTAGATTCCTAGGATAGAGCGAAACCAAAACCTTTTTAGGCACGAGCCTAGGATGACCCAATACCTGAGGGGGTATTGGGACTATTAGAAATCCTACCCTGCGTCTATTGACCACGAGTCAATCACAGATGAATCATGCTTATGTGTTGAAGGAGTATATGTCAATTAATCTAATCCATTATCATTTGGGGTGGGGGGAAAGACTTACTTTGTTTACTTTTGTGTAGGAATGGCTCAACCACTCCCCGTTAGAAGATTCAAAATGGTTACCAAACCAGATGATTTCCTTAAAATTTGGTGGACCTACATGTTTTCGGAAGATAAGAAGACTATTAAGACGCATAACGGTCACCTACCTTCACTTCTAGATATGGATGTTTGGCCTCAGATGATTCATGTGTTGACAGAATTCTGGGATGATGACAACATGGTATTTATGTTTGGCGAAGTTGAATTGACCCCTACTATCGAAGAATTGGTAGTTAGCTATGAAAGCGTCCACATGTGCAACAAAAGGAAAAAGACATCGGACAATAATGTTTTAGTCTCGGACGTATAGAATCGTCAAAAGATCAAGGACGCCTTTTTGATCGAAGATGATACCTGGCTAGGAAAGCTTGATGGGCCAAATATTCCTTTCCATGAGTTGTACTGCAGGTTTGGAAGATTCAATTCTTTCCAAAAGTTTGGGCATGAATTCGCTTCTGAGTCAAAATGAAAGGATAGAAGGGCATTTGCTTTCGCAGTGAGTATACTTGGAACCATGGTATTTACACAAGGATCAAATGGTACTATTCATCCAAGCGTCATTATGGTAACACATGCCCTCTTCTATGGGTCGGAATACGACACTTCTAAGGTATTCCGCACTTTAGCTCCTATGATCGTCGCAGAAATATATCGGGCTTTGGGAAATTGTCAAAAGGGGGCCCGTTTCTTCCAGGGATGCAATCTTATTTTGCAATGGTGGATGATGAAATATTTGTTGAAATATCCTAAAATGGAGAAAACAGACCATCTGACAAGGTATGATCTTTTGTTATCCCATAGCATGTGGTTGACTATAAACAAATTTAAGAGGGAAAAAAACTCTGGAATTTTGGTTTAAGCAATTCGAGGAATTGAGAGACGACAATGTACAATGGTCAATCAAATACCTCAATCCAAGGAAATACATAATTCGAGGAAATAAACATCCTTTCTTAGTACTCGCTGGCCTTAGAGGGACTCGTCCTTATATTCCCATCAGAGTTCTTAGACAATTTGAAATCAAGTAGGAGACATCACAAACAGAGCCCATGGCTAGATTCATCACCGAATACGGAGATGGCGAGATGCCACTCAAAGACTTTATTATACGAGAGTGGAAGGAAAGAAAGACCAGAGAAATCTCTTTTATTATTGGGTTTGAGCCTGAGGTTAGCGATACTTAAAAAGAATGGTTGAAGAAGAACCTCGCAGGAACATTGGTACCTGTTCCGAATGTGCCCACACAAATTGTTGACGTAGAATCAGAGCATCATATTCTAATTCACATGCTTCAGGATAGGTTCCAAACAAGTGAGATTGCTCATCAGCGGCAACATATGAAGGATGTTGCAACCATACATCAATTGAGGGAAGAGCTAAAGCGAGCAAGACAAGAGGTGGGTGATGCCATACAGTGTTTGGTCAATTTGGACGTTTGTATGGCTTCCCAAATTGATAGAATAGGGAAAATGACCTACGAGAGTAGAGCGCAATTATGTGGACGTCACTTGATCACCAATCTATATTGCATATGTCATGAGGTGGAAAAAACCAAAAAGGCGAAGACCGATGAGGAATCATCCGGATGCTAGTATCTTTATTTATTATCCCCTGCATGGGACTATTTTTTCTTGCACTATTATTTCCCTTTCCCCAAAGATTGTGTCCCTCTTTCTGCTACTTTGTAGGCATTTATGCCCTTTTTGGATATTTATGAAAATGCTATTTTGGGGATAATGGATTTGTTTTAAAAGGCATATACTTCCTTCAAACTCGTTAGGCCAACCCTTGGCTCAAAAGGGTCACCCAAGTAGGATACGTGCTTATTATAATATGCTTGTGTGATATAACTGTCTTACGTGTTTATGTGCGTTGTTTGAATCAAAGGCAAATTGATCCAATCCCATTTTTCATAAGAGCCCTTTAGGCAGAAATATACACCTACTAAATAAAAGTCCAACCAAACACTGTAGGTCTCCCAAGTTTTCCAGAAAAAACCTCAACCATTCTTTATTAACTTTCTAAGATCCGCTCCTACTCTTTCAGGAAGATTGATTATGGACTCAAGAGCCGGTCAATTAAAAAGACAGATAGCAGAGTTAAGCCTAGTAGAAGAGGTGCTAAAGGAAGAAACCAAGAGAGTGGTTGGGAAAATCAATCAGACTGACAGGGAAATTGCTAAGGTCAAACAGTTGATCGCACAAGAAAAAGAGTCTGCTAAGTACAAGGTTGAAGATTCGACCAAGATCCATGAGAAAGAAAGCATGGAACAAGTTCTGTTACCAAAAGTGAGAGATGACTATTGGGCTAAGCTAAAAGGGTGCCACGCCTTAAATCCCATTGGGGCGGACATGGCACCCGAAATTGTTAAGGCCTGAGAGAACCAATCTATACGTCACATACTTGTCGTCAATGGGCTAGCATTCAATCACTTATGGTCACAACATATCAATAATTGAAATCAAATAAGAACATTTTATAAACATGAGACATGGCCGGTAGGGCCATATGGTCAAAAAGGTACAACATCCCTTCCTTTAACTGTACAACGTCTACAAAGCCTTTAACAAAGACATAACCAAACCTACAGTTGGGACGAGTCCCCACTTTATACATCTGTAATACAATACCAAAATCAACATGTACATACGACTCAGAAACCCCCGAACGAACTGGAGCTCACCAATAATTCGCAGATAACCCACAGTTTACTGTAGAGGTCTACTAGTACCTGTGCCTGCAGCAAGTAAGGTAAGTCCCCCAAGGGACGTCAGTACGAAGAATGTACTGAGTATGTAAGGCTATAAATAATTGTATGAGATATAAGAACTTTAATGGAATTAAGTACAAGTGAATGAATAATATAAATAAACTACCATATGGTATATGTGTGGAATCATGTACATTGCTTTCTTTACTTTATTGTACTTTACTTTACTATACTGTACATCATCAATCATAGCATGCCCGGGCCCAAATGATCAGTGGGAAATAACATAGTAATCTAGATCGTCATCCATACAGATGTTTCGTTCATCCCATGGGATACCACCCGTAATAATGGGATCGACATTCATGCGAGTGTTTCTTTCACTCCATGAGATACCACCCATGCTATAATAATCGGGATCGAAATTCATGCGGATGTTCCTTTCATCCCATGAGATACCACCCATTCTCAACATTAACCATTACACAATTACTCACATTACTTCATTCTTTAGCTATAAGAGTGATACATTGATAACTGTACTTTATTGGAACTTTAGAACTTTAGAACGTAACATTATTGGAACGTTAGAACAATGTTCAATGAATGAGAGATAAGTGAATAACAAGTGCTACTAACTCTAAAATGAGATACTCGAAACCATTTAGAGGAAGGAGACACTGTACAACCCTTTGGGGATAGGACAAGTGTTATGATAATATGAACAATAGATGCTGCAGAAGAATGCGGAAAAGAATAACCTTACATACCTTATCTTCCCTTATCTTCCCAACACGTAACTACAATGATTCAGATCCTTACTTATTCGTTACTCTACAACACAATTACATAATGGAGCGAACATTAATGGCTAGCTACATTACAAGTTCACAAGACGGTAAGTAGGTGCTTAACGGAAAGTAAAAACCGTCCAACCTCCAAAACACATGGTGCATCACTCACCTCCTTCATTATACTACCAAATAACATTATTACACCACATTACACTATAAATTACTTCTTTTTCAAAAAAACACCACCAAATCAGTCCACACACCACCAAAACAGTCCGCACATCAACGTAGACATCGCAAACCGATAGAATTTTACACCAAGTTTCTACTTTACATTTCCGCCTAAATACAACTCCACATATTTATTCCATCAAGTCACATAAATACATTCCACAAAAATATACCAAAAACAGCCCACACAATTTTAGAATTCACTTTAACATAACAGAAAAGTATTCTATTTTCACTACACCAAACGTTTCATGTACAATTACGTAAAAACACTTCCATCAAGCCATACACAAAAGTAATGAATTAGGGGCAGAAAAAAACTTAAATATACTTAAATTTAGTCCATATAATTCAATTCCTTCAAGGCCTTAAACCCGTTTTCAAGTTTAAACCCCAAAAAGGCAAATCCTTTAGCCGAAAGCAAAAGTGGACTGTTTTAAAGATAGTGGACTGCTCAACACTTTGCCAACATAACCAACATGATTTACACACCCTATTATGCATATAATATATTAAACCACAATAATAAACACTTACCAATACTCACAAGATGATGATCTTGTCAAAACAAGTTTAGTTGCCTTAGCGTTTAAATGGCCTCTTGGAAATGTCTAGAAATTACAAGAATGTGCAAGGGGTCTTGTGTGATTAAAATCTGAATTTTTGAAGCCTTATATAGTCTATCAAGATTCCCTCTTATCCATACACTTGGTCATTAATGACAAGTTGATCAAGTCAAAGATGAATGGGTCATTTTCCCTTTTTGGGCCATGTCTCTCTTATTATTATTTTTGGGCGGCCTTAATTGGGTCCATTAGCATAAGATGAATGTAACACAACACCTTTCATGCATAATATACCCTTTATTGGAATTTCAAGTAATTCCTTTACTTAGTCGCATATATTCAGAAATTTACGGGGTGTTACATCCTTCCCCCCCTTAGAAACATTCGTACTCGAATGTTAGTAACACTAACCAATCTAGACAAGTGCAAGTCTAAATACATCTTTCATTTCATCACATACTTATAAGGTTGATATATACTTACTTGTTACTTCTTCAATTCGGCATCTTGAACCTTCTCTTTGGCTTGAAACAAATACAGGTACTGCGCTTTCATTCTTTCTTCGGCTTCCCATGTAACTTCTTCTACTTGTTGATTCCTCCAAAGCACTTTTACAAAAGCGACGTCTTCATTCCTTAACCTCTTCACCTGTCTATCCAGAATGGCAATAGGTAGCTCTTCATAGGTAAGATCCTCCATAACTTGTACATCTTCAATGGGAGTAACACGAGATGGATATCCTATGCATTTTTGAAGCATCGAAACATGAAATATCAGATGTACAGTGGAGAGTTCTTGGGGTAGTGCCAATTTATACTCAACTTGCCCAAATCTTCTAATAATTTTATATGGGCCTATATAACGTGGACTCAATTTTCCTTTCTTTCCGAATCGCATTACCCCTTTCATCCGTGACACTTTCAAAAATACCCAATCACCTATGACGAATTCGAACCCTCTTCTTCTAACATCAGCATATGACTTATGGCTGCTTTGGGCTGTCTGTAGTCGCTGCTGTATCACCTTAACTTTCTCCATAGCTTGATGGATGAGATCCGGTCCAAATAAGGCAGTTTCACCTGGTTCAAACCATTCGATAGGTGATCTACACTTCCTCCCATATAACACTTCGTAAGGAGCCATCTTGATACTTGAATGATAGCTATGATTGTAGGTAAATTCAACAAGAGGTAAATGATCATCCCAATTGCCTTTAAATTCTAATGCGCACGCTCGTAGGATATCTTCAAGCGTCTGGATAGTACGTTCTGCTTGTCCATCTGTCTGAGGATGGAAAGCCGTACTCAAATTTCCCTGTGTACCCAAGCTCTTCTGAAATGATCTCCAAAAATGTGCAGTAGATTATGCTCCCCTGTCTGATATAGTAGAGATGAAATTCCATGTAATCGCACTATGTCTGATATAATGGAGACGGAATTCCATATAATCGCACTATCTCTTTAACATACAATCTTGCATAATTTTCCGCTGTATAGGTGGTCTTGACTGGTAGGAAATGCGCTGACTTGGTAAGCCTGTCAACTATGACCCATATAGAATCAAATTTTTGCAGTGTACGAGGCAAACCTGTGATGAAGTCCATATTAATCATATCCCATTTCCAAACTAGAAGATTGATACATTGCATGTAACCTTCAGGTTTCTGATGCTCCACTTTAACTTGTTGACAATTTGGGCATTGAGCTACAAATTCGATAATGTCCTTCTTCATATTTCCCCACCAATACACTTCTTTTAAATCATGGTACATTTTGGTAGCTCCTGGATGAATAGAATATCGTGAATGATGCGCCTCTGTCATAATTCATTTCCTCAGCTCGTCTACATCCGGTACACATAATCTACCTTGGCATTGAAGTACTCCTTCCTGCGTAAGATCAAGTGCCATTGTAAAACCCTATTGTACATTTTCTTTTAACTAAAATAACATAGGATTCGCAAACTGCTTCTCTTTCACTTCAGCTATGAGTAGAGATTCTGCCGCATTTTGTACAATAACCCCTTCATCGGAGGATTCAAGAAGACGAACCTCCAAGCTGGCTAATTGATGTAGATCTTTGACTAAATCTTGCTTTTCCGTCAACTGGCCACTAGTGCCTCCCATTGCCTTGCGGCTCAACGCATCAGCTACCACATTTGCTTTTCCTGGATGATATAGGATATCAATGTCATAATCTTTCAATAGCTCTAGCCACCTTCATTACCTTAAATTGAGCTCCTTCTGCTTAAAGATATATTGCAAACTTTTGTGATTAGTATAGATATCAACATAAACTCTGTACAAATAATGATGCCATATCTTTAAACCAAATACCACAACTGCTTACTTAAGATCATGAGTGGGATAGTTTCTTTTGTGTGGACGCAACTGTCGTGAAGCATACGCTATGACATTACCGTGCTGCATCAATATACACCCTAGGCCAACTCCGAAAGCATCACAATATACTGCATACCCCTCTGTGCCTTCCGAAAGTACCAATATCAGTGTAGAAGTCAATTTATCTTTCAGCTCTTGGAAACTTCTCTCACATGCATCATTCCACTTAAATTTGACTGCCTAGTGTGTAAGCTTCGTTAACGGTGCAGCAATGGAAGAAAACCCTTCAACAAACCTTCGATAATAACCTGCCAACCCAAGGAAGCTACAAATTTCCGTAGGTGTCGTAGGCCTTGGCCAATTTTTCACTGCTTCAATCTTTTGCGTATCAACTCTTATCCCTTCATCTGATACAATGTGACCCAAGAATGCCACGGACTTCAACCAAAATTCACATTTAGAGAACTTTGCATACAATTTACGCTCACGAAGGATTTGTAACACTTGCCGCAAATGATTAGCATGGTCCTCTTGTGGTATTGAATAAACCAGGATGTCATCTATAAATACCATCACGAACACATCTAGAAATGGCTTAAACACCGTATTCATCAAATCTATGAACACAACTGGTGCATTTGTTAGTCCGAATGACATATTCGAAAAGCTGTTTTGGGTACATCTTTTTCTCTAACTCTGACTTGATGGTAACCCGGCCTCAAGCCAATCTTTGAAAAACACTTGGCTCCCAGTAACTGATCAAACAAATCATCAATTCTGGGGAGGGGATATTTGTTCTTGATCGTTACCTTATCCAATTGTCGATAGTCAATGCACATTCTCAATGTGCCATCTTTCTTCCGTACAAATAATACCGGTGCACCCCACGGGTACATACTAGGCCTGATGAAGCCCTTGTCCAGTAAATCTTTCAATTGCTCCTTCAATTCATGCAATTCTGCTAGGGCCATTCTATACGGGGGAATAGAGATAGGCTGAGTGCCTGGATTTACATCGATACCAAACTCTACTTCCCGTTTTGGGGGTAAACCTGGAAGATCCTCTGGAAATACTTCAAGAAATTCATTGACCACTGGAACCGATTGAGGAGTTGGTGGTTTTGCATCAATATCATGTACTCTCACTAAGTGGAATATATATCCCTTGGATATCATTTTCCTAGCCTTAAGATAGGAAATAAATTTGCCTCTCGGTGTTCCTACATTACCCTTCCATTCAAGAACATCCTTTTGTGGAAAATGGAATTATACCCTCTTGGATCGACAATCTACCGTGGCATAACAAGAAGCTAGCCAATCCATTCCCATTATAACATCAAAATCTATCATGTCTAGCTCAATAAGATCAACCAACGTATCATGACCACCAACAGTGACTATGCAATCACGATAAACTCTCTTTGCTATAATAGATTCACCAACCGGTGTAGCTACTTCAATTGATTTAACTAATAATTCCGACGTTCTTTTGAATTTTTCAGCAATCAAAGGAGTAACATATAATAATGTAGAACCCAGATCAATCAACGCATATACATTATGTGAGAATATGGACAAGATACCTGAAACTACATCAGGAGAGGCTTCCGAATTTTGACGGTCTGCTAGAGCATAACTACGATTTTGAGTTCCGCTGGAACTAGCTGCTCCTCTAGCACCTCTACCGCGTCCAATAGGCTGCACTCCTCTACCTAAGGAAGGCACCAATGATGATGATGCCACAGTGGATCCCTTAGGTTGTACCATGCTTCCCGAGCCTCTTCATGGGCATTCCCTCATCATGTGCCCCGTCATGCCACACCAATAACAAACATTCATCCCCAGCTGGCATTCACCTGAATGATATCATCTGCAATGCTGACACGGTAGCTGAGAAAACCCTACTCTCTATGAACCACGACTCCCACTACTTTGCCCGGCTTGATTACCTCTAAACCCTAGGAATTGAGATGAAGTGCCTGCCGTGAAATAAGAACATGATGGCCTAAGCGGTCTATTAAAACTCCGAGGCCTGAACTCTCCTTAGGACGCCATAGACTGTCCCGTAAATCTAGCCCTCTTCGACGACCCTTATTCAAACCCTTGTGTTCTTCTCCGTTGCCTCTGATCTTCCATTTTCTGCGCAAAGGGCTGTATTCTAGCTATGTCCATATCCCTGTTCAATGCAGCAATAGTGCAATCTTAGACCAAATATGGCTCCAATCTATCCACATATCGATGAACTCAATCAGTCATCGTAGCTACCACATTCGGAGCATACCGGGCCAAAGAGTTAAATCGAAGGCTATACACTCGGACGCTCATGTTACCCTATCGTAGATTCAAGAACTGGTCCGCACGAGCCTCTCGGATCTCATAGGAGAGGTAGTGATCAAGGAATGCCATTTTAAATTCTTCCCAACTAGCTAAGATTGCGTCAATACCCCTCGACCGCTTCCAATCTTTATACCATAGTATAGCCTCACCCTTCAATCTATAGGCCGCAAGCTCAACCGTTTCCGCACCGAATACATGCATAACCTCCAAAGCCCTTTGAATTTGATCTATAAAATCTTGCGGGTCTTCATTCGGATCTGATCCAGTGAATGTGGGAGGATCTAACTTCAAAAAATCCTGTGTCCGTCGACTAGCTGCTTTAGCTGCACTATCATCACTTGTCGTTGGACCACCTTGTCCCTGAACTTGTGCAACAACTATTTGGGTCAACATTTGCACTGCATTCTTTAAGTCCTAGTCAGTACTATTTACTGGTGGTTCTGCAGGGACTCCGCTTCCTCTTAGTTCCTCTGGAACGGGAAGAGTAGATGAATCCTGCGATGTAAACTCCTGTTCGGCGCTGCCTTGATTAACTGGTTCAGGGGGCTCTACTAGTTCCTTCTCCAGCAATTTTGTCTAGCCTCTTACTTTTACCTCGACCTCTTCTTGTCATCGGCATTTTGCTATAATATACAAGAACAACAATTTTCCTGGTCATAAATAAGTCCACCTATAACTTCGGCTCTAATGCACGATCTAGAAATGAAGGAATGAAACAACTCTTAAATGTCCCGCAGCCTCCTACTTATAAATGTGGTGCACAACACATCGATAAGTAAGACTCTACTCAGACATGGCTTTGTAGACACCTTAAGACGACCCGTTCTGATACCACTTTTTGTGACGCCTCAAATCCCATTGGGGCGGGCATGGCACCCAAAGCCATTAAGGCCCTAGAGAACCAATCTATACGTCACATACTTGTCATCAATGGACTAGCATTCAGTCACTTATGGTCATAACATATCAATAATTGAAATCAAATAAGAACATTTTATAAACATGAGACATGGCCGGTAGGGCCATATGGTCAAAAAGGTACAATATCCCTTCCTTTAACTGTACAACGTCTACAAAGCCTCTAACAGATACATAACCAAACCTACAGTTGGGACGAGTCCCCGCTTTATACATCTGTAATACAATACCAAAATCAACATGTACATACAACTCAGAAAGCCCTGAACGAACTGGAGCTCACCAATAATTCGCAGATAACCCACAACTTACTATGGAGGTCTACTAGTACCTGTGCCTGCAACAAGTAAGGTAAGTCCCCCAAGGGCCGTCAGTACGAAGAATGTACTGAGTATGTAAGGCTAGAAGTAACTATATGAGATATAAGAACATTAATGGAATTAAGTACAAGTGAACGAACAATATAAATAAACTACCATATGGTATATGTGTGTAATCATGTACATTGCTTTCTTTACTTTATTGTACTTTACTTTACTTTACTTTACTATACTGTACATCATCAATCATCAATCATATCATGCCCAGGCCCAAATGATCAGTGGGAACTAACATAATAATCGGGATTGTCATCCATGCGGATGTTCCTTTCATCCCATGGGATACCACCCGTAATAATGGGATCGACATTCATGCGAGTGTTTCTTTCACTCCATGAGATACCACCCATGCTATAATAATCGGGATCGACATTCATGTGGATGTTCCTTTCATCCCATGAGATACCACCCATTCTCAACATTAACCATTACACAATTACTCACATTACTTCATTCTTTAGCTATAAGAGTGATACATTGATAACTGTACTTTA
Organism: Capsicum rhomboideum; assembly: GCA_031232105.1. Taxonomy (NCBI): domain Eukaryota; kingdom Viridiplantae; phylum Streptophyta; class Magnoliopsida; order Solanales; family Solanaceae; genus Capsicum; species Capsicum rhomboideum. The sequence continues at coordinate 52,186,457 of CP124708.1, read as the reverse complement.
TTGGAACTTTAGAACTTTAGAACGTAACATTATTGGAACGTTAGAACAATGTTCAATGAATGAGAGATAAGTGAATAACAAGTACTACTAACTCTAAAATGAGATACTCAAAACCATTTAGAGGAAGGAGACACTGTACAACCCTTTGGGGATAGGACAAGTGTTATGATAATATGAACAATAGATGCTGCAGAAGAATGCGGAAAAGAATAACCTTACATACCTTATCTTCCTAACACGTAACTACAATGATTCAGCTCCTTAATTTTGTGTTGCTCTACAACACAAGTACATAATGGAGCGAACATTAACGGCTAGCTACATTACAAGTTCACAAGACGGTAAGTAGGTGCTTAACGGAAAGTAAAAATCGTCCAACCTCCAAAACACATGGTGCATCACTCCCCTCCTTCATTATACTACCAAATAACATTATTACACCACATTACACTATAACTTACTGATTTTTCAAAACAACACCACCAAATCAGTCCACACACCACCAAATCAGTCCACACACCACCAAAACAGTCCACACATACGTAGACATCGCAAACCGATAGAATTTTCCACCAAGTTTCTACTTTAAATTTCCGCCTAAATACAACTCCACATATTTATTCCATAAATTCACATAAATACCTTCCACAAAAATATAACAAAAACAGCCCACACAATTTTAGAATTCACTTTAACATAACAAGAAAGTATTCTTTTTTCACTACACCAAACGTTCCATGTACAATTACGTAAAAACATTTCCATCAAGCCATACACAAAAGTAAAGAATTAGGGAAAGAACCAAACTTAAAGATACTTAAATTTAGTCCATATAATTCAATTCCTTCAAGGCCTTAAACCCCTTTTCAAGTTTAAACCCCAAAAAGGCAAATCCTTTAGCCGAAAGCAAAAGTGGACTGTTTTAAAGATAGTGGACTGCTCAACACTTTGCCAACATAACCAACATGATTTACACACCCTATTATTCATATAATATATTAAACCATAAGAATAAACACTTACCAATACTCACAAGGTGATGATCTTGTCAAAACAAGTGTAGTTGCCTTAGGTTTAAATGGCCTCTTTTGGTCTCTTGGAGATGTCTAGAAATTACAAGAATGTGCAAGGGGTCTTGTGTGATTAAAATCTGATTTTTTGAAGACTTATATAGTCTCTCAAGAGTCCATATTATCCATACACTTGGTAATTAATGACAAGTTGATCAAGTCAAAGATGAATGGGTCATTTTCCCGTTTTGGGCCATGTCTTTCTTATTAATTTTTTTGGGCCTTAATTGGGTCCATTAGAATAAGATAAATGTATCCCAACACCTTACATGCATAATATACCCTTTATTGCAAGTTCAAGTAATTCCTTCACTTAGTCGCATATATTCAGAAATTTACGGGGTGTTACAAAGGGAACACCGTTTGGCGAACTAGGATTAGGCCAGGAAGTGAAAAGATCATCCTCAGAGCTTACTTTAGAGGATCCTATAGGAACCCCAGGGTCATGAAATGCTCGAAAGTTTATCAGACTCTAAGAGATTTGGGAATTCTCCAACCTAACCAAACAGAAGGATTTGGTTGCCTTCCAAGAGATGCCCACAGGAAATGCTCATACCATCCACAACATCCTGGCCACACCACTGATGAATGCATCACTCTGAAAGCTAGAATTTGCATCATGATCCACAATGGTCAGATAAGTAGCCTGTGGGGGTCACAGACCATTTTTGCGTGTGACCACATCAATCCAGGCATGGCCATCACTGAAGAGGTGCAGATTTACAAATATGACTTCACAAAGTTTGATGAAGCCTATCACGATATTTTTTCAAAGCTCGTCCATTCCAAGATCTTAGAGCCAGTGGAAAGAAAGCCTAACATGATGTCAAAGGCTTGGTAGAATTTCAAGGAAGTTTGTCACTACCATGGAGGGAGAGGGGGGCATGACTTAGAGACTTGTCATGCTTTCAAAATGGATTTGGAACTCCTGGTGGAATCTGGAAGGGTCGAGTTGGAATTGCCGTCATTTCACTCTTAGAAGATCAATAGATGGAAGGAGTAGAATTAAGCGGGAATGCCCACACTTATCTAGAAGCTAGTTGTTAAGTTTTTCCTTCAGATGTTATTCTGTTTCCATGTTTTCCTAAATGTAATGATTCCCAACAAGAATGTAATAAAATGAAGATTTCTCTCAAACCTTTCGAACGTAGGGCCTGATTTCCCCTTCGTGGGATACGTAGGCAGCCTTCTGGCTCGGCCCTTATCTTCAACAAGTTTTGTTTCCCCTTACTTTATGTAAGGAGTCATAAGGATGAAGAAGAAGAAGGTGTTTCACAATCAATCTTCCTGGCAAACTCGTTTATCCCAAACCAATGAGCAAAATCCTGTTCATTAAACTTTTGGAGTCAATATCCCATGGATTAATTTGCTTATGATGAAAACAACTTTATGTGTTTACTTACTACCTAATTATCTTGCATTATTTATTACTAATGGGATCTAACACATCGGCCTTTGAGTTGTTTTTATTTTACAGATAATAGAAACTGCTTCGTGTTGTCATAAACTGGATGAACATCCTTACTTCACCCGATCAAAACCTCGCTAAGTCCTATCCCTTAGCCATTATTCGAATATAACTGGAAGCAACGACGATAACGCATTGGCCATCAGGGAAAATGTTATAGTAGAACAAAGTGAGGTGATTGCTGAACTCGCAAGAAAGCTGTATATGCTTCAAGAGGAAGTGAATCATACCAGAGACTTGGCAAATTTGGCCATCACCGCTAATGCTCCTGTCCCAGGAAGGCACGGTCCTCCACTCCAAATCCCTCCTTTCAACACACCTGACCTCGAGAACCATCCAAATAATATTTCATCCGCTTTCGCCTCTCAACTTCCTACAGACCCAATCCTCAATAATCCACCGGTTCATCAAACTCACATTCCACCCATTCAAAACATCAACCGTGACAATAACCCATATGCTTACCATCCATAAAATCCTTCCCTGACTCCACAAATCCATCCTCAAATCGCATAGAACCACTCTCAAACTCCACAAAACACATATAACCCCTAAAATGCCCCCCCTCCCTGTCTGCAATCCAACTTCTGTTCATCCTCAAAATCACACTTCATCATACCAAAACCCTTCTGCCACTATCCCAAATCCATCTCACATCCGACCTATACCCCCAGCTGCTTTTCATGTCGTCACCTCTGCCGATCTCTATAACCCTTTTCCTAATCCTAAGGTAGACCATTATGAGTAGGAAAAAAATGAATAAAGGATTGAGCATGAAAAGAAGTTACTTGCAATGAATGAAGAGATTATGAGGATCCAAGAGTCTCATAAAACAGGGGATAATGATGGCCTTGGTTATGATGATTTGTGTGTCCACCCCGATGTAGACCTACCAGAAGGGTACAAGGTCCCCAAATTTGAAACATTCGATGGTACTGGAAATCCCATGGCTTACTTAAGAAGATACTGTGATCAAATGGTTGAAATTGGAAGGAATAAAGCGTTGCTAATACGCCTATTGAGTCAAAGTTTAAGCAGTGAAGCTTTGGATTGGTTCATATCCCAGGAACTGAGAAAATGGTCTAGCTGGAAGGCCTTGGCCAAAGACTTTATCGACAGGTTCACTTACAATGTGGAAATAGTTCCTGACCGGCATTCACTAAATAGTATTAAGCAAAAGAGCGGTGAATACTTTCGAGATTATGCCTATCGCTGGAGAAAGGAAGCCGCTAGGGTACAACCTCATATGACTGAGGAGGAAATGATAGCGGTATTTTCCCATGCTCAAGAAGGAGAGTTCTATACTAGAATGGTGTCTGTGGTTCGTGTAACCTTTGTAGATTTGGTAAAGATTGGTGAATCACTCGAAGAAGGCATCCGAACAGGGAAAATTATCCAGACTCCAACATCGACTGGGTCCTCTGGGTTCCCTAGGAAGAAAAGAGAAGACGTGACTGTGGTATCCACTGATTCTATGGCTAAATTGAAAAGGAAATTTAGACCCAGGAATACCCTTTCTTCTCCACCACCCCCGAGTCCTCAATTCGTCTTCTACGCTCAGCCTCAATACCAAGTTCCACAGCCAAATATCCTACCTCAATACCAAGCTCGACAACCAAATGTCCTACCTCAATACCAAGCTCCACAACCAAATGTCCTACCACAATATCAAACTCCATTGCCAAATTATCAGCCTAATGTCCAAACCACCGTCCCAAATCACCAGGCTAACGTCCACGTAGCTCCAAATTATCATTAGGTACCACTTCCCGCCAATCAAAATAACCTCCCTCGTCCAAACCTAGAAAAGAAACCTCCTCAAAAATTTACACCATTGGCTGAAAGTCGCATTCAGCTTTTCAAAAGATTAAGAGCAGCTGTCTATCTCCAGCCTGTCCAACCAAAACCCACCAATACCAATTCTCGATTTTACCACGCTGATCAAAATTGTGCCTATCATTTGGAGGAGTTGGCCATAGTACTGAATTGCATTAATTTAAAACATAAGATCCAGGACCTGATTTATCATAAAGTCATTACTCTTCAAACACCAGCTCTAAATGTCAATAGTAATCTATTGCCTAACTACGGAGGGGCTACGATTAACATGATCAAAATAGAAGATGAATGGGCGGTTAGCAAGACTATCACTAAGGTTGATTCAGAAAAGCCCAAGAGAAGGAAGAAGTAGAGAAGATAGATAAGGTTGTGGTTACTTTAAGTATCAATGAAAGGCCCCCGTTTGTGGTGATAGAAGCCCCGACTCAGGAATATACTTTAACACCAACCAGAAGAGAGTTTGTTGTAGAGACTGCCGCCGCTCATAGGATGACTCGGTCTGGGCAATGCTATGTTGCTGAAAATTTAGCCAACAACTCTTACAAAAAGGATTCACAGAAGAGGACAATTACTGAAGGAGAGGCTGAAGAGTTTTGGAGGCGAATGCAACCAAAAGAATATTCAATTGTTAAGCATCTGGAAAAGACTCCTGCATAAATTTTTGTGTGAGCATTGCTAATGAGTTCTCAATACCACTGAAAAGCTTTATTGAAAGTCTTAGATGAAGCATATGTGCCTGTTGGCACGAGTGTTGAAAATCTGGCCTCGATGATAGGTAACGTTGTGGGAAGTCATCGCATATCATTCAGTGAGGAGGAATTACCTTTTGAAGGCATAATGCATAACAAAGCATTGTACATTTCTATCATTTGTCGTGACCATGTGATTAATCGAGTTCTGATAGATGACGGATCTGGTCTAAACATTTGTCCCCTTTCCACATTGACTCAAATGGGTTACGATATGGGAAAGGTTTGTCAAAGCCATGTTAATGTGAGAACTTTCGATGGAGGACAGAGGGACACTATAGGCGAAGTTGATTTGTACATCCAAATGGGACCCGCCGAGTTCAAAACTAAATTTCATGTCATGAATATTAATCCTAGTTACAATCTGCTCCTTGGGAGGCCATGGATTCATGGTGAAATAGTGGTTTCATTACCTCTTCATCAATTGTTGAAATTCATTTAGGAAGGCCACGAGGTGGTCATTCAAGGCGAAGGGATTCACTTGAGCCACCCCAATGGTTATGTACCTGTGATTGAAGATATTGCAAAAGGCACTAACTTTTATACGGTGGAAATCATGAACGCTGCCGAAGAAAACCAAACATTACAGATGCCCATGCCTTCTATCTATAAGATGATGGCAACTGTGATGCTGAGAAATGGATTCAAGCCTAGTCGTGGCCTAGGAAAGAACTTGGAAGGTATCATTGAGCCGATCATGATTCCGGAAAGAGCCTTCAAATATGGACTAGGATACAAGCCGACAAATAAGGACGAGAATGGCAAAAGGATAAAGATGGGTCTGCCTAAGACATTGCCACCTCTATACCAGTCGTTTCCTATACGTGAGATTTCGATGGATGATGGTCTGGGGGATGGGATAGGAATTCTATTTGAAAGTTGCAATGCCATAATAGAAGATTTCCCAAAGACTAGTGGAGTGAGGAAGGCTGCACCTGGAGTGAGGAAGGCTGCCCCGCGATCCACCATTTTATCTTTCAAATCCTCTTTTGCATGTTTACTTCTTTCAAAAAGGCGTGGGCCTGTACTCGTGCAGGTCATGAGCCATAGTTTTTAAATATTTCCCAATTTTCAATGAAAAGGCCTCCTTTTATCTAGAAAACTATTTTGAGTTATGTTATTCCTATTTCCCTATTTTTGTGTTATCTTGCTATTATCTGACCTAGTTTGTTTGTTTCTTTTAGTAATAATAACTTAAAACCTGCCAATGTCATGTCATGTCAAGAGCTAAATGAACACAGTGATGCGAGTGACAATGAATGGGAAAACTATGATAAGGAACAGCTAACGGAGGATTTGGAAGAATTTAAAAACCGCGAGAAGCCTAACCTGGAATAAACTGAAGTGGTCAATCTAGGGGGCCGTGAAGAAGTCAAGGAAATAAGAGTTAGTGTTCACCTGACAGAAACACAGAAAAGAGAACTTATCCGTTTGCTATGAGAATACATCGACGTATTTTCTTGGTCCTATGATGACATGCCGGGGTTGAGCACCAACATCATGTCACATAAGTTGCCAATCAATCCAGAGTTTGATCCAATAAAGCAAAAAATGCAAAAATTCAAGCCAGACTTAAGTTTAAGGATTAAAGAAGAAGTGACAAAGCAAATCCAGTCTAAAGTTGTGGAGGTCACAAAATACCCAACGTGGCTAGCCAATATTATTCCGATGCCAAAGAAGGACGGCAAGATAAGAATTTGTGTTGACTATAGAGATTTGAATAGGGCCACTCCCAAAGATAATTTTCCGTTACCCAACATCCACATTCTCATCGACAACTGTGCGAAGCATGAAATGCAATACTTCATGGATTGCTTCGCCGGGTATCATCAGATGTTAATGGATGAGGAAGACGCGAAAAAGACGGCCTTCATCACGCCCTGGGGTGTTTATCACTACAGGGTAATGCCGTTTGGTCTACAAAATACTGGTGCGACATATATGAGGGCTATGACAATGATCTTTCATTATATGATCCATAAGGAAATTGAGGTGTACGTGGATGATATAATCATCAAATCCCGCAAGAGTTCGGATCATTTAATACACCTAAGAAAATTCTTCGATCGATTGAGAAAGTATAACTTGAAGCTAAATCCTGCCAAGTGTGCTTTTGGTGTGCCAGCCAGAAAGCTATTGGGATTTATAGTCAGTAGGAGTGGCATCAAACTCGACCCTTCCAAGATCAAGAAAATTCAGGAGCTGCCCCCACCGAGGACCAAGAAAGAAGTCATGAGTTTCCTGGGACTTTTGAATTACATTAGTAGGTTCATTGCCCAGTCAACTGTCATATGCAAGCCGATCCTCAAGATGTTGAAGAAGGATGCGTTGAACGAGTGGACAGAAGAGTTCCAGAAGGCTTTTGATAGGATCAAAAGTTATCTATACACTCTGCCTGTTTTGGTTCCACCAAGGGAAGGAAGTCCATTGTTATTGTATATGTCAGTCTCAGAAAATGCTTTTGGATGCATCCTCGGACAACATGATGAAACCGGTAAGAAAGATAAGGCGATCTATTATTTAAGTAAGAAGTTCACTCCGTACGAGGCTCGTTACACCTTGGTTGAGAGGATGTGTTGTGCTTTAACTTGGGTTGCCTAGAATCTAAGACATTATTTATCTTTATATACAACATATCTCATTTCCAGAATGGACCCCTTGAAATATATATTTCAGAAAGCCATGCCTACAGGAAAGTTGGCCAAATGGCAGATGTTGTTAAGTGAGTTTGACATTGTGTATGTGACCCAAAAGGCAATCAAAGGGCAAGCCCTAGCGGATCATCTGGCTGAAAATCCAGTTGACGGTGAATATGAGCCACTCCGTACTTACTTCCCAGATAAAGAAGTTTTGTTCATGGGGGAAGACATAGCTGAAGCATACCCCGGATGGAGAATGTTCTTTGATGGAGCGGTCAACTTCAAAGGTTCAAGAATTGGAGCGGTTCTAGTGTTAGAAACAGGTCAGCATTACCCGGTAACCGCCAAATAGTATTTCCCGTGCACCAACAACATGGCCGAATATGAAGCTTGCATCCTAGGCCTCAATTTAGCACTTGTTATGGGTGTTCGAGAATTATTAGTCATTGGAGATTCAAATCTATTGATTCACCAGGTGCGAGGAGATTGGGTTGTGAAGAATTCCAAGATCACTCCTTACGTAGACCTAGTACAGGATTTATGCAAAAGATTCAAGGAGATTGACTTCAGGCATATCGCAAGGGTACAGAACGAGTTTGTTGATGCTCTAGCCACTATATCCTCCATGATCCAACACCCAGATCGAAGTTACATTGATCCCTTGGAAATAAGTTTGAGGAAACGACCAGTGCACTGTGCACATGCTGAGGCATAGACCTATGGAAAACCTGATACTTCGATATCAAGAAGTATTTAGAGTATGGGGCATACCCCGAAGGTGCTAGTAACATTCAGAAAAAGACAATCCGTCATTTGGCAAAGAGTTACTTCCCGAGCGGGGTAGTCCTTTTTAGGAGGACCCCAAACCTAGGATTTCTAAGATGTGTCGATGCCACAGAAGCCATGAAGTTATTGGAAGAAATGCATGCTGGAGTTTGTGGACCTCACATGAATGGATTCACTCTCTCTAGAAAAATCTTGAGGACGGGTTATTTTTGGATGACTATGGAGAGTGACTGTAACAAGTACGTACAAAAATGCCTAAAGTGACAGATACACGGACACTTGAATCGGATGCCTCCATATGAGCTTTATGCAATGAGTTCACCATGGCCGTTCGTAGCATGGGGTATGGACGTCATTGGTCCGATAGAACCGACAGCATCGAATGGACATAGATTCATCCTAGTTGCCATTATTATTTCACAAAATAGGTAGAAGCTATCTCATATAAAGCCGCGATAAAGAAAGTCGTTGCAGATTTTGTCAGAAATAACTTGATTTGCCGATTTGAAATACCAAAATCAATCATTACGGATAATGAAGCCAACCTAACAGTCACTTGATGAATGAAATCTGTGAAAAGTTCAAAATCACTCATCGAAAATCAACCGGATATCGCCCACAAATGAATGGAACTGTAGAAGCCGCCAACAAAAACATTAAGAGGATATTGAGGAAAATGATTGAGAATAATAGATCCTGGCATGAGATGTTGCCTTATGCTTTGTTAGGATACCGTACGACGATCAAAACCTCAACTGGGGAAACTCCATATCTATTGGTCTATGGAACTGAAGCCGCAATACTTGCCGAGGTAGAGATACCTTCCTTGAAAATATTATTCAAGAGGCCAAACTAAGTAATGAAGAATGGTTCGTGCTCAATATGAACAACTCATGCTAATCAATGAAAAGCTAATGGAGGCCGTATGCCATGGTCAGTTATACCAACAACGGATGATTCGTTCTTCAACAAAAAAGTGAGAACTCGCACGTTTGAAGTAGGACAATTGGTTCTCAAATGCATATTCCCCCATCAAGAAGAATACAAAGGCAAATTTTCTCCAAACTGGCAAGGACCGTATGTGGTGCGCAAGGTGCTATCTGGAGGAGCCCTAATCCTGTTCGATATGGATGGTCAAGAGTGGACCAAACCAATCAATTCGATGCGCTGAAAAGATACTACGTCTGAAGATAGTATTTTCTCTATATTTCTTTTATTTGTAATCGCACTCTTATGAATGTAATGGTCGAATGATGCGTAATCACTTAGAATTTACCTTATCCTTTATGTATGAACTACGTTTGACCTGAATTCTCAAGAATGAGATATGTAGGAGGCCTATGTCGGCTTTGGTCAACCCCTTAGGAAAATCTATCTTTCCCTTTTATGTACGAACTACGTTTGACCTGAATTCTCAAGAATGAGATACGTAGGCGGCCTACGTCGGCTTCGGTCAACCCCTTAGGAAAATTATCTTTCCCTTTTATGTATGAACTATGTGATGACCTGAATTCTCAAGAATAAGATACGTAGGTGGCCTATGTCAGCTTCGATCAACCCTTTAGATTTTTCTATATCACCCTAGCGTAGTCCTGAACTACGTTTGACCTGATTCCTGCTTCAACGGGATACATAGGCACCCCAACAGCTTGGTCATATCACCCCAGGAAATGGAAACTGGGGCAGAATTTTCGAGAAGGAATCTTGAAAATTTTGAAGAAGAAGATCATCTTTTGGCAAAAAGAATGGAGACCAATAAAGATTTTGGGAGAAAGCCTCGAATTCCCCATAAGATGAGATCGTCTCAAATAGTATCTAACTGGGACAGAAATTTTGAGGAGGGCCTCAAAATTTCCACTAATATTTTAGAGTGAATTCCAAATTTCCAGCACCATGAGGTCAATGCCAAACTTTTAAATCACCAGCTGCGACAGAGTCCAGATAGACTAAATCCCCAGCTATGTCAAGCTTCTGTAAAATTGTGCTATTTGGAGACCCTTCATTGGATGTCAGACATAGCCAGGTCCCAAGCAAGAGACGTTTGTTGAGCTAGCACATGACATGACTAACAGAGACCTTCTAAAAGTTTTTGCACAAGTTTTTTTAAGCTAAGTTTTTCAAAAAACCAAAACTATTTTGAAAATCTACACATATTTTTCTTCTTAACTAGTTTTGCCTTGCATCTATTTAAGCGGGGAATCAGTTCGGAAGTCCAAATACAATAGAGCATCCAAAAGATGGCAAGGAGCAAAACATAGATCTAGGGAGGTCAACGCGGAGTAGTTTCACCCAAAACTAACAATTTTTCTGTGGATACAGGGATCACCGCACATAAATAGGGTCTCTTTCAAAATCCCCTGAGCAAATCAAGAACCGCACCAAAAGCGTATAATGCTCAAGAACGGTATTCTTGGGCAGCTCCAAAGATGGGTTGAATAACTCATTCAGGATCAAGGGCCTCTTGATTTGTCTATCCGACTTCAAAAAGATGTGGATGTCAAACAAAAGCGTCTTATCCTTGTTATGAATATTTTATTCAAAACTTTTCCTAATAATAGCCGCTAGTAAAAAGCGACTCTGTGTCTACTAATTGTTTACCTTGAGCGTAGGTATACTCCAAGGAGTTGGCACAACAATGGAATGATCGAAAGGATCATCAAATAAGGAGAAGAGCAAAGATATCCTCCTCAGGATTCGCCGTAAGACGAAACAAATGTATCACATTTGTACGTACAAAAGCCAACAAGCTGAAAAATGAACTCAGGTGAATCTTCTCTTCAACACCGCCGAGAGGGCCATTCCAAGAGGGCCATTTTATGCGTTTGTATACCACTGCTGAGAGGGCCATGTCGAGAGGGACATTTCATTCTATCACATAACATACCAAGAGGGCCATTTCATCCGTTTTCATATCATTGCCGAGAGGGCTATGCCGAGAGGGCCATTTTATTCTATCACATAACATACTGAAAGGGCCATTTTGCCGAGAGGTCCATTTTATCCGTTTGCATACCATTGCCGAGAGCTCCATGTAAAAAGGGCCATTTTCATACCATCACATAACATGCCAAAAGGGCCATTGCATTCCATCGCATGTCATTGCCGAGAGGGCCATGACGAGAGGACCATTTCATCCCATGCATATCATTGCCAAAAGGGACATCATGCCATTCAGATAAGTCTCCATAATCGCTCACCATACACAGATGATAAGCTCTATCTTTGGAATATATTTTGGAGCACCCATATCTGTTGACCATGCGAAGATAACATAATCTGGCGTCAAGGATAGCTCAGTATTTTATATCTGTTGACCATGCAAAAGGCGATGTAGCCGGCGTTGAGGATATTTCAACACTTCATGTATCAGCATTAGGATGCATCAACATATCGAGGTTGAAGAAGTACATGATCCAAAAGGATGTCTTTAAGTCGTTATTCGGAGATGGATGACAAACTGGACTTCCCAAGAATTGACAATCTGAAGGTCATCTGTAAGTCACAATATTTGAGACCGGACAGTGTGTGAGATTTCCTGCGAGTTGATAGTCCATGGGTCATTCGTAAGTCGCAACGACATCCTAACCGGATAGTATGCAAGATCACCCAAAGATCGACAGTTTGAAGGTTCTTCATAAGCCACAACTAAATCCTTACAGGAGAATATGCGAGATTACCAAATTGTTATGTCTGAAGGTTCTCTATAAGTCGCGCCATATCCAGGATCGATTATGCACAGGATTACCCTAAGATAGACAATTTGAGAGATATATATTAGCCATATTATATCCAAGGTTTGATGATGTACAGGACTGCCCGAAAGCTAGAGATTCGAGGGATATCTATAAGCCATCCCTTATCCAAGGTCGGATAATATACACAATCACTCAAAATCTAGCAACTCAAGGGATATCTATAAGCCTCCTCATATCCAACATCGAATAATGTGCGAGATTACCCAAAGATTGACGATTTAAGGGATATCTATAAGTCGTATCGATACTAAGGATGCACAGGACTTGCCCGAGGTCATATACAAATCATACCGGTAACCGAGAAGGTTATCAAACAAAAGATCAAATGGTTGTAGGGCCCATTCTACCCAAAATATCATCGGTGGCCAAGAGAGTCACCCCATTTTGAAGAAAGAATCAATTGCTAAAAGTCCATCATATCCAACAAGTGAGATGGTTGTTGTACCTATACTGTTGTGGAAACTATTGTCTTCCAAAAGCAGGGTCAGGAAAGGACAACACTACTGATCAAAAATAATTCACACAAGAATATGGTAAAAGACTCTATCCCTCAGTGGATTATGGTTATCGCTAACAATTTTTGTTTGAGATGTTACCAAGAACATCCGAGAGGGTGAAAATCTCAAACCAAAACCACAGGTGCAGACGACTCCAAAAAGGACGCAGCACAACGTGGAACTTTTTCTTAGCAGCGAACTGGGACATAGTCCGAAGAGGAATATCAAACTCTTTGGATGCGAGCCAAAAGACACTTTCACCGCCATCAAACCACACCCCTATCAGAAGGCATGTGGGCATTTTTGAACTATTGGTTTTAGTTTCACTTTTAGGGTACTTCTAAACTCACACCGGAAGTAACTGTCCTTTTCCATCAAATTCGAGTGATAATACACCTAGAGCCTTGGAAATTATATCCCAATAAATTCTTACCTATGGATGTGAAGAGCTCCACATTCATGGTTAAGAGGTTACAAGCCTCTTTCCATATCTCGTTTTACTTGTCACTCATCCTGAGCCAAAGGTCGTTTTCAAAAAAAGACTACCTTTTCTACCGATTGAGTCGAACTACAAGCAATCTAATTTCTTGAATATTGGGATATATAGGATGGGTCATGTATTGAAAACTTGACTGCATTCCAAACTCCCCCCATATCATCTTATTCCCCAGCTTTTCGGCTTCACCAAAATTTAAAATCGGATAGTTTGTGAATTCTTTGAAAATCATGCTTAAAAATCAAGTTTTACGAACTACAAGTGGCCTGAATTCTCATGAAACCTGAGATATGTAGAAAACCCAATACCAGGGCTTAGCCATAACTCTTTGAAAATTCATACGAAACCTAACTGCTTTCGAGAGACGTGGTCGGACAAAATTAGGAACGTCAAACTCTCTTTGCCCAGGTTTACTTGCATTCACCCTACCCAAAGGGAGGGGGCAATTGTTGACACCTAATTTTTACCTTCCCCGACTAAATTTAATCCAGAGTTTCTTCGATTTCAAATAAAATTGAAATATTTATTTTATCTGGATAAATACTTTCTAAAATATTTATTTGAGTTAAATTTGTCATTTAAGTTATAAGTTATACATTTTTGTGTTCTTGTATACGAGATAATATAATTTTAGTCGCTTAAATGATTATTTTATCAAAAGTTAGATTTTTATAAGAAACCATCTTGAAAATTAATTCAAATGGTTGAATTTCGACTTAAACCTGTAAGTTGTTCCTAAAATAATTTATTTGAAAAATATTTATTTGATTTTATTAAACCAAGACGCTCGGGGTTAAATCATTTGTTAATTCGTATTGGATTTTGATTTAATTTATCCAAATTTATTAAATTTGGTCATAATTGAAATCAAATTGTCCATAATATAAATACAATTGGTTAAATTCCTACTCCTATTGGTATTTTATCAAATAGCCTAATCTCTACCCTTTAAATCCTAAAAACCGACCCGCCCCAGCCCAATCCAATTAAAACCATTAACCCACCTTCCTCATCCCTAAACACGACATAACAACAATAGCAAACAACCAACAACAATGGTCACAGCTCCATCAATTCCACAAATGACCCGCGAATCACCTAAAATGACGCCTTAGGCTACCTCAAAACTCCGAATACCGTAAAAAACTCCGTCAAATCCTCATAGGATTCTGTCAAAGGGACGATATTCACTCGAAGCTTCCAAAGGGAGTACACCTCACCCTCCCAATGTTCAAATTCATACCTTATAGGTACCGTGTTGTGCGATTTCTATTGGTTGGTGATGGGAATCGTTTTCCCCCTAGAATTACCTACGAATTTGGCCCTCTTTTGGTCCAAATTCATTCAATCTCAAGCTGAAAAATCTCATCCCTTATCCAAATTCGAATTTCAAATTCCCAATTCATTTTCCCAATTTTACCCCTCTAGTTTCCCCCCAAAACAGCCCCATATTTTTCTATAAATAGATAGTGAGGGTTAAGGGTTGAGGTGTGGATTTTTGGGGAAAAATTTGAGGATTTGGGAGGCGCATGCTTCTAATCCTACGTAACCAAAAATCCTAGAAGGAACACACTTGAAAAAAATCAATTTCGATAAAAAGTTAAAACTCCGACGAGTTGGAATTGATACTCCGGTGGTGAAAGTTCGTTGTCAAGGCTCGTAGTCTCAAGTTCGTTGCTCCGAAAAAGGTAAATAAATTTCATCTTTTATATTTCTTATTGCTCTCCGGGTTTGGAATGTGCGAGTGTGAAATTTTGTTGATGTTCTGAATTCTTGTTGTTATCGTGAGATTGTTTTGATAATAAAATTGGTTTAAAGGCTCCACCTTTCTCTTGATTCTTGTTGTATTAAGGTGTAAAAGATGTGACATTTGATGTTTGGGATGGGTTTTGTTTGAGCTTTAAGTGTTTTGATTATTGAATGTTTAAAGTTGACTTATCGAAATATGGTTTGTTGAAAAGTTTCAAACTTGGAAGAGTTTATGCAATGTTTGTCATTATTCTGAATTTGTGCCACTGTCTTAAGATCATAAGAGGTCTAAAGATGATTTTTTTTAATGTGTTTTGGGGTGTTTCTAGTGTATGGAAGGTAAAAATCAACTTGTAGTCTTATATTGTTCTTGTCGCTGCTTTTCTTTCCTCAAAATATCGTGCCTGAGCCACTACTGGACAATGAAAATCAATTGTCTTCTACTTTCTTTGTGGTGTATTGTGTGTCCTGGTGTCCGCCTAAAGCATCTAGGAAATGCGGTGGATTTGCATTCAGACATATCCCTTCTTATCAATAGCTAATTAATTATTTCAAATATGGATGGGTCAGCTACGACAGCTACTGTGATCCTTTGTTTTAATGTCCCTTTTTGCTCATCTCCCTTTTAAATTGATGAGTAAAAGGTCCAATTTTGAGTCGATTGAGAATTTTGACATATGCTCTATGGAAGGTTGTGTCTTAATACGATTTATTCGATTGTGGATGAAAAATTAACTGTTCCTCCTTCAGCATGTTTCAATTATATGATCACTAAATGCATGTTTATTAGATTCATGTTTGGATGAAGCAATAGGTGGCAAAACTTATTCAGTAATTGTTCTTTCATGCTATTAATTCCTATTGTTGTTTTCTTTTGCATATGACATTGGGACGAATCCATTGGACTCTACCTCCCCATATATCCTTGATGGGCCAAAGAGGCCCATATCATTTTCGAATCAAGCCTCAAGACCCAATACGGGTTCAAAATAGCGAATATCGAATGAGAAAGGGAAGCTAGTATACAAGGTTGAAGACGAAGTGGAAAAATTGAAATAGGCTAAAAGCCTATGAAAATTAAGGATTAAAGCCGGACAGGTCCAAACGGGTTCAAAACCCATTTTTCTCAACTTCGCTACTTTTATTTATTTATTTGTAATTCATGTTAGATTTATTTGTAAGTAATTAACTATTAAATTTGGTTAAATTGAAATAAGTCCCCTTCGAACTGACATTTTTGTTTTATCTTTTTATTTTTCGTTTTTGTCATTTATCACATAGTTTAATATCTTGGAAATTGTCCTCTTTATAAATAAACCTTTAAAATTAGAAATGGCATTTACTTTCAATCGTGTGTTAAATTGGCGTATTTGAGTTAAAAAGAGTTCTCCTCAAAATAAAAAGTCAATCTTTCTTGTAAAATCAAAAATTTTCATAATTAGTCAAAAATCTCATAACTTGTTTAAATTGATCTTTTTTCTTTGAAAATTTTCATTATTCAAAAATTGATATTTGTAGTAAAAATCACTTTCTTTCCTCTTTTTATGAAAATAATTGATTTTATCTTAATTCGATAAAGAAATCAAATTTATTTTTCTTATTAGGAGAATTTTTTCTTTAAATTAAATAAACTATTTTTCATCTGAATGGAAAAAGTGTCATGTTTGCAAATGAGTTTAAGATTTTACAAAGTTAGTCATATTTTCAAAATCGATCATTTTTACAAATCAGTCAAACTGTCTTTTAGTCAACCGTTTTCGCGGACGCTTCTTGAGTGCCTTCAAAACCTTCTCAAGGCGTTACCAGAATCCTTACCCATTTTCTCTAGTTTTAAAGATTTGTTTGTGTTTTCGAGTCTCTAAAACTCTTTATGTTTCTCTTGATATTTTCTATAAAATATCAAGTGGCGACTCTATATTTTCTTAAATTGTTTCAAAATTTTCTTTAAAGTTTTGAAATAGTTTGAGAAGTCAAAACCACTATTTTTTGAACCCTTCGAGACTAAAAAAGGGATAAAACAATATGCACATAGATAAAATAGGGAGAGTGCAAAAGAATATCCCACTACCTAGTAAAGCCGGTACAAATGCCACTAACCAAAAAAATAAGAGTACTAGTAATATCGATATACAATAGTCTCAAAATGATAGACTGTCCAAAAATAGGGGAAGGTGAGAGGATCAGCTCCGGCTCTGAAAGCTCACCCTATCTCTGAGACCTGTAAGCAGCTAGCTGGAATGTCAACAATGTTGGCTAGTACTCAGATTTGCACCAGAAAAGATGTAGAAGCATAGCATGAGTACCAAAACAACGGGTACTCAGTAGACATCATCGACCGACTGAGCCTAATCATAATAAAAGTATAATAAAATGGGAGGATGTAAAATAAGTCCAGGGAGAGGGGAAAACCTGAGAACATGCTCTGAGATAGGTCAATAAATAAAGAAACACCCAATGCCGAAATTAAAGTAGCAACTACAACCCAACTTGGCCCCCATAAGCCTAGAGGGTACAAACAAGAGAAGACTAATCCAAACAAACCCCAATAAGCTAGATGGATATAGTCAAGGAATAAAACATTACCATACTTATGAACCCTTCTGCACAACAACTCACCAGACTCGAACCGGTGCTATAACACCATGAAATAACTCTTAAACACCGGACTTGAACCGGATTTCCCTCCTCATAACTCACCACAAGTGTTGGACTCGAACCAATAAGTTAGTACCATAAATAGATAGAGTATACCGGACTCGAACCGGTCTTTAAATGCCATAAATCAATAGAATATGTCGGACTCGAACTGGTTTTAAACGCCATAAATCAAGATCATTAACCTAGTCCCGAACTAGGTATATGCTATGTAGTCTAAGGCTCAAGATTAAGAATAATGTCGCAAAATAAGGCCTCTTAAGTCTACAAGGTGCTAAGAGTGATATCCCAACCATAAAGCATTAATTTACCTAATGGAAGGGTAAATAGGTCGATTCTACCTTCGAAACGGCCCTCAAATCGGCCAAATAACCCAACTTTTAACAACTAAGCAACCAACCATAAATTCCAACCCCAAACTAGCATAATATCATTCTAATACCATAATTGAACTCAATCTATAAGTAGGGTAAGCCTAAACTACCTGGACGCCGAAGATAGCTCGATAAAGTCTGCTAAAGTAGGGCCTTTCAATTTCGAGAAGCTTCCGCATGATGCCACGCTATCAAAATAACAATCTACTCATCAATATGAGAACAAAAATACCCATATTGCATATAAATGCATCGGGTCCAAAATCGAGCCAAAAATCCCATGTGGGGCCTGCTTACTGAATCACAAATTTAAAACCATCAAAACGTCCCTCAAGGTTCAAGGGTCATTTACCCTA
Organism: Capsicum rhomboideum; assembly: GCA_031232105.1. Classification (NCBI taxonomy): domain Eukaryota; kingdom Viridiplantae; phylum Streptophyta; class Magnoliopsida; order Solanales; family Solanaceae; genus Capsicum; species Capsicum rhomboideum. The sequence goes on along the minus strand of CP124708.1, from coordinate 52,168,024 downwards.
AAAAATAGATAAATTTTGAGTACAATAATATTCAAAATCAACCCATCAATGAACTAGGGTTAAAACTTTAAAACGGGGAAATTGCCGATAAATTAAAGAAAACTTACGATAATATTAATGAGGAAACGTTCCCACGCACTCTCCAACTCACCCCGAACACCCACGTGTCGACCCTCTCACTCTCTTAGCTCTCTAGAGCATTTAATGGTGTTTGAGACTTGTGGAAAATGAAGAAATCGGGTTTTGGCATGTATTTATACTGCCAGGGGTCCCTTCTTCGCGAACGCGGGGATCTCACCGCGAACGCGACCTGAACCAGAAGGACCCTTCACAAATGCGATGGTATAAAGCCTTGGCCATCGAAAACATGGCCAAGACCTCGCAAACGCGAAGGCCATTCTTGGCCTGCACCAGCTGATGCTGCATCAGCTAAACTCGGCAAATGCTAAGTTTTCGATCGGACCCTCGAGATTCATTCAGAATCCCATGAAAGCAAATGAACTATGCTACCCTATAAAATTTGACATTCCAGACTCAATGGTGAAATCAAAATTACCATTCGGTTCATTTTGCTGAAATGTGGGTCCCATACCTAAATGGCCGTTTTAGTTAATTTTTACTCAATAGCCCAAAATGAGTTCGAATGCCTCGAGACCCGAACCAAAGGTCCCCCAACCTAAAATCAACATTTCAGATCTTATGGAATTGTCAAAATTAGCATATAAGACCATCTACCTATTGTTTAGGCCCAGTAGCCAAATTTGAAAAGTGTCAACTTCACAACAGTGAATTGGCTCTTAAAACCAAATGAATTGCTCGGTAACCAAACTATCAGCTCCAGAAAGTCATAAATGACTTGGGGAAGCTATGGTAAAGCTCTAAATGCCAAAATATTATGGAAATATAGAAATTGACGTAGAGGGTCTTTACAATATCCATTACTAAAAAAACTTTCATCCGCGAAAGTAAAAGATAAAGATGTACCAGAAGGCTTAAACAGGTGGGGATACTGGGTACGCATTTCACTCTCGATCTCCCAAGTACCCTCCTTAACTGGACGGTTCCTTTACTTGACCTTAACCATTAGAATCTCTCTGGAGCGCAATCGCCTAACATCCCTGGCTAAAATGAGGATTGGCTCCTCTACGAATGTCAACCTCTCGTACAACTGAACCGAGTCCCATAAAAGAACGTGAGACTCATCCGTGATGTAACGCCGCAACATAGAGATATGGAAAACTGGATGAACAACTGAGAAATCTGGGCGCAAGGCCAATTCATAAGCTACCTCTCCAACTGTCCCAAGTATCTCAAATGGACTAATATACCTGGGGTTGAGCTTATACTTCCTCCCTACCTCATCACGCCCTTCATGGGCGATACACATAGGAAAACTCGATAACCAACTTTAAATCTCAAGGCACGAAGTCTACGATCAACATAACTCTTTTGCCTATTCTGAGCTGCCCTCAACCTATCTTGAATCACCTGCACCCTATCCAAGGACTCACGAAGCAAGTCAGTGCTATGGGGGCTAATCTCTAATGTCTCAAACCAACCTATCAGTGATCGACAATGCCTACTATATAGTGCCTCAAATGGTGCCATCTCAATGCTCTAATGATAGCTATAATTATAAGTGAACTCTGCAAAAGCTTAGTGCTGCTCCCACTGACCTCCAAAGTCCATCACGCACGCACAGAGCATATCCTCAAGAACTTGAATGATCCGCTTGGACTGACCATCGGTCTGAGGATGGAATACGGTGCTAAGATTGATCTAAGTACCCAACTCCTCCTGATAGGTCCTCCAGATGCTAGAGGTAAACACTGAGCCTCTATCAGAAATAATGGATACAGGTACTCCATGAAGGCGAACTATCTCTCGAATATAGATACGGGCTAACCTCTCTGCACTGAAGGAGATTTGAATCGGGATAAAATGAGCTGACTTGGTTAACCAATCCACGATGACCGAAATACTGTCAGAACCACGTGAAGAATGAGGTAAATCGGTCATGAGGTCTATAGTAATCCGCTCCCACTTCCACTCAAGAATGGGTAGCCTTTGCAGCAATCCACCTGGTCGCTGATGCTCAGCCTTTACCTCCTGACAACAAAGGCAATGAGCTACAAAGTTTGCAACATCTCTCTTCATGCCACTCCACCAGTAATGCTGCCTCAAATCTCTATACATCTTTGTTGTCCCAGGGTGAATAAAATATCTGGAGTTATGAGCCTCTCACAGTATCAACTGAATCAAGTCTCTAACCCTCAGAACACAGATGCAACCATCAAACCTCATAATACCCTCTGGATCTAGGGTAGCCTGATTGGACTCACCCCTCGCCACCAGATCACGAATGTCACAAAAGCTACTATCCTCAAACTGGCGACTCTGAATCTGCTCAAATAAGGTAGACCTAGCCTCAACACTTGCAAGGATCCTCCTGGAGTTCAAAATATCGAGCCGAACCAACAATTTGTCTAAGAACTGAACGTCCAAAGCCAATGGCCACTCTGAAGCTGAAATAGAAGCCAAACTACCCATGCTCACTGCCTTCCAGCTCAAGGCATCAGCTACCACGTTTGCCTTGCCCGAATGATATAGGATAGAGATATCATAGTCCTTCAGCAACTCAATCCACCTATGCTGCTTAGAATTAATCTATCTCTGAGTCATAAGGTTCTAAAGACTACGATGGTCGGTGTAGATCTCACAATGAACACCATACAAGTAGTGCCTCCAAATCTTAAGCGCAAAAACCACCGTTGCCAGCTCCAAATCATGAGTGGGTTAGTTGCACTCATGACTCTTAAGTTGCCAAGACATATAAGCAATAACACAGCCCTACTGCATCAGAACAAAGGAAATAAAGAAACAAGATAAACAAATATAAAAGGGATAGAAAGGTAGACACAAAAGTGGAATCAAAGGCAACCAATTCTATAAAAAGAAGAGACCTCCTTCAAATATCCAAATAAGCACCTAAACCTATGAGAAAGACCTCAAGGGAATTAGATTCCCAAGCAACCCTTCTTTCTAAACTTGAAACAATCAAAAGCTTCAACAAGCTCTCAAACTCTCAAAAGAGTATTTAATATTCAACATTCATCAAGATAATCTACCCTAAAATGAGCTATTCTCCCTTATTTATAGCCTACACTAATAATTACAAAAATACCCTTAATGAAATAAGGGTCTTCTTTAGCATGAGGCTTGGATATCAAGAATAGTCACTTTACGTCTATAGCCTTTTTCTTCCCTTTTTGCCTTTCTTTCTTGTACTTCCACTTTAGCATATTCTCGAGCTTTAACTCTTTATTCCATGATAATGATGAGGATCGGCTTGCACCATTCTCCCTTTCTTGAAAAGGATTCGTCCTCGAATCCAAACCTAGCAAAACCATAAGGAAGACAAACAAGAACAAGGGCCTCATAGCATGAGGATTAGCACAAGGGTTAATAAATTCACCAACATGCCAAGGATGCACAAACTTGTTATATAACCAAACATCAACTTGTCTCATGAAGAAGAAATCTTCACATGTAGCACAAAGTACTTGGCTAGTCCAAGGATCAATAATTAAAGATATCATCAAGGAACCAATAGGTTTGAAACACCAACTAGGTATGCACACATTGGTTCTATACACAAAGCACAAATGATCTTCTATTTCAAGACAAAACCATTTTTGAGATAGATCCATAGCCAACTCCCACACATGCAAAGTGTCACCGGGGTCAAAAGGAAAGATTACCCATGCATCTTGATCAAGAAAACAACCATTTTCCCCAAATAAACTCCTATCAATATACGACGCACCCTCCCCACAAGAATGAACATCATCATATGCAAATAGATAGTAAAGAAAGGTATCATGCAAAACAACTTCATCTAAGGTGTCCTCACGTGTAAGATCACTAGAAGACTCAAGAATATCAAGTATACTATCAAGAATTGGAACACTCAAAGAAGAAGTAGCAATTGATGAACACACATCACCTTCCTTCTCAACATCCCATAGTGGGTTATCATACAAAGTATAGCTCTCATGAATAGCTACATTACAATCACTCTTCACACCACTAGGCACCAAACTAGGAGGGATCTCATCATCATCAAACAAGATATTATACTTAAAGTGAGAAGAATCAATGAAAGATGGAGAATTAAAGCATGTAATCTCATTCTCAAAAAGACAAATGTCATCTTTTAAGGCAGTTTCAAGCACATGAGTTCTATGAGCAAAACAAGCAATAGGATCTTCAATAAAAGATATGCTCAAAGAGTCACTCCTACTCAATTGATCAACTTCATCAATATTACCACTAACTTGACGCTCAATAAGAACATCACAAGATCCCTCAAGTAGTGTACTACACGCAAAAGCTAGTTGATCAATACCAATATCACTTGATAATGAACTATCATTCAAAACACATGTATCAACACTAGGTGGACACAAATTGATCTTACTAGAAGAATCAATTCGGTTATCAATAGGATCAACTAGTGTATCCACATTCTCAACAAGCACATTATCAAAACATGGCAAAGAATCACATGACAATGTACTATCATTCAAGTCACAAGTGTCAACACTAGGTGGACACAAATCGATTTCACAAGAAGAATCAATTCGGTCATCAATAAGATCAACTAGTGTATAAACACTCTCAACATAGATGTTATCACTATGTGGCAAAGAATTATTAAGTGCACATAAAGGCAAGCTATCACTCACACTTTGTTCATTTGAAAATTCAAAAGTGTCAAGTTTAGCTATTTTACCTTGAAGCTCACAAGAAAGGTCTTCTTTACCTTGGGATGAGAATCCCCTCAATGCATTGGTACACTCTTCAAGTCCGTGATGAGGATTAGGAAAAACTGGTGGAAAGATAAGTTGCAATCGATTAATTCGAGTACTCAACCGATACAACCGTCCTTCCATTCTGGTAGAGAGAGTGGTGAACAAGTTTAACAATTCACCCAAAGTTGGTTCCCCGATAGGAACTTGGTTTTTCTTTTCATGACCTTCCATTGTTACCTATTTAAGACACTCAACCAAAGCAAGCAAACATGTTAGGTTAGTTAAAATAGACTCACAATCACTCAAGAATCGCACCTTTATTTTGTCTCACAAATTGCTTCGGCCAATGATTGCATCTTGTTTAGTCCAATGAGTTGCAAGGGTCCAATCTCTACTTGAGATCAAGAATGGATTCTTGTTGACTCGAGAAAGAAAGTGCAAAAGCTAAGGACGAGAACCAAGAAGTTTTCAAGAGAAAATAAAGAAGAAAAGCTAAAAGAAAGTAGCACAAAAAAAAACGGACTCAAAGAAAACTAAGCAACAAAAGTAGAAAAATTACTTGTTGCTTAATTTGATGAATCAAAGAAATGATTTGATGTTTAAAACTAGTTAACAAGTGATTAAAGATGTTAATTACTTGTTAAATAGTTGAGGGATCGAAAGAGAAAGAGAACAAAAAAAGAAACACGAAATTTGGACACTTAGAAAATTTTTTAGGTCCAAAAAACTTTAGGACCCCCCAAAAAAACTAAGTGTCAAAAAGCTGCATTTTCAGCTCTCTGAAACTGTCCCACACGCGCTGCTGACGTGGCATGATGACGTGGCAATTTTTTTTTTTTTTTTTTTTTTTTTTTTTTTTTTTTTTTCCACCAATGGACCTACAAACACTTTGACCAACTTTGACCTCAAAATTTTTGGATCAAAGTGTACTTTTTCTACCTTCTTCTTCAAGAACAATATGAAGATGCTCAAGAACACAAGAAAAAACTTCAATCTTCAAATGCTCATAACTTCTTCGTTTTTGCTCTAAATTTAATGAAATTTTCGCCCACGTGTTCCTTTCAATGCCACAAATAAACCCCACTAATTTTTAGCTTTCAAAATCAAGCCAAAAATAAACCCACTTTTCAAAATCCACAAAGTTTCAAAAGCTCAAAACTCTTTAATGGTATCTTCAATTCTACAACTCCGAATTGAACGAAATTTGAGATCTAGACTCACAAGATACTAGGAAATCAAGATCTAGTATCAAAAACAACAAATCAAAACAAAAAAAATTCGGTTTTTTTTTTTTTTTTTTTTTTTTTTGATTTTCAAGATAACAATCCCAAGATTGATTTTGTTGGAACAAAATCAAACCTCGCTTTGATACCAAATGATACAAGAAACAAAGAGGAGAAGCTAAGAAGAACAAAGGAAATAAAGAAACAAGATAAACAAATATAAAAGGGATAGAAAGGTAGACACAAAAGTGGAATCAAAGGCAACCAATTCTATAAAAAGAAGAGACCTCCTTCAAATATCCAAATAAGCACCTAAACCTATGAGAAAGACCTCAAGGGAATTAGATTCCCAAGCAACCCTTCTTTCTAAACTTGAAACAATCAAAAGCTTCAACAAGCTCTCAAACTCTCAAAAGAGTATTTAATATTCAACATTCATCAAGATAATCTACCCTAAAATGAGCTATTCTCCCTTATTTATAGCCTACACTAATAATTACAAAAATACCCTTAATGAAATAAGGGTCTTCTTTAGCATGAGGCTTGGATATCAAGAATAGTCACTTTACGTCTATAGCCTTTTTCTTCCCTTTTTGCCTTTCTTTCTTGTACTTCCACTTTAGCATATTCTCGAGCTTTAACTCTTTATTCCATGATAATGATGAGGATCGGCTTGCACCAAGAAGCATCACAATAAACTGTAAACCCCTCTCCCTCAACAGGAAGGGTCAATATCAAAACTGAAGTGAGTAAGCTCTTGAGCCTCAGAAAGCTCAACTCACAATCCTCAAACCACTGAAATGGAACTTCCTTCCTAGTCAGTCTGGTCATAGGCGATAAGATAGAAGCAAAACCCTCAACAAATCATCGGTAGTAACCCACCAAACCAATAAAGCTACAAACTTCAGTAGGAGATGTAGGTTTGGCCCAATCTTCGTTGGATCCACCATAATCCTATCCTTAGACACCACGTGCCTAGGAATGTAACAGAATTGAGCCAAAGCTCACACTTTAAGAATTTGGCATAATGCCTATGATCTCTCAAAGTCTGGAGGACAATCCTCAAATGCTGCTCGTGTTCCTCCCCGCTCCTTGAATATACAAGAATGTCATCAATGAAAACACTAACAAAGGAGTCCAAATAGGGACTGAAAACTCGATTCATCAAATCCATAAACGCCGCTGGGGTATTGGTCAACCTAAAAGACATCACCAAGAACTCATAATAGCCGTATCGAGTCCTGAAGGCTGTCTTAGGGATGTCCTTATCTCGAATCCTCAACTGATGGTAACCCGATCTCAAGTCAATTTTAGAGAACACTGTCGCACCCTGAAGCTGGTCAAATAAATCATCAATGCGAAGCATAGGATACTTATTCTTCACTGTAACCTTATTTAGATGCCTATAGTCAATACAAATACTCATAGAGCCATCTTTTTTATTCACGAACAAGACAGGAGCACCCAAAGGCGATACACTAGGCCGAATAAAACCCTTACCCAAAAGATTCTGAAGCTGAAAATTCAAATCCTTAAGCTCTACAGGAGCCATATGGTAAGGTGCCATAGAAATAGGTCGGGTGCCTGGCTCAAGATCAATAGCAAACTCAATGTCACGCTCAGGAGAAAAGCCAGAAAGGTTGGTAGGTAAAACATCGGTGAACTCAAGGACAATAGAAATAAAATCAAGTGAAGGACTCTTAGTACTAACATCACAAATATAAGCGAGATAAGACTCGCAACCCCTCGACACCAATCTCCTAGCCCAAACATAAGAAATAATCTCCGTCGGTGCACAGATAAAAGAACCCTACCACACAACTGGGGGTATGCCAGGCATGGCTCAGGTAATGGTCTTGGCAAAGCAATCCAAGACTGCATGATAAGGGGATAACCAGTCCATGCCCAGAATCACATCAAAGTCCACCATATCTAATACAATAAGATCGGCTCGAGTATCAAACCCTTGAATAATCACCATACATGATCTATAAATCCAATCCACTACTAAAGAATCACCCACAGGAGTAGATACACATAATGGTACAGATAAAGGCTCCCAAGACTACTCTAATCGTGGTGCATAATAAGTAGAAATATTCGAATGAGTGGATCTCGGATCAAATAAAGCGACAACCGATCGACAACACACTGAAATCATACCTATAATAGCAGCATCCAAAGACTCTGCCTCCAATCTACTAGGTACAACATATAAATGACCTCGACCGTCGCCTGGCTAGGTGTCTGACCTACCACCCATCCTACCTGCCCGAGAACTTCCTCGAGAACTATGGGGACCACCCCTGTGACCCTAAACACCACCTCTAACTGGAGGCGACACTGATCTGATCTTCTGAATACTCTGCACTGCAGGATAAATCATCCCACACTGGGGAAACTCTCTGGAGAAATGGCCAAACACTCCATAAGAATAACAAAGCCCCAGAATACCACTTGGTTAAGAAGATTCGACTGACTCGGAATAGCCACCACGGCAAGAAGATCCAGAAGGTGCACCACTCGAAGACTAGCAACTGCTATGGCCGTAAGAATAACTAAAACAGGACTGCTCTCCGTCAGAAATCTAAAGTGATGCCTAAAAAGGCCTACTGGACTGATCTTAGTGCTGATATGACTGATGTGAAGGGTACCTACCCTGAGAACCTCTGCCTCTGAACTGTGACCCTCTATGGTTCCCAATGAAACTACCCTGTTGCCGCGGTCTCTTATTGCTGCCCCCTTGGGCCCCTCGATGCATCTCCTCCATAGTCTGAGAATGATCAGAAATCTCAATGAAAGACCTACCAGTAGTAACCAAACTCTGAGTAGCCATGCAAAGAGAAAGTCTCAGTCCCCTAACATAACACTGAATCCTCACATACTCGATAGGCAGGATTGCCGTAGCATATCTGGACAACTCATGAAATCATGCTTCATACTCGAGAACTGTCATAGAACCCTGTTGTAACCTTGTGAACTGATCTCTCAAGTGCTCACAAAGACTGTTGGGCATATACTTCCCTAAGAAAATCTCGGAGAATTGAGTCCATGTCAAAGGGGAAGATCCAACTGGTTTAGGATAAAGAAAACCACTCCACCAATGTCTAGTAGTAAAGTCCAACTGAAAAGTAGAGTAATCGACCCCATGAGTCTCAACTAGGCCTAAATTATGGAGCCTAACCTCTCAAACAACCAGGAACTCAAACGCATCCTCGCTTGGAGACCCTATAAACCTCAGAGGAGTCAATCTAAAAAATCTACCCAAAATTTTCTACTCCTCAACAGTCATAGTAGGCTGGGCGACTATTGGCTGAGCAGCTACTGGCGCTGGGGGAACCTGAACTCTGGGTGCCACAGCTACAGGCTGCGGCCCTACATCCATACCACTTTGCTCTGCAGACTGTGCACCACCAACTATCCCCAATAACTGGATCAAGGTATCTCTAACCAATGACTAAGAAATAAACCTCGGTGGAGCCTAGGTTGCCCTCTGGCCCTACAATGGCTGGGGTGGCTGAACTTGTTGAACAACCTCTGCCTCTAGAGCAATAACTGGATCTGGCGAAGGCTCTCTATCTAGCCTCCTTATTGGGGCTGCAGCTCCACCCTTGCCGCGACCTATAGGTTGGCCACGACCTCTAACAGGTGCCTTAGCAGCAGGCTCAGAGTCACCATCACCCATCGTCGTAGCTTGTGTCCTAGCCATCTGCGAAAGACTGAAATAATAAAAACCTTAGAAACAAACACAGACTCAGAACACGAAATGAATGAAGAAAGTGAAGTCATCCTAAGAATTCCCTGTAGGCTCCCGAAGATAAGATACGGACGTCATCATTCTAATCCGCGGGACTCTACTAGACACTTTCTCTTATACCAACAATACCAGCAAACCTAGGCTCTAATACCAATTTGTCACGACCCAATTTCTGAGTCATGATGACACCTACTATATCCTACCAGTAGGTAATCCAAATCGTTGCCCGAACCTACAAGTAATGGGCTAAATGGCGAAAGATAAAGGAATTACCAGAAAATAACACACACATAGATAAAATAGGGAGGGAGCAAAAGAATATCCCACAACTAGTAAGGCCGGTACAAGAGCCACTAACCAAAATAATAAGAGTACTAGTAATATCGATATACAATAGTCTCAAAATGAAAGATTATCAAAAAATAGGGGAAGGAGAGGGGATCAACTCCAGCTCTGAAAGCTCACCCTATCTCTGAGACCTGTAAGCAGCTAGCTGGAATGTCAACAATGTTGGCTAGTACTCAAATTTGCACCAGAAAAGATGCAAAAGCATAGTATGAGTACCAAAACAACGGGTACTCAGTAGACATTATCGATCGACTGAGCCTAATCATAATAAAAGTATAATAAAATGGGAGGATGTAAAATAAGTCCAGGGAGAGGGGAAAACCTGAGAACATGCTCTGAGATAGGTAAATAAATAAAGAAACACCCAATGCCAAAATTAAAGTAGCTACTACAACCCAACTTGGCCCCCATAAGCCTAGAGGGTACAAACAAGAGAAAACTAATCCAAACAAACCCCCATATGCCCGATGGATGCAATCAAGGAATAAACCATTAACATACTTATGAAAACTTTCATACCACAACTCAGCGGACTCGAACCGGTACCATAATACCATGAAATAACTCATAAACACCGGACTTGAACAGAATTTCCCTCCTCATAACTCACCACAAGTACCGGACTCGAACCGGTAAGTTAGTGCCATAAATAGATAGAGTATGCCAGACTCAAAATTTTCTTTAAATGCTATAAATCAATAGAATATGCCGGACTCGAACCGGTCTTTAACCGCCATAAATCAAGATCATTAACCTAGCCCCGAACTAGGTATATGCTATGTAGTCTAAGGCTCAAGATTAAGGATAATGTCATGAAAGAAGGCCTCCTAAGTCTAAAAGGATCTAAGAGCAATATCCCAACCCCAAAGCATCAATTTACCTAAGGGATGGGTAAATAGGTCGATTCTACCTCCGAAACGACCCTCAAATCGGCCAAATAACCCAACTTTTAATAAATAACCAACCAACCATAAATTCTAACCCCAAAATAGCATAATATCATACTAATACCATAATTAATCTCAATCTATAAGTAGGGTAAGCCTAGCTTACCTGGACGCCGAAGAAAGCTCGATAAAGTCTGCTAAAGTGGGGCCTTTCCCTTTCGAGAAGCCTTCGCATGATGTCACACAATCAAAATAACAATCTACTCATCAATATGAGAATAACAATACCCATATTTTATATAAATGCATCGGGTCCAAAATCGAGCTGAAAATCCTATGTGGGGCCCGCTTACGGAATCACAAATTTAAAACTGTCAAAACATCCCTCAAGGATTAAGGGTCATTTACCCTCAACAATGGATAAATTTAGAGCACAATAACATTCAAAATTAACCCATCAATGAACTAGGGTTAAAACTTTAAAATGGGGAAATTACCGATAAATTAAAGAAAACTTATGATAATATTGATGAGGAAACGTTCCCACGCACTCTCAAACTCACCCCGAACACCCACGTAAGGACCCTTTCACTCTCTTAGCCCTCTAGAGTATTTAATGGTGTTTGGGACTTGTGAAAAATGAAGAAATTGGGTTTTGGCATGTATTTATACTGTTAGGGGTCCTGTCTTTGCGAACGCGGGGACCCCACCAAGAATGTGACCTGGACCAAAAGGACCCTTCGTAAAGGCGAAGGCTGGCTCGTGAATGCGAAGTTATAAAAGCTTGGCCTTCGCAAATGCGGCCAAGTCCTCGCAAACGCGAAGACCATTCTTAGCCTGCACCAGCTTATGGTAGCATAATGAATTATGCTACCCTATAAAATTTGACATTTGAATTCACGTAATGACCCCGTAAAATCCCGTTGCATTCATTTGCATGTCTTCGCGTGAATGCAAATGAATTATGCTACCCTATAATGTCAAATGTTAGGGGTCCTGTCATTGCGAACGAGATTTGTTTGGAATCCCGTGAATGCAAATGAATTATGCTACCCTATAAAATTTGACATTTCAAACTCAACGACGAAATAAAAATTACCATCCAGGATCGTTTCGAGGAAATATGGGTCCCACACCCAAATGGTCGTTTTAGTCAATTTTTACTCAATAGCCCAAAATGAGTTCGGAAGCTTCGAGACCCAAACAAAAGGTCCCCTTAACGTAAAATAAATGTTATGAATCTGATGGAACCGTCAGAATTGGCGTACCATACCGTCTACCTGATGTTTAATCCCAGTAGCCAAATTTGAAAAACGTCGACTTCAAAACAGGGAATTGGCTCTAAAAACCAAATGAACTGCCCGGTAACTAAACTGTCAGCTCCAGCAAGTCATAAATGACTTGGGGCAGCTATAGGAAAACTCTAAACGCCAAAATAATGTGGAAATGCAGAAAATAATGTAGAAGGTCATTACAGGGGTTTAGAGATTAAAAAGGGAAAGAAAAGGAGTGTTAATCTTAGTTGTGAGATTAAAAAGGGAAAGAAAAGGAGTGTTAATCTTAGCTGTTGCATCAATTTTGATCAATGATTGGGATTTAAAATTGTAGGATGGGTCGAATCCGATTTAAAATTGGGTCAGGAGTTGGGTATGTTTAAAATTGATGAGGATTTTAGTTTTGGGTCAAATTAAAATCAATTTAGGCTAAAATTTACATAAATTGGGGTAGAATTGGGCTAAAAATCAAATAAAATGGGGAAGTTAAATCGAATTAGGCTGCTATTGACGTATAAAAAATTAATGACACGTAATATATTATTTTAAAATAATAATAATTTGAAATAAATTAGGTACCTATAAATTATGAATGTAAATTTTAAGAAACACTATAATAATATTAATAATAATACACCACAGATTATGCATTTGCAAATCATGAATATGGATTTAAAATACATGCATAAATAATTTAGTAATATGATTATGTAATATACTATCTTTAAATTAATAAATTATATGTATACTATATGAAATTGGCTATAATAATTAAATAAAGTAAAATAAAAATATACATTAAATATTTTAAAATTTGGAATGTAAAATGTCAATGTTTATTTAATACTAAAATAATAAGTAACGAAATACTAATATTCAAAACTAATTATTTTATTGTAAAATAGCAGCTTGGGAGGAATATCGGGAGGTCAAAATTGGGTGTCAACACCTGGATAGTTGCCTGCAGTTATATTCTTGCTTACATGTTATTTATGCTTGCATTATCTTTGGAGCTTAGTCGGTCGATGCCTACTGAGTACCACTTGTTTGGTACTCATACTACACTTCTGCAGCCTGTAGATCATAGTACGACTTCTAGTCGTTGATGTGTGCATCGTGCGAAGTAGCTATGGATCAAAGATTTAGGGTGAGCTCCTAACGTTCAGAGTATTCCTTCTCTCCTTTTTATTGATTAGACTGATCTCTATTTTGTGTTTCAGAGATGGCTTGTACTTGTATTTATTCTGTATTTCACTTTGTACTCCCATTGTATTAGAAGCTCTTGTACTGACTTCACCAGGTCTTGGGGTTGTAAGCTATATATTAGTCTCTTTATTATATTCTTTTCCGCTGCCTACTGGTGGGTTAGAGTAGGTGCCATCATGATCTGAGAAATTGGGTCATGACAAATTGCTATCAGAGCATAGGTTTACCGGCATGTTGGTACAAGAGTTAAGTGTCTAGTAGAGTCCTGCAGATCGGTACAGAGACGTCTGTATCCTATCTTCAGGAGGCTACAGGGCACCTTTAAGAAATTCTATACCTTTATTCTTTGTCGTGTGTTCGTACTTCTATGAACCTCTAGTACTTCTTTTGACTCCACTCTTTCCCAGAGGGATCATACGAGGTTGTAGATAGATGTGGATGGGACTTATACGTGCTTTGCCAGAGTTTTGGCTCAGTGTTGGACTAGGGAGTTAGAGATTAAAATTAAGGACTGCCAACATCAGCCAGTGATGATACCTGATACATCAAGTGATTCTCAGGCCAGAGTTTGGTTTGTTGGCATTTGGTAGGGATCTTTATCAGTTTTAGAGTATAATATTAGGTTTCTCAAATGGGTCAATCAGACATCTATGCAATATTTTACAGAGCATGAGATGGTGCAGAGAAAGAATGTATTGAGATATATAAAGGTGGTGGTAAGAGGCCATGTCGGCAGTACAGTGTTAGTGGTATTCCGTCTGGAGGTTGGAATCCTTCCAGTAGAGGTCAGCATTATTTGCAACCTATCAGGTCTGTAAGAGTAGCACCTCCGCTTATGGGTAGCTCTCAGGTAGATTGTGGTGGTCTCAGTGGTCAGAATTCTGGTCAAATATTATGGGGTATTTGGTCTAGGTCTTCAGGTTGTGCCAGCCGTTTAGGGTCAGTAGTGCAGTACATCAAAGAGTCCCAGGGGCATGTTTTGATTGTGGCGAGATTGATCATTGGTCTAGGGGGTTCCCTAAGAGTGAGTTGGTTAGCCAGTTACGGATAGCTTATGTTTCTCACCAAGTTAGAGCTTCAGGGGTTTGTTATGACTGCAGAAAGATCGATCACTGGTCCAGAGAGTATCCCCAGTGAGGGACTATTGAGCAATTAATGCAGCCAGATCATTCTCTTAGTATTATGGCACCTTCGTCTAGAGAAAATGTCCTTAGTATTTCAATTGATAGCTTAGATGCTCAGTCCAAGTTCGGACGTGTTTAGATTCATACTTCTTTTAGTAGGACAGGACCATGACTTCAGATTCCATCATATAGGTACAATTTTGATTTGCTACCTTTTAGATTCTATTTGAATTATGTTGGGGTCTTCATACGCATCGGTGGTTACATGCTTTGATATTATTATGTTGTTCATTGTATGCCTTCGTGTAGACTTGATGCATATGTGACTACCCCTATAGATATTTTATTTTAGTAGTTGATTGAGTGGATCAATGTGGTATTTCCTTGGGGGTGTAGTATTTGGGTTAAAGTTCCTTTTCTTGGCATTTTGGCCTTGTGGTGATCTTAGAGTTGTACTGGTTGCATTTATCATTTTCGTACCACTTGTAGTTTATACTATTTTTATTAGGGTTGTTGTTTTAACTTTGATTGATTTTTACGTGATAGATAGCTAGACTAGATTTATCTAGTTAGAATCCCCTTTCTTTCAATTCTTATTCGTCGACTTAGATGGATAACTCAGTTGGTTGGTTCTCTCTCTTTTACTGAGGTGAGGTTGGTCATTTTCCTTCTCTGTTGGTGAATTTAGATTGATATTAATAGGGAGTGAAGAAAGGTTCGGCCTTTCACGAGTTGTCAAGATTCTAGAATTGTCTATCCTTCTCTATAACCGTTCCTGAGGTTGGTATATTTGAAATTTATTCCACTGATTTAGATAGTTCATTGCCCTGTAGTGGTCTTGATCTTGATATTGATAGTGAGTTGGGTACTCCATTCTTCCTGCAATGTGGTTCATGGGTTAGCCGAGTTAAAGTTGATGTAAATTGATAATTTTAGAAATTTCTCATCTCAGTACTTGTTCGGCCTAATATGACTTCGTGGGATGATTCTACTTGATGGTATATGTCATGCATTAGTTTTTGGTAACCAAAGTGGGTGTCGTTTGAGAGTGAGTATTCATCGCCATAGATTGAGTATTGGTTTGACCAAATTCAGGCTAATGTAGTATCTCTCCAAGTTGCTCGAGTTTTGGCTATCACTGGTACTGTTTGCAGCCTTGGTGAGTTCTTGGTTATGCCTTGTTACATTATACCCTTCAGTAGATGTGGAGTTGATTGCTTATGTCTTCAGCTGGTGGTTTTCCTCCGTTGTGATTATGTTCTTCGGCGATATTTCAGTTTCAACCATTGTAGGGATCGTTATGTAGATGCATGATTTTTGATAGTGAGATTGATTTGAGTATTTGATCATAGTGAAGACTTGTGGGCTTCAGTTTTGGATTTGACTCCTTTAAATAGCGGCTTGAATGTTATGAGATATTTTAGCATATGGATGCTTACTCATCAACAGGATCGGTTCGGATAGTTGAGATCGAGTAGTTCGACTTCAGTGCTGAGATTATAGCTATGGGTTGCGTAACTTGATTGCAGCCCCATTTCTAGAATTGTTTTAGCTGATCATTCATTTATAGGTTGATTAAGCCTACTCTTTACCTACCGGTATGGTTCTCTTCAGTCCAGACAGACTATGCTTGATAGATTCTTGAAAGATGGTCCATTGGCACACGATATTATTTTATACTGCTTTTGAACTTGGTTCTTAGTGTGTGTTAGAATTTTGAATATCTTCTCATTAGAAAAAGTGTGTTTAAGTTGGACTTAGCGTGATTTCACCTACAGTTAGTGGGACGTTCTTGAGCGGGTCATTCAATTTTGAGAGTTTTTACTTCGAATTCCTAGCTATCAGTTTTGAGGGTTATCTAAACCAGTTGTAGCTTCGGCTAGAGATCACATGCTTTGATAATCTCTATTTGTGTGTCCAGGTATCACCTTATGGGCTCATTTTATGTTTGCCATTATGGATTTTCAGTATACTAGCTTTAGTCTTTTGAGGTTAATGCAATATGATTGCACGGACACGACTCGAGTGATTTTCTGTACAGTTTAGAGTAGACATCTAATTTGAAGAGGCAAAGAAATGTTTGATTTGGAATTTGGAGTTGGTGGTATGGCTCATGCCTTAGGTAGCCCTTGGCTTAGTTGAGTTTTCACTAGTTTGTGCTTGTATCGATGTGATGTCAGCATGTCATGGTTTGGGTTTGCGTACATCAGTCATTCTCGATTCAGTTGGAGACCAGTGGTGTCACGACCCAAAATCCCATTCGGACCGGACTGGCACCCGAAGCCGATATGGCCCGAGAGAACCAATCTTTTCTCATGAATCTTCGTATGTATATCTGCGTATGAATCTTATTATACCTCATGCAACTATGCGGAAGACATGACTATGGAAACATATGCCATAAATAGAAATATCAAACTTGGCCGTTGGAGCCATTACGTCAAATTGAACATACATCTTCCATTCATATACCCACATATGTCTACAAAGCCTCTAACAGATACATCTATTTATACCACCTTTACAACATCAAAATGAATATACAACTATGACCCAGAAAGCTCCGAATCAAGTGGAGCTCACCAAAACTTCTGCAACTGATCCACAGTCTACTGAGGAGGTCTACTAATGCCTGCACCTGCAACATGTAAGGTAAGTCCCCCGAGGGGGTCAGTACGAAGAATGTACCGAGTATGTAAGGCTATCGAAATTACATCATACATGAGAATGTCAATGAAATAAATATGAGAGATTTTCAATATGGATAAACCATCAGTCTAATTGGAAACTTATCTATTGCTTTCGTTATGAACATTTTAGGACATTCATTTTATATCCTTACTATTCATAGAATATCTTTCATATTCATCTACACTCAAGAGACTCTTCTCCTCTATTCATGACCACTATTGTTCTACTACTTGGTTAGTAAATTACGAAAGAATAACATTCATCCACACACACACACTCTCTTGGTGGATTAATAATATAACCTACATCCACTCTATAGGTGGGGTATCATACATCCACTCTACATGCTTCTCTACCTTACCTTACTTCACTTAATCACTTCTTAATCATACACTGCCCGGGCCCAACTGATCAGTGGGAAATTCATAGAACCATCACGCAGGTGGACATTGCACCCCATGGATAATGTAAGGAGAACTATCATGCAGGTGTTCATTTCACCCCATGGATAATGTAAAGAGAACCATCATGCAGGTGTTCATTTCACCCCATGGATAATGTAAAGAGAACCATCATGCAGGTGTCCATTGCACCCCATGGATAATGTAACGAGAACCATCATGCAGGTGTCCATTGCACCCCATGGATAATACTCATAATTATACCTCAACTTTTACCAGATTGGTACAAGCATAATCATAACATCACAGTTCCGAAACTTAGAGGTAGAATATACACATTTGTATGATCTATTGAGGATCACAATGCTATTGGAAACTTTTGCTACTTCTTATGAGATCTTATATAAGTAAGCATATAGTACCGGCCCTCCACCTTTGGTGGTCTATAGTGACTAACATAGCATAGTATTGGAATTATTCCATCTAGAACTTATAACCTTTAGAATGTGATCCATACCTAATGAAACATCTAGTACCCAAGCGCCTTACTTCTTTACAATCTTATACCCCTTTTGTCTAGCTAGGAAAGTGACACCCTAGAGATAATGACAGTAAAGCACACACTTATATGCACATTTCACTTCACGCGTTTAACTCATGAGATTGACATCTTCACTTATGAGTAATAATCACACTACCTTGCACATCATCTCTCTTATTACTCTTATGAGAATGGTACTAAGATGATCCTCCAAATATAGGATTTGGAGCATGACATGATTGGAAAAATGCTTTTCAAGAATACATAGATTCATTTATATTTTACCCTCTTGAGATAGTTCTTTTAAGGCTTACAACGTTATGACATCTTCGGAACTTCAATCAATGAACAAGGGATAAGTGAATCATAAGTCATCTAAGAATAAGACACATATGGATAACAATATATGTCAACCTGAATTGATATACTTCAAGGCACTCGGAATTGAAACAAGTCCAATGTCAATAGGAACAATATGTTGTAGCAGGATACGGAAAGAGTAACCTTACATACCTTGTATTCTTACTTACGAATACACAATCTTAGACGTGTATACGATAGTCCCGCTCCGTCCTTATGTTTTGTTCTACAACATAAATACATGACGGAACCAACATTAACCACCAATAACCTTATAATGGCATAGAACAACAATAAGTCACATGTTCAACTCGAACATGTCATTTCCCCCCTTGACAACACCATTTATAAAATCATCATACCAAGAATTCCACAATATTCCATATATTGGCCAACACATGATAACCAATGGTATGTTACACCAAGCTCATATTTTATCCTTTTCCATCACCACCACATCACAATTCTTCCATCAAATTACTTCAATACACCTCATAACAACAAATTGGCCAAAATCCTATAATTTATACTTATAGAAAAAGAACATGTTTAAGACCATAATAACACCATACATGTTGTTATTTCATCCGTATCATTCACTTTCATCAAAGTCATAAGTCATAATTCAAGTTACAATCCCATGGATTTCACATCTTTCACAAAAGCCAAAAGTACCATGTCCAACATTTTCAACCATCACCAACATGATATACATATTTTATCATGCTTATAATATGTTAAAGTACAAGAATAATCACTTACCCAAGCTTGGAAGATGATGATCTTGCTTCAAGAAGTGTCTTAGGGTTTGAGAGCCAAAGAAGTGTTCTTGGGAATTTTCTAGAAAATGAGAGAAAAGCATGTGTGTGTACAATGAATTAAAATCTGATTTTGGCCACCTTTTATAACCTTTTAAAGTTATCCTTATCCATTAAGTCCATTATTGACAAGTTAACATAAGAATGGGTCTTTTGACCCACTTTGGGCCATGTCTTCTTTTCATTTTTGGGTCCTTTTTGGGCCCAATTCTCTTAACCCAATAAAATCAATAATTTATCGTGTTTAAATCACCTCATACGTGTTACAACAATATTCCCACTCATTCTATTCACACTCGTAGCCTCAATCCCAAAAGCAAGCGATTCTAGCCACGTATGGCCCATTTTGACCAAAAGGGCAAAATCGTCATTTGGACCCCAAATTCGTTCTCGAGTAATTTTATAATACCAATGTGATACTTTACTCATTTCATGTATATGATCATGATTGTAGAAGAAACGTGTCAAAAATCGGCTTGATACGTCCCCGGGCACCCTTGGGACTTAAACAAAATTTCCAACTTTTGAAAGGTGCGCAGGGGCGGTGTGGCACGCTGCCTGGCGCGCCCCTTTACTGTATCTGGACTGAAAATTTCATCCCAGAGCGGCGTGGCACGCCCCTGGGCGCGCCCCTCCTTATTTTTTTCCAAAATTTTTGTTTTCGACTTTTCTTCGCGGGTTCGGTTAGATACTTCAAGTCCTATTATTTAACTCACTTCTTAACCTTAATATACTTTGTTTAGAGGTCCTATTAGAATCATTTTGAACCCCACGAATGTACCACAAAAATCACAAAACACCTCTTATGAAAGGCTAATCACATGTACGAAGCCAAATTTCAAATTGCTCATTGTTAACATTACCAAATACATACTTATGGCTTCTCGACACCGAAGTACCTATTGTTTATCGTCATCACATTGGGTTGGGAGTATGCGGGGTGTTACAAGTGGGTTGTTGAGGATGAGTTTTTAGCTATTTAGAAAGTGAAGTAAGGAAGTTGGTGAAAAAGGGATACCTTTGGTGAAATACCGTAGAAGCATTAGTTAGCCTTGGAGGTTATTTGGGGAGTCTTTCTAGGATAATGCGGGCCCATTACCCCATCCCTTCGAGCTTTTGGGGTTTTCTCATCCATTGACTTTCACGAATGAAAGTCCTTTTAGTAATGGATATTGTAATGACCTTCCAGGTCATTTTCTTGATTTCCGCACATTTTTGATATTTTGAGCCTTTCCATAGTGGTTACCGATCATTTATGACTTGCCGAAACTATCAGTTCGGTTATCGGATAGTTTCTTCAAATTTTAGTCTTGGAACAAAACTCCCAGTAAAAGACCTCAGATGGAAATTTTGACAGTGCTGTCAGCTTCAGAATGTTGATTTTAGGCTAGGAGGACCCTTGTTCCGGGTCCCTGTACTTTTAGGCTTGTTTTGGGCTATTGGTCGAAAGTTGGTCAAATCGGCACATTGGGTTTTGGGCACTCACTTTGTCGAAACGATCTCCGTTGGGAATTCCATCAATTTCGTTGAGTCTGAATTGCCATTTTTGATGTGGTAGCATTATTTGTTTTCATCCACGGGACTCTAGATGGGCCCGGAGCACCCAAACAAAAGTTTGGGCAAGTGCTAGTTTCTGGTGCGTCTCCTTAGAGATGGAATGCTGGCATGTGCGTGGTCACCTTAGCGACTCCCTTGGCGACTGGACAAAGCTGCCTGAGCGACCAAAGGGCGCCTAGGCAATGTCGGCTGGGAATTTGTGAGGCCGCCTGGGCGGCGCAATTGGCACCTTGGCGACCAAATGGCTGCCTAGGCGACCAAATGGCTGCCTAGGCGACCAAGCTGATGCCTTTAAAGGCTTTCTCCCCCACGACCCCAAATCATTTTCCCCCCATTCCGAAACTTCTCTAAACACCCTTTAAGTGCCAAAATTAGTTGGTAAACATTAGTATAAGGCCGGGGTCATCTCGGGAACATCAAGGTAATCTTCATCTCATCCGAATCTCGTAAGTTCTGAGCTAATCTTGCCTTAATTTCTCCATTTTCATTCTTGATTTCTCTAACGTCGGGGGGCTGATTTGGGCAAGCTAATGATCTCGGTTTGTGCTCAAATTTTGGGCACAAGTTCCTTGAGTCATGAGGGACCTAATGAATTTGATAGTGTGACATAATTTATGAGATCGTGGAGCAAAGGCAAATAATTTGTGGACAGTTCAAAAATGCAGTTCGGCTTCGAGGTAGGCTTCGGTATACTTTTCTCTATGAGATGATGTTATGTATGAATTGCATGCTAGGTAGGGATTATAGGATAGGTTTATACCTAGTATTATCATGTCTTAACCTATTTAGGGGATTTTGCATAGAAAAGTGACCCGAAACTTAGCCTAGAATCCCCGATATTATTGTAGAATCTTATTACACTTGACCATAGTCTTGTTTGGCCCCATATTGATCGTAATTATCCTTTAGCATAATACTTACCTTAATCACTTAAGGAATTGGATCATGTCTTCCTGATTAGCTCCTCTTAAAAGCTTTATGCCCTTATTTACCATAGTTTCCCGGATTATAATGCTATTAGCATCCTAGTTATGTATTATTGGCCCGAGGTCGTGGTTACGAAACCAATAAGAGTTCAAGTGAGTATTCTATCCTTAAAAGGACATGATTCTAGTCTATAGATGTTTAGGCTCTTATGGTTGCATTGTTTGGATACTAGTGATGTTAATCATACTTTTTAGGTGCATTTATATTCACTTAGTGGTACGATTCCAACCAAAACCTTGATTTTACTACTATTTTCTAGAAAGAGATTTATTCCCACTTTTCACTTTTGAAATGGATTCATTTACAACGGGAATCTTACCACCTTATTTGATGAATTACGAGCTTTTGAAACTAAAAATGATACTTTAGAAATTCAACCGAGGCTGATTCCAGTCCATTATTGATTCACTCATTTTACCGCTACTATTTACTTTGATTGAGGGAGATTTCGACCCTTTCTATATTATTACATCGATTTAGTTCCGAACTTGATCTCGAGCAATGAATTTACGAACTTACACTCTTTTAGTCAAGGTTCGAGTCTGTGCACTTATTATACTTATGTATCTCTCCGGTACTAGACGGATTAGATTGATTATGATGATTATTGGAAGTCCTGGTTTAGTACCAGGCAGTGTATACAGATATCCCGAGTCCCCTAGGGGTCTCTTTATCCGTGAGCCATAGTGTCGGATAAGGATGGTCATCGTAGGTCCTGCCTTTGCGAGCTACTGAGCTGGAGGAGGTGTATACACTTGGTATATCATGGCACTCAAATTAGGTATGGTACTATTGGTTTATGTTGCATTCATTCATTCATGTGCATTGCTTATCACCAGTATGATTGTTTGGTGCTTATATCTATCGGCCTTATGGGGGATTGTATAGTTATAAGCTATGATTGTTGTTTGCTGAGTGTTGGCTTGAACCTTCTAGGATTATGGGGCCCGGTTAGGTATTGTTTGTCCGGACTAGCCAGTTACTTTACTGTTGGTTATTATGGTTAGTTCGTGACAGGATGATTATGGATTGGTACCCAATGTTGTTGGTATGTTTCTGATCCGTTTCCTTTTCTATGGTAAATTACATCATTGATAGTTAGCTCATCATTAGATATTATGGTTAGGGACCCTGATTATGCTAGTACTAACTTCCCTGCTTGGTTATGATCTTTGAGATGTTAGGTTGACTCTCTCAGGTAATTACCTTTGAGTTAGTCCTATATGTATGTCTCTCTCTCTCTCTCTCTCTCTCTCTATATATATATATATATATATATATATATATATATATATATCGTATATCCCTCTCTTTCTTTGTTTATTCATATTGTATATGTATTCTTTGGCCTTGTATACTACTATATATCCTTCTTTCACTCTTCATTGGTATATTGGCTACTGATATACGGTATTGTACTGTAGTTCCTAAATACTGTTAGAATAGGATAGTTTATCCTTCTTTCTCCCTTAGCCTCATCATGCTTAGTTTTCTTGGATAGTTTTCTGTAGTTATATTCTTGCTTACATGTTATTTATACTTGCATTATCTTTGGAGCTCAGTCGGCTGATGCCTACTGAGTACCACATGTTTGGTACTCATACTACACTTCTGCGGCCTGCAGATCATAGTACGAGTTCTCGCCGTTGATGTGTGCATAGTACGGAGCAACTATAGATTGGAGATTTGGGGCGAGCTCCTGACGTTTGGAGTGTTCCTTCTTTCTCTCTTCTTTCCCTCTTATTGATTAGACTGATCTCTATTTTGTATTTCAAAGACGGCTTGTACTTGTATTTATTTTGTATTTCACTTTGTACTCTCGTTTTTAGAAGCTCTTGTACTGACTTCACCAGGTCTTGGGGTTGTAAGCTATATATTAGTCTCTTTATTATTGATACAAGATCAAGTCCACAATATGAAGATTTCAGCAACGACAACAAGAAGACAAAACAAACACAAGATTAACAAGTTAAACAACAATGCTAGTGAATCGAAAGTGCCCCACACGGCTTCACTAGTCTTCAAGATCTCAAACACAACAACAACAAGATAATAAAAGATAGTTAACTTGACATATAATATTCAAGAGACTAAGAACCCTAACATCAAGAAAGGATCCTAAGACTAATGAATATAAACACCAAGTTCTTACTTAGACCAAGAGGAACTCAATGACCTCAAGATCCTTGTTTCTAGCCAAGATACAACACAAGTGTCTCTCTTCTTGTGGGCTGTTTTGAGAGAGAGGACCCAAAATATTACAAGTCTTGTGATTCAAAATAATAATGGAAGACTACCCAAATAACCCTAATATGTTCTATTTATATTACAAGGCAAAATGAAGCAAAATGACTAGTTTGCCCTTGTCTAGGCTGCCGCCCCTTGGAGTGTAAGTTTATTACACTTCAAGGTCCCTCTTCACACTTAAAACATTTAGATCCTTTGGAGGATCAATCACCAACTCACACACGGCCATTTGCATGAACAAGGCTTGGAGTTTTTGTAATTCCCAAGCTTGGCTTCGTGTGAAAGGTCGTGTACTTGTGGAGGTTGTCCCACCCGTATCATCCTCTCCATCTTGAGAGGAATTTGACCTCAAATTCAGCATTTGGTCATCGTCAACCGCACCCACGAAAGAGAGATCACAAACGTTGAAAGTGTTGTGCACTTGATATTCCGGTGGAAGGTCAATCTTGTAGGCGTTGTCATTGATTCTCTCAAGTACTTGGAAGGGACCATCACCCCTAGGCATCAATTTGGAATTTCTTTGAGATGGAAACCGATCCTTCCGAAGATGCACCCACACCCAATCTCCCGGTTCAAGAATGAATTTCTTTCTTCCCTTGTTGGCCCTCCTTGCCATGTCTTGGTTTTTCTTCTCAAGTTGAAGCCGCACCTTCTCATGTAACTTCTTCATAGAATCTGTCCGCTTGCTTCCATCTAAGCTAATCATGAGATCACTTGGCAAAGGCGTTAAATCCAAAGGGGTGAGGGGGTTGAGGCCGTATACACACTCAAAGGGAGTCATTCCCGTACTTGAGTGTATGACACGGTTATAGGCAAACTCAATCAATGGTAAGTGCTCTTCCCAAGAAGTCATTTTTCCCTTAACCATGGAACGTAGCAAAGCACCCAAAGTCCTATTTACTACTTCCGTTTGGCCATCGGTTTGTGGGTGGCAGGACGTAGAGAACAACAACTTGGTACCAAGCCTACCCCACATGGATTTCCAAAAGTGGCTTAGGAACTTAGAGTCCCTATCACTCACAATGGTCCTCGGGACACCATGCAATCTAACAACATTATCAACAAATAACGAGGCCACGCTAGGGGCGTCATCACATTTAGAGCAAGGAATAAAGTGCGCCATTTTAGAAAACCGGTCGACTACAACAAAAATACTATCCCGACCTCGTCGAGTCCTTGGCAGCCCCAACACAAAATCCATAGATATATCAAGCCAAGGACGTAGAGGAGTGGGCAGCGGAGTGTACAACCCATGAGGTAGGAGCCGAGATTTGGTTCTCTTGCATTCTACATATTGGCCGTAAATCCTAGCCACATCCTTGCGCATTTTGGGCCAATAGAATTGCTCCTCCAATATTCCGAAGGTCTTTTAGACACCAAAATGACCCATTAGACCGCCATCGTGTGCTTTCCTCACAAACAATTCTCTCCAAGAGCTAGAGGGCACACACAATCGTCTACCTTTAAATAAGTAACCATCAAACTTGGCATAGGGATTTGAACCCCTAGCCGAATTCCACTTGTCCCTACCCAAGTCTTCGCATTCCCTAAAGATAGGAGCAAAATGAGGGTCCTTGGGATACAACTCTCTTAAACTCTTAAAACCCATCAATTTTGTTGACAAAGTGGACACAAGAGCATGTTTTCTAGACAAAGCATCGGCTACTACATTGTCCTTACCCTTTTTGTATTGGATAACATAAGGGAAGGTCTCAAGGAACTCAATCCATTTGGCATGTCGTTTGTTAAGCTTGTCTTGGGCCCGAAGATGCTTTAAAGATTCATGGTCCGTTCGGATCACGAACTCCTTAGGCCATAAGTAGTGCTGCCAAGTGGCCAAGGCTCTAATCAAGGCATACAACTCTAAATCATACGTGGAGTAGTTTACAGTTGCTCCTTTGAGCTTTTCGCTAAAGTAAGCAATGGGTTTCAAATCTTGCATCAAAACAGCCCCTATGCCTACTTTACTTGCATCGCACTCGACTTCAAAGGTCTTATCAAAGTTGGGCAATTGTAACAAGGGTGCGGAGATGAGCATAGCTTTCAAGGCTTCAAATGCCTTAGCTTGCTCAACACCCCACTTGAAGGGTTGTTCTTTCCGAATGACCTCGGTCAAGGGGGCGGCTATGGTGCTAAATCCTTTGACAAACCTTCTATAAAAACTAGCCAACCCATGGAAGCTTCTTACTTCTCCAACGTTTTGTGGGGTTGGACAATTTTTGATAGCATTTATCTTGGATTCATCCACTTCGACCCCTCTTGAACTAACAACAAAACCCAAGAAAACAACTTCATTAAAGCCAAAAGAGCACTTTTCCAGATTTGCATACAATTTTTCCTTTCTAAGGACATCAAGCACACATTGTAAATGCATCACATGCTCTTCTAAAGACCTACTATACACCAAGACATCATCAAAATAGACAACAACAAACTTTCCAATAAATGGCCTCACACATGATTCATTAGCCTCATAAAAGTACTTGGGGCGTTTGTTAGGCCGAAAGGCAAAACAATCCATACATAGAGACCAAACTTGGTCTTGAAGGCGGTTTTCCATTCATCACCAGGTTGCATTCTTATTTGGTGATAGCCACTCCTTAATCAATCTTGGAAAACAAACATGAACCATTCAACTCATCTAGCATGTCATCTAATCGAGGAATAGGGTGGCGATATTTTATCGTAATTTTGTTGATGGCTCGGCAGTCCACACACATGCGCCACATTCTGTCTTTTTGGGGCACTAATAGCACCAGAACCGCACACGGACTCATGCTCTACTTGACATACCCTTTGTTGAGGAGCTCCTCAACTTGACGTTGCAATTCCTTGGTGTTCGTAGGGTTGCTGCTATAAGCCGGCTTGTTTGGAAATTGTGATCCCGGCACAAAGTCAATTTGGTGCTCAATTCCCCGAAGAGGGGGAAATCCTTGTGGAAGTTCCTTAGGAAATACATCCTCATAATCCTGCAACACACAAGAAATCAAAGGGGAAATGGAAGAATTAGTGGGTTAGTATTAAAACAATGAGCCAAGAGTAACATAGGCGTGTCCTTATCATGATCCACGAAGAGTTCCTTCTTCCTAACCAACATCACCATGTTTTCCATCCCTATTGCCGTTGAGGCAGCCTTGGATGAACCCACTGCCCCACCTACAAAATTCCCTCCCTTCTCTCCCTTTTCGGATTCCTTTCCCTTTTCCTTCTATTCTCTCATCCTTTGATGCCACTCATTTACTTGGGAAGGCGAAAGAGGATGAAGTGTAACCTTTCGGCCATCCTTCTTAAGTGTATATCGATTGGACCTCCCATCGTGTTTGGTAGACCTATCATATTTCCAAGGTCTACCTAGCAACAAGTGACATGCTTGCATTGGTATCATGTCACAAAGCACTTCATCGTGGTAGTTTCCCACCTTAAACCGTATCACACATTGCCTTGCGACCCTTAATTCACCACAATCATTCAACCATTGTAACTTGTAAGGACTAGTGTGCGGGGTAGTTGGTAACTTCAAGAAATTTACCATAGCATTACTTATAACATTCGTACAACTACCACTATCGATCACCAAGGTACACACACTCCCATTTACAAGACATTTAGTATGGAATAGATTTTCCCTTTGGCTTGGGTCATCTATTGCTTACTAATCATGACGCGCCTAACCACAAAATTTGGAACCACACACTCCCCTTCTTATGGATAAACATCTTCACCATTATCACCATCATCATCATGTAGTCCATCATCGGTTTCCTCTCCATCTTGAGGCTAGCCCTCATCTTCTCCCCTTTCAGGGCCCACCTCCTCACCAAGGTAATACAATCTCCCTTCCTGTAGGATCACATTGCATCGGTTTGGACATTCATTGGCCTTATGCCCCTAACCTTGGCACTTTATACATTGGAATCCCTTTGGGTTAGGATATTTGTGAGCCTCCGATTTTGGAGGAATTTTGTGGACTGTTTTGGGCTCGAGCAGCCTTGTAGGGGCGGGTTGGTCCTTGTTTTTGGGCCAACCTGAGGGGGATTGTCCCCTTGCCTTGAAAGATGATCTCTCCTTAAGTTTCCTTTCAATCTCAAGAGCTGCTTGGAAAATACCGTCAACGGTTTCAAACTTGTGAAGTGTTAAATGAGTGGAGATCTCTTTGTTCAACCCACACTTGAACCGGATGATGTCGTGACTGATTTGCTCCCCACGATGATCAAGTTTCAACATAAGTTGTTGAAACTCATCAAAATATGCCATCACACTCTTGTTACCTTGACGCAAGCCGTACAATCTAGCAAGCAACTCATGGCGATATCTCTCGGGAAGGTATCGTTGCCTCATCAAATACCTCAACCGATACCAAGGTGGTGGCTTCCCATCACTTAGTTCATTACCAAACCACTTGACATACTCCCACCAAGTGTTAGCATAACCCTCGAAATGAGCTATAGCATAGCAACCCTTCTTTTCTTCTGAGATATCATTAACTTGGAAAACTTTGTCACAAGCCGATTCCCAAGATAAGTAGGCCTCGGGATCACTTTCACCCTTAAAGATGGGTAGGTTCAACTTGATGGTGTTGATGCCTATATCTCTCTCTTGGTGTCGGTTTCCTCTATCTTCATAACCTTGGTATCTCCTTGGATCTCCACGACCCCCTCTTATCTCCTCCTCCCTCATGTAAGCATCATCAAAGGCTCCATATCCTTCATAATCCTCTCTACCATATCCTTCAAAGGGGCTGGCCGGTCTTGGGCATTTTGGAATTGATTCGGAGGAATTGGGTTTTATGGCCTTTGGTTTAATGGAGCTTGGAATGGAGGGTTCGGATTTAGTGGAGGTACTTGACGTCCAAATCCCTCTTGTGGAACTTGAGGAGCTTGGAAATGTATTGGCCTAGTGAGATCCCGGTTTGGAGGGAAAAATGTGGTTTGGCTTGCGGCATTTAGTGGAGCTTGAGGTGCATTTAGCATTTAGTGCACTGTTTAGGGGGTGATGGTTGCGGAGGAAGTTCTATCATGCCCATTGGTAGAAACATGTAGAGGAGTAGAAGGGCGAGAGTTCCTTTGACTCTCCACTTGTTCTAATCTCCCACTAATAGTCGACACTTCTCCCTTTATTGCTGCCAAGTCCCCCCTCACGGCTCCAAATTCCGTATTCAACCTTTCAAGTGTCCGGGTAACGGCCTCAAGAGTGACCCTCATAGAGTCAAGTGCATTAGTATCCACATTATGGGACGTGGTCCCTTCCATTGTCAAGGTATTATACTCTTTGGATCACCTCACGCTTGAGTTCCACAAGTGTTGTAGATTGGCTAGTAACCGTGAATCCTTTAAGGTATGAGTAAGCTCTTATCCGGAGTGGATTCTTGTTTGAAGACTCAAAGAATTCTTGTCAGACTAGAACCAAAAAACAGCAACGTATTCAAAAGAATAAAGCCACTCAAGTAATCATTGACACGAACAAATGGATTCAAAGGACTAATTGACAACCTAGTAGGAATGTACTAGTTTGTTAATTAGTTCTAGAACCAAGTAAGGAAACCAAGAATCAACAATTAGAAACTATAAGAATATCCAAAGTTAAGCTTATAGTGATGTGGCAGCATGTAAGTGGTCCCACACTTTTTTTTTTTTTCTCAAATCTGAAATTTTCAATACTCACACAACTTGTTATGGATGACAATGTATTTTGGAGGGAAAGTAAAAGTCTTGTATTCTTTCAACCTTTCAAACTCAAAAAGGGGAGGTTTGACTATGCTATTCCCACAAAACAAGGCCCCTTGAATTAAGGAAGAGTGGTTGTCAAGACTAGGAAGTGATGGGTGCAAGTCTTTTCACCAACAACTTTATGACTTTTGTCTTACAACATGAACTCAACTTTCAACAAGATGAACAAGTTTAGAAGATGAACACCTCAACAATCCCAACACCCTTCAAGAACACAACATCAACTTCTTCAAGCACATAACACAAAACCACCAATTGTCATCAACAACATACAACCTACGGTCCACTTTTCAAGTCACCACAACAATGGTCAATATTTTAAGCTCAATCTTTTAGATCTTGACACTTTAGTGTTGGTGAGAAAGAAGCCAACACTAGAAACACACTAAACAAGTAAAATAACACCTAGATCTATACACACAACAACATTCTCGGCCAAGACAACAATGGACAGATTTTCTCTTTTTTTTTTTTTTTTTTTTTTTTTTTTTTTTGTTTGGCCGAGAGCAATCCCAAGATGGGTAGTGTTGGAACACAACCGGTCTTGCTTTGATACCAAATGATACAAGATCAAGTCCACAATATGAAGATTTAAGCAACAACAACAAGAAGACCCGACAAACACAAGATTAACAAGTTAAACAACAATGCTAGTGAATCGAAAGAGCCCTACACGGCTTCACTAGTCTTCAAGATCTCAAACACAACAACAACAAGATAATAAAAGATAGTTAACTTGACATATAATATTCAAGAGACTAAGAACCCTAACATCAATAAAGGACCCTAAGACTAATGAATATAAACACTTAGACCAAGAGGAACTCAATGACCTCAAGATCCTTGTTTCTAGCCAAGATACAACACAAGTGTCTCTCTTCTTGTGGGTTGTTTTGAGAGAGAGAAACCAAAATATTACAAGTCTTGTGATTCAAAATAGTAATGGAAGACTACCCAAGTAACCCTAATATGTTCTATTTATATTACAAGGCAAAATGAAGCAAAATGACTAGCTTGCTCTTGTCTAGGCTGCCGCCCCTTGGAGTGTAAGTTTATTACACTTCAAGGTACCTCTTCACACTTAAAACATTTATATCCTTTGGAGGCTCAATCACCAACTCACACACGGCCATTTAGATCCATTTGCATGGCCAAACCTTAAGAGTGAACCGCTAACCAAGTGCACTAAAAGCTATAGCTGATAGTGGAAGGCGCAACCCACCCTTTATAGGCCCTGAACCAGGCGAGGACGAACCCGACCCACACCCCCACCAAGGCTAACCCGGGACACATCCCTCATCCAGGGGGTGGCTACTATTGTTTTCGCCATCATTCCCTCTTTCTTTGGAAAGGTTCATCCTCGGACCTGCGCATGGTGTAAGTGGGATTCGAACCCGCGACCTCCGCTCTGATATGAAACCTTAAGAGTGAACCACTAACCAACTGCACTAAAAGCTATAGCTGATAGTGGAAGGCACAACCCACCCTTTATAGGCCCTGAACCAGGCGGGGACGAACCCGACCCACACCCCCACCAAGGCCAACCCGGGACACATCCCTCTTCCAGGGGGTGGCTACTCTTGTTTTCGCCATCAATTATATTCTTTTTCGTTGCTTTCCTTATTTCTCTTGGTAGTCTGTTACTAGCTATTTCGGACTACGGGTTGGCTTACCTACTGGTGGGTTAGAGTAGGTGTCATCATGACCTAAGAAATCGGGTCATGACACAAACCCACTCCAATCAAGCTGAAATCTCAGATCTAGACTCAATTTATGCTAGAGAACACTAATCTAGCATAAGAAGCTCAAGAAGACACAAAAATCAAAACTCGAAATTTTCAAAATGACCAAAAAAAATTTTTTTTTGACTTTTTTTTTTGTGATAGTAAAACCAAGACTAGATTAGTAGGAACGAACCTATAACGCGGCTCTGATACCAAGATGATACCAAACAAAATATGAAAAAAAAAATAAAGTACGAAAATTAAAAGATAACAAGAAAAATGATAAATAGATAGACACAAGAAGAGGAAACAAAGGAAACCAAAGGTATATTAAACCAATGACCTCCGAAATAATTTAATCTGATACAAGCACCTACCTCCTACGAAGACCGAGAGAGAAATTAATCCACTCACAACCAACGTTTCTAAACAAAGTCAACAAAGCTCCCAACAAGCTAAAAACACTCTCAAGTGTAAGTTTCATCCAAAATCATCTAAGCAAATGAAATGGCTAAGACATCTATTTATAGTTATTTCCTTTTCACAAATAACCTATTACAAAAATAACCCAAAAGTGGTTATTTTGGAAATAACCCACAAGGGCTCTCTTTATTCCTTGTGCCATAGGTTCCCTTGGCTCCAAGCTATCATTCAAACACGTCCTTGCTTTCCTAAGGTGATCAAGTCTTGAATACTTAGGTGTTGACCATGAGGTATGGACCTCGAAAGGTTGGAGCTGATTCAGCTTGTATAACTCTTAACTCAACAATTTCTTCCTTTTGATGATGAAAAACTCATAACAAAACATATCTTAATCGTTGTAGTCATATGTACAATTAGGTGTATCCTCCACCCTAAAATTCAACATTATGTTGATTATCACGACTTAGTAAGATGTGAGCTCTTACCTAAGTCTTCCATGAAAATAACCTTTTAGTCATTGCAACTCAATAGATGTTTAAATTATGTGAACCTAATCTGGTCCATATACTCCTTGTCCAAGGGCAATGTTCCATTATAACTTACACAGAGACAATTTTTTTAGCAGTTGTCTCCGATATAAGTAGTTGAAGAATAAAGTTTCTTTCTTATTCATTAATGAGGATTATCAGATTTATGACAAACAAATACATGAAATTTTTTCTTTTTTTGACATCATAGGAAAACAACAGTAATTAGTAGGTTAGATATGAAACTAGGAATATCAAACTCATGACTGTTAGGGCTACACTAACATGAACACAACACAAGAATTTTAATGAAAATATGATGATATTATCTATCTTGAGAACTCATCAAATCCAAACATAATATAAAATATATGCATATACATCCTTTTTATTGCTATCTTGAATTCTTTTCTTCTTTATAGTCTATTTTTTTTCCTGCATCACTGCCTCCCCTCGTGGGTCTTTGGAGCAAATAAATTTGGAGCTTTTTGTATTTTGGGGATTTAAAGGAGAAGAATCACCAACAAATTTAATGTACTTAGGATCTGTGTGGAATGCCACCTGATAATTGGAATTGATGTAATTGCTAGGGTAGTAATTATCAGCATAGTAATTATGATGACTTGTTTGTTCGCCACAATATAATTACACTATGTACTGTTTGGTTGCACAAGTGTAATCGCATGGTTATGTTAAATTTTTAAAATAAAAATTAATTATCAAAAATTAAAAATTTATATTAGACAAATAACGATCTTTTTATATATATATATATATATATAGATAGATAGATAGATAGATATTGTCTTGTTGAAAATATATAAATTAATAAACATATGTTCTTAACTAATATTATAAAAAATAATTGATTTATATTTTTCAAATTAGTATATTTTAATTAAATTAATCATAAAAACTAAAAATACATGATTTTTAAGAACATCATGAAATGCATATTTGACAAAAAGATTAATATTATAAATATAATGTCATAAAATTATTAAAACATTTGACAAAAAGATAATCTATCAATTCTAACTAAAAAATAAATGGCTTGCAATGTGAAATATCAAGTCAATACTACTAAAACAAATAAATTATAACTGAAAATATAACATAAGTTCAAAATTCAAAATAAAAAAGTTACCATAATACTCTTATGCCAAATTTCAACATAACGTACATAAATATGATTCAAAAGAAAAGGAAAACGTAAGTCTATAACCACATTCAACAATGAATTCTACTTTAATTTAAAAATTAGAATACTAACAAAATTATGCTAAATGAAAAAAGCAAACATAAAATAAATAATACGAACAATTACATAGAATCACAAAAAGTAAAGGTTTGAAAATGAGAAGGAAATCAAATATAAAGAATATAAAATAAAAAATATATTTTTTAAAAAATATTTGAATAATAAAAAATAAAAATAATTTAAAATAATAGAAATAAAAATAAATTAAAATTAAAAAAATAAAAATAGAAGTAAAAGGAAGAAATTTAAAAGTAATCAGCTTATAATTACACCATGTAATTACCAGCAATTCACAGCTCTTCCTGTGAATTGGAGGCTGTGAATTGGAGAGTGTAATTATCCCCTGTCAATTACACCTAATTACTTGATGACCAAGTAATTACCTGGCCAACCAAACATATCAAACTTTATAATTACATTCAATTACACCAAATCCAATTCACAGGGTGACTTTCCAAACAGACCCTTAGTTTTACTCGAAATAAATCAAATCTACTCCGCGCCTAACAGAAATACATGTTTCCAATGTGAATATCGAATAGATTTTGTATGTTTTGTGCAAGTTGTAATTAATTAGCATATTCTTTTTTTTAATTAAAACTGGACCTTTTATTAGCTTGTGGAAGGGTACATCTTTGTGAGACAATAATCCTTATCTAAGATGAGGGCTGACGAGCCAACACTTTCTAACTTTGTATTCACAAATGTGAATTAGACGAAAGTAAATGCTATACTACTTTTAATCCCTATTTCTCATGGTGGATCAAACTCGATCTTCTTATCCTTTAGCTGTCTGACTCTGAATGATAGTACTCCCATGTTATCTAGCTGGAAAATCCCTCTTACCTCTCTTGGTAGAATCTGAGAACTCACGTACAACACACTCCCCTGATGGTTATGGCTCATCGCTGCTAACTTGTCGGCGACTTTGTTAGCTTCCCTATAGAAATGTTGCAGCTGCATCTTCTTCCTCTTGACCTCTTTTTTGATTGTTTCTATCCCTGATTGTATGTTCCATAGCGTGCTCACTTCACCTGTTGTACAGGACACCAACAACTTTGAATCTACCTCCGCTATAACATTTTGTAATCCCTCCACTTCCACCCAATCCAGGCCATATTAAAGGCTTTGCATTCTGCCCAGTTATTCATTCCTTCTCTAAGATATATCAAGAAGTAAATGATTAGCTCGCCCTCGCTATTTCTTATGATTCCACCTACTCCGTATTTCCCATCTATATAGCTTCCATTCATATTGACTTTGTAATATTAAGCTGGTGGTCTAATCCGCTTCGCCAATTTTGATGCTTTATTGACCACCTATTTCTCAATAGCTGTGTGCAAGAAGTCCCATGAATCATACAGCTTGATTTTACCAAACTTTTACTCTGTAAGCGTATTCAATTCATATAGGATAGCCTTTTCCGACCTATGTTTTGATGGAGTTTCTGAACGATATCTCGTCGCATACCTAGATCTCCACAATTTCCATATAACTAACACTAGTATGATCTTGACCATGAAGGATGAAACTATGTTCCATGTTTTATGCGTCCACCATTGGTTCAACATTTGTCTAAGCTGTAGTCCACTAGTTTAAATTGAACCCCGAATAGTCCTACAAATTTGCTCCATATTTTCTTTGCAAAGTGTCATGAATAGAAGAGGTGTTCACTTGTTTCAACCTCATGATATGGAGGTACACAACAATGACATCGCATCTCTATATTCTGATCGAATTTTACAACCTTTGCATATGTGGGTAGACTATCATGTAACGCTCTCCATGTCACAAATGATTTCTCGAAGGGTGCAAATTTGTGCCAAACCTTCGTTTCTATCCTGTAGACCTCCTTTTTTTGTTGCAATAATTCCCAAGATGAGGCTACTGAGAAGGTTCCTGAATTAGTAGTTGTCCATATTACTCAGTCTTGCATTCCTTGAGTTATAAACCCATTTTCTTGAGCCAATATCTCTTTCAGCTCCGTCGTTAATTCCACTTCCCCGGTGATATTCCAAACACCCTGGGTGTTCAAATATTTCAGCAAAACATCCTCCATATTTGTTTCCTCATCCAGTTTATCTATGAGGGCACTATTATTAGTCCAATTGTCATACCAAAAGGATATGTTTCCTTCCCTTGGTTTTCATAATATGAATTTCTCCACTTCTTGTCTAATATTGCATAGCTCCCTCCAACACAGTGATTGTTCAGGTGCCCATTTCGTGGCAACTGGGTGTGTGTTGCTGAAGTACATAGCCTCCATAAAGTCCCTCTATAGTGAAGTCTTCGTTCTCAAATTCCACCAAGCTTTCGCATTGAATACCTTGCACACATCTCTCAGATTTCTTAACTGAATTCCCCCTTCCTTGTATGGAAAACATAAGGAGTTCCAAGCGATCCAGTGATTTCTAGCATTACCATCTGACGCTCTCCAAAAGAAGGCTATCAAAACTCTATCTAAATGCTTGAATACTCCTTTCAGTAGATTGATAGCTGCCAGAAGGTGGGTGGGTATGGCTTGCAATACATGTCTCGGTAGAATAGCTTTATCCCTCGGAGATAACAACTTATTTTGCAAAACCTTAGTTCTACTAGTGATTCTGTTGATGATATCTGCATAGTAACTCAATTTTTGTCTTCCAGTTATCAAAGGACATCCCAAGTACTTTACTGGAAATTATTTTTGTTGCATACCTGTGTGTCTTGTTATCTTGTGTTTAATCCAAACTGGGGTACCTGAGGCTACCATGAAACAACTCTTGTCTTTGTTAATTTTCTGTCCCGAGGTTGTTTCATACTTGGCCAGTGTCTTTATCACTATCTTCATACTTTTCTTTTGATTACTCATGAAGATTATCATGTCATCTGCAAAGGCTAGATGGTTGATCTGCAGTCTATTAATATTCATCAAAACCCCCATGTACCCTCTCCTCTCTCTTAGGTTTGTTAACATAATGGATCATAGCTCTGTACTAAGAACAAATAGCAAAGGTGAGATCAGGTCACCTTACCTCAGGCTATTTTCAGCTTTAAAGAATCCATATCTCCGACCATTTACTATCAGGGAGTACCAGTTGTTTGAGATGTGTCTTCGAGTTAAGTCAACCCATTCTTTCACAAAGCCTAACCTCCTTATTACCTCAATGGGTATGTCCAGGCTACTCTGTCGTAGGCTTTGGCCATGTCCAACTTTAATACTAGATTATCACCTTTCTTCGATTTTTGAATGTCATAGATGATTTTTTGTGATAGCATGATGTTTTCTGAGATCATCCTACCTTTGATGAACCCCGACTGGTTAGATGAGATTATCTTTGGGAGCAGCTTGGTCAGTCTAGTATTCAATATTTTTGATAGGATTTTGCTAGATACATTACATAGACTTATTGGCTTGGGGTCCGGCAAATTTTGGGGAAAGTCCACCTTTGGAAGCATCACAATGCATGTGTGAGTAAAAAATTTTGGGAAATTGGCTCCTGCAAAGAACTTTTTGACTACTGCATATACACTCTCTGCTACAACTTCCCAACATATCTGGTAGAATAATGCATTCTCTGGATTAATCTCAAAAACACTTTCTTTGACTTCTTCCCTTATAGGAATGGTTGTTAACATGTCATTATCCTCCGCGGAGACCTTTGGTCTGATACAATCTAGCGGTGAGAAGTCATCTGATGCCTCTTTGTGTGCAAAGAGATTCTGAAAGCACTTAATTGCTGCCTCTGCTATGTCTTCATTCCCTTCTCTCCATACCCCTTCACCATCCTGTATTCTCTTGATATTGAGCCTCTTTCTTCTTTCTTTTATCACACTATAGAAGTATACATTATTTCTATCCCCATCTTTCAACCAGTTTGCTTTAGCTTTTGGTCTAAGCACTGAGTCTTGGAGTTTTAAGTACCGAACGTATTTTGCTTTCTTCTTGTTCAGCTTCAATCTTATGGTGGGATTGTTGCTCTAGCCTGGAGGTTCTCTAAGTCTGATATTTCCTGTTCTAACCTCTTTGGTTCTTCATATATGTCTCCAAATGCTTGGCCGGACCACTCACTTAATCTTTTGTAAGTGTTTTTATTTTTTGATACAATTGCCATATTGCATTCCTCGTAACTTTTATGTTTCAAGATTCTTGCACTTCTAATATAAAATTTGCATGATCTATCCAAAAGTCCAAGAACTTGAAATATTATAGACCTTTGTTGTCTTGTTTCTTTACTGTTATCAATAATAGAGCATGGTCTGAGCATGGTCTGAGCATGTTCTGGCTGAGCGTTGTACCATTGTATCCCTTATTACATCAGCCCATTCTTTATTAATAAGAATCCTGCCAAGTCTCCACCATATTGTCTTTGGAAAGCCTCTATTATCGCTCTATGTGTATTTGTTTCCATAGAATCCCATATCTCTCAATCCACAGTCATCTATAAAGGTTTAAAAATCAAAACATTTTTCAATCCTGTAAGGTCTACCTCCTAGTTTCTCATCAGCTCTAAGAATTGTATTAAAATCTTCAACTATTCCCTAAGGTCCCTTTAGCATAGACGCCCATCTCCTTAAGTCATCCCAAAGTGTTTTCCTCATATCAGTGACGCATTTAGCATATACTATTATGAGGTGAATCGGGTCAGGACTATGTTGGAGTAGAACTTTGTATGTGACTTGTTGCTCTGTATCTTCTAAAATATGAATGTCCAGGTTGTTTGTCTAAAACAACCATATTTTGTTGTTACAGTTGCAAAAACAATGTGCGATGCCCAATTTTAGCTTGTATCTTTGAAGTTTTGTTGATCTGACCATTGGTTCTTGTAATGCTATAAATGAAATGTTGAATTGTGTCTTCAACAATTTGAGTCTAACCGTTGCTTCTTAGGAATTCATTCCCCTAATATTCCATGATAGAGTATTAATCATTAAAAGTATTAAGGGTGTTTTTCTTTGTCATCTTTTTGTTTTTCCTTGTAGCACTTGATGATGTCCCTTTCAGCACCCCACCTGTACTTGATATACCTCTAGGTGAGAGGTTATTATATTGAGCCACCTTATCCTGGACCCCTTTAAGAGGTGTGTCATTTTTCTCAAAGTCAACGGCTCTTTGTGGCCTCCACATATTCTCTTCATCAGATCTGACCACCTCCTCCTCCTCATTATCCACATTCATCTCTGTATCCTGGGTTTCTGGCCCTGTTTCAACGTTTCCATCATGATCTGTAAGTCCATGGTTGGCCTGAAGTAATGCCAGGTTTGATTGTTGTGAAGGTGAATTTCCCAGTGTAATTTCCTGTACTTCTATGGCCATAGATGAGCTCAAACCTTTTCTACTCTTGTCCCCTTTGACTTCCACACTGCGGAGCTTCAAAGTAGGAAAAAGAGTATCTTTTTCTCCTCCTTTAAGTTCAAGCATTGCATGCAAGTTCTGATCATGAATCTTAGAAACAAATTTCTTCCTTTTGCCTTTTGATGCTTTCTTGGCGTGCTTCTCCTGGATATTGACTAGTCCTTCTTCCACGCTTAGTACATATTCTTCTAGTTTTTCAGGGACCTTCACCTTTCCTTTCCTCATTTTCTTCCCCTTAGTTTGAGTTTTGATTTTCTCCTTGATCTTCTTTTCATGTTTCTTCCTCCTTCTCTTTTCTTCCTTGTTTACATAGCCCAGATCAATCCTCTGTTTCTCCATGCCCTTCACTACATTCATGTCTCTCTTACTTTGCTGAATATTTATCTCAATTAGATTTTCGTCCGCCCCTGGGTCTTGCTCCACTGCGATAATTTGTTACACAGGCTGTGGTCTGATTTAAAGTCCATTTCCCACATTAGTGGCTCCATTATTTGAGCTAGCTCTTGTCTCTCTTTTTTTGGTTGTTTCTTGTGTTGCTCACTTCTGTCCAACCATCAGTCTCATCTTCTGATTTTTTTTTTATTCTGCCTGGCTTCTCTCCACTCGCACTCTCAGAAGTATCCACTTTTGGTTGTTGCAACCTACACAGGTCAATCGAATGCCCTTGCATTTTGCAATAAAAACAGAAATCGGGGACATTTTCATATTCAATTAATTACATAAATGTGTCAAGTTCTCCCGAAGCATCAATCAAAGTGACTTCTAATTCATTCACTCTTGGTCTCTTCAAGTATATCTCCACCCTTGCATTGGCTGTAGTTGGCCTAGTCCTGGCCTGTGTCACCTTATCTAGAGTAATCAAGGGTCTAAAAGGTTCCAAGATCCTCTCCATGGCCGCCCAATCATGGTAGTGCCATGGCAGATCTGGAAGTGTAACCCATACAGGAACCAAGTTTGACTCCATGTCCACCTTAAAGATTCTAGTCCATCTCTGGATCCTCATGAGCATTCCACAAATAGTCATGTAGCGCCGACTATAGAATCTCTTGAAGTCGTCCTCTTCAGAGAAATTCAGGAAAACATGTCTCCAATCATATGCCCCTATTTTGATTGTTCCTTTCATCGAAAAAGTCCTTTTGAACTCATCTCTTGTTCTGTCAATTTGGGGGCGTGTGCGTGAGAATTTTCCCACCACCGTCATCTTGCACTTTTCTGCCAATAGGGCATCTTTTTCCTTAGATAAGGACACATTTGCCCTCCAGTCAAAGAGCTCATAGGGCTTGTGTTCTAGTCGAAGTGTTTTCCTTCCTCCTCCAATTGCTGCCATAAAATTGAGTTGGGGTTTTATTCCAGTCGAGTTTGTGGGTGATGGTATTGCCTGTTACGGGTACTGGCTGTCGGGGAACAGAAGGCTGGTGGGATTCACCGTCTTCATTAACATTAGCATACTCATATGCGTTATATAAGTTTCTCATTTTTATTCTAATTTATTTCAATTCAAATAAGTTTGGAATGGCCTCTAAGCATTTTAACAGGGTCAAATTCAGCCCAATGTCCCAATCAATCCACCTGTTTATAGTTTGGGTGATTTCTCTATAAAAGCCTTATGAGTGTGCAGTGTCTACAGAAAACCCTATTGCTTGTTGTTGCTATATTAGCCCTTACCATTCTGTTTTACAGTGAATCTGTTGTCGAGTAAAATCAGAAAAATTTCTCATACTCCACAGTGTTTCTCTATATAACCAAATGTTTTAGGGTCACTACACAAATTTTTCCAGTTTCTATCCATCACATTTTTGTTTTCTATAACGGGTCGGGAACCCTTTGCAAACTTTTCTCAATTGTACTTCGTGTTATCTATCAATTTATGGAATTTCCCCCCAAAACATGTTTTACCTAGGGCAACTATCTCTTTTTCTCTGTCTTATTTCTGAATCTGTCTTTCGGCGTTTGATTAATATTTTTGTTTGTGTACATGGCGGGTTTTTGTAGTAGAAGATGAGAAATGTATTGCTACTTGTTAGTCATAGTAGTGAGTTGCAAAAAAGTTACTATGGAGTTAGAGTTAAAAGTTACACCCTAAAGTTCTAACATTTTAGAGCACTCAACTGCTGAAAAAAGATTATGAATCAATTTGTAGTGTCTGTGAAATGAAAATTGTTGTATGTTTACTTGCTTTCTATTGAAATTTCTGAAATACTTGTGTAGTGTGAGATGTTATTTTCATATGCATATGATATTTACTCTGCTATTAGTCCATTTTTGTAGATAATTTTAGGGGCAGCAGCTTTAGATACCTTTTGTGACTTTCAGCAGCAGCCTATTGAAAAACACCAATTTCTTTCCTTTCGCCGTGATTTGGTTATAAGAAAGCACTGGAAGTAATGTAATATGATTTACGCCCAAAGAAAGATTTTTTGACTAATGGTTAGGCAGAGAAGATCACTGGGTTCCACAGTCCCACCACCACCACCACCCGGGCTCCCCCCCCCCCCCCCCCCCCGCCCCAGTCCTTTTAAATTTTAGCTTTTCTCTACTTAGGTCCATTTGGTCATGATAACAAAAAACGTATTCACTTTATTTTATATTTTTGAAGTTGAAAATAGAGTTGGAGTTGTGGTTGACCATACTATTTTGGAAATGAGTATTTTTGAAGTTAAAAGATATAAAAAGTGAAAATAAATTTTAAAAATTTAAAATTTTATGAAAATTGGGTAATTTTATGAAAATAAAAACTTTAGATTTTTTTTTTTAAAAAATAAATTAAAAAGTGCAAAAAGTGAATCCAAAAATAGTGAAAACACCTCTTGAGGTGTTTTTCAAAAATCCAAAAATACTGAAAATGTATTTGGGAATATTTACGGCCAAACAAGTATTTCGAAACAAAGTGAAACGTTTTCCAAAATATTGTGAATAATATTCATGGCCAAATGCCTACTTAGTAGACCATCATAATTCATATGAATGATTAGTTGGATGACTCAACTTTCTGAAAATTGATCGGGAAATGCAAGA
This sequence comes from Capsicum rhomboideum, assembly GCA_031232105.1. NCBI lineage: Eukaryota > Viridiplantae > Streptophyta > Magnoliopsida > Solanales > Solanaceae > Capsicum > Capsicum rhomboideum. Next base: position 52,125,778 of record CP124708.1, on the reverse strand, counting down.
TATTAATTCCAACCACATCATAGAATGCTCTCTTTCGGTATCATAAGTAGTTAAGATAGTGCTTCAACATGTTGGAAATCAAGAATACTCTTCGCATAAATGAAATAATTTGATGATACCGATCCTAATCCGGAAACTAAAGATAGATGGGAGTTCAATCAAACAAATCCAATTAAAATCGATTCAAACACAAAAATAAAGGATAGGAAAGAAATAAGAGAGTGAAGAAAGAAAGACTTAATTGAATCACAACTAAGCCAAGGGGGAAAGAGAACTTGATTGTCACGCCTCGAATTCCAACGGGGCGGATTGGCACCCGAAGCCTTTAAGGCCCGAGAGAACCAATCTTCATTCATGTACACTCATATGCATGTCCCTAGAATAACCACACTCTACCTCATTTATATACAAATTACCAATGGCGAAAGTCATGGAAAACATATGATATATATGAAACTTGGCCGTTAGGGCCACCATGTCACAAGCATACATTATTTCATTCATCTTCCCACATACGTCTACAAAGCCTCTAAAAGATATATGTACACAACCACCCTAAAGTCGGGACAAGTCCCCGATTTATACAACCTTTACAATACCAAAACATATGTACATAGTGACTCGGAAAGCCCCAAACCAACAGGAGCTCACCAAAGATCCGCAAATGACCCGCAACCTACTGTGGAGATCTACTAGCACCTGTGCCTGCAGCAACTAAGGTAAGTCCCCCAAGGGAAATCATTACGGAGAATGTACTGAGTATGTAAGGCTATATGAAACTCTATTATACATAGGTACTTCAATGGAATCAAAATATAAGAGAATAGTCAATATGGATACACCACCGGTCTGTATGTGCGTGTGGGGCCATGTATATTACATTCATTACTTTCTTTGCTTTTACGCTCATTAACATTATCACTCATCCATCTGATTAATGGGTCATAAGGTAACATTCATCCACCTTATCGGTGGGTCATAATATGGGTCATAATATAACATTCATCCACTTTATCGGTGGGTCATAATATAACATTCATCCACCTTATCGGTGGGTTATAATATAACATTCATCTACCTTATCAGTGGGTTATAATATAACATAAAGTAACCATAGAGGAGCCATAAAGTAACCATATATGCAGTACTTCTTTACCTTACTTTTATGAGATTGATATATTAGGGGTTATAACATCATTATTGGAACTTTAGAACGTAATATTGTTGGAACTTTGGAAAGATGTCCACAATTATGTGACACATGAACAACCATTGGTCAATGAATAAGAAACATGTGAATAATAATATATGACAACCTGAAATGAGATACCTTAGAACATTGCGGAATGGAACGAGTACAATGACGATGTGAACAATATGTGTTGCAGAAGGATACGGAAAGAGTAACCTTACGTATCTTATCTTCCCAATATGAATATACAGTCCTATATGTTAATACAACAGTCCAGCTCCGTCCTCATGTTTCACTCTACAACACAAGTACATACCGGAGCTAACGTTAACAACCAACTACCTTATAAGTGCATAAGACGACAATGAGTTACATGATTGCCTTATAACGTCATTTCTCCCTTCACAATACAATTCACGGCATTATAATACCAACAATACAACAACATTCCACATATTGACCAAAACATCATAACCCAATAGCATTTCACACCAAGTTCATCCTTTACGCCTCCTCATTAACACTATGTCACAATTACTCCATCAAGTCACCTCAATACATTTCATAACAACATCTCAACAACAATCCCACAAATTATACTCATAGAAAAATAACAAGTTAAGGAACATAACCACACCATACATGTTGATATTTTATCCACTCCATTCACTTTCATCAAAACCTCAAGTCTCCTTTCAAGTTTAAATCACATAGATGACACATCTTTTAGCAACAAGCAAAAGTGCACTACTTAAACTTTTAAACATAACCATCATGATCTACATAATATCCCATGCCTATAATATATTAAACCATGAGATTAAACACTTACCCAAGCTTGAAAAATGATGATCTTGTCCAAAGAGATGACTTAGGATTTGAGAGACCAAAAGTAAAATCTTGGAAATGTCTAGAATGGCATGTGTGATTGTTGGAATAAAAATCTGATTTTGCCTTGTCTTATATAGCCCATTATATTCATCCTTATCCAATTCTTGGCATTAAATGCCTTGTTTACTTGGTCAATGAAAGAGTGGGTCATTTTCCCCATTTGGGCCATGCATTTTGTTCCATTTTGGGCCCTAAATTGAGCCCAATACACATGTTAACTTAGCCCACCAAATTTCATGCATGAACCACCATTTATATCATGTTTAAATAATTCCATAAATGTTACGACAATATTGAACTCACGAGATTCACGTTCGTAGCCTCAATCCCAAGAACAAGCAATTCTAACCACTCATGGCTTAATTGAACATAATTTGATAAAATAATTATGAAGATGAATTAACCCCAACTCGGATGCCAAACTTTCTCAAGAGTAGACCTACTGCGATGGAATAATTATACCATAACCCAGGAGTCCTCTTTATCGACTAATAATCGTAGAAGAAATTTGGCAAAAAGCACCTCGGCACGCTCCCGGGCGCCCTATGGACTTAGAAAAATTTCATCTCTGGAAAAGGTGTGCAGGGGCGGCCTGGCACGCCCCTGGGCGCTCGCCCTTGCTGCTTGTGCCACAAAAAAATCAGGCTAAAGAGGCCTGGCACGCCATCTACAGCTCCCCATACTAAATTTTGATTTCGACTTTTCTTTGCAGATTTGGTTGGATCTTTCAAGTTCCAACCTTTTGCTTGCCTCTTATCTTTAAGATTCTTTGCTTGGATGTCCCTTAAACCTCACTTTTCACCCTACAAATGCTCCACAAAGTCACAAACACCTCCTACGAAGGTCTAAGCATATTTACTAGCACAATATCAAATGTTCCATCAATAACCATACAAAATACGTACTTGTTTCTCTCAAACCTAGGGTAACCATGGTTCAAAGTTGTCAAGTAGGGTCGAAAATGTACGGGGTTTTACATTCTTCCCCCCTTAGAAATATTCATCCTCGAATGTTAATAATATCGTCTCATGTACAACAAATGCATCTCTATATTAATATATATATATATATATATATACATATACACATAATGCTTATAGATACTTACTTGTTATTGCTCCACTTCCGCACTTTGAACTTTTTCTTCCATTTGACACAGATGAGGGTACTTGGACTTCATCATTTCTTCAGCTTCCCATGTGATCTCCTCTACTTGTTGATTTCTCCAAAGTACTTTTAGGGAAGCCACTTATTTATTCCTTAACCTCTTCACTTGTCTATCCAGAATAGCAATCGGTATCTCTTCATAGGTGAGATCCTCCGTAACTTGTACATCTTCAATGGGAGCAATACGAGATGGATCTCCTATTCACTTTCAAAGTATCGAAACATAAAATACTGGATGAACTGTGGAGAGTTCTTGGTGTAGTGCCAATTCATACACAACTTGCCCAAATCTTCGGACAATTTCATATGACCCTATCTATCGGGGACTCAACTTCCCTTTCTTGCCAAATCGTATTACCCCTTTTCATCAGTGACACCTTCAAGAATACCCAATCACCTATGGTGAATTCGATCCCTCTTCTTCTAACATCAGCATAGGACTTGTGTCGACTTTGGGCCGTTTGTAGCCGTTGTTGGATCACTTTAACTTTCTCCATAGCTTGATGAACAAGGTCTGGCCCAAGTAAAGTAGTTTCACCCGCTTCAAACCATCATATTGGTGATCTACACTTCCTTCCATATAAAGCTTCATAAGGTGCCATTTTGATACTTGAATGATAGTTATTATTGTAAGAAAATTCGATAAGAGGTAGATGATCATCCCAACTACCTTTAAAGTCCAATGTGCAAGCTCGTAGCATGTCTTCAAGTGTTTGGATAGTACGTTCGGCTGGTCCATCTGTCTGAGGACGAAAAGCCATACTCGAATTCACTTGTGTATCCAAGCTCTTCTGAAAAGATTTTCCAAAAATGCAGTCACTTGAGCTTCCCTGTCTGATACAATAGAGATTGGAATCCCATGTAATCTCATTATCCATTTACCATAAAACTTTGCGTCATCTTCAACTGTATAGGTGGTCTTGACTGGTAGGAAATACGCTGACTTGGTAAGCCTATCAACTATTACCCATATGGAATCAAATTTCCGCAGTGTACGAGGCAAACCTATGAGAATATCCATGTTAATCATGTCCCACTTCCAGAATGGAAGATTGATACGTTGCATATAACCTCCAGGTTTCTGATGCTCTACTTTTACTTGTTGACACTTTGGACACTGAGCTACCAATTTTGCAATGTTCATTTCATGTTACCCCACCAATACATTTCTTTCAAATCATGATACATTTTTGTGGATCCTGGATGGATAGAATTCCGTAAATTAAGCATTACAGTATTCCCTCTTGCGTAAGATCAAATGCATTTGTCAGGCCCTATTGTACATTCTCTTTCAGTTGCAATAACATAGAATCCGCATACCGCTTTTCTTTCACATTCGCTACAAACGAAGACTCTTCCGCGTTTTACACTATAATACTTTGCCTCTTCGTAAGTGGACCATCCATCAATATGAACTCCATACAAGTAGTGGCGCCATATCTTTAAAGCAAATATCACAAATGTTAACTCAAGATCATGCGTGGGATAATTTCTCTCATGTGGACGCAATTTTCTTGAGGCATACGCTATTACGTTACCGTGCTACATCAATACACATCTTAACCAAGAATCACGTTTAGAGAATTTCGCATATAGCTTACGGTCAAGAAGAATCTGTAACACTTGTCGCAAGTGATTAGCATGGCTCTCTAGTGATCTTGAATATCATCTCTAAACATGGTCTCGAACATATCTTAACAATGGTTTGAACACCCTATTCATCAAACCCAAAAAAACTACTAGTGCATTCGTTAGCCCAATTGACATAACAAAAAAAAATTTGTAATGACCCTACCGTGTTCATAAAGCTGTCTTGGTTATCTCATTTTTTTTTCTAACCCTTACCTGGTGATATCCCGATCTCAAGTCAACCTTCGAGAAATCTTTGGTACCCTGTAATTGGTCAAATAAATTATCACTTCTGGGGAGGGGGTATTTTTTCTTAATTGTCACATTATTCGTTTGCTGATACTCAATACACATTCTCAATGTGCCATCTTTTGTTTGTTCGTATAATTAACACCGATGCACCCCAAAAGGGATATACTAGACTTCAAGGATTTCATCTACCATCGGAACCGATTGAAGAGTTGGTGGTTTCACATCAGTATCTTCCACTCTTACTAAGTGGCATAGGTATCCCTTTGGGTATCATTTTCTTTGCCTAAAGATGAGAAATAACTTTACCTCTCGGTGCTCCCACATTACCCATCTATTCAAGAACATTTTTTCATGGAAAACAAAAATGTAACTTCTTAGCTCGGCAATCTACCGTGGCATAACAAGAAGCCAACCAATCCATACACATGATAATAGCAAAATTGACCGTTTCTAGTTCAGTAAGGTCAACCCGTGTGTCATAACCACAAACAATTTCTATACAATTATGCTATACTCTTTTAGCTATAATAGATTCACAACTAGTGTAGATACTTCAAATGGTTTAACTAGTAATTCTGGTGTTCTTTCAAAAAAAATAAAAAATCCACAATCAAAGGAGTAACATATGATAATGTAGAGCCCAGGTCACTCAATGCATATACCTTATGTAAGAATATGAATTATGTACCTGTATTTTCATCATAAGAAGCCTCCGAATTCTATCGATCCTCTAAGGCATGGGTACGGTTCTGGGTTCCACTAGCACCAACTGTCCCTTTAGAACCTTCGCCATGACCAGCAGGTTGTACACCTGATGATGCTAATGCAACGACTGATCTCGTAGGTCGTGTCATACTACCCGTGGCCCTCTGTGGGCACTCTCTCATCATGTGTACTGACTTACTACACCAAAAGCAAACATTTATTCTAAACCAGCATTCACATGAATGAAACTTCCCGCAGCGCTGGCACAACTGACGAAAAGACCTCGATTGTCCCATACTTCCTTGTTCTCGATACCCCACTGTATGTGAACCCTTAGTCCCACTACTTTGTCCAGCTTGACCGCCTCTAAACCCTCGAAACTGAGATGAAGTACCTACTGTAGGGTAAGAAAATGATGGTCTAGGCGGTCTAGGAAAAACCCGAGGCCTAAATTCTTCTTGGGACACCATAAAGTGCCCCATAGGTCTAGCCCTCTTTGACGGCCCTCTCTTAACTTCGTGCACCCTTTTCCTTTGCCTTTGGTCCTCCATTTTCTGTGCAAAGGCTTGTATTCTGGATATATCCATATATCTATTCAAAGCAGCAATGGTACAATCCCAGAACAAGTATGGGTCCAATCTATCCACGTACCGATGAACTCTATCGGCTATAGTGGCTACCACATTTGGAGCATACCTAGCCAAAGAGTTAAACTGGAGACTGTACTCCCTGAAGCTCATATTCCCTTGACAAAGATTTAAAAACTGATCCATACGGGCCTATCAGATCTCATATGGGAGATAATGATCAAGGATGTCGTTTTGAATTCCTCCCAACTAGCTGGAAGTGCACCTATACCCCTAGATCGTTTCCAATCTTCGTACCATAATATAGCCTCACCCTTCAGTCTATATGCTGCAAGTTCCACTGTTTCTATACCAGTCACATGCATAACATCTAGAGCCCTTTTGATTTGGTTCACGAAATCCTATGGATCTTCATTCAGATCTGACCCGGTGAACGTGAGAGGGTCTAATTTCAAAAAATCCTGTGTCCTCCGACTAGCTGCCCTAGCCTCACTGTCATTACCTGTCATTGGACCTACTTGTCCTTGATTTAGTGCAGCAACCATACGAGCAACTATATGAGTTAACATTTGCATTGCATTTCTTAGATTCTGCTCAGTATCATTAATAGGTGTTTTGGTAGGTTCTTCTCTCCCTCTGAGCTCTTCTGGAGCTGGAAAAGTAGGGGAAGCCTGTGTTGCAAACTCTGTTTCAGCCCCACCTTGACTGGCTTGGTTAGGTGGTGATTTACTAGTTCCTTCCCCGGCCAGCAACAATACCTTCTTATCTTTGCCCCTATCTTGTCTTGTAATCGAAATTTTACTATAACAAAGAAAATCAATTTCAAGGGTCAGATAGAATTCCACCTACGACATTGGCTCTATTGCACGATCTAGAAATGTAGAAAGGAAACAACTCTTAATTTTCCCGTAGCCTCCTACTTATAAATGTGGCGCGCAACACATCCATAAGCAAGACTCTACTTAGACACGGCTTTGCAGACACCCTTAGAACGACCTTCTCTGATACCACTTTTTTCACTCCTCGAATTCCAACGGGCGGACTGTCACCCGAAGCCATTCAGGCCAGAGAGAACCAATCTTCATTCATGTACACTCATATGCATGTCCCTAGAAAAACCACACTCTACCTCATTTATATACAAATTACCAATGGCGAAAGTTATGGAAAACATATGATATATATGAAACTTGGCCGTTAGGGCCACCATGTCACAAGCATACATTATTTCATTCATCTTCCCACAAAAGTCTACAAAGCCTCTAATAGATATATGTACATAACCACCCTAAAGTCGGGACAAGTCCCCGCTTTATACAACTTTTACAATACCAAAACATATGTATATAGTGACTCGAAAAGCCCTGAACCAACAGGAGCTCACCTAAGATCCGCAAATGACCCGCAACCTACTGTGGAGATCTACTAGCACCTGTGCCTACAACAAGTAAGATAAATACCACAAGGGATATCATTACGAAGAATGTACTGAGTATGTAAGGCTATATGAAACTCTATTATGCATAAGTACTTCAATGGAATCAAAATATAAGAGAATAGTCAATATGGATACACCACCGGTTTGTATATGCATGTGGGGCCATGTATATTACATTCATTACTTTCTTTGCTTTTATGCTCATCAATATTATCACTCATCCATCTGATTAGTGGGTCATAAGGTAACATTCATCCACCTTATCGGTGGGTCATAATATAACATTCGTCCACTCTATCGGTGGGTCATAATATAACATTCATCCACCTTATCGGTGGGTTATAATATAACATAAAGTAACCATAGAGGAACCATAAAGTAACCATATATGCAGTACTTCTTTTCCTTACTTTTATGAGATTGATATATTAGGGGTTATAACATCATTATTGGAACTTTAGAACGTAATATTGTTGGAACTTTGGAAAGATGTCCACAATTATGTGACACATGAACAACCATTGGTCAATGAATAAGAAACATGTGAATAACAATATATAACAACCTGAAATGAGATACCTTAGAACATTTTGGAATGGAATGAGTACAATGACGATGTGAACAATATGTGTTGCAGAAGGATACGGAAAGAGTACCTTTACATATCTTATCTTCCCAATATGAATATACTGTCCTTTATGTGAATACGATATTCCAGCTCCTTCCTCATGTTTCACTCTACAACACAAGTACATACCGGAGCTCATGTTAACAACCAACTACCTTATAAGTGCATAAGACGACAATGAGTTACATGATTGCCTTATAACGTCAGTTCCCCCCTTCACAATACAATTCACGGCATTGTAATACCAACAATACAACAACATTCCACACATTGACCAACACATCATAACCCAATAGCATTTCACACCAAGTTCATCCTTTACGCCTCCTCATTAACACTATGTCACAATTACTCTATCAAGTCACCTCAATACATTTCATAACAACATCTCAACAACAATACCACAAACTATACTCATAGAAAAATAACAAGTTAAGGAACATAACCACACCATACATGTTGATATTTTATCCACTCCATTCACTTTCATCAAAACCTCAAGTCTCCTTTCAAGTTTAAATCACATAGATGACACATCTTTTAGCAACAAGCAAAAGTGCACTACTTACACCTTTAAACATAACCATCATGATCTACATACTCTCCCATGCCTATAATATATTAAACCATGAGATTAAACACTTACCCAAGCTTGAAAAATGATGATCTGGTCCAAAGATATGACTTAGGGTTTGAGAGACCAAAAGTAAAATCTTGGAAATGTCTAGAATGGCATGTGTGATTGTTGGAATAAAAATATGATTTTTCCTTGTCTTATATAGCCCCTTATAGTCATACTTATCCAATTCTTGGGCATTAAATGTCTTGTTTACTAGGTCAATGGAAGAGTGGGTCGTTTACCCTATTTGGACCATGCATTTTGTTCCATTTTGGGCCCTAAATTGAGCCCAATACACATGTTAACTTAGCCCACCAAATTTCACGCATGAACCACCATTTATATCATGTTTAAATAATTCCATAAATGTTACGACAATATTCAACTCACAAGATTCACGTTCGTAGCCTCAATCCCAAGAACATGCAATTCTAGCCACTCATGGCTTAATTGAACATAATTTGATAAAATAATTATGACGACGAATTAACCCCAACTCGGATGCCAAACTTTCTCAAGAGTAGACCTACTGCGATGGAATAATGATACCATAACCCAGGAGTCCTCTTTATCGACTAATAATCGTCGAAGAAATTTGGCAAAAAGCACCCCGGCACGCTCCCGGGCGCCCTATGGACTTAGAAAAATTTCATCTCTGGAAAAGGTGTGCAGGGGCGTCCTGGCATGCCCCTGGGCGCTCGCCCTTGTTGCTTGTGCCACAAAAAAATCAGGCTAAAGCGGCCTGGCACGCCACCTGCAGCTCCCCATACTAAATTTTGATTTCGACTTTTCTTTGCAGATTTGGTTGGATCTTTCAAGTTCCAACCTTTTGGTTGCCTCTTATCTTTAAGATCCTTTGCTTGGATGTCCCTTAAACCTCACTTTTCACCCCACAAATGCTCCACAAAGTCACAAACACCTCCTACGAAGGTCTAAGAATATTTACTAGCACAATATCAAATGTTCCATCAATAACCATACAAAATACGTACTTGTTGCTCTCAAACCTAGGGTAACCATGGTTCAAAGTTTTCAAGTAGGGTCGGAAATGTACGGGGTGTTACATTGATTTCAATTAGAATTAGAGAAACCCAAATTGAATACACAAATGAGTAACTCTTGTGAAAATGAAGGCTCAGATGTTCTAAACCAACAATGAGAATCCATCCATCACTAATCTAGAATTAGCTACACTAATCTAACCTAAAGGGAATCCACCCTTGAACTATACTCTCAAAGGAGTTTCTTCAAATCTCAAGAAAAATCATTCTAAAGTAGAAAATAAGCTGAGACATCTATTTATAGTTATTCCTTTATACAACTAACCTATTACAAAAATAGCCCAAAAGTGGCTATTAGGGAAATAACCCACAAGGGTCAATGTTGCTCGCTCCTGTGACTTTGTCATTGCCAAAGTGGTTCCTTGGATTGCCCCAATGGTAGCTACCATTGCCAAAATGGATAGTAAGGGCCTTCCTTGGTGCTCTTCAATGTTTCTCTTGGCTTTGTCTTCCTTCTAAGCTATATCCCATAGCTTGATTCTATTCACATGTGGGTCTTTGGTCTTTTCCATCCAAGCTATCTTTCATAGCTTGAGCGGTCCAACACATGTACCTTCAATGGCCTCCAAAGACTCCATCTTCTCATTCAAGGAGCGTATAGCTTGGAGATATGTACATGAGGCTCTTTGAAGTACCTTCCGAGCTCCTCTTTGCATCTTTAAAGTGAGCATGACTTGTATCCCATCGATTATACCATAAAGTATAGGTCTAACACGATTTGAGATAACTGTGCTTGTATCATTTGACCATTGAAGACATGGAGAAATAGCAAGTCTAGAGTCTCCAGTGCTACAAATGAAGCTACTTAATAAATATTTTAGTCTGTTGCCACTCAATTACTCACCTATTTTAAGAAGCATAGAGGTTCTGCACTCAAATTTGATACCTTAGCTCAGAGAAGGAGAAAAAGTTGAAAAGGAGTTTGATGAAATAGTAAGTGATAACTCAAGCCGCACGTGTTGATTGCCATCCAAAATTTTCTAGCTTTAATAGAACTTGAAATAAGAAAGTGTAGTAGTTTATGATGTTAGGGAAGGATTCCCCAAAGGTATGGGTTGATATGTATGTGATTGCAGGAGTGAGAAGCGGAGTTGTGGAATGTAAATTGACATTTTTAGGCAGAACGGATTCATATTATGGGTTTATTTTACTTGAAGAGAGTACATATGATTTCTTAATGTGAAAGGGTGCACTTGCGTCCAAGTACTTTGCACTTTGGGCGAAGGAAACAAAATGAAAGTCTAGTCAAAATACGAGAGGACCAAGAGGATGATGCAAAACTAGTGGCAGAATTCAATGTCCTTTGATTTTAGTTTGTTACTGAATAGTGTGTTTAAAGATCTAAAGTTAGAACTCTTATCATTGGTATTGCAACAGTTTCAACAGTTTCCCAAATTGTAATGTACTAATCTTATGTTGAAAGAAGTTCAGTAAAAAATTGAGTTCATTATTTGCTATTCGAGTTTCTTATTGATATATAATTAACAATTCTTTTTCACTTTTCCTTCTGGTCTCAAACAATAAGTGACTCTTGTATGTGGATTGTTTTTTTTGTCAAAGGAAGAATCTAGTAGCACTTGGGATCATATTCATAGACGAGGGTTCCTACGTATATTTTGACTGATGAAATGCTTGCTAGACCTTCCTCTGGAAAGAACCAGAAGAAAGATAAAAATATCTTCAACAAACATTTGTAAAGGGATGCTTGTATGTAGAAAAAGTGTCCCTAGTTGAATAATCTTTGGACATATTTTGGAATACTAGTTTAGGATACATGCGTTGCACGTGTGTCTCACGTCAACCAATAAAATTATATATATAAAAACTAAAATTATTAAAAAATACAAATTGAAGTTAACATAAATGTTATATCTATTTAAATGATATGAATAAATATTGTACAAAGACAATAAATTATATGAAATTAAATAAGAATTGACATTAAAACAAATGCAAGATTCATTTAAATGATAAAAATAAATGTTACTACATAATGTGATAAATGTTACAACATATATCTTTACAAAATGACATTCTTGGTGTATGTACCTTTTGTCACTTTGATTGTTCTATCATGACCTAAACATCGCTTTTTTAGCTTTGGTTACTCTATCATAATCAAAACTCTTGTTGTTGATACAGATATTGAACATTGTACTACAATTACTGTTTGAAAAATCACTAAAGAGAAACAAAAATATATGACAAGCTTAGAAATATTATGATTCAATAGTTATGCCTTCACTCTCAAGATAATTTTCAATATAATCTTATATGTGGAGTCTACAGATACATACTTTATCACTACCTTTGTAGGGTAGAGAGACTGTTTTTGGTAGACCCTCGGCGAACTTACAAAATTATGATTCAATAGTTATGCCTTTAATCTTAAGATAATTTTCAATATAATCTCATATGTGAAATCTATGGAGGATTAAATACATACCTTATCATTACCTCTGTAGGGTAGAGAGACTATTTTCAACAGACCCTCGGCTAACTTACAAAAATTATGATTCAATATGTTCTGCCTTCAATCTTAAGATAATTGTCAATATAATATCATATGTGGAATTTGTGAAGGATAGAATACATACCTTATCACTACCTTTGTAGTATAGAAAGATTGTTTTCAGTAGGCCCTCGGCTCAAAGCTTGGTAACGCTGGGACATTTCAACATCTGGTCACTAAAGAAAAACAAAAGTATGTGACAAACTTATAAAAATCATGATTTAGCAGTTATATATTTAATCTCAAGATAATTTTCACTATAATCTCATATGTTTAGTATGTGGAGGATAGAAGACATACCTTATCACTACCTTTGCACGGTAGAGAGACTGTTTTTGGTAGACCCTCGGCAAACTTACAAAATTATAATTCAATAGTTATACCTTTAATCTCAAGATAATTTTCAATATAATCTCATATGTGAAGTATATGGAGGATATAATAAATACCTTATCACTACCTCTGTAGGGTAGAGAGACTGTTTTCGATAGACCCTCGGCTGACTTACAAAAATTATGATTCAAAGTTCTGCCTTCAATCTCATGATAATTTTCAATATAATCTCATATGCAGAGTTTGGGGAGGATATAATACATACCTTATCACTACTTTTGTAGGATAAAGAGATTGTTTTCAATAGATCCTCGGCTCAAATCTTGGTAACGCTGGGACTTTTCAACATCTGGTCACTGAAGAAAAACAAAAATATGTGACAAACTTACAAAAATTATGATTCAATATTTATGTATTTAATTTCACGATAATTTTCACTATAATCTCATAGTGTAGTCTGTGGAGGATAGAATACATACCTTATCACCACTTTGTAGGGTAGAGAGACTATTTTCGGTAGATCCTTAGCAAACTTACAAAACTATAATTCAATAGTTATGCCTTCAATCTCAAGATAATTTTCAATATAATCTCATATTTGAAGTCTATGGAGGATCGAATATATACCTTATCATTACCTTTGTAGTGTAGAGAGACTGTCAACTTTCACAAAAATCAATTCACAGGCAAATCCCTGAGAAGTTTTTGAAGCTTAAAAAAACTGAAAGAATTGAACCTTTCAGATAATATTTTTGAAGGAAAAATACCTCATGGGAAGCCATTTCTTGATTTTTCTATGGAAATAGATGTTTATGTGGGAAACCCTTTCCCCCTGTAAATCTTGAGCTTCATTTGCTATTCATATAATTTTCTAAAAACAATTTATTATAGAGCATCAAATACTTGGTAAGTGACCAAACATGCAACAACATATCCAGTGTAATTTCACAAGTGGGGTCATACGCCTTCAATTAAACTGTCCATGCAAACAAATTTTACATTTTCAATAATCAAAATGCAAGTCCATTGCACACTAAAACCTTCCTCTCACCTCACACATTAGCATATTAGAAAACAAGAACTAAAATTTCATGTTGCTGAAAAGTTAATTGAACAGATTACTACATTATAAAAACAAAAAGAATGAATTAGAATCTATATTCCATTAACTGATTTTTCAATGTTGTTCATGAATTCATACACATAAATAGGGAATGTAAGCTATCGACTTTCCCATAACTCATGTCATAAAAGGCCAGGTGGCATAGGAGTTGGCTCAAAACAGGCAAGAGTCCAAGGAGGACATGTATGGTGATCTGAATGTGAGATCCTTAACAGTTCCCGTTGAACCTGCTACACTTATAATCTGCCTTACATTGAAGATAATTAGGGATAGGGTAAGACCGAGAGAGATAGGCACCAAAATCGAGGGACAACTGAACTTCTCTAAGTTACTTCTTTATTTTCCATATGTTGACACTTCCACTATCAGTGCAGCTAATTCAAAGAGCTGTCTATTCCAATTCCAATTGTTGATAATTCACGTAGTCAACTTCATTTAACCTTATACAACATAATACCTGCTCCAGAAATTCTTTAGCTTTGTTACTCTGCTTGGAAAGTGGTAAAATATGTTACCTAGATGGAAAAAATTATTTTCAAGGCCGAAAAAGAAAGAAACGCTGGAGATAGATACTTGCCTGAATTGTTAGCCCAACATCCATGCAACAAAATTTTAGTATATCTAGGAACATCTCCAAAACCTTCCTAGACATACGACTATATCTATGCATATCTATATCAATCTCAAAATAATTCTCTCCTTGCAAAAAGATCATTAGCAACTAAAGTAAGAAGCAAAAGTCGAATCAAAACCTAGTTTAACCAATTGTAGAACCAATTAAGGTATAGAGATAAGAGAAAAATATATATCCTACTAATATTTTCAGCCTTTTTATATATATAAAAAATACTCCAAATTAATGTAACAATATGCAATATATTATTATAGTGATATCATAATTTTAACGAAAACAAAAGAAACATCGACCAATTTCATTAACTATGTTGCATAGATTCATGTAATCCATCTAACTTTTGAAAAATAAAAATGTATGTTGAGTTAAATTGATAGAACTTATATATCAATAAGTAGTGTTTTTGTTGAGCTTAGACAACAAATAGAATCTAAAGGCTAGAAAGTTTACCTCATATGACAAGCAAACATGAATACAAAGGCAACCAAAAAATTCAAATACCAAAATTCATGAGTAGAAAGGCCTAAAAATTCTAGAGAAGAGAATAGGAGAAAGAGAAATCGACAGACCTTTGAAACATGAAGCTCAGAAGCAGTTTATTCCGTGTGTTCGTCCCAATCCATGTTGGGCTTATTAAATAGGGTAATAAGAAAAACTTTCCATATATATATATATATATTTAAATTTAAATTCAAAATAAATATCAAAGAAAAAGATATAAGTTCTTAAAAAATTAAATATTTCTGAACTTTTAGAAGAATGTTTTTACTCTTGTCAATCACAATTCTTTCTCTCGCTTTCTGTTTTTAAATGGAAAAAAAATCATACATATTACTTTGAGATTTTTGAATTTGCAAAATCATGAGTGCTTTTTACTCATGTTTGAACTTAACTACTAACTTAAGTCATTCTAAGAGATTTCTCTCAGCCAAGACAACTAAAGATATTAGAGTTTTATAGAAAAAAAATTCAATCTCCAGACATCTTCGTTCAAACATATAATATAATTAGCTTAACAGGTTGGAGTAATATTCTACTCCACCCATTGAAACTATTGTGGCTACTACGTGTGTGTGTATATAGGCCATGAACTTTGGGAATTTTTTTTTTGTTCTTGTAGAATTGTTATGACTTTAGAATTTAAACTCAAATAAATGCAAAGTTGGAATCCGATATAGGCTAGAAGTCCATGTAAATTAGCAACGTTATTGGCCAAGCTTTGTGGCCGCATTTCCCTCGCAAGGTGCTTGTTGTGGTAGAATGGTGGGGAGCATACTTGAGCATCTTGGAGGACTTGCATACTAGCCCTTGCGACACCTGGTGCATTTTCCCCCTCAATATATATAAAGAGTCCTAAACCTAAAAAGAACTGAATGTGATTGAAAGAAACAAATTGACTGTTAGCATTAGCAGATGTTAAAGCAAGTACATTTTCTTCTTTTCTTAGGGATGAAACTATTTTAACATCCAGATTAGGCTTCTTTCCTTTGGGCTTAAGTGATGCATTTTCTCTCAAATCTAGTTTTAAATTGAAACAATAATGTCAGAACTAAAGTATAACTAAAGATGAATTTAAAACCAAAGGCAGAACATTACATTGAAGTAGAAAAGAGTTGTTATTGTCACAATTCAGAGAAAAGAAAAGAAAACAAATTTGACGGGAAAAGATATGATGGGACAAGTCTACAACATACCTATAACTATACAGTTTAGACCCTCTAAATAACAACTAACCAGCTAGCCATATGCTTATATGTAACACCCTGGAAATCCAAAGCTAAGATTAGAACCATGACTCAAGTACATGGAACATTAAACACCATATTTTGGTGGTATTAGAAGTGATTTAGACGTATTCAGGCCACAAGTAACTCCTAGCTCATAGCCAAGTTGAAACCTTCCTTACCGGTGGTTTCAATGTGAAGAATCTTGCTATAGTCAATTTCAAACAAATATAACTCCTAGGTTCTGAGATATTTTAGATATAAAGACCCACCAAATGATATATATTTGAATTACCTTTCCAACGCATCCATATTCACCTTCATCTGATGTTGGATCTAAGAGTTATGGCCGTTTTAGTAAAGCATTGTACAACAGTAAGAACGTACGAGTGAAGGTACGATCGTGGTTACAACGTACGATCGTACCAGGCTCCCGCATGATCAAAACAGCCCCAAAAACTGACAAGTTGACTTTTATACCTTCCAACCACAAAAGGGTACCACGACCGCGGTTAGAAACCACGATCTTAAGTACGATCTTGACTTCTAAAGTTGATCCGGTTGAGACCTACAACCTACCGACCAAGGCACGATCGTGAATAGGTTCCACGATCGTACCATGGCTCATATAATCATGTACATAGAACCCAAAAGTTTAGCCCATTCTACGATCACAACCCACGATCGTAGGTAGGACCCATGACATAGAAAGTTCTCATGGGTTCCTCCCAGTAGTTTTACCAGTTCATTTTTATAAGGGTACCTCAGTCTTTTACAACTCTTTTAACATCAAAACTACGTTGTTTAATCCTTTCCAAAGCTGATAACTAAGGTTAATATTACCCTAAGCCCTCAAAATAGGCGATTTCTCTCCTCTTCAGGTAACTAGGGTTCATATTCTTCAAGCTTCCAATTCCAAAGATTTCTCCAAGGTTTTTATGCCCAAGTATGTGGGATTTCATCAATGGGTTTCCTTTCATCCATTGAGTCCCAAAGTTAACTCAATTTCTCAAGTTTAATTCCTTTTTTAGAGCTTAGGATTCATGAAGGTTGTAAATTCATTGATATCTCATTCCCTTGATATTAATGAGTTGTAATCCATGTTTTACCATGAATTTCAATACTAGTACATGTCTAAAATTATGAACCCTAATAATATTATTAAATCCATAAATTTTGAACTTGAGCCATGAAATTTCTTACTTTATTCAATTTATAGAAATTGTCATGATAATTGCATTCTTCAGAGATGGCGGGTTATGAACACCCGATGACCTAGGATTTCATGTATATATTTATGAGTATTATATTCTCCAGATTACATATTTTAATACTCTCAGATAATGCATTTATTTTCAGTATTCAAAATAATACTATTATTAAGCATTTCAGTTATCAGTGTCATTCAATCGGGAGTAGTACTTACCACCAAGCAGACACAGGGATGAAGGATCACCCATCAGTTAGGCTGAGACCTTTAGTAGAAGTACCTAAGTCCCAGAAGTACGACACCACCGTAGGTACTAAAGGGTCACCCACCAGACCAGGCTTGATAACTTAGTCCTTATGGACATCAGTTTAGTGGATCCACGTCAGTCAGTATTTGTACCTTGGCAAGGTACTGAACACCCTTCTATCTAGGATTACAGGTTGGATCTTGATTAGCTTAGATTATGATATGTCGGATAATGGTAGCTCCCACAGTCCACAGTTCATATTTGAGATTCAGATACTTGCATGACCTTATATTCAGTTGTTCAGCTTATCATACATTACATGTTATTACTTGGTATTGCATGAGTTTACCCTGTCACATGCATCATGTTTAGCCTATATTAGTATTTTTCCATCTCATATACTTAGTACATTCAAAGTACTGATCGCATAACTTCTTCGTGATATGTTGTTTTATAATATAGGTTCAGACGTTTAGCATTCGGATAACGCTTAGTACGACTCCATACCATATCAGCAGCAGTGTTGGTGAGTCCTTATTATTCGAGGGCCAATTATCAGTCATTCTTTTTAGTATCATTTAGTTTCATATAGTTGGAGTTAGTTGGGGGTTTGTCCTAACAACTCATATGATTTAGAGGCTTTCAGACAGATAGCTAGATTTTCAACATGTTGTTTATGTCAGACAGTCATAGTTTTGATATTCAGTATGGATTTCACTTTTATTATGATTGTTTCATTTAAGTTTAGCTTCCGTACAGTATTATATCAGTTATTTCATTATTCTTAATTTCATGCCAGGACATGGGTTAGCTTGGGGTCACTTGTGACTTTAAGCACCGTGTTAAGACTAGGGGGTAGTCTTAGGTCATGACAAACTTTGTATCAAAGCACAAGGTTTAAGGTGTCCTAGGGTATTTGAGAGTCGTGTTAAGTAGAGTCTTATTCATGGGTGTGAAGCGTGCCACACTTTTGAGTGAGAGGCAATTAAATGTTTTAGGAATGGTTTCATTTCTTTCATGCTCAAATCATGCGATAGAGTGTAAACTCTATTTAAATACTTTCTTCTAACTCGTGCTCTACACATTTACAAAAAATACCTCCCAATAGAACTAACAGAAAGCGAAATGGTAATGGAAATGGGAATGGAAATCAACAAGCTCCACCAGCTCCAGCAAACCCTCTGAATAAAAATATCTCTCATACTGAATTCAGAGTTGCCTTCATAGCATTAGCCTAGTCTATAACCAGCCAGAACAATCGACAGGCTGTGGTACTAGCCAACCGGGCAGTGAATACGGTAGCAACCTAAGTTTGAGATTTCACTAGGATGAATCCTTCGGTATTCTTTGGGTCTAAGTCTGAAGAAGTTCCTCAAGAGTTCTTGGATAGTATTTCAAAAGTTACTGAGATCATAGGTGTCACTCCAACTGAAAGTGCTGGCTTGGCTACTTATCAGTTGCAGGGAGTGGCTCACACTTGGTGTAAGCAGTGGAAAGAGGATAGATGTTCAAATATAGAACCGATGGAGTAGGATGAGTTTGTTGCTGCTTTCATAGATAGATTTTTCCCACTTGAGTTAAGAAAAGCCAAGGTCTAGGAGTTCATTAATCTGAAGCAGGGTAACATGAGTAGAAGGAGTATTCTCTTAAGTTTACTCAGCTTGCAATGTACTCTCCAGCCATGATTGCTGACTCCAAGGGACTGTATAAGAAAGTTTATGTCCGGTGTTTTGAGGATATGGTCAAAGGGTGCAGGACTGCTATGTTGGTTAAGGAGATGGACATCTCCAGGTTGATGGTTCATGCTCAACAGATTAAAAAATAAAATTTTAAGGAGAAGGAAAGGGAGAACAAGAGGGCAAGAACAAGTAATTTTAATTTCTCTCAGCACAGGTCAGATGGTGGTAATCATTCTCAGTTTCGCCAGAAATCTTCAGCTCCAGCTCCATCATCCGCTAGTGCTCCAGTACCCAAGTTTAGGCAGGATAATTGGGATTTAGCACCACACTCTAAGTCCCAAGGCAGTTTTACTAGTAGTCGTACTAATCATTTTTGTAAGAAGTGTGGTAAGAACCACAAGGGTGAGTGCATGGCTGGCAGTGATACTTATTTTGGGTGTGGTAAGCTAGGCCATAGATTGAGAGAGTATCCAGTGGCTTCGTAGAGAGGTAGAGATACTCGCCAGCAGAATCAGTCCAACTCTGCAGCAGCTCTAGTAGGTCGCCTGACTCAGCAGGGTGCCTCATCTAGTGTAGCTAGTGGGCAGCATCAAAATAGGTTTTATGCCCTTCATACCTAACAGGATTAGGAAGGTTCTCATGATGTAGTCACTGGTACGTTATAGGTCATTCATACTCATGTCTATGCACTATTATATCCCAGAGCCACACTTTCTTTCGTGACTCCTTACATATCTGTAGACTTCGATGTCAGTCCTGAAATCTTTTCAGAACCCTTCTCAGTCTCTACTCTAGTTGGTGATTCAGTCATAGCTAAAAGAGTATACAAAAATTACCTAGTCAGCGTTTCTCAGAAAGCCACCTCAGTTGATCTTGTAGAGCTAGACATGATAGATTTTGATATTATTCTGGGTACGATTGGCTCCACTCTTGCTATGCCTCTATTGATTGTAGAAAGAGAGTAGTCCAGTTTCAATTCCCAAATGAGCCAGTCATAGAGTGGAAGGGTAATACTTCAGTGCCTATAGGTCGGTTTGTCTCTTACCTTAAGGCTAGAAAAATAATTTCCAAAGGGTACATCTATCATCTTGTTCGGGTTAAGATTTCAAAGTTTGAGACCCCAACTCTTGAGTCAGTTTCGATGGTAAATAAATTCACAGCAGTGTTTCCAGAAGCCAACTTATCTTAATTCCACCCTACAAAATGACTCCAGCTGAGCTTAAAGAATTTAAGGAGCAGTTAAAAGATCTTTTAGACAAGGGTTTCATCAGGCCCAACATCTCTCCATGGGGTGCTCCAGTTCTTTTCGTACTAAATAAAGACGATTCTCTCAGAATGCGCATCAACTATCGTCAGTTGAACAAAGTCACAACTAAGAATAAGGTTCCCCTCCCCAGGATTGATGACTTGTTCGACCAAATTTAGGGTGCCAATTTTTTCTCTAAGATAAACCTCAGATCTGGCTATCGTCATCTCAGAGTTAGAGAATGTGACATTCCAAGACTGCCTTTAGAACTCGGTATGGTCACTTTGAATTTGTTGTTATGTCTTTTGTTCTAACGAATGCTCCTGCAGCTTTTATGGACTTGATGAACAGGGTGTTCAAGTAGTACTTGGACATGTTTGTCATTGTCTGTATTGATGACATCCTTGTTTATTCTCGGAATGAGGATGAACATGCAGACCATTTGAGGATTGTCTTACAGACTCTCAAAGATCATCAATTATTAGTGAAGTTCAGTAAGTGTGAATTCTGGTTGAAATCAGTAGCATTCCTTGGTAATATCATTTTCGGTGAAGGCATTAGGGTTGATCCTCAAAAGACCGAAACAGTGAGGAATTGGCCTAGACCCATCTCTCTATCATATATCAGAAGTTTCTTAGGTTTAGCTGGTTACTACAGACGATTTGTTGAAGGATTTTCATCTATTTATTATCCCATGATTCTCCCATGTCTAGATTGACTCAGAAGAAAGTCAAATTTCAGTGGTCTGATTCTTGCGAGAAGAGTTTTCAGGAGTTGAAGACTCAACTCACCGCTGCTCCAGTTTTGGCTCTGCTTGAGGGTTCAGATGGCTTTGTAGTTTATTGTGATGCATCCAGAGTTGGCATTAGGTGTGTGTTAATACAATATGGCAAGGTTATAGCATATGCCTCTAGACAGCTCAAGCCTCATGAAAAGAATTACCCAACTCATGACCTTGAGTTGGCAGCAGTTGTTTTTGCCTTAAAGATTTGGAGGTACTATCTCTATGGGGTTCATGTTGATGTGTTCACTGATCACAAGAGCCTTCAGTATGTATTCATCCAGAAAGATCTAAATTTTCATCAGAGAGGGTGGCTAGAGTTGTTTAAGGATTATGATATGAGTGTCTTGTACCATCCGGGTAAAGCCAATGTTATGGCTGACGCTTTTAGTAGATTGTCTATGGGGAGTGTTTCTCATATTGAGGACAAGAAGAAAGAGTTAGTTCGTGAGGTTCACCAGCTTTCTAGATTGGGAGTTCAGTTGGTTGATTCAGCCGAAGGTAATACCTTGATTCAGAATGGTTTATAATCTTCCTTAGTAGCTGAGGTAAAAGAAAAGCAAGATAGTGATCCCATTTTGCTTAAGTTGAAAGAAGTGGTCCAGATTCAGAAGGTTGAGGTTTTCTCCCAAGGGTGAGATGGTGTTCTTCGTTGTCAGGGTAGACTATGTGTTCCAAATGTAGATAACTTGAGATAGAGGATGCTAGTAGAGGCTCACAATTCTCAGTATTCTATTCATCCAAGAGACACTAAGATGTACCGTGACCTACGGGAAGTCTATTGGTGGAATGACATGAAGAAGGATATCGCGAAATTTGTGGCTAAATGTCCAAATTACCAACAGGTTAAGGTTGAGCACCAGAGACCTAGTGCTAAGCTTTAGGATATCAGTATTCATACTTGAAAGTGGAAAATGGTGAATATGGACTTCATTATAAGGTTTCCTCGTACTCGCTGACAACATGAATCTATTTGTGTTATTGTAGATTAAATGACTAAGTCAGCCTATTTTCTGCCAGTTAACACCTTAGACTCAGCCGAGGATTATGCGAGACTCTATCTTAGGGAGTTATTGAAGTTACATGGTGTCCCTCTGACCATTATTTGAGATAGGGGTACTCAGTTTACCTCTCAGTTCTGGAAGACATTCCAGAAGGGTTTTGGTTACCAAATTCACCTTAGTAAAACTTTTCACCCACAGATAGATGGTCAGGCAGAGCTGACTATTCAGATGTTAGAGGATATATTGAGGGCATTTGTGATAGATTTCAAAGGTAGATGGGATGATCATTTTTCTTTGATTGATTTTACTTAAAATAACAATGATCATTCTAGTATTCAGATGGCCCCGTTCGAAGCATTTTATGGTCGGAGGTGTCGTTCTTCTATTGGTTGGTTTGAATTTAGTAAAGCTACCTTGATAGGGACAGATTCGGTCCATAAGTCAATGGAGAAAGTTTATTTGATTAGAGAAAGACACAAAATAGCTCATAGTCGCCAGAAATCTTTGCAGGTATGAGGAGAAGGGAACTTGAGTTTGTTATTGGTGATTTGGTTTACTTAAAATTTTTACCGATGAAAGGGGTGAAGAGATTTTGTAAGAAAGGGAAACTCAGTCCTCGCTATGTTGGTCCTTATAAGATTATGGGTCATTTTGGCAATGTAGCCTATGAGTTGGATTTTCCCACAAACTTAGCGTCAATACATCTAGTCTTTCATGTGTCTCAGTTGAAGAAATCCATTAGTGATCCCGCATCAGTTGTACCTTTAGATAGTATGGGTATGAAATATAGACTCTCTTACGAAGCGGTCCCAGTTGAGATTCTGGATCATCAGGTTTCGAAGTTGAGGAATAAAGAGTTTGCTTCAGTAAAGGTTCTTTGGAAAAATCAGCTAGTTGAGGGAGCTACTTGGAAAGCAGAGGCGGATATGATGACCAAGTACCCCCATCTTTGCTCTTCGAACTCTGTTCCAGCTTGAGGTAATAGTTTCCCCTTAATTAATTCTTTCTGTCTCATGTCACCCAGTTACTTTCATGTCATGTCATGCATTCACGAGTTCAAATTCAGTCCATGTTTCAGTTATCATGTCAGTATTCAGCCCTTAGAAATTCCATGTTGGGATTGCAGATCTTTCCCTAACTCTTTAGCTTAGTTAGTTTTCATTCGGGGACGAATGACCCCAAGGGGGAGATATTGTTACACCCCAGAAATCCAAAGCTAAGATTAAAACCATACTTCAAGTACATGGAAAATTAAACACCATATTTTGGTGGTATTAGAATTTATTTAGACATGTATTCACGCCACAAGTAACTCCTAGCTCATAGCCAAGTTGAAATCTTCCTTATCGGTGGTTTCCATGTGAAGAATCTTGCTATAGTCAACTTTAAAAGAGTATAACTACTAGGTTCTGGAGTATTTTTGAGCTCAAGAACCACCAAATGATTGATATTTGAATTACCTTTCTAACTCGTCCATATTCACCTTAATCCGATGTCGGAGATAAGAGTTATGGCCATTTTAGTAAAGCATTGTACAACAGTGAGAACCTACAAGCGAAGGTACGATCGTGGTTATAACGTACGATCATACCATGATCCCATCTGATCAAAACAACCTCGAAAACCTGTAAGTTGACTTTTATACCTTCCAACCACGAAAGGGTACCGCGACCGTGGTTAGAAACCACGATCTTAGGTACGATCTTGACTTCTAAAGTTGATCCAGTTGAGACCTACAACCTACGGACCAAGGCACGATCGTGAGTGGGTCCCACGATCATACCATGGCTCGTATGATCATGTTTAGAGAACCCAAATTTTCACCCATACCACGATCACAACCCACGATCGTGGAAAGGTCTCGTAGGTTCCTCCCAGCAGCTTTTTCAGTACATTTTTATAAGGGCACCTCAGTCTTTTCCTACTCTTTAAAATCAAAACTATGCAGTTTAAGCCTTTCCAAAGCTGATTACTAAGGTTAATATTACCTTAAGCCCTCATTACTTAGAAAAACAATTGACAATTAGCAAAGACAAAAGAAAAAAAGCGATTTCTCTCCTCTTCAGGTAACTAGGGTTCATCTTCTTCAAGCTTCCAATTCCAAAGATTTATCCAAGGTTTTCATCTCCAGGTATGTGGTATTTTATCAATGGGTTTCCTTTCACCCATTGAGTCTCAAAGATTACTCAATTTCTCAAGTTTAATTCCTTTTTCAGAGCTTAGGGTTCATGAAGATTGTAAATTCTTTGATATCTCATTCCCTTGGTATTAGTGAGTTGTAATCCATGTTTTACCATGAATTTCAGTACTATTACATGTCCCAAATCATGAACCCTAATTATATTATTAAATCCATGAATTTTGAACTTGAGCCATGAAATTTCTTAGTTTATTTAGTTTATAGAAATTGTCATGATAGTTGCATTCTTCAGAGATGGAGGGTTCTGAACACCCGATGAACTAGGATTTCATGCATATATTTATGAGTATTATATTCTCCAGATTACATATTTGAATTCTCTCAGATAATGCATTTATTTTCAATCTTCAGAATATTACTATTATTGATCATTTTAGTTATCAGTGTCATTCAATTGGGAGTAGTACTTAGCACCGAGCAGACGTAGGGATGAAGGCTCACCCGTTTGTTAGGCTGAGACTTTTAGTATAGGTACCTAAGTCCCATAACTATGGCGCCACCGTAGGTACTAAAGGGTCACCCGCCAGACCAGACTTGATATCTTAGTCCTTATGAACATCAATTTAGTGGATCCACATCAGTCAATGTTCGTACCCTCGGCAAGGTACTGAACACCCTTCCAGCTGGGGTTACAGGTTGGATCCCGATTAGCTCAGATTGGGGTATGTCGGTTAACGGTAGCTCCAACAGTCCACTGTTCATATTTCAAATTCAGATACTTGCATAACCTTATATTCAGTTGTTCAGCTTATCATACAGTACATGTTATTACTTGGTCTTGCATCAGTTTACCATGTCACATGCAGTATGTTCAGCCTATATTAGTATTTTCACATTTCATATACTCAGGTTATTCAAAAATCTGATCACATACCTTATTTGCGCTTTATTATTTTATAATATAGGTTCAAATTTTCAGCATTCGGATCACGCTTAGTACAACTCCATACCATATCAGTAGCAGTG
This sequence comes from Capsicum rhomboideum, assembly GCA_031232105.1. Taxonomy (NCBI): domain Eukaryota; kingdom Viridiplantae; phylum Streptophyta; class Magnoliopsida; order Solanales; family Solanaceae; genus Capsicum; species Capsicum rhomboideum. The sequence goes on along the minus strand of CP124708.1, from coordinate 52,099,950 downwards.
TTGATGAGTCATCATCATTCGAGGGCCAATTATCAGTCTTTCTTTTTAGTATTATTTAGTTTCAGACAGTTGGAGTTAGTTGGGAGTCTGTCCCAACAACTCATATGATTTAGAGGCTTTCAGACAGACAGATAGATTTTCAGCATGTTGTTTATGTCAGACAGTCTTAGTTTTGATATTCAGTATGGATTCCGCTTTTATTATGATTGTGTCATTTAAGTTTAGCTTCCACACAGTATTATATAAGTTATTTCAACATTCTTAATGTCATGCCAGGCCATGGGTTAGCTTGGGGTCACTTGTGACTTTAAGCACCGTGTTATGACTAAGGGGTAGTCTCAGGTCATGACATTATGACCCTTCACATTTTTAATATAATATAGAATAGATTAGACTTATATGGAAACGTGTGTTGCCCGTTTGTCCCTTATTATCATTTTTTTAATCACGATTATTTTCTTAAAGCCTCGAGTCTCATAATTTTATGGAAGAAAATTTATTTTCCACTATATTGAATTATGTCCCTTATTATCACTGTCTCACGCTCTAATAAAAGTGATGATAATTCATTATCAATTTAGCATGTATGCGAATTGAAATATGTAAACATAGCTAGATTTAAGGATTATATCTAGGGAGCAGTGGTCCTTTGTAGTTACGACATAAGCAAAATACCAAACCTGGCAACACTATAGTGAAGCAGTACTTCCAATGTAATAACTGGAATGAGGAAGATCTTGAAGCTATGCTACCCAGACAGGTTGTTGATGATATCATAGCTATCAGATTTGATGAATGTTGCAAGGACATGCCTATGTGGAAGCTTAAACCCACTGGGAAATTTTTATGTGCATCAGCCTACCAAGCTAGACAGAAGAAACCTTCTCTCCCTAAATTTTTATTGTGTTAGTTTAAATACAATGTTTGTTTTGATTATTATATAAATTTTATTATATCGTTTCATTAAGTCCATCTTTAGGTAATGGCGAAAAGTTTCATTATATAATATAATATGATAAATTATGAAACAATACGTAACAAATATCCATTTTTTGATCAAAAATCTTCAACTGAAAGAGAAAATACGAGAAATTATCAAAAGGGGAGAATTCACGACAATTGTTGAGTATATATATTTTTAAAAGCTCTTAACTAAAGAGTGACCTTACCCAACAAAATTTAGTGAAACATACCAAAAAATCATATATAAATGTTGAAGCAAAAGCTATGATCCAAATCCTGTAAACAAAAAAGATAATACACAAAAATTAGAACCCTATTAATTCACAATAAACTAATGCAAAAAGAGAGTAAAAAGGCAAAAAGAGAGAGATACGAGAGGTTGACGAATTTATGCCAAGTTGGAGTTTGGGGCAGAATTAATAGGTGTATAATATCGTATTTAGTTAGGATTCAGGTGCACAAAACTTCCCATAAATTAAGGAGTAGTCTTCCAATTTATTTTAGGATCATGTACACACAATTTTCTCATATATTTATTATAGTCAATAATTGGAGGAAAAAAGTAAAGAAACGATTTTGTCTAAAACGTAGACTTTTAATGAAGGGAAAAAAGTTCAAACAACATTTTTAGACCCTTCACACTTTTAATATACTAGTATTTGGGAACGTGCGTTGCACGTTTATTCCCTATTATTGTATAAAATTTGCATAGGCATGATCTCATGTTGATAATTATTTATCGCATAATATTTTTATAAATACGATGATATTGTATTGATTAATGTGTTTATATATAACTTACTTTTGCATCCCAAAAAAAATGGCAAAATGATTTTAAATATAATATTTTAGACTAAATATATGATCTACACAAATACAAAAATTGTCTTTAAGAAATAATCTCCTTTTGGTAACTACATATAAGAAGTTGCAGTGGAATGAAAGTATAAATTTATATAGTTGTATAGAGAATCAATCGACCTATGTCTTTCTTCTTCTTTGTTTTGATAACCGTGGTGTCCAGGCTAGCTTGCGCGCATCTCTACTAATTCCACGGGATACCTGTCACCTCCCACCAGCAACAGTTACCAGATTACTCTGTCCACTAAAGCTAGAATAGATGGGAAGAAATCACCTATGTCTTTCTTATTATGCCTAGTAAATCATTATGAATTTTATGGTATACATACATCTACAAAGAAGTACATAATAGTTATTTGTGATAGAATATTTAAAGCCATCAATAATCAGTGTGAAAGATTCATTTCTTTTAAAAAAAGTAAAGAGCAAGAAGAAATATAACGAAGATGTAAAATGCAAAATAACATTTAGTAATACGTATTTTTTTCTTTTTTCTTCTCCTTCTCCTTCGGTTTTCCCTCCTTCTCCTACTGAGAGTATTTATATACAAATAAAATCAAACATGAACTGATTTTCATATATAAGTAGGAGACGGTTTATGAAGTAACTATATTAAAGATATTAAAAAAAAAACATATCATATGAAAAATGTATACCATGTTTTCCTAAAAGGAGATGGAAGTATCAAGCATGCAAATATAGAAAATTATATAACGTATAATAGATATATATACTCACTGTGTACATTCATAGATGGTCAATTATTCAATCTTAAATCTTAAATCTTAAATTTTCAAAAGAATGTTAATACATCACAAGTATGTAGATGAATGTTATCTTGAATAAAGATTTGGCATTTCTTTTATATTATCATTATTCAAGAAAGAATCAGTACAATCCTTCAACTGAAATAAATAAAGAAAAAAAAGAACTACATAAAAATCTATAACATTGAATTGAAAAGCTATAGCAAATACACCTAGACTTTGCCTTTTACCTTTTTGAAGAACTCATTGAATATGCCAAAAATACTCAAGTAAATATCTACTTTAATCAAATCTTCAATTTGTCGTAACTCCGTCGTGAAACACCTATACAAACATAAAAGAAAACTTATATAAAAGACCAAAGAGAACCCATTATATACACAAATTCAAGACTTTCCATTATAAAGAAGAATCAATTATCAATTAGGATGAATAATATATTAAAAAAATGACCATCTACAAAATATGTGCATCCTTTATAGGTGAAGCTTGTATGTATTGTTATTTTATTAATGGCAACTCTTTGAATTCTTCACTTTAATATTAAAAAATAGAAGCTGAATGTAGCCATTTTTGAAGGAAACATTTTGGTACCTTTTCAAATTCTTCAGTTTTAAGATTTATGATTAAAAACCTTGTTAATGAAATCATTTATCAAGAAAATTAATAATTTAATTTTTAATGGACTTAAATTTATACATTAACATTTCAAGGCTAATTTTGTCTATTATAGTGTTTAGAGGAGAGGTAAAAAAGTCCTTCAACCTTTGATGAATATTTTGGTAATTCAATTTTTCACTTTGTGGCTTCCTACTTTTAGAATAGTATGCGTAGCACGTGAGTTTCACGTCAATTAATAAAACTATACAAAAAAATTTCATGTTTTGCCCTATAAAATTATACATCAATTAATATCGATGTTTTGTTAAATTATGCATTAGTTATTGTTTTCTGAAGGGTGTGTAAAGTCCAAAGCAGACAAATAAAAGTGAACTGAGAGTAGTTTATAGCCAAAAACGTATTTATGACTTATTTTAGACTAAGGGTGTGTTTGGTATGAAGGAAAATATTTTCCTAGAAAATATTTTCTTGGAAAATAAGTGGTTTTTCATACTTATTTTCTGGTGTTAGGTTGGTAAGAAGAAAATATTGTCTCAAGGTCTAGGTAAATACTAATGGGACCAAACTCGATGACGACCTTAGACCTCGACTCCTCACACGTGATGTAGGACCCGATCACGACAACCAACCCAGGACCTGATTTTGACTCCTCACCCAAAGACCCAACCCCAACTCTCAACACGAGAATCTACTCCGACTCCGTATTCGGAATCCAACCCCAACTCCCGATCCAGGTCAACCGCAACTCCCAATCCCCTACTTGGACCCACCCCGACCCCTGGCCTGGACCCAACCCTAACTCCCGACTCTCGAATCGGACACCGACTCCTGACCTCGGACCAGATCCCAACTCTCGACCCCGACTCTCAATCGGGATCCAACCCCGATTCTCGACCCTGATAGATTTATGTAAACAAAACTTATTAGGTGAAATTAAAGACAAATAGTTCATTACGGTCATACCAACTTCAGAGGTAAATTTATTGGTAATGAAATTCAAATTGACTCAAAGGCTATTAATTTCTCTTTTTCATTCGAATGGTAAACTCCTCTATGTTATTGCATGCTAGAATTCTTAGTTTCTATTTTTGTGGCAGTTAAATTTAATTAATTTTTTGTTTTGCTCTGTTTTGTGTATAAAATATAATTCTAAATTGGTTGAAATCCTATATTTTAGGACTTGATCAATAAAAGGAAATTTTAAGCATGTATTCTTGGAAATTACATTCACTTAATTCTCATAATAATTAATATTGGTTAGTAAATTCAAGTAAAAGGAAAACACAAAAAGACTGACTTATTTTAGTCGTTTTGAAAGTGCACCAAATTAATCCGTTAGAAATTTCATAACACACAAAAAAAACTCTTAAACGTAAAGGGAGATTTATTTTACGAAAAAGGATCAAAAATACCCGTAAACTATAGAAAAAGGTCTAAAAATACCCTTCATCTACATATTTTACTAAAAATACCTCCATCCATCTTTTTGGCTCATTTATGCCCTTGAAACTAACGGTCCCTCTTTATTTTATTTTTTTTAAAAAAATTATTTACTACGTGTCATTTTCTTATTGGGCGATATAAAACCCCCAACCTCATCCCTCCCCCCCACCCCACCAAACGTTGATGACATGGCAAACAACACCAACTAAAAAATCATTCTTCTTCTTCTACCTTCCTCTGTTTAGCTTCTTCTTCTTTCTGCTTCTCCCTTTTTCTGCTTCTTCCTTAATCTGCTTTTGCTTCTTCTTCTTCTTCTTCTTTTGTGTTTTGGACTCGACGTCCAGTTTTTCTGATTACCTTTTTTGGATACTTGGAACATTGTTTCACTTGATTTGTTGTGTCAATATTGACATTTATTAATCAACATTACTGTAAAATTGAACTATGTTTAAGGGTTACAAATGCTACTACTTTGGAATAGATAGAGGACATTTTTTCAGATTAATTACTTTTATAAGCTATAGATGTTTGTATCTCATCAATTAGATTTTTCATGTATTATCGACCATTATGTGAAAAAGGAAATACATAGCTTCAAATTTGTTGTTGAATGAGATATGAACATCAAATGTCAGTATACACATATAACAACACCTCTCTATAGCAACGATGAAATTTTCGGACCAACGCTGCCAAAATATTATGTTATTCACAAATATCAGTAACATATAAGAAAAAATTGTAAAACAATATCTAATACGGGTAATTAATCTATATATTGAACTCTGATTTAAGATAAAATTTAAATCATCAGAAAACAACTTCTTTTCAATAATTGCTCCAATCTCTATAGTACAAAAGCTATCTATCAGTATGATCACCGAAACGTAGTTTGTTTTCCCACCATAAAGCAGACCAAGCACAATAATTTAAGATAAGTTTTGTAGTTCTAGGAAAGCAATGAAAATTATTGAACATCAAGTGGTTAACATCAACAACAAACATGACAAAACCTAAGATTATACACAACAACAATATAACAAATGAAAGCTAAATTATTATAGGGACTTCCAGACTTTAAAGACCACTAAAAAGATGTGAAAACAAAACATGAAGTTAATCAAAAGTACATAGCTCAAGTATTTGATGTCCATTATTCTTTTGAATTTGCTCTTATGCAAATTCATATGAATCATATAGGAATATCTGAATACTAATTTAACTAATCATATTCTATAATAAATATCCTTCAATAAAGAAATTTATTTTTATTTTCTCGTCCAATAGTTGAGTCTTATATACGTCCTAACGAAAAACAATTCTCAATATAATGAACCATAGTAATTGAGAACTAATAATAATACCAATCGAAAGCTTTGCCGAATATTGTTATCTTTTATCTAGAACAATAACTTCTTGTAAAAAAATTATGATGAATAATATAAAAAAATAACTTCTTTTGTAGAACTATTTGTCTTGTTCTTTTTTTACATGGACTCATTGAACAAATTCAAATCCCATACAAATTGGACAATCATTATCCAAAATAAATTAGGGTGCTGTTATAGAAGTATTTGACATTGCCGTTTTTTTTGAAAGTAGTAGAATGTTAGGACACCGATTATTAAAAAAGAAAAATAACCCTTTTTTTGAGAAAAGTCACGCTAATAACACAATAGCCAATAAAATATTACCATAAATTTAGGAATTCATCTATAGGTAGAAAACCTCTTTATTTAATTATTTTTGCTATATTTATTATAATCAATATTCAATATTATAAATTTAAGAAAAATAATGAAAAGACGATTTTATTTAAAATGAAGTCTTTTAATAAAGGATAAAAAATTCAAATAATATTTTAATACAGTATAGATATAAATTAGAGATTAGAGATTGTAAACTAAAGATTAGAGATAAAAATTAGAAATTAGAGATTAGAGACTATAGATAGTAAGAAATCGCTATATAGCATTTACTTGGAAAGATGTCGAAAAGGAAAAGTTCTGCAGTCCCTGCCCTTTTCTGGGGTTTGGGGAGACGGGGGTGAGGACCTGGTTGTTAAACTTTTCCGGACTCTTTCTACGTATTGAAGACGAAGGAAAGAGTTCAGGCCCTTCTCATAGCTTTATTTTATTCCAAGTGGGCCATAACATTGTGTCACTTTGACAAAAACTATATGTACTTTTGTAAACTATTACTTCCTCTGTTTCAATTTATATGACACACTTTTCTTTTTAGTCAATTTCAAAAAAAATAATATATTTTTATATTTGATAACAATTTAACTTTAAAATACCCACTTTACTCTTAATGAAATGATTTACAACCACACAAATATCTATAACTCATTTTAGACCACAAGTTTTAAAAATCTTTCTTTCTTTCTTAAACTCCGTGCCAAGTCAAAGTACATCACATAAATTGGGACGGAGGGAGTACTATTGATATCCAAGTGCTTTAACTTCTGTGGATTGTTTTACAAAATTGGCAATGGTGGAGGAATTCTATTTGTCATTGATGATAGTGATGCACATAAAGAGGCAGTGTCTTTTTCACTTTATGAGTTCCTGAGGTATATTCCTTTCTCTTTATCTTGGTAATCGCCAAAGTCATCTCTCACTCGGTTTTCTGTAGCCAAAATGAAGATACCTGCGCAACTTTTAGTTTCTTGTATTATAACCTTCTTGGTGCTTTTCCTTCCTTAAATGCTGTTGCATTTAGAAGAGACTTTGAGGCCGTGTTTGAACATGTAGGAACTGGGATTGAATTTGCACTTCAACTTTTAGATATTCCATGGATTCATGAGGTTCAGGACTCATTTTAGTACAATATTGCCATTTTGGGCACCCACAAAAATTGATGGCAAATGTTTCCTCAGAACATCAGATCAACCTTCTGGTTTAACTGCACTTGATAAAGGACTGTGTTGGTCATAGATTCCCTGGGTGCATGTTAAGACTATCAACAACGCACTACAACAATGAATATCAATGCTCGAGGTTGTTTAGCTTTGTTAGTATTGAACCAGCGGCCGTTTCTGTATTGGTGTTCTTGAGCTTGTAGCAACTGCAGTTTTTGATGGACCTGAGATATTTAATTTCTTAATGATCTGAAGGTCAGTCTTTTCCATTGTCATTTATCATGACTTCAGTTTCTTCTTCGTTGTTTTTGCTGTGAATCAATGGGTTCGGTTCAGCAATAACTGACCTAAATTTGCATTTGCATTTTTAAATTCCTCTTATTGAAACAAAGAGGAACCTTCTCTTTCTGATATTATATATAATGACTTAAAAGATATTTATACACTCTTTGTATTTTCTGTAAAAAAAAAAAAAAAAACTAATAACCAGTAGTGGCAATATATATATATAAATAAAATAGTCTTACAAAGCAAGAAAATAAGCTAAATAACCTAACAAGGGAAACAATCCTTGTGGCTGTAAATAACAAACAGACGAGGAATGAGAAAATTGAAACTACATCAAAGAAATTAGTCCTGTAAGATCAAGGGCCTTGAGTTTATATTTATACATTTGCATGCAATCCCAACAATGGAAAAAAATCAAAATAATAATATACTACATATCTGCTCCTGTTATTCTGCTTACTATACAAAAAAGACAATATTTACAGCTTTAGGCAGTGGTAATGGGGGTTCAAATCTTAAACCTCAACACAGAAGTAGAAAAATGGGAAAACACCTCAGAAAAGTTTTTCACAAAATAATTTCATGTCCTTTGGTAAAAATCATCCGCATAGTTGGAAAATCTGCTTCAGTCCTAATGGTAACAATTTAAAGATTGACTACAACTATCAACTCAGTTTCCTAAACAACTTCCTTTTGTTTGCTGTCTTGATCACATTAAGATGTATTTCAGCCACTTTAGAATTAAGATAAATCAATGTATGGTCTCAGATTTTTATCAGTAGCTGTGCACAGAAAACTTTGATTTATGACGTCTTGGTTTGTTTGGAAGCAAAGAATTTGTACGCTAATTGTATATCAGATATTAGGCGACCACTGTCTAATCTCTCATTCATGTCTCTGCTCTCTCTCATGCGCTGGGCAGTCACACACAGGCAACTGAAACGTGCGTATATTCCGTAGTGACAGGCTAATCGAGGCGACAGTTTTCTGCGAAGTTGTGACTTACTTTGAGATGGGAAGTTGTGAAACTGCGTGCAATAATAATTTTGGTACATTGTTATCTCAAAAAGAGATAATCCTGCTGCACATTTGTTCACTACCTCAAGTGTTACTTCGACTACACTCCTCTATATGAAAGACTTTGTATGGTCTCAGATGAGATGACCTCTGTTTTCTTGTTTACTATTCTCCGTCGCAGGTTGTGGGTTTGCAATGGTTTAACGATTCTTTTGTGCAGGTGACCTTTCAGCAGTGGCATCCCTTACTTTTGAAAGTCTCTTTGAATGCTAGATTACCTTAATAATCTTTCACAGCAGGCATCCCATCTTCAACCGCAAGAGATTGATGAAATTAAGCAACCATTGGAAGTAGTGTGTATAAGTTATGATTTACCTCATACTCAGATTGAATCCCTTATAAATACCTAAATTTTCCTGCAAGTAAAGGCAGCAGTCATGCCAAATTTAATGCAGGATAAGAGAAGATGTTATTTTGATAACTGATGGACCTTTGTATCTTCAGATGATCGAATTTTGGTATGACATATGATTCTCATCCTTTTCAGACTGGGAGAGATGTTGCGGGGAGGGCATTTTGATCTCGTGTGGCATGCTTCTGTGATGATGTATCCAGATTCACTATAAGCAAGTATCGGTGGTACACTATGCACATTTATAGGGTTGGTCGGCTGTGTTTCTATTTGTTTGCAAAGTATCATTGCTGGAAATAGTTTATACATACTCGAATTCTATTTGTCCTACTGCAGAAAGGATGATAAAAATGAGCAAAAGCTATTGTACTCCATATTAGTGCCAATTAGGGAGTATTCTTGAAGCTTCAAGGTTGCTTCAGAAGAAGAAATCAGAGTGGAGTTATCAGTTGAAGTGATCAAATTCTCTGTGCCTCAGAAAAGTTAATTCTCTTCATGGGCCACTAGCAACTGTACTCCATCTTAGACTGGGAATGCAGGGACTTGTATGAGCCAATGCAGCAGCATCTATTGGTAAATTCTGACCTTGTGCCAAATTATAATAATCATCTAAATGTGGAGAAGGCCAAATATCTCGCTCTCTTTACCACAGGATAAATTATTTACTCTGACCTCTGACAAACAAGATAGAAAAGCTAATGTTTTGATTTCTTACAAGGACCTAAAGCAAAAGTTCTGCTTGGAACTTGAAGATGCAGGAGCGAATCTTATTGGTAAGACTTCCATAACATGCTGTCTCTTTTCATCTAGCTGCATTTTCCTTTCTTTTGGTCAAGCTTGTGTTCTGAGGTTTATATCTTTGTTTTTCAGCCAGCCGATCTACGCTAAAGCGAATATGCAGACAGTATGATGACCATCTTACAAGATGGCAAAGGCAAATCACTCCCTTCGTGAACCTTGTAATGTAAGAGCCACTTGACATCTAACTCCATTCCTAAGCAAGACATAGTCGCACTTGGTAGTGGAAAGCAAGTTGTAAATATTACAATTTAAGGCTAATTATAAAGAAGACACTGAAATTTCATCTCATATCCTCATCAAGATTGCCGGACTTGCTGGAAGTAACAAAAAGGCTCAAGTTAGAGAACAAAAGATTCATGGTAAAGTATTTGACACAGGTTTAGGTAACTGTATTGCTGGAAGAGCACTTGATAAAGCTGCCATTACCATGTCAATCCAACCGATACCGGCTAAACAAGCTTAATCTGTCGAAATGGGCACTAGAAGCTCTTGTGCCAATTCTGTACCTCTTTCATTACAGTTCTTGATTTGGGAAGAGGATTTCCTAATAGATGATTTCCAAAAAGATATGGTATAATTCAGAGACTAATTCTTGGACATGCTATACCATTATTTATTTTGATGATGTTCAATTGAACTTTAGAAAGTTCACTTAAATGTGTTATCAATTATCATAACGTGGATATTAGTTTTCTAGAGTTTCAATACTCGTAGAGTTTCACTATTCATCAACGGTGTATTATTGATGAGAGTATCACAAGTTGCTTGCACCTGCAGTAGGCCTCTTAAGCCGAGTTTCTTAATTACTTAATGGTGTTCACACGATATCTTGAAGGTAGAACTTTTTTAAGTTGGTCCTTACCGATTGTACTCAACAATATTCAATAAAGAGATTTCACCAGAAGTTGTTTAATGAATTTCAATTTTTGAATAATGCACAAAAATGGAACAGCATGCCAAATACTTTGTAACGTTTGAAAAATAAAAAGTGTTATACAAATTGGAATGGAAGGAGTAGTCTTTAAGAAATGAAATATGGATCTTAGCTTTGGGTAATTGGACGAGATGGGCTGCACGCTCGCAACCCCTCTCTCCCTCAGGTTCTTCTATGGCATTTATCAAACTTTTTTACTTATGGCAGTCAACGACCACAATCTGAATAGACTATCCAAATTAGATCTGTTTCTGTTAGTTTCCACAGTCCTAGTTTCTATGTCTAGTGTGGTTCTCTTTTCTTTAATCATTATGTCCTCCCTTGGTTGCTAGTGAAATGAAAGAGGATATTCTGGTCAAGTAGCGTAGAGGAATATTCTATTTTTCCTTTAGATACTGCTACTCATGACCCCTAGCCTAGGTCGATGCAAGTTGCATTTTGTCTTCTACACATATGCTTAATTAGTTATCTTATGAATATCTAATACTGAAAAGTTCTGAGTGGTGGAGTCACAAATTCAAATAAGGAGATTCAAAAAGATATATTTTCTATATTAAGGAGATTCAGCAATTTATATATAGTAAAAATATTATTTTTATGATTTTATCCTATTTCCAAAGTATAACATTTCAACGAAGAGGGTTCAGTTGGATCTCCTTGCATCCCTCTACCTCCAAACCTGACTGTCAGTGTCTATATATGGCACTAAGAAAGAACCCTTCTTCACATAGAAAGTCCTTATATGTAAGCATGATGCACATTTCATCTTACTCTTACACATGTATCCTATGACTTCCTGCATGGAATTTCTGATCTAATACTACACTATATTATCAAATAGCATCAACTATAGACTATATATAGTATATGTCTAAAATCATGGCTCTACTTGGAAATTTGAAATTGTAATTTCACATGACACGGTTTAGCAGAGTATTGTTGCAATTTGAGAAGAAGAGAAGAAACAGAACCCCTGATTTAGGGATTTGCAAAAGAGAGAGAGAGAGAGACGAGGGAGATGATGATGAATGAGAGAGAAGAAGAATGTTATTTTTTGATTAATTGGGGAAAGTGAAGTACATTGCCTTACATAGGCATATTCCTAATTGATCTTAACAGTATACTTAACTAATTTAACAACCTGATTTGACTAGTTGACTAACCACTATTACAACTAACAAATGGACACTAAACTAATTAGTATAATGACAGAATTGCCCTTCTCTAGTAGCAGCTATTTTTCATCTTTCTCAATACTCCCCCTCAAGTTTGGAATGGTAAAGATGTCTTGAATTCCTAGCTTGGAGTTGAGATAGTGGTGCTGCACTTTAGATAGTCCTTTTGTCAACAAATCAACTGGTTGATCCTTGGTTGAGATATAGTTAGTTGTAACAATTCCTTGACTGATTTTTTTCCTGATGAAGTGACAGTCCACCTCTATATGTTTGGTTCTCTCATGGTAGACTGGGTTGACTGCAATTTGTATTGCTGCCTTGCTATCTGTATAAATCATAGCTGGTTGATTGACCTGCACTCCCAACTCCTTCAGTAGTCCTAGTAGCCAAATCAGTTCAGTGATGGTTGTTGCCATGCTCCTGTATTCATCTTCTGATGAAGACCTAGATACTATAGTTTATTTTTTGGATTTCCAAGTAACCAAAGAATCTCCTAGTTGTACACAATACCCTGAAATAAACTTTCTTGTATGAGGACATGAGGCCCAATCTGAGTCACAAAAGGCTGAGACACTGGTGTTTTGATTACTAGATAACAATATTCCTTGTCTAGGCTGATTTTTGATGTATCTTATAATTCTCAAAGCTGCATCCATATATGATTTTCTAGGCTGTTGTAAGAAAGGACTTAGATTCTGAACTCCAAATGCTATATCTGTGCTTGTCATAGTAAGGAAAATAAGTTCTCATATCACTCTTTGATAGGCATATTGATCAATCAAGGGATTACACTATCTTGGATCCTGTAGCTTTAAAATGATCATCATATTGTTTAATAATAAGCTTGGTATTTGTGTCTATAGGAGTGATGTATGGTTTTTCTCCTCCTAGTTCAGCTTTAGATCAACTCTAAGGAGGACTTCCTTTGGTGCATCAAAATGCCATGTTTAGATCTTGCAAACTTAATCCCTAGAAAGTACTTTAATTCTCCCAGGTCCTTCATTTTAAAAGCCTGTTTCAAGCTGTCTTTGGTGTCTTCTATCAGCTCAAGACTATCACCTATAATAAACATGTCATCAACATATATTAGGATAATAACAACTCCCTTTAATGTGTTCTTGATGAATAGGGAATGATCCAGGTCACTCTGCTTGAACTGAAATCTCAGTTAACTATCTTTAAGCTTTGCGTTCCATTGTCTTGGTGCTTGTTTAAGCCTATACAATAATTTGTTGAGTTTGCATATAGTGTTCCCCCCTGAGTCACAAATTCTTGAGGTAAATCCATGTAGATTTCATCATCCAAGTCTCTTTGAAGAAAGGCATTGTATACACCATTTGATGTATATGCCACTTCTTTTGTGCAGCAAGAGACATAACTGTTCTAACTATTTTCATTTTTACAACATGAGAAAATGTCTCTTGGTAGTCAATACCCTCTTGTTGGCTACAACCATTTGCCATTAATCTGGCCTTCAATCTTTCTACTTCCACTGTAGACTTATACTTGATCTTATAAATCTATTTACAGTCTATAGGTTTCTTACACTTAGGAAGTGACACCACAGTCCAAATGTTGTTTTGTTCAAATACAGAAATCTCCTCTTGCATTGCCTTTATCCACCTTAGATTCGTAGAGGCTTCTTTGAATGATCTAGGTTTAGTAGTTGTAGACATGTTTGCCAGATAGGCCTGATAAGATCTTGAAAATCTGTCATATGTGACATACTTGTCCAAAGCATTATGGTGAGTCATGGACATTTAGAGAAACAAAATCCTTCATTCATAATGAAGGTCTTCTATCCTTGCTTGATCTCCTTTGATCATTATTAGCCTCTGTAGGGATCATATTTTGTACAACAAAAATCTTAACTTGATGTTCAGCTAAATCATGCTCAACTAGACCAAGGTCAGCTAACCCCTACTCAGGTAGATCAATATTATCTTGTGAAGCCTAATTTTCTTCATGGTCATTAGTGTTATCAGATGACATAGAAAGTCTTTCAATAAATTGTGCTGAATCATCATACTCATGACCCTTGGAACTTTGAAAAATAGGAGTATTATCCAACTTCCTCAACTTGAATGGGAACACATCCTCTTTGAAGGTTACATCTCTGTTAACAAAGAACAGATTGTTAGTCATATCATATAAGAGGTAACCTTTTTGTACCTCAACATATCCCATAAGAACTGCTGGTATAGCTTTAGCTTTTAGCTTATTAGTTTCTGAGACAGTTTTAGCATAGCATAAACACCCTATAACTCTAAGATGTTCTATAAAAGGTTTTCTATTATATAGTCTCTCAAAGGGTGTTATACTGTTGATCACAGTGCTAGGCAGTCTGTTAATACTGTCGACTGCAGCTAGAACACAATATCCCCAAAATTTGATAGGGATATGAGCTTGAAACCTTATAGCTCTAGTGACTTTAAGTATGCGTCTATGTTTCATCTCAGCAACGCCATTTTGCTGAGGGGTATAGACATAAGTCTTTTGATGTATAATGCCTAAAGTGTTAAATAAAGTAATGCACACTGAGTTGACAAACTCAGTACCATTGTCAGTTCTCACAATTTTTATGTTCCTGTTAAACTGAGTCTATACATATGCAACAAATTGTTTGATAACTACACGTATCTAATTTTAGTTTAAGCAAGAACACCCAAGTCATTCTAGAATAATCATCTACTATAGTTAAGAAAAATCTATTGCCATCAAGAGTAGGTTCCTTGTAAAGTCCCCATAAATCCATATGAACTAAATCAAATATGTCAGTACTTTTAATATAGCTTGAAGAAAAAGGTAGTCTATTCAATTTAGCACAAGGACAAATTTGGCATTTATTCACACTTTCAACAATGCAATCAGTGTATACATTCAAGATCTTCTTAAGTACACTACTAGAAGTGTGACCACATCTTTTATGCCACATAGCTATATCCATATCAGTACAAAAATTAGAAATAAAATTAGAAACTGTAGCTATTAGAGATAATTATTTGTCAGCATCAAAATTGGTTGTGAGAATGTATAGGCCATCATCCTGTTTACCAATCATCTTCACCTTTCCACTGTAGAGTTCCTGAAAAACAAAGAAGTCAGGGAAAAAGAAAGATGAACAATGTAACTCCCTGGTAAGTTTAGCTACTGATAATAGATTTAACTTGAATTCTGGTAGATGAAATACATTAGTTATAGTATTCCTTTGTGATAGTGTACTAGCACCTGTGTGTGTAACCATAGAGATATCCCCATTAGGCAAGTAAAACTTTTAGGATTAGTTGATATGCAAATAGAATCTGCATCTAACATAGTTATATTTGACACCATGTGGTTAGAGGTACCTGTGTCCACTATCCACTTATGTGCACCTTGATGAGCTGTTAGAGCAACATTGATACCTATTGTATTATCCATATGTGTGGAACTGTCAGATTTGTTCAAGAACTACAAAAGCTGCTTCTACTGCTCTTTGGTGTAGGGGCAAACTTCAATTTGTTTGAGTTGATCTGATGTCGGCAGATTGAGTTGATGCATTCATCCATATTGTCCTGCATTTTGAAAAGATGTCTGACTATCTGATTGTCTCCTTTGCCTTTGTTGACCACAGTTACCAGAGTCTTCAGCCTGTACATTGTATGCTGAGTTGTTCATACCACCTTTTTTCTTCTTATACTTAGAATCTTAAGGGTATCCAACCAGCTTATAGCAGTTTTCTTTAACATGACCATTCATATTGTCCAATAGTCACACTGCAGGTTGTAATTCTTCTTAGAGTTTTGATTTCCTGCAGTTCTTGAGTACATCATAACATTAAAAAATCCTTGCATAGTTGTAAGATTGACACCCAACATTTCAGATCTAGACCCCATGGATTTTTGACTTTCATCACTGGGTATCATAGAATATGCCTGATTTACTGAAGGCATGAGGTTCATCAGCAAAATCTAGCTCCTGGCTTGTAGATAGGTGTCATTTAGGCCCATAAGAAATTGAAACAATCCCAGCTTTTGAAGATGTTGCACAAATTCTCTAGATTTGTCATAGTTGCAAGTAGGAGTTGGAACCAATGCTTCAAATTCTTCCCACAAGTCTTTTAATTTAGAGTAATAGACAGCTACAGAAGAAGTTTCTTGGACTTGTGTGGCTATTTCTTTGTGTACATTAAAGACTCTTGAACCATCAATTTTATTGAATCATTCATGTAATTCTTCCCAAACAGCTTGTGCACTAGAAGCATACATGATTCCACCTAAAATCCCCTTAGCAACTGAATTCAAAATCCAAGATAATACTATTGCATTTACCCTTTCCCAATGATTATCTTAGTTAGGAAACCCCTTAGCAACTGAATTCAAAATCCAAGATAGTACTATTGCATTTACCCTTTCCCAATGATTACCTAAGTCAGGAAAATTTTCTTTTGAACAAGAACCATCAACCAAGCCCAACTTATTTCTTCCCAATAAAGCAATATGTATAGACCTATACCACATAGCATAATTCTTTACACCTGTCAATTAAAATGAAATTATCTGTATTCCACTTACATCCGAATAATAAAGAAACAGTGGGTGATTGTAGTCGACTCCAGGTGCTTGAAACATGTTCATCCCAGAGCTTCTTGAAGCATTAAAGGAGTTCTAATTATTTCCATTTCCTTGACTTTCATCAGCTACCATTGTTCTTAGGTCAAGCACTGTGAACCTTTCAACCAAATTTCAGAAACTGGAAAAAAGAAAATGCGTCAAGATCGAAGCTAGATTTGATGATCTAACTCAAAAGCTTTGATACCATGTTGTAATTTAAGAAGAAGATAAGAAACAAAATCCCTAATTTAGGGTTCTGCAAAAGAGAGAGAGAGAGAGAGAGAGAGAGAGAGAGAGAGAGAGAGAGAGAGAGAGAAACGAGAGAGATAATGATAAATGAGAGAGATAAAGAATGTTATTTCTTGATTAATTGGGGAAAGTGTAGTACATTGCCTTATATAGGCATATTCCTAATTGATCTTAACAGTATACTTAGCTAATTTAACTACCTGATTTGACTAGTTGACTAACCACTATTACAACTAACAAATGGGCACTTAACTAATTAGTATAATGACAGAATTGCCCTTCTCTAGTAGCAACTATTTTTCATCTTTCTCAATAAGTATCTATACAAAAAATCAATTTGGGTTTCAAGTTTTGCACACTTGTAAAGAATCTTTATACTATCAAAACAATTTGATCGATTATATATGGCGTGGTTATTAATCTTTTTTCCAGACTATCATATTAGGCATGATACAAGAAATTACATATTGTATTTATATATACTGTGGATGGATTTTAATTTAGTGGAAAGGTATGGCAATAGTTCTTTTTTTCCATCACCACTAAGCTCTAGCAAACTTAGACTCCACCCCATTCTATTCTTTCCCTTTCTCTCCACCCCATTCTATTCTTTCCCTTTCTCCTCAGTACTCAATCCACTTTGCATGGACATTAACACTAGATAACTCCACGTTTTGGATTCATTCCTTTACTTCTATGTAGTTATTACCTTATCTTCTAGTACCACAATATGGTACACTTCTCAACTTTCTATATATACATCTCACTATCTCCTTCTTCCTCCTATCCTTGACTAATTCATCAATTTAATCTTCTTGATTTTTCAAGAACTCTTTTTTTCTTTTGTCTTTTTGCGAATGCAAAATAAAGTAGAATTAGTTAAAGCAAAAAGAAGAGCTCCAAAAGGGCACTTTGTGGTGTATGTAGGAAGTGAAATGTCAAGGTTTGTTGTTCCTACATCTTACTTGAAGAATCCATTGTTCCAAAAGATGCTTGATGAGGCAGCAGAAGAGTATGGTTTTCATAACCCAAATAGAATTCTTATTCCATGTAATGAGTCCACCTTTCGCCAGCTTCTTATCACAATTTTAGGCAAGTCCTAGCTCATACGAGGAAAGATCAACCTTATAAATTCTTTCCTTAGTACTATTATTTGCTTCCTCAAGTTGAGGTTATTATTGAGTAGCTAATTTGTATATACTCATAGTGTAATATTATGAATTTCAATTTACACTAATCAAAACAATTAATTACATATTATAACAATATAGTTAATAGAGAGAGGACACATTTCACTATTGTTGTAAGTCATGAATATTTTCAGCTCAAAGATGCGACTTGTGATTGTAAAGATGCATATAATTGGAGAAGTACAATTTTGTTGCATTTGCCCACAACCATTTGATACATCCTTGTATTCTAGTTGCCAAAAAAAATAAAATAAAAATTCTAGTTGGCTGGTTTATCATTTATCATGTGGTAGTCTCATAAAAGATTAACTCTCAGCTAACTAATGTCGTTCAAATAATAAAATGAGAAGGATATTGTATGTTCATTTCCCCTATCCAAATGGATAAAATAAAGCAATTTATTATTCTCTCTTTAAAAGTAAACTGTAAAAGTATTGTCAGCAGTGTCTGAGCCATGATTTATATCAAGGGGTGACAAGTTGGTCGGGTTGGGTCAAATTTGCGGGGGTAAAATGGGTCAGTACAATAAATGGGTCAAAACTATCCAACATGACCAAAATTTGCTTGGGTCAAAATGGGTCATAACCCAATCCACCCAATTTTTACTAAGTTTTAATTATTTTATTTGTTCTTTTATAAATTTTTAGTATCTAATAAAGATATTTTTTTCTTTATTATGACTATATATAAAAAATCAAATTAATTTGTTTTAAAGAAGAATAAAAAGAAATAAACAATTGGAGCTCCATTATTTTGGCTAAACAAATATTTGCCTAAAAATAATAGAGTTCCAGCCATTTTTTTCAACAAATTTTGCAAAAAAACAAAGAAAGAAAGAATTAAACAACTACCTATAAAATGGGGGAAAAAAAAAGAAAAAGCTACATTTCAGTTATTAAAAATGGGGAAAAAAGAAAAGGAAACAACTGAAGTAAAAACAAATTATACTTTTGTCATGAGTAGGAACCCAACACACAATACCTTAAGAATCTTTCGCAACCCGTTGATAACTGCACTAGACCTTGAGCTTGTTTCAAGGAGTGTCACCTTTTATATATATACCTATACAATTAAAATTTAATCTACATATATAGTATAATTTTTCAACGAAGGGGTGTCGCTTGACACCACTCGGACAAGGGTAGCTCCACCCCTGATTGTAATTAAGTGATCATTTCCCATTACAAGTACGTATAATTCATATTCGATTCTTATAAGGTTATTTTTTCCCTTTCTTTTCTGTCACGATCCAATCTAATTACTTAAGTCGTGATGAAATCAAATCCCAACCCGTTAGGATAATTTAAAAGCATACAAATTTCCAATTGGTTATTCAAAAGACATATATAAGTTTGAAAGTAAGTAAATAGTACAATGATATAATTTTAAAAACAAAGTAACTACAGAAAGACCACATTACCTCTGGGATCTAATATTACAAGTCATGAACCTCAATGAATAGTCTAGTACTATTAGACAGTTAACATCCAAGTCGAGTAGTACGAATTCTAGTCCAAATATAACACCTAATCCTACAACCGTCGGTTAATTGTTTGTAGCATTATATGTAGGAGTCCTAAACTTAGTGCCTCTATTTGTATATCTTTCCCTCATGTATCAATTACATTAACGAGCAAGAAATAATACAAGAAATTTGAGTTCTGTCTTTGTGTACTATCATGGTATCAGAGTTGCCATCGAACTCGTCGTCCATCTCTAGTTCTCAAGAAGTCACAATAAATTCTGGCATCCCCTCTTCTCCTTCACCCCTAAATCGTGCACCACTTTATCTCAATCAAGTAAAATTCTTCTACTACCTTTTCTAAAAAATATATATTATTCCTTCGTGGCTAAAATATCTTTGGATACATATATTGATAGCAGTATGCCATGCCCTCCATCTCACATATCGGGGAAATAAAAGAAGATATTGTTCCCAATCCATCCTATTCTTAATAGATTCAGCAAGACCAAGTTATTCTTAGTCTTCTTATCTAGTCACTCTCGGAATAAATAATTCCTATTGTTATAGGTCTTTCCACAACCAAAAAAGTTTGGGGCGTGTTAAAGGATGCTCTATCCTCACCTTCAAAACCAGAATTCTGAATCTTCATATGCAACTTCAAAATATGAAGCAAGATAATCTAAGTATCAGTCAACATCTTTATAAATTCAAACTCATATGTGATGAGCTAGCCGCTGTTGGTCATCCTCTTATGCTTTCTTATAAGAATATCTACATATTCAAAGGCCTATGAAATAATTTTAAAGATATCATCACAACTCTATTTTGCTCGTATAGAACCTGTCAGGTTCAGGGAACTGCATAGACTTCTTTTAAACCATGAATTTATTCATGGCCAAACCCTTTCATCTCTGTCTATCACTGGTTCATCATCTTTAGATCTTATATCCAATGCTCCTGCTAACTTTAGTCAATGCTCTTCCCAGCCAAATCACACGTCAAATAATAACTTTGATAGAGGTCACAACAATGGTCGCGGTAGAGGAGGAAATCATGGGGGCAGATCTAATTCCTATTGAGGCGGCTCAACTACGAGGCAACATGGTCTACCAATGATTCCTGCCAAAGGTGTCAAATTTGAAATGGCTTGAATCATCTTGTCCTAATATGTTTCTAGAGGTATAATCATAATATCAATCCTACAGCATATCTGTCACATCAAGCTCCATCCCCTTTCAATCTGCAATGGTATCCCGATACTGGGCTACTCATCACATTACTCCCAATCTTACTAGCCTACCACAAGTGGAAGACTATGGGGGAACAGATCAAGTTCATGTCAGTAATGGTTAAGGGCTCCAAATTCATCATACTGGTAATTCAACTCTGTCTCTCCCTTCAAAATCCATTCTCCACAAAAAGATTCTCCATGTCCCTTCTATTACAAAATGTGTACCTCAGTTCATAAATTTGCATGAGATACTAATGTCTTTTTTGAATTTCATCCCTTTTATTTTCATGTCAAGGATCAAGCATCCCAAAAAATTCTTCTTTTAGGTTGGAGTAGCGTGGGCTCTACTTATTTCCCTTCAATTCAACTTCTCAAACTGCTCCTTAAAAACAGTCTCAACTCACTACTTAACATTCGCAACTGAGCTTGCCTGGTGAGAACATTAGAATCCACACAAAAGGTGCAACATGTGTAGTAAAATTACACCAAAATGTGTTCGGTAAGTATTATCAATTGCCCCAAACAAATGAGGCGGATTTAAGATTTAAATTTATTGGGTTAAATTTTTTAGATTTAAGTATTGAATTTATTGTAATGTTAAAATTATGATTTCAGATCTAATATTTTTTGATATATATATATATATATATATATATACTGTCATAACCCAAATGGCCACGAGTGGTACCCACACTAGCCCTCCTGTGGGAGAATCATCTAACCTAAAGCTTAACCCAATTAATTTGCCATTTTAAGATAGGATATCATAAAACCAACTTTAACAATAGTTGTCTCCAGAAAACCAATAAATAGAAGTGCGGAAAACTATCAACCTAACTATTACAACTCCCAAGGTTCCAAAAATTATCATACAAGAACTTCTATCCAAAAACAATATTAAAGAATAACATCCAAAATCTAATAAAAATAATGGAGTATCATTGCCCGAACAAAAGGACATGATCAAATAAAATGATCTATGACAACCTGAAGAAGAGGGCTCACCCTTGGATCAGAAGTCTCTGGTCACACGCTAGAGGTAAGGTCTGATAATTGTCTGCAGAACACAACCTGCACTCAGCAAGAGAAGAGCGTAGAGTAGTATCAGTACAAACACTAGGTAATGGCAGGTATCATCGACCGACTTAACTCAGACCCACACATAAACATAAATCAATATAAGTAAATTAGCAATCAACACATAACAAGTAATCTCAACTCAACCAACAACCTCCATAACTAGAGTATGTAAGACCAACCAATATCCTCAACTAGATCATAATCCTCACCCTATCCACTACTTCACAATCACAAGTATAATATTCATCACAAGGGGAACCTATGCCCATCTAAATACACAAGTGTGAAATCAACACCTAATCATCACTACAGTTAAACATCTCGCAAGAGTAGTCCGATGCTACCTCTATCACCACACCACATTATGCATGTTATATAAACAATTAAATAGTCCAATATATGTAATAATGCATATCTATTACCAAATCAAATATATACATACATACTAAGGTGACTTATGATTGCCCTATAATCATGACCTACAGGGGACCAACTTCGTCCGTGTACCATATCGACGTGATACCCGCCCTCCAAAATGTCAATAAATAAGTAATCCATAACGGCGTGGCACCCGATCCTCCGAATAGCATAATATCATGAAATACCATCAATATCAAACAAGATGTGTCATGATGCACCAATAGTACAAGTACACAAGTTATCATCATAAAAGACTTAGTTAATTTCATACCAATATATTTATGCATATAATAATATCAACCAAATTTACCAATCACAAGTATGCCCGAAGGCCAATTCATAAATATTAAACTTATTAATAGGAATGGAGTCTAAATCAAGTCTACAGCTACAAATAAACCATAACATATCTCAATCACAAGCCCGAATGCAACTAATCCGCTAGATCCTTTCCTTTCCTTGCAGCTTTAGATCGTTTTCGGTCTAACAAATTACAAATAAAGAGTATTCAATAGCTTGCTCTTCAATTCTAGGCATCAGGGACTAAAACCCACTGGTTTTACCCTAGTTCATAGCCTAAATCATCAATTCAGTTTTTTTCACACATTAAATTACCCTAAATCCCCATAATCCACGTCAAAGGGAAGGAATTCTACATTAGGAAGTATTTTCTAACAACCTAGAACCATTAGCAAGTGATTTTAGGACTACCCATAGCCAATTCTCACTAGTTCATTAATTTAGGGCTTAAACCATGAATTTCACCATAACTCTTATTCTAGCAATTTTATAAATTAAAAGGATTAATCGTATGTTAGACGGGTGAAATAAACTGTCACAACCCGATTTCACTAGTCATGATGGAACCTTCTTAACCCATCAGTAGGTAAGTCAAACCATATCCCAGAACAACAAGTAATGGGCTAAATAGTGGAAGATAAAATAATACAGAATTTAGACATGCAATGAAATACTAAGCAGCAAAAAATATAATACGATAATAGAAGACAATTGAGGAAAAGGAAAAATATGCAAAAGAGTATCCCACAGAAGTCACTAGATCAAAAGTAGAGTACTAAACAGTATTAAATTAGATATAGTCTCGGAAAGGTAAAGACTATCCCAAAAATAGCACAAGGAGAGAGAATTAGCTCTGGCTCTGAAAGCTCATCCTATCTCTAAATTTCTTAAAGCAAGCTTGAATGAAGCATCAGCTGCGGTCACTCGTACTCAGATCTGCACCAGAAAAAGATGCAGAAGTGAAGTATGATTACCAAAAATAACGGGTACTCAGTAGACATCATCGGCTGACTGAGCTAAATCACAATAAAAGTATAATAAAATGCGAGAATATAAAATAAGTTAGGAATAAAGGAGAATAAATAGAAATAATGCTTCAATAGGAAAAAATGGTAAGTAGAAAGAATAGAAGGTATCCGAAAGTAAATACAAGCTAACTACACCTAACTGGGCACCCATAAGCCCAGAAGACACAAACAAGAAAAAAACCACCTAATCGGGCCCCCATAAGCCCGGTGGGTACAAACACAGAGGAATTATCAAATAAAATAATGCAACAAGAGCCAACAAGTGAGGACATAGCTGGAGTCCCCTTCGAACCATAATCACTGGACTTGAATCAGAACTAATAAGTAGTACATCATAGAAAAGGGCCATGTATCCATTATGAATTCCAGAATTGAACTAGAACTAGAAAATAAGTTTAAAGTAATAATAACCAAAGGTTATAGATTCTTCCATGACCAAGTATTTCCAATGCCCATGACGGACGGTCAAATGTACAAGTGAAGTGAGTTTTAGTTGCTAAGTCTAGGTACAAGGTTCTTAAGGCCAAAAGTCCTTCTAACTCGAGTAACCAAGCTAAACGGGAGTCATTAAGTGACCTAAGTCGCCCTAAGGTTCAAGGTTTAATCTAACGTGACATATAAAGGTCTCTTAGGGCTACAAGGGGCTAATCTAGGCATTTGACCTAAAAGAAGGGCCAACGGGGCCCTCTACTAGTCCAAAAAATCCATACTAAGGTAAGCACCTACCTTAAGCTAGACTAAGCTTTACAACTGCATCCCAAGGTCTTGAGTAATCCAAAACTAGTCCTAAGGCATTATTAATACTAATGTGAAGGGAAACGGGGTAAAATTCTACAAAATAGGCCCCCAAATCGGCTAACTTTAACCAATAAAGTACTAAACTATCAATCAAGTCATGAATACCCACCCATGGCTAGCATAATACTACACTAATACCATAATAAAGCTCAATCTATGAGAAAAGTAAGCCTAGCTTACCTGGACGCCGCTAAAAGCTTGAGAAAGTCCACTACTCTAGAGTTTTTCCCTTCTGGGAAGCCTCGAACACAACGACACTATCAAAATAGTAATCTATGCATTAAGACAAAAACAACGATACCCATATTACATATAAATTCTCTGGGTTAAAAGTCAAACTAAAAATTCTACGTAGGGCCCGCTTGTGAAATCTCAAAATTGAAACCGTCAACGCGTCCCTCATAGCTCAAGGATCATTTACCCTAAAAATTTGGGTTAAATTCGAGCTCAAATAAGTCACAAATCAACCCCAACAACAATCAAAATCTAAGAATTAAATTAGGAAATTAAACTAGAATTTAGATGGAACTTACGAAAATAAAGTCAAGGAAACCATCGAAAACTCGCCTTTAGATCAACCCCAACACTAACTAAACGATCCCTCACAATAAATAAGATCCCAAGGCCTTTAATGAGGTTTTTCTCATAAGAAAATACCCTAAAAGACGTGGGGCATGATCTTATAACTAAGAAGCCCCATCGCCTAGGTGGCACTCGACATCACCAAGGTGGCATCGCCTAGGAGGCCAAGGCCTCACTTGGGAGATGGCATGCCAAGGCATCCTCAACGCCAAGGCGACACAAGGCTCGCCAAGGTGGCCAAGGGCTCGCTTGGGAGATGGCCATGCCAAGACAGCCTACTCACCTAGGAGACCCTAGTCATGCTAAGGAAAAATCGGCTAGGCGTCCTGGACATCGCTCAGGCGATGGCACCAGTAACAGCAGGCATCAGCACTTGGGCAAGATGCCAAGTCTCCGATTAGCCTCTCGGGATTCGTTCGAAGTTTCGTGAGCATAAATAGACTATGCTACCCCACTGAATTCTATATTTCAGACCCAATATCAGAATTTCCATATGAGGTCATTTTGATCTAATATGGGTCCCACACCTAAGGGCTATTTTAAAAAAATTCAATCCAAAAGCCTAAAATGAGTCCAGAAGCCTCGGGACCCTAACCAAGAGTCCCTCTAGCCTAAAATCGATATTTCAGAGCTAACGAAACTATCAGAATTGGAATTCGAGACCATTTGACTGAAGTTTAAGTCTGATACCTATTTCTTAACAGTGAAATCTCCAAAATAGGGAATTGGCTCTAAAACCACACGAACTGCCCGGTGACCAAACTATTAGTCCCAGCAAGTCATAAATGACTTGGTGTAGCTATGGGAAGGCTCTAAATGTCAATAAAGCACGAAAACACAAGAAATAACTTGGAGGGTTATTACAATATCCACTACTAAAAGGACTTTTATTTGTGAAAGTAAAGATTCAAGATGTACCTGAGGGCTCGAGCAGGTAGGGATAATGGGCCTGCATCTCACTCTTGATCTACTAGGTGTTCTCCTTGACTGGACGGTGCCTCCACTAAACCTTAACCACTAGAATCTCATGGGAATGCAAGTGCCTAACATTCTTGGCTAATATAGCAACCGACTCTTCTACAAAGGCCAAACTCTTATCCATTTAAATCTAGTCCCAATGAAGCATATGTAACTCATTTAGAATGTAACGCCGCAACATAGATACATGAAAAATTGGATGAACAACTGAAAAGTTTAGGGGCAAGGCCAACTCATAAGAAACCTCCCCAACTATTCAAAGTGTCTCAAATGGCCCGATATATCTGGGGCTGAGCTTGCCCCTCTTCCTGAACCTCATTATGCCTTTCATGGGTGATATCAAAGAAAAACCCGATCACCAATGCCAAACTTTAAACCACGAAACCTACGGTCAGCATAACTCTTCTGCCTACTCTGAGCTACCCATAACCTATCCTGATTCACTCGAACTCTATCCAAAGACTCGTGAAGCAAGTCGGTACCTCTGGGGCTAACTTTAGAAGTTTCAATCTAATCAATCGGAGATTGACAATGCCTAATATACAATGGCTCAAATGTTCCATCTCAATACTCGAATGGTAGCTATTATTATAAGCAAACTCTGCCAAGGATAAATGCTGCTCCTACTGACCTCCAAAGTCCATAACACATGCTGGGAGCTTATCCTCCAAAACTTGGCTAGTCCATTTCGACTGTCCATCAGTCTGGGGGTGAAAAGCGGTGCTAAGATCAACCTGAGTACCCAACTCCTCCTGAAAAGTCCTCTAAAAGCTAGAAGTGAAGACTAAGCCTCTACCTAAAATAATGGACACGCGTACCCCATGAAGATATCTCCCAAACATAGATGCGAGCAAACCTATCGGTATTGAAAGAAACTTGAATAGGGATGAAATGAGCCGATTTGGTCAATCGATCAACAATGACCCAAATGTTGTCCGAACCATGAGATGAGAGAGGTAAACCACACACGAAATCCATAGTAATCTACTCCCATGCCAAACTTTAAACCACGAAACCTACGGTCAGCATAACTCTTCTGCCTACTCTGAGCTGCCTATAACCTATCCTGATTCACTCGAACTCTATCCAAAGACTCGTGAAGCAAGTCGGTACCACTGGGGCTAACTTTAGAAGTCTCAATCTAATCAATCGGAGATCGACAATGCCTAATATACAATGGCTCAAATGTTCCATCTCAATACTCGAATGGTAGCTATTATTATAAGCAAACTCTGCCAAGGCTAAATGCTGCTCTTACTGACCTCCAAAGTCCATAACACATGCTGGGAGCTTATCCTCCAAAACTTGGCTAGTCCATTTCGACTGTCCATTAGTCTGGGGGTGAAAAGCGATGCTAAGATCAACCTGAGTACCCAACTCCTCCTGAAAAGTCCTCTAAAAGCTAGAAGTGAAGACTAAGCCTCTACATAAAATAATGGACACGCGTACCCCATGAAGATATCTCCCAAACATAGATGCGAGCTATCCTATCGGTACTGAAAGAAACTTGAATATGGATGAAATGAGCCGATTTGGTCAATCGATCAATTATGACCCAAATGTTGTCTGAACCACGAGATCAGGGAGGTAAACCACACACAAAATCCATAATAATCTACTCCCATGCCAAACTTTAAACCACAAAACCTACGGTCAGCATAACTCTTCTACCTCCTTTGAGCTGCCTATAACCTATCCTGATTCACTCGAACTCTATCCAAAGACTCGTGAAGCAAGTCGGTACCACTGGGGCTAACTTTAGAAGTCTCAATCTAATCAATCGGAGATCGACAATACCTAATAAACAATGGCTCAAATGTTGCCATCTCAATACTCGAATGGTAGCTATTATTATAAGCAAACTCTGCCAAGGCTAAATGCTGCTCCTACTGACCTCTAAAGTCCATAACACACGCTGGGAGGTTATCCTCCAAAACTTGGCTAGTCCATTTCGACTGTCCATCAGTCTGGGGATGAAAAGCGGTGCTAAGATCAACCTGAGTACCCAACTCCTCCTGAAAAGTCCTCTAAAAGCTAGAAGTGAAGACTAAGCCTCTACCTAAAATAATGGACACGCGTACCCCATGAAAATATCTCCCAAACATAGATGCGAGCGAACCTATCGGTACTGAAAGAAACTTGAATAGGGATAAAATGAGCCGATTTGCTCAATCGATCAACAATGACCCAAATGTTGTCCGAACCACGAGATGAGGGAGGTAAACCACACATGAAATCCATAGTAATCTACTCCCACTTCCACTCAGGAATGGGTAGTCTCTGAAGCAAGCCACCCGATCTCTATTGCTCAGCCTTTACTTGCTAACAACACAATCAATGAGCTACAAAGTCTGGCACATCTTTCTTTATACCACTCCACTAGTAGCGTTACCTCAAATCTCTATACATCTTAGTTGTCCCAGGGTGGATAGAGTATATGAAGCTATGAGGCTCTCGAAGTATCAACTAAATCAGATCTCCAATCCTGGAACACAAGCACGACCATCAAATCTCAAAATGCCCTCTGAATCTAATGTACCCCTCCTAGACTCGTCTCTCAGTATCTGATCACGAATTCTACAAAGTCTACTATCCTTAAAGTTATGATTCTGAATCTGCTAAAACAAGGTAGTCCTAGCTCAACACTGGCAAGAATCTTCCTGGGGTCTGAAATATCAAGCCGAATCATTATGTTGGCTAAGGACTGAATGTCTAAGGCCAACAATCGCTATGAAACTAAAATGATGGCTAAGCTACCCATACTCACCGCCTCCCAGCTTAAGGTGTCCGCTACCATATTCGCCTTGCCCCGATAGTATAGAATAGAGATGTTATAATCCTTCAGCAACTCAATCCACCTACGTTGTCTCGAATTAAGCTCCTTCTGAGTCATAATGTACTTAAAACTACAATGGTCAGTGAACATCTCACATCAAACATAGTGTAAGTAATGCCTCAAAATCTTAAGCACAAAAACTACCACTACTAACTCTAAATCATAAGTGGGGTAGTTGCACTCGTGCACATTCAATTTCCTTACTGCATAAGCAATAACTCGGCCCTACTAAATTAGAACACACCTCAAACTAATACTGGAAGCATCACAATACACAGTAAATCCCTCGCCCTTAACTAGAAGAGTCAATATAAGAGCTGAAGTGAGCAAGTACTTGAGCTTTAGAAAGCTCAGCTTGCACTTATTGAACCACTGAAATAGAACCTCATTCCTAGTCAATCCGATCATAAGTGCTGCAATAGTAGCAAATCTCTCGACGAATCATCTGTAGTAGCTTGCTAAACCAATAAAATTGTAAACCTCAGTCAGAGATGTAGGTCTAGCCTAATTACGAACAGCATCAATCTTCATCGAATCTACCATAATCCCATCCTTATACACAACATGTCCTAGAAATATCAAAGACTCCAGCCAGAACTTATACATTGAGAATTTGGCAAAAAGCCTATGATATCTCAAAGTGTGGAGCACAGTTCTCAAATTTTTCTTGTGCTCCCCCTACTACTCGAATATACAAGAATATCATCAATAAAGATGACCATAAAAAGTCTAAATAAGGCCTAAAAACACGATTCATCAAGTCCATGAATGCTTTTGGGGCATTGGTCAATCCAAAAGACATCACCAGGAACTCATAACGGCCATAACGAGTCCTAAATGTTGTCTTAGGGATGTACTCTACCAAAATCCATAACTGATAGTAATAGGATCTCAAGTCAATCTTAGAGAACACTGCTGCACCCTGAAGTCAGTCAAATAAATCATTAATACAAGGCATAGGATACTTATTCTTCACTGTTACTTTATTCAGTTGCATGTAATAAATACACATGTGCATAGAACCATCCTTTTTCTTCATGAACAAAATAGAATCACCCTAAGGTGATACGCTCAGCCTAATGAAAACCTTACCCAAAAGATCCTGAAGCTAAGAATTTAGCTCCTTTAGCTCCGCAAGAGCCATATGGTAAGGTGCCATGAAAGTAGGTCGGGTGCCTGGCTCAAGGTTAATAGTAAACTCAATATCACACTCAGGAGAAAAGCCAGGTAGGTAGGGAAAATTTTGGGAAACTCACAGACAATAGGAAAAAAATCAAGTGAAGGACTCTCTGTGCTAACATCACGGACATAAGCAAAAAGACCCTATTAGTGCGTGGCTAAAAAGACCCTACCACATAATTGGCGGTATGCCAGACATGGCTAAGGTAACGATCTTGGCAAAATAATCCAAGACTGCATGATAAGGTGATAACCAGTCCATGCCCAGAATCATATCAAAATCCACTATATCTAGCACAATAAGGTCAACCTGAGTATCATACTCTCGAATAGTCACAACAGATGATCTATAAACCCGATCCACTACTAAAGAATCACCCACGGGAGTAGCTATATATAGTGGCATAGATAAAGGCTCCCAAGACAACTCTAACCGTGGTGCATAATAAGCAGACACATACGAATAAGTGGATCCTGGATGAAATAAAGCAATAGCTAGCTGAAGGCATACTAAAATTGTACCTATAATAATAGCATCTAAAGAATCTGCCTCAGGCCTACTAGGTACAACATACAACTGAACCCATCAACCTCCAAACTGGGTACTTGATCGACCACCTGTCCTACCTACTTGAGGGACTCTTCTAATATCCTGAGGACCACCCCTGTGAATCTATGCACCACCTCTAGCTAGAGGAGGTACTGATATAATAGGCTGAACACTCTGCACTGCAGGCTCAATTATCCTGCTCTGGGACACTCTCTGGAGAAATGGCCAATGACTCCATAATCATAGCATACCCTAGGCACTCTGCTCTATCTAGAAGGTCCGGTTGACTCAGAATGTCCACCTCAGCATGAAGACCCAGATCGCATACCCCTCGAGGACTGAACACTACTCTAACCACTGTATTCACTCTAACTGGGATGAACCCCTTAGTAATCTAAAGTGCTGCCTGAACAGGCCTGCTAGACTGACCTTGGTGCTAATACGACTGACACTGAGGGTACCTACCCTAAAATGCTCTACCTCTAAACTGTGAGCTGCTGGGGCTTCCACTGTAACTGCCCTGCGGATGCAACCTCTTATTACTGCCCTTTTGGGCCTCGTGATCCATCTCCTCTATAGAATAGACATATATAGAAATATCAGTAAAAGACTTCCCTGAAGTCACCAAACTC
This sequence comes from Capsicum rhomboideum, assembly GCA_031232105.1. Classification (NCBI taxonomy): domain Eukaryota; kingdom Viridiplantae; phylum Streptophyta; class Magnoliopsida; order Solanales; family Solanaceae; genus Capsicum; species Capsicum rhomboideum. The sequence continues at coordinate 52,068,695 of CP124708.1, read as the reverse complement.
TGAGTGGCTTGTGGAGTGGTGCCTATTTGACACTCCCAAAGCAAATTTGGATTTCTTCTTTCATTGTCCTTTCTTACATCTTTCTTTCTATCCATATGTTAGTGGGACCATCATAGCGGGTAGGGTACCACTACAATAATTATCAGGTTGTATTTAATACCCGTTTCTAAGTTTTCATGTTATTTTTCTCCTAAAATCCAAATTTTCATTCGAAGGCTTGAGAAATGCAATTTTATTCATACTTGAGCAATTTCTACTATTGAGGTAAGTTTATGTAATGACCCTCTAGGTCCTTTTCGTGTGTTTATTTGCTTTTTTGATGATAAGAGCCTTCCCACAGTTGTAATAAGTTATTTAGGACTTGCTGGGATTGACAGATTGATCACCGGGCAGTTCGTTTAGTTTGAAGAGCTAATTCCCCATTTTAGAGCTTTCATTCTTAAAAAATAGGCATCGGACCTAAACTTTAGTCAACCAGTCTCATATGCCAATTTTGATAGTTTCTTTATCTCTGGAATGTCGATTTTAGCCTAGGGGGACCCTTAGTTTGGGTCCCAAGGCTTCCACACTCATTTTGGGCTATTGGGTAGAATTTGGTTAAAATGGCTCTTGGGTATGGGACCCACATTTGATCAAAACAAACTCATATGGAAATTTTAGTGGCACCATTGATTTTGGAGTGTTGAATTTGGTTGGGTAGCATAGTCCGTTTAAGCTTACGGGACTCCAAACAAATCCCGAGAGGCAGACTGGAGACTTGTCATCTTGGCCAAGTGCTGATGCTTGCTGTTGTTGGTGCCATCACCTGAGTGATTCTTAGGCCACCTAGGCAATGCCGCTTAGTGTGCCTAGGGTCTCCTAGGTGAGTAGGCTGCCTTGGCATAGCCATCGCTCAAGCGAGGCCTTGGTCGCCTATGCGAGGCCGCCTTGGTTAGCCTTGTGTCACCTTGGCGCTGAGGCTTCTTTGGCATACCATCACACAAACGAGGCCAAACGATGCCCCCTTAACGATGCTGAGTTCTACCTAGGCGATGGGGTTGCTTTGTTATAAGCTCATGCCCCACAACATTTAGGGATTTTCTTGAGAGAAAACCCCCATTAAAGGCCTTGGGAGCTTATTTATTGTGAGGGATCATTTAGCTAGTGTTGGGGTTGATCTTAAGGCGAGTTTGCGATTATTTCCTTGACTTTATTTTTGTAAGTTTCGTCTAAATTCTTGTTTAATTTCCCGATTTAATTCTTAGATGTTGATTGTTGTTGGGGCTGGTTTGTGACTCATTTGAGCTTGGATTTCACCCAATTTTTTTGGGGTAAATGATCCTAGAACTATGAGGGATGCATTGACGGTTTTAATTTCAAAATTCTGCATATGGGCCCCACATGGGATTTTTAGTTTGACTTTTAACCTGGAGCATTTACATGCAATATGGGTATCGTTGTTCTCATTTTAATGCATATATTACTATTTTGATAGATGGCAGCATTCGAAGGCTTCTCAAAAGGGAAAAACCCTAGAGTAGTGAGCTTTCTCTAGCTTTCAGTGGCGTCCAGGTAGGGTAGGCTTACTTTCCTCATATATTGAGCTTTATTATGGTATTAGTGTCATATTATGCTAGCTATTGGCGGGCATTTATGACTTGATCAATAGTTTAGTACTTTATTAGTTAAAGTTAGCTGGTTTGGGGGCCTATTTTGTCACGCCCCGAATTTCAACGAGGCGTGATTGGCACCCGTAGCCTAAAAGGCCCGAGAGAACCAACCTGTACTTATGTTCATTCATATGCATGCCATCAGAAACACCCTTATCACATAGGAGCTTATAATGCTAACAACGAAATTCATGGAACATGTGACACATATATATATATATGAAACTTGGACGTTGAGGCCATCAAGTCAAAAACGACATGTACCCTTTACATTTATACACCCACATCTGTCTACAAAAGCCTCTAACAAGTGCATTGACCCAAATAAACTAAAAGTCGGGACAAGTCCCCACTTTATACAACATGTACAACACAAAAACATACGTACAACTGTGACTTGGAGAAGCCCTGAACTAATTGGAGCTCACCAATGATCCGCAACAACTGGCAACCTACTGTGGAGGCCTACTAGTACCTGCGCCTGCAACAAGTAAGGTAAATCCCCCAAGAGGGGTCCGTACGAAGAATGTACTGAGTATGTAAGGCCATATGAAACTTGTATGATATGTAAATATGTCAATGAACTCAAATACAAATGAATGATCAATATGGATAAGTCACTATACTAAACTTTGGGAACCATGTATTTTGCTTTCATTACTTTCTTTGTATCTTTACTTCTATGATTATTCATCTTTGCCTGTGACCTGTGATACCCGGGCCCCGACTGAACAGTGGGTTTTAACATAACATATCGTTATGTTGGGATCGGCTCGAGCTAGGCTTATGCCTCTAGAGCTGCCACCCTAAGAATCAAAGCATTGGGTCCGGCTCGAGCTAGGTTATTAGCTCTAGAGCTACCACCCATAAACCAACATATCAAGTTCAGCTCGAGCTAGGTTTATACCTCTAGAGCTGCCCCCTGTCAGGTTCGGTCCGAGCTAGGCTTATGCCTCTAGGACTGCCTCCTAATCCAACCATCTTGGGATCGGCTTGAGCTAGGCATTTCGCCCCCAAAGCTGCCACCCATACTTGATCATTAACCACATATGTATTACTTTATTCATTACTTTGAGATTTCTACAATGATAGTCATACTTTACTTTGAAGCTTTGGATCATTAAGCAATGAGTGAGAAACATGTAAACATTTTGGAAACATCACCTTATTGGAAACATAACACTATTGTAACCATTGGACAACAATCAATGAACAAGATATATGAGCATAAACAATATTGGAACTTTGGAACACAACTTTATTGGGCTTTTGGAACATTATCAATAAATAGGAGACATGTGATTCATAATTGATCAATGAATAGGAAACTTGTGATAATAACCATTGGTAATCGAGAATAGGATACCTTAGCACATTTCGAAATAGGTCAATGTGAATTCTATATGCCGCAGAAAGATACGGACAAAGTAACCTTACATACCTTTACTCCCAAGTACGAATACACAAGCCTATGTATGAACACAATAGTCCAGCTTCTTCTTTACGTCTTACTCTACAATACAAGTACATATCGGAGATTACATTAGCAACTAGTTACTATACAGGCGTACAAGACGACAACGAACTATATGACTGCCGTATAATGTCATGTCACCCCTTAAAATACAATCCAATGCATTATAATATCAACAACACCATAACATTACACATATTGACCAAGAGATCATACATCGATAGCATTTCACACCACCCTTACCCTTTACACTTTTCTCTTTATCATTCCGTCACAATTACCCCGTCATAACAACATATGACCAACCATACATACTTAATACAGTCCAACATACCTCCATACGACACTTTAAAGTCATTAAAACGACATCACAAGCTGATAATTACATCCAAAAAGGGTATAGGGGCCTTCGGGGATCAACTAGAGACGAAAACACACAAAACGGAAACCTGGGCTGACCTGCGCTGCCACCTGCGACCGCAGGTGGCTGAGTTACGTGCATAGGTGACCTTTGGAATCAGCCAGAGGCACCTGCGTAGGCATCTGCGCCCGTAGGTGCCCTCGTCTGCGGGGGCGGATGCCCGTTTTGGTCCGAAATGGTTTCTTTTGGGTCTTTTTATGCAATGAATGGTCCATGATCATAACCAAACTAATTTTAACATATTTTTGATCATTTTAATGCCAAAAATCAGCCATGTTCTCACCACACCCATAAACAACACCCAAAACGACACTTCTTGATCAATACGTCACCAAATCCATAACCAATTTCACAATAGCAATTCCAAACATTATACACAAGGACAAAACAAGGTAAGACTATAATAACATCTCACATGTCAATATTTAATCCATCAATTTCATTTCCTTCATGACTGTAAGTCCATGTTCAAGTTCATAAGACAAAACCATTCTCCGATTGCAAAAATAGACAGTTTTACACATAGCACACTGTCCAACACTTTGCCATCACAACCAACATGATTTATACACCATATTAAACATAATATATACTGAACCATGAGAATAAATACTTACCAAAGAATGATCTTGGCCCAACAAGTAGTTGCCTTAGGGTTTTTGTGTGAGAGATAATGTTTAAGAAAAATGTTAAAAAGGCATGTGTGTATCTAATGAATAAAAATCTGATTTATGGGTTTATATAGTCCATTTTTAATGATCCTTATCCACACACTTGGTGGGTTTACTTGGTCAATGGATGAGCAATGCAAGAATGGGTCAAAAATCTCTTTTGGGCCATGTCTTTTTCATGATATTTGGGCCTCATTTAGGGCCCAATTGTACAAGACTTTTAAATGCCCACAATTCAATACATAATTCATCAAATCTCTCATGTTTTCATATTTATATAAATGTTACGGTAGTTAGCTAGACTCCGAGATGTACGGGGTGTTACATTTTTCCCCCGTTAGAAACATTCGTCCTCGAATGTTAGTGTTATCATATCAAAGTAACCAATTACAAGTTTAGGAGCATTCTTCATGTCTTCATATAGAGATATACTCAAAGCTTATAAATACTTAATTGTCACTCTTCCTTTTGGGAACAAATGAGGGTATTTGGATTTCATCACTTCTTCAGCTTCCCATGTGACCTCTTCTATTTGCTGATTTCTCCAAAGTACCTTTACGGATGCTATATCTTTATTTCTCAATATCTTCACTTGTCTATCCAGGATAGCAATAGGTATCTCCTCATAGGTAAGATCCTCTGTAACCTGTACATCATCAATATGAGTAAAACAAGATGGATCTCCTATGCATTTTTGAAGCATTGAAACATGAAATACTGGATGAACTGTGGAGAGTTCTTACGGCAGTGCCAACTCATACTCGACTTGCCCAAATCTTCTAGTAATTTCATATGGGCCTATATACCGTGGACTCAATTTCCCTTTCTTTCCGAATCACATTACCCCTTTCATTGGTGACACCTTCAGAAATACCCAATCACCTATCGCAAACTCAAGTCCTCTTCTTCTAACATTGGTATATGACTTGTGTCGACTCTGGGCCTTTCGTAATCGTTGCTGAATCAGTTTAACTTTCTCCATAGCCTAACGAACAAGGTCTGGCCCAAGTAAAGCAGTTTCACCCGCTTCAAACCATCCAATTGGTGATCTACATTTCCTTCCGTAAAAATCTTCATAAGGTACCATTTTAATACTTGAGTGATAGCTATTGTTGTAAGCAAATTCAATAAGAGGCAAATGGTCATCCCAACTGCCCTAAAAATCTAACGTGCATGATCATAGCATATCTTCAAGTGTTTGAATGGTATGTTCTTCTTGTCCATCAGTCTGAGGATGGAAAGCCGTACTCAGATTCACCTGTGTACCCAAACTCTGTTGAAAAGATCTCCAAAAATGTGCAGTAAACTGTGCCCTTCTGTCTGATATAATGGAAAGTGGAATACCATGTAACCGTACTATCTCTTTAACATATAATTTTGCATAATCCTCAACTGTATAAGTGGTCTTGACTGGTAGAAAATGCGCAGAGTTGGTAAGCCTGTCCATTATAACCCATATAGAATCAAATTTTTGCAGTGTACAAGGCAAACCTGTGATGAATTCCATATTAATCATATCCCATTTCCAGACTGTAAGGTTGATACATTGCATGTAACCTCCTGGTTTCTGATGCTCCACTTTCACTTGTTGACAATTCGGGCATTGAGCAACGAATTCTGCAATGTTCTTCTTCATCTTTCCCTACGAATATATTTCCTTTAAATCATGGTACATTTTAGTAGCACCCGGATGGATAGAATAGCGTAAATGATGCGCCTCAGTCATAATTCATTTCCTCAACTCATCTACATCTGGTATGCATAATCTGCCTTGGCATTGTAGCACCCCTTCTTGTGTAAGATCAAATGCCTTTGTCAAATTTTGTTGTACATTTTCCTTTAGATGCAATAGCATAGGATCTGCAAACTGCTTCTCTTTTACTTCAGCTGTCAACAAAGATTCAGCTGCATTTTGTATAATAATTCCTTCATTCGAGGATTCAAGAAGACGAACCCCCAAGCTTGCTAATTGATATAAATCTTTGATTATCTCTTTATTTTCCGTCAAGTGGTCATCAATGACTCCGGTTGCCTTGCATCTCAATGCATCAACTACCACATTTGGTTTTCCTGGATGGTATAGAATATCAATACCATAATCTTTTAATAACTCAAGCAACCTTCTTTGCCTTAAATTGAGTTCTTTCTGCTTAAAGATATACTGCAGACTTTTGTGATCAGTATAGATATCAACATGAACTCTATACAAATAATGACGCCATATCATTAAAGCAAAAACCACCGCTGCTAATTCAAGATCATGTGTGGGATAGTTTCTTTCATGTGGCCGCAACTGTCGTGAGGCATATGCTATGACATTACCGTACTGCATCAATACACATCCGAGGCCAATCTCAGAAGCATCACAATACACTGCATAACCTTCAGTACCTTCAGAAAGTATTAAAACTGGTGTAGAGGTTAATTTATCTTTCAACTTTTGGAAGCTTTTCTCACACGCATCATTCCACTGAAATTTAATTGCTTTGTGTGTAATCTTTGTTAATGGTGCAACAATAGAGGAAAAACCTTCCACAAATCTTCGGTAATAACCCCCAGTCCAAGAAAACTATGAATTTCTGTGGGTGTCGTAGGTCTTGGCCAATTTTTCACTACTTCAATTTTCTGTGTATCAACCTGTATCCCTTCATCTGACATAATGTGACCCAAGAAGGCAACTAATTTTAACCAAAACTCACACTTGGAGAACTTTGCATACAACTTATGCTCACGGAGTATTTGCAACACCTGCCGTAAGTGCTTAGCATGGTCCTCTGGTGATCTTGAATAAACCATAATATCGTCTATAAATACTGTGATGAACACGTCCAGAAATGGCTTAAACACCCTATTCATCAAATCCATGAACACAGTTGGTGCATTTGTTAGTCCAAATGACATAACTAAAAATTCATAATGGCCATATCATGTTTGAAATGCTGTCTTGGGTACATCTTCTTCTCTAACTCTGACTTTATGGTAACCCGACCTTAAGTCGATCTTTGAAAAACACTTGGCACCCTGTAACTGATCAAACAAATCATCAATTCGAGGGAGAAAATATTTGTTCTTGATTGTTACCTTATTCAATTGCCTATAGTCGATGCACATTCTCAACGTGCCATCTTTCTTCCGTACGAATAATACCGGTACGCCCCACGGGGATATACTAGGCCTGATGAAGCCTTTGTCCAGCAAATCTTTCAATTGCTCCTTCAATTCACGCAATTCTGCTGGAGCCATTCAATATGGAGGGATAGAAATAGGCTTAGTGCCTGGAATCACATCAATGCCAAATTCTACTTCCCTTTCTGGGGGTAAGCCTGAAAGGTCTTCTGGAAATACATCCAGAAATTCACTAACCACTGGAACCGACTGAGGAGTTCGTGGTTCCACTTCAGTATCTTTCACCCGTACCATATGACATATGTAACCCTTAGTAATCATTTTCCTGGCTTTTTGATAAGAAATAAATCTTCCTCTAGGTGCCCCTACATCACCCTTCCATTTAAAAACATCCATTTGTGGAAAATGAAAATGCACCTTCTTGGCCCGGCAATCAACCGTGGCGTAACAAGAAGCTAACCAGTCCATTCCCATTATCACATCAAAATCCACCATGTCAAGTTCAATGAGATCGGCCAGTGTATCATGACCACACACCGTTACCACACAATTACGATATACTTTTTTTGCAATAATACATTCACCAACCGGTGTAGACACTTCAATTGATTTAATTAATAATTCTGGTGCCTTTGCAAATTTTCCAGCAATCAATGGAGTAACATAGGATAATGTAGAACCGGGTCAATCAATGCATATACATTATATGAGAATATGGATAATGTACCTGTGACAACATTAGAAGAAGCCTCTGAATTTTGTCTTTCCACCAAAACATAAGTGCGATTCTGGACCCCACTAGTACTGGCTACTCCTCTGGCACCTCTACCCCTACCAACAGACTGCACACCTCGGCCCAAAGAAGGAGCCGGTGCTGATGACGAAACGACCGATCCTGTCGGTCGTGCTATACCACCCATGCTCCTCTGGGGACACTCTTTCATCATGTGCCCCGTCATACCGCACCAGAAACAAGCATTTGTCCCCACTCTGCATATACCTGAATGAATACGTCCGCAGTGCTAACACTGCTGATGGGGAAAACCTGCTGCCTGTGATCTGGGAACCCCACTACTATGTCCAGATAGACCACCTCTAGACCCTCGAAATTGAGAGTGAGCACCTGCTGTAGAATATGAGAATGATGTTCTAGGTGGTCTAGGAAACATACGAGGCCTAGATCCTCTTTGAGACATCATAGACGGTCCCATAGGTCTAGCCCTTTTTGATTGTCCCCTGTCAAATTCATGTTCCCTTCTTCGCTGTCTTTGATCTTCCATTTTCTGGGTGAAGGCTTGTATTCTAGCTATGTCCATGTCCTTTTTCAAGGCAACAATGGTGCAATACCTTACCAAATATGGTTCTAATCTGTCCACGTATCGATGGACTCTATCTGCCATAGTCGCAACCATATTTGGAGCATATCGAGCCAAGGAATTAAATTGCAGACTATATTCTCTGACACTCAAATTTCCTTAATGAAGATTCAAGAATTGACCCGTACGTGCCTCACGGATCTCATAGGGAAGATAATGATCAAGAGAAACAACTTTAAATTCTTCCCAATTTGGTGGATTTGCACCAATATCACGGGATTTCTTCCAATCCCCGTACCACAATATCGCCTCCCCTTTTAATCTATACGCAACAAGTTCAACTGTTTCTACCCCTGTCACATGCATAACTTCCAAAGCCCTCTGAATTTGATCCACGAAGTCCTGTGGATCTGCTTTCGGATCTGACCTAGTGAATATAGGAGGGTCTAGTTTTAGGAAATCCCGTGTCCTGCGACTCGCCACTCTAGCCGCATCATCCTCATGTGTCATTGGACCAACTCGTCCTTGACTTTGTGCAGCCACTAACTGTGTCAACATATCTACTACATTTCTAAGATCCTGATCTGTGGTGTTCATTGGTGGTTCTGCGGGTACTTCTCTACCAACTGGCCCTTCCGGAGCTGGAAAAGTAGAAGAAGACTGTGATGAAATTTCAGCATTTGCTCCACCTTGACTAGCTTGGTCAGGTGGTAATCTACTCATTCCTTCTTCCGCAGGCATGTCTACCTGTTTGCCTTTAGCTCTACCTCTTCTTGTCATTGGCATTATTACTATACATAAGAAAACAATTACCAGGGTCAGATACAATTCAACTTACAACACTGGCTCTATTGCACGATCTAGAATTAAAGAAAAGAAACAACATCCTAAATGTCCCGTAGCCTCCTACTTATAAATGTGGTGCACAACACATTGATAAGTAAGATTCAACTCAGACATGACTTTGTAGACACCCTTAGAACAACCTGCTCTGATACCACTTTTGTCCCGCCACGAATTCCAACGAGGCGTGATTGGCACCCGTAGCCGATAAGGCCCGAGAGAACCAACCTGTACTTATGTTCATTCATATGCATGCCATCAGAAACACCCTTATCACGTAGGAGCTTATAATTCTAACAATGAAATTCATGGAACATGTGACATATATACATATATGACACTTGGCCGTTGAGGCAATACTTAATGAAGAGAAAACGGCATGTACCCTACTCACCTAGGAGACCCTAGTCATGCTAAGGAAAAATCGGCTAGGCGTCCTGGACATCGCTCAGGCGATGGCACCAGTAACAGCAGGCATCAGCACTTGGGCAAGATGCCAAGTCTTCGATTAGCCTCTCGGGATTCGTTCGAAGTTTCGTGAGCATAAATAGACTATGCTACCCCACTGAATTCTATATTTCAGACCCAATATCAGAATTTCCATATGAGGTCATTTTGATCTAATATGGGTCCCACACCTAAGGGCTATTTTAAAAAAATTCAATCCAAAAGCCTAAAATGAGTCCAGAAGCCTCGGGACCCTAACCAAGAGTCCCTCTAGCCTAAAATCGATATTTCAGAGCTAACGAAACTATCAGAATTGGAATTCGAGACCATTTGACTGAAGTTTAAGTCTGATACCTATTTCTTAACAGTGAAATCTCCAAAATAGGGAATTGGCTCTAAAACCACACGAACTGCCCGGTGACCAAACTATTAGTCCCAGCAAGTCATAAATGACTTGGTGTAGCTATGGGAAGGCTCTAAATGTCAATAAAGCACGAAAACACAAGAAATAACTTGGAGGGTTATTACAATATCCACTACTAAAAGGACTTTTATTTGTGAAAGTAAAGATTCAAGATGTACCTGAGGGCTCGAGCAGGTAGGGATAATGGGCCTGCATCTCACTCTTGATCTACTAGGTGTTCTCCTTGACTGGACGGTGCCTCCACTAAACCTTAACCACTAGAATCTCATGGGAATGCAAGTGCCTAACATTCTTGGCTAATATAGCAACCGACTCTTCTACAAAGGCCAAACTCTTATCCATTTAAATCTAGTCCCAATGAAGCATATGTAACTCATTTAGAATGTAACGCCGCAACATAGATACATGAAAAATTGGATGAACAACTGAAAAGTTTAGGGGCAAGGCCAACTCATAAGAAACCTCCCCAACTATTCAAAGTGTCTCAAATGGCCCGATATATCTGGGGCTGAGCTTGCCCCTCTTCCTGAACCTCATTATGCCTTTCATGGGTGATATCAAAGAAAAACCCGATCACCAATGCCAAACTTTAAACCACGAAACCTACGGTCAGCATAACTCTTCTGCCTACTCTGAGCTACCCATAACCTATCCTGATTCACTCGAACTCTATCCAAAGACTCGTGAAGCAAGTCGGTACCTCTGGGGCTAACTTTAGAAGTTTCAATCTAATCAATCGGAGATTGACAATGCCTAATATACAATGGCTCAAATATTCCATCTCAATACTCGAATGGTAGCTATTATTATAAGCAAACTCTGCCAAGGATAAATGCTGCTCCTACTGACCTCCAAAGTCCATAACACATGCTGGGAGCTTATCCTCCAAAACTTGGCTAGTCCGTTTCGACTGTCCATCAGTCTGGGGGTGAAAAGCGGTGCTAAGATCAACCTGAGTACCCAACTCCTCCTGAAAAGTCCTCTAAAAGCTAGAAGTGAAGACTAAGCCTCTACCTAAAATAATGGACACGCGTACCCCATGAAGATATCTCCCAAACATAGATGCGAGCAAACCTATCGGTATTGAAAGAAACTTGAATAGGGATGAAATGAGCCAATTTTGTCAATCGATCAACAATGACCCAAATGTTGTCCGAACCATGAGATGAGAGAGGTAAACCACACACGAAATCCATAGTAATCTACTCCCATGCCAAACTTTCAACCACGAAACCTACGGTCAGCATAACTCTTCTGCCTACTCTGAGCTGCCTATAACCTATCCTGATTCACTCGAACTCTATCCAAAGACTCGTGAAGCAAGTCGGTACCACTGGGGCTAACTTTAGAAGTCTCAATCTAATCAATCGGAGATCGACAATGCCTAATATACAATGGCTCAAATGTTCCATCTCAATACTCGAATGGTAGCTATTATTATAAGCAAACTCTGCCAAGGCTAAATGCTGCTCTTACTGACCTCCAAAGTCCATAACACATGCTGGGAGCTTATCCTCCAAAACTTGGCTAGTCCGTTTCGACTGTCAATTAGTCTGGGGGTGAAAAGCGATGCTAAGATCAACCTGAGTACCCAACTCCTCCTGAAAAGTCCTCTAAAAGCTAGAAGTGAAGACTAAGCCTCTACATAAAATGGACACGCGTACCCCATGAAGATATCTCCCAAACATAGATGCGAGCTATCCTATCGGTACTGAAAGAAACTTGAATATGGATGAAATGAGCCGATTTGGTCAATCGATCAATTATGACCCAAATGTTGTCTGAACCACGAGATCAGGGAGGTAAACCACACACAAAATCCATAATAATCTACTCCCATGCCAAACTTTAAACCACAAAACCTACGGTCAGCATAACTCTTCTACCTACTTTGAGCTGCCTATAACCTATCCTGATTCACTCGAACTCTATCCAAAGACTCGTGAAGCAAGTCGGTACCACTGGGGCTAACTTTAGAAGTCTCAATCTAATCAATCGGAGATCGACAATACCTAATAAACAATGGCTCAAATGTTGCCATCTCAATACTCGAATGGTAGCTATTATTATAAGCAAACTCTGCCAAGGCTAAATGCTGCTCCTACTGACCTCTAAAGTCCATAACACACGCTGGGAGGTTATCCTCCAAAACTTGGCTAGTCCATTTCGACTGTCCATCAGTCTGGGGATGAAAAGCGGTGCTAAGATCAACCTGAGTACCCAACTCCTCCTGAAAAGTCCTCTAAAAGCTAGAAGTGAAGACTAAGCCTCTACCTAAAATAATGGACACGCGTACCCCATGAAAATATCTCCCAAACATAGATGCGAGCGAACCTATCGGTACTGAAAGAAACTTGAATAGGGATAAAATGAGCCGATTTGCTCAATCGATCAACAATGACCCAAATGTTGTCCGAACCACGAGATGAGGGAGGTAAACCACACATGAAATCCATAGTAATCTACTCCCACTTCCACTCAGGAATGGGTAGTCTCTGAAGCAAGCCACCCGATCTCTATTGCTCAGCCTTTACTTGCTAACAACACAATCAATGAGCTACAAAGTCTGGCACATCTTTCTTTATACCACTCCACTAGTAGCGTTACCTCAAATCTCTATACATCTTAGTTGTCCCAGGGTGGATAGAGTATATGAAGCTATGAGGCTCTCGAAGTATCAACTAAATCAGATCTCCAATCCTGGAACACAAGGACGACCATCAAATCTCAAAATGCCCTCTGAATCTAATGTACCCCTCCTAGACTCGTCTCTCAGTATCTGATCACGAATTCTACAAAGTCTACTATCCTTAAAGTTATGATTCTGAATCTGCTAAAACAAGGTAGTCCTAGCTCAACACTGGCAAGAATCTTCCTGGGGTCTGAAATATCAAGCCGAATCATTATGTTGGCTAAGGACTGAATGTCTAAGGCCAACAATCGCTATGAAACTAAAATGATGGCTAAGCTACCCATACTCACCGCCTCCCAGCTTAAGGTGTCCGCTACCATATTCGCCTTGCCCCGATAGTATAGAATAGAGATGTTATAATCCTTCAGCAACTCAATCCACCTACGTTGTCTCGAATTAAGCTCCTTCTGAGTCATAATGTACTTAAAACTACAATGGTCAGTGAACATCTCACATCAAACATAGTGTAAGTAATGCCTCAAAATCTTAAGCACAAAAACTACCACTACTAACTCTAAATCATAAGTGGGGTAGTTGCACTCGTGCACATTCAATTTCCTTACTGCATAAGCAATAACTCGGCCCTACTAAATTAGAACACACCTCAAACTAATACTGGAAGCATCACAATACACAGTAAATCCCTCGCCCTTAACTAGAAGAGTCAATATAAGAGCTGAAGTGAGCAAGTACTTGAGCTTTAGAAAGCTCAGCTTGCACTTATTGAACCACTGAAATAGAACCTCATTCCTAGTCAATCCGATCATAAGTGCTGCAATAGTAGCAAATCTCTCGACGAATCATCTGTAGTAGCTTGCTAAACCAATAAAATTGTAAACCTCAGTCAGAGATGTAGGTCTAGCCTAATTACGAACAGCATCAATCTTCATCGAATCTACCATAATCCCATCCTTATACACAACATGTCCTAGAAATATCAAAGACTCCAGCCAGAACTTATACATTGAGAATTTGGCAAAAAGCCTATGATATCTCAAAGTGTGGAGCACAGTTCTCAAATTTTTCTTGTGCTCCCCCTACTACTCGAATATACAAGAATATCATCAATAAAGATGACCATAAAAAGTCTAAATAAGGCCTAAAAACACGATTCATCAAGTCCATGAATGCTTTTGGGGCATTGGTCAATCCAAAAGACATCACCAGGAACTCATAACGGCCATAACGAGTCCTAAATGTTGTCTTAGGGATGTACTCTACCAAAATCCATAACTGATAGTAATAGGATCTCAAGTCAATCTTAGAGAACACTGCTGCACCCTGAAGTCAGTCAAATAAATCATTAATACAAGGCATAGGATACTTATTCTTCACTGTTACTTTATTCAGTTGCATGTAATAAATACACATGTGCATAGAACCATCCTTTTTCTTCATGAACAAAATAGAATCACCCTAAGGTGATACGCTCAGCCTAATGAAAACCTTACCCAAAAGATCCTGAAGCTAAGAATTTAGCTCCTTTAGCTCCGCAAGAGCCATATGGTAAGGTGCCATGGAAGTAGGTCGGGTGCCTGGCTCAAGGTTAATAGTAAACTCAATATCACACTCAGGAGAAAAGCCAGGTAGGTAGGGAAAATTTTGGGAAACTCACAGACAATAGGAAAAAAATCAAGTGAAGGACTCTCTGTGCTAACATCACGGACATAAGCAAAAAGACCCTATTAGTGCGTGGCTAAAAAGACCCTACCACATAATTGGCGGTATGCCAGACATGGCTAAGGTAACGATCTTGGCAAAATAATCCAAGACTGCATGATAAGGTGATAACCAGTCCATGCCCAGAATCATATCAAAATCCACTATATCTAGCACAATAAGGTCAACCTGAGTATCATACTCTCGAATAGTCACAACAGATGATCTATAAACCCGATCCACTACTAAAGAATCACCCACGGGAGTAGCTATATATAGTGGCATAGATAAAGGCTCCCAAGACAACTCTAACCGTGGTGCATAATAAGCAGACACATACGAATAAGTGGATCCTGGATGAAATAAAGCAATAGCTAGCTGAAGGCATACTAAAATTGTACCTATAATAATAGCATCTAAAGAATCTGCCTCAGGCCTACTAGGTACAACATACAACTGAACCCATCAACCTCCAAACTGGGTACTTGATCGACCACCTGTCCTACCTACTTGAGGGACTCTTCTAATATCCTGAGGACCACCCCTGTGAATCTATGCACCACCTCTAGCTAGAGGAGGTACTGATATAATAGGCTGAACACTCTGCACTGCAGGCTCAATTATCCTGCTCTGGGACACTCTCTGGAGAAATGGCCAATGACTCCATAATCATAGCATACCCTAGGCACTCTGCTCTATCTAGAAGGTCCGGTTGACTCAGAATGTCCACCTCAGCATGAAGACCCAGATCGCATACCCCTCGAGGACTGAACACTACTCTAACCACTGTATTCACTCTAACTGGGATGAACCCCTTAGTAATCTAAAGTGCTGCCTGAACAGGCCTGCTAGACTGACCTTGGTGCTAATACGACTGACACTGAGGGTACCTACCCTAAAATGCTCTACCTCTAAACTGTGAGCTGCTGGGGCTTCCACTGTAACTGCCCTGCGGATGCAACCTCTTATTACTGCCCTTTTGGGCCTCGTGATCCATCTCCTCTATAGAATAGACATATATAGCAATATCAGTAAAAGACTTCCCTGAAGTCACCAAACTCTGAGTGTCTTGTGGAGTGGTGCCTATTTGACACTCCCAAAGCAAATTTGGATTTCTTCTTTCATTGTCCTTTCTTACATCTTTCTTTCTATCCATATGTTAGTGGGACCATCATAGCGGGTAGGGTACCACTACAATAATTATCAGGTTGTATTTAATACCTGTTTCTAAGTTTTCATGTTATTTTTCTCCTAAAATCCAAATTTTCATTCGAAGGCTTGAGAAATGCAATTTTATTCATACTTGAGCAATTTCTACTATTGAGGTAAGTTTATGTAATGACCCTCTAGGTCCTTTTCGTGTGTTTATTTGCTTTTTTGATGATAAGAGCCTTCCCACAGTTGTAATAAGTTATTTAGGACTTGCTGGGATTGACAGATTGATCACCGGGCAGTTCGTTTAGTTTGAAGAGCTAATTCCCCATTTTAGAGCTTTCATTCTTAAAAAATAGGCATCGGACCTAAACTTTAGTCAACCAGTCTCATATGCCAATTTTGATAGTTTCTTTATCTCTGGAATGTCGATTTTAGCCTAGGGGGACCCTTAGTTTGGGTCCCAAGGCTTCCACACTCATTTTGGGCTATTGGGTAGAATTTGGTTAAAATGGCTCTTGGGTATGGGACCCACATTTGATCAAAACAAACTCATATGGAAATTTTAGTGGCACCATTGATTTTGGAGTGTTGAATTTGGTTGGGTAGCATAGTCCGTTTAAGCTTACGGGACTCCAAACAAATCCCGAGAGGCAGACTGGAGACTTGTCATCTTGGCCAAGTGCTGATGCTTGCTGTTGTTGGTGCCATCACCTGAGTGATTCTTAGGCCACCTAGGCAATGCCGCTTAGTGTGCCTAGGGTCTCCTAGGTGAGTAGGCTGCCTTGGCATAGCCATCGCTCAAGCGAGGCCTTGGTCGCCTATGCGAGGCCGCCTTGGTTAGCCTTGTGTCACCTTGGCGCTGAGGCTTCTTTGGCATACCATCACACAAACGAGGCCAAATGATGCCCCCTTAACGATGCTGAGTTCTACCTAGGCGATGGGGTTGCTTTGTTATAAGCTCATGCCCCACAACATTTAGGGATTTTCTTGAGAGAAAACCCCCATTAAAGGCCTTGGGAGCTTATTTATTGTGAGGGATCATTTAGCTAGTGTTGGGGTTGATCTTAAGGCGAGTTTGCGATCATTTCCTTGACTTTATTTTTGTAAGTTTCGTCTAAATTCTTGTTTAATTTCCCGATTTAATTCTTAGATGTTGATTGTTGTTGGGGCTGGTTTGTGACTCATTTGAGCTTGGATTTCACCCAATTTTTTTAGGGTAAATGATCCTAGAACTATGAGGGATGCATTGACGGTTTTAATTTCAAAATTCTGCATATGGGCCCCACATGGGATTTTTAGTTTGACTTTTAACCTGGAGCATTTACATGCAATATGGGTATCGTTGTTCTCATTTTAATGCATATATTACTATTTTGATAGATGGCAGCATTCGAAGGCTTCTCAAAAGGGAAAAACCCTAGAGTAGTGAGCTTTCTCTAGCTTTCAGTGGCGTCCAGGTAGGGTAGGCTTACTTTCCTCATATATTGAGCTTTATTATGGTATTAGTGTCATATTATGCTAGCTATTGGCGGGCATTTATGACTTGATCAATAGTTTAGTACTTTATTAGTTAAAGTTAGCTGGTTTGGGGGCCTATTTTGTCACGCCCCGAATTTCAACGAGGCGTGATTGGCACCCGTAGCCTAAAAGGCCCGAGAGAACCAACCTGTACTTATGTTCATTCATATGCATGCCATCAGAAACACCCTTATCACATAGGAGCTTATAATGCTAACAACGAAATTCATGGAACATGTGACACATATATATATATATATGAAACTTGGACGTTGAGGCCATCAAGTCAAAAACGACATGTACCCTTTACATTTATACACCCACATCTGTCTACAAAAGCCTCTAACAAGTGCATTGACCCAAATAAACTAAAAGTCGGGACAAGTCCCCACTTTATACAACATGTACAACACAAAAACATACGTACAACTGTGACTTGGAGAAGCCCTGAACTAATTGGAGCTCACCAATGATCCGCAACAACTGGCAACCTACTGTGGAGGCCTACTAGTACCTGCGCCTGCAACAAGTAAGGTAAATCCCCCAAGAGGGGTCAGTACGAAGAATGTACTGAGTATGTAAGGCCATATGAAACTTGTATGATATGTAAATATGTCAATGAACTCAAATACAAATGAATGATCAATATGGATAAGTCACTATACTAAACTTTGGGAACCATGTATTTTGCTTTCATTACTTTCTTTGTATCTTTACTTCTATGATTATTCATCTTTGCCTGTGACCTGTGATACCCGGGCCCCGACTGAACAGTGGGTTTTAACATAACATATCGTTATGTTGGGATCGGCTCGAGCTAGGCTTATGCCTCTAGATCTGCCACCCTAAGAATCAAAGCATTGGGTCCGGCTCGAGCTAGGTTATTAGCTCTAGAGCTACCACCCATAAACCAACATATCAAGTTCAGCTCGAGCTAGGTTTATACCTCTAGAGCTGCCCCCTGTCAGGTTCGGTCCGAGCTAGGCTTATGCCTCTAGGACTGCCTCCTAATCCAACCATCTTGGGATCGGCTTGAGCTAGGCATTTCGCCCCCAAAGCTGCCACCCATACTTGATCATTAACCACATATGTATTACTTTATTCATTACTTTGAGATTGCTACAATGATAGTCATACTTTACTTTGAAGCTTTGGATCATTAAGCAATGAGTGAGAAACATGTAAACATTTTGGAAACATCACCTTATTGGAAACATAACACTATTGTAACCATTGGACAATAATCAATGAACAAGATATATGAGCATAAACAATATTGGAACTTTGGAACACAACTTTATTGGGCTTTTGGAACATTATCAATAAATAGGAGACATGTGATTCATAATTGATCAATGAATAGGAAACTTGTGATAATAACCATTGGTAATCGAGAATAGGATACCTTAGCACATTTCGAAATAGGTCAATGTGAATTCTATATGCCGCAGAAAGATACGGACAAAGTAACCTTACATACCTTTACTCCCAAGTACGAATACACAAGCCTATGTATGAACACAATAGTCCAGCTTCTTCTTTACGTCTTACTCTACAATACAAGTACATATCGGAGATTACATTAGCAACTAGTTACTATACAGGCGTACAAGACGACAACGAACTATATGACTGCCGTATAATGTCATGTCACCCCTTAAAATACAATCCAATGCATTATAATATCAACAACACCATAACATTACACATATTGACCAAGAGATCATACATCGATAGCATTTCACACCACCCTTACCCTTTACACTTTTCTCTTTATCATTCCGTCACAATTACCCCGTCATAACAACATATGACCAACCATACATACTTAATACAGTCCAACATACCTCCATACGACACTTTAAAGTCATTAAAACGACATCACAAGCTGATAATTACATCCAAAAAGGGTATAGGGGCCTTCGGGGATCAACTAGAGACGAAAACACACAAAACGGAAACCTGGGCTGACCTGCGCTGCCACCTGCGACCGCAGGTGGCTGAGTTACGTGCATAGGTGACCTTTGGAATCAGCCAGAGGCACCTGCGTAGGCATCTGCGCCCGTAGGTGCCCTCGTCTGCGGGGGCGGATGCCCGTTTTGGTCCGAAATGGTTTCTTTTGGGTCTTTTTATGCAATGAATGGTCCATGATCATAACCAAACTAATTTTAACATATTTTTGATCATTTTAATGCCAAAAATCAGCCATGTTCTCACCACACCCATAAACAACACCCAAAACGACACTTCTTGATCAATACGTCACCAAATCCATAACCAATTTCACAATAGCAATTCCAAACATTATACACAAGGACAAAACAAGGTAAGACTATAATAACATCTCACATGTCAATATTTAATCCATCAATTTCATTTCCTTCATGACTGTAAGTCCATGTTCAAGTTCATAAGACAAAACCATTCTCCGATTGCAAAAATAGACAGTTTTACACATAGCACACTGTCCAACACTTTGCCATCACAACCAACATGATTTATACACCATATTAAACATAATATATACTGAACCACGAGAATAAATACTTACCAAAGAATGATCTTGGCCCAACAAGTAGTTGCCTTAGGGTTTTTGTGTGAGAGATAATGTTTAAGAAAAATGTTAAAAAGGCATGTGTGTATCTAATGAATAAAAATCTGATTTATGGGTTTATATAGTCCATTTTTAATGATCCTTATCCACACACTTGGTGGGTTTACTTGGTCAATGGATGAGCAATGCAAGAATGGGTCAAAAATCTCTTTTGGGCCATGTCTTTTTCATGATATTTGGGCCTCATTTAGGGCCCAATTGTACAAGACTTTTAAATGCCCACAATTCAATACATAATTCATCAAATCTCTCATGTTTTCATATTTATATAAATGTTACGGTAGTTAGCTAGACTCCGAGACGTACGGGGTGTTACATTTTCCCCCCGTTAGAAACATTCGTCCTCGAATGTTAGTGTTATCATATCAAAGTAACCAATTACAAGTTTAGGAGCATTCTTCATGTCTTCATATAGAGATATACTCAAAGCTTATAAATACTTAATTGTCACTCTTCCTTTTGGGAACAAATGAGGGTATTTGGATTTCATCACTTCTTCAGCTTCCCATGTGACCTCTTCTATTTGCTGATTTCTCCAAAGTACCTTTACGGATGCTATATCTTTATTTCTCAATATCTTCACTTGTCTATCCAGGATAGCAATAGGTATCTCCTCATAGGTAAGATCCTCTGTAACCTGTACATCATCAATATGAGTAAAACAAGATGGATCTCCTATGCATTTTTGAAGCATTGAAACATGAAATACTGGATGAACTGTGGAGAGTTCTTACGGCAGTGCCAACTCATACTCGACTTGCCCAAATCTTCTAGTAATTTCATATGGGCCTATATACCGTGGACTCAATTTCCCTTTCTTTCCGAATCACATTACCCCTTTCATTGGTGACACCTTCAGAAATACCCAATCACCTATCGCAAACTCAAGTCCTCTTCTTCTAACATTGGCATATGACTTGTGTCGACTCTGGGCCTTTTGTAATCATTTCTGAATCAGTTTAACTTTCTCCATAGCCTAACGAACAAGGTCTGGCCCAAGTAAAGCAGTTTCACCCGCTTCAAACCATCCAATTGGTGATCTACATTTCCTTCCGTAAAAATCTTCATAAGGTACCATTTTAATACTTGAGTGATAGCTATTGTTGTAAGCAAATTCAATAAGAGGCAAATGGTCATCCCAACTGCCCTAAAAATCTAACGTGCATGATCATAGCATATCTTCAAGTGTTTGAATGGTATGTTCTTCTTGTCCATCAGTCTGAGGATGGAAAGCCGTACTCAGATTCACCTGTGTACCCAAACTCTGTTGAAAAGATCTCCAAAAATGTGCAGTAAACTGTGCCCTTCTGTCTGATATAATGGAAAGTGGAATACCATGTAACCGTACTATCTCTTTAACATATAATTTTGCATAATCCTCAACTGTATAAGTGGTCTTGACTGGTAGAAAATGCGCAGAGTTGGTAAGCCTGTCCATTATAACCCATATAGAATCAAATTTTTGCAGTGTACAAGGCAAACCTGTGATGAATTCCATATTAATCATATCCCATTTCCAGACTGTAAGGTTGATACATTGCATGTAACCTCCTGGTTTCTGATGCTCCACTTTCACTTGTTGACAATTCGGGCATTGAGCAACGAATTCTGCAATGTTCTTCTTCATCTTTCCCTACGAATATATTTCCTTTAAATCATGGTACATTTTAGTAGCACCCGGATGGATAGAATAGCGTAAATGATGCGCCTCAGTCATAATTCATTTCCTCAACTCATCTACATCTGGTATGCATAATCTGCCTTGGCATTGTAGCACCCCTTCTTGTGTAAGATCAAATGCCTTTGTCAAATTTTGTTGTACATTTTCCTTTAGATGCAATAGCATAGGATCTGCAAACTGCTTCTCTTTTACTTCAGCTGTCAACAAAGATTCAGCTGCATTTTGTATAATAATTCCTTCATTCGAGGATTCAAGAAGACGAACCCCCAAGCTTGCTAATTGATATAAATCTTTGATTATCTCTTTATTTTCCGTCAAGTGGTCATCAATGACTCCGGTTGCCTTGCATCTCAATGCATCAACTACCACATTTGGTTTTCCTGGATGGTATAGAATATCAATACCATAATCTTTTAATAACTCAAGCAACCTTCTTTGCCTTAAATTGAGTTCTTTCTGCTTAAAGATATACTGCAGACTTTTGTGATCAGTATAGATATCAACATGAACTCTATACAAATAATGACGCCATATCATTAAAGCAAAAACCACCGCTGCTAATTCAAGATCATGTGTGGGATAGTTTCTTTCATGTGGCCGCAACTGTCGTGAGGCATATGCTATGACATTATCGTACTGCATCAATACACATCCGAGGCCAATCTCGGAAGCATCACAATACACTGCATAACCTTCAGTACCTTCAGAAAGTACTAAAACTGGTGTGGAGGTTAATTTATCTTTCAACTTTTGAAAGCTTTTCTCACACGCATCATTCCACTGAAATTTAATTGCTTTGTGTGTAATCTTTGTTAATGGTGCAACAATAGAGGAAAAACCTTCCACAAATCTTCGGTAATAACCCCCAGTCCAAGAAAACTATGAATTTCTGTGGGTGTCGTAGGTCTTGGCCAATTTTTCACTACTTCAATTTTCTGTGTATCAACCTGTATCCCTTCATCTGACATAATGTGACCCAAGAAGGCAACTAATTTTAACCAAAACTCACACTTGGAGAACTTTGCATACAACTTATGCTCACGGAGTATTTGCAACACCTGCCGTAAGTGCTTAGCATGGTCCTCTGGTGATCTTGAATAAACCATAATATCGTCTATAAATACTGTGATGAACACGTCCAGAAATGGCTTAAACACCCTATTCATCAAATCCATGAACACAGTTGGTGCATTTGTTAGTCCAAATGACATAACTAAAAATTCATAATGGCCATATCATGTTTGAAATGCTGTCTTGGGTACATCTTCTTCTCTAACTCTGACTTTATGGTAACCCGACCTTAAGTCGATCTTTGAAAAACACTTGGCACCCTGTAACTGATCAAACAAATCATCAATTCGAGGGAGGAAATATTTGTTCTTGATTGTTACCTTATTCAATTGCCTATAGTCGATGCACATTCTCAACGTGCCATCTTTCTTCCGTACAAATAATACCGGTACGCCCCACGGGGATATACTAGGCCTGATGAAGCCTTTGTCCAACAAATCTTTCAATTGCTCCTTCAATTCACGCAATTCTGCTGGAGCCATTCAATATGAAGGGATAGAAATAGGCTTAGTGCCTGGAATCACATCAATGCCAAATTCTACTTCCCTTTCTGGGGGTAAGCCTGAAAGGTCTTCTGGAAATACATCCAGAAATTCACTAACCACTGGAACCGACTGAGGAGTTCGTGGTTCAACTTCAGTATCTTTCACCCGTACCATATGACATATGTAACCCTTAGTAATCATTTTCCTGGCTTTTTGATAAGAAATAAATCTTCCTCTAGGTGCCCCTACATCACCCTTCCATTTAAAAACATCCATTTGTGGAAAATGAAAATGCACCTTCTTGGCCCGGCAATCAACCGTGGCGTAACAAGAAGCTAACCAGTCCATTCCCATTATCACATCAAAATCCACCATGTCAAGTTCAATGAGATCGGCCAGTGTATCATGACCACACACCGTTACCACACAATTACGATATACTTTTTTTGCAATAATACATTCACCAACCGGTGTAGACACTTCAATTGATTTAATTAATAATTCTGGTGCCTTTGCAAATTTTCCAGCAATCAATGGAGTAACATAGGACAATGTAGAACCGGGTCAATCAATGCATATACATTATATGAGAATATGGATAATGTACCTGTGACAACATTAGAAGAAGCCTCTGAATTTTGTCTTTCCACCAAAACATAAGTGCGATTCTGGACCCCACTAGTACTGGCTGCTCCTCTGGCACCTCTACCCCTACCAACAGACTGCACACCTCAGCCCAAAGAAGGAGCCGGTGCTGATGACGAAACGACCGATCCTGTCGGTCGTGCTATACCACCCATGCTCCTCTGGGGACACTCTTTCATCATGTGCCCCGTCATACCGCACCAGAAACAAGCATTTGTCCCCACTCTGCATATACCTGAATGAATACGTCCGCAGTGCTAACACTGCTGATGGGGAAAACCTGCTGCCTGTGATCTGGGAACCCCACTACTATGTCCAGATAGACCACCTCTAGACCCTCGAAATTGAGAGTGAGCACCTGCTGTAGAATATGAGAATGATGTTCTAGATGGTCTAGGAAACATACGAGGCCTAGATCCTCTTTGAGACATCATAGACGGTCCCATAGGTCTAGCCCTTTTTGATTGTCCCCTGTCAAATTCATGTTCCCTTCTTCGCTGTCTTTGATCTTCCATTTTCTGGGTGAAGGCTTGTATTCTAGCTATGTCCATGTCCTTTTTCAAGGCAACAATGGTGCAATACCTTACCAAATATGGTTCTAATCTGTCCACGTATCGATGGACTCTATCTGCCATAGTCGCAACCATATTTGGAGCATATCGAGCCAAGGAATTAAATTGCAGACTATATTCTCTGACACTCAAATTTCCTTAACCAAGATTCAAGAATTGACCCGTACGTGCCTCACGGATCTCATAGGGAAGATAATGATCAAGAAAAACAACTTTAAATTCTTCCCAATTTGGTGGATTTGCACCAATATCACGGGATTTCTTCCAATCCCCGTACCACAATATCGCCTCCCCTTTTAATCTATACGCAACAAGTTCAACTGTTTCTACCCCTGTCACATGCATAACTTCCAAAGCCCTCTGAATTTGATCCACGAAGTCCTGTGGATCTGCTTTTGGATCTGACCTAGTGAATATAGGAGGGTCTAGTTTTAGGAAATCCCGTGTCCTGCGACTCGCCACTCTAGCCGCATCATCCTCATGTGTCATTGGACCAACTCGTCCTTGACTTTGTGCAGCCACTAACTGTGTCAACATATCTACTACATTTCTAAGATCCTGATCTGTGGTGTTCATTGGTGGTTCTGCGGGTACTTCTCTACCAACTGGCCCTTCCGGAGCTGGAAAAGTAGAAGAAGACTGTGATGAAATTTCAGCATTTGCTCCACCTTGACTAGCTTGGTCAGGTGGTAATCTACTCATTCCTTCTTCCGCAGGCATGTCTACCTGTTTGCCTTTAGCTCTACCTCTTCTTGTCATTGGCATTATTACTATACATAAGAAAACAATTACCAGGGTCAGATACAATTCAACTTACAACACTGGCTCTATTGCACGATCTAGAATTAAAGAAAAGAAACAACATCCTAAATGTCCCGTAGCCTCCTACTTATAAATGTGGTGCACAACACATTGATAAGTAAGATTCAACTCAGACACGACTTTGTAGACACCCTTAGAACAACCTGCTCTGATACCACTTTTGTCCCGCCACGAATTCCAACGAGGCGTGATTGGCACCCGTAGCCGATAAGGCCCGAGAGAACCAACCTGTACTTATGTTCATTCATATGCATGCCATCAGAAACACCCTTATCACGTAGGAGCTTATAATTCTAACAATGAAATTCATGGAACATGTGACATATATACATATATGACACTTGGCCGTTGAGGCAATCAAGTCAAAAACGGCATGTACCCTTTACATTTATACACCCACATCTGTCTACAAAAGCCTCTAACAAGTGCATTGACCAAAATGAACTAAAAGTCGGGACAAGTCCCCGCTTTATACAACATGTACAGTACCAAAACATTTGTACAATTGTGACTCGGAGAAGCCCCGAACTAATTGGAGCTCACCAATGATCTGTAACAACTGGCAACCTACTGTGGAGGCCTACTAGTACCTACGCCTGCAGCAAGTAAGGTAAATCCCCCAAGAGGGGTCAGTACGAAGAATGTACTGAGTATGTAAGGCCATATGAAACTTGTATGATATGTAAATATGTCAATGAACTCAAATACAAATGAATGATCAATATGGATAAGTCACTATACTGAACTTTGGGAACCGTGTATTTTTCTTTCATTACTTTCTTTGTATCTTTACTTCTATGATTATTCATCTTTGCCTGTGACCTATGATACCCGGGCCCCGACTGAACAGTGGGTTTTAACATAACATATCGTTATGTTGGGATCGGCTCGAGCTAGGCTTATGCCTCTAGAGCTGCCACCCAAAGAATCAAAGCATTGGGTTCGGCTCGAGCTAGCTTTATACCTCTAGAGCTTCCCCCTGTCAGGTTCGGTCCGAGCTAGGCTTATGCATCTAAGACTGCCCCCTGATCCAACCATCTTGGGATCGGCTTGAGCTAGGCATATCGCCCCCAAAGCTGCCACCCATACTTGATCATTAACCACATATGTATTACTTTATTCATTACTTTGAGATTGCTACAATGATAGTCATACTTTACTTTGAAGCTTTGGATCATTAACCAAAGAGTGAGAAACATGTAAACATTTTTGGAAACATCACCTTATTGGAAACATAACACTATTGTAACCATTGGACAATAATCAATGAACAAGATACATGAGCATAAACAATATTGGAACTTTGGAACACAACTTTATTGGGCTTTTGGAACATTATCAATGAATAGGAGACATGTGATTCATAATTGATCAATGAATAGGAAACTTGTGATAATAACCATTGGTAATCGAGAATAGGATACCTTAGCACATTTCGGAATAGGTCAATGTGAATTCTATATGCCGCAGAAAGATACGGACAAAGTAACCTTACATACCTTTACTCCCAAGTACGAATACACAAGCCTATGTATGAACACAATAGTCCAGCTTCTTCTTTACGTCTTACTCTACAATACAAGTACATATCGGAGCTTACATTAGACACTAGTTACTATACAGACATACAAGATGACAACAAACTATATGAATGACGTATTATGTCATGTCATCCCTTACAATACAATCCAATGCATTATCATATCAAAAACACCATAACATTACACACATTGACCAAGAGATCATACATCGATAGCATTTCACACCACCCTTACCCTTTAAACTTTTCTCTTTATCATTCCGTCACAATTACACCATCATAACAATATATGAAAACCATCCATATGTAATACATTCCAACATACCTCCATACGACACTTTAAAGTCATTAAAACGACATCACAAGCTGATAATTACATCCAAAAAGGGTGTAGGGGCCTTCGGGAATCAACTAGAGATGAAAACACACAAAATGGAAACCTGGGCTGACCTGAGCTGCCACCTGCGCCCACAGATAGATGAGGTGAGCGCACAGGTGACCTTTGACAGCATCTAGAGGCACCTGCGTTGGCATCTGCACCCGCAAGTACCCTCGTCTGCGGGGGCGGATGCCCGTTTTGGTCCGAAATGGTTTCTTTTGGGTCTTTTTATGCAATGAATGGTCCATGATCATAACCAAACTCCTTTTAACATATTTTTGATCATTTGAATGCCAAAAATCAGCTAGGGTCTCACCATACCCATAAAAAACACCCAAAATGACACTTCTTGATTAATACGTCACCAAATCCATAAAAAACACCCAAAACGACACTTCTTTATTAATACGTCACCAAATCCATAACCAATTTCACAATAGCAATTCCAAACATTATACACATGGACAAAACAAGGTAAGACTATAATAACATCTCACATGTCAATATTTAATTCATAAAGTTCAATTCCTTCATGACTGTAAGTCCATGTTCAAGTTCACAAGACAAAACCATTCTCCGATTGTAAAAATAAACAGTTTTACACATAGCACACTATCCAACACTTTGACAACACAACCAACATGATTTATACACCATATGAAACATAATATATAATGAACCATGAGAATAAATACTTACCAAACCTTACCAAAGAATGATCTTGGCCCAACAAGTAGTTGCCTTAGGGTTTTTGTGTGAGAGATAATGTTTAAGAAAAATGTTAAAAAGGCATGTGTGTATCTAATGAATAAAAATCTGATTTATGGGTTTATATAGTCCCTTTTTAATGATCCTTATCCACACACTTGGTGGGTTTACTTGGTCAATGGATGAGCAATGCAAGAATGGGTTAAAAATCTCTTTTGGGCCATGTCTTTCTCATGATATTTGGGCCTCATTTAGGGCCCAATTGTAAAAGACTTTTAAATTCCCACAATTCAATACATAATTCATCAAATCTCTCATTTTTTCATATTTCCATAAATGTTACGGTAGTCAGCTAGACTCCGAGATGTACGGGGTGTTACATATTTGGTAGAATTTGCCCCCGTTTCCCTTCACATTAGTATTAATAATGCCTTAAGACTAGTTTTGGATTAATCAATACCTTGGGATAGAGTTTTAAATCTTAGTCTAGGTTTGGGTAGTTGCTTGCCTTAGTATGGATTTTCGAGACTAGTAGCGGGATCCTTCTTTCACATCAAATGCCTTGTAGACCTAAAAGACCTTTATCCATCACTTTAGATTAAACCTTGAACCTTGGGGAAACTTAGGTCACTTAATGACTCCCGGTTAGCTTGGTTACTCGAGTTAGAAAGACTTTTGGCCTTTAGAACCTTGTACCTAGACTTAGTAACTAAAACTCGCTTCACTTGTGGATTTGACCGTCCGTCATGGGGAATTGGAAATACTTGGTCATGGAAGAAGCTATAACCTTGGGTTAATATTAATTTAGACTTATTTTCTAGTTCCGGTTCAAGCTCGACATTCATAATGGATATATGGCCCATTTCTATGATGTACTACTTATTAGTTTCGGTTCAAGTCTGGCGATTATGGTTTGAAGTGGACTCTAGATATGTCCTCACTTGTTGGCTCTCATTGCGTTATTTTATTTAGTAATTCCTCTGTGTTTGTACCGACTGGGCTTATGGGGGCTCGATTGGGTGGTTTCTTTCTTATTTGTGCCTTCTGGGCTCATGGGCCCCCCGTTAGGTGTAGTTAGCTTGTATTTATTTTCGGATTCCTTTTATTCTGTATCTTTACCATTTTTTCTAATTAAAGCATTTTTCTAGTTATGCTCTTTTATTCCTAACTTAATTTACATTCTCGCATTTTATTATACTGTTATTGTGATTTAGCTGTTTCGGCCGATGATGTATATTGAGTACCTATTTTCTTGGTACTCATACTACACTTTAGCATCTTTTCTGGTGTAGATCCCAGTACGACTTATTGCCACTAACACTTTATTCAGGCTTGATTTTGAGGATTTGGAGATAGGGTTAGCTTTCTGAGCCGGAACTGATTTTCTGTCCTTTTACTAGTTTTTGGGATAGTCTTTACCTTTCTGAGAGTATATGTATATTTGATACTGTTTAGTACTCTACTTTTGATCTAGTGAATCTTGTACTAACCTTACTAGGTCATGGGATACTCTTTTGCACATTTCTCCTTTTCCTTAGTTGTCTTCTATTATTGTATTATATTTTTTATTGCTTAGTATTTCATTGCGTGTCTAAATTTCGTATTCTTTTATCTTTCGCCTTTTTGCCCATTACTTATTTTTTCAAGCTATGGTTTGGCTTACCTACCAGTGGGTTAAGTAGGTGCCATCATAAGTTGAGAAATCTGATTGTGACAAATTAGTATCAAAGCTTAGGTTCACTGGTATAGTTTGTACAAAAACAAGTGTCCAGTAGAGTCCCGCAGATCGGCACGATGACGTTCGTGTCTTATATTTGGGAGGCTATAGGATATTTTTAGGAAAACATCACTTTCTTGGTTATTTTCATGTATCGAGTCTATGTTGGTTTCTAAATTCTCATTGTTTAACTCTTATGCAGATGTCTTGGATGCGAGCTACGATGGTAGGGGATGGAGACCCCAAGCCTACAGCTAGGGCACCCGTTATAGGCCGAGGTCGACCTAGAGGTCGAGGTCAGGCTATAGCTGCTTCACCAGCCAGGGGTATGGATAGGGAGCCTTCACCAGATCTTGCTATTGCTCTCGAGCCAGAGGTAGCTCCAAGTATTCAGCCGCCCAAGCCTTACTGGGGTTTATTTCTTCCTCAGTTCTCATAGATGCCTTGCTTCAACTATCGGATTTGGTTGGTTGTGCACTATCTGATGGTGCTTAGTCAGCAGACTAGAGTGGTACTAATTTAGGAGCGCAGCCTGTAGCTGCAGTCACCGAGTTGAGGTTCCTCCAACACTGGTAATTCCACATTTGGTAGTTGCTCAGCCTATTGTGACTACCGAGGAGCATAAGATATTGGGCCAATTTTTGAGATTGACTCCACTAGGTTTGCAAGGTCCCCAAAAGAGGATGCTTATGAGTTTCATACCTGTTGCAAGGAGAGGCTTCGTAATTTGGGGTTAGTTGAGTTGGGCGGAGTGGATTACATGACATACCAGTTTGACAGGGCAGGGAGACAGTGGTGGAGGGTTTAGCTTGATTCCAGGACAGCTGGATCTCCACCTATAACTTGGGCTCAGTTCTCTGAGGCTTTATTTATGAAGTACATGCCTCTCACTATGGGCGAGCGCCTAAGGGATAAGTTTCTTGCATTGATACAGGGTTCTATGACTGTGGCTGAGTATGATGCGAGGTTTCATGAGCTAGCCAGACATGCCACCATGATTTTTCCTATAGAGTAAGAGAGGATTTGGTGTTTCGTGAGAGAGTTGAGAGTGTGCTTCGGTCTGGGACTGTGAATCGATAAATAGAATGGGAAACACCTTTTTTATTTCACTTTCTCTTCTCTCCTACTCCAAAGAAGCAATGTTCCCTTTATTTGAATGCTACTTGATTCATAAAGAACTATTCTTTTGAAGTTATACGAACTTTCTCAAAAAAATGCCACCCAGAGCGTGTCATGAGATATATCGCTCTTGTGCTAGCAAATGACACTTTACTTCAAGCGAATAGTGCTGCCTCACTTTCTTTAGCTAGGCTGTGAAGCTGATTCCTATTTTTTGATTTCCTTTAAATCTCTTGACTGACATTACACCCTCACCTAAGATATTGGATGAGTGTAGATAAATCTTAAAGTGTTCTTTCATCCGCCTTTTCCCTTTCGACTGGAAAAATTCAATACATGCTCCAAATTTGAAAGTTCTCATAGTTATAGTACTTTATACCTTTGAAAGCTGGTTTTACGACCTACTTTCGACTTTCCAAACTCCTCATTGGTGGGCTTAAGACTACAGTCCTTCACTTAATTCGCTGACAGCTGTTCGCTATGGCGGCCCCGCTACATCATTACTAGGGCCACTACGATAGCTCTTAAATAGTAGCTCAGGGGACTTCCTAGAATTTCCCCCTTTTACTGCACTCTCTTGGGTTTTTGGTATTACAGATTTATCCTATTGCGACAAATACCATAACCAAAGTTCTACAAACCCAAATCTCATTTCAAAAGTTTCTATGGACCACTATATATCTTATCCATCATGTCATAAGCACAAGACCCTCAAACATCACACCACGAGATACAAATGATCTCTATACCTCACAACACTTAAATTTTGTCGGAACCTACCCTAGCCTGAGATTTTAACAACTCTCATCCTAGGAAAAACTCTACCCTGGCATTCACACCCAAACCAACACTATAACTACGTGATGAGTTATTACATTAGATACCTATTAAATAATCGTTCATCCCCGAAAAATAAACAGAAGAAAGATGGGAAAAAAGCAAGAAGTTACCTGAATCAGTAAACAACTATAGATATTAGCAACACATGGCCACTTTGGTCTCTCAAGTGGCCTCCTCAATAGGATGGTTCTTCCAATAGACCATCACGGATGGAATCTCCTTAGTCCTTAATTTACGAACATCTCTATCAAGAATAATAATTGGTTCCTCTTCATAAGATAGGTTCTCATCTAGTAACACAAAATCCCAATGAATATTGTAGTCATCATCTCCATGATACCTCTTGAGCATCAAAATATGAAACATAGGATGAACTCCAACAAACTCGGAGGTAAGGCCAACTTATAAGCCACCGTCCTCACACCTTTCAGAATTTGAAATAGTCTAATATAGCTTGGACTTACTTTACCCTTATTCCCAAATTACATTACACCCTTCATGGGTTAAACCTTGAGCAACACTTGCTTACTTTCCATGAAATACATGTCCCTTACCTTTTTATCCGCATACTCTTTCTTCTGGCTTTGAGCCGACACAAGCTTCACTTTAATAAATCTTACCTTCTCAATCAAATCCTGCCAAAGATCTATACTCCAAGGTATTTTCTCAAATGCATCAGACCATCTAATAGGAGATCTACACCTCCTCCCATACAAAGCCTTGAAAGGAGCTATGCCAATGCTCGAATAATAATTATTGTCATAAGAAAATGTGACCAGAGGTAGGAATTGATACCAATGACCTCAAAAATCCATCACACATGATCGAAGCATGTCCTCCAATACTTGGATCGTCCACTCAGACTACCCATCGGTCTGAGGGTGGAAAGCAGTACTTAGATCCAATCTAGTACCCAACTCTTCATGCAACTTCTCCCAAAAAAATTAGAGTTAAATTGCATACCCCTATCAAATTTAATAGAAATAGGAACCCCATGAATCCTGACAATCTCCTCAAGATAAATTTTAGCTAACTTAACTGAATTATAAGTAACTTGCAATGAAATGAAGTGTGCAGACTTAGTTAGCCTATCCACAATTACCCAAATTGAATCATACTTCCCTAAAGTCTTAGGAAGCTCGACAACAAAGTCCATAGAAATACTCTCACACTTCCAATATAGGCATCCTCTGCAAGTACCACAAGGTTTCTAATGCTCATACTTCACTTGTTGGTAATTCTAACTCTTAGCCACAATGCCAACTATATCTCACTTTATTCTACCCCACCAATAATGCTACCTCAAATCACGGTACATCTTGGCTAAACCTGGGTGTATGGAATTTCTTGAGTGCAACTCAACAAGTATGGTAGGAATCAAATCATCAACACAGGGCACCCAAACTTTCCTCTTAATCCGCAATACACCCTCACCATCAAGAATGACCTCCTTGGCTTCACCTTAGCACGGAACTTACTTAACTTTGCATCCTAAAATTTCCTAGCCTTGATTTGATCAAGAAATGTAGACCTTGTTTCTACACTGCTAGGAACCCACCTTTATCCGACACCTCAAGTCTTATGAAACTATTAGCTTGAGACTGAACTTTCCTAGCCAACAGACGTCTCGAAACCTTAAAGCAATCCAAATTACTCTTTTATCTTTCTACTCAACGCATCAGCTACCACACTAGCCTTACCTAGGTAATAGAGAAAAGTCACATCATAGTCTTTGAATAGCTCCATCTACATACGTTATCTCAAATTCAACTCCTTCTAAGTAAAGATATACTGTAAGCTATGGTGGTCAGTGAACAACTCACATCTCGCCCAATACAAATAATGTCTACAGATCTTAAGTGCAAAAATCACACTAGTCAACTCTAAGTCATGACTAGTATAATTCTTCTCATACACCTTCCACTATCATGGAACATAAGCAATCATATTCTGTTCATGCATCAAAATAATACCTAAACTAGAATGTGAGGCATCACAATATACAATGAAATCCTTACCCTCCACCAGCAAGGCAAAATAAGAGCGGTGGCTAGTAAAGTCTTGAGCTTTTGAAAGATCTTCTTATATTCATTAGACCAAAAAAATGGTGTATCTTTCTAGTTAGATGAGTCAGATGCAAGCCAACTGAAGCAAACCCCATCACGAACCTATAGTAATAGTTGGCCAACCCCACAAGCTACAAACCTTGGTCGCTGAGGTAGGCCTATTCCAATTCTTAACCATTTCAATCTTCTATATGTCTACCATAACCCCTTCTTTCAATACCACATATCCCACAAAGGACACCAAAGACAACCAAAACTCATACTTAGAATATTTGGCATACAATTTCTTTTCCTTAAGCAACCCCAACATACTACACAAGTGATCCTCATGCTCCTCCATACTCTTAGAATACACAAGAATATCATCAATGAAAACTATTAAGCAATCTAAGTATGGCTTAAATACCTCATCCATCTAGCCTATAAAACAGTCAGGGCATTAGTCAACCTAAAGTATATCACCAAGAAATCATAGTGCCCATAATGGGTTCAAAAAATAGTCTTAGGAATGTCTTCGGCTCAGATTTCTAACTAATGATAACCGAACTTCAAGTCAATCTTGGAAAATACTAAAGCACCCTATAACTGCGTACTTATTCAGCTGCTGGTAGTTTATGCACATACGTAGACTACCATTATTTTTCTTAACAAACAACACTGGAGTACCCCATGGAGAAGAACTAGGATGGATAAACCCTTATATAGTAATTCCTACAACTAGGCCTTTAACTCTCTTATCTCAGATGGTGCCATCCTATAGAGGGAATAGAGATGGGATGAGTGTCTAGCTCTAAATCTATATAGAAATCAATGCCACAATTCAGTGGCATGCTAGGAAAATCATTAGGAAAACCCTCTAGGAAATCATACACCACCAAAACTAACTCAATAGGAGGGACCTCTGCACTATTATCTCAAAGATAGGCTAGTAAAGCCCGACACCCCTTCCCAATCAGCCTATTAGCACGAAGGATAGAAATAAGTCTCATAGGAGAAGGATTATAGTCACCTTCCCACTTTAGCCTATCCATCACTGTCATAACTACTGTTATTGTCTTGCCATGACAGTCAGTAATTATATGGTATGAAGATAACTAACTCATCCCAAGAATGATGTCAAAATCCACCATGTCTAAAATCACTAAATCCTCCCAAGTTTGGTAACCTATGAAAAAATAGAACAGACATGATAGACCTAATCAACCACAACCTAATCCCCAACTAGAGTGGACACATGCACTGGAGTATCAAGCATATCACAAACCATGTTTAACCTCATAATAAATTTAATACAAATATATAAATGTAGAACCGGGATAAAACAAAATAGTGTCTATCTACTCATAGATAAGAATAGTATGTGTGATCACTATATCAGATGCCTCTACCTCAGCCTGCCAAGAAAAGCATAACAATAAGCTTAATCGCCCATCTGTGCTTCGCTCCTATCGGGATGATAACAACCTTGATCTGTATGCCCACCACCTCAGTTGGCATGGTTTTCACCTCTACCTCTTGCGACCACCACGCCCACCCTATAGACAACCTCTACTATTACCTCCACATCCTCTACCTGCTGGAACTAAGGTTCGGGAAGCCTGTTGCTAGCCTGACTAGCCAGATTGCCTCAAATTAGGACAAATTCTCTGAGAATAACCAATCTCACCACACTAATAACATGTACAGTCTAGAGTGGGTCACTAAGCTGATGAAGATAAAGTGATGCAACCACTAAATTCTAAAGACAGTTGGTTGACTTTTGACATACCCTTAATCGACACTTGTATCGTGGACTGAATAGGGTGGGTAGTGTATCCTTGGAAACCTTGATGAGAATAAGAACCACTAAAATTTCCCATATAGCAGGCCCTCTTCCCTGATTACTTGGTATAACTATCTTTCCTCACAACCCCTACCTTCTTAACAAAATCAACCATCTCCTGGAAGGTCTTACCTAAAGATGTCTTTTGAAGTGCAGAAATCTAAAGACTATTCAACCTTTTCACAAAGCAGTGAATTCACTCCTCCTTTTATTCAACATCTATGAAGAATATCGATACAAGACATAAAATTTGGCCTCACAGGCTGCCACCGACATGTTCTCCTACTCAAGATTAGTGAACTAATCCTTCTTCTTATCTTTTTAGGTATGAGGAACATACTTCTCTAGAAAAATAGAATAAAATTGAGTCCATGTTAATGGAGGAAAACATGCAGCCCAACACTCTACGTATATCCTCCACCACATCTTGGCATCTCCCTGAAACTAAAAAGTCACAAACTCAACCCTATATCTCTCCACTATCCCCATCTTGTGATTTTCTTATGGAAATCAATTATGAACTCATAGGCATCCTCAGACTCAGTGCCATAAAAAATTGGAGGCTTCATCTTGACAAACTTGCAAGATAAATCATTTTCGTCTCCGGTCATTGTCGAACCCATTACTTGTTGCTGAAAAGCATCTGTCTCTGATGCCTCATCCATTCTGGGAGCCATGACAGCAGCATGCTGCACTCCTAGATGCTGAATAGTAGGAGCTGTGGGTGCAACCATAGTACTCGCCAACTTACTCAAAAAGCATAACACCTACTGTATCATGTCAGAAGACATCTGCATTGGAGCTATACCTCCCTAAACTGGTGCTCCCTCAACCTCAACTTATGCTGCTACATCTTCTACAATCTTAGGAACATCCTCAGGTGGGTAAAGAGACTCTTATCTTTCTCTAACCAGCACATTAATTACTTGAGATATGCCCTTGGCAAGCGTGACTCTCCTTCATCTGCCTCATCCCCCCTTGTCGGTCCTCTGCTGCAAAGCACATCACTAATGATTGGTTTTGATGTATCTTCTATACCTTTGTTAGCTCGTATTCTCACTATCTACTAGAATAAGAATAAAAGAAGTTAGATATCAATTTGAATCACCAGATACCAATTGGAATCAAGCAATAGAACAAAAAAAAGAATAATTGGAGTTTCCTAGTGCCCTGTAGCCTCTCGAAGAAAATTACGGACGTCTCTATACCTTTTTGCAAGACTCTAATAGACATGTTCTTGTATGGTAAGATCGAAGAACCTAGGTCTCTGATACTAACTTAGTCACAGTTCAAATAGCCGTGAGTGGCACCCATACTAATTCTCCACTTGGAGAACCATCTAACCGAAAGCTTAACCTGATTACTTAGACCTTTTTAAGATAGGATATCATAAAAAAAACTTTAATAATAGTTGTCTCAAGAAAAATAATAAATAAAAGGGTGGAAAAATATCAACCTAACTATTATAACTCCCAAAGATCCAAAACTTATCGTACACGAACTTCTATCCAAAAATAATGTCTAAGTATAACATCTAAAAACTAATAACACTAATAGAGTATCATTGCCCGAATAAAAGTTATGATAAAATAGAATGATCCACAACATCTTGAAGATGAGTTCTCACCCTTGGATTGGAAGTCGGTAGTCACATGCTAGAGGTAAGGTCTTGCAACAGTCTCAAGAATAAAGTCTGTACTCAACAAAAGAAGAGCATAGAGTAGTATTAGTACAAACACTACGTACTGGTAGGTATCATCGCCTGACTTAGCTAAGACCCACACATAAACATAAATCAATATAAGTAAATTAGCAATCAACACATAACAAGTAATCTCAACTCAACCAACAACCTCCATAACTAGAGCACGTAAGACCAACCAATATCCTCAACTAGATCATAATCCTCACCCTAGCCACTACTTCACAATCACAAGTATAATATTCATCATAAGAGGAACCTATGCCCATCTAAATACACAGGTATGAAATCAACACCTAATCATTAATATAGTTAAACATCTCACAAGAGTAGTTCGATGCTATCTCGATCATCACAACACATTATGTATGTCTTATGAATAAGTAAATACTTCAATATATATATAATAATGCATATCAATTACCAAATCAAATATGTACATACATATTACGAGGACTTATGCTTGCTCGATAGTCATGACCTGTATAGGACAAACATCATCCATGTACCATACCGGCATGGTACCCAACCCTCTGAATATCTCAAAATACCATCAATATCACTCAAGAGGTATCATAATACACCAATAGTTCAAGTATACAAGTTATTATCATAAAAGACTTAGTTAATTTCGTACCAATATTTCATGCATACAATAATATCAACCAAACTCACCAATCACAAGCATGTTTGAAGGCCAATTCACAAATATTCAACTTATGAATAAGCCTAGAATCTAAATCAGGTTTACAACTATAAATAAACCATCACCTATCTCAATCACAAGCCCTAATGCAACTAATCCGCAATGGCCTTGCCTTTCTTGTAGCTTTGAATCATTCTTAGTCTAATAATCAATAAATAAAGAGTATTCCATAGCTTAATCTTCAATTCTAGGCATTAGGGACTAAAACCAAATGGTTTTACCATAGTTCATAGCCTAAATAATTAATGCAGGATTTCTCCCATTAAATTACCCAAAATCCTCATAATCCATCTTAAAGGGAAGGAATTCTATGCTAGGAAGTATTTTCTAATAACCTAGAACAATTAGCATGTGATTTTAGGACTACCTATAGCCAATTATAACTAGTTCATCAATTTAGGGCTTAAATCCATGAATTTTACAATAACTCTTATTCTAGTGATTCTATTGATTAAAAAGATTAATAAGGGTTAAATAAACATAAGTAAATAGTAGACATAACTCAAGTATAAATAAAATCACCTCTCTCAAGCCTTAGGTTGAAAATTTGGATGTTTGGAAGAAAAATAACACCAAAACTCAAAAACATCCATTAAACACTACCCGATGTCTAGTGTAGCGGTACCCTACCCACTATAGCAGTCGTGATCAGCCAGATTCTTACTATGGTAATCTATCACTTAATTTGCAGATAACTGTAGCGGTCTACTGTCTGCTATGGTGGCCACACTATAGCTGTACTGGGACTTCTATGATGACTCTTAAACAGTAGCTCGGGGGACTTTCCAGAATTTTCTCATTTTACAACACTCTCTTAGTTTTTAGACAACACAGATTTATCCTATCGCGGCAAATGCCATAACTGGAGTTCTACAAACCCATATCTCATTTTGAAAGTTTCTATGGATCACTATATCTCTTGACTATATCTATAATGTCATAACCATAAAACCCTAAAAAATTATACCATAAGACACAAATGATCTCTACACCACACAATACTCAAATTTCATCAGAATCCACCATAATCTGAGATTTTAACAACTCTCATCCTAGGGAA
The DNA here is from genome assembly GCA_031232105.1 of Capsicum rhomboideum. Taxonomy (NCBI): domain Eukaryota; kingdom Viridiplantae; phylum Streptophyta; class Magnoliopsida; order Solanales; family Solanaceae; genus Capsicum; species Capsicum rhomboideum. The sequence continues at coordinate 52,029,751 of CP124708.1, read as the reverse complement.
AACTCTACCCGAGAATTCACATACCAACCAACACTATAATGATGGGATGAGTCTTTGCATATACATACATACATATATACATCTATATATTCAAACACATAAACACACACACACACTCACTCACTCCAAAGTTATGAATTTAGATGAACCCATAAATGGAAGGCTACATCCGCCCCTACCTAACAAGGTACTGCTGAGGGAAAGAACAAAATAACAAGAAAAGGTAAGCCCAAATACAACATAGTAAGACATGCAACATGTACAACATATTAAGGTATATATACAATAGATATATCATAATAAGATATTCAACAATAATGTGTCATAAATAGAGGCAAATCTAGGAATTCAAGAAAATGGGTGCACCACTAAAAAAAGAAGAAAAAATGAATTTAGTGGGAATTAGCCCCTAGTCCTCAAGGTCAATAGACTAACATTCAACAGATTGTACCATTTAGACTTTGTATCTTAGGTGTCAAAATGTAATATTGTACCACTTTTTAAAAATATATAGATAAAATATTAAGTTTTTTGGAGAGACCATGTTCACATGCCCCGTATTTTTGCCTCTAAATTCACCACTGGTCATATAGAAGGAATGCATGATAAAGACTCGGCAATTACTCAATCTTGATAATCTTAGTGCAATAATCCAATGTATTGCTCGGGTGGCTTGGGTGTCACGTCCTAAGCCTATACCTTGGACGTGGCCGACACTTGATTCTATTGGTAGCCCGAGCATATCCATAAAATGGCATAGGATATGAGCATACATCTAGACATGAATGAAAACATAATTAAAAAAAAAAATTTGAAGAGGTAAGTTTCATAAAAGAAATACTATATATATGTACATTGTGCTGAAATCCATGAGTATGACACAAAGGTCAGAACTAAAATACAAGACTGACTGTCCATCTATGAAACCTTTAAGATGACTGAGTACTGTTCTCCAAGACAAGGCCCCAACATACCTTAAGCAAGCAAACATGAAATACCAAAATTGTAGACTATGCCCTCTAGAAGTAAGGACGGCTCACGAATAGTTGAGAGAGAAAAGTGTAGCATAACATCCTATCACGAGCCTGGGTACCTTAGTATGTATCATAAAATGATGCAACATCAAATAACATACGTACATGGAATGTACGATATGTAATATAACTGAATGAAACATGGCATAAAGGTATGACTACTTCTGATATATCTGTATAGCTTAGGCATAAAGAAAATATATAACAAGATCATGAGATAGATTGTACAATTAAAACATAAGAGAATATGAATATCTGAGTCATGAGGTAAATTATATAATTGAATTATAAGAGAATCTGAATAGCTGAATCATGAGGTAAACTTTATAACTGAAGACATAAATAAAATATAAAGTAAAGTCAAAAGCTTTAAATCATGAGGTTGGCCTTGGCCAGAAATCATCTTTCATAAATCATAGTTCATGCAAATTGTCTTTTTATTTCATAATTTATCATACCATTTTAGGTTAACCCGACATAACTACCATAGGAATACATAGAATCTGATCTCGACCCGATTAGCTAAGTCATCTCATACCTTGTTGGGTATGAGAGAAACATACATGAATGTGGATCCATAATAAGTCTTACTAGGGGCACATAGATGAGTCGCCCAAACCAACGTTATGATCCTCAAAACTTAACTTACATTGGCAAATATAGTTTTAGGCATTTGTTATCTAAACTTATGCCTTCTCGATGTTAACAACTCCTAAATATCATGAAGTATCTTTTAAGATCGTATATCATAGTTTGCCATAACGCCCATGAAAAACATGTTTGGCCTGAAAGCTTATGAGTTATATATGTTGAGCCTTGGCTCAATTCATAGTTTATAAGTCATACCGTGGAGCATCGGGCTCAAATCATAATATTCTTAATTTTATGCTAGTGAACCTTATGCTCTAGATCATAGTTTTGATTTCATTCTATTGAGTCTTATGCTCAAAATCATAAGAGTTTCGCTGAGTTTAGGTGCTCAAGACAAAAAATATTTTTTTCGTGAACATTTAAAATTCATAAAGTAGACTTGTATAATTTCATGAAGAAGGGTATATTCTAGAAATGAAACACTTTCATAGAGGGTTCTTGAGATTTCATCAAGAATCAAGACAAATCATATGGATTTAGTATTCATCATAAAAATCATTCCATTTTCATCAACATTCGTAAAAATCATATAGAGAACCCATAAGAACCATATAGACATAGAAATATTATAAAAGTGGAGTACTTGTGTAGAGGGTTTTAGAATTCCATAAGAAATCATGATGAATTCAAGACATGAGGGTTTTACTCTAACCCCAGTTCATTCATGTAAGACAACTTGAAGACATATAATGACATTTATGGGGATAAATATAGTGTAGGATAGACTTACATACCTTACGAGCTCTTAATTAATGAAGGATGATAGAGCTTGAGGAAGAATTCTAAGAAATTGCTCCTTATTGAGTCTCGAGAATAGTTTTTTTAAAAAACTTTTTAGTTTAGGTTGGGGAGTGGAGAGGGATGAATGTCATGATACAACTAACCGAATTGTATAGACACCTACTCTAATCTACCTAGATAGGAGAACCCTTACTACCCATTTAGAATCATGCGGAAGTCATAAGGAATATCATTAATCTCTTTAAAAATATCATAAGAGTATTACAAATGCATCAAATACATCAAAAGAAAGTTCTTTACCCCGAAGATCTAGTCTTGACTCATTTATAATGATACTTGTTTGAGCACTACCTAAATTAGGGACCATACATGACTTATTTTATGTACACTTATTACACCACCCAATGTCACCCACTACTAAACTAATAAGACCAACATAAGCACGCCACTTAATAGCAACACACAACTAACAATTTGTAAACAAGAAACATCATGTAACACTTAACAATTACACCTTCACTTAGTCTTTCTTTAGTAATTCACTAAGTAACCAGATAAGCATAGAACAAGTACAAACATTCAACCAAGTCAATTGCCATGACTTATAAGTAGTTAACTCAACCTTGTTACAATTACCTTTTTATTACACTTCAACAATATCAATTCAGTTCAAGTATAACAATAGATCAGACCACTCATGGATCTAAAACAACAACCACAATATAACCTAATCCACTCATGGAGCTAAAACAACAACCACAATATAACCCGATCTACTCATGGAACCAAAACAACCATTACAATATAACTTGGTCCACTCATGAAACCATCAAACTCACCAATAATATGTACACACATGATATGAGTCTTGTAAATGTACACTAGCAATGACCTGTAGGGGATGAGATTAGTCCATGTACCAATACCCAGGCTTCTAGTGTCTGCCACCCTTATCCTAAACCTGTATTATACCACCCGTATTTCAACGTCCCTACCCTTATACTCTCTAATATCCACCAATTTTGTGATGATAATGTAACACCCCGTACCTTTCTAAACCTACTTGATGACATTAAATAATTTTTATTTAGGTTTCGAGAGCTATAATCATGTATTTGGTAATGTTAATGAAGAGAAAATTGAAATTTGGCCTCGTACATGTGACTAGCCCTTCGTAGGAGGTATTTTGTGAATTTTGTGGAGAATTTGTGGGGTTAAAAATGAGGCTAAGAGGACCTCTAAACAAAGGATATTAAGGGTAAGAATTAAGTTAAAGAATAGGACTTGAAGTATCTAACCAAACCCGCGAAAAAACGTCGAAAAACAAAATTTTCAAAAAAATTAAGGTTGGGGCGCGCCAGAGGGCGTGCCAGGCCGATCTGGGCCAAATATTTTATTCCACAGGAAGCAACCTGGCGCACCCAAGGGCGTGCCAGGATGGTTTTCCCACTTTTCAAAGTTGGGAATTTTCTTAAGTCCCAAGGGTGCCCGGGGACGTACCGGGCCAATTTTTGCCACGTTTCTTGTACAACCATGAGCATAAACATGAAATGAGTAAAATATTATATTGGTATGATAAAATTACTCGTGAACGAATTTGGCATCAAAATGACGGTTTTACCCTTGTGGTCAAAATGAGCCATACGTGGCTAGAATCACTTGTTTTGAGGATTGAGGCTACAGATCTGAATAGCGTGAGTGGGAATATTGTTGAAACACATATGAGATGATGTAAACATGAGAAATTAGTGATTTTATTGGGTTAAGTGAATTGGGCTCAATAAAAGGCCCAAAATGAGAAGAAGACATGGGCCAAAAATGGGTCAAATGACCCATTCTTGCCTTGACCTTCTAGAATACCACATTTAATGCCATAGAGTGTCTAAGGATGGAATTAAAGGCTTATAAAAGGGACCAAAAATCTGATTTTTATTCACATGAGACTCTCATCCTTTCACTCGAGAACTCAAAGGGGGGAAAGAATTCTTTAACATAGTCACAAGAAGGTGGTCTACAACCATTAAATCCCTAGAAAGAGGAGCAACTAAGAAGAAAGGGGTATAAAAGAATGAAAGGAATGTCTTCGATCTGGATTGGATAATTCTTAGCCATTTTTCTCTCAAAAGCCTAAGAACTCAAAGCCAACTTTTGGAGCAAGATCATCATTTTTCAAGCTTGGGTAAGTGATTATTGTTATGGATTAATATATTATATGCATGGGAGAGTATGTAAATCATGTTGGTTATGCTTGGAAGTGTTGAGCATGGTACTTTGTGTTTTTGTAAAAGATTTGTGATCCATGGGATTTAAGCTTGAAATATGACTTGTGACTTTGATGAAAGAGCATGGTATGGATAAAATATGAACATGTATGGTGTGATTTTGTTATTAAACTTGTTATTTTTCTATAAGTGTAAATTATTGGATTTTGGCCGATATGTGCTATGAAGTGTATTAAGGTGAATTGATGGATTATTTGTAATATGGTGTGGATGAGAAAATGTAAAGGAGAAGTGTTGTGGTGAAATGTTATTGATTATCATGTATTGGTCAATGTATGGAATATTGTGGGATTATTGGTATGATAATTTCATCAATGGTATTGTCAACGGGGAAATGACATTTTAAGGGCAAAAATGTAACTCATTGACGTTATATGCATTTGTAAGGTAGTTGGTGGTTAATGTCAATTCCGTTATGTATTTGTGTTGTAGAGTGAAACATAAAGAAGGAGTGGGACTATTGTATACGCATCTAAGATTGTATATTCGTATTGAGAATACAAGGTATGTAAGGTTACTCTGTCCATATCTTTCTGCGGCAAATAGTATTCACATTGACATTACGCTTGTCCCATCCCGAAATGTGCTAAGGTATCCTATATCCGGTTATCAATGTTCATTATCATATATTTCCCACTCATTGATCAATTGTGAATCTCATGTCTCATATTCATGAATAATGTTCCAAAAGCCAAATAAGGTTATGTTCCAAAGTTCCAATAGTAGTTATATTCATGTATCTTGTTCATTGATTATTGCCCAATGGTTCCAATGGTATTATGTTTCCAATAAGGTTATGTTTCCAACAATGTTTGTTCACATGTCTCTCACTCATTGGTTAATGATCCAAAGCTTCAAGGAAAGTTATGACTATCTTTATACCAATCTCAAAGTAATGAATAAAGTAATGCAAATATGTGGTCAATGATCAAGTATGGGTGGTAGCTTTGGGGGCGAAATGCCTAGCTCAAGCCAATCCCGAGATTCTTGGATCAGGGGGAAGTCCTAGAGGCATAAGCCTAGCTCAGACCGATCCTGACAGGGGGCAGCTCTAGAGGTAATAACCTAGCTTGAGGCGAACCTGATATGTTGTTATGGGTGGCAGCTCTAGAGGTAATAACCTAGCTCGAGCCGATCCCGATCTATATTGATTCATGGGTGGAAGCTCTAGGGGCATAAGCCTAACTCGAGCCGATCCCAACATAACGCTATGTTATGTTAAAACCCACTATTCAGTCGGGGCTCGGGTATCACAGGTCACAGGCAAAGATGAATAATCATAGAATCAAAGAAGCAAAGAAAGTAATAAAAGCAAATACATGGTTCCCAAAGTTCAGTATAGCGACTTATCCATATTGATCATTCATTTGTATTTGAGTTCATTGACATATTTACGTATCATACAAGTTTCATATGGCCTTACATACTCAGTACATTCTTCGTACTGACCCAGCTTGGGGGATTTACCTTACTTGCTGCAGGCTCAGGTTCTAGTAGGCCTCCATAGTAGGTTGCCAGTTATTGCGGATCATTGGTGAGCTCCAGTTAGTCCGGGGCTCCTCTGAGTCACAGTTGGTCATATGTTTTGGTATTGTACATGTTGTATAATTGGGGACTTGTCCCGACTTTCAATTAGTGTAGGTAATGTATCTGTTAGAGGCTTTTGTAGACGTATGTGGGTGTATGAATGTAAGGTGGTATATGACGTTTTGACTTGATGGCCTCAACGACCAAGTTTCACATATGTATATATATGTCCCACGTTCCATGTTTTCCATATTTCACCTTTCATGGTCTTACGTAATGGTGGTGTTGCCTATGACATGCATATGAATGAATAGAAGCAAAGCTTGGTTCTCTCGGGCCATGTCGGCTACGGGTGCCAATCCGTCCCGATGGGATTCGGGGCGTGACAGATAACCTTTACCCATTCATATCATAGTATCAACCTATGTCACCACATGTATAATCACAATATGAGATAAATTAACCACACTTGCAATTTAAAACAAGCCTCTTTATGCAATCTCTTTTCAGGCGATCAAAGAACTTGTTAATTTATCCAACAAGTTAATATTCAACAATATTTATTGCAACAAGTAGACAAATAGGTTCTTAACATGCATACATAAACTAAATCAAGTATTTAAATATAATTCAACCATCACCTACCCTTTTCCACCACCAACAATATCTGAAATCTAATAACACGTAGAAACAAGTAGCACACATTAGTTAGAACAACCTTTGGACTACCTATATTTGAGATACACACACAACCCCTCTAATCTACAGTTAGTTACTTCCTAACCTTTTATCTTAACTATAAGTCCTCTCCAAATCACGCAATCAACCCATTAAGGAAGGAACAAGACATTCACATCCCTCATACTAATATCTAACTGTTTAATCATAATACACCGGCATAACCAATCATTCTTACTCACTAACTAATTAACTATGCGCAAGGATTAACAGGGAAACATTAATAACATCACAATACATTTTCAAGAATATCCATCTCATTCACATAGCCGTAATCTACCCATTTTATCCATCCAAACACCTTGCCTGTAGGCCTACGCATGAAATCTCCCATCAATATATGTTATGCGTATGTTCTCTATCACAAGTCATACTTATCAGTTTTAACCTAGCCTACTTGGGTGCCAAAAAGTTGCTACGGAGGCATGAACTTGCAATCCTTGTGATTTCCACCTTGAAATCTGCAAGAATTTGTCAGGTTTTACCCTTCTAAGCTTTTTTCTTGTTCTCTATTGCTTCATAGCCTTGAAGCAACCATAAGGGGTTTTCAGAATAAAGCCTCATTCTGGTTTACAGCTAAAAAGAAAAAGGGAAATAAAAGAATACGGGTGGACTATTTCTCGGTGTCCCACCGCTACAACGGTGCCACTATAATAGAATAATTCCCGTTATGGGGGGATGATGTCAGTCTACCCAAAAGTTTTGTACTCTGAATTTATTTAATTAAGACTTTTATGAATCTATTCCAAAGATATTAATGAAATTCCCATACCCCTTGGCCCTTGGACGTGGTGATTTTAGTAACGACGGAACTGGTCATTACAACAAATACCAATTTACCTATCGTTTATCCCCAAATAATCATGGTATGAAAAGGAATGAATGAAATATACTTGGTCATTAATACTCACACATTGATTATAAATTCTTATCTCAACACTTTTCTCATTGAACTTTTACAAAAGAGTTCGCCCGAATTACATCGTACCTACTGAATACTACACCCTTACATGATTTATTGCAATCAAAACTCGCACAAAGACACATTTGACAAAAGCTTACGAGTACCTAAGATAACTAGAGCCTAGCCAATATATCTAAAATTATTAAATAATTTAAAAGGGAGGAACAAAAATCATTCATCCTCAGAAGTGGACTGGGTCCTACTATAGATGCGCCACTAGCGCGCTGCAGGTCGTTATAGCGGGATGGGGGTAGATGTAAGGGTGAGAAATGGGTTTCTCGCCCATTTCTCATACTTTCAAAAACAAAACTCCCTTTTGCTCTTCGATCAACCTGCTCTAAATACCAAAATCAAGGTAATTTACGTTCTAACTTTGCCTCCTTACTCTTTTACTTGTAATACCATAGTTTTGCACTTGAAATCATAAAAAAAAAGTGGGTTAGGGGTTGGTTTTGCAAAATCAAAATATTTCTTGAATTCAGACAAATTTCCAAAGCATGGTTGCTTCTCTTACCTTTACAATGCCCCTACAACGTTCTAGGCATAAGATTTATAGAGTTCATGCCTAATTTAGGGCTTGAACAAGAGTAGAATTAAAGGGTTATTTTTGAAATTTTCTTGGTCATTAGGGCTTGTATAGGGGTTTAATCACCCGAATTTTAGTTATAATAGTCCGATGACACTTACCCAACCTGGATTTGTGTTAAAAATTCAAAAATGGATGATTTTTGTGAAAAAGGTGCCATTGATGCATCAGTTCGAGTTTGGGTAAGATGAAGGCCGCTATAGCAGCCTCATCCTGCTATGGCAGCCCCACTATAGCAAGAATATTTTTGCTATAGTGATCCCATGATAGAATAGTAGAAGGCAGGCAGTAGCCTTCCTAAAATTTTGAGACTTAGCTTTTTCTAGGACTTGCAATTATTTGAACACTTTTATGGATTTTAACTTTCCTTTTGTACATTTTTGTAGGACTATTAACTTCATGAATGACAATAAAGATAACTCTTCTAAAGATTTCCTGATCAAAACTGCTAGGATAGATATTGGGACTATCGGAGGATGTACTTCTTCTATTAGAGGAGGTTCATCATGAGGGATATGGCGGAGGAGGTGCCAAAGTTCAACAACCATTTCCAGGAGTTTGGGTGGATGCCTTTGGTGTAGGCTCATCGATATGGGTCTGGGAGTTCTATGCCGTCCTCCCAATCGTTCTCTGAGATGACCCTCACCCCACTATTTGCATTTGGGGAGCGCATGTACCCATGGATGCAACTACTATTAATGAGGTACTGGGGGTGCCTGATGTCCCCAACACTGAGTATGTGGAAAAATCTAGGGAGATGGACATGTGGTGGTTGAGGGACATATTAGTTTCTGAAAATGATCGGGACAAGGTCTACTGGACCAGTCCCGAGGGGATTAGGAGCACGCACTTCAGTACAAATGCTCCAAGGTGGCTGAATTTGGGGACTCAGAGGATTCATACTTTGGGTAACACTTCTGATGTGACATAACCCTAGGCTCTGGTGATGGCTTAGGCTATGCAAGGGATCCAGCTGAATTTGGGGGCACAAATTATGTCTGAGTGGAAGGACTTTTATCATGGCAATAAAAAGGATCCCTACCTTTTGAGGCTGGTTTTGAGTTGTACAGGGGTGCCTAGGGAGAATTCTAACATAGACCTAGAGTGTGACACACCCTTCCATCCCCTCAAAGTGAAGGGTGCACCACCCCAAAACAATAAGAAGAGAAAGATGGGCACCTAGGGAGAGAGCAGCAGAGAAGCAAAAGAGGATGATAATGATGATACCCCTCCCACATAGCTCCATATCCTACGAGTGCTTAGAGGAAGACATGGCCACTGTGAGGAGTATTTTGGAGCATGCCCACTGCCTTCGCAGGGTACAACCCCTTCTAACTCCACTGCTCCGCTTGGTACTGTTCAGGACTATGCAAAGCTCCTAACAGAGCTGGATAAGGAGAAAAAGAAGAGGCGCTCCTGGGATCGCATAATGGTATAGATGTGGAAGACCATTAAGGTCATGTTCAAGTGTACCATCCCTAATAAGCCGCTTCTCGAACTCAAAAAAGATAATGCGCAAGAGTTCTCCTTCTTGAGTGACCGAGAAGGAGAGCGCTTCAACCCCTCGATCCATGGAGATGATGGGGCCTCCAGCTAGATCCTCAATGACCACTAGTTGATCATATAACATATTAAACACATCCCTTACGATCAGATATCTATTGGAACCCTCTAGGTTTTAATTTTGTTGCTTGTGTTATCCCAAATGGAGTCAGGTGACCTCTATTTATTTTGATTGAGATACCAATTGGACTCAATCCATACAAACAATCATCTAGGATAGCACAGGAGGAAATAAATAAGGGAAATAATTCCTAGAATGTCTCTTAGCTTTCCAAAGATTCGATGTGGATGTCAACACACCAATTCGCAAGAATCTACTCAACATTACTCTTGTACTTGTAAGACCGGTAGCCTAGGGCTCTGATACCTACTGTCACAACACAATTAACCAGATCATGAGGGCACCTACTCTAGTCTACCTAGATAGGAGAACCCTTACCACCCATTTAAAATCATGAGGAAGTCATAAAGGAATATTATTAATCTCTTCAAAAATATCATAAAATTATTACAAATGCTTCAAATACATCAAAAGAAAATTCTTTACCCCAAAGATCTAGTGTTGACTCATTCTTAACAATACTTATTCGAGCACTACCTAGATCAGGGATAACACATGAGTTATTTTATGCACATTTATTACACCCCACAATGTCACCCATTAGTACTTAACTCATAAGACCAACATAAGAATGCCACTTAATATCAACACTCAACCAACAATTTGTAAACAAGAAACACCATGTAACACTTAGCAATTATACTTTCACTTAATCTTTGTTTAAAAATTCACCAAGTAACCAGCTACGCATATAACAAGTAGAAACATTCAACCAAGTCAATTGCCATGACTCATAAACAATTAACTCAACCTTGTGTGGTAATTTGACATCAGTATTCAACCAAGTCAATACCACTTATTTCGAAATGGAAGAGACAACTATTAAGTAAAACATATGTGGTAATTTTAAATCAACTTTGCTATGTGGACAATTAATTATAAAAACACAAAATATTGTAATTCTATTTATTAAAAATTAAAAGGCGACTACAAAATGGCGGATGATATGATTAATTAGTTGTTCAAAATGCTCCATCTTAATTTTCTCTTCTTCTTCTTGTTCTTTTTTTCAATTTTATTTTCCGTAATCTTTGTTTGTTAGTATGATTCTAACTATGTATACATATTTGTGTTTCAATCTAATATAATTCCAGTTTCAACTTAGAAAACTTGTGTTTTGACTCAAATTGAACTTGTCATGCGCGACGTTGGTGCATTACTTGAAAACTTTTGACATTCCTTTTGCTTTTTATATTTTATAATAGAGAGAGAGACATGCTTCATGCTTGTTTGCACAAACATATTATTGGAGAATTTTCTTGAAAAAGATTAAAATGAAAAATCACATGCATCATGCATGACCTGTAACACCCCATACCTTCCCGACCCTACTTGAACCATGTTTACCCTAGGTTTGAGAGCCATAAGTACGTATTTTGTATTGTTATTGATGGAAAAATTTGATAGTGTGCTAGTACATGTGATTAGACCTTTGTAGTAGGTGTTTGTGACTTTGTGGAGCATTTGTGGGGTGAAAAGTGAGGTTTAAGGGACATCCAAGCAAAGGATCTTAAAGATAAGAGTCAAGCAAAAGGTTGTAACTTGAAAGATCCAACTAAATCCACATAGAAAAGTCGAAATAAAAAATTAAGTGTGGGGCGCTGCAGGTGGCGTGCCATGCCGCTTTGGCCTGAAATTTTTGTGGCACAGGAATAAAGGGGGCACGCTCAGGGGTGTGCCAGGCTTCCCATGCACACCTTTCAAATGCAGAAATTTTTTCTAAGTCTCTAGGGCGCCCGGGAGCGTGCCGGGGTGCTTTTTGCCCGATTTCTTCTACGATTATTAGTCTATAAGGAGGACTCTTGGGTTATGGTATCATTATTCAATCATAGTGGGGCTACTATTGAGTAAGTTTGGCATCCGAGTTGGGGTTAAGTTATCATCATAATTATTTCATCAAATTATGTTCAATTAAGCCATGAGTGGCTAGAATTGCATGTTCTTGGGATTGAGTCTACAAACATGAATCTCGTGAGTTGAATATTGTCGTGAAAGTTATGGAATTATTTATCCATGAGATATATGGTGAATCATGCATTGAATTTGGTGGGCTAAGTTGACATGTGTAAATGGGCTCAATTTGAGGCCCAAAATGAAGCCAAAATGCAAGGCCCAAAAGGGAAAATGACCCCTTCTTCAAATTTGACCAAGTAAACATAGCATTAAATGCCAAAATTGGCTAAGGATGACCACAAGGACTATATAAAGGCAAATAAATCAGATTTTTATTCCAAAACTCACACATGCCTTTCTAGACATTTCTCTAAAAGATATTTCTCTATTTTCCAAGCCCTAAGGCAATCATTTTTCTTTGGACACTTTGGAAAAGATCATCACTTTGCAAGCTTGGGTAAGTGTTTATTCTTGTGATTTAATATATTCTATACATGAGAAATTGTGTAGATCATGATGGTTATGTTGGCAAGGTTGAATAGGGCACTTTTACTTTTTGCTAAAAGATGTGCCATCTTTGTGATTTAAATTTGAAAGGAGACATGGGGTTTTGATGAAAGTGCATGGTACGGATGAAATATCAACATGTATGGTGTGGTTATGTTCCTTAATTTATTATTATTCTATAAGTATAAATTATGGGATTGTTGTCGATATGTTGTTATGAAGTATATTGAGGTGACTTGATGGAGTAATTGTGATGTTGTGTTGATGGAGAAGTGTAAAGTATGAACTTGGTGTGACATGCTATTGGTTTATGATATATTGGTCAATCTATGGAATGTTGTGGTATTTTTGGTATGACAATTTCATAAATAGTATTGTCAAGGGGGATATGACATGTTAAGGCAATCATGTAACTCATTGTCGTCATATGCATTTGTAAGGTAGTTGGTGGTTAATGTAAACTCTGTTATGTACTAGAGTGAAACGTAAGGAAAGAGCTGGACTATTGTATTCACATTTAGGATTGTATATTCATATTGGGAAGATAAGGTATGTAAGGTTACTCTTTCCGTATCCTTCTGCCATACATAATGTTCACATCAACATTGTACTTGTTCTATTCCGAAATGTTCTAAGGTATCCCATATCCGGTTATCAATTATTGTTAATCACATGTTCCTTATTTATTGATCGATTGTGATTCATATGTCTCATGTTCATTGACTAATATTTCCAAGTTCCAATAATGTTATGACTACCAAGGTGTCAATCTTAATACAAAAGAACAGAAGTAATGTAACACTCTTATAATGGAAGAACGAAGTAATGTATACCTGTTTGTATGTTCTTGAGTAACATCCCAGGGGTACTACAAAAGCCTAGCATGGGTTATCAAATTAACATCCCAGGTCCAACATAAAATCCTAGCATGGGTTATCACATTAACATCCCAGGGGCGACATAAAAGCCTAGCATGGGTTAAAATAACATCCCAGGGGTTAAAGTACCTAGCATGGGTTAATAACATCCCAGGGGTAACATAAGAGCCTAGCATGGGTTAATCTAACATCCCAGGGGTTAAAATACCTAACATGGGTTAATCTCATCCCAGGGAAGATAGAAAGGCCTAGCATGGGTAGAACGGTAACTATGAATAAATGTGAAGACAAAAGAAGTAAGAATGTAATGTACATGGTTCCATATATGCAGACCGATGAATTATATGTACTGACTACTCTCTTACATTTGATTTCATGGAATTGCTTATATATATCATGCAGTTTCATATGCGCCTTACATACTCAGTACATTCTTTGTACTGATGTCCCTTGGGGGACTTACCTTACTTGCTGCAGGCACAGGTGCTAGTAGACCTCCACAGTAGGTTGCGGATCTTTTGCCGATCTTTGGTGAGCTCCAGTTGGTTCGGGGCTTTCCGGGTATCATATGTACACTTGTTTTGGTACTGTAATGTTGTATAAAGCGGGGACTTATCCCGACTTTAGGATGGTTATGTATATGCATCTGTTAGAGGCTTTGTAGACGGACGTGGTGAGATGAATGAAATAATGTATGTCCATTTTGACATGATGGCCCTAACGGCCAAGTTTCTTATATGTATATATCACATGTTTCCATGACTTCCGCTATTGACATCTTATATCTCAATGTGATGGTGTTGCTTATTGAGTGACATGCATATGAATGGACAGGAGCAAAGATTGGTTCTCTCGGGCCTTATCGGCTTCGGGTGCCAGTCCGCCCCGTTGGAATTCGGGGCATGACAAATACGACTAATATAATATAGATAGACACCCTAGGTCTTCTTAATTGTTTTTCTTACTTTCTTTATTTTATATTTGTTTTTTGAATTTAAATTCTATGCATTAACAATAAAAAAATATTTACACAATCTAATCATACTTAAAAAGGTAATTGTAAGTAACACCAGGGTGAAGCTACAGTATATTATGGGGATTCGGATGAACTCGATAGCTTTTACGTAGATCCTGTATTTGTACTAAAAATCACAAAACAATATTTAGATCTATATGTGCAAACCCACATACTAAGATAGATGGCCCAGTGGTGTATCCAATATGCATCATTGAGACCGTGGGTTCAAAACCAACTTGTAGCACTTTTATTATTTTTTGTGTTTTACCTGGTTACTTACTTTTCAGTAAGTTTTTTTTGCTTTTCCAAATACGTTGATTTTTTAAAAAAAATAACATAAAAATTAAAGAAAAAATTCATCGAACTTTTGGTTTCTTCAACACAGATGCTCAATGGTAAAGCAAAGGATAAACCCAAAAAAGTTAAGGTTCTTCATTCTTGAGTTTGTTTTTGATCGGTAGTTCACCACAGGCCACTACCGTTGGGTCATCGTCCGCCATTGAGCCACCCACTGATACACCCAAATTACACCTCTAAATTGAAGTATAAAGCAATCGCTGTTCAAAAATAGAACACAATAATATTGGGGTCGAATCCCATGTGGAATAAGGTGAAAACTAAGTTCAATGCAATTATTTCACTACTAGCCGGTTACTTTCATAAAAGGAGGAGTATGAAAGTATGATATTGTTTGATGTCAAACATGGACAAGTTACAATCACAATGTTCATAAAATTAATTCAATAATGAGAGGTACTAGGTTTATGTTACCCATGATTGCATAACACAAATGAGTCATTGACAGTGGTAGTCTTTTCTAGTGTTATGCTCCCAAAGCTATCGCTCACAAAGAATTTCTCAACCTACTTAGACAGTTATCACTCAAATCCTTTTAGACAAAGAATGATTATAAAACATATTACAATAATCTTCTCAAGTTGGTTAACGTAATTACAACAACCATTAGATGAGGGTTAGGAATCTCGAATCCTTGTTATTAATTCTTTTTCCTAGTCTTAACCTCTTTTCTCAAGAAATTTTAGACCTAAGACAATTCATAATGTTTGAAACCATTAAAAATCAAACAATATGAAGGAATTGATAATACTTGCAATAACACTACTCGACCTACACCATTTTGACCCTAAAAGCGTTAATTCATCATAGTTCCCACAATCCTAGTTGTGGGGTTTAACTACTCATGGCTTCAGAAATAATCACAACCATAGAAACCATAGTAGAAGTGAGAACTTACTAGAATGAAATCACAAGAACTGAAATTGTATTGCAATAATTGAGCAAATTGCCATAACCCCCAAACGAGTGAAATGTAACACTTATTTTTCTTCAAAAAATGAAAAATGACTGAAATAAAACCTAATAGTATGGAGAAATTTGAAATCCTAATTAGACTAGAAAAATCACCACGTCATGTTCCACAATGTGGTTGACAACCCGCCGTCTGAGTGAAAGTTCGTCACTTTGACCGTCATTCAGTTCCAATAAAGATCACTTAATCTACATCTGTCCTACGATTGGATTGACGAACCGTCAAGGTAATGATGGTCCATCAGATGATCTGTCACTTGATGTTCTTTAATGTTATTCACTAATTTAGTACCACGACTTGGATGATGGTTCACTGGAGTGTTAATAGTTCGTTAACTGATCCATCGACTTGCTGACACTTAGTAATACACACTACTTTCATATGATTGTTTGGATGACTGCCTATCAAAGGATCAATGGTTCATCAAGTAGTCCATCATAATTTTATTTACAGTATATTCAAACACTTTTCTCTCTACGGCTCATTTCCTGCACATGTAACACAAACACGATAAAATCCAACAAGAGTTACTTAAAAACTTACAATAATTCATAGTCAAAAGCATTAAATGTACCATAAAATGTCGGCACATCATCACCCCCAAATTAGAATTCTTACTTGTCCTCAAGAAACTAAAATAAGACTCAATCTAAACCCCTAGGCATCAAACAATCAGGAAATCCATAGCAGTTCCATTTAGCATTAACCAGCTAAGCATGCAAAATGAGGCACCTCTCCATGATTTCAAACTATTGTGCAAACCTTTAAGGCTAAATAAGATAATATTGCAGGATTAAAGACTAATATCATGCTATTAGTAGAAAACTTAGTACTAAACTAGTATCAAATGAGATCTGAACTGACTATTTATGAATATCACCCTTTACCCTCACACAAGATAATGA
This sequence comes from Capsicum rhomboideum, assembly GCA_031232105.1. NCBI lineage: Eukaryota > Viridiplantae > Streptophyta > Magnoliopsida > Solanales > Solanaceae > Capsicum > Capsicum rhomboideum. The sequence goes on along the minus strand of CP124708.1, from coordinate 52,013,013 downwards.
TTGTAATGGGGTCATAATATAAACTCTTGCACTCACAAAGAACTTCAAATACTGCCAAAATGATACCATAATGTCATGACCCAAGCCTACACCTTGAACGTAACATAGTGCTTAGAGCCACAAGTGACCCCAAGCTATCCCATGACCTGGAAATCATAGTTTAAAGGTAAATAAAATTGAACTGAGGGTCATGTATCAATACTAAGTCTAAATCTGTGAGAGAGCCTGTTAACCGACCTAAACCAAGTGAGCTAAACATGGAGTCTAATGTATACATCCTATTAAAAAGGACCAATATACCTTGCTAGGATATAAAGTCAAGATTGGCCCGATCATTAAACTGATGCCCAACTGCGAGGGCTAAAATAACCTACAGTGGCATATAGTTCTGGGACTTGGGTGTGCTGAACCTCAGTCTAACTTGATGTTAAGTACTACTCCCATACTAGTTTATAGTGATAACTTATAAAATGATATACTAAAACTGAGTCAAAACGTACTTTATCTAAAAGTATTCTTAAATTTTGAATAACTGAAGTTATCCTGTAGTTCTGTGAACTGAGGCTAGTTACTTTGTTCATGCTAAAATCAATATTTACTAGTATTGTGTGTTCATAACACTCCAAGCTTTCTGAAAACATAACTAAATCATGTGAAAAATATTATAAACCATATCAACTAATAAAATGATGGAATACTGAGTCATGCTAGGTGTAAGGTCATGAGAAACATGCAATTAAAATATAAGAACCATAAGAGACTAAAATAAAAAAGGGAAATCATAAACTGAATGAGAACCCTAATTTTGATTCAGAGTAAACTTGAGAATTTTTGAGTTATTTGGGACTCAATGGGTGAAAGAATACCCATTAATCAGATCCTACATACCTGGAGAGTGAATTCTTGCTAAGAATTTGAAAGATTTTGAGCTTGAGAAAGAACCCTAGATTTTCTTTGGCTGAAGGAGATGAATCACTTTTCTCTAGCTGGAGGAGTTGAATCACTCTTCTAAATTTTTTCTAAGTGTTGGGAGGAATAACTAGAGAAAAAGCTTCTAAGTCCCTCTAATTCCTCCCCAATATGCTTTATAACGATATAGTATAGGTATAGGAAATTTGAAAAGTACGAAAATACCTCCGAAGAAACATATTTAAAAACTGCTGAATCACACCGGACGAGTCTCAGGATGACTCATCATCACTTACAATGACTCATTATCTTAGTCATTGTGAGGGGACTAGTTGTGGGAAACCTGATAATGGGTGGTCTCAATGACTCATCATGACACACAATGACCCATCGTCAGAGCTCGTCGTCACAGGACAAGATTTTTAACTTTCAGAACTTTAATTAGATTTTTTCAGGAAAGGACAGATGATGAATCGTCATGACAGACAATGACTCATCATCATGAGTCTTTGACACTGTGATAGATTTTCCATCCTTCAGTACTTTTGGGCCTGACACTCAGGACGATTAATAGGATGAGTCGTCCTAGGTGACAACGACTCATTATCAGAAGTCGTGGCCACTGATTTGAAATTTTTTTCTTCTAGAATTTTTGGCAGCTACTTAGGACGAGTCACTCAATGGGTCATTGATGTCGCCCAAAATATACCTTTAGACAAGTATAATACGGTCGCTGTATCAAATATAGAATCCAACAAAGTTGGGGTCGATCCTACAGGGAATAGGGCAAAATTATGTAGAATACTAGTCTGAGTAGTTGGCAAATACGTGAAACTAAGGGGGTTTTGTGAATAAATGGTAACAATAATAATAGCTGATTTTTGGATTTGTAAACAATATGAGAAATACACTAGGACTGTGATCCCCAATGATTCCTTAACTTCACCAGTTATTTGAGCTTGAAAAAACTGTCCCGCTGCGTTGCATGAAAAATCTAACAAGATATGTTCATCTAAGCGTCTCTCGACCTTGGTTAGATGAATTTCACTCTTCTCCTCTCGGTCTTCGAGTGTCACACTACTAACCCTTGTCCTGGATCTCAGATAACTATCCCTGTTACGACTCAAGTTATTAGATGAAGGTTGATAACTTCAAATCTCTGTTGTTATTCCCTTTTTCCAATCTTTACCTCTCTCTCGAGCAAGTCTATAATACATGCGAGGATCTAACCTTTGCAACCGTTAGAAGATCAATTATAACAAAGGTAATAACAATGCATGCATTCACAACAGTTCAGAATTTTTTTTGCACTTAACCTGTTTCGTTGATTCCTCATGGTTCACACAACCCTAGTTAATGGGTTTAGCTGCTCATTATTGCAAGAATACAAGAAGAATTCGAAGATGAAAACATAATTGTAAACTCACGATAATGAAGAAAACTCTGAAATCTTAATATTAATAGAAATCCTAGAACTAGTAATCCAAGATTACAAAATCAATAACGCGTCAAAATAGTGGGAATATGTCCCAAAATAATGTACTGACTAACTCCTGAACATAGGACAATACAAGGGTATTTATAGATACAAGATGAATCCTATCCTAAACAAAATAGGAAAACAGACTCAACAACTTTCCATGGTATCGTGACTTGTTGTCATAGAACCAAGTCACGCCATGTAAGTAAGTTTTGTGGAAATCAGGCAACATTGGACATCTTTGATGTTGACTTATGACACCCACCCACGTCATGTGGGAGGACTCACGGCACGTGAGCCATGTCGTGAGTCACTTCTCTGGTGCAAAACATGGTTCTTTCATCTTCAGATACTCCATTTTCAAGCATGATTCTTCCTTCTTGATCATTTTGCTTCCAAAAACCTTTTCTCCTGTAATATAGAATAGAAAACACATCATACCCACCAAACATACCCAAGGTATTGCATATTTTCTTAGTTTTAAGCATCGAAAGTGTCATATGATCATGACACATCAACACCCTCAACTTAGAACGTTTGCATGACCTCAGGCGAACAAAACTAAACAAACTCATACAATGCTTAACTAAGAGAAACCTAAGGGACCTATGACAGTCGACTCATTGCTTTGGACCTCAAAACTTTTCTGAGCCCTCCTACTTGCAAATCAAAACTCCAGTGTGTATATATGCAACATATTATCATGACATAAACGGGATCAAATGATGGCATCAAATTATGAACAGATAACTAAGCATATATACAAATGACATTATCTGAACAAATAGCAGCTACCAGTGCAACCCATGTACTCTCACAACAAAGAAGTCCCCTACACTTACAGTATACCAAAGGATGTCAAAGTAACGACTGGGTCAAAACTCTCTCTCTCACAAAGAAGTTCAAACCATGTGCGTGAAATCCCATAGGCTTGCCCTTATTTTCTATGCCTTTAGTTTTTTCGGACAATTGGGCTAGGATCACTATAGGACTTTCATCAGCTTGTAACGTAGGCTTGGGGACGGGTATGGTACTTATCGATATGGTGACTCAACCCTCCTTGACACTACATTATTTTTGGCTCCACTTTACAACCATTCTCATTTCATTCTCCCTTAATCTTCTTCATTTATTTTCAAATTTTGGGTGTGATTTTCTTCATACTTTCAAAATACAATTTATTTTTTTTGTTATTTCTATTTATTTCAATCATTTTTTTTCACACCCAAATATGTTCTCCTTTTCTTTTACTAACCCATTCTTCATACCCAAGTCAAACTACACACCCCTATGATAGCCACCCTCAACTTAGGCAATTTGCATGAGTTGAGGTACACAATGTCCAAGGAGGGACCAGGGCTAAGACAGGTTTATTATAAGTCAAAATGAGAAGTTGAATAAGCTAATGAAAGAAATAGGTCAATTAAGGTTCAAACTCAGGATCAAGGGATACTTAATTCAATTGGTCGAGCATTTAGGCTAAAAGTGGTCTATGATCCTTTCCTAACCACTATCCTATAACCTAGGCAAGACTAACCAGGCAAGTTTTGGATTGCACACACAATGTGAACTAGGTAATGACCTCACACACACATAGCACAGGGTTACACTATCAACTACTACCTATCCAGTTCATCCATTGCTAACTACAATCATTCTGCCTATAATACTAATGCCATAACAATACCCAACCAACAGCTGTCACAAACTAACATACTACACACACAATTTAAAACAAAAATTTTCATTAGGGATGTCCTTTAAACTCAAGAAACACAATTTGTTCAAAACTAGACTGCACTAAGGTTCCCTTATTTTTCTCCTAATTAATCATGCAAACACCTAATAATCTAAATAAACACCTAAACATGCCAGTTCTACTATGATAGCACACTTGGGGGAAAAGAAACACTATAAAAAAATCCCCAAGTGGGGGTATTCCCCCACCCCCAACTAAATAATGGTGCACTGCCCCCAATACACAGCTAGCAACAATATAAGTATAAGGGAGTGAAGACATACCCGTGGCGTCCTAGGCATCGAATGTGGGCCCTCCTAATGCGGGATCATCAGCATGCTCTCTGGGTTCTCTGCTAGATGCGTCCAGTGAAGGAGGTGCCTGACTAGAAGATGCACCCCGTGCCCTCTCCTCCTGAGCAATTTGACTGGAATGGTACTCTACTCTAGAGGCCTTAACCACTCTTCGAAAATCACCCTCAAACTCATCACCACTATCAACCTGATCCTTCAGACTATGTGGTTTCTTGCCTCTATCAATAAGAGGCTCCTCATCAGCAAATAAATCCACCTCGAATACTGGCCTCATTGGGGCCAGAACGAGCATAGGTGGAATAACAAGAGTGCTGCTCGGTGCCAAAGCTTTAACCTCTTCTCTCAATGTAGCCACCTCTTGTGCCAATCTTGCCATGTCAGGAATCTGTGCCGAACTCATTTGGGTGGCCATCCGTGCATCAAAACTATCTATCCTCCCATGCAGCTCTCTCATAAATCTATCCATAGGCGCAGTCATACAAGCCTCCACTCTAGCCTCTACAGCCTCTACCGTGGCCCTAACCCAAGGCTTAAGCTGGGATACCAACTTAGCCATCTGGGCCTCAGTGTGAGCCTACCTCTCAAACATCTGTGTCTGCCGATCCACCAACTACTGCAGGAAGTCCCTCAAAACTTAAACCATACTAAAGGGGGGCGGTGGTGCTGTAGTGCCTTTGACCTCATCGTCAATCACCAGGCTTGTACCCTCAGGAGGTGTATGCACTATCTTTGGTATACTCACCGGTGCTGGAATGGGCATAGGTGTACTAACTGGCTCCTCTCTATCTCCAGGCCTTTACAAAAGGGTTACTCCTGATAACATGGGAGGTTGAGACCTCCGTAAAAAAATTAGGTGAGATCCCCGTTGCTGCATCAATCCAATATCTGCAATACGGGTCACTCGATATAATGATCTATGACAGGCATCTTAACCACACCAGCACTATCACATAGACCTTGAATCAGACAAGAGAATGGAATGGTGGTAAAATCTCAAAAAATGTGCTCATGGATCTCCCTAATAATATAATGGGCAATATGGATGTCATATCCGATGATGATGCTTGCTACTAAAATAGCCTAGTCTAACGTAAGTGAGTTATTAGCATTAGTGGGACCCAACCGATGCCTAAAAACTGACCACTAAAAATGGCCTGAAAAGTGGAGTGTGGACTTTTTGATGTCCAGCTTCCCTGTTACCCAACTAGCATCTACACCATCCTCTGTTATATACCCAACAATCCACCTTAGCAACTCCAGCTGCTGATCGGTGTCCCTCATTTTAGTCCTATTTCTAATAGTCTCCATACGGTGATCAAACTCAACAGTCGTGGCTGGAAATGGATGTTTAGCCCCAAACAAGAATCTATGGATGGTCTTCTCAGAGATATCTACTCTAGTCTCCCGAACCAAAATGTGAGTCAATGATGGTTGGTCCCGAAGCCACTGCTCAACAGGTGCAATCAATTCAACAGACGCAGCACAGGAAGTATAAAACTCGTGGACCAACTCGGGGCTATAGTGACAAGGAGGCTCCGTCATCTACCCAAATCCATAATGATCAAACGCTGCCTTAATATCAGGTAGTGTCTTTAACTCCTCTAGCTGATATTGGGGCTCCTCAGTAATACTGTGTCTACACATGCCCCATTCAGTAAGTTTGGCATCCCTGTCATAAAAGTCCCTCATTCCCTGAACACACCATCGATGGTTTTCCCTTCTCTGGGAGTAAGTCATGGAATTTTGCCCCAATGCCCAAAATAGATATCGTCGCCTCAACCATAGAATCATCAGGTCCTTGAGCATTTTCCTCAGATCCAGAAACATCAAGCTCATATTCATCACTAGTTATCGAAGCATCCTCCCCCTTGTAACACCCTGTATACTCCCAAACCTATGTGACGAGGTTGAACAATGGTTACTTAGGTGCTGAGATGCCATGGGTATGTATTTTGTGACGTTAGTGATGCGAAAATTGAAATTTGGCCTTGTACATGTGATTAAACTTGCATAGGAGGTGTTTTGTGATTTTTGTGGAGCATTTGTGGGGTTCAAAATGAGGATAAGAGTACCTCTAAACAAAGTGTATTAAGGGTAAGAAGTAAGTTAAAGAATAGGACTTGAAGTATCTAACCAAACCTGCGAAGAAAAGTCAAAAAATGAAATTTTCAGAAAACTAAGTGTGGGGCGCGCTGGGGGGAGTTCCACGCTGATCTGGGCCAAATTTTTGTGCCCATAGGTAGTAAGCTGGTGCACCCATGGGTGTGCCATGCTGGTTTTGGCCATTTTTCAAAGTTGGAATTTTTCTTAAGTCCCAAGGGTGCCCGAGGACGTACCGAGCCGATTTTTGCCACATTTCTTATACAACCACGAGTATATACATGGAATGAATGAAATATTATATTGGTATGATAAAATTACTCGAGAACGAATTTGGCATCAAAATGACAGCTTTGCCCTTATGGTCAAAATAAGCCATACGTGTCTAGAATCACTTGTTTTTGGGTTTGAGGCTACGGATATGATTAGCATGAGTGGTAATATTGTTGTAACATGTATAAGATGACTTAAACATGAGAAATTATTGATTTTATTGGGTTAAGTGAATTGGGCTCAATAAAAGCCCCAAAAATGAGAAAAAGGCATAGGCCAAAATGGGTCAAAGGACCCATTCTTGCCTTGAACTTCTAGACCAAGCATTTAATGCTTTAAGAGTGGATAAGGATGGACATAAAGTCTTATAAAAGGGACCAAAAAATGTTATTTTTATTCTTCATAATTCTCATGCCTTTTTAGACCAAAAGATAAGATATTTGCTCTCAAACCCTAAGGACTCAAAGCTCACTTTTGGAGCAAGATCATCACTTTTCATGCTTGGGTAAGTGATTATTGTTGTGGATTAATATGTTATATGCATGGGGGAGTATGTAAATCATGTTGGTTATGCTTGTAAATGTTGGACATGGTACTTTGTGTTTTTATATAAGATTTGTGATCCATGAGATTCAAGCTTGAATTATGACTTGTGACTTTGATGAAAGAGCATGGTATGGATAAAATATGAACATGTATGGTGTGATTTTGTTATTAAACTTTTTATTTTTCTATAAGTGTAAATTGTGGGATTTTGGCCGATATGTGCTATGAGGTGTATTAAGGTAATTTTGATGGATTATTTGTGATGTGGTGTGGATAAGAAAGTGTAAAGGAGAAGTTTTTTGGTGAAATATATTGATTATCATGTATTGGTAAATGTTGAGAATATTGTGGGATTTTTGGGATAATAATTTCATCAATGGTTTTGTCAAGGAGAAATGGCATGTTTAAAGGCAAACATGTAACTCATTGACGTTATATGCATTTGTAAGGTAGTTGGTGGTTAATGTGAATTCCGTTATATATTTGTGTTGTAGAGTGACACATAAAGAAGGAGTGGGATATTGTATGCACATCTAGGATTGTATATTCGTATTGAGAATACAAGGTATGTAAGGTTACACTGTCCGTATCTTTCTGCGGCAAATAGTATTCACATTGACATTACTCTTGTCCCATCCCGAAATGTGATAAGGTATCATATATGCGATTATCAATGGTCATTATCATATATTTATACTCATAGATCAATTGTGAATCTCATGTCTCATATTCATGGGTATTGTTCCAAAAGTTCAATAAGGTTGTTTTCCAAAGTTCCAAAAATGATTGTGCTCATGTATCTTGTTCATGGATGATTGTCCAATGGTTCCAATGGTGTTATGTTTCCAATAAGTCTATGTTTCCAATAATGTTATTCACATGTCCTATATTTTGGTTATGGTTCCAAAGCTTCCAAACATGCTATGTCAAATGAATGTATCAATCTCTCACAAGTGAATCTACCAATCTCTCACAAGTAAAAGTATCAATCTCTCAAAAGTAAAGAAGTGAAGTAATGCATATGTGGTTAATGATCAAGTATGGGTGGCAGCTTTGGGGGCATAAGCCTAGCTCAAGCCGATCCCAGGATCAGGGGGCAGTCCTAGAGGCATAAGCCTAGCTCAGACCGAACCTGACAGGGGGAAGCTCTGGAGGTATAAACCTAGCTCGAGCCGAACCTGATATATTGTATGGGTGGCAGCCCTAGAGGTAAAAACCTAGCTTGAGCCGATCCCAATATATTGATTCTTAGGGTGGCTGCTCTGGAGGCATAAGCCTAGCTCGAGCCTATCCCAACATAACGATATATTATGTAAACCCACTGATCAGTCGGGGCCCGGGTATCACAGGTCACAGGCAAAGTAGAATAATCATAGAAGCAAAGAAAGTAATGGAAGCAATATACATGGTCTCCAAAGTTCAGTATAGTGACTTATCCATATTGATCACTCATTTGTATTTGAGTTTATTGACATGTTTACATATCATACAGTTTCTTATGCGCCTTACATACTCAGTATATTATTCGTACTGACCCCCTGGGGGGAATTACCTTACATGTTGTAGGTGCAGGCACTAGTAGACCTCCATTATAGGTTGATAGTTGATTGCGGATCTTTGGTGAGCCCCAGTTGATTCGGGACTTTCCGAGTCATAGTTGTACAATTGTGTTGATATTGTAAATATTGTATAAAATGGGGACTTGTCCCGACTGCTAGTTGGTCTGGTAAATGCATCTGTTAGAGGATTTTGTAGACATGTGTGGGTTATGAATGTAAGAGATAAATGTCCGTTTTGACGTGATGGCCCCAACGGCCAAATTTCCTAAATCTACATATAGCATATGTTTCCATGTTCATGTTTTCCGCATAGTTGCATAAGGTTTAATACGATTCATACGAGGATATGTATACGAAGGTTCATGAGGAAAGATTGGTTCTCTCAGGCCATATCGGCTTTGGGTGCCAGTCCAGCCCGAATGGATTTTGGGTCGTGACACCCCTCTTTAGACTGGTAGGCAGAATCAGAAGACTTATCAGGAGCAGCTGGCTTGGCAGGTTACAGGATAGGTTGAAGTACAGCTCGGGATGTAGCTTGTACCCTAGTTTGTAACCTCATGGTATGAGGTACTAGTGCAGTATCATTGTTAGACAATGTGTATGCTTCTTCGGATCCACTTTTATCTAACGCCGAAGGTTCATCATGCAACCTAGTTGTAAATTCAGGGTTTTTGGCTGGATTTGCGAGAAAGAACCCATGTCTCCACGTTTGGGGTTTGATTTGGGTGGCATTGGGTTGGATTTTGTTAGGGTTTTTTGGGTTGGGTTTTGGGTCTGGTAGGTCGAGTTTGGTCGAGTGGGTCGGGTTTTGGATTGGATAGGTCAGATTTGGGTTGGATGGGTCGGATTTTGGGGATTATAGGGTTTAGGTAGTGAGGATTTGATGAATTTCGTATTTGGTAGTTGGGAATTAAAGAATTTTGGATTTGGTGTATGAGAATTTGTTTGATTTTTAAAAATAGGGTTTATGGTCGGATTTGGAATTGAGAAGGTTTGATTTGGATTTGAAGTTGGGTCGAATTTAAAGGGTATACCAAAATATATATGGAGTTGGGTCGGGTCGGGTTGGATCTTGGGTTAATTGGATTCGCTGTTTTTTACGGGACCACCCACGTGACGTGGGTTGACTTACGTCACGTGGGTCTCCTGACATGGGTCGGGTTCTAAAGCTGTCAATTAATCTCTGCTTTTCATGTCACCACCCACGTGACGTGGGTTGACCTAAATCACGTGGGTCACTGGTGTAGGTCGAGTTCAGCAAGCATATAATTTCCTATGACTTCTACGGTACCACCCCACATTACGTTGATGAACTTACGTCCCGTGAATCAGCATCGTGAGTTATATTGAACATATACAGTTCAATATTGCAAACTCCAGCTACTTATCCTCCACTGATTAGATCACAACTAACTTAGACCTTGGGTTGTATCACGACCTGAATTCCATCGGGGCGGACTGGCACCCGAAGCCGATAAGGCCCAAGAGAACCAATCTTTGCTCATGTACATTCATATGCATGCCATAAGAAACATCACCATCACGTAAGGACATAAAATGCTAATAGCGGAAATCATGTAACATGTGATACATACATACGTGAAACTTGGCCGTCAGGGCCATCAAGTCAAAATGGACATACATCTCTTACATTCATATACCCACATATGTCTACAAAAGCCTTTAATAGATGCACATACATAACCATCCTAAAGTCGGGACAAGTCCCCGCTTTATATAACATTTACAATACCAAAACCAATGTACAACTGTGACTTGGAAAGCACCGAACCAACTGGAGCTCACCAAAGATCAGTAGATGACCCACAAATTACTGTGGAGGTCTACTAGTACCTGTGCCTGCAGCAAGTAAGGTAAGTCCCACAAGGGAAGTCAGTACGAAGAATGTACTGAGTATGTCAGGCCATAAGAAATAGTATGATACATAAATACTTCAATGGAATCAAATATAAGTGAATAACCAATATGGATAAGTCATCATTCCGTATGTATGGAAATATGTACATTACATGGATTACTTTCTTTACTTTTACGCTCATTCATTCGTTCATCACTCACTTCTTCATTCACTACTCATCCTTCCATTCTTACAATGCCCGGGCCCCAAGCTGATCAGTGGGTAATCAACAGTTTTCGGGATCGACCCATGCTAGGCTCTTCTTTTTCCCCTGGGATACCACCCGTGGTAGCGGGATTGACCCATGCTAGGTGTTATTTTCACCCCTTAGATACCACCCGAGATATTGGGATCGACCCATGCTAGGTATTTTAACCCCTGGGATACCACCCAAGAATAGAGACTTCATTACCTCACTCCTTAGTCTTTGAAATAGTTCATTCGATGATCAAGTCATTATTGGAACTTTTGAATATAACATTATTGGAACTTTGGAACCATGTCCACAATTAGGTGACACATGAATAACAATAGATCAAGAACAAGGTATATATGATTAACAATAGATGATAACCTGAAATGAGATACCTTAGAACATTTCGAAAATGAGTAAGTACAATAACAAGGTGAATACTACATACTGCAGAAAGATACAGAAAGAGTAAACTTACATACCTTATCTTATCAATATGAACACACAATCCTATACGTGAATACAATAGTCTAGCTCCTTCCTTACGTCTTACTCTACAACACAAATACACAATGGAGTTCCCGTTAACAACTACTTGCCTTACAGGTGTACAAGATGACAACGAGCTATATGACTGCCATATAACGTCATTTCACCCCTTACAATACAATCCACTGAATTATCATACCAACAACACCATAACATTCCACATATTGACCAAGACATTATAGACCAATAGCATTTCATACCACTTTTACCCTTTACGCTTCCTCATTATCATTCTGTCACACTTACTCCATCGCCTCATAACAACATATGAACAACAATCCATAAGTAATATAATTCCACATGCCACCCTACGACCCCTTAAAGTCATTAAAAAGGTATCATAAGTTGATAATTACATCCAAAAAGGGTATAGGGGCCTTCGGGGATCAAAGAGAGACAAAACCATACAAAATGACTTTTTGGGGTGACCTGTGAAGCCACATGAGACCGAAGGTGGATGATATGAGTCCACAGGTGACCCTTGGCAGTGTCCAGGGGAAACCGCATTGGCATCTGCGCCCGCAAGTGCCTTCGTCTGCGGGGGCGGATGCCCAAAGCGGCCAAAAAGGGTCTCTTTTGGGTCCTTTTGTGTAACAAATGGTCCAAGGCCATAAGTAAGCTTTTGTTTACATATTTTTGGTCACTTGGATTCCAAAAAACATCCATGGTTTCACAACACACATGAACATCACGAAAACCACAATTTTCCTTCACTACACCACCAAGTCCATGCACAATTTTACAATAACAATTCCAAACATTATGTACAAGGATAAAACAAGTTAATGCTATAATCACATCTCACATTTAAATATTAAATTCATCAAGTTCACTTCCTTCAAGAACACAAGTACCTTTTCAAGTTTATAAGGTCAAAACCCTTTTTCGATTGCAAAAATAGACAGTTTTACACATAGTGAACTGTCCAACACTGTGTCAACATAACCAACATGATTTATGCACCAAATTAATCATATAATATAGTAAACCATGACAATAAACACTTACCAAAACTTTCAAGATGATGATCTTGGCCAAAGAGAATAGTTGCTTAGGGTATGTGTGAGAGAGCAATATTTTAGAAAAGTCTAGAATGGCATGTGTGTTGTGTTGAATAAAAATCTGATTTTTCTTGCTTTATATAGTACCTAATGGTCTTACTTATACTTAATCAATGCATTCTTTATTGGTCAAACACAAGAATGGATCATTTCCATTTTTGGGCCATGTCTTCTTATGATTTTGGGCCTCATTTGAGCCCAATGACACATGATTTATTTAAGCCCAACAAATTCATGCATAATTCACCAATTCTCTCATGTTTAAATGATTCCATAAATGTTAAGGTAGTCTCATGGGTTCGTAAAAGTATGGGGTGTTACAGGTTGCCTCCCAAGCAGCGCCTGATTTAACATCGCGACACAACTCGGCTAGGTTGGTTACTCAGACTTAACCAACTAGCCCATGGGTTGCCTCCCATTAAGTACCTGATTTAACGTCGCAGCACGACATGACTAGCTTTACTACTCAAACTTCATCAAGACTAAGCTCTTCACATGTCTTTATTTCTTCAGTGATTCCCACATAGTGCTTTACATGCTGACCATTGACCTTTAAAAGGACATCATTATCACCTTTTAGCTCAATTGCTCCATGCGGGAATACCCTAACAAAGTGAATGGTCCATACTATTTTGACCGTAGTTTTCCAGGAAAAAGGCAAAGCCTGGAGTTATAGATTAGCACCAAATCTCCTGGATGAAACTCTCGTCGTTCGATATCTCGGTCATGATACAATTTCATCTTTTCTTTATAAAGTGCTGAACTTTCATAAGCCCATAGACAAAATTTATCCATCTCATTCATCTGATCTAGCCTCAATTTAGTCGCGTCACTCCATTACAGATTCAACCTCTTCAATGCCCATAATACTTTATGTTCAAGTTTGACCGACAGATGGCACAATTTACCAAAAACTAACTTCTATGGTGAGGTACCAATAGGTATCTTGAATGTAGTTCGATAAGCCCATAAAACATCATTTAATATTTTCACCCAATTAGTTCTATTGGCGTTCACCATCTTTGCCAAAATAGACTTAATCTCACGATTTGACACTTCAACTTGCCCGCTCGTCTGAGGATAGTAGGGTATTGCAACCTTATGTTTGACACCATATTTTTCAAGTAAGGTCTTGAACAACCGATTGCAGAAGTGGGATCCTCCATCACTAATGATTACTCGTGGTTTACCAAATCATGAAAATATGTTCTTTTTCAAGAACGTCGTGACACTTCTTCCTTTATTATTGGGAAGTGCAATCGCCTCCACCTATTTAGAAACATAGTCAACAGCTACCAAAATGTATTTCATCCCATGTGAGCTCACAAAGGGGCCAGTAAAATCAATTCCCCATACATCAAACAATTCGTGCTCAAGGATAGCTGTCATAGAAAGTTCATGTCTGCGTGAGATATTCCCTTGTCTTTGACATTGGTCCCAGGTCCGAGAAGTCATGAGCATCTTTATAGATGGTAGGCCAATAATAACTGCATTGTAAGATCTTATGCGTAGTCTGCGTACCAACATGATGACCCCCAACTGGAGATTAATGACATGCTTCCAAGATACTCAACATTTTAGCCTCTAGGATACACCTTCGAATCTTACCATCTGCACATACTCTAAATAGGTAAGGGTCATCCCAGAAGAATTTTCTTACCTCATTCATGAATCTCCTCCATTGTTGGTATGACATATCCTCCGGGACTAGGCCACTTGCCAAAAAGTTGGCAAAATCTGCAAACCAATGGATTAAGTCTTGTGATGCTACCAGCACTTGCTCATCTAGAAAAGTATCATCAATGTCAATATCATCCCTAGGCCTCCTCCTCAAGGCGTGATAGATGGTCAGCGACCTGATTCTCGATTCCCTTTCAGTCCTTGACTTCAAAACAAATTCTTGCAGTAGGAGCACCCATCAAATCAATCTTGGCTTAGCATCCTTCTTTGACATAAGATACCGAAGTACTGCATGGTCTATATGCACAATTATCTTTGTTCCAATCACGTAAGAATGAAATTTCTCGAAAGTGAAGACCACTGCCAACAACTCTTGTTCAGTCACGGTGTAGTTCTTTTGAGCTGGATTAAGTGCTTTGCTAGCATAGTGAACTAGATGTAAAATCTTCTCTCATCTTTGGCCAAGAACAGCACCCAAGGCTACTCCACTAGCATCACACATAACTTCAAACGGCATCGTCCAGTCTGGTGTGATAATAATAGGGGCTGAAATTAGCTTCTTTTTAGACACTCGAAAGTTTTTAGGAATGCCTCATCAAACATGAACTTTACCTCTTTCTCCAGAAGTTTGCATAACGGATGTGCAAGCTTAGAGAAATCCTTGATGAATCTTCTATAAAAGCCAGCATGACCTAAAAAACTTCGAATCTCTTTCACAGAAACACGTGGGGGTAATTTTTCAACAACCTTAATCTTTTCTTTGTCTACTTTGATACCCTTCTTTGAAATTCGATGCCCCAACACAATGCCTTCTTTTACTATAAAGTGATATTTTTCCCAATTTAGTACCAAGTTATACTCCTCGCATCTTTGGAATACCTTAGCAAGGTGGGCCAAGAAATCATCAAAAGAGTCTCCAACAACCGAAAAATTATCCATAAATACCTCAATAGTGTCTTCCACCATGTCAGAAAAAATGGACATCATGCAACATTGAAAAGTTGTCGGTGCATTACATAATTGGAAAAATATCATCTTAAACGCAAACATCCCATATGGACAAGTGAAATTTGCCTTATCTTGGTGTTCGAGAGTGATAAAAATCTGATTATAACCCGAATAACTGTCGAGGAAACAATACCATCCTCTACCAGCAAGACGGTCTAACATCTAGTCCATGAAAGGCATAGGAAAATGGTCCTTCTCGATCAAAGAATTTAGCTTCCGATAATCCATGCAAACTCTCCATCTGATTACTGGCCTCATTGGGATCAATTTATTTTTATCATTTGGAACCACAGTGATTCCTCCCTTCTTTGGTACACACTGCACTGGTCTTACCCACTTGCTATCAGCAATGGGGTAAATTACTCCTGCATCTAACCACTTAATGATCTCTTTCTTCACAACTTCTTGCATAGGTGGGTTCAGACAACGTTGATTATCAATGCTTGGTATACACTCTAGAACAAGCTGGATCTTATGAGTAAAAATATCGGGTGGAATCCCTATAATATCAGTAATGGACCAACCAATGGCCCTTTTAAATTTTTGCAATACCAAAACCAGAGCTTCTACCTGCCATCCTGCAAACTCAGCAGAAATAATTACAGGCAAGGTGTTATTGGTTCCCAAAAATGCGTAGCGAAGGTTAGAAGGAAAAGCCTTAAGCTTTAAGACTGGAGGCTCCTCAACAGAAGGGAGAGCAGGTGGGGTCACCCTATTCTTCAAATCGAGATCAAGTTTCTTCGGAGCATAAGAGTAGGATCCCCTACCAGCAAGCGCTCGTACCATCTCATCGTAATCCTCAATGTTATCACTGTCTAAATTCATAACCACAGCTGCAAGAGCTTCTACCCCCAACCTTTCTTCAATTGGAATGACTATGGTACTCTCATCAAGCATATCAATTACAGAAATTACCCGCATATCTTTCGGTTGCTTCATGGAATGACAAACATTGAAAGTCACTTGTTCATCATTTAACCTAAATTTCATCTGCCCAGTTTCCATGTCAACCAAAGCTCGACCAGTGGCAAGGAATGGTATCCCCAGGATGATAGGAACATCAAATTCAACTTCACAATATAGAATTACAAAGTCAGATGGAAATATGAAAGATGCAACTTTCACTAAAACATCATACAGAATGCACATCGACTTTTTCACAGTTCTATCTACCATGAGAAGCCTCATAGAAGTTGGTTTTGGTGCTCCCAACCCCAGCTGCTTGAACACAGCTAGAGGCATTAAGTTAATGCTAGCACCCAAATCACAATGCCTTTGCAAAGTTGTAAGACCCGATAGTACAAGGGATTGTAAAAGCCCTTGGATCCTTCTTCTTTTCAACTAGGGAACGCGAAACAACTGCACTACAATGATGCAAGTTATCTATCGGCTCAAAACTGACAGTTCTCTTCTTCGTTACTAAGTCTTTCATGAACTTTGCGTAATTGGGCATCTTCTCCAAAGCCTCAACAATGGGGTTATTTACCGATAGCTCTTTCAACATCATAATAAACTTCTAGTACTTACCTTCCTCAACTTTCTTTTTCAACCTTTGAGAAAAGGGAGAAGGAGGTCGTGCGATCATTGTCAACATTTGTAGAACTTCCTTCTCCTTCAACTTTTTAGATTCCACTTCCTTATAAATACTGTTGTCCGTGGCTAAATTTTCTGGCTCCATCTCAACCTCTTCATCGACCACCACTGGCTCATCTTTCTTATCATTACTCGTGGGAATAAATGGGTTGGTTGTGCTCTTTTCACTTATTGTAGTGATGGCCAAACAATGACCATCATTTTTTGGATTTTGAATGGTGTTTCTTGGAAGAGTTCCTGGTTGACGTTGGTTCAATGCCACCGATATCTGCTCAAACTGTTGCTCCAACTATTTTATTGTAGTTGAGTGAGATTCAACTTTTTGACTTATTTCCGAAATATCCGCCCTAATTTTTTTTAAGCAATTTTCTTGGTTTTCTGATCCTTTAACCAATTTGGTAAGAAAGGTTTCCATTCGTAAATTTCCATAGTCAGTATCACGGTTCCCTGGTGGAACATAAGCACTACTCTTATACTTGTAATCATCTTTTTGTCTCTAGTCTCCATCACGATCTCGCTCTCTATCTCTATATCCTAACCTGTGTTAATTGTCTCCATAATAGTTCCGACCTTGATTTCCTTGCCTCGAGTTCCAAGGGTCTTGATTAGACCCTTGGCCCTTGGCTCAAAAACTCGCCACTTCTCGATCCAAGTATTTAGCTTCCTCATCAGATTCATAATCTTCATGCTTAGATGCTTTGCCCTGTGCACTTATGGCATGTACCTTCTTCGCATCTCTAGCCGTAATCTGTTTGGCTAGCAAACCAATTTCTGTTCTCAGTTGTGCAACCTCTTGAGCTACAATTCATCCAAAGACCGTTGTGCTGCTGATACTCCAATAGTGCATGTACCAGCCGGTGTCTCTGCCTCCTGAGTATGCCATCCTCGATTAGTCCTAGTAATACGATCCAAGATCTCTAAAGCTCGTTCCCACCTCAGACTAATAAATGCTCCTCCAGTGATAGTATCTACAACTGCCTTAGTATTTGTGTTCAAAGCCTGTAGGAGATTTCAAGTAGACTCCTACAACTCATCCTATGATTTGGCATATTCTGAAGCTTCTTCTTGAATCATAGCCATGTCTCATAAAGGTATTTAGATTGTAGTTGTCTGAAGTTATAAATCTCATCATTCAACTGTAGCATCTTGGACGGTGGAAAAAATCTTTCTAGAAATTGATTTCTCAGCTCTTGCCAAGTAGTAATGGAACCTCGTAGTAATTCGGCCAGCCACAAAGTCGCTTCTCCTGTTAAAGAGAACGGAAACAATCTTAATTGAATAGCCTCTTGGTCCACTCCAGACAAATTATAAGAAGTGCAAACCCCCATAAAGTTAATCTTTCTTCAGCATCAACCAGACGCTGTGCTGCTTCTTACGTAGCTCGATTATCTCTATCTGCTTGCCTAAGAGCTGCTTGTCTAGCTTGCTCTTCCTGTGTCAACCGAGTAATAGTCTGGTCAGTTATTTCATGACCAACTGGCTGAATTAGTTGGTTATGAATATCTCCTGTGGCTGCAGGATCTTTAACTCCATCGGTATTAATAGAAATCCTAGAACTGGTAATCCAAGATTACAAAATCAATAATGCGTCAAAATACTGGGAATATGTCCCAAAATAATGTACTGAATAACTCCTGAACATAGGACAATACAAGGGTATTTATAGATACAATTTGAATCCTATCCTAAACAAAATAGGAAAATAGAGTCGGCAACTTTCCACGGTATCGTGACTTGGTGTCGTAGAACCAAGTCATGCCATGTAATTCAGTTCCATGGAAATCAGGTAACATTGGACATCTTTGATGTTGAATCACGACACACATGACTCACGGCACGTGAGTCATGTCGTGAGTCACTTCTTTGGTGTAGAACCTAGTTCTTTCATCTTCAGATACTCCGTTTTCAAGCATGATTCCTTCTTCTAGATCATTTTGCTTCAAAAACCTATTCTCTTGCAATATAGAAAAGAAAATGCATCATACCCACCAAGCATACCCAAGTTATAACATATTTTCTTAGTTTCAAGCATCGAAAGTGTCATGTGATCATGGCACATCATTGGCACTGACCACGACTCGTAGAGCGGATCATCATGTGATGAAAATTTCTTATTTCCAACTAGTTTTCTGTGCTAAGTCTTAAACATGATCTTAGGGTCTTTTAGGGTGTTACAATATGTCCCCCTTGGGAACATTCATCCTTGAATAAAGATTAAATAGGCTGAAGAAGTAGGGAAAGAGCTATAATCCCAACAATGAGTTCTAAAGGCTGAATACTAACATGGTTTTTGACTGAAACATAGGATGGAGTGATTTCATGAAACATGCATACACACTAAAACATGAATACACCTAGGGATATGAAATTGAGAGAAATACTAAGGAGAAATCTATTAACTCAAGATGGAATTGAACTAGAAGGGAAAATGTGAGGGTACTTGGTCATCATATCTACTTCTGCTTCCCAAGTAGCTCCTTCAACTAGCTGATTCTTCCAAAAAAACCTTCACTAAAGGGACTTCTTTGTTCCTAAACTTACTAACCTGATGATAAAGAATCTCAACTGTGACCTCTTCATAAGAAAGACTATATTTCACACCCCCACTCTCTAAAGGCACAACTATGGCTGGATCACCAATGCATTTCTTCAACTGAGAGACATAGAAGACTGGATGCACTGATGCTAAATCTACAGGCAAATCTAACTCATAATTCACATTACCAAAGCACCTTAAAATCCTATAAGGACCAATATATCGGGGACTGAGTTTTCCTTTCTTGCCAAACCTCATCATCCCTTTCATGGGTGAAATCTTCAAGTAAACCCAATTATCAACTGCAAACTCATGCTCTCTTCTCATCATATTTATATAAGATTTTTGATGACTTTGAGCTATTTTCAACCTTTCTCTAATCAACTAAACTTTTTCCATAGCCTTATGAATGGAATCAGGCCCTATCAAGATAGATTCACCAACCTTAAACCAACCAATAAGGAATCTATACCTCCTACCATACAACACTTCAAATGAAGGCATCTGAATACTGGAGTGATAACTGTTATTATAGGCAAACACAATGAGAGGCAAGTGATCATCCCAACTACCTTTAAAGTCGATCATGCAATATCTCAACATATACTCTAAGGTTTGAATAGTCTACTCCACATGAACATCTATCTGTGGATGAAAAGTTATACTAAGATGAACCTGGATACCAAGACCCTTCTGAAAGAACTTCCAGAACTGTGAAGTAAACTGAGTACCCCTATCCAAAATTATAGTCAAGGGGACTCCATGGAACTTGACCAACACCTTAAGATAGAGTTTAGCATAAATATCAGTTGAGTCTGTAGTGTTAACTGGCAGGCAATATGATGACTTAGTAGGTGTTTGTCCATGAAAACTAAATTCTTTTGGAGTTGGAGTTGGATTTGAAGTTGGAGTTGGAGTATTGTTTGGCTACGAAAATAAATTGGAGTTTTTTTTTTACTTTTTGTGTGAGAAGTTGAAGTGAAAATAGTGAAAACAAGTTTAAGTTGTTTTTACTTTCCAAATACAATTCCAAATTCTATTTGGAATTCTTATGGCCAAACACTACAATTTTCACTAAAGTGAAATAATTTTTAGGAAAAAGTTGAAAAATTCTCATGGCCAAATAAAATCGTTTTGTCGGCTTGTACATGGTAACCTTGTAATGAAGTCCATATTCACCTCTCCCTACTTTCTAGTAGGAATACAGATATTCCGTGTCATACCACCTGGTCTCTAGTGTTTAACCTTAACTTGCTGGCAATTTGGACACTTATCCATAAATTTTGTGATATCTTTCTTCATGCCATTCCACTAATAGACTTCCGGTAGGTCATGGTACATCTTGATGGCTCCTGGGTGAATGGAATACCAATAGTTTTGAGCTTCTATCAACGTCCGTTGTCTTAAATCTTCAACATCTGGAACGCATAATCAACCCTAACAACAAAGAACATTATCTCCCCTAAGGATAAAACCTCAACTTTCTAACTTTGGACTGCTTCTTATAACTTCAGCAAAATAGGATCGCTATCTTGCTTCGACTTCACCTCTTCCACTAAAGACTACTCTAAACCATTCTTAGCCAGGACACTATATTCGGCTGAATCAACCAACCAAACTCCCAGTCTAGCAAATCTATGGATGTCACAAACTGACTCTTTCTTCTCATCCTCTACATGATCAACACTACCTATAGAAAGTCTGCTAAGATCATCAGCCACTATATTGGCTTTACAAGGATGGTACAAAATGCTCATATCATAATTTTTCAGTTACTCTAACCACCTCTTCTGACAGAGATTTAGATCTGTCTGACTGAATACATACTGAAGGCTCTTGTGATTGGTGAACATATCCATATGAACTCCATATAGATAGTACCTCCAAATCTTTAAGGAAAAAATAACTGTTGCCAACTTAAGATTATGAGTCGGGTAATTCTGCTCATGGGGTTTAAGCTGTCTAGAGGAATAAGCTATGACCTTACCATGCTGCATCAACACACAATCGAGGCCTACTACGAAGGCATCACAATAAACAAAAACCTTATGAACCCTCAGGTAGAGTCAAAACTGGAGCGAAAGTTAGTCGAGTCTTCAACTCCTTAAAACTCTTCTCACAAGCATTAGACCATTGAAATTTGACTTTATTCTGAGTGAATCTGTACATAGGAGAAGTTATAGATTAAAACCCTTCAACAACCCATTTGCATTAATTAGCTAAACCTAAGAAACTCCTAATGTCTAATGGAGAGATGGGTCTAGGCCAGTTCCTAACTATTTCAGTCTTTTCAGCATCAACTTGAATGTGCTAATAGAAAATGATATGACCAAGGAATGCTACTGATTTCAACCAGAATTCACACTTGCTGAACTTAGTGAATAACTGGCAATATTTATGAGTCTTCAAGACAATAGTCAAATGATCTAAATATTTATCCTCACTCCGAGAATAAACGAGGATCTCATCTATAAAGACAATGACGAATATGTTCAAGTACTGCTTGAACACCCAATTTATCAAGTTCATAAAAGATATAGTAGCATTCGTTAGTCCAAAAGACATAACACCAAATTCATAGTGACCATACCGAGTTCTGAAGGTTGTGTTCAGAATGTCACATTCTCTAACTCTAAGCTGATGCCAACCGAATTTGAGGTCTATCTTTAAAAGGCAATTGGCACCCTAAAGTTGGTCGAACAAGTCATCAATATTTGGAATGGGATACTATTTCTTGACTGTGACTTTGTTCAACTGATGGTAATCGATGCACATTCTGAGGGAATTATATTTCTTACGGACGAAGAGAACTAGAGCACCATGTGGAGAGATTTTGTATCTGATGAAAAATTTGTCTAAGAGGTCCTTTTACTGTTCGTTCAATTCCTAAAGATTAACTGGAGCCATTCTTTAAGGAGGAATTGATATAGGCTAGGTATCAAGAAGAAGGTCTATTTTAAAGTCTATCTCCCGCTCAAGAGGGACTCTAGGCATATCTTTAGGGAACACTTCTGGAAACTCAATCACAACTGAAACTGACTGAATAGTTAGGGTTTCAGGATTGGAGTCCTTGGCCCAAACTAGATGGTAAACGCAATCCTTAGAGATTATTTTTCTAGCCTTAAGGTATGAAAAAACCCGACCTACAGGCGCTGAAGTACTATTCTTCCATTCTAAGATTAGTTTATTCAAAAACTAAAATTTAAAAACTCTATTTCTATAGTCGACTGAGGCATAATAGGAATGTGACCAATCCATGCTAAGAATGACATCAAAATTAGTCATCTCTAATTCTACTAGATCAACTGTGGTGATTTTCTGGGAAAATGAGATTGGCAAATTCATGTATCACCATTTAGCTATAACTGAGTCAAATAGGAGTAGAGACTGAGAAGGTGTCACGACCCAAAACTACACTCGAATGGGTTCTTGGTACAATATAACAAAGCTAAATAACATAATTGATCTATAGCAAAAGACTTAACTAAACATATACATGGGATAAAACAACTTTACTAGTAAATCTAAATGTTTAAATAATATTAAAAGAATATAACTCTTTTCTTACAAAACCTTTACTACTAAGGCATGAAATAAACTAAGACAAGGCTTCATAATCTTTATTGAAATGCAAGAAGAAAAATTTAAGCTAACTAAAAACTGGAATTTGACTATGCATCTCTAAATGATGGGAGAGTTCACAAAATAACTAAAGAGTAGATGTTATCGAACGTCTAGCAGTGATTTTGAGTACGATAACCTAGATCTATATCACATGAAAAAACGTAGTGAAAGATGTAGTTAATACAATGGAATGTATTGGTACATAAGTTATACATATACATTCAATAAACATATATAGAAATAAGCTCAAACTGCATGTGATAACATAACAATAGGTTAAGGTCCTAAGTAGAGACTGAAACATAAATCATGAGGAGGTCTTTTAAAGCATCCTAAATAGTAAAAAATTAAAGAGAATCATAAGGCATAGAGTCTGCATAAAACTTCTTTTCTTGATGCATATATATATATATAGATATAGATATATATAGATAGATAGATAGAGAGATAGAGATAGAGAGAGAGAGAGATAATGAAATCGTAAAGGAATAACTTTAGCGGGAGTTTCTTCTAACTGACATGCACTATGTGAACTCATGATGCACCAACTTATAATCCCATTAGAGGGTTGAACTATACTTTCTAAGGTATATAACCTATCTATCTATGGATCCAATCTAAGCTCTTAGACTAACATAAACCTATGGTGGCACATAGTTTTGGGACAAGTGTTATCTAGAACGCAAGTATGCTCGGATTTTCCCAAAAAATATCTATATAGCTCATATCATATCATGCAACATATCTAGATGTCAAAACTTGTTCATAAATCACAGTGCTATGAGACAATGCTCAAACCTCTATTTTATAAACATATCCTAACTTCTATGCACATAACATAACACATGAGAAAACTTACTTGAAATCATGCATAACCTGTAAATACTCAAAGTAGCTTTCATAGCTTCATAAATAATCTTAACACATGCTTGGAGAATCATAATGATATAATAAATATGTTATTCATAGTAATTCATTTATATGCTTACGAAATCTTTCATAAAAACTCTAACTTTGCATAAAAAACCATAGCTTGAAGAGAATTGGGTGAAAACCCTAGCTTTAAGCATATATTTTTCATATAATTAAAATACTTAGGTCCAAGGATGAAAGGAATCCATCACTGAATCTTTCATACCAGAGAAAGACGAATACCTAACAAGGAGAACTTAAGAAATTTGCTTGATTTGGAACCTTAGCTTCCTTGACCTTATTTAGACTTGTTAGGTACTTGTTCTTGAGAGATTAGGGAATAATAGGCTTTAGAATGTCTTATATATAGTTTTTGGTGATCGACTATACCCTTAAGGAAACATATTTAAAAACTACTAAATCACGATGGATGAGTCTCAACATAACTTACCGTCCCTTAAAATAACTCATTGTCTGAGTCATTATAAGGGGACTATTTCTGGGCTTCTTGACGACAGGTGGTCATAATGGCACATTGTGACATACGATGAATTGTTGTCAAGGGTCATGTTCACTAGGCATAAATTTTAACTTTTAGGACTTCCATAGGATTTCTCAAAACAGGAGTAGATGATGATTCATCATGACTTATATTAGCTCGTCGTCTAGGGTCATTGCCACTAGAATGAAAAATTAAGTTTTGAGATTTTGGGTTGAGCTTCTCAGAATGAGTCTCATAATGGCTCTTCATGACTGAAAATGACTCATTATCAGTGGTCGTTGCCACTGGGATCAAAATAGTCCTTCAGGACATTTTGCTAAGCACTTAGGATGACTCACCCAATGAGTCATTGTGACTAACCACACTTATTGTCTGAGTTGTTCTGTGAAGATTTCTGCTGGTTTCAACTAGTTTTCTATGCTAAGTTTAAAACTACTACTGAGGCACATGAAACAAAGTGGAATTCTAAGGGGAAAACTATTACTTCAAGCTAGAACAATAAGCAAATGGAACCTACTTTACTATCATAAGTTGAACATAACTGATCATATCAAGGTTTAGAACTCAACTAGGGAGTACACAAGCATGAACAAGAACATGGAACTCAAGCTTAAAAAAATAATCATTGGAAGAAAAATAATAGCTTAAGCACATATTTCTAGAAAGACAAATATCGAGACTGAGGTAAGGAGGAAGTATGCTATTAAGAGCAAACCAATGGCATCAAGGGTCTAAATCAAAGAAAGGACACTCTCTCTACCCTTTTTAACACTAGGCTTTACTAAGGTTCCATTATCTCCCCATTTTAACTCTATGGTCAAAAATCCTAAGTCGGAGATCTAATCCCCTACAATCACCTTAGCTCCTCACACACTTCAGTACACTAAGTTTCTACTAGTCACATCTCACACTTATAACACAACTACATACAAGGAAAAACTAACAACGTACCGGTTGTGATATTTGAATGATAAAAGTCCTATATATATTTATGTCTTAGTTATTTCCCTTAGATTTTAGCACAAATACATCGAGTCTCTATTGTCCAAAAAATTCAAAAATATATCGATTTCAGAGTCTTTCCCATCTTCCTCTTCTGTGTCTAGTCCGTGTAAATCCTTAGAAAAATTACATATGTCTCCTACTCTTAGTAAAACTCTGTCATGTGAATATGACTACCGCTATGAAGTAGATGTGTTGCCACCTAAAAAAAAAAATATCTTCCACATATCTACATCTACTAAATCCCTACTCAGCCTTTGTGAAGAAGGCACACAATCCGTGGCTACAGATCTGTTCTTCGGTCCAACAAAATCCAAAGGGAGTTAAAGAATACGTTGCTGCATCAAAACTTGACCAGAACCCTATTCTTGAAACTCAAGAATAATAATTCATCACTCTACAGAAGTCGAAGGGATTTTTGTGACAGTGGAAAAACCAATGCCTCACCCATATCTATTTTGGTGCCTTCAGAGTTACATTGAAGTATCACGAAAGAAAAGACCGGCTCGTTGTGGCACATATTTCTCTCTTAGAGACCAGATGCAACGATTACCAACATGCAAACTTGGGTCAGTGGAAGATAAAACTAAATGTTTGGACAATTTCTGTTACTATATTTCCCAATTTTAATATGTCCCTCTCTGATCTGTATCTGACGGAGGCCTTAAAGATCCAGGTCCAAATTATTGGAGCTCCTCAAGGTAGAGATGCCATACTAGTTACTCTACACTACCAGATAGCTTGGAGAGTCAAGAACCATGCTATGGATCTATCTCTTCCGGGTGGCAAAAATGCGTTGTTCTTAAACATAGATGTCACTCATGGAACCACATAGTGCACCCAAATTCTGAGGTAAATATCAAGGGAAAAACTTGTCAAAATTCTTCCAGATTCATGGTACATTAATTACAAAAAGTTGAGAGACCATCCTCAACCTGTCTAGTCCACCAAACCCACTTCCACCAAAAAGAACGACAATGCAGTCGCTATAAGTTTTTAACTCTCTCATCTTAAGAAGCCCCAAAAAATGAATTTTTCCATCCATATGTACCAACCCACTAATGATCTTTCGAATGAGAAGAACCTGGATACCATATCTTGGTTTCTGACTAGCTTTATTAGTGATTATGATGGGATAAAACACTTCAATCATGAGGGTCTTTTCATGATGTGGAATAGATGTCCCTTTTCAGGACATTGCCCGTACAATACTAACTGTGACTGTAACTGATGCCATAGAATCATACCCTCACCTATAATGCTAATATTATGCCCTTCCAACTCCAGTCACACAAATGAATTCCCACCAAATAAAAACTTTGAAAAGGATAACTTGAGCCACACTTCAAAAATACAAGCAAAAAATGTTGTCCCACCAATGGGTGAAAAAATATCCCTAAGTGACATAGAAGTAACTCCCAACAGGCAATCTGAAAATGCCATGTGCCAAAATAGAATGCTTTCCAACAATGGCCAATCCCTCAAGAGTGTTGCTCACACACAGACTAAGTTGGTAAACAAGGTCAAACCAATGAACAAAAAAGCAAAACAAACATCCACTCAGCATGATGGACTTATTAGAATCCTGGAACGCCGACTCAAAACCTTACAATATGATATATGTCCCCCAGGTACCCCATTTTTGACCAACAATAAAAATAAATGGCTTCTTTCAAAGGACAGATCCAACACCAGAAATATGGTAGCTTCGAACCACAGAGAACCCAAAGCTCACTACCAAATCTAACTTTGTTCGCTATGTCACCCCAAACATGCTCACCACTAAAAATAGGCCATACACTTACCACTTTCTCATTGGAATAATGGATACCTATGTCTTCCACTCCAAAGTCTAAAATTGAATAGGAGTTTGACATCTCCAAACTTGTATGGGATAAAAAAGATGCTCTTACAGCTCAGAAGCAAGCTGAGTTAGCCTAAGAATAGGCCAAAAGAAAAAAGGAATCAGAAATGGATTCCCAGAAAGTTGATCCAGCTAACATGATGATCTCAAGTTGTATTGATCCAAATACTAATGTAACTCAAGATGATATCCTGAAGATTCCTGATCATGAATTAATGATGCAGATTAGGCCTCTCTGAAGTAATACCTTCTCGAAGATGATGATATATTACCAAATATGGTTTGCCAAATCAGACTGTTGACTTGATTCCTATTAATCAAGTTAATCCAGATCCTTATATCCTAGAAAATGATGAGCTTATAATGATATGGTCATCTTTCAATGGAGAATCTCATCTTAAGGATACTCTGAGAAATCCTAAGGACAATTCATCCAAGGGTAACACTATGGATGAATGTCCTACAACTAGCAATACCGGCTTGAAATAGGATGCCATATGCAACACTTCCCCCAAGCCAGATGGATATTCCTATCTCTCTAATCTCCAGGAAAAAAAAAAAGAGGTACATGCAGTATCGGCGGGCCAAATAAGCCACCGAATGATAAATCTATGTTTATCAAAAGCACCAGGTCCTCCAGGAGGAAGAGTTCAGGCAAAGACAAATTATTCATCTTCCATGAATTGGACACTTCGCAAGGACTTGTACTAGGTCCAGGAAATCCAAGAGGTATTCCCAACTCTTCGATGAAATGAAACCTCCTCAACATCTAAATGAGATAGAAATTCAACAAAGTCCTCATTCCAACATAGATAATGACCCCGAGCCTATCTTTTCTATAGAAGAACTATCTAAGGATGTACCATCTCTTATCATTGATGGACAACCACTGCCTCTCATTATTGATAACTACCTAGAGCAAGTACCATCCCCCATCAACAATAGTAATCTCTGTCGGATAGCTGAGCTAAGAAGCTTAATATACTGACAGAAGGGATCAACATGATCTTTGATCTAGAAACCCCAAATGTCTAACTGACAATCTATCCCAAATAAGCTGACACTATACTCATACCTAGCCAAAGCCACCCATTTTTAAAAACTCAATCTCAAATCTGAATTTTGACAGTTGGGAATACACCTTAAAGGGAGAACTAAAATGACCTTTTGCATACCTGACCACCACTACCAATAGAAGGTTATATCATTTGGGCTCAAGCCGTCCCTCTCCCTTTTCCAAAAGTCCATGATAAAGATATTCCATCCTATCCTCCACAACTCACTTGTCTACATTAATGATATACTATTACTCAACAACACTTTCAAGGAATATCGTGACTTACTTCACCAATTCCATGGCCTGGTGAAGAAGTACAACATTATACTCTCAACAAAGAAGTTGACTCTTGCAAAAGACAAAATCGACTTTCTTGGAATGCATTTTACTTATGGAGCATACAGTCTAGGACCTTACATCTGCCAAGAGCTTCTGAAATTACCTTATACTATTTTCTCGGTCAAACAGCTCCAGCAGTTCCTTAGGGTTATTGATTATGTCAGTGATTTCATCCCCGATGTCTCTATATACATATCTCTACTTTCAAATATGCTGAAAAAGAATGCTCCACATTGGGGGATGGAACAGGACGATGCAGTCCAAAAGATAAAAAGAATATCAAAGGATGTTAAAGCCCCCACATCCCCTCTGATAGGAAAATGATATTGTAGACAGACGCCTGTAACAACTAATTGAGTGCAGTTCATCTGGAAGAAAAAGATGGTCTGCGAAAGATATGCGGATACGTTAGTGGAAAATTTAAGGATGCTGAACAACACTATCACTCCATGTTTAAGGAGATCCTTGCTATAAGAAATGGAATCAAGAATTTCAACTTCTTCCTAATCCACACCGAATTCCAGATTGAGATGGATATGAGGGCCTTCCCAAAGATGGTCCAAATAAACCCGACGATCATTCTGAATTTGTAAGTTCTCTCATCGGCACAATGGTTCTCCCCCTACAAAATTCAAGTAAAACATCTTAAAGGGAAGGAAAAAATTATGGAAGATTTCCAATTGAGGCCGGGAGAATTCTCTAAAAAGCTCCCTTTGGAGAAGGACAAAGAAGAAATGGCATCTGCTATGAATCTTCTTTTGCCACATACCAAGCACGGCGTCGACTGGTAGATGGAAGAAGGATACGCGAGTTTGCCATCATCACCTCCAAACACTGCATGAAGAGATGATGCCAATTGACATGTGCAGGAAATTACTACTTACCACCAGCTCCATGGAATTACCTGCCTAGGTTTTTCACGAAACCCTCTCAAAAGGGTTTGCCTACAAGCTTCTTATCCAGCTTGGTAGACAACTACAAGGAGCTTACCCACCTGCTTGCAAGAAGCTTAGAAGCTACTCACCCACTCGTTTGGAAGTCACCTACAAGCTTCTCAGTCACCTGCTTGCACATGCTATCATATGCCAACAACATATTTTGTTTTACGTTTTGTTAGGCTTTGTCACATGTGTGTGGGGTCCAGTTTGAATAAAAGGTGATGTAAATTTCGTTTTTATTAGCATAGAAGTTTGTGCCCAGATACGGCTTTACTATTTTTAGAAGATAGGATAGGGCTTTACTATTTTTAGAATAGTGGGCCACGTGTGATAATGTATTTTATTTTTGTTTATTTGAATTAGGGCTTCCTTCTCCTATAAAAGAAAGCATAGGTCTTTAGTTGGAGGATCATCAAATTCTCCACCTAAAAACTCTCTTGTAAAGCTTTTGTCATTCAATAAAATGTTTGTTGGCCAAGTTCTCTCTCTTTCTATTCTCTTCAGAAGGGATGGGTACTTCGGTCCCTTAGGTTGGAGTAATAGAGTAAGGAAAGCACAAGGAAAGTGTTCTTGTTGTGATTTGAATATGGATTTCTAATTCCTTTCCATGAATATGAAATTAAATTTGCTTGGTCCAACACAATAGCTTTCTAATTTACTTTTTCCCTTATCACAAAACATGTAAATCTATTAGT
Source organism: Capsicum rhomboideum (assembly GCA_031232105.1). Classification (NCBI taxonomy): domain Eukaryota; kingdom Viridiplantae; phylum Streptophyta; class Magnoliopsida; order Solanales; family Solanaceae; genus Capsicum; species Capsicum rhomboideum. The sequence goes on along the minus strand of CP124708.1, from coordinate 51,982,623 downwards.
TGGGTAGAGAAAATCTATTAGTTGGGTAGAGAAACTTGTTCCCATAGGACTGTTGAGGGCTCTAAGGTTAGAGAGACCTGCTAAAGACTGTGTTTGTCAAAGGGAAAAGTTATACTACCAAAATACTAAAGGATTTACTTATTTTAAAGACTGGCAAAGTCAAGACATCCCATTGAGGGTTGAGAAGTCTTTTTTTTGTGGAAAAACATCATTTAGGGTTAGTGGATGCATAGCCCCTATCTTAAGAAAGTTATTGTGGTGTTGATGAAAGATTTGATTTCGTATGGCTGCCGCCTATATGGACGTGAATCACTTTTCATATTGGAAATTAGAAGTCTATTGCCAATCCAAGCTTGTGTGCCTGTATGGCTAGCTGTGCCCCACTCGCCCCCTCGTATTTGGTATCAGAGTCATCCCACTCTCTTTGGAGGGAGGTAGAAAGTGTTTGGATAAGACCTAGTTTAAATGTCATAAGTGCCAATTTTATTCTTTCAGTCTTTACTTTATTTTGTTTGAGTCTTTCATTTCCAAACAGTTCATAGTCCTTAATTTTTAATTCTCACTTTTAAAGTCTTGTACATATTTGTGTCTTCTTTTACTTTCCTTAGATTTTAGAACAAATACATCGAGTCTTTATTGTCCAAAAAACACAAAAATATGTCGATTTCATAATCTTTTCCATCTTCATCATCTACGCCTAGTTAGTGTAAATCCTTAGCAAAATTACATATATCTTCTACTCTCAGTAAAACTCTGTCATGTAATTATGATTAACTATATGAAGTAGATGTGTTGCCACCAGAAAATAAGATATCGTCCACATATCTACCTCTACTAAATCTTTACTCAGCCTTTGTGAAAAAGGCATACAATCCGTAGCTGAAGATTAGTTCTTTGGTCCAACAAAAGCCAAAGGACGTTAAGGAATATGTTGCTGCGTCAAAACCAACACCATATTCTTTCAACTCAGGAAGAACAGTTCATCACTCTGCAGATGCCAGAGGATTTTCAACGATAGTGGAAAAGCCAAGGCTTCACCCATATCCATTTTGGTGCCGTTAGAGTTGCACAGATGTATAACGAGAGAAAAGGCCAGTTAGTAGTAGCACGTCTTTCACTTCTAGATACAATATACAACAAGTACTAACATGAAAATATAGGTACATCGGAGATAACCCTGAATGTTAGTAAAATCTTTCATACTATATTTCCCAATTTTAATATGTCCCTCTCTGATCCTTATCTGATAGAGGAGTTGAAGATCCAGGTCCAAATTCTTGGAGATCCTAAAGCTAGAGATGCCATACAGGCTACTCTACACTACCATATAGCTTGGAGAGTCCAGAACCATGCTATGGATCTATCTCATCCAAGTGTCAAAAATACCTTGTTCTTTAACATAAATGCCACTCATGGAACTACACAGTCAACCCAAATCCCGAGGCAAATATCTATGGAAGAACTTGACAAAATTCTTCTAGATTCATGGGTTATAAATTATGAGAAGTTGAGAGACCATCCTCAACCTCTCCACTACACAAAACCCACTTTCTCAATCTATATATACTAGCCTTTAGATGACCTACCAGAGGTGGAGAATCTAGACAGTATAAAATGATTCCGTTCGAGCTTTATGAGCAAACATGATTGGATAAAGCAATTCAATCATGAAGGGCGCAGCGTGCAGTGGTACAAATTTCCTTTCACTAGATACTACCCATGGAAAATTGACTGTGACTGCAGTCAGGAGATTGACATAAGGAATGGAACGAGTTTTATCAGGCCAAAAAAAGGGAAAAGAAGAAAAGTGGAGGAAACTCCAAAAGGAAATTCTGGATAAGATATGACAAAGGAGACCTATCCATTGGTTCTCTTAGTCATTCGAGAAAGTATAAATCCCTTGTGTCACACACACCTCAAAATTGGCAAGCTCCACCCACTCTATCCAAAAGTAAAAGCATCCAAACCAGAAAAGAGCCTGAAACAGATCTGTTCATGATGTCCCCTACCGGATCTAGTCATTCAGATGACTTCCCACCAAACAGACCCTTTGAAAAGGATAACTTGTGCCACACTACAAAAATACCAGCGAAAATGTTATACTACCAACGGGTGAAAAGATGTTCCAAAGCGACACAGAAACAACTCACAGCTGGCAATCTGAAAATGCCATGTGCCAAAATAGGATGCTTTCCAACATTGGCCAATCCCTCAAGATTGTTTCTCACACACAGACTAAGTTGGTGAACAAGGTCGAAGCAATGAACAAGAAAGCGAAACAAACATCTACTCACTAAGATGGACTTATCTTCGACCAACAACAAAAATAAATTGCTTCTCTGAAAGAATAGATCCATCACCTGAAATACGATAGCTTCAAACCACAGGAAAACCAAAGCTCACAACCAAAGCCAACTTTATTCCCAATGGCACCATAGACATACTCGCCACCAAAGAAGGGCCATAGCTTTACCACTTTCCCTTCCAGTTCTTATGTACCTATTTCTTTCTCTCCAATTCCTCATGAAAAATAAGAGTTCAACATCGCTATGCTCACATGGGAAAGAAAAGATGCCATAGAAGCCAAGAAGAAGGCCGTTGCAACGCACAAACAGTCAAAAAGAAAGATAGAATTTGGTGAAAATGATATAGACCAAGGAACCATGATGATCTTAGGTCACGAAATCTCCTTCCCTGAAGAGGAATTGACAATTCGTGCACCCAAAGTACCATACAAAGAAAAGGAGTGGACCTCCTTATTACAAGATGATATTCTCAATAATAACTGGCTCTTTTTGGATCATGGTTTCCCAGATCCAATTGACAACTTGATTCTCTCCGATCAAGTTGTTCCAAATATTAGGAAGAAGAGTTCATCACTCTGTAGATGCTGAAGGATTTTCTGCGACAGTGGAAAAACCAAGGCTTCACCCATATCCATTTTGGTTGCATCAGAGTTGCATTGACATATCATGGAAGAAAAGGCCAGACCGTTATAGCGTGTCTTTCTCTCATAGATACAAGATACAATGAGTACCAACATGCAAACTTGGGTACGTCGGAGATCATACTAAATTTCGGGACAATTTTTGTTACTATTTTTCCAAATTTCAATGTCCCTCTTTGATTCATATCTGATGGAGGCGTTGAAGATCCAGGTCCAAATTCTTGGAGATCCTCACGATAGAGATGCCATACAAGCTACTCTGTACAACCAGATAGTTTGGAGAGTCAAGAACCATGCTATGGATCTATCTCTTCTAGGTGGCAAAAATGCTTTGTTCTTACCCATAGATGCCAATCATGGAACCACACATTGCACCCAGATCTCAAGAAAATATCCAGGGAAGAACATGTTAAAATTCTTCCAAATTCATGGGTCACAAATTACGAGAAGTTGAGAGACCTTCCTTAACCTTTCCAGTCCACCTAACCCACTTTCGCCAAAAGAACAACAACACAGTCGCTCTATTTTTTGACCACTCTTATCTCAAGAAGCCCCATAAAATGACCTTATCCATCCATATATACCAGCCTTCATATGAGCTTTTAGAGGTGCAGAATCCAAACACCATAAAATGGTTCCTTTTGAGCTTCATGATTGGATAAAGCAATTTAACCATGAAGAGCGCAGCGGGCAGTGGTACAAATGTCCTTTCACGGGACACTACCTATGGAAAATTGACTGTGACTGCAAAGGGTGTCAGGAGGATGACCATGAGGAATGGAATAAGTACTATCAGGCCAAAGAAAAAAAATGAAAAGAAGAAAAGTGAAGGAAACTCTGAAAGGGAATTCAAGAAGAGATATGACAAAGGAGACCCATCTATTGGTTCTCTTAGTCGTTCGGGAAAGTATAAATTCAATGTGTCATACAAACATCAAAATTGGCCAGCTCCACCCACTTCATCCAAAAGTAAAAAAATCCAAACCAGAAAAAATCCTAAAACAGATATGTTCATGATGTCCCCTACAAGCTCCAGTTATTTAGATGACTTCCCACCAAACAAACCCTTTAAAAAGGATAACTTGAGCCCCGCTTCAAAAATACCAACAAAAAATGTTATCCTACTAATGTGTGAAAAGATGTCCATAAGCGACATAGAAGCAACTCTCAATTGGCAATCCGAAAATTCCATGTGCCAAAATAGGATGCTATCTAGCGTCGACCAATACCTCAAGAGTGTTGCTCACACACAAACTAAGTTGGTGAACAAGATCGAAGCAATGAACAAGAAATCAAAACTAATATCTAATCAACATGATGGACTTATTCGAGCATTAGAACTCGGGTTCAAAACATTGCAGTATGATATATGTCCACTAGGCACCTCACTATCACACTTCTTCGACCAACAACAAAAAGAAATGGCTTCTCTGAAAGAAAAAATCCAACCCCTAAAATACGGTAGCTTCGAACCACAGGGAAATCAAAGCTCAATACAAAATCCAAATTTATTCCCCATGTCACTACAACTATACTTGCCACCAAAAATGGGCTGCCACAGCTTTACCACTTTCCCTTCCAGTCTCATGTGCCTAGGTCTTCTCTTCAATGCCTCAAGAAGAACAAGAGTTTGACATTGCTAAGTTCACTTGGGAAAGTAAAGGTGCCATAGCATCCAATAAGATGGCTGATGTAGCCAATAAACCACCCTAAAGAAAGATGGAATTTGGCGAGAAGGGTACAAATAAAGAAAGCACGATGATCTTAGGTCATGACATCACCTTCCCTGATGATGAAGTGACAATTCATGCACCTGAAGTGCCATATGAAGATAAGGATTGGACCGTCTTAATACAAGATAGTCTTTTCAATGATGAATGGCTTTCTTCGGATCATGGTTTCCCAGATGCAATTGACAACTTTATTTTTTTCGATCAAGTTGTTGCAAATATCTATGGCCTAGAAATTAATGATATCCCAGGTTTTGTTCCTTAAGATCTAGATGATCATGATCCCATAATGGAGTATTTACAATCCAAAAACGATGTACAAGAAGTTGATCCCCCTCATACTCAAGAGGAATAACAAAGTGAATACTTATTCAATAGGCATCCTACTGACAAATATTCCAAAACAGGTGATAACTTTCCAGTCGATGGATTCATCAAAGACAACAAAGAGTCCTCAAGTTATTCTTGAGAATATGTTGAGAAAACTCCTGAATCCTTAATCGAATCCCCTGCAGAGGACTATCTACCCATGTTCATGAACAAATCCAAAGAACTAGAAGTCTCTGAAGTTGTCGACAATCAAGGCGGGATGACAGATAATCCGATCCCAAAAAAGAGGTCGGAACCCACAACAATAGCAAAGAAAACTGTTGGAACTGGATTACACACCTTCACCCTCAACGACATCAAAGTTTCAGCCTGGCCCCAAAGGATCCAAGATTTCTATTCTTGCATGGCAACGAAGAATCTTATTGAACGAGAAAAGTACATGATCCTATCAGAATTCACTTTGAGGTTCTCCAATAAAGACTTTCCAGTCGATGGATACAATAAAGACAGCGAAGACTCCTTAGGTAATTCTTGAGAAAATGTCGAGAAATCTCTTGAATCCTCAATAAAATCCCCTGAAAAGGACTATCCACCAATGTTCATGAATAAATCTACAGAACCAAAAGTCTCAAAAGTTGTCGATGATCAAGCCGGTATGACGGATGATCCGACCTCATAGAAGAGGCCAAAACCCACAACAACACCAAAGAAAACTATTGGAATTAGATTTCACACCTTTACCCTCGATGACATTAACGTTTCTGCCGGGCCCTAAAGGATCAAAGATTTTTATACTTGGATGGCAATGAAGAATATGGCTGAATGAGAAAAATACATGATCCTATCATAATTCACTTCGAGGTTCTTTCAAATTCTCAGAGATTGGTGGAACACACTTAGGATTGCCGATAAGAACACCTATCTTATATCTCAAGACTTTGCCTTCAATATCAGAATCTTACAAGAGGTGTTCTACGGATATACATGCCAAATACAGAAGAAGCTGATAAGGAGACTCTTCGAGATGAATTTCGTATCATTCTATATAGACATTATTGATATCCACTTCTAGAAGATGGAAAAGATCTACTTCGAGCTGGGCTGAGATCTTAGCCTGAAGCACTCCTTCGTATCATCACTACCAAAGATCTTAGCAGGCCACACAATGACAATTATGGAGGACAAGTTCAAATCCTTCACTGTCCCATAGGTAGAATACATCAGGCAAGCCATTTTTCAAGCCCCAGACAGTATATACCTAAAGAGATCTATGTAGAAGTAGATCATACAGAACAATCCAGCTCTCGATAGAGCATGTACCAGAAATGATCTTGTACTCAAATTCAACTGCCCTTGTTCGAGCTGCCAGGCAAGATCCAAGAGATAACTGCAATTCAGGAGGTTCAAACTCCCCATACTTTTGGATAACAGGTCCAGGACCACAAGGCGGACCAGGTACTTCAGGCAAAGAAATTCGTCCATTTATAAGAAGAACAACGAATGCTTCATCTGTAAGAAGCCTGGACTTTTTGTGAGAAACTATCCTCAGACTAAGAAGTCAAAGGACTCAATCTAGTTAGTAGAGATAGCAGACCACATGGGCATGTATCTCAGTAAAGACACCGACCTTGAATCGATCTTCTCATTGAATAAGGGACCAATGGAGGACACTCTCTTCTCCTTGGATGTCTATAAAGAATCAGATGATATCTATACAGATAATCTCTACCTAAAATCAATCATAGGAAAAGATGATATCCGCTAAATCCCATAAAATCCAGCTAGTCAAATTCTCATGCTCAACACATCAGGGATACTCTCTTCCGAAATAGCAGACTACCCTCTGGAGCTGTTCACGTTGTGCGTGGACCCTTTTGATCTATCCATCCTTACAGAAAGGAGAACATTTTATGAGCTATAATCTTCAAAAAGTATGCAGGATCCATGTTGAAGGCGTTGGAGTACATCGATAATATCCTTTCTTCCATGTGTTCATAGCACTAGATTCTTTCCATAAGAGCTCCTATGGTTATTTCGGTACCTGTGCCACCTATATCATATCCTCATGGAGTTCAAGTGCAATGCATTCAGGCACTTAGATCGAATCCAATCTCATAAGATTCATGTTGTGGTTCAAGCCATAATAATATTGGGTTTGATGCTTCAAAGATTCCTATGATGCAAAGGTATTCATTCTACATCATCTAGAGGGAATCTCAAATTACGAGGTCAAAGATTAGTCGAAAATTTCACTCTACTAGAAATTTCCCATATCAATCCGATCCTTAGAAGATGACAACTATGAAGCCCAATGATTTATCTTCCAGCAAAATAGATGCATTCCAAATGAGATATGACCAAAAGAATGGGGAAAATGGAAATACACCGAAAATCATCATCACTAGGACAAGGTCTGACAGAAAACAAAGGAATATTAACCTCTATATGAGATTACGAGGGATGAAGTTACCACAACCATTAAAAGCATAAGGTTGAAAGTTCCACCACAGGATTGGGAATGCAACATAAAAAATTCATCCAACAGGAAAGGTTACTTCACCAGAATGCTGGAAAGAATCTTGGAGGAAAAAGAACGCCTCAAAAAGAAGCACATCGTTGACTGAAGGATGGAGAAAGGATACACAAGCTCACCATTATCACCTTTAAACACTGCTTAAAGAGATGATTCCATATGAAATGTGCAGGAAATTACCACTTACCACTAGCTCCATGGAAAGTACCTGCCAAGGTTTACCACAAAACCTTTTTAAAAGGGTTTGCCAATAAGCTGCTTATTCAGTTGCTTGGTAGACACCTATGAGGAGCTTACCCACCTACTTGTAAGAATCTTACAAACTTCTCACACACCTAATTAGAATTTACCTATAAGCTACTCAGTCACCTAGTTGCACATGTTTTCATATGCCAACAACAAATTTTGTTTTTTGTTTTGTTAGGCTCGGTCACATATTTGTGGGGCTCGCTTTGAATAAAGGGTGATGTAAATTTCATTTTATTAGCATAAAAGTGTGCGCCTTGCATAGAAGTATGAGCCTAGATAGGGATTTACTATTTTTAGAAGATATGATATGGCTTAACTATTCTAAAAATAGTGGGCCACGTGTGAAAATATATTTTATTTTTGGTCTTCCTTCTATTATAAAAGGAAGCATAGGTCTTTAGTTGGATGACATAAAATTATCCACCTAAAAACTCTCTTGTAAAGCTTATCTTTCAATAAAATGTTTGTTGGCTAAGTTCTCTCTCTTGCTCTTCTCTTCCAAAGAGATGGGTTCTTCGATCCCTTTGGCCGGAGTTGTGAGGTAAGGAAAGCATAACACAAGTGTTCTTGTTATGATTTCAATATGGATTTCTATGTACTTTCCATGATTATGAAATGAAATTGACTTGGTACAACACAATAGCTTTTCGATTTGCTTCTTACTTTATCACAAAATATGTAAATCCGTTAGTTTGGAAAAGAAACTTGTTCCCACAGGACTGTTGAGGGTGCTAAGTCCAGGAAGAGCCGCTAAAGGTTGTTATGATGAAGGTAAAAGTTATACTACCCAAAGACTAAAAGATTTACTTTTTTTAAGACTGGCAAAGTCAAGCCATCCCGTTGAGGGTTAAGAAGTCTTTGTTCAATGGCAAACCATCCTTTAGGGTTAGTGGATCCATAGTCCTTGTTGTAAAAAAGCTATTGTAGTGTTGATGAAAGTTTTGATTTTGTATGGTTGCCACCTATATAGACGTGAATCGCCATTTATGTTGGAAAGTTAGAAGTCTGTTGTTAATCCAAGCTCATGTGCTTGTCTGTGTGCCTTGTCGTGCGCCCTCGCCCCTTTTATTGGTATAAGAGCCATCCCACTCTCTTCGGAGGGAGAAAGCAAGTGTTTGCATAAGATCTAGTTTCAACATCATAAACGCCAACTTTACTCTTCCAATCTTTACTTTATTTTGTTTGTCTTTCATTTCCAAACAGTTTATAGTCCATAGTTTTTAATTCCCACTTTCAGAGTCTGGTACATATTTGTATCTTTATTTACTTCCCTTAGATTTTAGAACAAATACGTCCAGTCTTTATTGTCCAAAAAACACAAAAGTATGTCGATTTCAAATTCTTAGAGCTTCTAAAGATAGAGAAGCCATATGGGCTACTCTATACTACCAGATAGGTTGGAGAGTCCAGAACCATGATATGGATCCATCTCTTCTAGGTGGAAAAAATGCATTGTTCTTATACATAGATGCCACTCATGGAACCACCCAGATCCCGAGGAAAATGTCTAGGGAAGAACTTGTCAAAATTCTTCCTGATTCATGGGTCACAAATTGCTAGAAGTTGAGAGACCATCCTCAACCTCTCCAGTCCACCAAACCTACTTTCATTAAAAAGAACGACACCACAGTTGCTATCAGTTTTGACCACTCCTATCTCAAGAAGCCTCATAAAATAGGCTTCTCTATCCCTATGTACCAACCCACTGATGATATTTCAGATGAGACAAACCTGGATACCATCTTTTCATTTCTCACTAGCTTCAGGAGTGATCATGTTAGATAAAACACTTCAATCATGACGGTCTCAACACGATGTTGCATAAATGTCCTTTTTAGGGACACTGCCCATGGAATACTAACTGTGACTGTAGCAGATACCGTGGAATCATACCCTCACCTAAAATGCTAATGTTGTCCCCTTCCAACTCCATTCACACAAATGAATTCCCACCAAACCAAAACATTGAAAAGGATAACTTAAGCCACGCTCTAAAATACCAGAAAAAAATGTTATCCCACTAATGGGTGAAAAGATTTCCCTAAGAGACACAAAAGCAACTCCTAACTGGCAATCTGAAAAATGCCATGTGCCAAAATAGGATGCGATCCAACATTGGCCAATCCCTTAAGAGTGTTGCTCACACACAGACTAAGTTTGTGAACAAGGTCAAAGCAATGAACAAAAAAGCAAAACAAACATCCGTTTAGCATGCTAGACTTATTAGAATCCTGGAACACTAATTCAAAACCTTACAATATGATATATTTGCCCAGGTACCTCAATATCCCACTTCTTCGACTAACAACAAAAAAAATGGCTTATCTTAAAATACATATGCAACACCTAAAATATGGTAGCTTCGAACTACAGAGAACCCAAAGCTCACTACAAAAGCCAACTTTGTTCCCTATGTCACCACAAACACGCTAACCACCAAAACAGGCCATACCTTTACTACTTTCCCCTTCAAATTAACTGATACCTATGGCTTCCACTCCAAAGTCTAAATCAACCATGAGTTTGACATCACCAAACTCGTATGTGAGAAGAAAGATGCTCGTACAGATCATAAACAAGCTGAGTTAGCCCAAAAAAGGCGAAAAGAAAAAAGAAATTCGGCATGGATAACCAGGCTGTTGATCCAGCTAACATGATGATCTCAAACTGTATTGCTCCAAATACTGATACAACTCCAGATGATGTCCAAAAGATCCCTGATCATGATTTTTAAGATGAAGATTGGGCCTCTTTGAAACAATGCCTTCTCAAAAATTATAAGATATTACCAGATCAAGGTTCGCCAAATTAGACTGCCAACTTGATTCCCATTGATCAAGTTGATCCGGATCTTTATGTCCTAGAAAATGATGAGATTATAGCAAAATGGTCATATTCCAATGTAGAATCTCATCTTAAGGTTACTCCGAGAAAGCCTAAGGACAATTCATCCGAGGATAAAACTACAGATGCATGTCATAAAACTTGCAATATAAGCTTGAAACAGGATGCCATATGTAATAAGTCCCCTAAGACAGATGGAACTTCCCTGTTCTCTAATCACCAGGCAAGACACAAGAGGTACATGCAGTACTGGCGGGCCAAAAAATGTAAGCCACCGATTGATGAATCCACGGTGATCAAAAGCGTCAGGTCCTCCAGGAGGAGGAGTTCAGGCAAAGACAAATACTTCTTCTGCCACGAGACAGGACACTTCGCAAGGACTTGTCCTAGGTCCAGGAAAGCTAAGAGGTATGTTCAACTCTTCGATGAAATGAAACCTCCTTAAAACCTAGACGAGATGGAAATTTAACAAAGTCCTCATTCCAATATAGATAATGACCCCGAGCCTATCTTCCCTATGAAAGAAGGGGTATTCAAAGATGTACCATCTCTTATCATTGATGGCAAACCACAACCTCTTATCATTGATAACCACCCAAAGAAAGTACCATTCCCCATCAATAATGGTAATATCTATCAGATAGCTGAGCTGACAAAGGAGCTTATCATGATGACAGAAGGGATCAACATGATCTCTGATATAGAAACCCTCATATACAACTGATGATCTATCCATCCAAGTGGGATAAGCAAATTCAGGTCATCACCTTTATAGATACAGGTGCAGCTGCCTCAATGCTAGCCAGGTATTATCCCTAGAGACCAATGGGTTCCTCACTTTAGGAACTTTGGCACCGCATCAAAGGGAACCCTCACAACATGGGTCATTACGAAGCTACCACTCATGATTGAATTCTTCCCCAGCGTGCAGTACAGGATGAAGCTACTTGGATCTAATATTCCAGAAAAGGACCTTATCATTGGGTTTGATATATACTGATAACTCAGGAACCAATTTCTCATACTGACTGAAGGAATAAATTTTATTGGCAGATTCAAGGCATATTCCGTCATCCCAAGATTGTTCTAGATTGTAGAAGGGGACCCCATAAAGGATCGAACATTAGTTGATAGAGGAATCTTAGGCAGAATCTCATAAAGAGTTCATGAAGAAGAACACACATCCTTTATGGCTCAACCAAGAATTATTCATCAAGCTCCCTTTCAAGAAAAATGAGAACATCAATCCCACAAAGGCAAGTCATTTGGGTATTAACCCTGAACAACTTCAGCTTGCAAAGAAGGAGTGCTCAAAACTTTTGGAATATGGCCTTATCAAGCCATTTGATTCACAGTGTGCTTGTGAGGCATTATATATCAAAAAGCGAGCCGAACAAATAAGAGGAAAAATTTGACTGGTCATAAATTACCAATCTCTAAACCACTTCCTTCTTTATGGCAAATTCCCTATCTCAAATATGCTGACCCTTTTCTCACACCTAGACAAAGCCACCCATTTTTAAAAATTCAATCTCAAATCTGGATTTTGGTAGTTGGGCATATGACTAGAAGAGAGAGCCAAAATGGCCTTTTGCATACCTGACCACCACTACCAATGAAAGGTTATGCCATTTTGGCTCAAGCCTTCCCCCTCCCTTTTCCAAAAGGCCATGATAAAGATATTCCATCCTATCCTCTACACCTCACTGGTCTATATTGATGATATGCTATTATTCAACAACACTCTGAAGGAACACCTTGACCTACTTCACCAATTCCATGGCCTGGTGAAGAAATACGACATTATGCTCTCAGTAGAGATGATGACTCTTGCAAAAGACAAAATTGACTTTTTAGGAATGCATTTTTCTCATAGAGCATACAGTCTAGGACCTCACATCTGGCAAAAGCTTCTTAAATTTTTTGATACTAATTTCTTAGTCAAACAACTCCATTAGTTCCTTGGGGTGGTTAATTATGTTAGAGATTTCATTCATGATGTCTCTACATACATATCCCCACTTTCAAAAATGCTTAAAAAGGATGCTCCACCTTGGGGAAAGGAACAGGATGATGTTGTCCAAAAGATAAAAGAAATATCAAAACCCTCCACATCCCCTCGGATGGGAAAAGGATATTGCAGACAAATGCCAGTAACAACTATTGGACTGTAGTGCTTCTAGAAGAAATAGATAGCCGATGAAAGATATACAAATATGCTAATAGAAAATTTAAGGATACTGAACAACACTATCACTCCACATTTAAGGAGACCATTATTGTAAAAATGGAATCAAGAAGTTCAACTTATTCAGAATCCACACTGAATTCCAGATCGAGATGGATATGAGGGCCTTCCCAAAGATGGTTCAAGTAAACCAAAAGATCATTTTGAATCCATAAATTCTTCGATGGGCACAATGGTTCTCTCCCTACAAATTTCAAGTCAAATATCTCAAAGAGAGGGAAAACATTATGGCATATTTCGTATAGAGTCCAGGAGAATTCTCTAAAAAACTCTCTTAGGAGAAGGACAAAGAATAAATTACACCAACCATGAATCTTCTCTTACCGCATACCAAGCTCGACATTGACTGATGGATTGAAGAAGGATACGCGAGCTCGCCATTATTACCTTCAAACACTGTATGAAGAGATCACATTAAATGACATGTGTAGGAAATTACTACTTTCCACCATCTCAATGAAATTACCTGCCGAGGTTTACCACAAAACCCTCTCAGAAGGGTTTGCCTATATGCAGAATATCCAGCTGCTTGGTAGACCCCTATAAGGAGCTTACCACCTGCTTGCAAAAAGATTATAATATACTCACCCACTTTCTTGGAAGTCACCTATAAGTTTCTTAGTCACCTGCTTGCACATGCTGTCACATGCCAACAACATATTTTGTTTTTTATTTTGTTAGGCTTCGTCACATATTTATGGGGCTCAATTTGATTAAAGGGTGATCCAAATTTCTATTTGTTTGTATCAGGGCTTCCTTCTCCTATAAAAGGAAGCATAGGACTTTAGTTGGAGGATCATCAAATTCTCCACCTAAAAACTCTCTTGTAAAGCTTTTGTCATTCAACAAATGTTTATTGGCTAAGTTCTCTCTTGCTCTTCTCTTTTGAAGGGATGGGTACTTCCGTCCCTTAGATCGGAGTAGTGGGGTAAGGAAAACACATGGCAAGTGTTCTTGTTGTGATTTCAATATGGATTTCTAAGTCCTTTCCATGATTATGAAATGAAATTGGCTTGGTCCAACACAATAGCTTTCCAATTTGCTTCTTACTTTATGAAAAAACATCTAAATTTATTAGATAGGAAGAGAAACTTATTCCCATAGGACTCTTGAGGGCGCTAAGGCTAGGTAGAGCCTCTAAAGCCTGTGTATGTCAAAGGGAAAAGTTATACTACAAAAAGACTAAGAGATTTACTTGTTTTAAAGACTGGTAATGTCAAGCCATCCTGTTGAGGGTTGAGAAGTCTTTGTTCGATGGCAAACCATCCTTTAGGGTTATTGGATGCATAGCCTCAGTCGTACGAAAGCAATTGTGGTGTTAATTCAAGCTTTGATTTTATATGGTTGCCACCTATATAGATGTGAATCGCCTTTCATAATGGAAAGTTAGAAGTTTGTTGTTAATCCAAGCTTGTGTGCTTGCCTGTGTGTCTTATTGTGCCCAATTTTCCCCCTTGTATTGGTATCAGAGCCATCCCACTCTCTTCAGAGGGATAAAGCAAGTGTTTGCATAAAATCTAGTTTCATTGTCATAAATTCTCTCAAATCAAGTTGTTCCAAATATCTATGGCCTGGAAATTAATGATATCCTAGACTTTGCTCCTCAAGATCTAGATGAGCATAATCCAACAAAGGAGTATGTACGATGCAATAAAGATATCCAAGAGGTTGATCCCCCTCATACTCAGGATGAACAACAAAGTGAATACTCATTCAATAGTTATCCTACAGATAAATATTTCAAAACTGGTGATAACTTTCCAGTCGATGGATACATCAAAGACAATAAAGACTCCTCAGGTAATTATGAAGAATATGTCGAGGAAACTCTTGAATCCTCAATCAAATTCCCTGAAAAGGACTATCTACCCATGTTTATGAACAAATTCAAAGAACCAAAAGTCTTTGTAATTGTCTACGATCAAAATGGGATGATAGATGATCCAATCTGAGAGAGGAGGCCGGAACTAATAAAAACAACAAAGAAAAATATTGGAACTAGATTCCACACCTTCACCCTCAATGACATCAAAGTTTCAGCCTGGCTCTAAAGGATCCAAGATTTCTATACTTGGATGGCAACAAAGAATCTGGCTGAATGAGAAAAATACATAATCCCATCATAATTCACTTCGAGGTTCTCCAGAATTGTCAGAGATTTATGGAACACATTAGGATTGATGATAAAAACACCTATCTCACATCCTAAGACTTTGCCTTCAATATCAGAATCCTACAAGAGGTCTTCTGCGGAGATATAGGCCAAAGGAAGGAGAAGCTGAGAAGGCAACTCTTTGAGATGAAGTGCATATCATTCGATAGAGATGTCATTGATATCCACTTCCAAAAGATGGTGAAGATCTACTTCGATCTGGGTGGAGATCCTAGTGTCCACGAATTTCTTGCCTTCTTCACAAAGGCTGAGTACGGGTTTAAAAGAGGTAGATATGTGGAAAATATTTTGTTTTCTAGTGGAAATACATCTAATTCATAGAGGTCATCATATTTACATGACAGAGTTTTACTGAGAGTAGGAGATATATGTGCTAACGATTTACACAAACTAGGCACAGACAATGAAGATGGCAAAGACTCTGAAATTGACATATTTTGTGTTTTTTGGAATATAAAGACTCGATTTATTTGTTCTAAAATATAAGAAAAGTAAACGAAGACACAATTATGTACATGAATCTGAAAGTGAGAATTAAAAACTATGGAATATGAACTATTTGGAAATGGAAGACTCAAACAAAATAAAGTAAAGATTGAAAGAGTAAAGTTGCAATTTATGACGTTGAAACTAGATCTTATGCAAACACTTACTTTATCTGTTCGAAGAGAGTGAGATGGCTTTGATAGAAATACGAGGGGGCGAGAGGGGTACGACAAGGCACACAGGTAAGCACACAAGCTTGGATTAACAACAGGCTTCTAACTTTCCAACATAAAAGGTGATTCACGTCCATATAAGCGGTCGCCATAAAAAATCAAAGCTTTCATCAACACCATAATAACTTTCTTACAATTTGTACTGCACATCCACAAACCCTAAAGGATGGTTTTCCACCGAACAAAGACTTCTCAACACTCAACGGGATGGCTTGAATTTGCCAGTCTTTAAAATAAGTAAATGTTTTAGTCTTTTGGTATTATAACTTTTCCCTTCGACATACACAGGCTTTAACGGCTCTTACTAGCCTTATAGCCCTCAACAATCCTATTGGAACAAGTTTCTCTACCTAACTAATGAATTTATGTGTTTTGTGATAAAGTAAGATACAAATCGGAAAGCTATTATGTTGGACCAAGCCAATTTGGTATCATAATAATGGAAGACTTAGAAATCCATATTGAAATCACAACAAGAACACTTACCTTGTGCTTTACTTACCCCACTACTCCGACCAAAGGGACCGAAGTACCCATCCCTTCGGAAGAGAAGAACAAGACAGAGAACTTAGCCAACAAACATTTTATTGAAAGAAAAAAGCTTTACAAGAGAGTTTTTAGGTAGAGAATTTGATGTCCTCCATCTAAAGACATATGCTCCCTTATATAGGAGAAGGAAGTAACTCCCCGTATTCTATAGACACTACTCTTACTTATATGGAAAATGGTACAGACTTATGGCAATAGGTGATGGAATAACTAGTTCTTGGATTCAAGTACAACACCTAGTACATTTTTGAAACTTGTGCGACTAACCTAACATGGATAAAAGTATTTAAACTTGAGATAGTAAGGACATACTTAAGTGTAAAGTTAAAGTTAAGTGGTGGATTAAGGTAGGAGGATTAAGACGTTGGAAAAAGGGGAGAACATAAACGAGGTGCTTCCGTAACTTAATTAGGATAGTAGGTGTATCATCTACTTAAGCTATTGGGCTGTATTTGGACATCTATTAATGGACTCAATTGAGTCCCAAACTAAGTACATAAAAATGGAAAGATGACCAGCCCAACACTTACTATTAATTCAGGCCCAACAAGACATGATCTAAGTAGAAAAAAGGTGAGAAAATGGACTGTTTTGGACAGCTTATATAGCCAAGTAGGTGCATCACCTACTTGGACTATTTTTGACCAAGAATTGGCTAAGTATAGCCTTATAAAGTCGGTTCTAAGAGGGAGTATATAAATCTGAAATGCAGCTTATTTTCTTCACAATTCACTTGCCAAATTCCAGCGTTTAAATTAAATTACTCTCTTCTCTCTCAAACCCTAACCAACCACCCCTTTGGACAAATCTTCCACTTGCAAGCTTTGGTAAGTATTTAACCTTATATATTGATGTAATATATGTATAATAGGTTGTGGTAATCACGTTGGTGGTGTTTAAAATGTATAGGGCAGTCCCTTAATTAAGTTGGCAGTCCACTTGTGTTAGTTTTGATGAATTTGTCTTCCTTGTGGCTTGGACTTGTATAGGGGCTTAAGGCGTTGAAGAAATTAAGTTATGATGATGAAATTCCAGTATATTAAAGTGTGGTTCTTCCCCTGAATCATTCCTTTTATGTATGGCTTGATGGAAATATTTATATGTATTGGTAAATGGAACGTTGTAGTGAAAAGAGAATACTCTTTTGTTATGTTAAACTGAATGTTGGAACTGTTGTGGAATGATTTTGGTATGATACTGTGTAAGGAAGTATGGTGACCTTATGGGGTGAATATATGGAGTTTCATTGGAGTGGAAATGTAAAGGATAAACTAGGTAGGTAATCCTACCGGTTTGTAACGGTTATGTTGGTTTGTGGACTGTTTTGGTGGTGTGTGGACTGATTTGGTGTTGTTGTTTTGCAAAAGCAGTAAGTTATAGTGTAATGTTGTGGAATAATGTTATTTGGTAGTATAATGAAGGTGGTAGTGATGCACAATGTGTTTTGGAGGTTGGATAGTTTCTACTTTCCGTTAAGCACCTACTTACCGTCTTGTGAACTTATAATGTAGCTAGCCATTAATGTTTGCTCCATTATGTACTTGTGTTGTAGAGTAACACATAAGGAAGGAGCTGAATCAGTGTAGTTACATATTGGGAAGATAAGGTATGTAAGGTTACTTTGTCCGTACCTTTCTGTAGCATATAATGTTCACATCGACGTTACACTTGTCCTATTCCGAGATGTACCAAGGTATCCTATTTCCGATTATCAATGGTTATTGTCACATGTTTCCTATTCATTGCACAATGGAGAATCTTGTTTCATAGTCAGTGCTAAGGTTCCAAAGGTCCAACAAAGTTGTGTTCCAATGTTCCAATAGTGATTATATTCATGTCTCTGTTATGTTCCAAAGTTCAAAGTGAGATTATAATTATCATTGTATCAACCTCATTGTACCAATGTCAAAGTAAAGAACAAAGTAATGCATTTGTGGTCAATGATCAAATATGGGTGGCAAGTCTAGGGGCATAAGCCTAGCTCGACTCGATCCCGATGTATTGATTTATGGGTGGCAGGTCTAGGGGCATAAGCCTAGCTCGACCCGATCCCGATACATTGATTTATGGGTGGCAGGTCTAGGGGCGTAAGCCTAGCTCGACCCGATCCCAACATGACGATATGTTATGTAAAGACCCACTGATCAGTCGGGGCCCGGGTACAGTATGACACATGTAATGACAAGTAAGCATTGAAGGAAAGAAGCAATCAAAATAATACACATGGTTCCCAAAATACAGAATGGTTACTTATTCATTGGATTATTCATATGTATCTGAGTTCATTGAAATATTCATGTGTTGTATAGTTTCATATGAGCCTTACATACTCAGTACATTCTTCGTACTGACCCCTTTGGGGAATTTACCTTACTTGCTGCAGGCGCAGGTTCTAGTAGACCTCCACAGTAGGTTACAGGATATTCACAGCTTTTGGTGAGCTCCAGCTGTTTGGGGCTTTCTCCAGGTCACAGTTGTACATATGTTTTGGTGTTGTACATGTCGTATAAAGCGGGGACTTGTCCCAACTTTTAGCTCATTTTGGTCAATGCACTTGTTAGAGGCTTTTGTAGACGGATGTGGGTATATGTATATAAGATGACGCATGAAGTCTTATTTTGATGGCCTTAACGGCCAAGTTTCACATATGTATATTTGTATATGTCATATGTTCTATGAATTTTCGTTATTAGCATAATAAGTCCTCACGTGTTAAGAGTGTTTCTGATGGCATGTATACGAATGCACATAAGTACAGGTTGGTTCTCTCGGGCCTTATCGGCTATGGGTGCCAATCACGTCTCGATGGGATTTGGGGCATGACAAAAGTGGTATCAGAGCAGGTCTTTCTAAGGGTGTCTACAAAGCTGTGTCTGAGTAGAGTCTTACTTATCAGTGTGTTCTGCACCACATTTATAAGTAGGAGGCTACAGGACATTTAGGATGTTGTTTCTTTTCTTCATTCTAGATCGTGCAATAGAGCCAATATTGTAAGTTGAAATGTGTCTGACAATAGTAATTGTTTCTCTTTGATATAGTAACAATGCCGATCACGAGAAGAGGTAGAGGTAAAGGAAAGCAGGTAGATGTGCCTGCTGACGAAGGAATGAGTAGACTACGACCTGACCAAGCTAGTCAAGGTGGAGCAAATGCTGAAATTTCATCGCGGTCTTCGTCTACCTTTCCAGCTATGGAAGAGACAATTGGTAGAGAAGTACCCGCAGAACCACCGATGAATGCCACAGATCAAGATCTTAGAAATGCTGTACATATGTTGACACAGTTAGTGGCGGCACAAATCCAGGGACAAGCTGGTACAATGACAAATGAGGATGATGCGGCTAGAGTGGCAAGTCGCAGGACACAGGACTTCTTGAAACTGGACCCTCCTATATTCACTGGGTCCGATCCGAAAGCAGATCCACAGGACTTCATGGTTCAAATTCAGAGGGCCTTGGAAGTGATGCATGTATCGGGGGTAGAGACAGTTGAACTTGCAGCGTACAGGTTGAAGGGAGAAGCGATATTGTGGTACGAGGATTGGAAGAAATCCCGTAATATTGGTACTAATCCACCTACGTGGGAAGAGTTTAAAGAGGCTTTCCTTGATCATTACTTGCCCTATGAGATCCATGAGGCACGTGCGGATCAGTTTCTAAATCTCCGTCAGGGAAACCTAAGTGTCAGGGAATACAGTTTGCAATTTAATTCCTTGGCTCGATATGTGCCAAATGTGGTGGATACGATGACAGATAGAGTCCATCGATACGTCGACAGACTAGAGCCATATTTGGTACGAGATTGCACCATTGCTGCCTTGAATAAGGACATGGACATAGCGAGAATTCAGGCCTTCGCGCAGAAAATGGAAGACCAACGACAGAGGAGAAGAGTGCATGAATTTGATAAGGGACAGTCCAAAAGGGCTAGACCTATGGGACCACCTATGATGTCCCAAGGAGGGTCTAGGCCTCGTATGTTCCCTCGACCACCTAGACCGTCATTTTCTCATTTCGTGGCAGGTTCTTATTCTCAGTCTCGAGGGTTTAGAGGTGGTTCAGCTGGGCAGAGTAGTGGGGTTCACGGATCACAGGCAGCAGGTTTTCCTCGTCAGCAGTGTCAGCACTGCGGGCGTATTCACTTAGGCACATGTCGGTCAGGGATGAATGTCTGCTTTTGGTGTGGTATGCCAGGGCATATAGCGAGAGATTGTCCACAGAGGAGCATGGGTGGTATGGCACGACCGGCAGGATCGACCGTTGCATCATCAGTATCGGTTCCTTCTTTGGACCAAGGTGTACAGCCGGTTGGCCGTGGTAGGGGTACCAGAGGAGCATCCAGTACTAGTGGTGTCCAGAATCGCACTTATGCTTTAGTGGACAGACAGAATTCCGAGGCTTCCCCTGATGTTGTCACAGGTACATTATCCATATTCTCATATAATGTATATGCATTGATTGACCCTGGTTCTACATTGCCTATGTTACTCCATTGATTGCGGCGAAATTTGCAAAGGCACCAGAATTATTAATTAAATCAATTGAAGTATCTACACCGGTGGGTGAATGTATTGTTGCAAAAAGAGTATATCAAAATTGTGTGGTAACTGTGTGTGGCCATGATACATTGGCCGACCTTATTGAATTAGACATGGTGTATTTTGATGTGATAATGGGGATGGATTGGTTGTCTTCTTGTTATGCCACGGTAGATTGCCGGGCCAAGAAGGTACATTTTCATTTCCCACAAATGAATGTTCTTAAATGGAAGTGTGATGTAGGGGCACTACGAGGAAAATTTATTTCCTATCTGAAACCCAGGAAAATGATTTCTAAGGGATACATATGTCATTTAGTACGGGTAAAAGATACTGAAGTGGAACCACTAACTCCGCAGTCGGTTCCGATAGTCAATGAATTTCTAGATGTATTTCCAGAGGATCTTCCAGGCTTGCCCCCAGAGCGAAAAATAGAATTTGGCATTGATGTGATTCCAGGCACTCAGCCTATTTCTATTCCTCCATATAGAATGGCTCCAGCAGAATTGCGTGAATTGAAAGAGCAATTGAAAGATTTGCTGGACAAAGGCTTCATTAGGCCGAGTATGTCACCGTGGGGTGCACCGGTATTGTTTGTACGAAAAAAAGATGGCACGTTGAGAATGTGTATCGACTATCGGCAACTGAATAAGGTGACAATTAAGAATAAATACCCCCTCCCTAGAATTGACGATTTGTTTGATCAATTACAAGGTGCTAAATGTTTCTCAAAGATTTACTTGAGGTTGGGTTACCATCAAGTAAAGGTTAGAGAGAGAGATGTACCCAAAACAGCTTTTCGAACATGGTACGGTCATTATGAGTTTTTAGTTATGTCCTTTGGACTAACAAATGCACCAGCATCTTTTATGGATCTAATGAATAGGGTGTTTAAGCCGTTTTTAGACGTGTTCGTGATAGTATTTATAGATGATATTCTTGTCTATTCAAGATCAAAAGAGGACCATGCTAGCCACTTACGACAGGTGTTACAGATTCTTCGTGATCGTAAGTTATATGCAAAGTTCTCTAAATGTGAATTTTGGTTAAAATCTGTAGCATTCTTGGGTCATATTGTGTCGGATGAAGGAATAAGGGTTGATACTCAAAAGATAGAAGCTGTGAAGAATTGGCCAAGACCTACAACGCCTACAGAGATTCGTAGTTTCCTCGGGTTGGCAGGTTATTATAGAAGGTTTGTTGAAGGATTTTCTTCTATCGCTGCACCTTTAACAAAGCTAACACACAAGGCAACTAAGTTTCAATGGAATGATGCATGTGAGAAGGGTTTCCAAGATCTGAAAAATAAGCTGACCTCTACACCCGTATTGGTACTTCCAGAAGGGACAAAAGGTTATGCGGTGTATTGTGATGCTTCAGGAGTTGGCTTGGGATGTGTATTGATGCAGCATGGTAAAGTAATAGCTTATGCCTCCAGACAATTGCGGCCACATGAGAAAAATTATCCAACACATGATCTTGAATTAGCAGCAGTGGTATTTTCTTTAAAGATATGGCGCCACTATTTATATGGGGTTCATGTTGACATATATACCGACCATAAGAGTTTGCAATATATCTTTAAGCAGAAGGACCTAAATTTGAGGCAACGGAGGTGGCTTGAACTAATGAAAGATTATGACATTGATATTTTATATCATCTGGGGAAGGTAAATGTAGTAGCTGATGCATTAAGTCGTAAGGCAATGGGGAACACTAATGGCCAACTTAGAGGAAAACAAGGGTTAATCAAGGATCTACATCAATTAGCTAGCTTAGGCATTCGCCTTTTTGAAACTCCAGAGGAAGGAGTTGTGGTGCAAAATGCGGCCGAATCATCATTAGTAGTTGAAGTGAAAGAGAAGCAGTATGTGGATCCTATTCTATCACAGTTTAAGGAGAATGTACAGCAAGGTATGACAAAGGCATTTGAGCTTACTCAAGAAGGAGCACTTCAGTGCCAAAACAGACTATGTGTACCTGATGTAAATGAGTTAAGACGAAGGATTATGACAGAGCCACATCATTCCAGGTATTCTATACATCCGGGATCAACTAAAATGTACCACGATCTTAAAGGAGTGTATTGGTGGGGTGATATGAAGAAGAATATTGCAGAATTTGTAGCCCAATGTCCAAATTGTCAACAAGTAAAAGTAGAGCATCAGAAGCCTGGAGGTTATATGCAATGTATAAATCTCCCAGTCTGGAAGTGGGATATGATTAATATGGATTTCATCACAGGTTTGCCTCGTACACTGCGGAAATTTGATTCCCTATGGGTAATAGTTGACAGGCTTACCAAGTCAGCACACTTCCTACCAGTCAAGACCACTTATACAGCTGAAGATTATGCACGGTTGTATGTTAAAGAGATAGTTCGACTGCACGGAATTCCAATCTCTATTATATCAGACAGGTGAGCCCAATTTACTGCACACTTTTGGAAATCTTTTCAGAAGAGTTTGGGAACCCAAGTGAATTTAAGTACGGCTTTTCATCCTCAGACAGATGGACAAGCAGAACGTACTATCCAAACACTTGAAGATATGCTACGAGCTTGTGTATTAGACTTTAAAGGTAACTGGGATGATCATTTACCTCTTATTGAGTTCGCCTACAATAATAGCTATCATTCAAGTATCAAAATGGCGCCTTATGAAGCCTTATACGGGAGAAAATGTAGGTCACCAATTGGGTGGTTTGAAGTAGGTGAGACTATTTTATTTGGACCAGATCTTGTTCATCAAGCCATGGAAAAGGTTAAGGTGATACAACAACGGCTAGGAACAACCCAAAGTCGACACAAATCATATGCCAATGTTAGAAGAAGGGGGCTAGAGTTTGCTATAGGTGATTGGGTATTTTTGAAAGTGTCACTAATGAAAGGGGTAATGAGATTTGGGAAGAAGGGAAAACTAAGTCCACGTTATATAGGGCCATATAATATTATCCGAAGATTTGGCCAGGTTGCGTATGAATTGGAACTACCCCAAGAACTCTCCACAGTTCATCCAGTGTTTCACGTCTCAATGCTTCGAAAGTGCATAGGAGATCCATCTTATATTACTCCTACTGAAGAAGTACAAGTTACGGATGATCTCACCTATGAAGAAGTACCTATTGCTATTCTGGATCGACAAGTGAAGAAGTTAAGAAATAAAGAGGTAACTTCTGTAAAAGTGCTTTGGAGGAATCAACAGGTAGAAGAGATCACATGGGAAGCTGAGGAAATGATGAAATCTAAGTATCCTCAATTATTTGAAACCAAAGTGGAAGCCTTTAATGCTAAATTGAAGCAATAACAAGTAAGTATGTATATATATGACTATTATATAGTAGTATAAAGACTAAACTTAAGCTTGAACTTGTTTAAGCTAAGTAGTGATAATACTACCATTCGAGGACGAATGTTCCTAAGGGGGGGAGGATGTAACACCCCGTATTCTATAGACACTACTCTTACTTATATGGAAAATGGTACAGACTTATGGCAATAGGTGATGGAATAACTAGTTCTTGGATTCAAGTACAACACCTAGTACATTTTTGAAACTTGTGCGACTAACCTAACATGGATAAAAGTATTTAAACTTGAGATAGTAAGGACATACTTAAGTGTAAAGTTAAAGTTAAGTGGTGGATTAAGGTAGGAGGATTAAGACGTTGGAAAAAGGGGAGAACATAAATGAGGTGCTTCCGTAACTTAATTAGGATAGTAGGTGTATCATCTACTTAAGCTATTGGGCTGTATTTGGACATCTATTAATGGACTCAATTGAGGCCCAAACTAAGTACATAAAAATGGAAAGATGACCAGCCCAACACTTACTATTAATTCAGGCCTAACAAGACATGATCCAAGTAGAAAAAAGGTGAGAAAATGGACTGTTTTGGACAGCTTATATAGCCAAGTAGGTGCATCACCTACTTGGACTATTTTTGACCAAGAATTGGCTAAGTATAGCCTTATAAAGTCGGTTCTAAGAGGGAGTATATAAAGCTGAAATGCAGCTTATTTTCTTCACAATTCACTTGCCAAATTCCAGCGTTTAAATTAAATTACTCTCTTCCCTCTCAAACCCTAACCAACCACCCCTTTGGACAAATCTTCCACTTGCAAGCTTTGGTAAGTATTTAACCTTATATATTGATGTAATATATGTATAATAGGTTGTGGGAATCACGTTGGTGGTGTTTAAAATGTATAGGGCAGTCCCTTAATTAAGTTGGCAGTCCACTTGTGTTAGTTTTGATGAATTTGTCTTCCTTGTGGCTTGGACTTGTATAGGGGCTTAAGGCGTTGAAGAAATTAAGTTATGATGATGAAATTCCAGTATATTAAAGTGTGGTTCTTCCCCTGAATCGTTCCTTTTATGTATGGCTTGATGGAAATGTTTATATGTATTGGTAAATGG
Source organism: Capsicum rhomboideum (assembly GCA_031232105.1). NCBI lineage: Eukaryota > Viridiplantae > Streptophyta > Magnoliopsida > Solanales > Solanaceae > Capsicum > Capsicum rhomboideum. Next base: position 51,957,346 of record CP124708.1, on the reverse strand, counting down.
AACGTTGTAGTGAAAAGAGAATACTCTTTTGTTATGTTAAACTGAATGTTGGAACTGTTGTGGAATGATTTTGGTATGATACTGTGTAAGGAAGTATGGTGACCTTATGGGGTGAATATATGGAGTTTCGTTGGAGTGGAAATGTAAAGGATAAACTAGGTAGGTAATCCTACCGGTTTGTAACGGTTATGTTGGTTTGTGGACTGTTTTGGTGGTGTGTGGACTGATTTGGTGTTGTTGTTTTGCAAAAGCAGTAAGTTATAGTGTAATGTTGTGGAATAATGTTATTTGGTAGTATAATGAAGGTGGTAGTGATGCACAATGTGTTTTGGAGGTTGGATAGTTTCTACTTTCCGTTAAGCACCTACTTACCGTCTTGTGAACTTATAATGTAGCTAGCCATTAATGTTTGCTCCATTATGTACTTGTGTTGTAGAGTAACACATAAGGAAGGAGCTGAATCAGTGTAGTTACATATTGGGAAGATAAGGTATGTAAGGTTACTTTGTCCGTACCTTTCTGTAGCATATAATGTTCACATCGACGTTACACTTGTCCTATTCCGAGATGTACCAAGGTATCCTATTTCCGATTATCAATGGTTATTGTCACATGTTTCCTATTCATTGCACAATGGAGAATCTTGTTTCATAGTCAGTGCTAAGGTTCCAAAGGTCCAACAAAGTTGTGTTCCAATGTTCCAATAGTGATTATATTCATGTCTCTGTTATGTTCCAAAGTTCAAAGTGAGATTATAATTATCATTGTATCAACCTCATTGTACCAATGTCAAAGTAAAGAACAAAGTAATGCATTTGTGGTCAATGATCAAATATGGGTGGCAAGTCTAGGGGCATAAGCCTAGCTCGACTCGATCCCGATGTATTGATTTATGGGTGGCAGGTCTAGGGGCATAAGCCTAGCTCGACCCGATCTCGATACATTGATTTATGGGTGGCAGGTCTAGGGGCGTAAGCCTAGCTCGACCCGATCCCAACATGACGATATGTTATGTAAAGATCCACTGATCAGTCGGGGCCCGGGTACAGTATGACACATGTAATGACAAGTAAGCATTGAAGGAAAGAAGCAATCAAAATAATACACATGGTTCCCAAAATACAGAATGGTTACTTATTCATTGGATTATTCATATGTATCTGAGTTCATTGAAATATTCATGTGTTGTATAGTTTCATATGAGCCTTACATACTCAGTACATTCTTCGTACTGACCCCTTTGGGGAATTTACCTTACTTGCTGCAGGCGCAGGTTCTAGTAGACCTCCACAGTAGGTTACAGGATATTCACAGCTTTTGGTGAGCTCCAGTTGTTTGGGGCTTTCTCCAGGTCACAGTTGTACATATGTTTTGGTGTTGTACATGTCGTATAAAGCGGGGACTTGTCCCAACTTTTAGCTCATTTTGGTCAATGCACTTGTTAGAGGCTTTTGTAGACGGATGTGGGTATATGTATATAAGATGACGCATGAAGTCTTATTTTGATGGCCTCAACGGCCAAGTTTCACATATGTATATTTGTATATGTCATATGTTCTATGAATTTTCGTTGTTAGCATAATAGGTCCTTACGTGTTAAGAGTGTTTCTGATGGCATGTATACGAATGCACATAAGTATAGGTTGGTTCTCTCGGGCCTTATCGGCTACGGGTGCCAATCACGTCTCGATGGGATTCGGGGCATGACAGAAACCCAAATATAAAACACATTATCATACGTGGCGCACTATTTTAAAAATAGTTAAGCCCTATCCTATCTTCTAACAATAGTAAAGCCCTATTTAGGCACACACTTCTATGCTAGGCACACACTCTTATGCTAATAAAAACAAAATTTACATCACCCTTTATTCAAACTAGGCCCCACAAATATGTGATAGAGCCTAACAAAACCAAAAAAAATATATATTATTGGCATGTCACGTCATGTGAAAGCAAGTTAGTGAGCATCTTGTAGGTGACTTCCAAGTAGGTGGGTGAGCAGCTTGTAAGCTTCTTGCAAGTAGGTGGGTAAGCCCTATCCTATCTTCTAAAAATAGTAAAGTCCTATTCGGGCACACACTTCTATGCTAGGCACATACTCCTATGCTAATAAAAATGAATTTTACTTTACCGTTTATTCAAACTGGACCCCACAAATATGTGACGGAGCCTAACAATACAAAAAACAAAAATTTTGTCATATGATAGCATGTGTATGCAGGTGACTAAGCATCTTGTAGGTGACTTCCAAGTAGGTGGGTGAGCAACTTGTAAGCTTCTTGCAAAAAGGTGGGTAAGCTCCTTGCAGGTGTCTACCAAACACCTGGATAAGCAGCTTGTTGGCAAACTTTTTTGAAAGGGTTTTTTGGTAAACATTGGTGGGTAATTTCCATGGAGCTGGTGGTAAGTGGTAATTTTCTGCACATGTTATCTAGCGTCATCTCTTCATGTAGTTTTTGAAGGTGATGACAGAGAGCTCGTGTGTCCTTCCTCCATCCACTAGTCGATGTTGTGCTTCTTCCTAAGGCGTTCTTTGTCCTCTAAGGTTCTTTTCAGCAATCTAGTGAAGTAACATTTCCTGTTGGATGAATTTACTGTGTTGCATTCCCATTCCTGTGGTGGAAGTTTCAATCTTATTCTCTTAATGGCTTTGGTGACTTCATCCCTCGTGATCTCATATGGAGGTTGCTATTCCTTTACTGTCTATCGAACCTTGTCCTAGTGGGGATGGTTATCGATGTAGTCCTATTTTACCTATTTTTTTGTCCATATCTCCTTTGGAATGCATCTATTTTGCTATAAGATAAATTGTTGGGCTTTATAGTATTCATCTTCCGAGGATAGGATTGATACGAGAAATTTCCAGTAAAGTGAAATTTTTAGCTGAGCTTGGACCTCATGGTTTGAGATTCCCACCAGATAATATAGCATGAATACCTTTGTATCGTATGAATCTTTGAAGCATCAAACCCAATATTATTGTTGCTTGAACCCCAGCATAAATCTTCTGAAAGTCGGTTGGATTCAATCGAAGTCCCTGCATGCATCTCACTTGAACTCCATGAGTATATGATACTGGTGGCACAAGTACCAAAATAACCATAGGAGCTCTTGTGGAAAGTCATTGGCTAGTGCTATGAACATGTGACACAAAGGATATTTTGGTTGTACTCCGAATGGCTTCAGGATGGATCCTCCATATTTTTTGAAGACTTACAACTCATAGAAAGGTCTCCTTTTAATGAGAATAGATGAATCAAAAGGGTCCATACACTGCGCGAACAACTCTGGGGGTAGTCTGCCATTTTAGAAAGGAGTATACCTGATGTTTTGAACATGAGAATATAACTAGCCGACTTTTTTGGTATCAGGCAGACGTCGTCTTTTTCTATGCTTGATATCAGGTAGAGATCATCTGCATAGATGTCACTTGATTCTTTATAGACTTCCAAGGAGAATAGAGAATCCTCTGTCGATTTCTCCTCCAGTGAGAAGATCTATTCAAAGTCATTGTCTATGCTGAGATAGATGTCCATATGGTCTGCTATCTCTTCAAAAAGTTGGATTGAGTCCTTTGAATTCTTGGTCTGAGGATAATTTCTTGCAAAGTGTCCAGGCTTTTTGCAAATGAAGTGTTTGTCATTTTTCTTGAAAGTGGCCGAATTTCTTCGCCTGAAGAACCTAGTTTCCCTAGTCATTCTAGAACTGTCGTCTGAAGGATTGGGGAGTTTAAACCTCCTGAACTACAGTTGTCCCTTGGATCTTGTCTGGTGGCTCGAACAAGGGAAGTTGGATGTTGGGACATGATAATGTTGTTGCATGCTCTGTCAAGAGCTAGATTTTCCTAGATGATCTGCTTCAGTATAGATCTTTTCACTCATAAACTATCAAAGGCATGGAAGATGTGCTACCTGATGTAGTCTACGTATGTGACTATGTTGGATTTGAACTTGTCCTCCATAATCATTATTATGTGGCCTGCTAGCATCTTTGACAGTGATGATACGAAGGCTTGCTTCAGGCTAGCATCTCCGCCCAACTTGAAGTAGATCTTTACCATCTTCTGGAAGTGGATATCAATGACATCTTTATCAAATGATATGCATTTCATCTCGAAGAGTTACCTTCTCAGCTTCTCGTTTCTTTAGCCTGCATCTCTGCAGAAGACCTCTTATAGGATTCTGATATTGAAGGCAAAGTCTTGGGATTTGAGATAGGTGATCTTATTCGCAATATCAAGTGCGTTCAACCAATCTCTAAGAATTTTGGAGAACCTCAAAGTGAATTCTGATAGGATCATGTATTTTTCTCGTTCAACCAAATTTTTCATTGCCATGAAAGAAATCTTGGATCCTTTGGGGCCAGGCTTAAACTTTGATGTAGTCGAGGGTGAAGGTGTTTAGTCCAGTTCCAACAATTTTCTTTGCTATTTTTGTGGGTTCTGACCTCCTCTCTAGTATCGAATAATCCGTCATCCTTTCTTGATCATTGACAACTTCATAGACTTCTGGTTCTTTGGATTTGTTCATGAACATTGGTGGATAGACTTCTTTAAGGGATTCTATTGAGGATTCAGGAATTTTCTAAACATTCTCAAGAATCACTTAAGGAGTCATCACTGCCTTCGATGAAGCCATTGGCTAGAAAGTTATCACCACTTTCAGAATATTTATCTGTAGGATTATTATTGAATGAGTATTCAGTTTGTTGTTCCTCTTGAGTATGAGAGGGATCAACCTCTTGATATGTTTGTTGCATCATAAATACTCCATTGTTGGATCATAATCATCTAGATCTTGAGAAGGGAAGTCTGGGATATCATTAATTTCTAGGCCATCGATATTTAGAACAACTTGATCGAAGAGAATCAAGTTGTCCATTGGGTTTAGAAAACCATGATCCGAAGAGAGCCAGTCATCATTAAGAAGACCATCTTGTAATAAGGTGGTCCGTTCCTTATCTTCGTATGGCACTTCGGATGCATTCCTTTCCTTGTGCTTTCCTTATCCTACTACTCCAACCTAAGAGACCAAAGTACCTATCCCTTCGGAAGAGAAGAGCAAAAGAGAGAACTTAGTGAACAAACATTTTATTAAAAGAAAAACTATATAAGAGTGTTTTAGGTGGAGAATTTTATGATCCTCCAACTAAATACCTATGCTTCCTTTAATAGGAGAAGGAAGCCCAAATACAAATAAACGAAAATAAAATACATTATCACACCTAGCCCACTATTTTAAAAATAGTAAAGCCCTATCTTATCTTCTAAAAATAGTAAAGCCTTATCCGATTACACACTTCTATGCTACTAAAAACCAAATTTACATCACCCTTTAATCAAACTGGGCCCTCCAAACAAGCGGTGGAGCCTAACAAAACGAAAAACAAAATATGTTGTTGGCATGTGACAGCATGTGCAAGCAGGTGACTGAGCAACTTGTAGGTGACTTGCAAGTGGGTGGGTGAGAATCTTGTAAGCATCTTGCAAGTAGGTGGGTAAGCTCCTTCTAAGTGTCTACCAAGCAACTGTATAAGCAGCTTGTAGGAAAATCCTTCTGAGAGGATTTTGTGGTTAACCTTGGCAGGTAATTCCATGGAGTTGGTGGTAAGTGGTAATTTCCTGCATATGTCATCTGGTGTCATCTCTTCATGCAGCATTTAAAGGTGATGACAGCGAGCTCGTACATCCTTCCTCCATCAACCAGTCAACGTCGTACTTGGTATGTGGCAAGAGAAGATTCTTGGAAGGTGCCATTTCTTCTTTGTCCTTCTCTTAAGAAAGTTTTTTAGAGAATTCTCCCAGCCTCGATAGGAAATCTACCATAATGTTTTCCTTCCTTTTGAGATGTTTGACTTTAAATTTATAGAAAGAGAACCATTATGCCCATCCCGATGATCTCAAATTGTGTTACTCTAAATACTGATGCAACTCCAGATGATGTCCTGAAAATCCCAGATCATGAATTTGATGATGTAGATTGGGCCTCGCTAAAAGAATGCCTTCTCAAAGATGATGAGATATTACCAGATCATGGTTCACCAAATCAGACTACCAACTCGGTTCCCATTAATGAAGTTGATCCGGATCCTTATGTCCTAGGAAATGATGAGCTTATAGCGAAACAATCATCTTCCAACGGAGAATCTCATATTAAAGATACTTCAAGGAAACCTAAGGACAATTGATCCTAGGGTAACACTACGGATGGATGTCCTAAAACTAACAATTTCGGCTTGAAACAGGATGCCATATGCAACATGTCCCCCAAGCCAGATGGATCTTCCCAGCTCTCTAATCGATAGGCAAGGCACAAGAGGTACACGCAGTACTGGCGAGCCAAAAAGAATAAGCCACCGAATGATGAATCCATGGTTATCAAAAGCACCAGATCCTCTAGGAGGAGGATTTCAGGCAAAGACAAATGCTTCATCTTCCCCAAGACTGGACACTTCGCAAGGACTTATCCTAGGTCCAGGAAAGCCAAGAGGTCTATTAAAATCTTGGATGAAATGAAACCTCCTCGAAACATAGATGTGATGGAAATTCAACAAAGTCTTTATTCCAACATAGATAATGACCTCGAACCTATCTTCTCTATGGAAGAAGGGTAACTGAGAATGTACCATCTTTTATCATTGATGGCTAATATTAGCCTCTCATTATTGATAATCACCTAGAGCAAGTACTATCCCATATCAACAATGGTAATCTTTGTCGGATAGTTAAGCTAACAAAGAAGCTCAACATGTTGATAGAAGGGATAAACATGATCTCTAATCTAGAGACCCCACATGTCCGACTGACGATCTATCTATCCAAGTAGGACAAGCCAATTCAGGTCATTGCCTTCATAGATATCGGTGCAACTGCCTCAATGCTAGATCCAAGTATTATCCTGGTGACCAATGGGTTCCTTACTTCAGGAACTTTGGCACCGTATCGAAGGGAACCCTCACAGCTAGGGTTATCATGCAGCAACCAGTCATGATTGAATTATTCCCCAGCCTGCAATATAGGACGAAGCTACTTGGCTCTAACGTCCTAGAAAAGGACCTTATTATTAGGTTTGATATATACCAACAACTCCAGAACTGACTCCTCATCCTGACCGAAGGAATAACTTTCATGGGTAGATTCAAGCCATATTTCACCATCCTGAGGTTGTTCCATATTGCAGAACAGGACCCCATCAAGGAAACTGATCACCAATTGATAGAAAAATCTTGTACGAAATCTCATGAAGTGTTCATGAAGAAGAACACACATCCTTTATGGCTCAACCAAGAATTCTTCATCAATCTCCCATTAAAAAAAATGAGAAAATCAATCCCATGAAAGCAAGCCATTCAGGCATGAACCCTGAACATCTTCAGCTTGCAAAGAAGGAGTTCTCAAAACTTCTGGAATTTACGCTTATCAAGTTGTTTGATTCCCAGTGGGCTTGTGAGTCATTCTATGTCAACAAGCGAGCCGAACAAACAAGAGGAAAACTCCACCTTGTTATAAATTATCAACCTCTAAACCAGTTCCTTCTTGGCGACAAATTCCATATCCCAAATAAGATGACCTTATTCTCATGCCTTGCAAAAGCCAACTATTTTTAAAAATTTGATCTCAAATCTAGATTTTGGCAGTTGGGCATACACCCGAAAGAGAGAGCTAAAACAACCTTTTGTATACCTGACCACCGCTACCAATGAAAGGTTATGTCATTTGGTCTAAATCCTGCCCCCTTCATTTTCCAAAAGGGCATGATAAAGATATTCCATACTATCCTCCACACCTCACTGGTCTACATTAATGATATACTATTATTCAGCAACACTTTGAAGGAATACCTTAACCTACTTCGCCAATTCCATGGCCTGGAGAAGAAGTATGACATTATACTTTCAGTAAAGAAGATAACTCTTGAGAAAGATGAAATTAACTTTCTGGGAATGCATTTTTCTCAAGGAGCATACAGTCCAGGACCTCACATCTTCCAAGATCTTCTCAAATTTCCTGATAATAATTTCTTAGTCATACAACTCTAGTAGTTCCTTGGGGTGATTAATTATGTCAGAGATTTTATCCTTGATGTCTCTACATACATATCCCCTCTTTCAAATATGTTGAAAAAGAATGCTCCACCTTGGGGGAAGGAATAAGAAGATGCAGTCCAAAAGATAAAAGGAATATCAAAGGATGTCAAAATCCTCCACATCCTCTCTGATAGGAAAATGATATTGCAAATAAATGCCAGTAATGACTATTAGAGTGCAGACCTTCATAAAGATAAAGATGTCTGACGAAAAATATGCGGATACATTTGTGGAAAATTTAAGGATGCTAAACAACAATATCACTCTACCTTTAAGGCGAACCTTATTGTAAAAAATATAATCAAGAAGTTCAAATTATTTCTAATCCACACTAAATTCCAGATCGAGATGGATATGAGGGCCTTCCCAAAGATGGTCCAAATAAATGCGAAGATCATCCCTAATCTGCAAATTCTCTGATGGGCATAATGGTTCTCTCCCTATAAATTTCAAGTCAAGCATCTCAAAGTGAAGGAAAACATTATAGTAGATTCCCTCTCAAAGCCAGGAGAATTATCTAAAAAACTCTCTTTGGAGAAGGACAAAGAAGAAATGGCACCTTCCATAAATCTTCTCTTACCGCATACCGAGTACGACGTCGACTGGTGGATGGAGAAAGGATATGCAAGCTCGTCGTCATCACCTTCAAACACTACATGAAGAGATGATTCCAAATGACATGTCCAGGAAAATACCACTTACCAACACCTCAGTATAATTACCTACCAAGGTTTACCGTGAGACCCTCTCAAAAGAGTTTGCCTACAAGCTGCTTATCTAGCTAATTTGTAGAAACCTACAAGGAGCTTACCCACATTCTTGCAAGAAGCTTACAAGCTGCTCACCCACCAGCTTGGAAGTCACCTATAAGCTGTTCAGTCACCTGCTTGCACATACTATCACATGCCAATAACATATTTTGTTTTTCATTTTGTTAGGCTCCGTCACATGTTTATGGGGCACAGTTTAAATAAGGGGTGATGTAAAATTTTGTTTTATTAGCATATAAGTGTGCGCCCAAGTAGGGCTTTACTATTTTTAAAAGATATGATAGGGCTTTAATATTTTTAGGATAGTGGGCCTTGAGTGATAATGTATTTTTTTTTCATTTGTTTGTATTAGGGCTTCCTTCTCCTATAAAAGGAAGCTTAGGTCTTTAGTTAGAGGATCATTAAATTCTCCACCTAAAAAATCTCTTTCAATGCTTTTTTCTTTCAATAAAATATTTGTTGGGTAAGTTCTCTCTGCTGCTCTTCTCTTTCAAAGGGATGAGAACTTTAGTCCCTTAGGTTGGAGTAGTGGGGTAAGGAAAGCACAAGGCAAGTGTTCTTGTTGTGATTTCAATATGGATTTCTAAGTCCTTTCCATGATTATGAAACGAAATTGGCTTGTTCCAACTCAATAGTTTTCCGATTTACTTCTTAGTTTATCACAAAACACATAAATCCATTAGTTGGGTAGAGAAACTTGTTCCCATAGGACTCTTATTCCAAGAGGCAGCTACAGTTCAGGATATTCAAGCTCTCCAGACCTTTGAACGATATGTCTAGGACGACCAGGCGAACCAGGTACTTTAGGGGAAGGAATCTGACTACTAACAAGAAGAATGACAGATGCTTCAGCTGCAAAAATCCTGGACACTTTGCGAGAAAATATCCTTAGAATAAAAAGTAAAAGGACTCAATCCAACTATTTGAAGAGATATACGACCACACTAGAATCTATATCAGGAAAGACGACGACCTTGAATCGATCTTCTCGCTGGAGGAGGAACCGACAGAGGACACTCTATTCTTCTTAGACGTCTACGAAGAATCAGGCTATATCTATGCAGAGGATCTCTACCTGATATCAAGTGCAAGAAAAGATGAAGTTTTCCTGATCCCAAAAAATCTGGCCAGTGAGATTCTTATGTTCAAAACATCAGGGATACTCTCTTTTGAAATGGAAGAATACCCCCCAGAGCTGTTCGCACAGTGTGTGGACCCTTTTGATCCATCCAACCTCATAAAAATGAGAAATTTCTACGAGCTGCAAGTCTTCAGAAAATATGAAGGATCTATCCTAAAACCATTCAGTGTATATCAAGAATATCCTTTCTGCCATGTGTTCATAGCAATAGCCAATGACTTTCCACAAGTGTTCCTATGGTTATTTTGGTACTTGTTCCACCAGTATCATATCCGTATAGAGTTCAAGTGTGATACATTCAGGCACTTTAATCAAATCCAAACGACTGTTAGGAGATTCATGTTGTGGTTCAAGCCACAACAATATTAGGTTCTATTCTACAAATATTCGTACGATGCAAAGGTATTCATGCTACATCATCCGGTGGAAATCTCAAACCACGAGGTCCAAGCTCAGCTAGAAATTTCACCCTACTAGAAATTTCCCATATCAATCCTATCCTTGGAATATGAATACTTTGAAGCCCAATGATTTATCTCCCAGTAAAACAAACCATTCCAAGGGATATATAGCCAGCAGAATGGGGAAAATAGAACTATACCGATAACCATTCCCACTGGGATAATGTCTGACAGGCAGCAAAGGAATATCAACCTCCATATAAGATCATGAGGGATGAAGTCAGCAAAGCCATTAAAAGCTCCACCATAGGAATGGGAATGCAACACAACAAATTCATACAACAGGAAAGGTTACTTTACCAGATTGCTGAAAAGAAGCTTGAAGGACAAAGGCTGCCTCAGGAAGAAGCACGTCATCGACTGGTGGATGGAGGAAGGATATGCGAGCTCACCATTATCACATTCAATAACTACATGAAGAGATGACACTAGATGGAATGTGCAGGAAATTATCACTTTTCACCAATTCCATACAAATTACCCGCCAAGGTTCACCATAAATCCCTTTCAAAAGGGTTTGCCTACAAGTTGCTTATCCAGTTGCTTGGTAGACACCTGTAAGGAGCTTACCCACCTGCTTGCAAGAAGCTTACAAACTGCTCACCCACCTGCTTGGAAGTCACCTACAAGCTGGTCAGTCACCTGCTTTCATATGCTGTCACAGGCTAACAACATATTTTTTTTTTGTTTGGTTAAGCTCCATCACATATTTATGGGGCCTGGTTTGAATAAAGGGTGATGTAAATTTCCTTTTTATTAGCATAAGTGTGTGTGCCTAGCATAGAAGTGTTTTCCCGGATAGGGACTTACTATTTGTAGAATAGTGGGCACGTGTGATAATGTATTTTATTTCCATTTGTTTGTATTTGGGATTCCTTCTCCTATAAAAGGAAGCATAGGTATTTAGTTGGAGGACATCAAATTCTCCACCTAAAAACTCTCTTGTAAAGCTTTTGTGTTTCAATAAAATTTTTATTACCTAAGTTCTCTCTCTTGCTCTTCTCTTCCAAAGGGATGGGTACTTTTGTCCCTTAGGTTGAAGAAGTAGGGTCAGGAAAGCCCAAGGCAAGTGGTCTTGTTGTGATTTCAATATGGATTTATAAGTACTTTCCATGATTATGAAATGAAATAGTCTTGGTCCAACATGATATCTTTCTGATTTGCTTCTTATTTTATCATAAAACACGTAAATCCATTAGTTGGGAAGTGAAACTTGTTCCCATAGGACTGTTGTGGCCGCTAAAGACAGGGAGAGCTGCTAAAGCCCATGTATGTCAAAGGGAAAAGTTATACTACCAAAAGGCTAAAATATTTACTTGTTTAAAGACTGGAAAAGTCAAGCCATCCAGTTAAAGGTTGAGAAACCTTTGTTTTGTGATAGTCCATCCTTTAGGGTTAGTGGATGTGTAGCCCCAGTCGTTAGAAAGCTTTTGTGGTGTTGGTGAAAGCTTTGATTTTGTATGGCTGCCTCCTATATGGACATGGATTGCCTTTCATGTTAGAAACTTAGAAGTCTATTATTAATCCAAGCTCATGTGCTTGCCTGTGTGCCTCACTCGCCCCTTCGTATTGGTATTAGAGCCATCCCACTCTCTTTAGAGGGAGAAAATAAGTGTTTGCATAAGATATAGGTTCAACATCATAAACACCAACTTTAGTCTTTCGATCTTTACTTTACTTCGCTTGAGTCTTTCATTTCCAAACAATTCATAGTCCATAGTTTTTAATTCTCACTTTCAGAGTTTTGTACATATTTGTGTCTTCGTTTACTTTCCTTAGATCTTAGAACAAATACATCTAGTCTTTATTGTCTAAAAAACACAAAAATATATCTATTTCAGAATATTTACCTTCTTCATTATCTGCGCCTAGTCCGTGTAAATCCTTAGCAAAATTACATATATCTCCTAGTCTCAGTAAAACTCTGTCATGTAATTCTGACTCCCTCTATGAAGTAGATGTGTTGCCACTAGAAAATGAAATATCTTCCACTTTTCTACCTCTACTAAACCTGTACTCAGCCTTTGTGAAGAAGGCATACAATTTGTGGTTGCAAATCTGTTCTTTGGTTCAACAAAAGCCAAATGGAGTTAAAGAATACTTTTCTACATAAAACCTTGACCAGCATCCTATTCCTGCAACTCAAGTTGAACAGGTCATCACTTTATTGATGCCAGAGCATTTTTCGCGATAGTGGAAAAACCATGGCTTCACTTATATCCATTTGGGTGCTGTAAGAATTACATTGACGTATCACAGAAGAAAGATACAGCCCTTCGTGGCATGTCTTTCACTTCTTGATACTAGATACAATGAGTACCAACATGTAAATTAGGGTACGTCGGAAATCACCCTGGACGTTGGGACAGTTTTTGTTACTATGGTTCCCAACATCAATATGTCTCTCTCTGATCTGTCTCTGACGGAGGCGGTAAAACTCTAGGTCCAAATCTTTAGAGATCCTCAAGATGGAGATTCCATACATGCAACTTTCCACTACCATATGTCTTGGAAAGTCTAGAACCATACTATGGACCTATCTCTTCCAGGTTGCTACAACTCTTTGTTCCTAAACATAGATGCCACTAATGGAATGACCCAGTGCACCCAAATCCCGTAGCATATATCCAGGGAAGAGCTTGTCAAAATTCTTCCAAACTCATGGGTCTCATTCTACGAGAGGGTAAGAGACCATCTTCAACCTATAATCTCCAAAGAGCCTCATGAAAAATCCCTCTCTGTCCATATGTACACCCCAACTAATGATTATTTGAAGAGGAGAATCCAAACCCAGCAAACATTACCTACTTACGTAGTTGCACCATAAGTGAATATGATTGGATATAACAATTTGATCATGATGGACACTACATACACTGTACAAATATCCATTTACAGGACATTGTCCGTGGGATATTAAATGTGACTGTCATAAATGCCAAGATAATGATGTGGAATATGAAGAGTTCTACTTCCAAATAGCAAATTAAGAAATTAAAGAGAAGGAATACCCTTTCCTTGTCTCCCACGACCCTAATGATTGTCCACCATCACCCACTCTATCTAAACCAGTACTTTGAAAAGGATAACCTCAATCATGCTAAAAATATACCGCATGTTATCCTACCAAGGGGTGACAAAAGGCCCTTGAATGATACAGAGGCAACTCTAAATTAGTAGTCTAAGAACACCATAAGCCAAAACAAGATGCTGACCAAATCAGGTTGTACTCCAAGAATGTTGCCAACACACAAAGCAAACTGGTAAACAAGGTAGACATGATATAGAAGAAAACATAACAGGCATCCTCCCAACACACCGAACTTATTAAAGCACTAGAAAATAGATTGCAGAATATACAGTTTGATATATGTTCGTCAGGAACCTCACTTCTACACTTCTTTGACAAACAACAGAAAGAAATGGCCTCAATCAAAGAACAAATTTATCTTCTAAAATATGGTACCTTTGACTCACAAAATGTCCAAAAATCTACTACAAAGAAAACCTTATTTCCAATGTCGCCACATACATACCAACCACAAAAATTAGGCCATACCTTTCTCACTTTCCCATCTAGTTCCTACATGCCTATGCCATTCACTCAGGCACCAAAAGATAAATAAGAGTTTGACATTACCAAACTTGCATGGGAGAGAAAATATGCCATTGCAGCCCAAGAACAAGCTGAGATTTCACAAAAACAATCCAAAAGAAAGAAGGATTTTAGCACAGTTCCGAAATTAGAAAACAGTTATGCTGCTCCAAAGAGTGACCTAATCTTCTCGGATCTAGGTCCTATAATTCCTGATAATGACTTGGATATCCAAGATGAAGAACCAGCAGATGAAGACTGAGAATCTATCAAACAAGGTCTTCTTAGTGACAAATGGTTATTCCTGAATGGCTTGTCAGATGACAACTCAATCATCTCAAATCAAGTTGTCCCAGATCTTTGTGATGCCGAAGCTGACAATATCCTATACTTAATTCCTCAACAACCTAATAATGATGATCCTATAAGGGAATATTAGAAAACTATTGATGATTTCTATCCTTATGAGACTCTTGAAGAAGAACAGAGAGAATATTCATTTGATAGTGATCCAATGAATGAATATTCATAATTTGGTGATAACTTTCCAGTTGATGGATACATCAAAGACAGTGAACACTCCTCAAGTGATTCTCGAGAATATGTTGAGGAGACTCCTGAATCCTGAATCAAATCCCCTGAAGAAGACTATCCACCCATGTTCATGAAAAAATCAAAAGAACTAGATGTCTCTAAAATTTCCGACGATCAAGATGGGATGATGGATGATCCAATATAACAGAGGAGGATGGAACCCACAACAAAAACAAAGAAAACTATTGGAACTGGATTCCACACATTTACCCTCAATGGCATAACAGTTTTAGCCTGGCCCCAAAGGATCCAAGATTTCTATACTTAGATGGCAACGAAAAATCTGGCTGAATGAGAAAAATACATAATCCACTTAGAATTCACTTTGAGGTTCTCTAAAATTCTCAGAGATTGGTGGAACACACTTGGGATTTCCGATAATAACACATATATCACATCTCAAGACTCACCTTAAATATCATAATCCTATAAGAGGTCTTCTATGGAGATACATGGCAAATACAAGAGAAGCTGAGAAGGCAGCTCTTCGAGATGAAGTTCATATCATTCAATAGAGATGTCATTGATATCCACTTCTAGAAGATGGTGAAGATATCCTTTGATCTAGTTGGATATCCTAACCTGAAGCAAACCTTTGTATCTTCACTACAGAAGATACTAGAAGGCCACACGATGACGATTATGGAGAATAAGTTCAAATCCATCATAGTCCCATAGGTAGGCTACATCAGGCAGGCTATGTTTCAGGACCTAGATAATATATTCATGAAGAGATCTATACTAAAGCAGATTGTCCTGAACAATCCATCTCTCGACAGAGCATGAAGCAGAAATGATCTAGTCACCAAATCCAACTGCCCTTGTTTTAGCCACCAGACAAAATCTAATAGACAACCGTTATTCAAGAGATTTAAATTTCCCAGACCTCCAGACAACAGGTTCAGGATGACCGGGTAAACCAGGTACTTCAGATGAAGGAATTTGATCACTTACACAAAGAACGACGGATGCTTCATCTGCAAAAAACCTAGACACTTTGTAAGAAACTATCCTTAGACCAAGAAGTAAAAGGACTCAATCTAGATCTTTGAAGATATAGGAGACCACATGGGTATTTATCTCAGCAAAAAAGACGACCTTGAATCGGTTTTCTTGGTGAAAGAGGAACCAACAATGGATATTCTCTCCACCTTGGATGTCTATGAAGAATCAAGTGATATCTATATAGATAATCTCTATTTGATATCAAGTACAGGAAAAGACAACGTTCGCCTGATCCTAGAAAAGCCATCTAGTCAGATTCTTATGTTCAAAATATTAGGGATACTCTCTTTCGGAATGGCAGACTACCCCCAAGAGTTTTTCGCGCAGTGCATGGACCCTTTTGATCCATCCATCCGCATAGAAAGGAGAAATTTCTATGAGCTGTAATCCTTCAGAAAATATGGAGGATCTATCCTAAAGTCGTTCGGTGTTCATTCGGAATATCTTTTCTTCTATGTGTTCATAACACTATCCAATGACTTTCCATAAGAGCTCCTATGGTTATTTTTGTACTTGTTCCACCAGTATCATATCCTCATGGAGTTTTAGTATAATGCATTCAGGCACTTCGATCGAATCTAATCGGCTCTCAAAAGATGCATGTTATGGTTTAAGCCACAACAGTATTAGGTTTGATGCTTCAGAGATTCCTATGATGCAAAGGTATTCATGCAACATCGTCTGGTGGGAATCTTAGCCCACGAGGTCTAAGCTCAACCAGAAATTTCACTCTACTAGAAATTTCTCGTATCAATTCTATCCTTGAAAGATGAATACTTTGAAGCACTATGATTTATCTTCCAGTAAATCCCAAAGGATATATGGACAAAGAATGGGGAAAATGGAACTACACCGATAACCATCCCTACTGGGATAAGGTCCAACAGGCAGCAAAGGAATATCAACCTCCATATGAGATCATGAGGGATGAAGTCACCAAACCCATTAAAAGAATAAGATTAAAAGTTCCACCATAGGAATGGGAATGCAACACAATAAATTCATCCAAAAGGAAAGTTTACTTCACCAGATTGCTGAAAAGAAGCTTGGAGGACAAAGAATGCCTCAGGAAGAAGCACGGCATCGACTGGTCAATGGAGGAAGGATATACGAGCTTGACGTTTTCACCTTCAAACATTGCATGAAGAGATGAATACACATGATATGTGCAGTAAATTAACACTTACCACCAGCTCTATGGAAATTACCCGCCTAGGTTTACCATAAAACCTTTTCAAAAGGGTTTGCCTACAAGCTGCTTATCCAGCTTCTTTGAAGACACTTACAAGGAAATTACCCACCTTCTTGCGAAAAGCTTACAAGTTTCTCACCCACCTGCTTTGAAGTCACCTACAAATTGATCAGTCACTTACTTGTACATGCTGTCACATGCCAACAACATATTTTGTTTTTTATTTTGTTAGGCTCTGTCATATGTTTGTAGGGCTCGGTTTGAATAAATGTTGATGTAAATTTCATTTTTATTACCATAAGAGTGTGCGACTACCATAGAAGTTTGTGCTCAGATAGGACTTTAATATTTTTTCAAGATAGGATATTCTCCACCCAAAGAATCCCTTGTAAAGCTTTTGTCTTTCAATAAAATATTTGTTGGCTAAGTTCTCTCTCTTGCTCTTCTCTTCTGAGGGGATGGGTACTACTCTCCCTTCGATCAAAGTAGTGGGGTAAGGAAAGCACAAGGAAAGTGTTCTTGTTGTGATTTCAATATGGATTTCTAAGTTCTTTTTATGATTATTAAACGAAATTGGCTTGTTCCAGCACAATAGTTTTCCAATTTTCTTCTTACTTTATCCGAAAACACGTAAATAAGTTAGTTGGGTAGAGAAACTATTTCCCATAGGAATGTTAAGAGCACTAAGGCCAGGGATAGATTCTAAAGCCCGTGTATGACAAAGGTAAAAGTTATACTACTAAAACACTAAAGGATTTACTTGTTTTAAAGACTCGCAAAGTCAAGCCATCCTATTGAGGGTTGAGAAGTCTTTGTTCTGTGGAAAAATGTCCTTTAGGGTTAGTGGATTCATAGCCCCAATCATAAGAAAGCTATTATGGTGTTGATGAAAGCTTTGATTTGGTATGTCTACCACCTATATGGCTATGAATCGTCTTTCATGTTGGGAATTTAGAAGTCTGTTGTTAATCCAAGCTCGTGTGCTTGCTTTTGTTCCTTGTCATGCCCCACTTGCCCCCTCATATTGGTATTAGAGTTACCCCACTCTCTTCAGAGGGAGGAAGCATGTGTTTCCATAAGATCTAGTTTTAATGTCATAAATGCCAACTGTACTCTTTCAGTCTTTACTTTATTTTGTTTGAGTCTTTCGTTTCCAAATAGTTCATAGTCCATAGTTTTTAATTCTCACTTTCAGAGACTTGTACATATTTATGTCTTCGTTTACTTTCCTATGATTTTAGAACAAATACATCAAGTCTTTATGTGGAAAATATGTTGATTTCAAAATCTTTGCCATCTTCATCATCTGCGCCTAGTCAGTGTAAATCCTTAGCACTTTAGCCAAATTGCATATGTTTCCTACTCTTAATAAAACTTTGTCATATAAATATGACTACCTCTATGAAGTAGATTTGTTACCACTAGAAAATAAGATATCTTTCACATATCTACCTCTACTAAACCAGTACTCAGACTTTGTAAAAAAGGCATGCAATCTGTGGCTGCAAATTCTTTCTTTGGTTCAACAAAAGCCAAAGGGCGTTAAAGAATACATTGCTGCTTCAAAACTTGACCAATACCCTATTCTTGTGACTCAAGTAGAACAATTCATCACTCTGCAGATACCAGAAGATGTTTTGTGACAGTGGAAATACCAAGGCTTCACCCATATCCATTTTGGTGCCGTCAGAGTTGCGTTGATGTATCACGAAAGAAAAAGCCAGCCTGTTGTGGTGCGCCTTTCCTCCTAGATTGAAGATATAATGAGTACCAACATGTAATCTTGGGTACATCGGAGATCACACTGAATGTCGGGAGAGTTTTTGTTACTATATTTCCCAATTTCGATATGTCCCTCTCTGATTTGTATCTGGCGGAGGCGTTGAAGATCCAAGTCCAACTTATTTGAGCTCCTCAAGCTAGAGATGCCATATAGGCTACTTTACACTACCAGATAGCTTAGAAACTCCAGCACCATGCTATGGATCTATCTCTTCCAGGATCTGAAAATGCTTTGTTCTTAAACATAGATACAACACATGGAACCACACAGTGAACCCTATCCCGAGGCAAATATCAAGGAAGAACTTGTCAAAAAATTTCCAGATTCATGGGCCACAAATTATGAGAAGTTGAAAGACCATCCTCAACATCTCCAGTCTATCGAACTCACTTTTACCAAAAAGAACGACAACACAGTTGCTATAAGTTTTGACTACTCTTATCGCATGAAGCCCCATAAAATGACCTTCTCTATCAATATGTACCAGCTTTCAGATGAGCTTCCAGAGGTGCAAAATTTAAACACCATAAAATGGTTCCTTTTGAGCTTCATGAGCGAACATGATTGGATAAAGTAATTAAATCATGAAGGGTGCATCATACAGTGGTACAAATGTCATTATACGGGACACGACCCATGGAAAATTAACTGTGACTACAAAGGGTGTTAGGAGGATGTTGATGAGGAATGGAATGAGTATTGTCAGGCTAAAGAAAAAAGGGAAAAGAATGACGAAGGAGACCCATCCATTGATTCTCTTAATTGCCCGGGAAAGTATGAATTCCTTGTGCCATACAAACCTCAAAATTGGACAGCTCCACTCACTCCATCCAAAAATAAAAACATCCAAACCAGAAAAAAGCCTAAAAAAGGTATATTCATGAAGTCCCCTATAGGCTCCAGTCATTTAGATGATTTCCTACCAAACCAACCCTTTGAAAAGGATAACTTGATACACGCTCCAAAAATACCAGCAAAAAATGTTATCCTACCAACGGGTGAGAAAATGTCCCTAAGCGACATAGAAGCAACTCTCAACTATCAATATGAAATTTCCATGTGCCAAAATAGGATGCTATCCAGCATCGTCTAACCCCTCAAGAGTTGCTCACACACAGACTAAGTTGGTGAACAAGGTCGAAGCAATGAACAAGAAAGTGGAACAAACATCTACTCAGCATGATGGACTTATCCGAGCATTAAAACTCAGGCTCAAAACATTGCAGTATAATATATGTCCACCAAGCACCTCACTATCACACTTCTTCGACCAATAACAAAAAGAAATGGCATCTTTGAAAGAACAGATCCAACACCTGAAATACGGTATCATCAAACCACAGGGAAACCAAATCTCACTACCAAAGCCAAATTTATTCACTATGTAACCACAGACATACTTGCCACCAAAGATGGGCCATATCTTTACCACTTTCCTTTCCAGTTCTCATGTGACTATGTCTTTCTCTCCAATGCCTTATGAAGAATAAGAGTTTGACATTACTAAGCTCGCATGGGAAATAAAAGACACCATAGCAGCCAAGAAGAAGGAAGATATAGCCCATAAACTATCCAAAAGAAAGATGGAATTTGGCAAGAAGGATACAGACCGAGGAACCATGATGATCTCAGGTCATGACATAACTTTCCCTGGTGATAAATTGACAATTCGTGCACCTGAAGTGCCATACGAAGATAAGTAATGGACCGACTTATGATAAGATGGTATTTTCAATCATGAATGGATTTATCTAGATCATAGTTTCCCAGACCCAATTGACAACTTGATTCTCTCCGATCAAGTTGTTTCAAATATCTATGACATAGAAGTTAATGATATCCTAGACTTTGCTCCTCAAGATCCAGATGATCATGATCCCACAATGGAGTATTTACGATGCAACCAAGATATCCAAGAGGTTGATCCACCTAATACTCAGGAGGAACAACACAGTGAATACTCATTTAATATTAATCCTATAGACGAATATTCCAAAAGTGGTGATAACTTTCCAGCCGACGGATACATAGAAGACAATGAAGACTCCTCAGATGATTCTCGAGAATATGACAAGGAAACTTCTGAATCCTTAATTGAATCCCCTAAAGAGGACTATCCACCTATGTTCATGAACAAATCCAAAGAACCAGAAGTCTCTGAATTTCTTGATGATCAAGATAGGATGACGATGATCCAATCCCAGAGAGGAGGTTGGAACCCACAACAACAATAAAGAAAATTATTGGAACTATATTCCACTTCACTCTCGATGATATCAAAGTTTTAGCATGGCCCTAAAGGATACAAGATTTCTATACTTGGATGGCAATGATGAATCTGGCTGAATGAGAGAAAAATGTGATCCTGTTGGAATTCACTTCAAGGTTCTCCGAATTTAACAGATATTAGTGGAATGCACTTGGGCTTACTAATAAGAACACCTATCTCACATCCCAAAACTTCGTCTTCAACATCAGAATCCTACTAGAGGTCTTCTATATAGATATAGGCCAAAGGCAGGAGAATCTGAGAAGGCAACTTTACGAGATAAAGTGAATATAATTTGATAGAGATGCCATTTATATCCACTTCCAGAACATGGGAAAGATCAACTTCAAATTGGGCAGACATCTTAGTCTGAAGCAATCCTTCGTATCATCACTGCCGAAGATACTAGTAGGCCACACGATGATGATTGTGGAGGACAAGTTCAAATTCATCGCAGTCCCACAAGTAAGCTATATCAAGTAGGAAATCTTCCAAGCCTTGGATAGCATATGCATGAAGAGATCTATACTAAAACTGATCATCTAAAATAATCCAGCACTCGATAAAGCATACACCAAAAATGACCTTATCACCAAATCTAACTGCCCTTGTTTGATTCGCCAGATAAGATCTAAGAGACAGCTATAATTCAGGAGGTTTAAAATCCCCATACCACCTGATATTAGGTCCAGGATGACAGCTAATGAGGTATTTCAGGTAAAGAAATCTGACCACTTACAAGAAGAACAACGGATGCCTCATCTGCAAAATGCCTTGACACTTTGTGAGAAATCATACTCAGATCATGAAGGAAAAGAACTCAATCTAGCTCTTTTAAGAGATAGAAGACCACACAGGTAGCTATTTCAAAAAAAAACGACGACCTTAAATCGATCTTCTCGCTGGAGGAGGAACCGATGGAGGACACTCTCTTCTCCTTAGACATCTATTAAGAATTAGGTGACATTTATGTATATGATCTCTACTTGATATCAAGCACAGGAAAAGACAACGTCCGCCTGATCCCAGAAAAACTGACTAGTCAAATATTCATGTTCAACTCATCAGGGATACTCTTTTTTGTAATGGCAGACTACCCTACAGAGTTATTCACACAGTGTGTAGACCCTTTTGATCTGTCCATCCTCATAGAAAAAAGAACTTTCTATGAGTTGCAAGCCTTCATAAAATATAAAGGATCCATCCTGAAGCCGTTCGGAGTACATACAGAATATCCATTTTTCCATGTGTTCATAGCACTAGCCAATAACTTTCCACAAGAGCTCCTATGGTTATTTTGGTACTTATGCCACCAATATCATATCCTCATGGAGTTTAGGTGTGATGCATTCAGGCACTTTGATAGAATCCAACCAGCTCTCAGAAGATTCATGTTGTTGTTCCAGCCCTAACAATATTGGGTTCGATGCTTCAAAGTTTTCTACGATGCAAAGGTACTCATGCTATATCATCCGGTGGGAATATCAAACCACGAGGTCCAAGGTTAGTTAGAAATTTCACTCTACTAGAAATTTTCCGTATCAATCCTATCCTTAGATGATGAATACAATAAATACCAATGATATATCTTCCAACAAAATAGATGCATTCCAAGGAAGATATCGCTAAAAGAATAGGGAAAATCAAACTACACTGATAACCATCCCCACTGGGACAAGGTCCGACAAGAAGGAAAGGAATTTCAACCTCCATATGAGATCATGAGGCATGAAGTCACCAATGCTATTAAAAGTATAAGGTTGAAAGTTCCAACACAAGAATTGGAATGCAACATAGAAAATTCATCCAATAGAAATTACTTCACCAGATCACTGAAAAAATGCTTGGAGGACAAAGAATGCCTCAGGAAGAAGCACAACATCGACTGGTGGATGGAGGAATGACACGCAACCCCACCATCATCACCTTTAAACCCTGTATGATGAGATTATACCTGATGAAATGTGCAGTAAATTACCACTTACCACCAACTCCATGGAAATTACTAGCCAAGGTTTACGACAAAACCTTTTTTAAAAGGGTTTGCCTACAAGCTGCTTATATAGCTACTTGGTAGACACCTGGAAGGAGTTTAGCCACCTGCTTGCAATAAGCTTACAAGATGCTCACTCACTTGCTTGGAAGTCACCTACAATATGCTCAGTCACCTATTTATACATGTTGTCACATGCCAACAACTTATTTTGTGTTTTGTTTTGTTAGGCTCTGTCATGTATTTATAAGACCTAGTTTAAATAAAGGGTGATGTAAATTTTATTTTTATTAGAATTGAAGTGTGTTCCTAGAATCGAAGTATTTCACCGAATAGGGCTTTACTATTTTTAGAAGATAAGATATGGCTTAACTATTATTAGAATAGTGGGCCACATGTGATAATGTATTTTATTTTTGGGCATTCTTCTCCTATATAAGGGGTGAGCATGGCACAACAAGGCACACATGCAAGCACATGATCTTGGATTAACTACAAACTTCTAACTTTCCAATATGATAGGCGATTTACATCCATATAGGCAGCAGCTATAAAAAATCAAAGCTTTCATCAACAACACAATAGGTTTATGACGACTGGGGCTACACATCCACTAACCCTAAAGGATGGTTTCCCATGGAACAAAGACTTCTCAAGCCTCAACGGGATGGCTTGACTTTGTAAATCTTTAAAATAAGTAAATCTTTTAGTCTTTTGGTAGTATCACTTTTCCCTTCGACATACATGAGCTTTAGAGGCTATATTTGGCCTTAGTACCCTCAACTGTAACACCCCATACCTTACCAACCATACTTGATGATGTTGAATAATGTTTTCTTGGGTGTCGAGAGATATAAGTATGTATTTGGTAATGCTAATGATGAGAAAATTGAAATTTGGCCACGTACATGCGATTTGACCTTTGTAGGAGGTGTTTTGTGAGTTCGTGGGGAATTTGTGTAATACACCGCACATATTACAACCTCATTTGGTGAATTGGAGTCATGTTTACTTGATTATTAATATCACTAAGTAAGTATTTTGTAGTGTTTTGATAGGGTATTGGATGATATGCAAGTGTTGGAAAATGTGGCCGAAAATTTCAGCAAAGTACCAAGACTTGCGCCACTCCCTATTTCAGGGGGTGTGGCACAAGACTCTGATTCAGAGGGGTGTCATTTCCTACACCACAATCTTTCTTTGCAGCTAGTGGCGCAAGGCACAAATATTGTGCCCTTCTGTGCCCGTTTCGTAACGCAATGCTACGTAGATTCTTTTATGGTTTCTTTTGGTTCCTTGGAGTTATTTAAGCATTTTTAAAGCTTAAAACACCTAAATGCACTCCTACAAACTTCTACATAATCAAACCATGAAATACAAGTAGTTATCAAAAATATTCAAGGAAGCCATGGACGACTAGAATGTCTATTTTTGCGATTGAGACGACGAATGAGAATCTCGTAAGAGAACATTGTCGTGACATTATGGAATTATTTCAACATGATATATGTGGTGAATTATACATGAAATTTGGTGTTCTAAGTTGAGATATGTTATTAGGCCCAAGTTAAAGCCCAAAATGAGCCAAAAATAAGAGGCCCAAAAGGGTCAAATGACCCATTCTTGTGTTTGACAAGTAAACACAACCTTTTTGAATAATTGGATGGATATAGATGAGCATAAGGGCCTATATAAATCCACCACAAATCAGATTTTTATTTCTTAAAACACACATGCCTTTTTGGAGATATTTCCAACATATTTCTATCAAACTCTCAAACCCTAAATCCTCTTCTTGGGCAAGAGCATTACCCTACAAGTATTGTTAAGTGTTTATTCTTGTGATTTAATATATTATGTACATGAGAGGTTATGTATATCATGGTGGTTATGTTGGCAAGGTGTTGAATAGTAAACTTTGGCTTTTGCTCAAAATGTGTCATTTTTGTGAATTGAACTTGAAAAGTGACGTGGTTTTGGTGAAAATGTATGGTATGGGTGAAATATAAACATGTATGGTGTGCTTATGTTCCTCAACTTGTTATTTTCACATAAGTATAATTTATTGGATTTTGGCTGATTTGTTGTTGTGAGGTGTATTGAAGTGATTTGATGGCATAATTGTGATGTTGTGGTGATGGAGAAGTGTAAAGTATGAACTTGGTGTGACATGATCTTGGTTATCATGTATGGAATATTGTGGGATTATTGGGGATAATAAATTCATAAATGATATTTTGGTCAATGTTGGACATGCTGTGGTATTATTGATATGACCATGCTGAAAATGGTATTGTAGCGAAAGACATGACATTTTTAAAAGCCAAACATGTGACTCATTGTTATTATATGCCATTGTAAGGTAATTGGTGGTTAGTGTTGTTTCCGTATGTACTTGTGTTGTAGAGTGAAACATAAGGACGGAGCGGGAATCATATTGAGAATACAAGGTATGTAAGGTTACTCTGTCCGTATCTTTCTGTGGCAAATAGTATTCACATTGACATTACGCTTGTTTAATCCCGAAATGTGCTAAGGCATCCCATATCCGGTTATCCATGGTTATTGTCATATATTTCCTACTCATTGATCATTGGTGAATCTCATGTCTCATATTCATGGTTAATGTTCCAAAAGCTCAAATAAGGTTATGTTCCAATGTTCCAATAGTGATTATACTCATGTCTCTTGTTCATGGATTATGGTCCAATGGTCCCAATAGTGTTATGTTTCCATGAAGGCTATGTTTCCAATAATGTTTATTTCACATGTCTCTCACTCATTGATTATTGATCCAAAGCTTTAAATAAAGTTGTGACTATCATTGTATCGATCTCTCATAAGCAAAAGTATCAATCTCTCACAAGTAAGGGTATCAATCTCAAAAGTAAAGAAATGAAGTAAGAATAAAGTAATGCATATTGATTGTGTTCATGGGTGTTATCCATGGGGTACAAATACCCGCATGATGATGTTAGTTTATCCATGGGGTGCAAACACACGCGTGATGATATTCATTTATCCATGGGGTGCAAGAACACCCGCATGATGATATGATCTTATCCATGAGGTGAAAAGAATACCTGCATGATGATGATATGTTATCCATGGGGTGAAAAGAACACCTGCATGATGAGGGCCCAAACTACATAAATGTAAAGTAAATTAAGGCAAGAGAAAGTAATGAACGCAATGAACGCAATGGACGTAATGAACGCAATGAATGCAATCTACTTTTTTCCAAATGCATTGGTTTATTTACATTTACTACTCACGTGTGTTTAACCCCAATGAAGTCTTTATGTTATCTACAGTTTTATTTGAGCCTTACATACTTAGTACATTCTTCGTACTGACCCCTCTTAGGGAATTTACCTTACTTGCTGCAGGCGCAGGTACTAGTAGGCCTCCACAGTAGGTTTCCAGTTGTTGCAGATCATTGGTGAGCTGCAGTTAGTTCGGGGCTTATCCGAGTCGCAGTTGTTCATATGTTTTGGTATTGTACATAATGTATAAATCGGGGACTTGTCCCGAATTTTAGTTCGTTTTGGTCAATGCATCTGTTAGAGGCTTTTGTAGACGTACGTGGGTGCATGAATGTAAGAGGGTACATGTCGTTTTTGACTTGATGGCCTCAATGGCCAAGTTTCGCATACATATATATATAACATGTTCCATGAATTCCATTGTGGGTATCTAAAGCCATTATGTGATTATGGGTTTCTTGTGGCATGCATATGGTTGAATAGAGACAAAGCTTGGTTCTCTCGGGCCTTATAGGTTACGAGTGCCAATCACGACTCGTTGGGGTTCGCGGTGTGACAAAACTGGTATCAGAGCAGGTTGTTCTATGGGTGTTTACGTGTATGAGTAGAGTCTTACTTATCGATGTGTTGCGCGCCACATTTATAAGTAGGAGGCTATGAGACATTTCGGAGTTGTTTCTTTCCTTCACTTCTTGATCGTGCAATAGAGCCAAGGTTGTAAGTGGAATCACGTGTGCTCAATGATAGTGGTTTTCCTTTATAGAGAGGTTGTACGCGAAATCATAACTGACCAGGAGAATTGTTTTCTTGTGTGTTTGATTAGAAATGCCAATGGCAAGAGAAGGTTGGGGAAATGGAAAAGAGATAGACAGGATTGCCGGAGAAGGAACCAATAGAGCACCACTTGAGCAAGTTGATCAAGGTTGGGCTAGAAATGAGTTGGTATCACGGGTTTCTCCTACTCTTTCAATTCCGGCGGAATTGTCTAATAATGCTATTGTGCAAGATTTAATGAGTGTGGTGCACATACTGACCCGTGTAGTTGCTGTACAAACTCAAAGACGAGTATTGGAGCAGCAAATGGTGGAATAAAGGCAAAAGAGAAGGACACAAGAATTTGACGAAGGGTTGTAAAAAAGGGCTAGACCCGAGGGGCAGTTCATAGCCTCCCAATAAGGATTTGAGCCTTGGATGTTGCACGAACCATCAAGTCCATTATTTTCTCTGCTTACAGCAAATGTTCCCCCTCTATTCCAAGGGTTTAGAGGCAACCAGTTTAGGCAAAGAAGTAAGAGTCAGGATTCACAAATAGTGGGGTATCAAGGACAAGAAGTAGGAGTCAATTAAGGCCCGTTCGTCAGCTGTGCGAGTGTTGCGGGAAGTTCATGCAGGTGAATGCTGGTTCAGAACGAATGTTTGCTATTGGTGTGGTCTGCCGGGACATGTGAGGAAAAGGTGTCCACAGAGGAACACGAGTGGTACGACATGACTTATGAGACCAACTGTCGCATTGCCATTATCAATGCCTCCTCTAGGTAGAGGTGTACAGCCTACGGGGCGCCATAGAGGTTCGAGAGGAGTAGCGAGTTCTAGTGGAACCCAGGACCATACCTATGCTTCAGGAGGATCAACGGAATTTGGAGTCTTCTCCCGATGTAGATACAGGTACATTATTAGTATTTTTTCTTCCATAAGGTAAATGCATTGATTGACCCAGGTTCCGTCCCTCCATTAATTGTTGCAAATGTTTATCTGAAAGGACACCAGAAACATTAGTTAACCCATTGGAGGTATCTACACCAAACGGTGAATTTAGTAGAGCTGAAGGAGTTATTTGTGGTCCTGATATGCTGGTTGATCTTATTGAACTGGAATGGATTTTGATGTTATAAAGAGATTGTGCTATAATCGAGTGCCGAGCTACGAAATTACATTTTACATTTCCCCCAAAAGAGTGTTCTTGAATGGCAAGGGTCATGTGGGGGCACCAAGAGGAAAATTTTATTTTCCTTATCTTATAACGTAAGGAAAATGATACCCAAGAGGGTACATATGTCACTTGGGGATAGCGAAGGATACTAATGTGGAACCACCAACTCTTCAATCGATTTTGGTAGTACATGACTTCCTCGATATAGGAATGAGTAGATAATGATATGATGTCAAGCACTTAGCCAAGTTGTCTTCCTTCATAGGGCATGGCTCCGGTAGAGATAAGGAGCTTAAGGGAGAAATTACAAGACGTGATGAACACGGAAGTCCTAAGACCTAGTACATTCCCTCGGGGTGCATCATCGTTCACTGTACAAAAATAAAAAGACTGTGTATATACTAATGGCAAAGGCATAGGGTGACAGGTAAGAATCAGTAGTTTCTTCCCAGGAGTGATGATTTATTTTGATCGGTCTTCCTAACGATTACCCTAAGAGCGGGTAAGCACCAAGTAAAGGGTAGAGCAGCCAAATATACTCAAGATAGCCTTCCGCACAAAGTATGGTCGGTATGAATTCGTAGTTATGATATTTGAGCTGACAAATGCTCCAGTTGTGTTTATGGGTTTACTGAATAGGGTGTTCATGACACTTTTAAATGGGTGTGTAACCATGTGTGGGGATGGTATTCAAAATCACAAGAGGACTATGCGAATCATATTGCAGCAAGTGTTAAATGTGTATACGATCATGTGAAGGATTCATCTCGACTTAAGTTGTTACATTGAGACAATGTTACTAACATTCGAGGACGAATGTTTCTAAAGGGGGAAGAATGTAACACCCCGTACCTTCCCAACCCTACTTAATGATGTTGAATAATGTTTTGTTGGGTGTCAAGAGATATAAGTATGTATTTGGTAATTCTAATGATGAGAAAATTGAAATTTGGCCACGTACATGCGATTACACCTTCGTAGGAGGTGTTTTGTGAGTTCGTGGGGAATTTGTGTAATACCTCGTACATATTCCAACCTTGTTTGGTGACTTGGAGTCATGTTTACTTGATGATTAAGATCACTAAGTAAGTATTTTGTAGTGTTTTGATAGGGTATTGGATGATATGCAAGTGTTGGAAAAAGTGGCCGAAAATTTCAGCAATGTACCAAGACTTGCACCACTCCATGTTTCAGGGGGTGTAGCACAAGAATATAATTCAGAGGGGTGTCATTTCCTTCGCCACAAGCTTGCTTTGCAGCTAGTGGCGCAAGGTACAAAGATTGTGTCCTTCCGTGCACGTTTCGTAACGCAATGCTACGTCGATTCTTTTATGGTTTCTTTTGGTTCCTTGGAGTTATTTAAGAATTTTTAAAGCTTAAAATACCTAAATAAACTACTACATATTTCTACATGATCAAACCATGAAACACAAGTAGTTATCAAAAATATTCAAGGAAGCCATGGACGACTAGAATGTCTATTTTTGCGATTGAGACGATGAATGAGAATCTCGTAAGAAAATATTGTTGTGACATTATGGAATTATTTCAACATGAGATATGTGGTGAATTATACATGAAATTTGGTGGTCTAAGTTGAGATATGTTATTGGGCCCAAGTTAAAGCCCAAAATGAGCCAAAAATAAGAGGCCCAAAAGGGTCAAATGACCCATTCTTGTGTTTGACAAGTAAAAACAACCTTTTTGACTAATTGGATGGATAGAGATGAGCATGAGGTCCTAAATAAAGCCACCACAAATCAGATTTTTATTTCTTAAAACACACATGCCTTTTTGGAGATATTTCCAACATATTTCTCTCAAACTCTCAAACCCTAAATCCTCTTCTTGGGCAAGAGCATTACCCTACAAGTATTGGTAAGTGCTTATTATTGTGATTTAATATATTATGTACATGAGAGGTTATGTATATCATGGTGGTTATGTTGGCAAGGTGTTGAATAGTAAACTTTGGCTTTTGCTCAAAATGTGCCATTTTTGTGAATTGAACTTGAAAAGTGACTTGGGGTTTTGGTGAAAATGCATGGTATGGGTGAAATATCAACATGTATGGTGTGATTATGTTCCTCAACTTGTTATTTTCACATAAGTATAAATTATGGGATTTTGGCCGATTTGTTGTTGTGAGGTGTATTAAAGTGATTTGATGGCATAATTGTGATGTTGTGGTGATGGAGAAGTGTAAAGTATGAACTTGGTGTGACATGATCTTGGTTATCATGTATTGGTCAATGTATGGAATATTGTGGGATTATTGGGGATAATAAATTAATAAATGATATTTTGGTCAATGTTGGGCATGTTGTGGTATTATTGATATGACCATGCCGAAAATGGTATTGTAGCGAAAGACATGACATTTTTAAAGCCAAGCATGTGATTCATTGTTATTACATGCCATTGTAAGGTATTTGATGGTTAATGTTGGTTCCGTATGTACTTGTGTTGTAGAGTGAAACATAAGGACGGAGCGGGAATCGTATTGAGCATACAAGGTATGTAAGGTTACTCTGTCCGTATCTTTCTGCGGTAAATAGTATTCACATTGACATTACGCCTGTTTCATCCTGAAATGTGCTAAGGCATCCCATATCCGGTTATACATGGTTATTGTCATATATTTCCTACTCATTGATCATTGGTGAATCTCATGTCTCATATTCATGGTTAATGTTCCAAAAGCTCAAATAAGGTTATGTTCCAATGTTCCAATAGTGATTATACTCATGTATCTTGTTCATGGATTATGGTCCAATGGTCCTAATAGTGTTATGTTTCCATGAAGTCTATGTTTCCAATAATGTTTATTTCACATATCTCTCACTCATTTTGATTATTGATCCAAAGCTTCAAATAAAGTTGTGACTATCATTGTATCGATCTCTCATAAGCAAAAGTATCAATCTCTCACAAGTAAGGGTATCAATCTCAAAAGTAAAGAAATGAAGTAAGAATAAAGTAATGCAAATTGATTGTGTTCATGGGTGTTATCCATGGGGTACAAATACCCGCATGATGATGTTAGTTTATCCATGGGGTGCAAACACCCACGTGATGATGTTCATTTATCCATGGGGTACAAGAACACCTGCATGATGATATGATCTTATCCATGAGGTGAAAAGAATACCTGCATGATGATGATATGTTATCCATTGGGTCAAAAGAACACCTGCATGATGAGGGCCCAAACAACATTTATGTAAAGTAAAGTAAGGCAAGAGAAAGTAATGAACGCAATGAATGCAATGGACGTAATGAACGCAATGAATGCAATATACTTTTTTCCAAATGCATTGGTTTATTTACATTGACTACTCACGTGTGTTTAACCCCAATGAAGTCTTTATGTTATCTACAGTTTCATTTTAGCCTTACATACTCAGTACATTCTTCGTACTGACCCCTCTTGGGGTATTTACCTTACTTACTGCAGGCGCAGGTACTAGTAGGCCTCCACAGTAGGTTTCCAGTTGTTGCAGATCATTGGTGAGCTCCAGTTAGCTCGAGGCTTCTCCGAGTCAAAGTTGTTCATATATTTTAGTATTGAACATAATGTATAAAGCGGGGACTTGTCCCGAATTTTAGTTCGTTTTGGTCAATGCATCTGTTAGAGGCTTTTGCAGACGTACGTGGGTGCATGAATGTAAGAGGGTACATGTCGTTTTTGACTTGATGGCCTCAACGTCCAAGTTTCGCATACATATATATATAACATGTTCCATGAATTCCATTGTGGGTATCTAAAGCCATTATGTGATTATGGGTTTCTTGTGGCATGCATATGGTTGAATAGAGACAAAGCTTGGTTCTCTCGGGCCTTATCGGTTACGAGTGCCAATCACGCCTTGTTGGGGTTCGGGGCGTGACATCAACATTCATGTGGGAACAAGTTTCTATATCTAACTAATCAATTTACGTGTTTTGTGATAAAGTAAGAAGCAAATTAGAAAACTATTGTGTTGGACCAAGCCAATTTCATTTTATAATCATGAAAAGACTAAGAAATACATATTGAAATCACATAAAAAACACTTACCTTGTGTGTTCCTTACCCCACGGATCTGACTTAAGGGTTCGAATTGCCCATACTTTCGAAAGAGAAGAGCAAGAGAGAGAACTTAGCCAACAAACATTTTATTGAAAGACAAAAGTTTTACAAGAGCGTTTTTAGGTGGAGAATTTAATGATCCTCCAACTAAATACCTATGGTTCCTTTTATAGGAGAAGGAATCCCTAATACAAAGAAACAAAAAATAAAATACATTATCACACGTGGCCTACTATTCTAAGAATTGTAAAGTCCCATACTATCTTCTAAACATAGAAAAGCCCTACCTGGGTAAACACTTTTTTGCTAATAAAAATGAAATTATCATCACCCTTTATTAAAATTGGGCCCCACAAATATGTGACAAAGCCTAACAAAACAAAAAATAGAATATGTTGTTGGCATGTGACTGCATGTGCAAGCAGGTGACTGAGTATCTTGTAGGTGACTTCCAGGCGGGTGGGTGAGCAACTTATAAGTTTCTTGCAAGAAGGTGGGTAAGATCTTTGTAGGTGTCTACCAAGCAGTTGGATAAGCAACTTGTAAGCAAACCATTATGAGAGGGTTTCGTGGTAAACTTGGCAGGTAATTTCGTAGAGCTGGTGGTAAGTGGTAATTTCTTGCACATGTCATCTGGCATCATCTCTTCATACAATGTTTGAAGTTGGTGACGGTGAGCTCGCGTATATTTCTACCATCCACCAGTTGATGCCGTGCTTGATATACTACAAGAAAAGATTCATGATAGGTGCCATTTCTTCTTTGTCCGTCTCCAAAGAGAGTTTTTGAGAGAATTCTCTTCGCCTCTATTGGAAATCTTCCATAATGTGTTCCTTCACATTGAGATGTTTGACTTGAAATTTGTATGGAGAGAACCATTGTGCCCATCAGAGAATTTGCAGATTCGGGATGATCTTCGGGTTAATTTGGACCATCTTTGGAAAGGCCCTAATAGCTATCTCGATCTAGAATTCAGTATGGATTAGGAAAAAATTGAAATTCTGGATTCCATTTTTTATAGTAAGGATCTCCTTAAATATAGAGTGATAGTGTTTTTCAGCATCCTTAAACCTCACTTTGCAAGATCCAACCAAATCCGCAAAGAAAAGTCGAAATCAAAAATTTAGTATGGGGTGCTGCAGGTGGCCTGCCAGGCCGCTTTGGCCTAATTTTTTTGTGGCACAGGCAGAAAGGGGGCATGCCCCAGGCCTCCCCTGCACACCTTTTCCAGAGCTGAAATTTCTCTGTGTCTCAGGGGCGCCCGAGAGCGTGTCGGGGTGCTTTTTGCCAAATTTCTTCGATGATTATTAGTCTATAAAGAGGAATCATGGGTTATAGTATCCTTATTCCATTGTAGTAGGACTAATCTTGAGAGAGTTTGGCATCCGATTTGGGGGTGAATTCTTCGTCACAAGTATTTTATCATATTATGTTCAATTAAGCCATGAGTGGCTAGAATTTCTTATTTTTGAGATTGAAGCTACGAACATGAATCTCGTGAGTTGAATATTGTTGTAACATTTATGGAATTATTTAAACATGAGATAATTGGAGTATTACACATTGAAATTGGTGGGCTAAGTTAATATGTGTTAATGGGCTCAATTTGAGGCCCAAAATGGAGTAAAAGACATGGCCCAAAAGGTGAAAATGACCCATTCTTCCATTTGACCAAGTAAATATGGAATTTAATGCCCAAGGAGTGGATAATAATGACTTGAGGTCTATATAAAGGCCAAAAATCATATTTTTATTCATTCTAACACACATGCCATTCTAGACATTTCCAATTGGACAAGATCATCACTTTGCAAGCTTGGGTAAGTGTTTATTCTTGTGATTTAAAATATTATATACATGAGATATTTTTTATATCATGATGGTTATGTTGGCAAGGTTGAATAGGGCACTTTTTACTTTTTGCTAAAAGATGTGCCATCTTTGTGACTTAAACTTGAAAGGAGACTTGGGGTTTTGATGAAAGTGCATGGTATGTATGAAATATCAACATGTATGGTGTAGTTATGTTCCTTGACTTGTTATTTTTCTATGAGTGTAAATTGTGGTATTGTTGTCGATATCTTGTTATGAAATATATTGAGGTAACTTGATGGATTAATGGTGATGTGGTGTTAATAAGAAAGTGTAAAGGAGAAACTTGGGGTGAAATGATATTGTTATATGATTTTGTGGTCAATGTGTGGAATGTTGTGGTATTGTTGGTATGACGATGCCATGAATTGTATTGTAAAGGGTGAAATAACGTTATAGGGCAATCATGTAACTCATTGTCGTCTTATACCCTTGTAAGGTAGCTGATTGTTAACATGAGCTCTGCTATGTACTTGTGTTGTAGAGTGAAATGTAAGGAAGGAGCTGGACTATTGTATTCACATATGGGATTGTGTATTCATATTGGGAAGATAAGGTATGTAAGGTTACTCTTTTTGTATCCTTCTGCAACACATATTGTTCACATTGTCTTTGTACTTGTACCATTCCGAAGTGTTCTAAAGCATCCCAGCTCAGGTTGACATATATTGTTATTCACATGTTTCTTATCCTTATACCAATTGTGATTCACATGTCTCTTATTCGTTGACTGAAGTTACACGCTCTCATAATGTTGTAACTACTAAAAGAACTATCTCAAAGAAGGTGATGATGTAAAGAGAATCTATTCACTCTTGAGTAGTACTTCCACTAATGTTACGTTCTAAAGTTTTAATGATGTTATGATTATCAAGGTATTAATCTCTCTCAAGTAAAGGTATCAATCTCTCACAAGTAAGGAATGAAGTAAGGTATATATATATGTATATATGTTATGGCCCGCTGATAAGGTGGATGATTGTTGAAATGATATATTATATTATGTTATGGACCGCCAATAAGGTGGATGATTTTAGATATGATATATTATATTATGTTATGGCCCACACCGATAAGGTGGTTGATTGTTGATATGATATATTATATTATGTTATGGCTCGTTGATAAGGTGGATGATTGTACTATAGTCCACTGATCAGCTGGATGAATGATAATGAGGATGACTGTAAAACCAAGAAAGTATATTACTTAATGAGTGATCGAATAATGAAAGTAACGAAAATAATGAACATGGTTCCACAAATAGACCGGTGGTGTATCCATTTTGACTATTATTTTATATTCTGATTCCATTGGAGTACTTATGTAGCATACAGTTTCATATAGCTTTACATACTCACTACATTCTTCGTACTGACCCCCTTGGGGGACTTACTTTACTTGTTGCAGGCACAGGTGCTAGTAGACCTCCACAGTAGGCTACGAGTCATTTGTAGATCTATGGTGAGCTCCAGTTGGTTTAGGGATTTTTGAGTCACGTGTGTACATATGTATTGGTATTGTATAAAGTATTGTGTAAAGCAGGGACCTTTCCCAACTTAAGTTGTTTTTGTATATGTATTTGTTAGAGGCTTTGTAGACATACGTGGAAAGATAACTAAGAGATAGATGAAAGAATGTATGTCCATTATGACTTGATGGCCCTAACGGCCAAGTTTCATACATGTCATATGTTTTTCCATGATTTCCTCCATTGACATCTTATACCTATACGTGGTTGAGTGTTGCTCATTTAGTGACATGCATATGAGAGTACATGAATAAAGGTTGGTTCTCTCAGGCCTCAACGGCTTCGGGTGCCAGTCCGCCCAGTTCGAATTCGGGGCGTGATAAAAGTGGTATCAGAGCAGGTCGTTCTAAGGGTGTCTACAAAGCTGTGTCTGAGTAGAGTCTTGCTTATGGATGTGTTGTGCGCCAAATTTATAAGTAGGAGGCTACGGGATATTTAGGAGTTGTTTCCTTTCTACATTTCTAGATTGTGCAATAGAGCCAATGTCGTAGGTGGAATCATATATGACCCTTGAAATTGATTTTCTTTGTTACAGTAATATGCCGATTACAAGACAAGATAGGGGCAAAGATAAGAAGGTAGAGTTAATGGCCGGGGAAGGAACTAGTAAATCACCACTTGACCAAGCCAGTCAAGGTGGGGCTGAAACAGAGTTTGCAACGCAGGTTTCCCCTACTTTTTCAGCTCCAGAAGAGCTGAGAGGGAGAGAAGAACCTGCCGAAACACCTGTTAATGATACTGAGCAAAATCTAAGAAATACAGTGCAAATGTTAACTCATATAGTTGCTCGTATAGTTGCTGCACTGAATCAAGGACAAGTAGGTCCAATGATACGTAATGACAGTGAGGCTAGGGCAGCTAGTCGGAGGACACAGGATTTTCTAAAATTAGACCCTCCCACGTTTACCGGGTCAGATCTGAATGAAGATCTACAGGATTTCATGGACCAAATAAAAAGGGCTCTCCATGTTATGCATATGACTGGTATAGAAATAGTAGAACTTACAGCATATAGACTTAAGGGTGAGGCTATAGTATGGTACAAAGATTGGAAATGATCTAGGGGTATAGGTGCACTTCCAGCTAGTTGGGAGGAATTCAAAACAACATTCCTTGATCATTGTCTCCCATATGAGATCCGAGAGGCCCGTGTGGATCAGTTTTTAAATCTTCATTAAGGGAATATGAGCGTCAGGGAGTACAGTCTCCGGTTTAATTCTTTGGCAAGATATTCTCCAAATGTGGTAGCCACTATGGCCGTTAGAGTTCATCGGTACGTGGATAGATTGGACCCATACTTGGTCCGGGATTGTACTATTGCTGCTTTGAATAGAGATATGGATATAGCCAAAATACAATCCTTTGAACAAAAAATGGAGGACCAAAGGCAAAGGCAAAGGGCGCACAAAGTTGAAAAAGGGCCGTCAAAGAGGGCTAGACCTATGGGGCACTTTATGGTGTCCCAAGGAGAATTTAGGCCTAGGGTTTTTCCTAGATCGCCTTGACCATCATTTTATTACCCTACAGCAGGTACTCTATCTCAGTTTTTAGGGTTTAAAGGCGGTCAAGCTGGGTGAAGTAGTAGGACTAAGGGTTCACAGACAGTGGGGTATCGAGAACAAGGAAGTATGGGCCAATCGAGGTCTTTTCGTCAGCTGTGCCAGCGCTGCGGGAAGTTTCATTCAGGTGAATGCTGGTTTAGAACAAATGTTTGCTTTTGGTGTAGTAAGTTAGGACACATGATGAGAGAGTGCCCACAGAGGGCCACGAGTAGTATGACACGACCTACGGGATCAACCGTTGCGTTAGCATCATCAGGTGTACAACCTGCTGGTCATGGCGAAGGTTCTAAAGGGACAATTGGTGCTAGTGAAACCCAGAACCGTACACATGCCTTAGCGGATCGACAGAATTCGGAGGCTTCTTATGATGAAAATTCAGGTACATAATTCATATTCTTACATAAGGTATATGCATTGAGTGACCCGGGCTCTCTATTATCATATGTTACTCCTTTGATTGTGAAAAAAAAATTTTTTAAAGAACACCAGACTTAGTAGTTAAACTATTTGAAGTATCTATACTAGTTGTGAATCTACTATAGCTAAGAGAGTATATCATAATTGTATAGAAATTGTTTGTGGTTATGACACACTGGTTGACCTTACTGAACTGGAAATGGTCAATCTTGATGTTATCATGGGTATGGATTGGTTGGATTCTTGTTATACAACGGTAGATTACCGAGCTAAGAAGTTACATTTTCGTTTTCCACTAAAGAATATTCTTGAATAGATGGGTAATGTGGGAGAACCGAGAGGTAAAGTTATTTCTCATCTTAAGGCAAAGAAAATGATACCCAAAGGTATACCTATACCACTTAGTAAGAGTGGAAGATACTGATGTAAAACCACCAACTCTTCAATCGGTTCCGATGGTAAATGAAATCCTTGAGGTCTAGTATATCCCTTTTTGGGTGCATCAGTGTTAATTGTACGAACAAACAAAAGATGGCACATTGAGAATGTGTATTGACTATCGGCAACCGAATAATGTGACAATTAAGAATAAATACCCCCTCCCCAGAAGTGATAATTTATTTGACCAATTACAGAGTCCCAAAGATTTCTCGAAGGTTGACTTGAGATCGGGATATCACCAGGTAAGGGCTAGAAAAACAAAAAAATGAGATAACCAAGACAACTTTATGAACACAGTAGGGGCATTACGAAATTTTTTTTTAGTTATGTCAATTGGGCTAGCGAATGCACCAGTAGTTTTTATGGGTTTGATGAATAGAGTGTTCAAACCATTGTTAAGATGTGTTCGAGACCATGTTTAGAGATGATATTCAACAACACTAGAGAGCCATGCTAATCACTTGCGACAAGTGTTACGGATTCTTCGTGATCGTAAGCTATATGCAAAATTCTCTAAACATGAGTCTTGGTTAAGATGTGTATTGATGTAGCACGGTAACGTAATAGCGTATGCCTCAAGACAATTCTGTCCACATAAGAAAAATTATCCCACGCATGATCTTGAGTTAGTAGTTGTGGTATTTTCTTTAAAGATATGGCGCCACTACTTGTATGGAGTTCATGTTGATGGATGGTCCACTTACGAAGAGGCAAAGTATTATAGTGTAAAACGCGGCAGAGTATTCGTTTGTAGCGAAGGTGAAAGAAAAGTGGTATGCGGAATCTATGTTATTGCAACTGAAAGAGAATGTACAATAGGGCCCAACAAATGAATTTTATCTTATGCAAGAGGGAATACTGTAATGCTTAATTTATGAAATTCTATCCATCCGGGGTCCACCAAAATGTATCATGATTTGAAAGAAATGTATTGGTGGGGTAACATGAAACGAACATTGCAAAATTGGTAGCTCAGTGTCCAAAGTGTCAACAAGTAAAAGTAGAGCATCAGAAACCTAGAGGTTATATGCAATGTATCAATCTTCCAGTCTGGAAGTGGGACATGATTAACATGGATTTTCTCACAGGTTTGCCTCGTACACTGCGGAAATTTGATTCCATATGGGTAATAGTTGATAGGCTTACAAAGTCAGCGTATTTCCTACCAGTCAAGACCACCTATACAGTTGAAGATGACGTAAAGTTTTATGGTAAAGAGATAATGAGATTACATGGGATTCCAATCTCTATTGTATCAGACAAGGGAGCTCAAGTGACTGCATTTTGGAAAATCTTTTCAGAAGAGCTTGAATACACAAGTGAATTCGAGTATGGCTTTTCATCCTCAGACAGATGGACCAGCCGAACGTACTATCCAAACACTTGAATACATGATACGAGCTTGCACATTGGACTTTAAAGGTAGTTGGTATGATCGTCCACCTCTTATCGAATTTGCTTACAATAATAGCTATCATTCACGTATCAAAATGGCACCTTATGAAGATTATATGGAAGGAAGTGTAGATCACCAATCAGATGGTTTGAAGCGGGTGAAACTACTTTACTTGGGCCATACCTTGTTCATCAAGCTATGTAGAAAGTTAAAGTGATCCAACAGCGGTTACAAACGGCCCAAAGTCGACGCAAGTCCTATGCTGATGTTAGAAGAAGAGGGCTCGAATTCGGCATAGGTGATTGGGTATTCTTGAAGATGTCACCGATGAAAGGGGTAATGCGATTTGGGAAGAAAGGGAAGTTGAGTCCCCGATATATAGGGCCATATGAAATTGTCTGAAGATTTGGGCAAGTTGGGTATGAATTGGCACTACCCCAAGAACTCTCCACAATTCATCCAGTATTTCATGTTTCAATGCTTCGAAAGTGAATAAGAGATCCATCTCGTATTACTCCCATTGAAGATGTACAAGTTACAGAGGAACTCACCTATGAAGAGATACCGATTGCTATTCTGGATAGACAAATGAAGAGGTTAAGGATTAAAGAAGTGGCTTCTGTAAAAGTACTTTGGAGAAATCAAAAAGTAGAGGAAATCACATGGGAAGATGAAGAAATGATGAAATCCAAGTACCCTCATTTGTTTCAAATGGAAGAAAAAGTTCAAAGTGCAGAAGTGGAGCAATAACAAGTAAGTATATATGAGCATTATGTGTATATGTATATATATGCTAATATAGAGATGCATTTGTTGTACATGAGACGATGTTATTAACATTCGAGGATGAATGTTTCTAAGGGGGGAAGAATGTAAAATCTCGTACATTTCCGACCCTACTTGACAACTTTGAACCATGGTTACCCTAGGTTCGAGAGCAACAAGTACGTATTTTGTATTGTTATTGATGGAATATTTGATATTGTGCTAGTAAATGTGATTAGACCTTCGTAGGAGGTGTTTGTGACTTTGTGGAGCATTTCTGGGGTGAAAAAGTGAGGTTTAAGGGACATCCAAGAAAAGTATCTTAAATATAAGAGGCAAGCAAAAGGTTGAGACTTGAAAGATCCAACCAAATCCGCAAAGAAAAGTCAAAACAAAAATTTAGTATGGGGCACTGTAGGTGGCGTGCCAGGCCGCTTTGGCCTGATTTTTTTGTGGCACAAGTAGAAACGGGGCGCGCCCAGGGGCGTTCCAGGCCACCCCTGCCCAAATTTTCCAGAGCTGAAATTTCTCTAAGTCTCAGGGGCGCCCGGGAGCGTGCCGGGGTGCTTTTTGCCAAATTTCTTCGATGATTATTAGTCTATAAAGAGGACTCTTAGGTTATGGTATACTTATTCCATTGTAGTAGGACTACTCTTGAGAGATTTTGGCATCTGAATTGGGGGTTAATTCTTCGTCACAAGTATTTTATCATATTATGTTCAATTAAGCCATGAGTGGCTAGAATTTCTTATTTTTGGGATTGAAGCTACGAACATGAATCTCATGAGTTGAATATTGTTGTAACATTTATGAAATTATTTAAACATGAGATAATTGGAGTATTACACATTGAAATTGGTGGGCTAAGTTAATATGTGTTAATGGGCTCAATTTGAGGCCCAAAATGGAGTAAAAGACATGGCCCAAAAGGGGCAAATGACCCATTCTTCCATTTGACCAAGTAAATATGGCATTTAATGCCCAAGGAGTTAAGAAAGACTTGAGGTCTATATAAAGGCCAAAAATCATATTTTTATTCATTCTAGCACACATGCCATTCTAGACATTTCCAAAACATTTCTGTATCTTCCAAACCCTAAGGC
The DNA here is from genome assembly GCA_031232105.1 of Capsicum rhomboideum. Classification (NCBI taxonomy): domain Eukaryota; kingdom Viridiplantae; phylum Streptophyta; class Magnoliopsida; order Solanales; family Solanaceae; genus Capsicum; species Capsicum rhomboideum. Next base: position 51,916,100 of record CP124708.1, on the reverse strand, counting down.
AACCATTTTCTTTGGACACTTTGGACAAGATCATCACTTTGCAAGATTGGGTAACTGTTTATTCTTGTGATTTAAAATATTATATACATGAGAGATTGTGTATATCATGATGGATATGTTGTCAAGGTTAAATAGGACACTTTTTTCTTTTTGCTAAAAGATGTGTAATCTTTGTGATTTAAACTTGAAAGGCGACTTGGGGTTTTGATGAAAGTTCATGGTATGGATGAAATATCAATATGTATGGTTTGTTTATGTTCCTAGACTTGTTATTTTTCTATGAGTATAAATTATGGGATTGTTGTCGATATGTTATTATGAAATGTATTGAGATAACTCGATGGGTTAATGGTGATGTGGTGTTAATGAGAAAGCGTAAAGGAGAAACTTGGTGTGAAATGCTATTGGTATATGATGTTGTGGTCAATGTGTGGAATGTTGTGGTATTGTTGGTTTGACGATGCCGTGAATCGTATTGTAAAGGATGAAATGATGTTATAGGGCAATCATGTAACTCATTGTCATCTTATACCCTTGTAACGTAGTTGATTGTTAACGTGAGCTCTGCTATGTACTTGTGTTATAGAGTGAAATGTAAGGAAGGAGCTGGACTATTGTATTCACATATAGGATTGTGTATTCATATTGGGAAGATAAGGTATGTAAGGTTACTCTTTTCGTATCCTTCTGCAACATATATTGTTCACATTTTCTTTGTACTTGATCCATTTCAAAGTTTTCTAAAGCATCCCAGCTCAGATTGACATATATTGTTATTCATATTTTTCTTATCCTTAGACCAATTGTGATTCACATGTCTCTTATTCGTTGACTGAAGTTACACGCTCTCATAATGTTGTAACTACTAAAAGAACTATCTCAAAGAAGGTGATGATGTAAACAAAATCTATTCACTCTTGAGTAGAACTTCCACTAATGTTACATTCTAAAGTTTCAATGATGTTATGATTACCAAGGTATCAATCTCTCTCAAGTAAAGGTATCAATCTCTCACAAGTAAGGAATGAAGTAAGGTATATATATATATATGTATATTATGTTATGGCCTGCCGATCAGGTGGATGATTGTTGTTATGATATATTATATTATATTATGGCCCACACCGATAAGGTAGATGATTGTTGAGATGATATAGTATATTATGTTATGGCTCACTGATAAGGTGGATGATTGTACTATAGCCCACTGATCAGATGGATGAATGATAATGAGGATGACTGTAAAACCAAGAAATTATATTACTTAATGAGTGATCGAATAATGAGAGTAACGAAAATAATGAACATGGTCCACAAATAGACTGGTGATGTATCCATATTGACTATTCTCTTATATTCTGATTCCATTGGAGTACTTATGTATCATACAGTTTCATATAGCTTTACATACTCAGTACATTCTTCGTACTGACCCCCTTGGGGGACTTACCTTACTTGCTGTAGGTACAGGTGCTAGTAGACCTCCACAGTAGGCTATGAGTCATTTCCAGATCTATGGTGAGCTCCAGTTGGTTCAGGGCTTTTCGAGTCACGTGTGTACATATGTATTGGTATTGTATAAAGTATTGTGTAAAGTAGGGACTTGTCCCGACTTAAGTTGGTTTTGTATATGTATCTTTTAGAGGATTTGTAGACGTACGTGGGAAGATAACTAAGAGATAAATGAAAGCATGTATGTCCAATGTGACTTGATGGCCCTAACGGCCAAGTTTCATATATTTTATATGTTTTTCCATGATTTCCTCCATTGACATCTTATATATATATATGTGGTTGAGTGTTGCTCATTTAGTGACATGCATATGAGAGTACATGAATGAAGGTTGGTTCTCTCGGGCCTCAACAACTTTGGGTGCCAGTCTGCCCCATTGGAATTCGGGGCGTGATAGTAGGCATGAGCCCAAAAGGCATAACCTTCCATTGGTGGTGGTGGGTAGGTATGCAAAAGGCCATTTTGGCTCTCTCTTTCGAGTATATACCCAAACACCAAAATTCAGATTTGAGATCAAATTTTGAAAAGTGGATGGCTTTGGCTAGGTCTGAGAATAGGGTCTACTTATTTGGGATCGGTAATTTGTCGTCAAGAAGGAAATGGTTTAGACATTGGTAATTTATGACCAAGTGGAGCTTTCTTCTTGTTTGTTCAGCTCACTTGTTGACATAGAATGCCTCACAAGAGCACTGGGAATTAGATGGCTCGATGAGCCCAAATTCCAGAAGTTTTGAGAAATAATTCTTTGTAAGATGAAGATGTTCAAGGTTCATGCCCGAATGACTTGCTTTTGTAGTATTGATGTTCTCATTTTTCTTGAACAGGAGTTTAATGAAGAATTTTTGGTTGAGCCCTAAAGGATGTGTGTTATTCTTTATGAATTCTCTATGAGATTCCACACAAGATTCCTCTATCAATTGGAGTTTGATTTCCTTGATGGGGTCCCCTTCTCCAATCTGGAAGAATCTTGGGATGGTGGAATATAGCTTGAATCTACCCATGAAAGTTATTCTTTTGGGCAGGAAAAGGAGTTGGTTCCTGAGTTGTCGGTATATATTGAACCCAATGATAAGGTCCTTTCTTGGGACGTTAAAGCTAAGTAACTTTGTTCTATACTACACTCTGCGGAAGAATTAGATCATGAGAGGTTTCTTTTTCATGACTATAGTTGTAAGGGTTGTTTTTGATGCAGTGCCAAGGTTCCTGACATGAGGGGCCTCTAGATCAGAGATCATATTGATCCTTTCTGTCAGCATGTTGAGCTCCTTTGTCAATTCAGCTATCCGGCAGAGATTACGATTGTTGATTGGGGATGGTACTTACTTTGGGTGGTTATCAATGATGAGAGTCTATGGTTGGCTATAATGATAAGAGATGTTACATCCTCGAAAACCCTTTCTTCCATAGGGAAGAAAGGCTTGGGGTCATTATCTATGTTGGAATAAGGACTTTGTTGAAGTGTTGAAGAGGTTTTATTCCATCCAAAAGTTGAGCAGACCTCTTGGCTTTCCTGGACTTAGGATATGTCCTTACAAAGTGTCTAGTCTAGTGACAGATGAAGCGTTTGTCTTTGCCTGAAGTCTTCCTTCTAGAGGACCTGGTCTTTTGATAACATTTGATTCATCATTCGGCGGATTACAATTTTTGGTCCACCGGTACTATATGAACCTCTTGTGCCTTGCCTGGCAATTAGAAAGCTGGGAAGATCCATCTGGCTTGGGGACGTGTTGCATATGGCATTCTATTTCAAGCCGGTGTTGCTAGTTTTAAGACATCTATTCGTTGTGTTACCCTTGGATGAATTATCCTTAGGCTTTCTCAGAGTATCCTTAAGATGAGATTCTCCATTGGAAGATGACTATTTTGCTATAAGCTCATCATTTTCTAGGATATAAGGATCTGGATCAACTTGATTAATGGGAATCAAGTTGATAGTCTGATTTGGCGAACCATGATCTAGTAATATCTCATCATCTTTGAGAAGCATTATTTTCAGAGAGGCCCAATCTAGATCATCAAATTCATGATTAGGGATCTTCAGGACATTATCTGGAGTTGCATCAGTATTTGGAGCAACACAGATTGCGATCATCATGTTAGCTGGATAAACAGCCTGGCTATCCATTCCTGATTCCTTTTTTCTTTTGTCCTATTTTTGGGCTAACTCAGCTTGCTTTTGAGATGTAAGAGCATCTTTTTTCTCCCATGCAAGTTTGGCGATGTCAAACTCCTGCTCGATTTTAGACTTTGAAGTGAAAGCCATAGGTGTCAGTGAGTCCAAAGGGAAAGTGGTAAAGGTATGGCCTATTTTTGGTGGTGAGCATGTTTGTGGCGACATAGGGAACAAAGTTGGCTTTGGTAGTAAGCTTTAGGTTCTTTGTTGTTCGAAGCTACCATATTTTAGGTGTTGAATCTGTCCTTTGATATAAACTATTTATTTTTGCAGTTGGTCGAAGAAGTGGGATAGTGATGTACATAGGGGACATATATCATAATATAAGGTTTTGAGTCAGTTCTTCAGGATTCTAATAAGTCCATCATGCTGAGTGGATATTTGTTCCGCTTTCTTGTTCATTGCTTCAAGGTTGATCACCAACTTAGTATGTGTGTGAGAAACACTCTTGAGGGATTGGCCGATGCTGGACAACATGCTTTTTTGGCACATGGAATTTTTAGATTGCCAGTTTTGAGTTGCTTTTGTGTCGCTTACGGAGATGTTTTCACCCATTGTTATTCTTGTGACTGGAGTTGGAAAGGGACAACAGTAGCATTTCAAGTAAGGGTATGAGTCCACGACATTTGTTACAGTCATAGTTAGTATTCCACGGGCAGTGTCCCAAAAAAGAACATCTAGGCTACATAATGATTGGAGTGTTTTATCCAATCATGATCACTTATGAAGCTAGTGAGAAACCAAGAGATGGTATCTAGGTTCTTTTCATCCATAAGATCATCAGTAGGTTGGTACATATGGAGATAAAAGGTTATTTTATTAGGTTTCTTGAGATGGGAGTGGTCAAAACTGATAGCGACTGTGGTGTCGTTATTATTGGTGAAAGTGGGTTCAGTTGATTGGAGAGTTTAAATATGGCCTCTCAACTTCTCATAATTTTGACCCATTAAATTGGAAGAATTTTTACAAATTCTTCCTTGGATATTTGCCTCGGGATCTGGGTGCACTGTGTGCTTCCATGAGTGGCCTCTATGTTTAAGAATAAAGCATTTTTCCCACCCAGAAGAGATAGATCCATAGCATGGATCTAGGGTCTCCAAGGTATCTAGAAGTGCAGAGTAGCCTGTATGACATCTCTAGGTTGAGGAGCTCCAAGAATTTAAACCTGGATCTTGAATGCCTCCGTTAGATATGGATCAGAGAGGGACATATCAAAATTGGAAAATATAGTAAGAAAGACTGTCCCGGTATTCAGGGTAAGACTGTCCTGGCATTCAGGGTGATCTCTAATGTACCCAAGTTTGCATGTTGGTAATCGTTGTATCTGTTATCTAGAAGTAAAAGAGACTGCACTACTGGTTGGCCATTTCTCCTGTGATACGTCAGCGCAACTCTGATGGAACCAAAATGGATATGGGTGAAGCCTTGGCTTTTCCACTATCACAAAAAATCTTCTGGCATCTGCAGAGTGATAAAATGTTCTTCCTAAGTCACATGAATAAGGTGCTGGTCAATTTTTGATGCAACACATATTTCTTAACGCCCTTTGGCTTTTGTTGGCCAAAGAATGGATATGCAACCACGGATTGCATGCCTTCTTCACAAAGGCTGAGTAGGGAGTTAGTAGATGTAGATATGTAGAAGATATCTTATTTTCTTGTGGCAACACATCTACTTCGTAGAGGTAGTAAAATTTACATGACAGAGTTTTGCTGAGAGTAGGAGACATATGTAATTTTGCTAAGGATTTACACTGACTTGGCGCAGACGATGAAGATGGAAAAGATTCTGAATTTGACATATTTTTATGTTTTTGGACAATGAAAACTCGATGTATTTGTTCTAAAATCTAACAGTCCTATGGGAACAAGTTTCTCTACCCAACTAACGGATTTACATGTTTTGTGATAAAGTAAGAATAAAATCAGAAAGTTATTATATTGGACAAAGCCAATTTTGTTTCATAATCATGGAAAGGACTTAGAAATCCATATTGAATCAAAACAAGAACACATGCCTTGTGCTTTTCCTACCCCACTACTCTAACATAAGGGACCGAAGTACCCATCCATTTAGAAGAAAAAAGCAAGAAAGAGAACTTAGCCAACAAACATTTTATTGAAAGACAAAATCTTTACAAGAGAGTTTTTAGGTGGAGAATTTTATTTCCTCCAACTAAATACCTATGCTCCCTTTTATAGGAGAAGTAATCTCGGAAATAAAATATATTATCACACATGGTCCATTATTCTAAAAATAGCTAAGCCCTATTCTACCTTCTAAAAATAGTAAAGCCCTATCCGGGCACAGACTTCTATGATTGGCACACACTCTAATGCTAATAACAACTAAATTTACATCAATATTTATTCAAAACAAGCCCCATAAACATGTGATAGAGCCTAACAAAATAAAAAACAAAATATGTTGTTGGCATGTGATAGCATGTGCAAGTAGGTGACTGAGCAACTTGTAGGTGACTTTCAACAAAGTGGGTGACCAGATTGTAAGCTTCTTGCAAGCAGGTGGGTAAGCTCCTTACAGGTGTCTACCAAGTAGCATGATAACCAGCTTGTAGGCAAACCCTTCTGAAAGGGTATTGTGGTAAACCTTGGTGGGTAATTTCCATGGAGCTGGTGGTAAGTGGAAATTTCCTGCACATGTCATCTGGGGTCATCTCTTCATGCAGTGTTTGAAGGTGATGAAGGCGAGCTTGTGTATGCTCTCTTTATCCACCAGTCGATGTCGTGCTTCTTCTTAAGGAGTTCTTTCTCCTCCAAGCTTCTTTTTCTTTTTAGTGATCTGGTGAAGTAACCTTTCCTGTTAGACGATTTGCTATGTTTCATTCCCATTCCTATGGTGGAACTTTCAAACTTATGCTTTTAATGGCTTTGGTGACTTCATCCCTCGTATTCTCATATGGAGGTTGATATTTCATTACTGCTTGTCAGACCTTGTTCTAGTGGGGATGGTAATTAGTGTAGTTACATTTTCCCCATTCTTTTTTCCATATGTACTTTGGAATGCATCTGTTTTGATGGAATATAAATTGTTCAGCTTCATAGTATTGGAGCCTATAGGGGACATCACGAACATATCTATTTTAGGCTCTTTTCTTGTTTGGATGTTTTTACTTTTGGATAGAGTGGGTAGAGCTGGCCAATTTTGAGGTTTGTATGACATAAGGAATTCATACTTTCCCGGATGACTAATAGAACCAATGGATTGGTCTCTTTCGTCATATCTCTTCCTGAATTCCCTTTTGGAGTTTCCTCCACTTTTTTTCTTTTCCCTTTTTTTTTGGCCTGATAGTACTCATTCCATTCCTTATTTTCATCCTCCTGCTATACTTTGTAGTCACAGTCAATTTTCCTAGGGCAGTGTCCTATGAAAGAACATTTTTACCACTACACGCTGTGCCCTTCTTGATTGAATTGCTTTATCCAATCATGTTCACTCATAAAGCTCAAAAGGAACAATTTTATGGTATCCATATTCTCCACCTCTGGAAGGTCATCTAAAGGAGGCTGGTACATATAGAAGGAGAAAGTCTTTTTATGGGGCTTCTTGATATGAGAGTGGTCAAAACTTGTAGCGACTGTGTTGTCATTCTTTTTGGTGAAAGTGGGTTCGGTGGAATTGAGAGATTAAGGTTGATCCCTCAATTTCTCATAATTTGTGACCTATAAGTCTGGAAAATTTTTGACAAGTTCTTCCCTAGATATTTTCCTCGGGATCTAGGTGCACTATGTGGTTCCATGAATGGCATCTACGTTTAAGAACAAACCATTTTTTCCACCTGGAAGAGATAGATCCATAGCATAGTTCTGGACTCTCCAAGCTATCTAATAGTACAGAGTAGGTTGTATGACATTCTAGCTTAAAGTGCTCAAAGAATTTTGACCTGGATTTTCAACTCCTCTGTCAGATACGAATCATAGAGGGACATATTGAAATTAGGAAATATATTAACAAAAACTGTCCATGCAATCAGTGTGATCTCCGACGTACCCAAGTTTGTATGTTGTACTCATTGTATCTTGTATCTAGGAGAGAAAGATTCTCCACGATTGGTTGGCCTTTACTTCTGTGATATGTCAATGCAACTTTGACTGCTCCAAAATGGATATGGGTAAAGCCTTGGTTTTTCCACTGTCGTAAAAATCCTCCGACATCTGCAGAGTGATGAAGTGTTCTTTCTAAGTCATAAGAATAGGGTGCTGGGCAAGTTTTGATGCAACAACGTATTCTTTAACTCCCTTTGGCTTTTTTTTTGAACCAAAGAACGAATTTACAGCCACGGATTGCATGCCTTCTTCACAAAGGCTGAGTACAGGTAGATATGTGGAATATATATACTTCATATAGGTATTCATATTTACATGACCGAGTTTTATTGAGAGTAGGATACATTTGTAATTTTTCTATGGATTTACACTGACTAGGCACAGACGATGAAGATAGTAAATATTCTATAATTGACATATTTTTGTGTTTTTTCGACAATAAAAACTCGATGTATTTTTTATAAAATCTAAGAAAAGTAAAAGAAGATGCAAATATGTACAAGAATCTTAAAGTGAGAATTAAAAACTATGAACTATGAACTATTTGGAAATGAAAGACTCAAACAAAGTAAAGTAAAGACTGAAAGAGTAAAGTTGGCATTTATGACGTTGAAACTAGCTATTATGCAAACATTTGCTACCTCCCTCTGAAGAGAGTGGGATAGATCTGATACCAATACGAGGGGGTGAGTGGGGCACGACACGGCACATGGGCAAGTACATGAGCTTGGATTAACAACACACTTCAAAGTTTCCAACATGAAAGGAGATTCACATCCATATAGCTGGTAGCTATACAAAATCAAAAATTTTATCAACACCACAATAGCTTTCTTATGACTAGGTCTACGCATCCACTAATCCTAAAGAATGGTTTTCCTCAGAATAAAGACTTGTCAACCCTCAACGGGACAGCTTGAGTTTTCCAGTATTTAAAACAACTAAATCTTTTAGAATTTTGATAGTATAACTTTTCCCTTCGACATACATGAGATTTAATGGCTCTCCCTAGCCTTAGCATCCTCAATAGTCCTATGGGAACAAGTTTCTCTTCCCAACTAATGAATTTACGTGTTTTGTGAAAAAAGTAAGAAGCAAATCGGAAAGCTATTATATTGGACCAAGCCCATTTCGTTTCATAATCATGGAAAGGGCTTAGAAATCTATATTTAATGTCACGCCTCGAATTCCAACGGGGCGGACTGGCACCCGAAGCCGTTAAGGCCCGAGAGAACCAATCTACATTCATATACACTCATACGCATGTCACTCAATAAGAACCACCAGCACATAGAGATATAAGATGCCAATAGCGAAAGTAATGGAAATATGTGATCTATACATATATGAAACTTGGTTGTTAGGGCCACCAAGTCAAAATGGACATACATTTCTTACGTTCATTTCACATGTCCCACAATGTCTACAAAGCCTCTACAGATATATAGACATAGCCAACCTAAGGTCGGGACAAGTCCCCGCTTTATAAAACATTTACAATACCAAAACAAATGTACATAGTTACTCGGAAAGCCCCAAACCAACTAGAGCTCACCAATAATCGGCAACTGATCCGCAACCTACTATGGAGGTCTACTAGCAACTGTGCCTGCAGCAAGTAAGATAAGTCCCATAAGGGACGTCAGTACGAAGAATGTACTGAGTATGTAAGGCCATAAGAAGCTGCATCATACATAAGAACATCAATAGAATCAAATATAAGAGAATAGTTAGTATGGATAAACCATCATTCTGTATGTGATAAACCATGTACATTATATTCATTAGTTTCTTTGCCTTTACGTTCATTCATCTTTATCGTTTTACCCATGCTAGGCTTTTTTGTCGCCCCTGGGATGAGATTAACCCATCCTAGGTATTTTAACCCCTGGGATGTTACTGTGATAACCCATGCTAGGATTTTCTGTCGCCCCTGGGATGTTACTGTGATAACCCATGCTAGGTGTTTATTCTACCCCTGGGATGCCACATAAGAATATACAAAAAATTATACATTACTTCATTCGTTCATTAGAAGAGTGATACATTAGTGACTGTATATTATTGGAACTTTGAAACATTAGTCAATGAACATGAGACATGTGAATCACCATTGGTCCTGTGAGTAATACTATATGACAACTTGAAATAAGATACCTTTGGGCGTTTTGGAATGAAACAAGTACAATGTCAATATGAACAATATGTGCTGCAGAAGGATAAAGAAAGATTAACCTTACATACCTTATCTTCCTAATATGAATACACAGTCCCATATATGAATACAATAATCCAGCTCCTTCCTTACGTTTTACTCTACAACACAAATACATAACGGAGCTCACGTTAACAACTAACTACCTTACAAGTGCATAAGACGACAATGAGTTACATGATTGCCCTATAATGTCATTTCACCCTTTACGATACCATTCACGGCATTATCATACAAACAATACCATAACATTCTATATATTTACCAAGATATCATAAACCAATAGCGTATTTATCCTTTTCTTCCTTATTAACACTACATCACAATTACTCCATCAAGTCACCTCAATACGTTGCATCATAACAATCTCACAAGTTATACACATACATAGAAAAAGCAAGGTAAGGACATAACCACACCATACATGTTGATATTTCATCAACACTATTCATTTCCATCAAAAACTCAAGTCTCTTTTCAAGTTCAAGTCACATAGATGACACATCTTTTAGCAAAAAGCAAAAGTGCACCACTCAAAACCTTTAGACATAACCATAATGATCTACACAATCTTTCATGCATATAATATATTAAATCACAAGAATAAACACTTACCCAAGATTGCAAATGAGTGATCTTGTCCAAAGAGATGGTTTAGGGTTTGAGAGCTAAAAGAAATATCTTGGAATTGTCTAGAATGACATGTGTGTTTAAATGAATAAAAATCTGATATTTCCACTTTATATAGCCCCTCAAGTCATCCTTAGCCACTTTTTGGCCATTAAATGCCATGTTTACTTGGTCAACATGGAAGAATGGGTCATTTGCCATTTTGGGCCATGTCTTTTACTCTATTTTTGGGCCTTAATTGAGTCCAATGACTTAAGATTCATTTAGCCCAACAAATTTAATAAATAATACCCCAACAATCTCATGCTTAAAGAATTCCATAATTGTGAAGACAACATTCAACTCACGAGATTCATGTTTGTAGCCTCAACCCCAATAATAAGCGATTTTAGCCACTCATGGCTTAATTTATCATAAATTGATAAAAATTATTAAAAAGATAAAAAGGATGAAGAATTAACCCTCATTTGGATGCCAAAATAGTCCAAGAGTAGTCCCACTAAGATGCAATAATGATACCATAACCTAAGAGCCCTATTTAGCGACATGTGGTCAGAGAAAGTTTTTGGCAAAAACCGTCCTGGCCCAATGCCTGGCCCGCCCCTATGCTGCCCATGGCAGAAAATTTTTGGTAAAAAGCGACCTGGCACGCTGCCTGGCGCGCCCCACACCAAAATTCTGATTTTATTCCTTTCTTTGACTTTTCTTTACGGATACTAACACCATATCAAATACTCCATCAAAACAACACAAAATACGTACTCATTGCTCTCAAAACTAAGGTAAACATGGTTCAAATAAGGCATATAAACCCTAGAACACCAATAAAGTAGGGTCAGAAATGTATGGGGTGTTACATTTAAATCACAACAAGAACACTTGCCTGGTGCTTTCCTTACCCCACTACTCCGATCTAAGAGACCAAAGTACCCATCCCTTCGGAAGAGAAGATCAAGAGAGAGAACTTAGACAAAAAACATTTCATTTGAATCAAAACTATACATGAGTGGTTTTAGGTGGTGAATTTGGTTTCCTCCAACTAAATACCTATTCTCCCTTTTATAAGAGAAGGAATCCCTAATACAAGCAAACAAAAATAAAATACATTATTGCACGTATCCTATAATTCTAAAAGTGATTAAGCCATATCCTATCTTTCTAAAATAGTATAGCCCTATCTGGGAACATATTTCTATGCAATGAACACACTCATATTCTAATAAAAACTAAATTTACAACACCCTTTATTCAAACTGAGTCCTACAAACATGTGATGGAGCCTAACAAAATAAAAAAATAAATATTGTGCTGGCATATGACAGCATGTGCAAGCAGGTGACTGAGCATCTTGTAGGTGACTTCCAAGTAGGTGGTTGAGTATCTTATAATATTCTTACAATTAGGTAGGTAATCTCCTTGCGGGTGTCTACCATGCAGTTGGATAAGTAGCTTGTAGGCACACCCTTTTAAAAGGGTTTTGTGGTAAACCTTGGTGGGTAATTTCTATGGAGCTGGTGGTAAGTGGTAATTTCCTACACATGTCATCGGGCATCATCTCTTCATGCTATTTTTGAAGGTGATGAAAATGAGCTCGCGTATCCATCCTTCATCCACCAGTCGATCTCGTGCTTCTTCTTGAGGCGTTCTTTGTCCCCGAAGCTTCTTTTCAATGATCTGGTGAAGTAACCTTTCCTAGTGGACAAATTTGTTGTGTTGTATTCCCATTCTTGTGGTATAACTTTCAACCTTATGCTTTTAATGACTTTGGTGACATCATCCCTGGTGATCTTATATAGATGTTGATATTCATTTGCTGCCTGTTGGACCTTATCCCAGTGGGGATGGTAATTAGTGTAGTTCTATTTTCCCAATACTTTTGGCCATATCTCCTTTGGAATGCATTTGTTTTGTTGGAAGATGAATCATTGGGCTTCATAGTATTCATCTTTCAAGTATAGGATTGTTATGGGAAATTTCCAGCAGAGTGAAACTTTTGGCTGATCTTGGACCTCATGGTTTAAGATTCCCATCGAACAATGTAGTATGAATAGCTTTGCATCATAGGAATTTTGAAGCATCGAACCTAATATTATTGTTCCATGAACCACAACATGAATCTTTTGAGAGTCGGTTTGATTTGATCGAAGTGCCCGAATGCATCACACTTAAACTCCATGAGGATATGATATTGGTGGAACAAGTAATAAAATAACCATAGGAGCTCTTATGGAAAGTCATTGGCTAGTGCTTTGAACACATGGTAGAAAGGATATTCTGAATATACTCCGAACGGCTTTAGGATGGATCCTCCATATTTTCCAGAGACTTGCAACTCATAGAAAGTTATCCTTTCTATGAGGATGAATGGATCAAAAGGGTCCACTACCTATGCGAACAACTCTAGGGGGTAGTCTGCCATTTTGAAAATGAGTTTTTCTAATGTGTTATAGCTGACTTTTCTGAGATTAGGCAGATGTTGTCTTTTCCTATGCTTGATATTAGGTCTAGATCATCTGCAGAGATGTCACCTAATTCTTCCACAACATCTAATAAGAAGAGAATGTCCTCTATAAATTCCTCCTCCAATAAGAAGACCGATTCAAGGTAATCACCAGTGTCTTCCACCAATCTTTGAGAATTCGGGAGAACCTCAAAGTAAATTTTGACAGGATCATATATTTTTCTCATTCAACCAAATTCTTTGTTGCTATCCTAGTATAGAAATTTTGTATCCTTTGGGTCTAGGCTAAAACTTTGATGTTGTTGAGGGTGAAGGTGTTGAATCCAGTTCCAATAGTTTTCTTTGTTGTTGTTGAGGGCTCTGGCCTTCTCTCTGGGATCGCATCATCCGTTATCCCGTCTTGATCGTCGACAACTTCAAAGACTTTTGTTCTTTAGATTTGTTCATAAATATGGGTGGATAGTCCTCTTCAGGGGATTTGATTAAGGATTCAGGCATTTATTCGACATATTCTTAGTATCACCTGAGGAATCATTATTGTCTTCGATGTATCCATTGGCTAGAAAGTTATCACCATTTTTTGAATATTCATCTGTAGTATCACTATTGAACGAGCATTCACTTTGTTGTTCCTCCTGAGAATGAGGGAGATCAACCTCTTGGACTTCTTCATTGCATCATAAATACTACATTATGGGATCATAATCATCTGGATCTTGAGGAGCGAAGTCTAGGATATCATTAATTTCTAGGCCATAGATATTTGGAACAACTTGATCAGAGAGAATCAAGTTATCAATTGGGTCCGGGAAACCATGATCCAAAGAGAGCCAGTCATCATTGACAATACTATCTTGTAACAAGGAGGTCTATTCCATATCTTCTTATGGCACTTCGGGTGCATGAATTGTCAATTCATCATTAGGGAAGGTGATGTCGTGACCTAAGATCATCATGGTTCCTCGGTTTGTATCCTTCCCGTCAAATTCCATCTTTCTTTTGGACTATTTATGGTCTACATCGGCCTTGTTCTTTTCTTATATGGCATTTTTTCTTTCCCATGCGAGCTTAGCAATGTCGAACTTGTATTCTTCATGAGGCGTTGAAGAGAAAGACATAGGCACATAAGCACTGGAAGGGATAGTGGTAAAGTTGTGGCCCATCTTTGGTGCGAGTATGTCCGTGGTGACATGGGGAATAAAGTTGGCTTTGATAGTGAGGTTTGGTTTCCTTATTGTTCGAAGCTACCGTATGTCAAGTGTTGGATTTGTTCTTTTAGAGAACCCATTTTTTTTGTTGGTCGAAGAAGAGTGATAGTAAGGTGCCTGGTAGATATATATCATACTAAAATATTTTGAGCCTGAGTTCTAATGCTTGGATAAGTCCATCATGCTGAGTATAAATTTGTTCTGCTTTCTTGTTCATTGCTTTGATGTTGTTCTCCAACTTAGTCTATGTGTGGGCAACACTCTTGAGGGATTGATGCTGGATAGTATCCTATTTTGGCACATGGCATTTTTAGATTGCCAGTTGAGAGTTACTTCTATATCGCTTAGGGACATATTTTCACCCGATGGTAGGATAACATTTTTTGCTGGTATTTTTGGAGCATGGCTCAAGTTACTCTTTTCAAAGGGTTTGTTTGGTGGGAAGTCATCTGAATAATTGGAGCCTATAGCAGTGGCAGAGCCAGGAATTTGACGAAGACTGTGCAAATTTTCTTCTTAGTTGCATTAAGGGTGTGCAAAATTAAATACACACTCATAATAGCTAACATTTAGCCTATATACACAACATAATTTTCTGATAAAGGGTGTGCACCTGACGTCCTTTGATATAGGTGGCTCCGCCCATGGACTGTAGGGGACATCATGAACATATCTATTTTAGGCTCTTTTCTGGTTCGGATGTTTTAACTTTTGGATTGAGTGGGTGGAGCTGGCCAACTCATACATTCTCTGATGACTAAGAGAACCAATGGATGGGTCTCCTTCGTTATATCTCTTCCTGAATTCCCTTGCGGAGTTTCCTCTGCTATTCTTTTTTTCCCTTTTTTCTTTGGCCTAACAATACTCATTCCATTCCTTGTTATTATCCTACTGACACCCTTTGCTGTCATAGACAATTTTCCACGAGCAGTGTCCCATGAAAGGACATTTGTACCACTACACGCTGCACCCTTCATGATTGAATTGCTTTATCCAATCATGTTAGCTCATGAAGCTCGAAAGGAACCATTTTATAGTTTCGAATTCTACACCTCTATAAGGTTATCTGAAGGTTGGTACATATGGATGGAGAAGATTATTTTATGGGGTTTCTTGAGACGAGTGGTCAAAACTTATAGCGATTGTGTTGTCGTTCTTTTCGTGAAAGTGGGTCCGGTAGACTGGAGAGGTTGAGGATGGTCTCTCAACTTCTCTTAATTTATGACCAATGAATCTGGAAGAATTTTGACAATTTCTTCCCTAGATATTTGCCTCGAGATTTGTGTGCACTATGTGTTTTCATGAGTGGCATCTATATTTTAGAACAAACCATTTTTGCCACCTGGAAGAGATAGATCCATAACATGGTTCTGCACTCTCCAAACTATCTGGTAGTGCAGAGTAGCCTGTATGGCATCTCTAACTTGAGGAGCTCTAAGAATTTGGACCTGGATCTTCAACGCCTCTGTTCAATACGGATCGGAGATGGACATATTGAAATTGGGAAATATAGTAACAAAAATTATCCTGGCAATCAGTGTGATGTCTAACGTACCCAAGTTTGCATGTTGGTACTCGTTGTATCTGGTATCTAAGATAGAAAAATGTACCATGACGGGATGGCCTTTTCTTCCTTGATACGTCAACACAACTCTGACAATACCAAAATGGATATGGGTGAAGCCTTGGTTTTTCCACTATCTTAGAAAAATGCTCCAACATCTGCAGAGTGATGAACTATTCTTTCCGAGTCGCAAGAATAGGGTGCTGATCAAGTTTTGATGCAGCAACGTATTCTTCAGTTCCTTTTTCCTTTTGTTGAACCAAAGAATGGATTTGTAACCACGGATTGCATGCTTTCTTCACAAAGGCTGAGTACGGGTTTAGTAGAGGTAGATATATGGGAAATATTTTTTTTTGGTGGCAACACATCTACTTTATAGAGATATGATAGAGTTTTACTGAGAGTAGGAGACAAATGTAATTTTACTAAGGATTTACATTGACTAGGCACAAATGATGAAAATGGCAAAGATTCCAAAATGGACATATTTTTGTGTTTTCAGGACAATAAAGACTTGATGTATTTTTTCTAAAATCTAAGGATAGTAAATAAATACATAAATTTGTACAAGACTCTAAAAGTGAGAATAAAAAACTATGGACTATGAACTGTTTTGAAACGAAACACTCAAACAAACTAAAGTAAAGACTGAATGAGTAAAATTGGTGTTTATGATGTTAAAACTAGATATTATGCAAACATTTGCTTCCTCTCTCCGACGAGAGTGGGATGGCTCTAATACCAATATGAGGGGTCGAGCGGGGCATGATGTCACACCCCGTATCCCAACGAGGCGGACTGGCACCCAAAGCCACATGGCCCGAGAGAACCAATCTTTGCTTATGTTCATTCGCAAGCCTATTTTAGTATGAATCTTATTACACCTCATGCAACTATGCGGAAGTCATGGAAAACTTATACAATATATGAAACTTGGCCGCTAGGGCCATCAAGTCAAACAGAACACACATCTCTTACATTCACTTTCCCGCATATGTCTACAAAGCCTCTAACCGATACATGAACACAAAAACCTATAGTCGGGACAAGTCCCCGATTTATACAATAATTACAGTACCAAAACAATCTACACATTTGACTAGGAAAGCCCTGAACCAACTGGAGCTCACCAATGATCCGCGGATGACTCATAGCCTATTGTGGAGGTCTACTAACTCCTGTGCCTGCAGCAAATAAAGTAAGTCCCCCAAAGGGGTCAGTACGAAGAATGTACTGAGTATGCAAGGCTATAAGAAACTTCATACAAGATACGAACTTCAATGAAACCAAGATAAGAAAATAGCCAATGAGGATAAGTCATCGTTCTGAATGTGTGAGATTATGTAACTTAAGTTCATTACCTTTCTTTTTCCTTTATGTCCATTACTATCAATATTCATAACCATTAATAATGTATAACCGTCAATATGCAACCGTCAATATATAAATAAAGCAGGTTCGGCCCTTAGGGCTACCCCCTGTCAGGTTTGGCATCAAGCTAGGATTTTGCCCCACCGATCTTCCCCCCTGCTATCACTCGAAAATTAGTGAAGCAGGTTCGACATCAAGATTGGCTTTTGCTTCACTGAGCTTTCCCCCTGATCCAATAATATCGGGATCGGCTTGAGTTAGGCTTGCGCCCCCACAAAGCTATCACCTGTACTCAATAAGTATAAAGAAAATATAAAGTAACCATAAGGAAAATTATAAAGTAACCATGAGGGAATTACTTCTTCCATTACTTCATTGCATTACTTCTCTCTTTTACTTTTATGAGATTGATACATTGGGGATCATAACCTTATTGGAAACACATAAATGCATTACTTCAGTCTTTTATGTTCATGAGATTGATACTTTGGAAGTTGTAACATTATTGGAAGCTTTGGAACATAACATTATTGGAACTTGAAACCATGTCCATAATTATGTGATACATGAATGACCATAGATCAAGAATAAGGTATATATGATTAGCAATAGATGATGACATGAAATGAGATGCCTTAGGACAATCTGGAATTGAGTAAATACCATAACAAGGTGAATACTATATGCTGCAGGAAGATACGGACAGAGCAACCTTACATACCTTCACTTCAAAGTATGAATACACAAGCTTATGTATGAACACAATATTCCGGCTTCTTCCTTACATTTCACTCTACAATACAAGTTCATAAAAAAGCTCAAATCAACCATTAACCATGTTACAAGTGCATAAAACGACAATGGATTACATGACTACCATATAACATCATTTCACCCTATTATATTACCATTATTGCATCGCCAAACCAAAAATACCATAACATGTCACACATCAACCAAGGCATCACAAACCAATAACATTTCACACCAACTTTACCCTTTATACTCCCATATTAACACTGCGTCACAATTACTTCTTCAAGTCATCTCAATACCTTCCGTACCAACACATGAACAACAATACATACTTGATACCATCCAAAATACCTTTGGTATACTCCTTTAAATTCATTCAAAAGGTATCACAAGTTGATAATTGCATCCATGAAGGGTATAGGGGTTTCGGGGGGTCAAAGGGATGCAAAAAAATAAATTCGGAGTTCTGGGCCGACCCGCTAATCCACATGCACCCGCAGGTGGATGACTAGAATCCGCCGGTGCCCTTTGGAAGTAGCTAGAGGCACTTGCGTTGGCACCTGCGCCCGCAGGTGCTCCAGTCTCGAGGGCGGATGCCCGTTTCAGCCTCCGCGGGTCATTTTAGGGTCCTTTTTTGCCATGAATGATCCATGATCATAATTAAACTTCTCATAACATATTTTATATCATATTATATTCCAAATAACATTCATTTCTTCACAATGCACATAAACATCACCCAACTACATGTTTCTTTCAATACGTCACCAATTCCATGCCAAATTTTGAAATAAAAATTCAAATCATTATGTACAAGAATAAAACATGTTGAGTATATAATTATATCTCACGTGTAAATATTAAATCCATCAAGTCCACTTTCTTCAAAATCACAAGTCTCCTTTCAAGTTACAAGGCAAAACCCTTTACCGATTTAGCAAAACTAGCCTATTTTACACATAGTTAATTTCTCAATACTTTATCAACATAACCAACATCATCTACAACATATTACATGAATATAATATATTAAACCATGAAAATAAATACTTACCAAAGCTTGGAAATGGGTGATCTTGTTGAAAGGAATAAAGGCTTAGGGTTTGAAATAGAAGATAAGAATGTCTTCTTGAAAATTCTAGAATATGGCATGTGTAATTGTGTGATTAAAATATGATTTTTGGGGACTTTATATACACCCACAAAGTAATTATTAGTCCCTCTTGTTCAAAGATAACATGCTCACTTGATCCATTTTATGAATGGGTCATTTTTCCCATTTTTGGGCCATGTCTTTATATGATTTTTGGGCCTCATTTGAGCCCAATTCATTAGGCTAAATTCAGCCCATCACCTTTAATGCATAATTCTTCAAACACATCATTTCTACATGATTCCATAAATGTTAAGGCAACCACGTAGGGTCGAAAAGGTACGGGGTGTTACATTCTTCCCCCCTTAGAAACATTCGTCCTCGAATGTTAATAACATCGTCTCATGTGCAAAAAATGCATATTTACGTTATACATATACACTCATAGATACTTATGGATACATCCTTGTTATTGCTCCAATTCTGCACCTTGAGCTTTTTCTCCCGTTTGAAACCATTACGGATACTTCGACTTTATCATTTCTTTGGCTCCTCACGTGATTTCTTGTACTTGTCGATTCCTACACCGTACCTTTATGGAAACTACATTCTTTATTTCTTAATCTTTTCATTTATCCCTCATAGCTTGTACATTCAATAAAAATAATGGATCTCGACATATGACTTGTTTTAGCTTGTAGCTACTGTCGTACCACCTTAACCTTCTATATAGCTTAGTGAACAAAATCTAGCCCCAAGTAAGGCAGTTCCACTCGGTTTAAATCACCCAATTGATGATTTAAACTTTCTTCTATATAAACCTTCGTAAGATACCATTTTGATACTTGAATAATAGCTATTATTATAAGCACATTCAATAAGGGGTAGATGATCATCCCAACTACCATTTAAATCTATCATACAGGCTCATAGAATACCTTCAAATATTTATGTAGTACGTTCTGCCTAAAGATACATCGCAAACTTGTGTGATCAGTAAATCAATGTGAACCCCATACAAATAGTGGCGCCATGTATGTATATAGTTTGTTTTCTCAAGCAACTCTCACATCTGCTAACTCCATATCATGTTTTGGCTAATTCCTCTCGGTGGCCACAACTATCTTGAGGCATAAACTACTAAGTTACCATGTTGCATCAATACATACCCAAGAATGACTTGACGTCTTATTATTTTTCCAAATCTTACCTGATGATATCCCGATCTCAAGTTAACCTGTGAAAAACATTTGACACCCTATAATTTGTCATGTAACTCATCAGTTTTGGGGAGGGACTGTTTATCCTCAATTGTCACTACATTCAGTTGTCAATAATCCATGCATACTCTTAACGTGCCGGCTTTCTTCCGTACACATCATTCTGGTGCATCCCAAGAGGACATAGTAGACCTTATAAATCCCCGTGGATATTATTTTCCTTGCTTTAAGATATGAAATAAATTTACCCCTTGATATGCCAATACTACTCCTTCATTCAAGGATGGTCTTTTGTAGGAAATGAAAATGGACTTTCTTAGCTCGGCAGTCCACCGTAGCATGCTCACAAATAGGTTCTATTCAGCTATGATGTATTTTCTTAACTATAGTAGATTCAACAACAGGTGTAAATACTCCAGATGGTCTAACTAATAATTCTAATGTTCTTTCAATTTCGTAGCGGTCAATGGAGTAACATATGATACTGTAGAACCCAGATCAATCAATGCATATATAGATACATTATGAAAACAACAGATCATATACCTGTAGCTACATCAGTATGGGCCTCCACATTCTGCTGACCCGCTAGAGCATAAGTACGGTCCTGTATTTCACTAAAATTGGTTGCTCCTCTAGTACCGTTACCACGACCAACCGGCTGTACATCTTGGCCAAAGAAAGGAACCGATGATGATGGTGCAACGGTTGACCCCGTAGGTCGCATAATAATGCCCGTGCCCCTTCTTGGGAAATCTCTCACCATGTACCCGGACATACCGCACCAAAAGCAAATATTGGTCCCAAACCGACATTCCTTTAAATGAAGCTTTCCACAGTGTGGACACGGTTGGCGAGGAAACCCCGATTGGTTCATACTTCCTTAATCTTGATACCCCACTGGTTGTGAACCTTGAATTCCACTACTTTGCCCAACGTGACTGCCTCTAAACCCTTGGAACTGGGGTTGAGTGCCTGGTGTGGGATAATAAAGTGATGGTCTCGGCGGTTTACTAAAATCCCGAGGTCCAAATTCTCCTTGGGACACCATGTACTGTCCCATAGGTCTAGCTTTCTTTGATGGCCCCCCTTCAGCTTTGTGTATCTTTCTTCTGTTCCTCTGATCTTCCACTTTTTGTGCAAAAGCCTATATTCTGGCTATATCCATATCTCTTTTCAGAGCAACAATGGTACATTCTCTGACAAATGATGGATCCAATCAATCCACGTACCGATGAACTCTATTAGCCATAGTGGCTACCATATGGGGAGCATATCTTGCCAAAGAATTAAATTGAATACCGTACTCCTGGATGCTCATATTCCCTTGACAAAGATTTAGAAACTGGTCTGCGCATTCCTCCCAAATCTCATATGGAAGGTAGTGATCCAGGAATGCCATTTGAAATTCTTCCCAGCTAGCCGGGGGTGCACCAACACCCCTAGCTCGTTTCCAATCTGCATAGCATAATATCGCCTCCCCTTTCAATCTATACGCCTTGAGTTCAACTATCTTTGTACCAAATATGTGCATGACATCCAAAGCCCTTTTGATTTGATCGATAAAATCTTACGGGTCCTCATTAAGATCCGATCCGGTGAATATAGGAGGGTTTATTTTCAGGAAATCCTGCGTCCTTCGACTAGCTGCCCTAGCCTC
The DNA here is from genome assembly GCA_031232105.1 of Capsicum rhomboideum. Lineage (NCBI taxonomy): Eukaryota > Viridiplantae > Streptophyta > Magnoliopsida > Solanales > Solanaceae > Capsicum > Capsicum rhomboideum. The sequence continues at coordinate 51,894,169 of CP124708.1, read as the reverse complement.
ACTGTCATTACTTTTCATTGGACCAGCTTGTCCTTGATTCTGTGCTGCAATTAGCTGAATCAACATATATACTGCATTTCTTAAATACTGGTCAGTGACATTAACAGGTGGCTCAACAAGTTCTTCTCTCCTTCTCGGCTCTTCTGGAGCTGGAAAAGTAGAAGAAGCCCGCGATGCAAACTCACTTTAAACTTCATATTGCTCAACCCGTTCAGGTGGTAAGTTACTAGTTCCTTCTCCGCCAATCCTGTCTAGCTTCTTAGTATTACCCTTGCCTCTTCTTGTAATCGACATTTCTTACTATACCAAAGAAAAATAATTCCCATGGTCAAATACAATTCAACTTACAACACTGGCTCTATTGCACGATCTAGAAGAGAAGAAAAGAAACAACATCCTAAATTCCCCATAGCCTCCTGCTTATAAATGTGGTGCACAACATATCCTGAGAATGACCTGCTCTGATACCACTTTTGTCACACCCCGTATCCCAACGAGGCGGACTGGCACTCGAAGCCGACATGGCCTGAGAGAACCAATCTTTGGTTATGTTCATTCGCAAGCCTATTTTAGTATGAATCTTATTACACCTCATGCAACTATGCAAAAGTCATGGAAAACTTATACAATATATGAAACTTGGCCGTTAGGGCCATCAAGTCAAACAGAACACACATCTCTTACATTCACTTTCCAACATATGTCTACAAAGCTTCTAACCGATACATGAACACAACAACCTATAGTCGGGACAAGTCCCCACTTTATACAATAATTACAATACCAAAACAATATACATATATGACTGGGAAAGCGCCGAACCAACTGGAGCTCACCAATGATCCGCAGATGACTCGTAGCCTATTGTGGAGGTCTACTAACACCTGTGCCTGCAGCAAAAAAAGTAAGTCCCCCAAAGGGGTCAGTACGAAGAATGTACTGAGTATGCAAGGCTATAAGAAACTCCATACAAGATACGAACTTCAATGAAACCAAGATAAGAGAATAGTCAATGAGGATAAGTCATCGTTCTGAATGTGTGGGATTATGTAACTTACGTTCATTACCTTTATTTTTCTTTTATGTACATTACTATCAATATTCATAACCTTCAATAGATAATCGTCAATAATTTATAACTATTAATATGAGACCATCAATATGAAGCCGTCAATATGCAACCGTCAATATATAAATAAAGTAAGTTCGGCCCTTAGGGCTACCCCCATCAGGTTTGGCATCAAGCTAGGCTTTTGCCCCACTGAGCTTCCCCCCTGCTATCACATGTAAATCAGTGAAGTAGGTTCGGCATCAAGATTGGCTTTTACTTCACTGAGCTTTCCCCCTGATCCAACAATAGCGGGATCGGCTTGAGTTAGGCTTGCGCCCCCACAAAGCTATCACCCGTACTCAATAAGTATAAAGAAAATATAAAGTAACCATAAGGAAAATTATAAAGTAACCATGAGGGAATTACTTTTTCCATTACTTCATTGCATTACTTCTCTCTTTTACTTTTATGAGATTGATACATTTGGGGATCATAACCTTATTGGAAACACATAAATGCATTACTTCAGTCTTTTATGTTCATGAGATTGATACTTTGGAAGTTGTAACATTATTGGAAGTTTTGGAACATAACATTATTGGAACTTGAAACCATGTCTATAATTATGTGATACATGAATGACCATAGATCAAGAATAAGGTATATATGATTAGCAATAGATGATGACATGAAATGAGATGCCTTAGGACAATTTGGAATTGAGTAAATACCATAACAAGGTGAATACTATATGCTGCAGAAAGATACGGACAGAAAAACATTACATACCTTCACTTCCAAGTATGAATACACAAGCCTATGTATGAACACAATAGTCCAGCTTCTTCCTTATGTTTCACTCTACAACACAAGTTCATAACAAAGCTCAAATCAACCATTAACCATGTTACAAGTGCATAAAACGACCATGGAGTACATGACTACCATATAACATCATTTCTCCCTCTTATATTACCATTATTGCTTCACCAAACCAAAAATACCATAACATGTCACACATCGACCAAGGCATCACAAACCAATAACATTTCACACCAACTTTACCCTTTGTACTCCCATATTAACACTGCATCACAATTACTCCTTCAAGTCATCTCAATACCTTCCATAACAACACATTAACAACAATACATACTTGATACCATCCAAAATACCTTCGGGATACTCCTTTAAAGTCATTCAAAAGGTATCACGAGTTGATAATTGCATCCATGAAGGGTATAGGGGTTTCGGGGGGTTAAAGGGATGCAAAAACAATAAATTCGGAGTTTTGGGCCGAACCACTAAGCCACATGCACCCACAGGTGCCATTTTTCAGTATGTAGAGGCACCTGCGTTGGCACCTGCGCCGGCAGGTGCTCCAGTCTCGAGGGCGGATGCCCGTTTCAGCCTCCGCGGATCATTTTAGGGTCCTTTTTTGCCATGAATGATCCATGATCATAATTAAACTTATCATAAAATATTTTAGATCATATTAGATTCCAAATAACATCCATGGCTTCACAACTCACATAAACATCACCTAACTACATGTTTCTTTCAATACGTCACCAATTCCATGCCCAATTTCGAAATAAAAATTCAAATCATTATGTACAAGAATAAAACAATTTGAGTCTATAATTACATATCACATGTCAATATTAAATCCATAAAGTCCACTTCTTCAATATCACAAGTCTCCTTTCAAGTTACAAGGCAAAACCCTTTACCGATTTAGCAAAACTAGCCTATTTTACACATAGTGAATTTCTCAATACTTTATCAACATAACCAACATCATCTACACCATATTACATGCATATAATATATTAAACCATGAGAATAAATACTTACCAAAGCTTGAAAATGGATGATCTTGTTCAAAGGAATAAAGGCTTAGGGTTTGAAAGAGAGGATAAGAATGTTTTCTTGAAAATTCTAGAATATGGCATGTGTAGTTGTGTGATTAAAATATGATTTTTGGGGACTTTATATAGACCCACAAAGTCATTATTAGTCCCTATTGGTCAAATATAACATGCTCACTTGATCCATTTTATGAATGGGTCATTTTTCCCATTTTTGGGCCATGTCTTTATATGATTTTTGGGCCTCATTTGAGCCCAATTCATTAGGCTAAATTCAGCCCATCACCTTTAATGCATAATTATTCAAACATATCATGTATACATGATTCCATAAATGTTAAGGCAACCACGTAGGGTCTAAAAGGTACGGGGTGTTACATATGACAAGGCACACAGGCAAGCACATGAGCTTGGATTAATAACAAACTTCTAAGTTTCCAACATGAAAGGCGATTTATGTCCATATAGGTGGAAGCCATATGAAATAAAAGCTTTCATAAACACCACAATAGCTATCTTATGACTGGGGCTACGCATCAACTAACCCTAAAGAATGATTTGTCATAGAACAAAGACTTCTCAATCCTACACGGGATGGCTTGACTTTGCCAATCTTTAATATAAGTAAGTATTTTAGTCTTTTGGTAGGATAACTTTTACCTTTGACATACATTGTATTTATAGGCTCTCCCTAGAATTATCACCCTCAACAGTCCTATGGGAAAAAATTTCTCTACCTAACTAGCGGATTTACGTCCTTTGTGATAAAGTAAGAAGCAAATCGAAAAGCTATTGTGTTGGACCAAGCCAATTTCATTTCATAATAATGGAAATGACTTATAAATCCATATTGAATCACTAAAATAACACTTCACTAGTGCTTTCCTTATCCCACTACTCTGACCCAAGGGACCGAAGTACCCATCCCTTCGAAATAGAAGAGAAAAAGAGAGAACTTAGCGAACAAACATTTTATTAAAAGACAAAAGCTTTACAAGAGTTTTTTTATGTGGAGATTTTGATTTTCCTCAAACTAAAGACCTATTCTCCCTTTTATAGAATAAGGACGACCAGAAAAAAATACATTATCACATGTGGCCCACTATTCTAAAAATAGTTACGCCTTGTCCTATATTTTAAAAATAGTAAAGCCCTATCCGGGAACATACTTATATGTTAAGAACACACTCCTATGCTAATAAAAATGAAATTTAGATCACCCTTTATTCAAACCAGGTCCCACAAATATATGACAGAGTCTAACAAAACAAAAAACAAAATATTTTCTTGCCATGTGACAACATATGCAAGCAGGTGACTGAGCAATTTATTGGTGACTTCCAAGTAGGAGGGTGAACATATTGTAAGATTCTTGTAAGTAGGTGGGTAAGATCCTTGCAGGTGTCTACCAAACAATCGGATAAGCAGCTTGTAGGCAAACCCTTTTGAAATGGTTTTGTGGTAAACCTTGGCAGGTAATTTCCCTTAAGCTGGTGGTAAGTGGTAATTTCTTGTGCATGTCATATGGATTTATCTCTTCATATAGTATTTGAAGTTGATGACGGGAAGCTTATGTATCCTTCTTCTATCCATCAGTCGGCGTCGTGCTTCTTTCTGAGGCGTTCTTTATCCTCCAAACTTCTTTTCAGTGATCTGGTGAAGTAACCTTTCCTCTTAGATAAGTTTCCTGTGTTGAATTCCCTTTTTTGTTGTGTAAATTTCAACCTTATTCTTTTAATAGCTTTGGTGACTTTATCCCTCGTGATCTCATATAGAGGTAGAAATTTCTTTACTGCATGTCGGCCCTTGTCCCGATGGGGATAGTTATCGGTGTAGTTTCCTTTTCCTCATTCTTTTAGCCATATATCCTTTAGAATGAAGCTATTTTGCTGGAAGCTAAATCATTAGGCTTCATAGTATTTATCTTTCAGGATAGGATTGATACGAGAAATTTCAATCAGAGCAAAATTTCTAGCAGAGCTTAGACCTCGTGGTTTGATAGTCCTACATAATGATATAGCATGAATACCTTTGCATCATAGGAATCTTTGAAGCATCGAACCCAATATTGTTGTGGCTTGAACCACATCATGAATCTTCTAAGAGCTGGTTGGATTCGATCGAAGTGCCTGAATACATTACACGAACTCCATGAGGATATGATACTGGGAGAACAAGTACCAAATTAATAATAGGAGCTCTTGTGGAAAGTCATTGGCTAGTGCTACGAACATATTGCAGAAAGAATATTCCAAATATACTTCAAATGGCTTCAGGATGGATCCTCTATATTTTCTAAAGAGTTGCAACTCGTAGAAAGTTCACATTTCTATAAGGATGGAAAAATCAAAAGGGTCCACGCACTGTTCAAACAACTTTGAAGGGTAGTATACCATTCCGAAAGAGAGTATCCCTGATGTGTTAGACATGAGAATCTAACTAGATAGATTTTCTGGGATCAGCGGATGTCGTCTTTTCTTACGCTTGATATCAGGTAGAGATCATCTATATAGATGTCATATTCTTCATAGACATCCAAGGAAAAGAGAGTGTCCTTCATCGGCTCCACTACAGCGAGAAGACCGATTCAAGGTCATCGTCTTTGCTGAAATAGATACCCATGTGGGCTGTGATCTTTTCAAGAGATGGATTGAGTCCTTTTACTTCTTGTTCTAAGGATAGTTTCTTGTAAAGTGTCTAGGATTCTCACAGATGATGTATCAATCATTCTTCTTGTAAGTGGTCGAATTCTAGCTTCTGAAGTACCTGGTTCGCCTGGTCATCCTGGACCTGTCATCCGGAGGTATGGGGAGTTTGAACAACCTGAACTACAACTGTCTCTTGGATTTTGTCTAGTGGCTTGAACAAAGGCAGTTGGATTTGGTGACAAGATCATTTTTGTTGCATGCTCTGTCAAGATCTAGATTATTCTAGATTATCTACTTTAGTACAGATCTCTTCATGCATATATTGTCCAGGGCCTGGAAGATGCCCTGCCTGTTATAGCCTACCTATGGGACTGTGATGGATTTGAACTTATCCTCCACAATCGTCATCATGTGGCCTGTTAGCATCTTTGGCAGTAATGATACGAAGGCTTTCTTCAGGCTAAGAACTCTGCCCATCTCGAAGTAGATCTTCACCATTTTCTGGAAATGGATATCAATAATATCTCTATCGAATGATATGCACTTCATATCGAAGACTTTCCTTCTCAGGTTCTCCTATAGTTGTCCTGTATATCCATTGAAGACCTTTTGTAGTATTCTGATTTTGAAGGCAAAGTCTTGGGATGTGATATAGGTGTTCTTATCAACAATCCCAACTGCATTCCACCAATCTTTGAGAATTTTGGAGAACCTCAAAGTGAATTCTGACAGGATCATGTATTTTTCTCGTTCAGCAAGATTTTTCGTTGCCAACCAAGTATAAAAATATTGGATCCTTTGGGGCCAGGATAAAATTTTGATGTCATCGAGGGTAAAGGTGTGGAATCTAGTTCCAACAGTTTTCTTTATTGTTGTTGTGAGTTTTGACCTCGTCTTTGGGATTGGATCATCCGTTATCCCATCTTGATCATCAATAACTTCAGACACTTTTGGCTCTTTGGATTTGTTCATGAACATGGGTGGATAGTCCTTTTCAGGGGATTCGATTGAGGATTCAGGATTTTTATCGACATATTCTCAGGAATCACCTGAGGAGTCTTTGCTTTGTTTGATGTATCCGTTGGCTGGAAAGTTATAACCAGTTTTGGAATATTTGTCTATGGGATTACTTTTGAATGAGTAGTCACTTTGTTACTCCTCATGAGTATGAGGGGGATCAACCTCTTTTATATAATCATTACATCATAAATACTCCGTTGTGGGATCATGATAATCTGGATCTTGAGGAGCGAAATCTGGGATATCATTTATTTATAAGTCATAGATATTTGGGACAACTTAATTGGAGAGAATCAAGTTGTCAAGTGGGTCTAAGAAACCATGATCCGAAGATAACCAGTCATCATTGAGAAGACCATCTTGTAATAAGGTAGTCCATTCCTTATCTTTGTATGTTACATCGAGTGCACAAATTATCAATTCATCATCAAATAAGGTGATGTCGTGACCTAAGATCATCATGGTTACTCAATTTGTTTCCTTCTCACCAAATTCTATCTTTCTTTTGGATTGTTTATAGGCTGTATCGGCCTTCTTCTTAGCTACTATGGCGTATTTTCTTTCCCATGTGAGCTTAGCATGTCGCACCTTTGTTCTTTATAAGACATTGGAGAAAAAGACATAGGCATCTAAGAACTGGAAAGGAAAATGGTAAAGTTATGGCCCATCTTTGGTGGTGAGTATAGCTGTAGTGACATGGGTAATAAAGTTGTCTTTGGTAGTGATCTTTGGTTTTCCTGTGGTTCAAAGATACCGTATCTCAAGTTTTGGACCCGTTCTTTCAGAGATCTATTTCTTTTAGTTATTGGTTGAAAAAGTGTGATAGTGAGGTTCCTGGTGGACATATATCATGCTGTAATGTTTTAAGACTGAGTTCTAATGCCCAGATAAGTCCATCATGATGAGTAGATGTTTGTTCCACTTTCTTGTTTATTTCCTCGACCATGTTCACCAACTTAGTCTGTGTGTGAGCAACACTCTTGAGGGATTGGCCGATGCTGGATAGCATCGTATTTTAGCATATGGCATTTTTAGATTTCCAGTTGAGAGTTGTTTTTGTATCTCTTAAGGACATATTTTCACCCATTAGTTGGATAAACTTTTTTGCTGGTATTTTTGGAGCGTGGCTCAACTTATCCTTTTCAAAGGGTTTGTTTGGTGGGAAGTCATCTGAATAACTGAAGCATGTAAGGTACATCATGAACATATCTGTTTTAGGATCTTTTCTAGTTTGGATGTTTTTACTTTTGGATGGAGTGTGTGGAGATTGCCAATTTTGAGGTTTGTATAACACAAAGAATTCATACTTTCCCAAATGACCAAGAGAACCAATGGATGGGTCTCCTTCGTCATATCTCTTCCTGAATTCCCTTTTGGAGTTTCCTCCACTTTTCGTATTTTCCTTTTTTTTTGGTCTGACAGTACTCTTTCCATTCCTCCTCCTCATCCTTCTGACACCCTTTTCAGTCACAACCAATTTTCCATGGGCAGTGTTCCATGAAAGGACATTATTACCACTGCACGCATCGCCCTTCATGATTGTATTACTTTATTCAATCATGTTCGCTCATAAAGCTCAAAAAGAACCATTTTATGGTGTCCAGATTCTCCATCTCTGGAAGGTCATCTGAAGGCTGGTACATATGGATGGAGAAAGTCGTTTTATAGGGCTTCTTGAGATGAGAGTATTCAAAACTTATAGCGACTGTGTCGTTGTTATTTTTTATGAAAGTGGGTTCGATGGACTGGAGAGGTTGAGGATGGTCTCTCAACTTCTCATAATTTGTGACCAATGAATTTGGAAGAATTTTGAGAAGTTCTTCCCGGGATATTTTCCTTGGGAGCTGTTTACACTTTGTGGTTCCATGAGTGGCATCTATGTTTAAGAACAAAGCATTTTTGCCACTTGGAAGAGATAGATACATAACATAGTTTTGGACTCTCCAAGCTATCTGGTTGTGTAGAGTAGCCTATATGGCATCTCTAAATTGAGGAGATCTAAGAATTTGGACCTGGATATTCAATGCCTACGTTAGATACGGATCAGAGAGGGACATATTGAAATTGGGAAAATAGTAACAAAAATTGTTCCGGCGATCAGTGTGATCTCCGATGTATCCAAGCTGGCATGTTGGTACTCGTTGTATCTGTTATATAGTATGATGGGCTAGCCTTTTCTTACATGATATGTCAACACAACTCTGACGACACCAAAATGGATATAGGGGAAGCCTTGGTTTTTCCACCGTCGCGGAAAATTCTCCGGCATCTGCAGCCATGGCTTACATGTCTTCTTCACAAAGGCTGAGTTGGGATTTAGTATAGGTAGATAGGTTGAAGATATTTTATTTTCTAGTGGCAACATATCTACGTCATAGAGTTAGTCATATTTACATGACAGAGTTTAAATGAGAGTAGGAAACATATGTAATTTTACTAAGGATTTACGCTGACTAGCCGCAAATGATAAAGATGGCAAATATTCAAAAATTGACATATTTTTGTGTTTTTTGGACAGTAAAAACTCGATTTATTTGTTCTAAAATCTAAGGAAAGTAAACAAATACACAATAAGTGCAAGACTCTGAAAGTGAGAATTAAAAACTGTGGACTATGAACTATTTGGAAACAAAAGACTCAAACAAAATAAAGTAAATACTGAAAGAGTAACGTTGGCATTTATGACGTTGAAACTAGATCTTATGCAATCACTTGCTTCCTCCCTCGGAAGAGAGTAACCTAGCTCTGATACCAATACGAGGAGGCGATCGGGGCATGCCAAGGCATATAGGCAAGCACACGAACTTGAATTAACAACAGACTTCTAACTTTCCAACATTAAAGCTAATATATGTCTATATAGGCGGTAGCAATATGAAATCAAAGCTTTCATCAACAACACAGTAGCTTTCTTACAACTGGGCTACACATCCACTAATCCTAAAGAATAGTTTTCCATGAAATAAAGGCTTCTCAACCCTCAATGGGATGGCTTGACTTTCCCTATCTTTAAAACAAGTAAATCTTTTAGTCTTTTGGCAATATAACTTTTCTCTTTAACATACATGGGATTTACCGGCTCTTTCTGGCCTTAGCGACCTCAACAGTCCTGTGGGAATAAGTTTCTCTACACAACTAATGGATTTATGTGTTTTGCGATAAAATAAGAAGCAAATCGAAAAGCTATTATGTTGGACCAAGCAAATTTTGTTTCATTATCATGGAAAGGACTAAGAAATCCATATTAAAATCACAACAAGAACACTCGACTTGGGCTTTTCGTACCCTACTACTCTGACCTAATGACTAAAATACCCATCCTTTCGAAAGAGAAGAGCAAGAGAGAGAACTTAACCAACTAACATTTTATTGAACGACAAAAGCTTTACAAAAGAGTTTTTAGGTGGAGAATTTTTTGTCCTCCAGATAATGACCTATGCTCCCTTTTATAGGAGAAGGAATCCAAGAAATAAAATATATTATCACACGTGGCCCATTATTCAAAAAATAGTTAAGCCATATCCTATCTTCTAAAAATAGTTAATCCCTATCTAGGCACACACTTCTATGCTAATAAAAATGAAATTTACATCACCCTTTATTCAAACCAGGCCCCACAAACATGTGATAGAGCCCATCAAAATAAAAAATAAAATATTTTATTGGCATATGACAGCGTGTGCATGCAGGTGAATGAGCAGCTTGTAGCTGACTTCTAATCAGGTGGGTGAGCATCTTGTAAGATTCTTGCAATTAGGTGGGTAAGCTCCTTACAGGTGTCTACCAAGCAGCTGGATAAACAGCTTATAGGCAAACCCTTTTGAAAGGGTTTTATGGTAAATCTTTGGCGGATAATTTCCATCGAGCTTGTGATTAGTGGTAATTTCCTACACATGCCATTTGGCATCATTTCCTGATGCAGTGTTTGAAAGTGATAATGGCAAGCTCGCATATCCTTCCTCCATCTACCAGTCGACGCCATGCTTCTTCCCGAGGCATTCTTTTTCCTCCAAGCTTTTTTTAGTGATCTAGTGAAGTAACCTTTCATGTTGGATGAATTTACAGTGATGCATTCCCATTCCTGTGGTGGAACTTTCAACCTTAAACTTTTTATGGCTTTGGTGACTTCATCCCTCGTGATCTAATATGGAGGTTAATACTCTTTTGCTTCCTATCAGATCTTGTCCTAGTGGGAATGGTTATCAGTGTAGTTCCATTTTCCCCATTCTTTTGGCCATATCTCTTTTGGAATGCATCTATTTTGCTAGAGGATAAATCATTGGGCTACATAGTATTCATCTTCCAAGGATAGGTTTGATACATGAAATTTCTAGCAGAGTAAAATTTCCAGCTGAGCTTGGTCCTCATAGCTTGAGATTCCCACCAGACGATGTAGCATGAATACCTTTTCATCATAGGAATTTTTTAAGCATCAAACCCAATATTGTTGTGGCTTTAACCACAACATGAATCTTATGAGGTCTGGTTGGATTCAATCAAAGTGCCTGAATGCATCGCACTTGAACTCCATGAGGATATAATATTGGTGGCACAAGTACCAAAATAACCATAGGACCTCTTGTGGAAAGTCATTGGCTTGTGCTATGAACACATGGCAGAAGGGATATTTTAGATGTACTCCAAACTGCTTTAGGATGGATCCTCTGTATTTTTTGAAGACTTACAACTCATAGAATCTTTAAGGGGTAGTCTTCCATTCTGCAAGATAGTATCCCTAATGTGTTAAACATGAGAATCTGACTAGCTAAATTTTCTAGGATCAGGTGGACATCATCTTGTCCTGCTCTTGATATCAGGTAAAGATCATTTGCATAGATGTCACCTTATTTTTCATAGATGTCCAAGTAGAAAAGAATGTCCTCATTCGGTTCCTCCTCCAGCGAGAAGAATAATTCAAGGTCATTATCTTTGCTCAGATAGATGCCCGTGTGGTCTGTTATCTCTTCAAAGAGATGGATTAAGACCTTTGAAGTATCTGTCGTTCTTCTTGTAAGTGGTTAGATTCCTTCGCCTGAAGTACCTGGTTCGGCTGGTCGTCCTGGACCTGTTGTTTGAAGGTCTAGGGAATTTGAACCTCTTAAACTGCAACTGTCTCTTGGATCATGTCTGGTGGCTCAAACAAAGGCAGTTGGATTTGATGATAAGATAATTTCTGGTGCATGTTGTGTCGAGAGATGGATTGTTTTGATGTTATGCTTCAGTACAGATATCTTTGTGTATATATTGTCCAGGGCCTAGAAGATATCTGCCTGGTGTAGCCTACCTATGGGACTGTGATGGATTTGAACTTGTTCTCCACAATCGTCATCATGTGGCCTGCTAGCATCTTTTACAGTGATGATATGAAGGCTTGCTTAAGGCCAGGATCTCCAGCTCTAAGTAGATCTTTGCCATCTTCTGGAAGTGGATATCAATGACATCTCTATAGAATGATATGCACTTAATCTCAAAGAGTTATCTTTTGAGCTTTTCTTACCTTTGGCATGTGTCTCTGTAGAAGACCTCATGTAGGATTCTGATGTTGAAGGCGAAGTCTTGGGATTTAAGATAGGTGTTCTAATCGGCAATCCCAAGTGCATTTCACCAATCTTTGAGAATTCTGGAAAACCTCAAAGTGAATTCTGGCAGGATCATGTATTCGTCATATTCAGCCAAATTTTTTGTTGCCATTCAAGTATAAAAATCTTGGATCCTTTGGGTCCAAGCTGAAACTTTTATGTCTTAGAGGGTGAAGGTATGGAATCTAGTTCGAACAATTTTCTTTGTTGTTGTTGTGGGTTTCATCCTTCTCTCTGGGATCGGATCATCTGTCATCCCATCTTGATCATCGATAACTTTAAAGATTTTTGGTTGTTTGGATTTGTTCATGAACATGGGTGGATAGTCCTATTTAGGGGATTCGATTGAGGATTCAGGAGTTTTCTCGATATATTCTCGAGAATCTCCTAGGGAGTCTTCGTTATCTTTGATGTATCCACCAGCTGGAAAGTTATCACTAATTTCAGAATATTCATCTCACTATTGAATGAGTATTCACTTTGTTGTTCCTCCTGAGTATGAGGGAGATCAACCTCTTAGATATCTTCATTACATCGTAAATACTCCATTGTGGGATCATGATCATGTGGATCTTAAGGAGCAAAGTCTGGGATATCATTAATTTCCAGGCCATAGATATTTGGAACAACTTGATCAGAAAGAATCAAGTTATCAATAGGGTATGGGAAACCATGATCAGAAGAGATTCAGTAATCATTGATAAGACCATTTTGTAACAAGGTGCTCCATTCCTTATCTTGGTATGGCACTTCAGGTACAAAAATTATCAAATTATCATAAGGGAAGATGATGTTGTTACCTGAGATTATCTTGGTTCCTCGGTCTATATCCTTCTCACCTAATTCTATCTTTCTTTTGGACTATTTATGGGCTACATCGGTCTTCTTCTTGGCTGCTGCGAAAATTTTTCTTTCCCATGCAAGCTTAGCAATGTCGAACTCTTGATCTTCATGAGGCGTTGGAGAGAAATACATAGGCACATGAGAAATGGAAGGGCAAGTGGTAAAGTAGTGGTCCATCTTTGGTGGTGAGTATGTGTGTGGTAACATGGGGAATTAAGTTGGCTTTGGTAGTGAGCTTTTGTTTCCCTGTGGTTCAAAGCTACCATATTTTTGGTGTTGGATTTGTTCTTTCAGAGAAGCTAGTTCTTTTTGTTGTTGGTCTAAGAAGTGTGATAGTGATGTCACGCCTGAAATCCCATTGGGGAGGGCTGGCACCCAAAGCCATTAAGACCTAAGAGAACCAACCTTTATTCATACGCACGTCGCTAAGTGAACCACATTCTGTCAGACAGATACAAGATATCAAAGACGGACGTTATGGAAAGATATTCATATAGATATGAAACTTGGCCATTAGGTACATTACATCAAAAGCATACATTTCTTACATTCCTTCATTTGTCCCACAACGTCTACAAAGCCTCTAACAGATACAGACCCAAGCCTAAAGTCGGGAAAAGTCCCCGCTTTATACAACCTTTATACAGAGCCAAAATAAATGAACACATGTGACTCGGAAAGCCCCAAATCAACCTGGATCTCACCAACAGTCTGCAGATGACCCGTATCCTACTGTGGAGGTCTACTAGCACCTGTGCCTGCATCATGTAAGGTAAGTCCCCCAAGGGACGTCAGTACGAAGAATGTACTAAGTATGTAAGGCTATAAGAAACTGCATGAAATATAGGATCTCAAATGGAATCAAATACAAGTGAATAAACATTATGGATAAACCACCGTTCTGTATGTGTGGAACCATGTACATTACATTCATTACTTTCTTTGCTTTTACGTTCATTCGTTATCATCATCATTCATATAATGCCCGGGCCCCAACTGATCAGTGGGAAAATAACATTGGGATTGTCTCTAGCTAGGCTTATGCCCCTTTGAGCATCGCATTTACATGACAAGTTTACACTTTACACTTCCTTTTCAATGATCATCGCATTTACTTCATTACGTTACCTAAACACCTTTCACCACAACACATTAAAGACAATACATAATTGATACAATCCAAAATACCTCTGGTCTACTCCTTCAAAGTCATTAAAAGGGTACCATGAGTTGATGATTGCATCCAAGAAAGGTATAGGGGCCTTGGGGGGTCAAAGAGATGCAAAAACAAGCAAAATGGAATTCTGGAGGGAATTGCGCAGCAATTTGTGCCCGCAGGTGGTTGAGGTGTGGCTGCAGGTGCCCATCTGTCCTTGTCCAGGGCCACCTGCGGGCACCCCATCCGCGAAGGCGGATGCCCGATTAGGCCAAAATGGGTCTCTTTTGGGTCTATCTTTGTAATAAATGGTCTATGGCCATGAGTAAGCTTCTCTTTTCATATTTTAGGTTAAATTGGATGCCAATGAACAACCATGGTTTCACAATGCACATAAACATCATAAAACTATATTTTTCTTTAAATACACCACCAATTCCATGCACAATTTCGTAACAACAATTCCATAAGTCATATACCAAGAGAAATCAAGTTAGGTACATAAACACATATTATATGTTGACATTTAATCAATCAAATTCACTTCCTTCAAGATCTCAAGTCTTCTTTCAAGTTTAGAAGGCAAAACCCTTTACCGATCAAGCAAAAGTAGACTGTTTTACACATCCTGTACTGCTCAACACTTTTTTAACATAACCAACGTGATTTATACACCCTCTCAATCATATAATATATTAAACCATAAGAGTAAACACTTAGCAAAGCTTGCAAGAGGTGATCTTGTGTAAAGAGAATAGTAGCTTAGGGTTTGAAAGGGAAGAGAAATATCTTGTGGAATATTCTAGACTTTGCAAGTGTGTTATGTTGAATAAAAATATGATTTTTAACCCTTATATAGTCCCTTTTAGTCATCCTTAACCAAACATTAATGTGGGTTTACTTGGTCAACTTAAGAATGGGTCATTTTCCATTTTGGGCCATGTCTTTTGCTTAATTTTGGGCCTCATTTGAGCCCATAATCACAAGACTAATTCAGCCCAACAAGGTTAAAGTGTAATCCACCAACCATCTCAAGTTTAAATAATTTCATAAATGTTAAGACAATCACATAGGTTCGAAAATGTATGGGGTGTTACAAGTGAGATGCCTGGTTGAAATATATAATACTGTAATGTTTTGATCCTAAGTTTTAATGCTTGGATAAGTCCATCATGCTGAGTAGATGTTTATTCTATTTTCTTGTTCATTTCGTCAACCTTGTTCACCAACTTAGTCTGTGTGCGGCAAAACTCTTAAGGGATTGGCTGATGCTTGATAGCATCCTATTTTGGCACATGGCATTTTTATATTGCCAGTTAAGAGTTGTTTTTGTGTCACTTAGGGACATCTTTTCACCCGTTTGAAGGATAACATTTTTTGCTGGTATTTTTGAAGTGTGGCTCAAGTTATCCTTTTCAAAGGGTTTGTTTGGTAGGAAGTCATCTTAATTAATGGAGCATGTAGGGGACATCTTGAACATATCTATTTTAGGCTCTTTTCTAGTTTGTATATTTTTACTTTTGGATGGAGTAAGTGGAGCTGGCCAATTTTTAGGTTTGTATGACACAAAAAATTCATACTTTATCGGACGACTAAGAGAACCAAGGGATGGGTCTCCTTCATCATATCTATTCCTGAATTCCCTTTCAGAGTTTTCTCTGCTTTTCTTCTTTTCCCATTTTTCTTTGGCCTAACAGCACTCATTCAATTCCTCATCGTCATCCTCTTGTCACCTTTTGTAGTCACGGTAAATTTTGCATGGACAGTGTCCTATGAGTGGACATTTGTACCACTGCACTTTACACCCTTCGTGATTGAATTTCTTTATCCAATCATTTTAGCTCATGAAGCTCGAAAGGAACTATTTTATGGTGTTTGGATTCTCCACCTCTGGAAGGCTATCTGAAGGCTGGTACATAAGGATTGATAAGGTCATTTTATGGGGCTTCTTTAGATGAGAGTAGTCAAAACTTATAGCAACTATGTTGTCATTCTTTTTTGTGAAAGTAGGTTCGGTTGAATGGAGAGGTTGAGGATGTTCTCTCAAATTCTCATAATTTATGACCTATGAATCTGGAAAATTTCAACAAGTTCTTCCCTTCATAGTCGCCTCAGGATATGGGTGCACTCTGTGGTTCCATGTGTGGCCTCTATGTTTAAGAAAAAAACATTTTCACCATCTGGAAGAGATAGATTCATAGAATGGTGCAACACCTCCGTCAGATATGGATCAGAGAGGGACATATTGATATTGAGAAATACAGTAACAATAACTATCCTAGCATTCACTGTGATCTCTGACATACCCACGTTTGCATATTGGTACTCGTTGTATTTAGTATCTATGAGATAAAGACACGCCACGACGAGCTGGCCTTTTTTTCCGTGATACATCAACGCAAGTCTGACGGTACCCTAATGGATATGGGTAATGCCTTGGTTTTTCCATTGTTACAGAAAATCATCCAGTATCTATAAGGTGATGAACTATTCCTCCTGAGAAGTAAGAATAGGGTGTTGGTCAAGTTTTGATGTAGCAACGTATTCTTTAACTCCCTTTGGCTTTTGTTGAAACAAAGAACGGATTTGCAGCCACAGATTGCATACCTTCTTCACAAAGGATGATACGACTTTAGTAGAGGTAGATATGTGTATGATATTTTATTTTCTGGTGGTAACACATTTACTTCATAGAGGTAGTCCTATTTACATGATAGATTTTTTCTAAGAGTAGAAGACATATGTAATTTTGCTAAGGATTTACAATAAAGATGGAAAGATTCTGAAATTGACATATTTTTGTTTATTTTGGAAAATAAAGACTCAATGTATTTGTACTAAAATCTAAGGAAAGTAAATAAATACACAAATATGTACAAGACTCTTAAAGTGAGAATTAAAAACTATAGACTATGAACTATTTGGGAATGAAAGACTCAAACAAAATAAAGTAAAGACTAAACGAGTAAAGTTGATGTTTATGATGTTGAAACTAGATCGTATGCAAACACTTAATTCTTCCCTCTGAAGAGAGTAACCTACATTTGATACCAAGACGAGGGGGAAAGCGGGGCACAACAAGGGACACAGGCAAGCGCACGAGCTTGGATTAACAACAAACTTCTAATTTTCCTTCATGAAAGGTGATTCACGTCCATATAGGCAGCAACCATATGAATTCAAAGCTTTCATCAACACCACAATAGATCTTTAATTACTAGGGCTATGTATCCACTAACCTTAAATTTTAGTTTGCCACGAAACAAAGACTTCTCAACACTCAAGAGGATGGCTTGACTTAACATGTCTTTAAAACAAGTAAATCTTTTAGTATTTTGGTAGTATAACTTTTCACTTTGACATACATGGGCTTGAGCATCTCTCCCTGGCCTGAGCACCCTCAACAGTCTTGTGGAAATAAGTTTCTCTACCTAACTAATGGATTTACGTATTTTATGATAAAGTAGGAAGCAAATCGTAAAGCTATTATGTTGGAACAAGCCAATTTCATCTCATAATCATAGAAAGGACTTAGAAATCCATATTGAAATCACAACAAGAACACTTGCCTTATGGTTTCCTTATCCCACTACACTGACCTAAGGGACCGAAGTACCCATCCCTTCGAAAGAGAAGAGCAAGAGAGAAAACTTAGCTAACAAACATTTCATTGAAAGACTAAATCTTTACAAGAGTTTTTTTAGGTTGAGAATTTTTTGTCCTGCAACTAAAGACCTATGCTCCCTATTATAGGAGAAGGAAGCCCGAAAATAAAATACATTATTACACGTGGCCCACTATTCTAAAAATTGTTAAGCCCCATCCTATCATCTAAAAATAGTAAACCCATATCCGGGCACATACGTCTATGCTAGGAACACACTCTTATGCTAATAAAAATGAAATTTACATCACCCTTTATTCAAATCGGGCCCCCAAACATGTGATGGATCCTAACAAAACAAAACAAAATATGTTGTTTACATGTGGCAGCATGTGCTAGCAGGTGACTGAGCAGCTTGTATGTGACTTCCAAGCAACCGGATAAGCAGCTTGTAGGCAAATCCTTTTAAAAGGGTTTTGCGGTAAACCTTGGTGGGTAATTTCTATGGAGATGGTGGTAAGTGGTAATTTCCTACACATGTCATCTGGCATCTTCTCTTCATGCAGCGTCTGATGGTGAAGATGGATAGCTCGCTTATCCTTCCTCCATCCACCAGTTGACGTCGTGCTTTTTCCTACGATATTTTTTATCCTCCAATCTTTTTTTCAGTAATCTAGTGAAGTAACCTTTCCTGTTAGACAAATTGTTTGTGTTGCATTCCCAGTCCTATGGTGGAACTTTCAATTTTGTGCTTTTAATGGCTTTGGTGACTTTATCTCTCGTGATCTCATATAAAGGTTGATATTTCTTTGCTGCTTGTCGTACATTGTACCAGTGGGGATGGTTATCAGTGTAGTTCTATTTTCCCTATTCTTTTGGCTATATTTCCTTTGGAGTGCATCTGTTTTACTGGAACATAAATCGATGGGCTTCATAGTATTCATCTTCCAAGGATAGGATTAAAATGGGAAATTTTTAGCAGAGTGAAATTTTGGGTTGAGCTTGGACCTCGTGGTTTGAGATTCACATAGGATGATGTAGCATGAATACCTTTGCATTGTAGGAATCTTTGAAGCATCGTACCCAATATTGTTGTGGCTTGAACCGCAACATGAATCTTTTTAAAGCCAATTGGATTCGATCGAAGTGCCTAAATGCATCGCACTAAAACTCTATGATGATATGATACTAGTGGCACAAGTATGAAAATAACCATATGAGCTCTTGTGGAAAGTCATTGGCTAGTTCTATGAACACATGGCAGAAAGGATATTCTGGATGTACTCCAAATGGGGTCAGCATGGATCCTTCATATTTTCTGAAAATTTGTAGCTCATAAAATGTTCTCATTTCTGTGAGGATAGATGAATCCAAAGGGTCCACGCACTGCGTGTATAGCTCTGGGGGATAGTCTGCCATTTTGAAAGTTCTCTTTTTTTGGATTGTATAGTCCATTTCCTTCCCCAAGGTGGAGCATTCTTTTTCAACATCTTTGAAAGTGGTGATATGTATGTAGAGACATCAAGGATGAAATTTTTGACATAATTAATGACTGTTGAAGTTGTTTGACCAGAAAATTAGTATCAGGAAATTTTAGATGCTCTTGGCAGATATGAGGTCATGTACTATATGCTCTATGAAAAAAATGCATTCCCAAAAATTTAATTTCATCATTTGCAAGAGTCATCTTCTTTGCTGATAGCATAATATCATACTTCTTCACCAAGCCATGGAATTGGCAAAGTAGGTCAAGGTGTTCCTTCAAAGTGTTACTGAATAAAAGTATATCATCAATGTAGACCAGTGAGGTGTACATGATAGGATGGAATATCTTTATCATGGCCTTTTGAAAAAAGGAGCGGGCAGCCTTAAGCCCAAATGGCATACCTTCATTGGTAGAGGTGGTCAGGTATGTAAAAAGTCATATTTGCTCTCTTGTCTAAGTGTATGCCCAACTGCCAAAATCAAAATTTGAGATCGAACTTTGAAAAGTATGTGCTTTGGCTAGGTGTGAGAATAGGGTCAGCTTATTTTGGGATGGGGAATTTGGTGCCAAGAAGGAAGCGGTTTAAAGATTAGTAATTTATGACCAAGCATAGTTTTTCTCTTGTTTGTTCGACTTACTTTTTGACAAAAAAGGCCTCACAAGCCTACTGGGAATCAGACGACTCGATAAGCCCAAATACCAAAAGCTTTGAGCACTCCTTCTTTTCAAGCTGAAGATATTCATGGTTCATTCCTGAATGACTTGCTTTCTTAGGATTGATCTTCTCATTTTTCTTGAATAGGGGCTTGATGAAGAATTCTTGTTTGAGCCACAAAGGATGTATGTTCTTCTTCATGAACTCTTTATGAAATTCTGCACGAGATTCCTCTATTAACTGATTTTTGATTTCCTTGATGAGGTCCCCTTCTCCAATTTGGAACAACCTAGGGATGGTGCAATATGGCTTTAATCTTTCCATGAAAGTTATTCCTTTGGTCAGGATTAGGAGTCGATTCCTGAGTTGTCGGTATATGTACCCAATGATAAGGTCCTTCCCTTAGACATTAGAGATAAATAGCTTCATTTTGTACTAAATGCCGGGGAATAATTCAATCATGAGTGGTTGCTTTGTGATGACCCTAGTTGTGAGGGTTCCCTTTGATGTGGTGCCAAAGTTATTGAAGTGAGGAAGCCATTGGTCACCAAGGATAATACCTAGATCTAGCATTAAGGCAGCTGCACCGGTATCCATAAAGGCAATGACCTGAATTGGCTTATCCCACTTGGAAGGATAGAGCATCAGTTGGACATGAGGGGTCTCTAGATTAGATATAATATTGATCCCTTCTGTAAGCATATTGATCTCTTTTGTCAGCTCAGCTATCCTACAGAGATTACCATAATTGATGGGGGATGGTAATTTCTCTGGGTCGTTATCAATAATGAGAGGTTGTGACTGGCCATTAATGATAAGAGATGGTACGTCCTCCAATACCCCTTCTTCCATAGAGAAGATAGGCTCGGGGTCATTAATGATGTTGGAATAAGGACTTTGTTGAATTTCCATCTCATCTAGGTGTTGAAGAGGTTTCATTTCATCCAAGAGTTTAGCAGACCTCTTGGATTTCCTAGACCTAGTACAAGTCCTTGCGAAATGTCCAGTCTCATGGCAGATAAAGCATTTGCCTTCGCCTGAACTCCTCATCTTAGAGGACCTGATGCTTCTGATAACTGTGGATCCCTCATTTAGTGGCTTACGATTTTTGGCCCGCCGATACTGTATGTACCTTTTGTGCCTTGCCTGGCGCTTAGAAAGTTGGGAAGATCCATCTGGCTTGGGGGATGTGCTTCATATGCTATCCTATTCCAAGCTGGTATTGCTAGTTTTAGTACATCCATCCGTAGTGTTACCCTCGGATAAATTATCCTTAGGCTTTCTCAGAGTATCCTTAAGATGAGATTCTCCATTGGAAGATGACCGTTTTGCTATAAGCTCATCATTTTCTAGGACATAAGGATCCAGATCAACTTGATTAATGGGAATCAAGTCAACAATCTGATTTAGCGAAACATGATCTTGTAATATCTCATCATCTTTAAGAAGGCATTGTTTTAGATAGGCCCAATCTACATCGTAAAATTTATAATCAGTGATCTTCAGGACATCATCTGGAGTTGCATCAGTAGTTGGAGCAACACAACTTGAGATCATCATATTAGCTGGATCAACAGCCTGGGTATCCATGCCAGATTTCTTTTTTCTTTTGGTTTGTTTTGGGGCTAACTCAGCTTGCTTCTGAGCTGTAAGACCATCTTTTTTCTCCCATTTAAGTTTGGCAATGTCAAACTCCTACTCGATTTTAGACTTTAGAGTGGAAACCATAGGTATCGGTGAATCCGAAAGGAAAGTGGTAAAGGTATGGCCTATTTTTGGTGGTAAGCATGTTTGTGGTGACATAGGGAATAAAGTTGGCTTTGTTAGTGAGCTTTGGGTTCTCTGTGGTTCGAAGATCCATATTTTAGGTGTTGGATCTATTATTTGAGAGAATCCATTTCTTTTTAATGTTGGTCGAAGAAGTTGGATTGTGAGGTACGTGGGGGATATATATCATATTGTAAGGTTTTGAGTCTTTCTCGGATTCTAATAAGTCCATCATGCTGAGCAGATTTTGTTCCGCTTTCTTATTCATTCCTTCGACCTTGTTCACCAACTTAGTCTATGTGTAAGCAACACTCTTCAGGGATTGTATGATGCTGGATAGCATCCTACTTTGGTACATGGCATTTTTAGATTGCCAGTTACGAGTTTCTTCTGTGTCACTTAGGGAGATCTTCTCATCCATTGGTGGGATAACCTTTTTTGTTGGTATTTTTGGAGCGCGGCTCAAGTTATCCTTTTCAAAGTTATGGTTTGGTGGGAAGTCATTTGCGTGACTGGAGTTGGAAGGGGGCAACATTAGCATTTCAGGTGAGGGTATGATTCAACGGCATCCATTACAGTCACAGTTAATATTCCACTTGCAGTGTCCCAAAAAAGGACATCTATGCCATATCGTACTGCAACCCTCATGATTATAGTGTTTTATCCAATCATCATCATTCATGAAGCTAGTGAGAAACCAAAAATGGCATCCAGGTTATTCTCATCCAGATGATTATCAGTGGGTTGGTACATGTGGATAGAGAAGTTTGTTTTATGAGGCTTCTTGAGATGGGAGTGGTCATAACAAATAGCGACTGTGGTGTCGTTATTTTTGGTGAAAGTGGATTTGGTGGACTGGAGAGTTTGAGAATGGTCTCTCAACTTCTCGTAATTTTTGACCCATGAATCTAGAAGAATTTTGACAAGTTCATCCCTGGTTATTTTCCTCGGGATCTAGGTGCACTGTGTGGTTCTAGGAGTGGCATCTATGTTTAAGAACAAAGTATTTTTACCACCCAAAATAGAAAGATCCATAGCATGGTTTTGGACTCTCCAAGCTATCTGGTAGTGCAGAGTAGCCTGTATGGCATCTCTAGCTTGAGGAGCTCTAACAATTTGGACCTGAATATTTAATGCCTCCATCAGATACAGATCAGAGAGGGATATATTGAAATTGGGAAATATAGTAAGAAAGACTGTCCTGGTGTTCAGGGTGATCTTCGATGTACCCAAGTTTCGATATTGGTCCTCATTGTATCTGGCATATAGAAGAGAATGGTGTGCCACTACTGGCTGGCCTTTTCTCCAGTGATACGTCAATGCAACTCTGACGGCACTAAAATGGATATGGGTTAAGCCTTGCCTTTTCCACTGTCACAGAAAATTATTCGGCATCTGCAGAGTGATGAACTATTCTTCCTAAGTTGCAAGAATAGGGTGCTGGTCAAGTTTTAATGCAGCAATATATTCCTTAACGCCCTATGGATTTTGTTGAGCCTAAGAACGGATTTGCAGCCACAGATTCCATGCCTACTTCACAAAGGCTGAGTAAGGGTTTAGTAAAGGTAGATATATCGAAGATATTTTATTTTCTGGTGGAAACACATCTACTTCATAGTGGTAGTCATATTTACATGATACAGTTTTACTAAGAGTAGGAGACATGTAATTTTCGTAAGGATTTACACTGACTAGACACAGACGATGAAGATGGCAAAGACTCTGAAATCGACATATTTTTGTGTTTTTGGATAATAAAGACTCGATGTATTTGTTCTAAAGTCTAAGGAAGGTAAACGAAGACTCAAATATGTACAAGACTCTAAAAGTGAGAATAAATAATTATGGACTATGAACTTCTTAGAAATGAAAGACTCAAACAAAATAAAGTAAAGACTGAAAGAGTAAAGTTGACATTTATGACGTTAAAACTAAATATTATGTAAGCCATTGCTTTCTCCCTCTAAAGAGAGTGGGATGGCTATCATACCAATACGAGGGGGGAGCGGGGAATGGTAAGGCATACAAGCAACCACACGAGCTTGGATTAACAATAGACTTCTAACTTTTCAACATGAAAGGCGATTCACATCCACTAAACCTAAAGGATGATTTTCACAGAACAAAGACTTTTCAACCCTCAACGGGATGGCTTGACTTTGCTAGTCTTTAAAATAAGTAAATCTTTAGTATTTTTGTAGTATAACGTTTCCCTTAGACATACATGGGTTGTAGCGGCTCTCCCTAGCCTTATCACCCTTAGCAATCCTGTGGGAATAAGTTTCTCTACCCAACTAACAGATTTACGTGTTTTGTGATAAAGTAAGAAGCAAATTGAAAATTTATTGTGTTGGACCAATCCAATTTCGTTTCATAATCATGGAAAGGACTTATAAATCCATATTGAATTCACAAAAAGAACGCTTTCCTTGTGCTTTCCTTACCCCACTACTCTGACCTAAGGGACCGAAGTACTCATCCCTTCGAAAAAAAAGAGCAAGAGAGAGAACTTAGCGAACAAATATTTTATTGAAAGAAAAACTATACAACAATGGTTTTAGGTGGAGAATTTGATTTCCTCTAACTAAAGATCTATGCTTCCTTTCATAGTAGAAGGAAGCTAAGAAATAAAATACATTATCACTCGTGGCCTACTAGTTAAACCCTATCCTTTCTTTTAAAAATAGTAAAGCCCTATCCGGGTACATATTTCTATGCTAGGAACACACTCTTATGCTAATAAAAACAAAATTTACATCACCCTTTATTCAAATCAGTCCCTAAAGATATGTGATGGAGCCTAACAAAACAAATAATAAAATATATTTTTGGCATGTGACGGCATGTGCAAGCAGGTGACTGAGAAGCATATAGGTAAATTCCAAGAAAGTGGGTGAGTATCTTGTAATATTCTTGCAAGAAGGTGGTTAACAAGCAGCTGGATAAGCAGCTTGTAGGCAAACCCTTTTAAAAGGGTTTTATTGTGAACATTGGCGGGTAATTTCTACGGAGCTGGTGGTAAGTGGAAATTTCCAGTACATTTCATCTGGTGACATCTCTTCATGCAGTGTTTAAATGTGATGACGGTGAGCCTACGTATTCTTCCTCTATCCACCAGTCGATGACGTGCTTCTTCCTGAGGCAGCCTTTGTCCTTCAAGCTTCTTTTCAGCAATCTGGTAAAGTAACCTTTCCTGTTGTATTAATTTGTTGTGTTGCATTCCCATTCCTATGGTGGAGCTTTTAATGGCTTTGCTGACTTCATCCCTCATGAGGCGTTCATTGTCCTCCAAGCTTCTTTTTAGCAATATGGTGAAGTAACCTTTACTGTTGGATGGATTTACTGTGTTGTATTCCCATTCATGCTGTGGAACTTTCAACCTTATGTTTTTAATGGCTTTGGAGACTTCATCCCTCGTGATCTTGTAGGATGGTTGATATTCTTTTACTGCCTGTCAGACCTTGTCCCGGTGGGGATGGTTATCGGTGTAGTTCTATTTCTCCATTCTTTTGGCCATATCTCTTTTGAAATGCATCAGTTTTATTGGAAGATAAATCATTGGGCTTCATATTTTTCATTTTCTAAGGATAGGATTGATATGGGAAATATCCAACAGAGTGAAATTTCCAGCTAAGCTTCGACCTCGTGGTTTGAGATTCCCACTAGATAATGTAGCATGAATACCTTTGCATCGTAGGAATCTTCGAAGCATCAAACCCAATATTATTGTGGCTTGAACCATAGTATGTATCTTCTGAGAGCCGATTGGATTCGATCGAAGTGCCAAAATGCATGGCACTTGAACTCCATGAGGATATAATACTGGTGACACAAGTACCAAAATAACTATAGGACCTCTTGTGGAAAGTCATTGGCTAGTTCTATGGACATATGGCAGAAAGGATATTCCATATGTACTTTGAATGACTTCAGGATAGATACTTCATATTTTTTGAAGACTTGCAGTTGGTAGAAAGTTCTTCTTTCTATGAGGATTGATGGATTAAAAGGGTCCACACGCTATGCGAATAACTCTGGGGGGTAGTTTGTCATTTCGTAAGAGAGTACCCCTGATGTGTTGGATAAGAGAATCTGACTAGCCGGCTTTTTTGGGATTAGGACGGGCATCATCTTTTCCTGAGCTTGATGTCAGGTAGAGATCATATGCATAGATGTCACCTGATTCTTCATAGACATCCAAGGAGAAGAGAGTGTTTCATCGTCTTTACTGAGATAGATGCCCATGTGGTATGCTATCTCATCAAAGAGCTATATTGAGTCCTTTGACTTCTTGGTTTGAGAATAGTTTCCCTCAAAGTGTCTAGGCTTTTTACAGATTAAGCATCTGTCGTTCTTATTGTAAGTGGTTAGATTCCATTGCCTGAAGTACCTGGTTCGCCTAGTCGTCCTGGACCTGTTATTCGTAGTTCTTGGGAGTTTAAACATCCTAAACTGTAGCTATCTCTTGGATCTTGTTTGGCATCTTAAACAAGGGCACTTGGATTTGGTAACAAGATTATTTCTAGTACATGTTTTGTCGAGAGCTAGATTTTTTTAGGCGATCTGCTTCAATACAGATCTCTTCATGCATATGTTGTCCAGGGCCTGGAAGATGGCCTGCCTTATGTAGCCTACCTATGGGACTGTGATGGATTTGAACTTGTCTTCCATAATCATCACCATGTGGCCTACTAGCATCTTCAGCAGTGATGATAAGAAAGCTTGATTCAGGCTATGATCTCTGCCTAGCTCAAAGTATATCTTCTCCATTTTATGGAAATGGATATCAATGACAACTCAATCGAATTATATGCACTTCATCTTAAAGAGTTGCCTTCTTAGCTTCTCATATCTTTTGCTTGTATCTTCGTAGAAGACCTCTTGTAGGATTCTGATGTTGAGAAAAATCTTTGGATGTGAGATAGGTGTTCTTATCGGCAATCCCAAGTGCATTCCACCAATATCTAAGAATTCTAGAGAACGTGTATTTTTCTCATTTAGCCAGATTCTTCGTTGCCATCTAAGTATTAAAATGTTGGATACTTTGGGGCCAGGATAAAACATTAATGTCGTCGAGGGTGAAGGTTTGGAATCTAGTTCTAATAGTTTTATTTACTGTTGTTGTGGGTTTCGGCCTCCTCTCTGGGATTGGATCATCCCTCATCCCGTCTTGATCATTGACAATTTTAGAGACTTCTGGTTCTTTGGATTTGTTCATAAACATAGGTGGATAATCCTCTTTAGGGGTTTCGATTAAGGTTTCAGAAGTTCCTTCGGCATATTCTCAAGAATCACCTGAGGGTTTTTTGTTGTCTTTGATGTATCCATTGGCTGGGAAGTTATCACCAATTTTGGAGTATTCGTCAATAGGATCACTATTGAATGAGTATTCACGTTGTTGTTCCTCCTGAGTATGAGGGGTATCAACCTCTTGGATATCTTTGTTGCATAATAAATACTCCATTGTGGGATCATGATCATCTGGATCTTGAGGATCGAAGTCTAGGATATCATTAATTTCCCGGCCATAGATATTTGTAACAACTTAATTGGAGAGAATCAAGTTGTCAATTGGGTCTGGGAAACCATGATCCGAATAGAGCCAGTCATCATTAAAAAGACGATCTTTAAACAAGGCGGTCCATTTCTTATCTTCATGTGGCAATTCGGGTGCACGAATTGTTAATTCATCGTCAGGGAAGGTGATGTCGTGACTTGACATCATCATGGTTCCTTGGTTTGTATTCTTCTCGCCAAATTCCATCTTTCTTTTGAACTATTGATGGGCTGCATCGGCCTTCTTCTTAGCTACTATGGAGTCTTTTCTTTCCCATACGAGCTTAGAAATGTCAAACTCTTATTCTTCATGAGGCATTGGAGAGAAAGACATAGATACATGAGAACAGGAAGGAAAAGTAGTAAAGTTGTGGCCCATCTTTGGTGGCGAGTATGTATGTGGTAACATGGGGCATAAAGTTGGCTTTGGTAGTGAGCTTTGGTTTCCCTTTGGTTTGAAGCTGTCGTATTTTAGGTATTGAATCTATTCTTTCGGAGAAGACATTTCTTTTTGTTGTTGCTCAAAGAAGTGTGATAGTAAGGTGCCTGGTGGACATATATCATATTGTAATGTTTTGAGCCTGAGTTCTAATGCTCGGATAAGTCTATCATGATGAGTAGATTTTTTACCTCATCAATAAAATCCTATAGATATTCTCCATATTTGAACCATGTAACTTTATAGGATTCATCCGAGTGAAGTCCTTGACTATCATAGCAGCTGCTTTTCCATTGGGATTAGCAGGTGTAACAACTTGTTGATTGACCTTGTTGGTCATAGCCTGAGCAAGAACCTGGAAAGCAGTCTTGAATTCGACATGAGTGACTTGCTCATTTAGGGGATCTGCTAGAGCTGGTGGGGCTTGATGATTTCCATTGATGTTTCTTCGTCCATTAGCTCTTTTGGGGCAATTTATATAAATGTGTAGATCACAAATTAGAAGGAGATTAAATGAAATTCACACCCTATCACACAATATGTACATGAAAGAAATAAGACTTTTCTAAAACATTACATAGCTTCCCCCTCATAAGTGTGGCGCAATTCACATCTATGAATGAGATTCTTCTTAACGGAGATTTTAGACACCCTAGGACACTTTAAACCTGATGCTCTAATACCAAGCTTGTCACAAACTGAGCCTACACCCTGGACGTAATACGATGCTTAGAGCCATAAGTGATCCCAAGCTAACCCATGGTCTGGCATAATACTAAAAATGCTAAAGTAACTGAATCATTGATGTGGAAACTAGTTGAATATAAGAATGATTTATCTGAAATTAATATATGTCTAAATAATCACTGAAATAAATAATGTGTCAGACACAAACCATAAAAATGAAACATCTATTTTATGTCTATCTGGAAGCCTCTACTAACTAACCAGTTGCTGGGGTAGGTCCCCAACTAACTCTAAATGTCTTCAACTAAGAGAAATGCTAAAAAGAAACAATACTAAAAATTGGTCCTCGAATAATGAGGTTTCACCACTATCTAATGCTAAGAGGGAATTGAATCGCACTACTCACAAGGTTGATGTTGAACGTCAGAAGCTATATCATAATATGATACAACTCAAAAGAGAGTATGCAATCTGTACTTTAAATGTACTAAGTATGTGAGATATGCAACTGTAAAATAAGCTAAGCATGCTTTGGAATACTGCTATGCTAAACTAAAATACAAATACTGGATGTAAAGTTGAACTATAGTACAATGACCCTATTATAAAGGCATATAAACTGATATAAAAGGTAAAGATGTGAAATCATTGTTTAAAGGTAAATAAAACTGAACTAAGGTTTATGTACCAATACTAAGTATCAATTTATGGGAGAGACGGTTAACCATCATAAACCACGTGAGCTAAACATGGAGTCCGATGTATACACCCCATCGAAAGGGCCTAATATACCTTTCCAATGTATAAAGGCATGGTTGGTGTGATTACTAAACTAATGCCCAACTGCGAAGGGTAAAATAACATATGGTGGTACACAGTTTAGGGACTTGGGTGAACTGAATCCTAATCGAACTCGGTGCTAAGTGCTACTCCCATATTAGTCTACACTGATAGCTCATAAACTGATATACTAAAACTTAGTCAAAACATACTCTATCTAAAAGTATTCTGAAAGTCTGAATAACAAAAATTATGTTGTAGGTCCGTGAACTAAGGCTAGTTACTTTATTCATGATAAAATCAATAATTATTAGTAGCGTGTGTTCATAACACACCAAGCTTTCTGAAAAGATAACTAACATGTAAAAATGCTATAAACTATATCAACTAGTAAAATGATGGAATAATGAGTTATGCTAAGTGTTTAAGTCATGAGAAACATGTAACTAAAATATAACAACCATAAGAGACTGAAATAGATAAGGGAAATCACAAATTGAATGAAATACCTAATTTTGATTTATGGTACAACTAAGAATTTCTAAGTTGTTTGGGATTCAATGGGTGAAAGGATACCCATTGATCAAATCCCACATACCTTGAGAATGAGTTCTTGCTAAGAACTTAAAAGATTTTGAGCTTGAGAAGGAACCCTAGCTTTTTTCTTGTTGGATGAGATGAATTGTTCTTCTGAAAGTTTTCTAAGTGTTGGAAGGAATAATGAGAGAAAAAGCATTTATATCCCTTGAACCCCTATCCAATATGATTTAAAATGATGTATTATAAGTCTAGAAAATGGGGAAAATACAAAAATACCCCTAGGGAAATGTATTTAAAAGTTGTTGAATCATGAAAAATGAGTCTCAAGATGACTCATCATCTGAGTCATTATGAGGGAACTGGTTCTGGGTAACCTAATGATGGATGGTCATAATGACTCATTGTGACACACAATGACTCATCATCAGAGATCATCATCACTGGGCAAGATTTTCAACTTTCATAACTTACACTGGATTTCTTCAGGATGGGACAAACGACTACTCGTCATAACAAAGAACAACTCATCCTCATGAATCATTACCACTAGGATGGATTTTCCATCCTTCTGGACTTTTGGACCTGACACTCAGGATTGTTGACAGGATAAGTCATACTAGGTGATGATGACTTGTTGTCAACAATAGTGGCCACTGAGTTGAAATTTTCATATTATGGACTTTTTGGCTGCTACCCAGATTGAGTCACCCAATCAGTCATTGGAATTGACCACGACTCATTGTATGGATCATCTTGTGATGAAAATTTATGGTTTCCAACTAGATTTTATTCTAAGTATGAAACATGATCTTAGGGACTTTTTGGATGTTACACATAAGTTTCCCCTTATTTTCCATACTTACAGTCATTGGAGTACCAGGCTAGGATCATTATAGGGCTTTTCTAGGCTTGTAATGTAGGCTTTGGGATGGGTAAGGTAATATGCAATAGTGTTTATTCCCTCCTTGAACACTACACTTCTTATATTTCATTCAGCCCCACCTTTTCTTTTACTACTTTGTTCCTTCTAAATTAATTCTGGGTGTGGTTTATTCCTTTACAATTCTTTTTGCTGCATTTTTTTTCATATTTTTATTATATACACAACACCTACTTTTTCACAAGCTAGTTACAAACATTTTTACTCCTACTCTCAACTTGTTCTCCCAATCATTACCAGCCCCAACTTAAGCATTTTGCCAAAGTTTTAAATCCTAGTTATCAAGGAAGGAAATGGTATCAAAAATGGATTCACTTGTAGAAAGAAAGGTATCAGGTCTTGTCTAGTCAAGAAAAGTCTCACGACTCAAATTTAGGGAACTATGGACAATGCATGCATTAGGTAGGTCCCAATAGGGTTTAATAACAAAGGCCTATGATCCTTTTCTAACCTATCTTTTCTTCCAACATTTATAGTAAGACCAATCGGGCAAGTTCTAGATCAAACTAATAGCACAGAAGTCAGCAAGTACCTCACATGCATATGGAAAAAGGGGTTTTATCATTAACTAGCAGTCGATAAAATAGGGAACTAGTTTAATAACACAAATTATCTATACCAACACAAGCATGATGTCAAAAATTGAGTTATACAGATCAACAAGCAAAGCAATAATACAATAAGCATAGGTTTGGAGGGTTACCATTTTACAACTTCATGCACAACAAGTTTCTACAATGTGACAACCAATGTTTCCTTAATTGTCCTCTAACTAATTACAGACTTTAAAAAAAAACATTCTAATCTAGACATGTCAGTTCAATATAAATGCAACACCCTCAAGAAAATAAGCATGATAAGAAAAACCCTTAGGTGACACATACATCATCCCCTACCCCATCAATAATACTAAGCAATGGATATGGAAACTTACCTATGGCACTCTAGGCTTTGTCGGTTAGTGTGTGGGTTACAGATGCAACCCCATTCTCCTCCGTAGTTATAGGTGAAGTGATTATTAGAGTGGTGTCCTTCTTAGTGGTAAAGTGATTAGAGTCTGGGACTCTACACTAGCCTCAACTGCTCAAGTATGGCTTGTAGCTTCATGTGCCACACTCGAAAAGGCCCTACTAGCACAGGTTCTCTAGCTCTTTTCCATCATATGTTGCTCTAATTTAGAATGCTTCCTTGCTTCTTGCATTACTCTTTATCCTTCTTATTTTCCCTTTAAACTGATTGGTCATCATCAACATGCTCATGCACTCTTTTACTTGTGGCTTTGGGAGGTTTTCCTAACAAATCAAGCAAAGGCTCCACCTTCAACTCTTCTGGTATGTCAGTAGGTAGGGTTGATAACACCCGGTCAGGTCTAAAGCATAACTCAGTAATATCAGCTCAGTACTATGCTAACTCTACAGTAGATGTGTTCATATTAGGAGTGTAATGGCTTTAAACCTCTCATTCACCTTTTCCTTCATATTATCTATCCAGCAATAAAGGGTAGAGTATGGTCTAAGTACGGTAGAAATTTCCTACTATACAAATGGACCCAACTACTATGCCAACAAATTCAACTGATGTTCAAACCTCTAGGACCTCATAACCCACTTCACGAATTTTTGAGGCGTAATTGCATAGGATGAGGCCTAGGCAACAATAGATGTAGTGTCTGCAGAATTAGTGACCGGGGTTCTTCCAAAAGCACTGGATGTAGAGGGATATATTTGTACCTAGAACATCTACGAGAGATCACTCTATACTGGTGGTTGCTCTCGATATCTCTAAAGGAACAACAGGCTCCTCCTCGGTCTAACTACCAAACTCGAACACTTGGGGCATTGTCTTGTGAACCTAAAGATAATGTTTTGTCTCATTTCTAGAATTGCCAATATCTTACTTCCTAGAATATATCACCTGGACATCTATCCTTGCTAATACAAGAACTTTGTCCTCTTCTCACAATTGTGTCATAAGACAAGAAAATAGCAATGAAGTGGTAGGTCTTTATGATTGAACTCGTATCTCATCTAGTATAATTATTATAAAATTCAACTTGAAGCTCGTCATGAGGCTGGCCACCAAAATTTTTCTCTCATCAATTGAATATATTGGCTCCTTTTGTATGTACCAAGCAGAGCCACACTACTACCCACAAAAAAATTGCTATGACACTCAGTTAAGCTTTCTTTATCTTTTCTATCAAATTCTTTAGCCATATCAGCTCATTTTTTGTTAGAATATTTGCCAACCATGTACGTTAATTCAACCTATATCTCATTCAATGATCATAATCTAGGGTTCTATCTGGTGACATATAAGTGGCCTTAAATCAAAACCTATGTATTTTCCAATCTAAAATATCAACTATGAACCTTTAGACTTGCAAATTATTAAGAGTTGGTATTTTGTTGGTGTCTTCACCTTTTTATAGCTCTTATAAAGTGTAGCTACATTATTGGCATAGAATTCAAGAACCAGGTTGGGGTAATAGTACCCATGTGACTGAGTCATCCACTCCAAGTGGTAATGCTTGAACCATTGTTTAATATCGGGGTCATCATCTTGCTCTGATGAGATGATCTTGACTTTCTCAACAACTCTCCTTTATATGTTGCCTTTGCCCATAATAGAGAGACCCTCCTAAAAGTACTTCTCTGACCCATTCACCTGCCACCTGATTCTGTCTTTGAACCTTGGATTTTTGCTTTTGATTATGGTTCCCCTCATGGTCTTAGGATTCTCATTTGGGATTTTGGTGGCATCAGTGGTAATCTAGTTATCCGAATCTGAGCCTGAGCCTTTCGTACTAGACTCATTCTCCAAAGAATCTTCTCCTTCATCAGATTGGGAAGTAGTATCTTTTTTTCTAGCACTTTGTCTAGTATGGTAGGTTAGAGATTCCTTGACTTCCTCAACCTGTTTCTTATATTTCGAAGGCTCATCTTATTGTTGGCAGGTTGACAGCCCTTTTGGGCCTTTTTCGAACCCCGCCCCTCGTTGGTTGTAACTTAGGAGCCATAAGTACTTATTAAGAAGTGCCATCAGTACAAGAATTAATATACAAAATCATGAAACAAAACAAAAATTAAAATATTTTATATATATATATGTACACCATGGACTGTCGAGGGAATGATGGACACTGGGATAAACCTTCAAGCAGAGGATAGTTTGTCAATTTAACTTTCATTCATAAACAAATTAAAATCAACAAGTGATGGGTGGACCAATGGTCTGTCGGGTAGATGATGGTCCATGGATCTATCCATCGTCCCTATCTAGTGAAAAATCATTACTTGTATACAGATGACGAATTAGTTAATGATATGTGGACCATGTGATGGTCCATGGACTCGCCTGTCATCTTGAGACAGCGTCTCCTAATTTTCATGGATGCCAAACAATGTTCAACAAATTTCTAGTACAGAATAGGGTTACTCAGACTTCACCCTTTTGTTTAACATCCATGATATCATTTGAAGTTAGTGAGCAACAAAAATTTCATTAGAATTTTGTTTTTAGAAATCAAAAATTATGGTGCTCTTTGACTCATTGAGTAAAACTTACTCACGATTAATGCCCATATCACAAGAAAAATTTAATAGGCATCAAATAAATCCAAAAAAAATATTGAAATAATTTGGTAACTAAAAACCCATAACCACAAACAAACCAATTTTGAAATAGGTTTCCCATTCCTGGATCAAATTAAAACAGAAGAATGCCAAAATCTTACCCTCAATATATAGTTCATCAAATAAGTAAAGAGAATCTTGGTTACCTTTTCGAAGAGCTACAAAAAAAGAGGAGAATTTTACCAATTCTTTTTACAGTTGAAACTGCAACTCTTTTGGGTATGAGATGGTGAAGGTTGATGCCTATGGTAATGGAGTTTAAGGAGTGGAGTTATATGGGTGGGGAGAAGAGAAACGATTTTGGGAGTGGAGAAGGTTTAGAATATGGGTGTGAGAAGTGGGAAGAGAGAAAGGTTTGAACTTTAAACATGATTGTTTTAAATTCACCTAGGGGTGGATCGAGTAGGAATTGGGTTGAATTAGGCAAAATTGGGTTGTATCGAGTTAGAATTGTGTTAGAAGGTGATGGATATGGATTAGGTCAGGTCATCTAAAAGTAAGAAAACTTACTTAGGAACCCCAATTCAAAATTATATGGACAGTCACTTGCTCGACGGTCCATCATTTAATCCATGGTGTTAGACCGAAGGAGGTCATTTCAGATAGTTGCCGGGATGGTCAACCAATAGAAGCACCGTCCATCACATGGACCATTTCTCTTTTCTAAAATCTCAACTTTTGTGTTCACAAGTGACAGTTGGCTTCACGGACTGTCATATGTTCCATGGTTTGTGACATTAATTGTGGTTCCTATCATTGAATATTGTTTGCATTTTTTATTGATGGGGTATGTTCATTTCAACATTTCACAATGCAACTATCAGTACCAAACAAGCCACAATCCCATATTTTGACTCCAATAAGGGAAATAATGTCATGGCTACTCAGACTTAACCATGACATTTGGTTACTCACACTACACCATAATAACAATTATAAACCCAATTCACAATGGCCACAGGTATTCAGACCTCCCCTGCATAAATGACACCAACACCCAAACATGACGATTTTCCCTTAAGAATGTCGTCACTTAATATATCATAGGGAAGGGATCACCCAAAACAACTACTAAAAGAAAAACTACAAAAGGAACTATTCTAGAAAAGAAAATAAAAGAAACGACTAATCCAACAAAATCTTCAGTGTAAAAGTAATGCACAATATCAAAATCCATAAAAATAAAGCCCTGCAAGGGCACAAGATATACATATAATTAAGAAAATCCTGACAAGGGCGCACAATAGTCTCAAAAAGCATAATACAAAGGCCCAACAAAGACCAATACTCGAAAATACATAAATAAATCCCAACAAGGGCATAAAAATATCCAAACCAAAACATGAAAGTACAAATCCAAACATAAAATAAGCTATCCCACCCCCAACTAAAAATGTTGCATTGTCCCCAATGCAAGTAAAATAAAGTAGAGGAGAAAGTAAGGACTCTCTGAAGTCTGCATTAGACTAGCAGACTACAAGTGGGCCAATCAATGTTTGGTCGAGGACTGAGCCTCATCATCACTGCCATCTCCACCCTCAGAATCAGAGAGAAAAGAGTACTCCTCTCTATCATCTGCATCCTCCACAGGTATTTTTTATTTTGTTGGCCCTATTTGAAGATTGACTTTATGCCTCTCCACTTCTTAATCATGAATTTGCTCTTCTTTCTGTTCTTTGCTTTCTCATCTCTAAAATCAGCCCAAAGCTCGGCATGAGCCTTGTCCATATTACTATAGGCCGTCTCAATTGTGGACACAAAGCTGCCACTTTGGCATAATCATCTGTCTTCTTCTTTTGGGGAGCTAGGTAGATCTGTATCTCATCTTTGATGAAGGTTTGGAAGGACGGTGAAGAACCTATAAGCTATGATACTAACTCTCGAATCTAGTCTAGTTGAGAAGTCATTACTCCAAAAAGGTCTTCAGGATGTGTCTGGTCTCTTTGAGAGGCACCCTGCTTTATAGTAATTTCAATCTTCCACTTCTTGATTGGCACAACAACACCCTCTCCCTATACTTGCAATGGATGGATTGGTCTATCAGGCTTAATCCAATGATCTGTGGGGTGTATCTCAACCTTGGCCTTCTTCCATAACTTAGTGATCAATAAAGAAAATATCAGTGTCTTACTATCCTGAGCCAAATACTCCTTTAACTCTAGCAAAATATAGTGACCAACATTCACAAAAATATTGGCAAAAAGACAAGCTATCAAGCGGGATCAAAGAGGAGGAACATCAAAAAAGTTTCCAGAAGGTGATACTATGCTACAAATGATTTTTAACTAGATTCTTGCCTCAGTAGTGAAATCACCACCATTAATGCCTTTCAGTGTTCTTGCCTATTTCATAGTCGCACTAGAAGGAAAAGTCTTTGAAATAATGCAATCACTAGCCATGTTCCTTTTCCCATAGTTCCTCAAGTGGATGATTAGGCAGCCCATACACCTCATTTATCTCTATCGGACCAAACTTCACTCTCTTTCCCTT
This sequence comes from Capsicum rhomboideum, assembly GCA_031232105.1. Classification (NCBI taxonomy): domain Eukaryota; kingdom Viridiplantae; phylum Streptophyta; class Magnoliopsida; order Solanales; family Solanaceae; genus Capsicum; species Capsicum rhomboideum. The sequence goes on along the minus strand of CP124708.1, from coordinate 51,857,422 downwards.
TATGATTAACTAGGGGTTAGCAAATTCCATATGCTTAAGATTAGCGTGATACTCCCGCACCCACTTCTCATTAGCATGACATGGAGTGGCAATAAAGTAAGTCCATCCTGTGGCCTCAAGCAGGCTATAGAAATCAGGGAGCTTTTCAGCCAATCTCTCCTCCAACACCCCTCGCTCCGATTTATTCTTCTTGTCAAGAAAATTGTTGTAGTAGAGACGATGGAAATCATAGGACATGAACCTGGTCTCATCATAATGCTTAGCCTTATCCTCTCCTTTGGTTTCATTAGCCAATCACAAATTTCCATCAATGTTTTGTGCCATTTTAATCTTTTAAAGTACCTAAAAATGTAAAACCAAGTTAGGAGGAGAATGAATACATGTTAAGCAATTAAAAACACTTCATTTAATCCAAAGAAACAAGACAAAAGGGCTCGGGAAGTACTAGTTGCAAGCTCACTGTTTTGAGAGAAAACTGTAGTAGTCGCCTAAGCAGACCTTTTGTCACCTAGGTGGGATCGCCATAGCAAAAAAAGGGTTGCCTTAGCTACCAGGCATAATTACAGTTCATCACCTAAGCGAAAACTTCATCGCACAGGTGGTAATGCTTAAGAAAAAGAGAAATCGTCTTAGCAGAAGGTTAACAGGGGTCAAGATTCACCTAGGCGGAAGAAACATCACCTAAGCGATGTCGCTAAGCAGAAAAAGGTGTCGCCTAAGCGACATCATCTTCTTCAAGAACATCCCCAGTATTCTGATTTTTTAAATGACATGCAAACACTAATTTTGGTTAGATTCATACTCAAGACATCCGAATCTACTCACACATTAAGCAAAAATATTTATAATTTATAGATCTATCAATTGTAAGGTTCAATTTTAACCGAATTCAATATCAAAGGAAAATCCCATTATGATTTTTTCTATTTTTTTGACTCAAGAACTGACCAAAAGTATGCTTGACTCACTGATAGAAACATCAATACTTTGAATCAATAAGCGCAAACGAGGAATTCATAGGAGCATACCTTAATCGGAGCAACTTAAATTTGACAATTTTCACCCTTATCTACTCTTTAGACAGATTTTATTTGAATTGATGATGTGAAATAGCAAACTTATAGACTATGTACAGCGTATGGAAAGTGAAAAGGTTGGGGTATTGATGGTGGAAGTTAGAGGGAAAGAGGGAAGTGGGAATGTCGGTTAATAGGACATGGAGTGGATGAAATGAATTAAAAGGGTTTTACCCTTTTGGTTTCTAAAATTTTGAGTGTATGTCGCCTAGGTGGAAATGTCTTCGTCTAAGCAATATTGCTAGGGTGAGAAGATTACCATTTTAGTGGTTCTTAGCATTTTTACCGTTTGTCACCTTAGTAGATAAATGAGTTGCTCAAGCGGTCAAAACATCGCCCAGGCGACACCCCTACACCATAACACCCATACTTACTATTAAAATTGGCGATGCTCAGGTCCAATTTGGCGATCCACTGAATTGTGATTCAGGTCTAGGAAGTTTCTGCTCATTTCGACGATGCCTGTGTCAATTTTGACTATGCGCCATAAACTTTGGTGATTCGAACAATCCAAAATAGTGTCCCAAATCCTATTTTCAAGATAGTATGACCCCAAACTTCATCCCTCTCAAATTTTTACATCCAAACCTATTAAAATCACTTCCATAAACTCTGAACTTTTATGGATTAGACAAAAATAAAATTCTAAGCTATTCTAAAAATTAAAATTTCAAAAGTAAAAGCAAAATTTTGAAAATGTTGGGGTGCCTCCTATCAAGAGCTTGATTTAACATCGTGTCACGATGCAAGCAACCTTACCATTTATGTCTTTACTTTGAAGATTTGAATCTTTGAACCAATTTTACATCAAGATTTCTTTCGGGCACTTGGGGCAAAAGTAAGGAAGCAACGAGACACACTCTATCTTTCCATTTTGAAGACTTTAATTCTTTATCCAACGTCACATCAAAACTTTGTTTAGGCTCGTTAGGCATTGGTGAGAAAATCAATAGACCACTTGTTAGACACTGCATCTTGCATTTCTTGGTCTTCAATTTTGGTATCCTTCATTCATTTTTGCTTGGTTGGTTGATAAATCACCAAGAATTCTTCAAAATCAATCTCACCTACATCTTCCTTGGAAACCATCTCAACAACTTTACTCATAACCATTCTACATTGCACACAACATGCCTCAATTTTTGCATTCAATTCGGTCTCCAATTTTTGGGTATCCATTTCAATTTGAACCCACACTTGACAACGCTCAACATACAATTTAAGAGATTTATCCACCATTAGTAACATTTTATCAAAGTAAGTAAGCTAAAATTCCAAACTAACTCAATACGCCAAATTGTTCCCCGACAACGGCGCCATTTTTGATAACGCTCAAATACACTCAAGGAAATTAATGTACACGGTCGTTAGCAATATATTTACCCAATGTAGATTCAGGGTCAAATCCATGAGGAACAATGTGACTAGCGATTCAGAAATATGGAATAAAAGCAACTCACTAAAATCCAAACAAAGAATACAAATGTTTGGGGGGGGTTATAAGTAAAAACATAACATGGATAGAACCAAAAATAATATGAACAAGGTGATCAATGGCTTTCACAATGATGGAAACTAAGGGAAATGATACGGGGAATCAATCCTATCAACGATCCAAAGTATTCAAATCAAGTACTCAAGATTAATCATGGATTAGCAAATTAGCCTTGGAACCTTAATTATCTGCCACGTCTTTTAAACAAACACTAGCCAAGTGCCAATACGAATAGTCTCAATCTATGGCTATGCTAGGATTTGACTATGTCTAGAAACAAATCCATAAGATGGGTCATACGTCCCAAATCGCTCTTAATTAATCTTTCAAAACCTCGATTAACTCTTTCAAGCCTAATCAAAGTAGATAGGTTAGTCCTTGGGTTAGCTACTCCCTTCGAAAATCAAGTAAAGAATGAGATTAACTTAGACAAGCAAAACCCATTTCTTAAATTAAAGAGTAATCAATCAATATTAAAGTATAATATAGAATCAAAACCTAAATTGAAAATATAAGTATTGCATTATATCTAATTAAAAATACTCAAATATGAATCTAACTACAACTAGATATTCAATACAAAGCTATGGAATGAAGAAAGGAATAAGAATTTAACAATACAAAGCTTCCAAATCTTTAATCCAAGGGTGTTGGGTCAAGAAACCTCACCTCAAATGTTGAGAAATAAGACAAAGATGTTCTGGAATGGTTGGGAATTGGGTTTTTGATGTTTTTGGGATTGAACAATGTGAAATTCTGGCTTTGCCCTTGATTTCAGCCTGGCAGTCGCTAGGGTGATGCTTTCATTGCCAAGGAAGGCTCATCTAGGTGGAATCGACCTTTCTAAGGAAAGGGTTTGACCTCTGTTGACACATCACTGAGGCGACGCATTACTTGTCTGGGAGGCCTCGCCTAGGCGAACTATCCATTGCTAAGGTTATGTTTGCTGACTCAGTGCCCTCTCACAAAGGTGACTCATCTTCCACCTAAGCAGGCTTGCTTAGGCAATAGCTCTCCCACGAAAGCAATGTACCTAGAATATTTACTAAACTTTCATCTCATTTATGCTTTTTTTCTTCTGATTTCCACTTTTTTCCATCAAACCTCCTTGTAAACCAAAAATGACTAAAATAAACACATTTCAAAGGATATTTAGACTAATATTATGAATAAATGACATAAAATTATAAGAAAAGATATACAAATAAGTGGAAAATTCACCACTCATCAGTAAGGTACATATGCAATAATGAGTAGACCCTCCTTGAACACTACACTTCTCATATTTCATTCAGCCCCACCTTTTCTTTTCCTACTTTGTTCCTTCTACCTTCATTTTGGGTGTGGTTTATTATTTTATGACTACTGATTCTTTTTGCTGCATATTTTATTTCATTTTTTTATTAAATACACAATGCCTACATTTTTCACAAGCTAGTTACAAACCTTTTTACTCCTACTCTCGACTTGTTCTCCCAAATATTACCACCCCTAACTTATGCATTTTGCCTAAGTTTTAAATCCTAATAATCAAGGAGGGAAATGGTATCAAAAATGGGTTCACTTGTAGAACGAAAGGTATCAGCTCTTGTCTAGTCAAGAAAAGACTCAATGCTCAAATTTAAGGAACTATGGACATTGCATATATTAGGTAGGTCCTAATGGGATTTAATAATGAAGGCCTGTGATCCTTTCCTAATTGTGCTTTTCCTCTAACATTTTTAGTAAGACCAAGCAGGCAAGTTCTAGATCAAACCAACAGCATAAAAGTCAACAAGTACCTCACACACACATGGTAAAAGGGGTTCTATTATTAACCATCAGTAAATAAAATAGGTCACTAGTCTAACTACACAAATTATCTATACCAATACTAGCATGATGTTAAAAACTGAGTTATATAGGTCCACAAGCAATGTAATGATACACTAAGCATAGTTTTGGAGGGTTATCATTTTACAACTTCATGCAGAAATAGTTTCTACAATGTGACCACCAATATTTCCTTAATTTTCCTCTAACTAATTACAGACTTAACAAAAACACAAAATATCTTAACCAAGACATATCAGTTCCACATAAATAAAACACTCTTAATAAAATAAGCACGATAAGAAAAACCCTTGGGTGACACACACATCATTCCCCACCCTATCAAAAAGAACATGCATTGTCCCCAATGCATAAAAATACAAAGCCATAGATGTGGGAACTTATCTGTGGCACTCTAGGCATTGTCTGTTAGTGTGTGGGTTGCAGATGCAAGCCCAGTCTCCTCTATAGTAATAGGTGGAGTGTTGATTAGAGTTGTGTCCTTCTTAGTGGTAGAGTGATTAGAGTCTGGGACTCTACACTAGACTCAACTCCTCAGCTATGGCTTGTAGCCTCATGTGGCACACTCAAAGAGGCCCCACTAGTGTAGGCTCTTTGGCTCTCTTCCTTCATATGTTGCTCTACTTTAGAATACTTTATTGCTTTCTACATTATTTTTTATCCTTCTTATTTTTCTATTTTACTGACTTCTTATCATTATAATGCTTATTAACTCTTTTACCGAGGCTTTAGAAGGTTTTTATAACAAACTAAGCAAAGGCTCCTCTTTTAACTCTTTTTGTATGTTAGTAGGAAGGGTTGGGAACACCTGGTTAGGTATGAAGCATAACTAAGTAATATTAGCTCAGGCCTGTGCTAACTCTATAGCAGATGTGTTCATATCAGGAGTGTAATGTCTTTCAACCTCTCATTCACCCTTTTATTCATGTTGTCTATCCATCCATAAAGGGTTGAGTATTGTGCAAGTGCAGTAGAAATAGCTTGCTCTACAAATGATCCTAACTGCTATGCAAATAACTTCAGCGGACTTTTAAATCTCTCAGCCCTCTTAACCTACTTCACAAAGTTCTGGGGCGTAATTACATAGGCTGAGGCCTAGGCCAAAGTGGATGTAGTGTCAGCAGAATTAGTAACCGGGCTGTTTTAGAAGCACTGGATATAGAGGGTGTGGAGTAGTAGCTGGAACTACTATGAGAGCTAACTCCATACTAGTATTTCCTCTCGATATCTCTATAGGAACAATAGGCTCTTCATCGGTCTGAATACCAAACTCAAACACTTGGGGCATTATCTTATACACACAAATATTATGATTGATCTCATCTATGGACTTTTCAATATCTTACTTCCTAGAAGATATCACCTGATCATCTATCTTTGCTAATATAGTAACTTTGGCCTCTTCTCATAATTCAGTCACAAGACAAGGAAATGGCAATGAAGTGGTAGGTGTTTGTGATCAAACATGTATCACATCCACTATAATTATGCCAAAATTCAACTTGAATCCAGACTTGAGGCTTGCCACCAGAATTTCTCTGTCATTAATTAAACATATTATCTCCTTTTGTATGTACCAAGCAGAGCCGTACTACTGCCCCTCAAATATTTGCTAAGACACTCAGTGGAGCTTTTTTTATTTTTTCTATCACATTCTTTAGCCACATCATCTCATCTTTAGTTGGAACCTTTGCCAACCATGTACGTTGATTCAACCTATAGCTCATTCTATGATCATAATCTAGGGTTCTATCTGGTGCCATATAAGTGGGCCTAAATAAAAACTTGTTTATTATCTAATCTAAAATATCAACTGTGCCCCTCAAACTTACATACTATTAAGAGTTCATATATCGTTGGGGTCTTTCCCTTGTTGCAGCTGTTATCAAGTGTGGTTGCATAGTTAGCATAGAATTCATGAACCAAGTTGGGATAATAGTACCCCAGTGCCTGACTCATCCTTTCCAAGTGGTAATTCTTGAACCATTGTTCAATATCGGGGTCCTCATCTTGCTCTGATGAGATGATCTTGACTTCCTCAGCAATTCTCCTTTTTATGTTGCATTTTTTTATAATAGAGAGACCTTCTTAAAAGTACTTCTCTGACCCATTCACCTGCCACCTGATGTTGTCTTTGAACCTCAGATTTTTTCTTTTGATTATGGTTCCCCTCATGGGCAAAGGATTCTCATTTGGATTTTTGTGGCATTAGTGCCACTCTCATTATCCGAATCTGATCTCGAGCCTTTCGTACTAGACTCATTCTCCAAAGAATCTTCTCCCTCATCAGACTGGAGAGTAATAGCTTATTTTCTAGCACTTTGTCTTGTTTGGTAGGTTGGAGATTCTTTGACTTCCTCATCCCATTTCTTAGATTTGGAAGGCTCATCTTATTGTTGGTAGGTTGACAACCCTTTTGGGCCTTATGCGAGCCCTGCCCCTCATTGATTGTAACTTAGGAACCATAAGTACCTATTGAGAAGTGCCATCTGTACAAGAATTAATATACAAAATCATGAAACAAAACAAAAACTAAAATATTTTTTTTGTGTATATATACACCATGGACTGTCGAGGGAATGACGGACCATGGGAAAAACCTTCAAGCGGAGGATAGTTCATCAATTGAACTTTCAATCATAAACAAATTAAAATCAACAAGTGAGAAGTGGACTCAATGGTCCGTCGGGTAGATGACAGTCCCTGGATCCATCGTCGTCCCTTTCCATTAAAAATTCATTACTTTATACAGATGGCAGGTTAGTTGATGATCTGTGGACCATGTGATGATTCGTGGAGTCACCTGTCCTCTTGAGACAGCGTCTCTCAATTTTCATGGATGCCAATCAACGTTCATAAAATATCCAGTATAGAGCAGGGTTACTCAGACTTCACCCTTTTGTTTAACATCCATGACATCATTTATAGTTAGTGGGAAACACAATTTTCATTAGAATTTTGTTTTTAGAAATCAAAAATTATGGTTCCCTTTGACTCATTGAGTAAAACTTACTCACTATTAAAACAAAATTCACAAGCAAAATTTAATTGGCATCAAATAAATCCCAAAACAATAATGAAACAAATTGGTAGCTAAAAATCCATATCCACAAACAAACCAATTTCAACATAGGGTTCCCATTCAGGGAACAAATTGAAACAAGGGTATGCCAAACTCTTACCCTTAATATATTGTTCATCAAAAGAGTAAAAGAGTATCTTGGTTACCTTTTTGAAGAACTACAGAAAAAGAGGAGAATTTTACTAAATTTTTTACACATGAAACTACAACTCGTTTGGGTATGAGATGGTGAAGGTTGATGCCTATGGTAATGGAGTTATATGGGTGAGAAGAAGAGAAATGGTTATGGGAGTAGAGAAGGCTTAGAATGTGGGTGTAAGAAGTGGGAAGAGAGAAAGGTTTCAACTTTTAACACGAGTGTTTTAAATTCTCCTAAGGTTGGATAGGGCAAATTGGGTTGTATCAGGTCAGAATTGGGTTAGAAGGTGAAGTGATATGGATCGGGTCGAGTCATCTAAAGTAAGAAAACTTACCTGGGAACCCTAATTTAAAGTCACACAGACCATCACTTGCTCGATAGTCCGTCATTTGATACATGGGGTTAGACCAAGGGAGGTCATTTCAGACAGTTGCTGGGATGGTCCATCAACAGAGACATGGTACATCACATGGACCATCGTTCCTTTCTAGAATCTTAAATTTTTTGTTCACAAGTGACTATTGGCTTCACAGACCGTCATATATTCCACAGTTTATGGCATTAACTATGGTTGCTATCATTAAATATTGTTTGCATTTTTGTTAGACAGGTGCCACCATGGATTATGGGGTATTGCACGGTCTGTCAAGGGATCCATGGGTCACTTCAAAACTGCAAAATTTATAGTCATTTCTTTAATTTTGACATCAGTACATGTACACTTCAACACACATCAACCACATCCCTAACATAAAGCTAATACAAAACAAAATTTAACATGTAACAATCTTGGGTTGCCTCCCAAGTAGTAGCTGATTTAACATTGTAGCATGTCTTGGGTACCTTGACTACTCGGATTTCATCAAGGTACACCATTTCCATCAACTTTACCTCATTCAGCACTCCAAAGTGTTGTTTGACACGCGTCCCATTCACTTTAAATCGTTTCACTTTATGATTTTTGAGCTCAATAGCTCCATAAGGGAACACTTGAGTCACTTTGAAAGGTCCCAACCATTCAGACCCAAGCTTTTTTGGAAACAAGCATAGTCTACAATTAAACAACAACATTGTATCACCTAATTTAAATACCCTCTTTCTGATCCTTCGATCATGGTACAATTTCATTTGTTCTTTATAAAGGGTTGCTCTCTCATACGCTCTATGCCAAAACTGATCCATCACATTTATCTGCTCAAGCCTCAAATTCAAGGCATCATTCCAGCTCAGGTTTAGTTTCTTGAGCCCCCATAAAGCCTTATGCTTAAGATTTGCCGACAAGTGGCATGCTTTGCCAAACACCAGCTAGTAAAGAGACATATCGATTGGTGTTTTGAATGTAGTTTGATATACCCATAGGTAATCATCAAGCTTCCGAGACCAATCTATTCTATTGGCATTCACCATCTTTGACAAAATAATCTTTATCTCTTGATTTGATACCTCGACTCGGCCACTGGTTTGAGGATGATATTGGTGGACACTTTATGTTGCTTTACTCCATATTTTGCTAACAATGCACTGAACACTTTATTACAAAAGTGCGAACCCCCATCATTGATTATTGCCACTAGGGTACTAAACCTTAAGAAGATGTTTCTTTTTAGGAATGCAGTCACACTCTTACCTTTATTATCCAAAAGTGCCATAGCTTCCACCTTATTCAATACATAATCAATTACAACCAATTGTACTTCTTTCCATAGAAGCTCATAAAAACTCCCATGAAATTTATGCCCCAAACATCAAACAACTCCACCTCAAGGACTGAAGTCATAGATAACTCATGCCTTCGAGATATAGCTCCTTGTCTTTGGGATTGGTCACATGCCTTCCTAAAATCGTGAGCATCTTGGTTGATTGTGGGCCAGTAGTACCCATATTCCAAGACCTTCTGTGATGTACGTGCACCACCATGATGACCCCCAACAAGGGATGAGAGGTATATCTCAATTATGTTCAACACCTCCACTCTTAGAATACACCTTCTAATTAAATTTTTAGCACAGAGCCTGAATAAGTATGGCTCATCCCAAAATTAGTTACTCACATCATGTAGAAATTTCTACCTTTTATGAAAGTTCAAATCTTCTTGCATAATATCACTGACCAGGTAGTTAGCATAATCAGCAAACTACGGGATTAGATCATGAGCGGCAACTAATACTTGTTTATCTGGAAAAGAGTCATCTATCTCTATCTTATTATTTTGTATTCCCTCTTCTTAAAGCCTAGACAAGTGGTCAGCCACTTGATTTTCATAGCCTTTCCAGTCTTTGACTTTGAAATCAAATTCCTACAGCAAAAGTACCCATCTTATTAGTTTAGGCTTTGTGTCTTTCATAGCCATGAGGTATCTCAAATCTGCATGATTGGTGCGTACAATAACACCCAAGCTAATACGCCCTGAATTTTTCAAAGGAATAAGCTACTGCAAGTAACTCTTGCTTCATTACAGTTTAGTTCTTTTATGCACCATTCAACGCCTTACTAACATAGTAAATTGGGTGAAAGATCTTCTCACTCTTTAGCCCTAAGACAACCCCTAGAGCCACACCACTTTCTTCGCACATCACCTCAAAGAGATTTGAAAAATCCAGAGCAATTATAATTGGGGCAGAAGTTAACTTCTTTTTTAGGCACTCAAATGCCTTCAAACATGGTGTTTTACAGGAAAATGACTTGTTTGAATTTGAAAACTTGAGAAAATTTCCAAACTCAATTTGAAATAGAGTCGCTACTTAAGTTTTTTAGTAAAAAATAAAGAAAAACTTTAAAATAATTCAAAAATGACTAAAAATAAAAAAGATATTTTGAATTTTCAAAAAAATCTAAGTAAAGGTTCATATTAACATTTTAGGAAGGGTTCTAAGGCACCTAAAATATCCGCTAACATGCGGTTGTTTGAATTATTTGAAATCCAACTTAATTGACTAACTTGATGAAAATGTTATTTAATTATTATATTTAACAGAAAAAAGTAATTAAGTGATGAACTAAAAGAACTTAAATACAACTTGAAAAAGAAATTGTAATTTTTGAAAGGCCTAATTGTATTCTTATTTCAAATTGTGGAAAAGAAAATCACCAAACACAGAAAATTCATCTGTGAAGACTTTCATGGTGTCCTCTATCATATCAGAAAAGATGGACATCATATACCGCTAGAAAGTGGCAGGTGCATTGAATAACTCAAATGACATACGCTTGAAGGAAAATGTCCCATAAGGACAAGTGAAAATAGTCGTTTCCAGATCTTCAAGGGCAATAAAAATCTAGTTGTACCTAAAATAACTATCAAGAAAATCGTACCAACCTCTACCTACTAACCATTTCAACATCTAGTCCATAACTGGCATTGGAAAATGGTCCCTAAGTGTCCATAAGTTAAGTTTTTGGTAATCCATGCATACACTCCTACCTGTAACCGACTAAAGAGGAATAAGCTCATTTTTCTCATTTGGAATGATAGTTAACCTTGTCTTCTTGGGGTACATACTATACCAGACTCACCCACTTGCTATCCAAAATGGGATACACTATACCTACATCTAACCACTTGACAATCTCCTTCTTTACCACCTCTTGCATTTGAGGGTTGAGTCTGTATTGGTGTTCAATGCTTGGAGTGTAGTCTTTCTCCAACTGAAGTTTGTATGTACATATATCTGGTGGGATCCTAATAATGTTAGCAATGATCCAAACAATTACCTTTTTGAAGTGTTTCAATACTAACACAAGGGCCTCAACCTGCCAATCTATCAAATCAGCCACCACAATGACTGGCAATGTGTAATTTACTCCCAGGAATACATAGCAAAGATGGTTGGGCAAGACTTTCAGCTCCAACACTGGTGGTTTTTCCATTGAAGTATTAGCTAGAGGAGTTGCTCTATTCTTCAAATCTAAATATAGTTTTTTGGGGGCATATAATTAGACCTATCCAAGTCAAAGCTTTCACTGTCTCATCATATCATCAATATCCACCCCATCAAAGTTCATCATAACTGCAGCTAGAGACTCAACTGCAAATCTTTTCTCAATAGGTACTTCAAGTATCTAATCATCAACAATATCAATAACAAAGACCACACTTATGTCTCTTGGCTACTTCATAGACTTGAATACATTAAATACGGACCTTCTCATTGTTCAACCTGAACTTCAGTTCGCTACTCTCCATAACAACCAAAGCACTACTTGTTGCTAAGAAAGGTCATCCCAAGATTATGGGACCATTAAAATCCATTTCTTAGTCAAAGATCATGAAGTCAACATGCAAAATAAAATTCTCCACCTTCACTAGCACATCACATAATACCTCCATCGATTTTTTACTAGAATGGTCAGCCATCAATAGCCGCATTATTGTCTATTTGGGGGCTCCCAAACCCAACTACCAATAAATTGCAAGTGGCATCAAGTTGATTCTCACACCAAGGTCACATAATGCCTTGGAAAAATTGAATTCTCTAATGGTGCACAAAATGGTGAAAGCACCAGGATCTTCTTTCTTCTTAACTAAAGTGTGTGAAACAATCATATTATAATGATGTAAGTTGTCATCTGGCTAAAAATTTATTTTCCCCTTCTTGGTAACCATATGTTTCATAAACTTAGCATACCCAAGCATTTGTTTGAGTGCCTCTACCAATGCAATATTCAATAATAATTGATTCAGCATAGAAAAGAACTTATGAAACTTGTTGGTTTCTCTTTTCTTTTTCAGTCACTGAGGAAATGGAGGTAGGGTCTAGGATAGGAATCAAAGTAAAATGCTTTGTAGCCTCCTTATCCTTCCCTTTACCACCCAAAATTTCCCTTGCAACAAATAGAGATTTCTCCACAACTACATGAACATCATCAACAACAATCGACTTTTTAGAATTAGCTGACACTCCATTTTTAGCATCTTCCTCAAATACAACTCTTGGATCCTCAACCTGCTCATGAACAATAGGTATATGCTCCGAAAATACTTTTTGGCTTCTAGTTGTGACAGTCATGCATCGACCATTATTCTTGGATTTTGAACAGTGTCACTGGATAACGTACCATTTTTTCACTCATTCAAGGCTGCTGACATTTGGAACATTTGATATTCGAGCTACTTTATGGAAGTGGAGTGCGATTCTACCAGCTGAATGATATTTGATAGGTCACCCTTCATCTTTTTAATTCTAGAGTCTGTAGATTCAACTATTCTCAACACCTTGTCTAACATGTCCTCCATCTTTGATGTTCTTGAATTATTACCAGTATGATAACATGCTTTAGAAAGCACATATAAGCCATTCCTATCATTCTTATAACTATATTTGTTTCTTTATTTACCCTGATCTTTGTCTCTGTGTCCAGCCTGGTCATATTATTATAGTTCCAACCTTAGTTACCTTGACCTTGGTACCAAGATTTTTTATTAGACCCTAAGATATTTTCCCGGTAATCCCCTAGTCATTCAGATAATTGGCCTCCTTTTCATAGACAAACTCATACTCCTCATGTCATACTGCTTTACCTTGTGAACCTAGTGTATTCACCTTTTCAGAACAACTATAAGAAAATGTTTTGTCGGCAAGTCTATTGGCATTTTCATATGTTCCATGTCCTTATCTTTCCCTTCCTCCTTACTGATCTACTCAACTGACTTGACCACCAAATGAGTAACACATGAGACCTTAGAGTCTCTAGTATGCCAAGTCCTGTTGCGTTTAGTAACTATATCCAGTATCACCACCACATCAGCATATGCTTGAAACATGAAAGATCCTCTAGTAATAGTGTCAGCTATTGTCTTGGTCACAGAGTTTAGGGATCTATAAAATATCTCCATCAAATTTTCATCCACCAATATATGGTTGGGGTACTACTTCAGCTTCATACTTAATTACAACTATGATTCATGCAAAGCTTCTCTAAGTAGCTGCCTGAAGTTGTTTATCTCTTCCCTCAACTATAATATTCTGGAGGGTGGAAAAAACCTTTCTAGGAAAGCTTCTTTTAGTTCCCTCCAGTTGGTGATTGAGTCGTCAGGAAGCTCAGATAACCACAAAGTTACTTTCTGATGTCACCCAAATAATACCTCTAAGAAAGTATAAAGTGGTCATTGTTCAAATATAGAACCCAGCTGACGTTCGGGTCGATGCCATGAGCAATAGGTCGGAATCTGATCAAGAATGCCTGTTTGAGTTACTTGGAAAATAAACGAATAAGTAAACAGGAGGGTTATGTAAAGTAAACTAGTAATTGTTTGTTGATGTTGTAATCAAGATGAGAAAATCACTAGGATTGTGTTCCCCAATAACTTCATAACTCCATAGGTCCTCTGTACTTGGTGTTTTCTTCAGGTATCCAGCAAGTAGAAATGATAGGCTAAGTATCGTCCAAAAGACTGTGTTATGCCCCTTGTAGATGACTATCCTCAAGCACAAAGGTTAATACATCATGAGTGTTGCTATGTTGCCCCTATCAATGATCCCAATACTGTCTTTCCCGTATCACGGCTTAAAGCTGATTAAACAAAGACAACTCTAAGTTTTGTTGTTGAATCACTAGTCCTATCCTACTACACTTTCTAGAGTCCAGGGTAGAGACAGGATGAGTCCCAACACATGCACTCATCAGAAAACAATCAATTCAGAAGAAACAATAATACTTGCCCTACTACCCTTCGAGAAACACCTTGTACTTCAAAATTTACTTCGTTAATCCGCTATGGTTCCTACAACCCTAGTTATGGGCTTTAGTTACTCATGATTGTATGAACAAAATAATCATTCATGAATTAAAACATTAATTGAAACATGCAAAAATGAATAAACTCCAAAATCTCAACTTTAATTAAAACCGTAAAAACCAATATTCATAAAATCCCTAGAAAGTTCCTTGGAATCCCACAAAATAGTGTTATAGAATAATAATAATGTCTAACACGTAAAAATAACCCTAAAAGAGTATTTATAGACTTAATAAATCCTATCATAAATAAAATAGAAAATTGGTGTCGGCTGCCTCGGACGAGAAGAACATACGATTGTGGGTTCAACCCACGATGAACCCACAATCGTGACTTCTTTACGTCTGACCCTTGTGCTAAAATTCCTGCAACTCTTTAAATCTAGAGTCGCTTCCCACAATCAAATTGTACGATTGTGCAATCAACTCACGATCGTGGGATCCATCGTCTGATCTTGCTACACTTGACTCCTGCAGGTTCACTTCTCCTACATGTCACGATCTCAAGGTACGATCATGACATGATCCTACAATTGTGTAATCCAGTCATCTAATGGACTCCTGACTATGGCATCTCTGATTCAATCCTACGATAGCCTACCCACAATCGTGGTTTGAACCCATGATCGTAACATGGCTCGTCTGATGCCCTTTTTTGTCCTGTTTTCACCTTATTCTTCTCTGAGTCCTTCGGTCCTGCAAATACTCAAAAAACACATTAAATCCACAAAAAGTACCCTTTAACTTGCAACTATCCCTTGTTTTAAGAGTCTCAAGTGCCTTAAACCTGCGGTACATCAACACCCTTAACTTAGAACGTTTGCATGTCCTAACCAATCTAAAATGCTTAACTTAGAGTACAATATATGTCACTATGGAAGTCAACTTCCTTAAAATATGCAAACCAATACATGTGTTCTACACCCTCCGTTCTCATCAAAAACAACCAATGCAATGTATATGCTATACAAGTACTAAAATACAATGGGAGCAGGATATGGCAATACATTAAAACTAGGCAATCTAACACATTGACCAATATATTACCTACACAAGCAACAACTAGATTATATCCCCTATGCCCTCACAATAAAAAAGTCTTTAATCACTCGGTATATGTAATGAAATCTACATCGGCACTTAATAAAATATCTCAATCTCAAAAGAAGTCCGATTGTGCGCATTTTGATACCATAGGCTTGCCCTTATTTTCTATGCCTCAGCTTTCGAATGTCGGGATAGGCCCACTATAGGTCTTTCTAGGCTTGTAACGTAGGCTTGAGGACGTGTATGGTACATTTGGAAAAAGTAACTCAATCATCCTTGGCACTCCACTATTTTTGGCTACACTTTTCCTTCTCTTCTTTATTTACCTCCCTTTTCTCCATTTATTTCATTTTTCTTTTTCGGACCTCGGGTGAGGCTTTATTTTACACCTGTCACACTTTTTATTTTTTTTCTTATTTTTTCTTTTCTTTTTCTTACCGTACCGATGTCTTTTTTCTTTTATTTCACTACTTAAACTTCATACCCAATTTTAACAAACCCCTAAACAATATCCACCCTCAACTTAGGTGTCCAAGGAGGGACCAGGGCCAAAGAAGGTTCATTGTAAAAACAGGAAGGTGCCATGGGTAGTTCAAAGAAAGAGTCCAAGGCTCAACATTTGGGTTCAAGGGATACATATCGTTTGGTAGGTCATTTAGGCTAAAGTGGGCTACATAAAACACGGCATATGATCCTTTCCTAACCTTTAATCCTATAGCTTTTAGCGAGACTAACTGGGCAAGTTCTAGATCACACACACACACCGACTCAGTAATACATCTCACTCATTCATGGCTTAGGGCTGTTATCTAAGTTACACCTATTCAATTCATGCAAGGTCGGTCAGGTTTTCTTATTTACAATCCTAATGCCATATATAGATCCTAAAATTGGTTTCAGTATAGGCAATGAAAACACTGCATAACAAAAAACATATTTTTGGAGGGGTATCATTTAAAATAATTTCCAAAGATATAAGCATGCTTAATTCAACCAGACTACACCAAAGTTCTCTTTTATTACTCTAAGTTACACTACAATGACTACACAAAATACAATAACACACAAAAAAATAAAAACACCTAAACAAGCCGGTTCCAACTATGATAGTGCAACCGAGGGAAAAGAAACACAGCAACAAAAACCCTTTTTTTTGGTATACCCCCACCCCCAACTTTGAAATCATACAATGTCCATGTTGTACAAAATCACATAAAAATAAAAACTAGGCTAAAGGGCATACCTGTGGTGCTCTAGACACCGGTGGAACTCAGGTCACGTGGGTATGCATCCGGGTCCTCCACAGTGATATCATCAGGAGTGGCCTCGACTGTGCCCATGGCACTCTTAGTTTTATGGGTCCCATAAGTGGTAGGGGAACTCAAATCAATGTTAGCCCGAACGGTGGTCGGGGCACTCAAAGGAGCAGATATGGGGGCCATCTCTGAACCCCCTTCCATAGTGTTACCCTTAGAAATAACCCCCGTAGAGGTCTCCTTAGTAACTCTCTCCTTCCTTCTTCTCTTCTTGCCAAATTTATCTCTCTCTTTTTACCCTATTCAGACATATCCTCCCTCAGCCTCTTCCTAGGATCAATACCTCTGTCCTCCTCCTCATCGTCTTCTAGCTCAATCTACTAAGAAGGAAGAGTGTAGAACGAGGTGACAATGAGGCAATATCCACTTCAATATATGTCGTGGAAGGGATAGGTGGTAGTGGTAGTGGAGGTGGAGATGCCATGTCAAGTCGCACAGCTAAGGTCTATACCACTTACTTCAACTTGGTCAACTATGTCCGGATAGAAACCATGTCAGATGGCTAGACTGTGTCAATTCAGGTCATGAGCCAAACCTTCATACTGTCTATCCTTGTCTGCACCACTCACCCAAATCTCATCAGTAACATCGGGCTTAACCCTTACTCCTAAATTTCAAATACGGGCATCGTATAAGACTTGGTTTTGGAGAATCTCCTCTAACTGAGGGGATGAAATCAAAGTGTACCTTGTCGGAACCAATGTCCTAGACTGAGAACCTGCTGGTACAGAAGAATGTGAAGCACCTGTATCAAAAGCTACTGATAGATCACCACTCGGGGCATCCCGTCCTACCTCCGGGATCCCTAAACCTCGAAACAGGGCTACTGAGTTGCGCATGTCTTTTATCATGGCCAGATCCTCAGTCTTAATGTACTAAAGAAATTTATCCACTAGCGAAATTTTTGGCACCTCTAGATTTTGCGTCAGCTAAGTAACCAAACATGGGAACAGGAAGGTGGAGCTGCTCTCTAAGGCTCGGTCCTTGATCTCTTGCGTAATAATGCGCGAAATGTTCAAATCCAACCCTGCTACAAATGAGGCTACCACGCAACCATTAGTCGCACCCAATATGCTATCATTTATTGTGGGTGTTATCCGGTGCCTCACAATGGAAAACCATGCCTTGGCTGCAAACTTGAGTCTCTTCTTTGTAATATATGCCCTATTCACCCAAGAGGCATTTACGCCGGCCTCAGAAATATGTCCCGCTAGCTAAGTGTAGTGTATTATTTTATCCTTGGAGGACAACCTTTTAACCTTTTTCAATTTCGATATTTGGTAATCATACTCTGAAGTGTCTGTAGGTGGTGTAAAATCTGCTCTGAATAACACCCTAGAAATAGCCTCAACAAAAATATTAAATTCCCTCTCCCGCACCATATCATGTCCAACTGGGGCTGCTTCTTCATATCCTTATCCTTATCGGTAGGAGTCATATTTTTTAGGGTCATAGCATAGTTTCTGTAGAACTCCCTCACAAGCTCTCTACTATAAAGACAGAGTGGTATTATCATCCACCCTAACTGGTACCACTGAAAAACCTGCACCACCTCTGACATCCTCTATAAAGACTCATTCAATATGTGTTGTTCCTCTTAAATTATCCTCGGTTGTTTCCTAGTATCCTTAAGAGCAACCCAGTCCACATAGTATTAGCGAGAGTTTGGAACAAGCCAATGTAGTAAACCATGCCCCCTCTGACTAGCTTCTGTCAAAGGATCAGTGTTTGAAGGTGCCGAGTTTGTCTCCTCATCATCCCCCACAGATTGGGACTCATGATCATCATCCCCACTCTCGTCATGTTGGATGTCTTCCATTCCCTCTTCAGACTGGTAAATATTAACGGGAGTGGCGATTTTAACAATGGCCTTAGAGGTTGTCGCCTCCTTGGCCTTCTTCTAGTTCCTTGTTTCCCTGGGGTGACTTGGTCATCGGAGGATCTAATGTAATAATCCTCCTCCGACCCACTCGCACTTGACCCACTCACGGAGGTACTTAGTGGGGCCTTCTCCTTTGAAATTCATTCTCGAAGAGCCTTGTCGGAAGCAGCCTTAGATTGGGTGCCATGGTACCTGTATTTGCAAAACCTGTTAGATCATAGTACAGTTTTTGTATAGGTTCAGATTCATAAGCAGATGATCTAACCTACGATCGTGTAATAAAGGTACAATTGTCCCTTCTGATCGTGGGTTGATCCTGTAAAATTTGTCTTGTGGTATATCCATCAGACGATCACAACCTTTGATTGTGCAATGAAGGTACGATCGTGCCTTCTTAAGATAGATTCGATCCCTGAAACCAGTAAAGTCATATCACATCAAACAATCACATACCAAGATCATATGTTGATGTTACGATCATGGGATGTGTTCATTTGATGAACTCTTGAAGATCATCAACTAATATCCTACAACGATCTAACTTACGATCGTAAGTAGAACTCACGATCGTGGGTTGTGTCGTGGAACTTCAAACACTACCAGATTTGACCACTTAACATTTGGACCCATAATTTGACCCTTTGTGACCCCACTTTTGACTAGAATTTTAAAGTGCGTAAATAGAATCGGGAACTCAGACTTCCCCTGTGTTGTTGAAACCAAACATACCCATTTTCATCTTTCCCCACTTAAATAAAAACAAACCATCAATAAAAATTAAGAAAATACCCAAGAATTTAGGGTTAATGAGTGATGTGCACTTACAGTGTGAGATAAGAATGTTAAAAATGGAAGAAAATGGAGGAAATGATGAGATCCAACTTGAAATCAAAGGTAATCGTCCTTTTTAGCCTTTGAAATACTTAGGGTTTGCTATACTTGCTCAAGAAACCTCTTTGAAATAGTAAGAAGAGGCCAAGGGATGGTTTTAACATGTATTTATACCTTTAATCCTTATTTCTGGGTTAGGTTGGGTCGCGACTTTAAAACTGTCGGGTCTTTCAGGCGGAGGGATTGTATGATCGTGGTTTGATTCTACTATCGTACAATCCTGTTGTGCATTGATGAAATCAAAAAACTTACCTAAGAATATATGATCCTTAAGTACGATCGTGGGTTGTATTCACGATCGTGACACAGGGTCGTATGTTCAATGCCTTATTTTGAAGGTTTGCAAGAGTATCATCAGACCATTAAGACTATGATCGTGCCTTCATGTTACGATCATGATACCCAATCGCAGGATGACTCCTCAACTTATCACCTTATATAACTCCCATCTGACGACTAAAACCACGATCTTGTGTTGAATTTATGATCGTACAACCCTATCATGGGTTTAGTATGGAGTTCAGTTCAGCACCAATTTTTCTTCTATGGTTTCCTGCACCAAAACAAACATTACCCTATAAATTTAAAGTACAAAACATGGGTTTCCTCCTATGAAGCACTTGATTTAACGTTGCGGTACGACGTGGCTATGTCGGTTACTCAGACTTCACCAACAAGCCCATGGGTTGCCTCCCATGAAGCGTCTAATTTAATATCATGTCACGACTCAGGTTGGCTTGGTTACTCAAGCCTCATTCAAGTCCACATCACAAATCATTCAGGCCTCCTTTCCTTCGCCCATACAGTGTTTCACCCTTTGGCCATTGACTTTAAATTTTTTTCCATCCTTATTCTTCAATTCAATTGCACCATGGGGGAACATTGTGACTACTCGATATCGTCCATTCCATTTTGATCTTAGTTTTCCAGGAAAAAGCTTCAGCCTTGAATCAAACAATAGTACCAAGTAACCCATAGCAAATTCTCTTCTTTGAATCTTGCGATCTTGATACAATCTCATTTTTTCCTTGTACAAGGCTGAGCTTTCATATGCACAAAGATAAAACTCATTCATCTGCTCAAGTCTTAATTTGGATGCTTCTTGCCATTCTAGATTAAATCGCTTTAATGCCCGCAATGCCTTGTGCTCAAGTTCAATCGGCAAGTGGCATGATTTCCCATACACAAGTTGATATGGAGATGCACCGATTGGTGTTTTAAATGCAGTCCGATATTCCTATTAGGCATCATCCAATCTTCTAACCCAATTTTCCTATTGGCATTCATAATCTTCACCAATATGGACTTAATCTCTCGATTTGAGACCTCAACTTGCCCGCTTGTCTGAGGATGGTAAGGTATTGCCACCTTGTTTTTTTCCCATATTTCTCAAGCAGGGGTTTGAACAACTAATTGCAAAAATGGGAACCTCCATCACTAATGATAATCTGAGGTGTTCCAAACCGTAAGAATATGTTCCTTTTTAGGAAAGCAGTGACACTCTTACCTTCATTATTGGGAAGTGCAATTGCCTCCACCCACTTCGATACATAGTTTGCAGCCACCAAAAGATATACTTCACACCATGAGAACTCACAAATGGACCCATGAAATCAATACTCCATACATCAAACAATTCAAACTCAAGGATCGCAGTCATTAGGAGCTCATGTCGTCTTGAGATGTTTCCTTCCTTCTGACATTGGTCATATGACCTAGCATAATCATGAGCATCCTTATGAATGGTGGGCCAATAATAACCATATTGCAAAATCTTGTGTGCAGTTCGCGCACTACCATGATGACCCCAAACTGGAGACGAAAGACATGCTTAAAATATACTTATCATCTTGACCTCAGGAATACACCTTCAAATCACACCATCTGCACATACCCTAAACAAGTAAGGCTCATCCCATAAGAATTTTCTCACCTCATGCATAAACTTCTTTCGTTGCTCATACGTCATATCTTCTGGAACTAGATCACTTGCCAAAAAGTTGGCAAAATCTACAAACCACGCGATTAAGTCATATGATGTTGCCAACACTTGTTCATCTGGAAAAGTATCATCATTTTCAAGATCATCCCTCAGTTTTAGCATGGCCTTCTTTTTAAGGTGTGATAAATGATCAGCAACCTGATTCTTTATCCCTTTTTGGTCCTTCACCTCGAAATCAAACTCTTGTAACAGTAGCACCCATCTAATCAACCTTGGCTTGGCATCCTTTTTAGTCATAAGATATCTCAGAGCTGCATGATCGGTATGCACAATCACTTTTGTTCCAATCAAATAAGACCAAAATTTCTCAAATGCAAAGACCACAGCAAGCAGTTCTTGCACACTTACCATATAATTATTCTGGGCTGGATTAAGTATTTTTCTAGAGTAGTAAATAGGATGCAAAATCTTCTCTCGCCTTTGGCCAAGGACTGCACCCAAGGCCACCCCACTAGTATCGCACATAACCTCGAATGGTGAGGTCCCATCTGGAAAAACAATGATGAAAGCTAAAGTTAACTTCTCTTTTAGACACTCAAATGCCTTTAGGCATGCATCATCAAACACAAACTTCACCTCTTTCTCTAAGAGCTTGCATAATGGATTTGCAATATTAGAAAAATCCTTGATGAACCTTCTATTGAATCCTGCATGGCCTAAAAACTATGAATACCTTTCATAGAAATAGGTGGAGGTAACTTTTCAATTACCTTAATCTTTGCTTTATCGACTTCAATTCCCTTTTTCAAAATTCGGTGTCCCAGCACTATGCATTCTTTTACCATAAAATGGCACTTTTCCCAATTTAACACTAAATTGTTCTCTTCACACCTTTGCAAAACATTAGTAAGGTGTGCTAAGAATTCATCAAATGAGTCACCCACAATAGAGAAATCATCCATAAATACCTCAAAAATGTCTTCCACCATGTCGAAGAATATAGATATCATGCAATGTTGAAAATTGGCTGGTGCATTGCATAGACCAAATGGCATCCTCTTAAACACGAACGTCCCGTATGGAAAAGTGAAAGTGGTCTTCTCTTTGTCTTCAGGGATGATATAAATTTGAATGTACCCCGAATAACCATCAAGAAAACAATAACATCCTCTACCAGCAAGACAGTCTAACATCTGGTCCATAAAAGGCATAGGAAAATGGTCCTTTTTGGTCTAAGAGTTCAGCTTTCGATAATCCATACAAAATCTTCATTCGGTAACTGGCCTCATTAGGATCAACTTATTTTTCTCATTCGGAACCACAGTGATCCCACCCTTTTTTGGCATACATTAGACCGGGCTCACCTACTTGCTATCTTAATAGAGTTAACCATACCTGCATCTAACCACTTAATGATCTCTTTATTCATAACCTCTTGCATGCGTGGATTCAGATGATGTTGATGCTCAATGATAGGTATACAGTCAGGCTCAATCTAGATTTTATATGTGAGAATTCCAGGTGAAATCCCGATGATATCAGTAATAGTCTAGCCAATGGCCCACTTAAATCTCTACAATACAGAAACCAAGGCCTCAACTTGGCACTCTAACAAGTCTGCTGAAATGATAATTGGCAACATGTTATTGACTCCTAGGAAAGCATAAGGGAGATAGAAAGGAAGAGCGTTAAGTTCTAAGACGGGAGGCTCCTTTATAGAAGGACGAGCCGTGGGGTCACTTTATTCTTCAGATCAAGATCAGGCTTCTTTGGTGCATAAGTGTAGGAACCCCTACCAATAAGTGTTTTTACTATCTTATCATACTCATCAATACCATCACTATCAAAGTTTATGATCAAAGCGGCAAGTGCTTCGACCCCCAATCCTTTCTCAATAGGAGAGACCAAATCATCATTGTCGATTGTATCTAACACAGAGATTACACGCATACCTTTTGGTTGCTTCATGGATCAGCATACATTAAAAGTAACTTGTTCTTTATTCATTCTAAACTCCATCTGCCTAGTTTCCATATCAACCGATGCACGATCGGTAGCAAGGAATGTCCTTCCCAAAATAATGGGAACTTCAAAATAAACTTCACTGTCAAAAATCACAAAATCAGCAAGAAAAATAAAAGACTCTACCTTTACCAAAACATCATACTAAATTCCCACAAGCTTTTTCACAGTTCGGTCAGCCATGGGAAGTCTCATAGAAGTCGGTTTAGGTGATCCCAATTCAAACTTTTTTAAAACGTCTAGCGGTATAAAGTTAATACTAGAACCCAAATCACATAGAGCCTTTGTAAAATTATAAGACCCGATAGTACAAGGAATCATGAATGCTCCCGGGTATTTATTTTTCTCAACAAGGGAACGGAAAGCGATTGCACTACAATGATACAAGTTATCAGCAGGCTTAAAATTGACAGTTTTCTTCTTTGTCACCAAATCTTTCATAAATTTCGCATAACCTGGCATTTGCTCCAAAGCCTCAACAAGAGGGATATTCACCGATAATTTCTTCAACATTGAAATAATTTTTTGATATTTTCCCTCTTCGACTTTCTTTTTCAACCTTGTGGAAAGGAAGGAGGAGGTCGTGGAATAGGCTTTAATACTTGAGAGGCCTCTTTCACCTTCCCTTTATTATACTTAACCTCCTTTTCAGCGACTCGAGGCTCTTGAGATGCTTTGTCTTCAACTACCAAGTTTTTAGTTTTATTCTTATTCTCGTCATCAAGTACTAAAGTTTCATCATCAAGTACTACAGGCATAGGTGGATCAATAGTAGTCTTACCACTTCGAGTAGTTATAGCTAAGCAACGATCGTCGTTTTTGGGATTATTGATAGTGTTACTCAAAAGAGTGTCTGGTTGACGCTGATTTAAGGCGGTAGACATCTTCCCAAATTGTTGCTCCAATTGTTTAATGGCGGTTGTATGACATTCCACCTTTTGTCTTATCTCTGAAATGGCTGCTCTAATCTCCTTAAGGCAATTTTCTTAATTCTTCGACCTTTTAACAAGTTTTGCAAGCATGGCTTCCATCCTTGAATTTTTCTGGACTCAGCATCACGGTTCCCCGGTGAAACATACAAGCCACTCTTATCCTTGTAATCATCCATTCTCCTCCAATCACCATCACGATCACTGTCTCTGTCTCTATACCTGGACTTGTTATAGTTGTCTACATAATAGTTTCGACCTTAATTCTCTTGCCTCAAGTTCCAATTGTCTTAATTAGACCCTTGGTCCTTGGCTCAAAAAGCTACCACTTCTCTATAAGTACTTAGCCTCCTCTTCAGAATCAGATTCCTCATACCTAGGTGCTCTGCCTTGTGCACCTAAAGCATCAATATTTTCCACACCTCTAGCTAAAATATATTTGGCTAGCAAGCCAATTTCCATTCTCAGTTGTGCTACCTCTTGAGCCACAGATTCATCCAATGCCTTTCGTGCTACTGAAGCTCTAATAGTATATGTACCCGCGGGTCTGTCTGCTTCTCGAGTACGCCAACCTCGATTGGTTTTAGTGATCCGATCTAGAATCTCCGATGTGTGCTCCCAGCGTAGACTCATAAATGCACCTCTAGTGATAGTGTCTGCTACAGCCTTAGAATTTGCATTCAAAGCTCTATAGAAGATCTCAAGTAGATTCCTACCACTCATCCTATGGTTTGGAACATTCTGCAACTTCTTCTTGAACCTCAGCCATGTTTCATAAAGTGTCTTTGAATATAGCTATCTGAAGTTATAGATTTCATCTTTCAATTGCAACATCCTAGAAGGCAGAAAGAATCATTCCAGAAACTAATTTATCAATTCTTGAAAATTGGTAATAGAACCTCTTGGTAATTCAGCCAACCATAAAGTTGCTTACCCCGTAAAAGAGAAAGAAAATAGCCTCAACCGAATTGCCTCCTGACTCACTCCAGGTAGATTGTACAAAATGTAGATTCCTATAAAGTTCATCACATACATGTTCACATCATCAGTAGGGAGGCCAGCGAATACCTCTTTTAAGTTCAAGAGATGAATCATAGCACTCTTAATATCAAACTTAGATCCTTCAGGCAGTTCGGGTGGGATAATGCCACCAGTCTCCACCGACTCTAAATAGGCTAAATCTTCTTCCAGCTCTTTATAGATCAGGGGTTGTTGCACTCTATGTCTTCTCTTTCTTTCCTCAAGTAGAGCAAGACGTTGAGTTGCCTCTTGTACTGCTCGATGGTCTCTGTATGCTTACTCACATTCTCATCAGCCATCAACCTAGCAGTTATTTATTCCGCAGTCTCCTGAACAGTCGGATTAAGTAGTGGCTGATTATGAATTTCACCCATAGCTGAGGGATCTTGAACTTCATCGTTATTCACCATTCTTCGATTATTCCTTAGAGTTCTTTCAATTTATTGGGTAAGTGGAATCAGGGGGTTACCTTTACACCAAGAGTTGGGCATACACAAGCGTGTGCCCTCAAAAAATGAGAAAATTAACTAAAGCAACTGTAACAAATCAACTCCAACAAGCAAAATCAATGAAATCCATAATCGTCTTCCCCGATAATGGCGCCAAATTTTGATGTCGCCCGATTATACCTCCAAGAAAGTATAAAGTGGTTGTTGTTCAAATATAGAACCCAACTGAAGTTGGGGTCAATCCCACAAGGAATAGGTTGAAATCTGATCAACAATATTTGTTTGAGTTAATGGAAAATAAATGAATAAGTAAATAGGGTGGCTTATGTAAAGTAAACTAGTAATCGTTTGTTGAGGTTGTAATCAAGATGAGAAAAGCACTAGGATTGTGTTCCCCCAATAACTTCATAACTCCATAGGTCCTCTGTACTTGGTGTTTTCTTCAGGTATCCAGTAAGCAGAATTGCTAGGCTAAGTATTATAAAACTGACTATGTTATGCCCCTTGTAGACGACTATCCTCAAGCACAAAGGTTAATGCATCATGAGTGTTGCTATGTTGCCCCCTATTAATGATCCCAATACAACCTTTCTTGTATCGCGGCTCAAAGCTGATTAAATGAAGATAACTCCGAGTCTTATTATTGAATCGCTAGTCTTATCCTACTATCCTTGCTATAGTCCAGGGTATAGACAGGATGAGTCCTAATGCGTGCACTCATCAAAAAGTAATCAATTCAGAAGAAACAACAACACTTGCCCTATTACCCTTCGAGAAACACCTTGTACTTCAAACTCTACTTCATTAATCTGCTATAGTTACCACAACCCTAGTTATGGGGTTTAGTTACTTATGATTTATGAACAAAAGAATCATTCATGAATGAAAACATTAATTGAAGCATACAAACATGAATAAACTCCAAAATCTCAACTTTAATTAAAACCGTAGAAACCAATATTCATAAAACCCTAAAAAAGTACCTTGGAATCCCACAAAATAGTGTTATAGAATAATAATGTCTAACACGTAAAAATAACCCTAAGAGAATTTATACACTTTATAAATCCTATCCTAAACAAAACAGAAAACTGGTATTGGTTGCCTCGGACGAGAAGAACATACGATTGTGGGTTCACTTCCTTTCATATGATCCTTGTTCTAAAAGTCCTGCAACTCTTCAAATCTAGATATACTTCCCATGATCACATTTTATGATCATGCAATCAACTTACGATCGTGGGATCCATCGTCTAATCCTGATACATTTGACACTTACCGGTTCACTTCTCCTACCTGTCACGATCTCAAGGTACGATCGTGACATAATCCTACGATCGTGTAATCCAGTAGTCTAATGGACTCCTGATTATGGCATATCTGATTCAATCCTACGATAGCCTACCCACGATATTTATTTTAACCCACGATCGTGATATGGTTAGTCTGATGCCCCTTTTTGTCCAGTTTTCACCGTATTCTTCTCTAAGTTCTTTAGTCCTGCAAACACTCAATAAACATATTAAATTTACAAAAAGTAACCTTAAACTTGCAATTATCCCTTGTTTTAAGTGTCTTAAGGGTCGTAAATTTGTGTTACATCACTTCCCTAGATAATAAAAAGGGGAATAACTGCAAACAGATAGCATATTCTCTTACCCCAGGTAGCTTATATGACTTTCATATTCCCACAAAGTAGATTAGATAAAGGTTTGGATCATCTCTAGCAGCACCTCTGGATAATTCCTTCAGATTTAACAACTAAACCATGGTGCTTGTAATATCAAACTTGGCTCCAGGACCTAGTGCGGGTGGAACTATGGCACCTGTGGCCCCAACTCCATCCAAATAACTTTCATCCTCCTAGTCAACATCATATGAAATGACCAGTCTCTGTTGGTGACCTTTTGGCCTTTGGGGTTGACATAGATAGTTTACAATTGTGACATTGTTTACATTTTTGTTGTTAGACCCATTCGCCACATTTCATACATTATCATCGTGGGCCACATTCCCTCCATTCACATAGTTTGCCCTAGCTTCAACTTCAGTAATCTGTCGAAGTCATTCTGCCTTAACCTCTTGTGCATTCATCCTCCTAAGAGTAATTTCAAACTCGGGGTCGTACAAAATCAAAGGTTTATATTGACTTTGGGTATTGGGCATGCATTAACCTATACCTTGAAGAAAACAAAAACAACAAATAAAAGAAAAATTAGGAAACAAGGGCTATAAGTCATAAACACACTTTACGTAATCCAAAATTGTATTCTTCGATAATGGAAACAAAATTTTATACGCCCCAATTACACCTCTAAGTTAAAGTATAAAGTGGTCGTTGTTCAAATATAGAACCCAATAACGTTGGGGTTGAATCCTCTAGGGAAAAAGGTGAGAACTGAGTTCAATGCGGTATTTCACTATTAGTCTGTTAATTCAATAAAAGGGGAGTTTGAAAATATAATATTGTTTCAATGTCAAATATATACAAATTACAATTGCAATGTTAAGAAAATTAATTCAATAATGAAATATAACTAGATTTGTGTTCCCCATTGTTTCATAACACAAATGGGTCATTAACGGTGGTAGTCTCTTCTAGCGTTACGCTTGCAGAGCTATCGCTCACATTGCTTTATTTAAGTGTTCCTCAACCTACTTAGACAATTATCACTCAAGCATCAACCATTAGAAAAAGGTTAGGAACCTCAAATCCTTGTTATTAATTCCTTTATCTAGACTTAACCTCTTTTCTTAAGCAAGTTTAGACCTAAGGGAAGTTCTAGTGTTTGCAACCATTAGAAATCAAGCAATGCAAAGGAATTGATAATACTTGCAATAATACTACTCGACCTATACCATATTTGACCCTAAAAGCATTAATTCAGCAGGATTCCCACAATCCTAGTTATGGGGTTTAGCTACTCATGGCTTCACAAACTACCACATCAATAGAAATCATAGTAGAAGTGAGAACTTACAAGAATGAAATCACAAGAACTAAAGTTGTATTGCAATAATTGAGTAAATCGCCAAAAACCACAATAAGTGAAATATAACACTTTTTTTTCTTTACAAAACAAAAAGTGGATGAAACAAAACCTAACAATAGGTATTTATATTCTGGAGAAATTTCAAATCCTAATTAGACTAGGAAAATGACTGTATCGTGTCCCAGGGCTAAGTTGATGGATCGTCTGAGTGATGATTCGTCACCTTGACTATCATTTAATTACAGTAAGGATCACTTAATCTGCATATGTCCTATAATTGGGTCGACGATCCATCAAGGTAATAATGGTCCGTAAGATGATAAGTCACTTGATGTTCTTTATCGTTATTCACTAATTCAGTACCACATCTTGGATGATGGTTCATCGGAGTGTTGACGATTTGTCAACTTATCCATCGACTTGCTAACACTTAGTAATACACACTGCTATCATACGGTAGTTTGGATGAGGATCAACAGTATATCAAGTGGACCATCATATTCTTCTTTTCAGCATATTCTAACACTTTTCTCTCCGTGGATCATTTTCTTGCACATGCAACACATATGCTATCAAATCCAACAAAAGTTACCTAAAAACATGCAATAAGTCATGGTCAAAAGCATCAAATATGTTATCAAATGTTGGCACATTACCCACTGCTTGTCGAAGTCGGAGCTCTCTTATGGCCTCTTCTAGTCTTCTTGATTTCTCACTTTCTCCTCTTCTTAGTTCCTCTTTATGATATAACTTAAATACTAAAAGGTAATTATTGATATATATATATATATATATATTTGGTTCTGTAAGTTCTTTCTTGCAAGTGATAAATTTTGTGAAACTTTTTCTTTCTTTTAATTTTGTAATGTAGAATAACCATAACTAAGATAATTACGTTGAAACATACAGTTTGAAGTTTAATTTATAGTTTGTGATTTCTAGGATCTTTAAGTAAGAGTCAATATGATTATGAAAATTTTCAAGACTCAAACTTCTTAAGATACTCTTCTTTGTCAAGTTCTCCATCACCTGTCAATCTTTTCAGAGCATTAGATAATGACAAAGTGTTTACCAATTTTAATCATAAATTAGATCATGTAGAAATAAAATCAATTTTATAATTTTCTCCTAATATATGTGATCGGGTGAGGAGATATTACATATAAAAGAAATTTTACCAACATCACAAATTTGATTTTCCAATAAGAGATTTTGGAGGAATATCGAATAACTTTAATCCTGAATGGTTTAAACCTCTATATTCTTGATGGTTAGAATATAGCATTAAAAAAATGCAGCATTTTTCTTATGTTGTTACTTGCTTAAAAATGAGCTTGGAGGATACAAAAAAATGAAATTCTTTCACAATGAAAGATATTCGAAGTTGGAACAAGTGTTTAGAAAGGCTTAAAAATCATGTGGGTGAAGTGAATAGTATTCATATTCGATGTTAGATTTAATGAATCAAGAACAATCTATTCTAGACTCATTTGACAAGCAATCTGAGAAAATTAAAGGTGAAGATCAGCTTTGGTTGAATGCTTTGATTGATGTAATTAATAAGGTATCTTTTGAAAGAAGAAATGTCTTTTTGAGGTCATAATGAGTGTGTAACTTCTACAAGAAGAGGTCATTTTCTAGATCTCTTAAAGTGGTATGCTGATATGAAGGAAGAAGTGAAAAATATTCTATTAGCAAAGCTCCAAAAAATAATACCATGACTTCTCCCAATATCCAAAAAGACATTGTAAATTCTTGTACAAAAGAAATGGTGAAAGCAATTATTGAAGACAATTACTTTAGGCTATTTGTTAATGAGTCTAAGGATGTTTCTCATAACAAAAAAAAAAGGGGCTTGTTCTACGGTATGTCAACAAGGAGGGTAAGCTTATTCAGAAATTTCTTAGTCTTGTTCATGTTAAAGACACATCTACAAAGTCATTGAAAGAAGCGATATATATTCGTTGCTTTTAGATCATTCTTTGAATTGATCCTAAATACAGGAGCAAGGTTATGATGGATCTAGTAATATGCAAGGAGAACCTAATGGCTTTAAAATTTTGATTCTGAAAAATAATTGTTCGACATATCGTATACATTGTTTTGCTTATCAACTGCAACTGACTCTTGTAGCTATTGCGATGAAACATCATGATGTGAATACTTTTTATATATTCTTGCCAATATTTTATATATTTTTGGAGGCTCTTTTAAGCATAGGAGATGCTCGAGATGATCAAGATGAACAATTAGAGGTATTACTAGAGCTTGGTGAAGTTCATACGGGAAGTGGATTAAATAAAAAACTTGTTTTTCAAAGGATTGGTGATATCCATTGGGGATCTCATTATAATATAGTACGTAACTTTATTTCCTTATTTTCATTAATTTTTCATGTACTTGAAGTTCTTGACAATGAGAATGCAAATTATCAAGAAAAAGCAATTGCAAGAAATATAATGGAATACATTAGACCTTATGAGTTTATTTATGTACGATCCGAAATTCAAAGGTCATGATAGAACCTATCTCGACCCCGACCATGATAGGTAAACCTGACTCAACCACATAGATAAGGCAGATGAAGATAAGGTAAAGAATAGTAGTGCAACATAATAATAAAGTAGCTAAACATAATGAATCCACATAACCCATAACACAAGGTAAACACCTGAAAAATCCCCCATGACTCAAATATCACAAGTACATGAGAACCTCTAAGTATAAAATGTCCAAAAACATGAAAATTTATATCTGTATAAAGTACTAAATAAGACAATACTAAAATGGATGAAATTGAACGATCTCTGAGTAGGGGAGCTCACCATAGTCTTGAATAACCTCGAATATGTACGCTCAAGTGTAGCAGGGTCTGCTAGTACTAAGGTCTGCACTTAAAGGGTACAGAAAAATAGGAGTGAGTACGGTCCACTTATACTCAGTAGGCATCATCAATTGATCAATATTAAGTAGACAACTATATCAAATAAAGAATACTATTTAAGTAAGTAATGTGCATGCAGAAAAGTCCCCACGGTTCAAAACCAAAAATGAAAACACAATACATAAACATATATCGATCAGAGAATCAAACTAAAATCATGAAGCAATGCAATGCAATACTTATATATCGGATAATATACAACAAGCCGAATCTTTGTCCATAATCTTATTTGCTGGATCTTTCCCACACCATTATATAAATACATATATATTTTAAATTACTAAAACAAGTCGGATCTTTTCCCACGGTCTCGTTAGCCGAATCTTTACCCATGTCATCATGTAATGTAAGAATATGCATGTCCATGGTATGATCAATGATGCATGGAAAACAGCCCAACAATGCCATATATGAACAAACCTCTCAAACCTCAGTGAATTCACAATACAAGACCCTCCACACGAGCATCACAATGATAAAAACCAGGTAAAAGCACTATCAAGTCGATACAAGCCCCCCATCGGGCATCACAATAATTAGAATCAACTCAAATCACTAACAAATCAATACAAGCCCCAACACGGGTATCATAAAAATATGATTCAACCTAAATAAGGTAAAAATAATAAAATACCCATCCTGTAGCATGCTTTACATGATAAGTCCCTATCTAAGCTAAGTCTGAAAAGGTTAAGCCATAACCTACCTCGAATGTTAAATAACGTGTCACAAATCCTCAAGATTTTTCCTTTATCCTCCTCAAATATTTGAAATGTACCCAATCTAACACATATTTAATATTTCTAAGTAAACGAGTCCAAATTTATAATCAAGTTTAAACTTTGATTTCACTTAATAGGTCTACTATCATATTTTTCCTAAATTTCAGGCCTAGGGCTAAGTTTCAATCTTCTTCAAGTTTCATAAATTTAATGGTGTTCATATAATACAATAATCCCATTATTCAATTACATAAACCAATATATCAAAACTTGAACCATAATGTGATGACCATAAGAAAATCCCAAAACCAAAACCAAGTACATAACCCATAACTTCACATTTGAAACCGTATACAAAACCTTAACCTATTTGCAAAGCCAATCTAGTATTCCTAATGATTAACTAATCATTGCGAATCATTGACCATATTTACACCTTAGTTGACCTATCTCTTTGGGTAAACCCACATTTCTGTTGCAACAAATCTCAAATAAATTTGAGATTTAACCCTTTTCCACCCAACCATAAAATAAAACTATATATCCTAGCAACTAACACATATCAACCAAGTTGAAGCTTCATTTACTGTGGTATACTTCCCCTTTGAAGTTGTTGAGCTGTAGCCAGTACTATTAGAAACACATAATTATCACCAAAGGGAGAATTTGACAGTAAGTAATAGGGTGTTAACTTCTTTCCATCAAAAATGCTATTATAATCATTGACAAAAAGATGTATCATCACAATAAATCAAATCAAACTCTAGTGTTTAACCAAAATTTTTTACCAGAATGTCAAAGCTGTCACGCCTCCTCCTACTTTGCAGTTTGTGATTTGAAACTGCAAGATTTGGAGTTATGACTCAATTTTGAACCCTATTTAATTCTAACTCATTCTCACACATCGGCCAAGTAGTATACGTTATTAAATAAATTATGGACTTGGCTCATTAACCACCAACTAAATTAATTATTTAAAAATTACCCAATAATTGAATGAATATAGTTAAACGAATAGTTCAAAATTCTCATATAAACTTTAGAGAAGGGTCTTTTAGGGAAAAGGAGTTCTAGAGCTCAAATGACCTAATGGGTTATTATATCATCCACCACTTAAACAAATGTCTATCCCCATAAAATAGTTGAAATTACCTAAACAGGTAAAAACTTGAGGATTATCTACTCTGCATGTCAGAATCAATCTCCCATGTATCCTTCTCAATCGGGCAATGTATCCACTGTACCTTCACTAAATCAATATTTTTGGACCTCAACGTCCTAGTCTGCCTATCCAAAATAGCTATGGGCTCCTTCTCAAAGGTCAAATCCTGGTCCAAATCCATCGAATCCCACCGGATCATGTGGGAATCATCCGGATAGTATCACTTCAACATCAAAATATGAAATACTGGATGAATAGTGACAGGCACGGAGGTAAGGCCAACCTATAGAGAACCTCAAAAAGGCCAATGAACCTTGTACTAAGCTTCCTTTTCTTTCCAAATTTCACCACACCCTTAGGGTTTCACCTTCAACAAAACCTGCTCACCCTACATAAACTCTACATCACAAACCCACTGATCGATGTGGCTCTTCTATTGACTCTACACTGCCACAAGTCTATTCTAAATTAGTCTCACCCTGTCCATTGAGTCTCTCAATAAATTAGTATCCCAAGGCTTAACCTCAAAGGAATTAAACCATCCCACGGGAAATCTACTCATTCTCCCATACAAAGTCTCAAATGGCATAATCTGAATACTAGAATAATAGTTATTATTGTATGGGAATTCTTCTAATGGCAAGATTTGATCCCAATAACCATAAAAATCTAAAACACAAGCTAGAAACATATCCTCTAACACCTGAATTGTCACAACCCGAATCCCATTCGGGACGGACTGGCACCCGAAGCCGATGAGGCCTGAGAGAACCAATCTTTGCTCATATCTATTCACATGCATGCCTCGGTAACAACATCACTGTATCTCATAAATTTTGCGAAAGTCATAGAAACATGTACTATATGTATATGAAACTTGGCCGGTAGGGCAATCAAGTGAAACTGGACATACATCTCTTACATCCCTTATCCCACATATGTCTACAAAGCCTATACAGATACATATACATAGCCAAGCTAGAGTAGGGAAAATTCCCCGCTTTATACAGCATTTACAATACCAAAAGCAATGTACACTATGACTCAAAAAACCCCGAACCAACTAGAGCTCACCAAAAATCTGCAAATGACCCGCACTCTATCATAGAGGTCTACTAGAACCTATGCCTACAGCAAGTAAGGTAAATCCCCCCAAGGGGGACAGTACGAAGAATGTATGAGTATGCAAGGCCATATGAAACTTTATAATACATAAATATTTTAATGAACTCAAATACAAATGAATAATCAATATGAATAAGTCACTATTCTGTATATGTGGAACTATGTACCTTACATTCATTATGAACAACCCATCGTTTTGTATGTTTGGAACTATGTTCTTTACGTTCATTACTTTCTTTGCTTCTGTATTCACTCATCGTCACCTGTGTTATATCGTATCCGGGCCCCAACTGATCAGTGGGTCTTTACATAACATAACGTTATGTTGGGATCGGCTCGAGCTAGGCTTTTGCCTTTAGATCTACCACCCATGAATCAATATATCGGGATCGGCTCGAGCTAGGTTTCAACCTCTAGAGCTGCCACCCATAAACTAACATATCAGGTTCGGCTCGAGCTTGGTTGTTACCTCTAGGGCTACCCCCTGTCAGGTTAGGTCCGAGCTAGGCTTATGCCTCTAGGACTGCCCTCTAATCCAATAATCTCGGGATCGGCTTGAGCTAGGCATTTCTCCCCCAAAGCTACCACCCATACTCAATCATTGACCACATATATGCATTACTTTATTCTTTACTTTTGAGATTGATACAATGATAGTCATGAAGCTTTGGATCAATAATCAATGAGTGAGAGACATGTGAACAAACATTATTGGAAACATAACCTTATCATGAGTGAGAGACATGTGAACAAACATTATTGGAAACATAACCTTATTGAAAACATAACATTATTGGAACCATTGGACAATAATCAATGAATAAGAAATATGTGCATAACCACTATTGGAACTTTGGAACACAACCTTAGTGGACTTTTGGAACCTTAGACCATGAATATGAGACATATGAATCACAAATGATCAATCAGTAGGAAAAATGTGATAATAGCAATTGGTAACCGGATATAGGATACCTTAGAACATTTCAAAATGAACTAGTACAACATCAATATGAATACTAGGAGCTGCAGAAGGATACGGAAAAAGTAAACTTACATACCTTATGTCCTCAATATGAACACACAATCCAACATGTGAATACAACAATTCCTCTCCTTCCTTACGTTTCACTCTACATCACAAGTACATAACGGAACCAACATTAACCACAAGCTACATTCCAAGTGTATAAGACGACCATGAGTTACATGAGTCCCCTATAACATTATTTCCCCCTTTACAATACCATTCATGGCCTTTTCATACCAATAATACCATAACATTCTATACATTGACCAAGACATCACAAACCAATAGCTTTTTGCACCAATTTACTCCTTTAAATGTTCCCATTAAAACCACATCACTATGAACCCATCAATTTACTCCAATACATTTAATAACCAAAATTCCACAATTTAATCATATAGAAAAATAACAAGTTATGGACATAACTACACCATACAAGTTGAGATATCATCCATACCATTCACTTTCATCAAAACATCAAGTCCCTTTTCAAGTTTAATTCACAAGGATGTGCATCTCTTAGCAAAAAGCCAAAGTGCCATGTCCAACACTTCCAAGCATAACCAACATGATTTACATAGTCTCTCATGCATATGATATATTAAAGTACAAGAATAATCACTTATCCAAGCTTGGAAGATGATGATCTTGCCCAAGAGTTGATTGTTTTAGGGTTTGGAAATGGAGAGAAAAGTCTAGAAATGTCATGAGAGATTTTGTGAATAAAAATCTGCTTTTGGCCTTATATAGCCTCCATTTAATGGTTATCTTGATCCACTTGGGTCAATAATTGATGAATTAAAGGAAGAATGGGTCATTTGACCCATTGGGCCATGCATTTTGGCTCCATTTTGGGCCTCAAATTGGCCCATTAACACATATTATCTTAGCCCACTAAAATCAATGTGTAATCCATCATATATCTCATGTTTAATTAATTCCATAATTGTCACGACAATATTCACTTACGAGATTCCCGATCGTAGCCTCAATCGTAAAAATAGAAATTCTAGTCGCTCATGGATTATTTGAACATAATTTGTTAAAATTTGTTAAAATACTTATGACGAAGAATTAACCCCAACTCGGATGCTAAACGCGCTTAAGAATAGTCCTACTATGATGGAGTAATGATACCATGACTCAAAGGTCTTATATACATCATAATATTCGAAGAAATATTTTGGCGAAAACCACCCAGGCACGCCGCTTGGCGCACCCCTTTGCTGCCTGTGGAAACAAAAATTTGGGCCAGAGCAGCCTGGCAAGCCCTCTGCAGCGCCCCATGCCAAATTTTTGATTTTGACTTTTCTTTGCGGATTTGGTTGGATCATTCAAGTCCCAACCTTTTGCTTACCTCTTAGCTTTAAGATTCTTTGCTTGGATGTCCCTTAAACCTCAATTTTTCACCCCACAAATGCTCCACAAAGTCACAAACACCACCCACTACAAAGGTCTAATCACATTTTCTAGCACAATATCAAATGTTCCATCGATGACAATGCAAAATACATACTTATTGCTCTCGAACTTAGGGTAAACATGGCTCAAGGTTATCAAGTAGGGTAGGGAAGGTACGGGGTGTTACATGAATAGTTCGCTCCGACTAGTGATTCGTCTGAGGGTGAAAGGTAGTACTCATCTCTAACTAAGTGCCAAACTCCTGCAGTATAGAACTCTAAAAGTTTGAGGTAAAAGAAGTACCTCAATCTGAAATAACTAATATCTCGTGCAATTGATCTATCTCATGAATGTAGATCTTGGCTAACTTTTTGTATTGTAGTTCATCTTTACAGGTACAAAGTGTGTTGATTTTGTCAACCTATCCACAATCACCAAATAGAATCAAATTTTCCTAAATTCAAAGGCAAACCAACCATGAAATCTATAGTAATTTGCTTCGATTTCCACTCTGGTATAAGTATTTATTGCATGACACCATTCAGTCTCTGGTGCTTATACTTCACCTACTGATAATTCAAACACTTAGCATGAACTCCATGATATCTTTCTTCATACCACACCACCAATAATGTTACTTAAGGTCATGGTACATATCAGATGCTCCTGGGTGGATTAAATACATCAAACTGTGGGCCTTTTCCAATATCAGTCTAATCAAGTCACCAACTCTCAACACATAAACCCGACACCCAATCCTCAAAATGTCCTCCAAATCAAGAAATACCGCCTTCATCTTTCCACTCAACACATTATCCCAAATCACTCTTAACTTCTCATCATCAAACTATCGAGCCCAAATCGATCCAACATTATGGATCTAGCCTCAACATAATCCATAACTCAGGTGGTGAAATATCAAATCAAACAAGTTGGTTGGCCAAAGACTGGATGTCTAAGGCCAAAGGTCACTCCTCAACAGCAAGAAAAGCCAAACTCCCCACACTTGCCACCTTCTAGCTCAAGGAATCTACTACTATATTTTTCTTGACCAGATGATAAAAATCGTGAAATCAAAGTCCTTAAGCCACTCCAACCACCTACGTTGCCTCATGTTATGGTCTCGCTGACTGAAGAAATACTGAAAGGTGCAATGATTGGTAAAAATCTCACAATGAAACCCTTACAAATTATGATGTCACAACTTTAACATGAACCCTACTGTAATGTTACGACCCAAAATCTAAGGTCATAATGGCACCTTCCCCGACCCAACCTTGATAGGTAAGCCTAACTCCATAAGAGATATGAAAAGATGAAAAAAAGATAAACAATAATTAAATATGACACTTTAGGATAATGTCAGGCCAATAATATAAAACAACTCCAAAATCTAAAATAGATACCGCTGAAATCCCAAAATCTAATTTCATGAGTGAAGAGCACACTGAAACCGACATAGTATACAAAACCACATAAAACCCTATATTTGAATGTAAAATTAAGACAAAATAATGATAAAGAGGAAGTCTGAATATGCTCTACACTAGGAGCTCACCAATACTCCAAAGCACTCTAAAATCACCACGAACTCAAGCTCTGCGGATCGCACTCGAACTGGGATCTGCACCAAAATAGTATAGAAAATAAGAGCGATTATGGTTCACTTATCCTCAGTAGGAATCATAGGCTGATTAAACAATGTAGAAAATTAAATATATAAAGGAAACTATGAGCAACCATATCAAGGATAATCAAGTCTACATGAGTCTCACTCCCTAAAAGGTCACCACACATGATCGGTACACCCGATCCACCACTAAAAAATTACCTTTGGGGATAGAAACATAAATGGGTATAGAAAAGGACTCACACATAGCATCAATACCAGTAGAAAAATATGCAAAAACATAAGTGAACGTAAACCTAGGGTCAAATAGTACTAAAGTAGGATGATGGCAAAATGGGAAGATACTTGTAATCACAACATCAGAGGCCTCAACCTCAGCTCTCTCAGAAAAAGCAAAGTACTGACCATGTCCTCTATCGGACTAAGCAACTACTCGCCTATTACCACAAGCTCCCTGAGCTCTACCTCTATTGCCTTGTGCACCTTTTTAACTTCTAACACTGGCATCGGACAAAGCTGAAGC
Source organism: Capsicum rhomboideum (assembly GCA_031232105.1). NCBI lineage: Eukaryota > Viridiplantae > Streptophyta > Magnoliopsida > Solanales > Solanaceae > Capsicum > Capsicum rhomboideum. The sequence continues at coordinate 51,818,034 of CP124708.1, read as the reverse complement.
TGAGAACCCTACTATGGAGGACCCATTACATGCTGGGGACAATCCCTCACTAAGTGTCTAAACTCATCACACATAAAACACCCCTACTACAAAAGTCACGGTGTGAGGGCCCAAAAGAACCAGAATGCCCTTTATAACCTGATGAACCAAAATAAGACCCTCGGCATGCATGACCTGATCTCTACCAACTCAAAACATCAGAACCTGCAAACCCACTATCTGAACTTTATAAAGCATCCTAAATAGGTCTGTCCTAGTAACTATGAGAACCTCTTCCTGAGAAATCCTTACCTTAGGATGAATGACCATAAAAATTGCCCTATCTTTGCACCCTTTTTGTCACGCCCCGTATCCCAACGAGGCGGACTGGCACCTGAAGCCGATAAGGCCCGAGAGAACCAATCTTTGGTTATGTTCGTTTATATGCATGCCATAAGAAATACCATTACCACATAAGAACTTATCATGCTAATAACGGAATTCATGAAATATGTGATAAATATATTCATATGTGAAACTTGGCCGACAGGGCCATCAAGTCATCATGGACATACACCTCTTACATTTGTCTTCCACAACCGTCTACAAGGCCTCTACAGATACATGACCATGTCTATACCATATTTACATAATATCAAAACCTAGGGTACACATGTAACGTGGGAAGCCCCGAAGTAACTGGAGCTCACCAAAGATCTGTATATGGTCCACAGCCTATGAGGAAGTCTACTAGTACCTGCGCCTGCAGTATTTAAAGTAAATCCCCGCCCCCTCCCCCCCCCCCCCAAGAGGGGTCAGTACGAATAATGTACTAAGTATGTAAGGCCATAAGAATTACATCATACATAATAACAACAATAATGGAATCAATATAAGAGAAATGGTAACTGTGAATGAACTCTCTTCTGTATTTGGGGAAACCATGTATATTATGTTCTTTACTTCTCTTGTCTTTTCATATGTTCATCTTTATTGTTCTACCCATGCTAGGCTGTTCTGTTGCCCCTGAGATGAGATTAACCCATGATAGGTACTTTGACCCCTGGGATGTTATGTGAACCCATGCTGGGCTTTCGTGTCACCCCTGGGATGTCATTAACCCATGCTAGGTAATGTGACCCCTGGGATGTACTGTGATAACCCATGCTAGGTTTTCGTGTCGCCCCTGGGATGTACTTATGATAACCCATGCTAGGCTTTTATATCGCCCCTGTGATGTATCTGGATCGACCCATGCTAGGCTTTTCTGTCGCCCCTGGGATACCACCCGTGTTATTGGGATCGACCCATGCTAGGTATTTTAACCCCTGGGATACCACCCATGAATACTCGTTATTTATACATTACTTATTTCTCTTGTTATTCTTACTTTCATTGCTTAGAGATACCTTGTGACTTGGAACACATACATACATTACTTCACGTCTTTACTCTTGTAAGATTGATACCTTTACTTTTTAGGGATAGATATATTAGCTTGCACATTACTTCCCATATTACTTTGATGAGATTGGTACTTTTACTTGTGGGAGATTGGTACAAAGATAATCATCATACTATAGGACTTTGGAACATGACATGATTGGAACAATGCTATTCAAGATAAATAGACTTTATTTACATCATTACTCTCTTTCTATTTAGTTCTCTTAGAATTTACCACATCATGACAACTTAGGAACTTCAGTCAATAAATAAGAGATAAGTGAATCATCATTCATCTAAGAGTAGGACACATGTGAATAGCAAGAGATGTCAATCGTAGTTAGAATTTTATAGAACCCTCATAGAGTGTAACACTTTTGGAACCTTAGGATAATGATCCATATTAGCTAATGGACATGATTCAACCACTGGACATGAGTCATATGATACACCATTGACCAATGAGTAAGGAACTTATGAGTAACACTAGTCAACTACTAGATACGGAATACCTTAGAGCATTTCGGAATCGAATGAGTACTATGACAATGTGAACACCATATGCTGCAGAAAGATACGGACAAAGTAACCTTAAATACCTTCACTTCCAAGTATGAGTACATGAGTCTATATATGAACACAACAGTCCAGCTTCTTCCTTACGTCTTACTATACAATACAAGTACATAACAAAGTTTATGTTAACAACCAACTCTCTTACAAACGTATAAATGTCACAATGAGTTATGTGACTTCTACATAGCATCATTTTGTCCTTCACAGTACATTCCATTGCATTTTCATACCAACAACAACATGACACTCCACACATTGACCAAAATATCGCACATCAATAGCATTTCACATCACACTTACCCTTATGCTTTCTCATTAGCATTCCGTCATAATTTCTCCTATCAACTTGCATCATAACAACATATGAAAAACAATACATACTTAATATAGTCCAACATGCCTCCATACGACACTTTAAAGTCATTGAAACTACATCACAAGTTTCTAATTATATCCATAAAGGGTATAGGGGCCTTCGGGGATCAAAGGAGGACAAAAACATGCAAAACGGGGTTCTGGAAGTGACCTGCGAAGACACATGCGCCCGCAGGTGCCCTTTGGCAGTAGCTAGGTGCATCTGCATTGGCACTTGCGCTCGCAGGTGCCTCACCTGCGAGGCGGGTGCCCTTTTTTGGCCAAATTGGTCTCTTTGGGGTCTTTTTATGCAATGAATGGTCCATGATCATAACTAAACTTATTTTAACATATTTTTTATCATATTACATGCCAACAACCATCCATGGTCTCACAACACACAAAAACATCACCAAAACCTCACTTTCTTTTCAATACGCCACCAAATCCGTAACCAAATCTACAACAACAATTCCAAACATTATATACAAGGGTAAAACAAGGTAAGACTATATTAACATCTCACATGTAAATATTGAATCCATCAAGTTCATTTCCTTCAAGATCACAATTCCATGTTCAAGTTTACAAGACAAAACCATCCTCCGATTTAGCAAACACAAATGATTTTACACATAGTGAACTTCTCACACTTCACCAACATAACCAGCATGATATAAACCATCTTCCATGCATAAAATATATTAAACCATGATAATAAACACTTACCAAGCCTTGTGCAAAAATGATCTTGTCCACAAAGATGAGGGCTTAGGGTTTGTATGATATTAGAAATGTTGAGATAATTCTAGAAAAGGCATGAGAGTCCAAATGAGTTAAAAATCTGATTTCCCTCATATATATATATAGGTCCCTTAAGTCTCTCTTATACCATTTTGGCATTAAATGCATGTTTGATTTGGTTAAATGGAAGATTGGATCATTTTTGCCCCATTGGGCCTAGTCTTTTGTTCTTGCATTGGGCCTCATTTGGCCCAATGGCTCATGACTCATTAATACCCAACAAATTAATGTCTAATTCATCAAATCTCTCATGATTAACTAATTTCATAAATGTACACGTAGTCGTATAGGTTCGACAACCTACGGGTGTTTCACCTCCTACAAAGTTCTAATCCCATGTACTAGGCCCAATATCAATTATCTCATCAATAACATTACAATTTACAAACTTTTGACTCTCGACACTTGAGTGACCATTGTTCAACATCGTCAAGTAGGGTTTGGTAGATACGGGGTGTTACATTCTCCCCCCCTTAGGAACATTCGTCCTCGAATGTTAATAACATCATCGTGTCATGTGCAACAAATGCACTTCTATATTAGCATCTCTATACATATATTCTCATAGATAATTTCTTATTCTTTCCCTATTTCCCCCTTGTGAACTTTTCCATCCATTGAAACGAATATGGATACTATGATTTCATTATTTCTTCAGTTTCCCAAGTGACCTCTTCGACTTGTTGATCTAGAATAACAACAAGTAACTCTTCCTAGTGAAATCCTCTGTTATTTGTATATCTTCAATGGGAACAATATGAAATAGAACTCTTTATGCACTTCCGGCAATTTCATATGGCATGTTGTATAGGGCAATTTCACCTTTCTTTCCAAATCCCATTACCTCTTTCATTAATAGCACCTTTAAAAGTACTTAATCATCTATGATCACAACATCTACTATACCATTACGATATGTGCCTTTAACTCTAGTAAATGCACCAACAGGTGGAGATAACCTTAACCAACTTGGTCAGGTGGTGATTTACTCATTCTTTCACCGACAAGCATATCTACCTGCTTATCTTTGCCTGTACCTCTTCTTGTTATTGGCATTTTTCTATACCAAAGAAAAATAATTACCATGGTCAGATACAATTCAACTTACATCACTGGCTCTATTGCACGATCCAGAAGTAAAGAAAGGAAACAACATCCTAAATGTCCCGTAGCCTCCTACTTATAAATGTGGTGCACAACACATTGATAAGTAAGACTCTACTCAGACACGACTTTGTAGACACCCATAGAACGAACTGCCCTGATACCACTTTTGTCACGCCCTGAATTCCAACGAGGCGTGATTGGCACCCGAAGCTGACATGGCCCGAGAGCACCAATCTTTGCTCATGTCTATTCATATGCATATCCTCGTATGAATCTTATTAAATCTTATTATTCCTCATGAAACTAAGCGGAAGTCATGAACATAGAAACATATATCATATCTATATATACGAAACTTGGCCGTTAGGGCCATCAAGTCAAAATGATCATACATCTCTTACTTTCATATACCCACATACGTCTACAAAAGCCTATAACTGATGCATTTACAAGACCATCTAAAAGTCGGAAAAAGTCCCCGCTTTATCTTTACAACATCAAAACAAATGTACAACTGTGATAAGTCCCGAAGCAACTGGGGCTCACCAAATATCCGCAACTAACTGCCAACCTACTGTCTTTTTACTAATCTACTAGTGCCTGCACCTGCAACATGTAAGGTAAGTCCCCCGAGGGGGTCAGTACGAGAAATGTACTGAGTATGTAAGGCTATAGAAATTACATCATACATGAGAATGTCAATGGATTAGAATATGAGAGAATATTCAATGTGGATAAACCATCATTCTAGTTGTGGAAACTTGTATATTGTTTTTGTTATTGTTATTTTAGATCACTCACTTTATATTCTTACTATTCACAGAATATCTTTCATAGGCATCTTCACTCAAGAGACTCTTCCTTCACTGAAGAGATTTTTCTCTTCTATTTATGAGATTCTTCCATTAAAGAACTTCTTTTATTCAAGAGATTCCTCTATTCACGAGATTCTTCTATTAACGAGGTTTGGATTAATAATATAATGTACATCCACTCTATTGGTGGGAGAACATACATCCACTCTATGGTGGGAGAACATACATCCACTCTATGGTAGGAGAACATACATCCACTCTATGGTGGGGGAACATACATCCACTCTATGGTGGGGGAACATACATCCACTCTATGGTGGGGGAACATACATCTACTCTATGGGTGGGTTATCATACATCCACTCCATGGGTAGGGAGAGACGGGATCGACCCATGCTAGGTGTTCTTTTCACCCCTGGGATACCACTCGAGAATTCTTATCAATTAAATCTTTTCTTATTCTTATTCTTCTTGGAAGAGGTTGATTTATTCACTTATCAGAGAGTGATACATTGAGGATCATGACACTATTCGAACCACACAAATATTACTTAACTCCTTGACTTCATGAGATTAACACCTTAACTTGAGGGATAAATATATTAGCTTACACATTACCTCTTCACTACTCTTATGAGATCTTATGAGATTGGTACTTCTACTTGTGAGAGATTGGTACAAACATAATCATAAAATTATAAGACTTTGGAACTATATATGATTGGAAACACTATTCAAGCATACATAGATTCTTTTTACACCTTACTCTCTCTGCGACAGTTCTTTTAGAATTACAACGTCATGACAACTTGAGAACTTCAGTAAAAGAATAAGAGATAAGTGAATCATAATTCGTCTAAGAATAGGATACATATGAACAACAATATATCTCAACCTGAACTGGGATACTTTGGAACACTTCTGGAATAAGTAAGTATCATAACAAAATGAATACTCAGTGCTGTAGAAAGATATGGAAAGAGTAACCTTACATACCTTGTCATCTTACTACGATTACACAAGCCTATATGGGGATACAATATCCCAGCTTCCTCTTTATGTTTCACTCTACAAAACAAGCATACATCGGAGCTTACATTAGCAACTAGTTACTATACCAACGTATAAAACGAAAATGAGCTATATGACTGTCGTATAACGTCATTTAGTCCTTTACAATACACTCCACTTCATTAACATGACAAAAATATCATCAAATTTCATACATTGACCAAGACATCATAAACCAATAATATTTTACACCAAGTTTACCCTTTACACTTCCTCATTAACACTACGTTATCTTTTCTCCGTCAAGTCACTCGATAGCTTTCATAATAACACTTTAACATCAATCCATATTCTATACCATTCAAAATACCTCCAGGATACTCCTTTACAGTCATTTAAAAGGTACCATAAGTTGATAATTGCATCCATGAAGGGTATAGGTGTTTCGGGGGCCCAAAGGGATGCAAAAACAAGCAATTCGGAGTTCTGGGCACCTGCATTGGCACCTGCGCCCGCAGGTGCTTAGTTTGCGAGGGAGGGTGCCCGTTTCGGCCAAAAAGGGTCTCTTTTGGGTCTTTTTATGTAATGAATGGTCCATGATCATAAATAAACTCATTTTAACATATTTTTGATTATATTACATGCCAAAAAGCATCCATGGTCTCACAACACACATATCCATCACCAAAACCTCACTTTCTTTTCAATCCGTCACCAAATCCATAAACAAATTTACGACAACAATTCCAAACATTATACACAAGGATAAAACAAGGAAAGACTATAATCACATCCCACATGTCAATATTGAATCCATAAAGTTCATTTCCTTCAAGATCACAAGTCCATGTTCAATTTTACAAGACAAAACCATCCTCCAATTTAGCAAACACAAATTGTTTTACACATAGTGACCTTCTCACACTTCACCAACATAACCAACAAGATATAAACCATACTCCATGCATAAAATATATTAAACCATGATAATATACACTTACCAATACTCACCAAGTGATGATCTTGGCCCTAAGAGATGAAGGTCTAGGGTTTGTGTGATAATGGAAATGTACTAGAGAATTCTAGAAAAGGCATGGGTGTCCAAATGAATTAAAATCTGATTTGGTGCCCCTTTTATAGTCCCCTAATGGTGCGTTGTAACCACACACTTGGTTCAATCCTAATGTATTGACTTGGTCTTGCAAGAATGGGTCAAGAATGGGTCATTATGCCCTTTTTGGGCCATGTCTTCATGCTAATTTTGGGCCTCTTTTAGCTCATCAACAAATTGTTAATTGAGCCCACCAATTTAATGAATAATTCCTCATATATATATATAAGTCCCTCAAGGCACTCTTATCCATCTCTTGGCATTAAATGCATGGTTGATTAGTCAAATGAAAGATTGGATCATGTTTTACCCCATTGGGCCAAGTCTTTCTTATGATCTTTGGGCCTCATTTGGCCCAATGGCTCAAGACTCATATAAGACCCAACAAATAAATGAATTAGTCATCAAATATCTCATGTTCTCTCATGTTTAATTAGTTCCATAAATGTACACGTAGTCGTATAGGTTCGACAACACACGGGGTGTTACATCTCCTACGACGGTCTAATCCCATATACTAGGCCCAATATCAATTACCTCATCGATAACATTACAAAATACATACTTTTGGCTCTCAACACTTAAGTAAACATTGTTCAACTTCGTCAAGTAGGGTTTGATAGGTACGGGGTGTTACAGCTACCACCTGTCAGGATCGGCCCGAGCTAGGCTTATGCCTCTAGGACTACCCCCTGATCCAATAATCTCGGGATCGGCTCGAGCTAGGCTTATGCCTATAGAGCTATCACCCATACTCTTACAACCAATAATATGCATTACTTCTTTTCTTACTTTTGAGAGTTTGATACACTCGCTTGTGAAAGATTGATACATTGAGGATCATTACATTATTGGAAGCACACATATATGCATTGCTTCACTCCTTTACTTCATGAGATTGATACTTAGTGGTTAAAACATTATTAGAACGTGGAACATAACATTATTTAGACTTTGGAACCATGTGCATAATTATGCAACACATGAACAACAACGACTAATGAATGAGGGATATGTGACTTAAGAATGAATAGATTCTACTTACGTCGTCACTTTCCTTGAAACAGTTTCTTTTTGTAGTTACAACATTATGAGAGCTTAGGAACTTCAGTTAATGGATAAGAGACATATGTATGCCAATCGGTCAATGAATAGGAAACATGTGGATAATAATATATATCAAACCTGAATGAGATACCTTTGAATATTTCGAAATTGAACAACTACTATGATAATGAGAACAATATCTGTTGCAAAAGGATACGGAAGGAGTAACCTTACATACCTTATGTTCTCAATACGAATACATAGTCCTATATGTGAATACAGTAATCCAGCTCCTTCCTTATGTTTCACTCTACAACACAAGTACATAACGGGCGTACGTTAACAATCAACTACCTTACAAGTGTATAAGGGTCACAATGAGTTACGTGAATGCTATATAGCGTCATTTCATATTTCACCATACAATCCAATACATTAACATACCAACAATACCATAACATACCATACATTGACCAATACATCATAAGCCAATAACATTTTACACCAAGTTTATCCTTTACACTTCCTCTTTAACACTACATTACCTATGTCTCCGTCAAGTCACTTGATAGCTTTCACAATAACACATGAACAACAATACATGATTTATACCATTCAAAATACCTCCAGAATACACCTTTAAAGTCATTCAAAAGGTACCATAAGTTGATAATTACATCCATGAAGGGTATAGAGGCTTTGGGGGGTCAAAGAGATACAAAAACAACCGAAACAAACTTCTGGGCTGACCTGTGAAGACACCTACACCCGAAGGTGGATGAGGTACCCCCATAGGTTACCTTTTGTAGTAGCCATAGGCACCTGCGAAGTCACCTGCGCCCGCAGGTGCTTCGTCTGCGAGGGCGGGTGCCCTTTTCGGCCAAAAATGGTCTCGTTTGGGTCTTTTTATGCAATGAATGGTCCATGATCACAACTAAAATTCTCTTGAAATATTTTATATCATCTTGGATTCCAACAATCAGCCATGGTTTCACAACACACATGAACATCACCAAAACCACCCTATTCCTTCAATACACCACCAAATCCATACACAATTTTGCAATAACAATTCCAAACATTATGTACAAGAATAAAATAATTTAAGGCTATAATAACATCTCACATGTAAATATTGAACCCATAAAGTTCACTTCCTTCAATACCACAAGTCCATTTTCAAGGTTACAAGGCAAAAACCTTCACCAATTAAGCAAACATAAATTGTTTCACACATAGTGAACTTCTGACACTTTACCAACATAACCAACATGATCTACACCATATTCCATGCAAATAATATATTAAATCATGAGAGTAAACACTTATCAAAGCTTTAAAAAGGGTAATCTTGCCCAAAGAAGTGATGGTTGCTTTAGGGTTTGCAAGAGAGAATGTTGTAGAAAAGTCTAGAAATGAGACATGCCTTTTGTGGAATAAATCTGATTTTTGGTGACTTTTATATCCACTTTACAGTCATCCTTAGCCACTTTCAAGAAATAAATATATTATGTTGACTTGGTCACAAGAATGGGTCATTTCCTTCTTGTTGGGCCATGTATTTTATTTGATTTTTTTGGGCCTCATTTGATCCCAATTGCACATGACTCATTTAAGCACACTAATTAATGCATAATTCTCCAACACTATCATGTCCAAATAATTTCATGAATGTTATGGTAATTAAATAGGTTCGAAACATACGGGGTGTTACATTCTTCCCCCCTTAGAAACATTCGTCCTCGAATGTTAATAACATCATCTCATGTATATCCCATGCATCTTTATATTAACACACATATATACATATGCACATAATGCTTATGGATACTTCCTTGTTATTGTTCCAATTCCACACCTTGAACTTTATCCCCCGTTTGAAATAATTACGGGTACTTCGACTTCATCGTGTCTTTGGCTCCCCACCTGATTCCCTTTACTTGTTAGTTTCTCCACTGTACCTTTACCAAAGCTACTTATTTATTTCTTAATCTTTTCACTTATCCATCTAGAATAGAAATATATATTTCTTCATAAGTGAGATCCTCCCTAACATGTACACTTTTGATAAAAACAATGGATCTCGGCATATGACTTGTGTTAGCTTGTAGCTACTATTGTACCACCTTAACCCTCTCTATATCTTAATGAACAAAATCTGACCCGAGCAAAGCAAATTTTATCAGCTGTAACCTATCCAATTGACGATCTATATTTTCTTTCATATAAAGCTTCGTAAGGTGCCTTTTGATACTTTTATTGTAAGCAATTTCAGTAAACGATAGATGTTCATCCCAACTACCTATAAAGTCCAATGTACAAACTTGTGGCATATCTTTAAATGTTCATATAATATGTTCTGTTTGTCCATCCATCTGAGGATGACAAGCCGTACTTACATCCACATGTGCACCCATGCTTTACTGAAAAGACTTCCAACACTGTGCAATAAAGTGAGCTCTCCTGTTTGATATAATAGTGAGTGGAATCCCATGTAATCATACTATCTCTGTAACATACAACTTTGCATGATGTTTAGCTGTATCGGTGGTCCTAACTGGTAGGAAATATGCTGACTCGATAAGTCTGTCAACTATTACCTATATGGAATCAACCTTCATAGTGTACGAGGCAACCCTGTGAGTAAATCCATGTTATTCATGTTCCACTTCCAAACTGGAAGGGTAATACATTGCATAAAACATATAGATTGTTGATGCCATACTGTTAATCAGTGACCGCTTGGACATTGAGCTACAGGTTCTACAATGTGCTTCTCATGTAATCTTACCAAGACGTCTCTGCTAAACCATGGTTCACACAATCTATATTGGCATTAAAGTACTCCCCCTTGTGTTTGTTCAAATACCTTTGTCGAACTTTGCTGTACATTCTTTTTCAATTGAACTAAAAAGGATTTACATATTGCTTTTCCTTTATCTCAGATACCAATGAAAATTCTGCCATATTTGACACTATAATTCTTTCACTTGAAGTTTTATACAAGTAGTGGTGCCATCTGTTACAAGCAATTGCCACAACTGTTAACTTAAAATCATATGTGGAATAATTTCTCTTGTGTGAACGCAATTGTCTTAAGGCATACGCTATCACATTGTCGTACTGCATGTATACACATACCACACCAACTTTTAAAACATTACAATACACTGCATACTCTTATGTGCCTTTGGGAGGTACTAGTACAGGTGTAGGAGTCAATTTATCTTTCAACTCTTGCAAACTTTCTCACATACATCATTCCGCTGAAACTTGGTTACTTATGTGTTAGCTTTGTTAAGGGTAGTGGCAGAAAGCCTTTTTAACAATTCTTCTGTAATAACTGGCCAACTCAAGGAAGCTACGAATTTTCGTAGGTGTCGTAAGACTTGGACACTTCTTTTGTGTATATTAATCCTTATTCCTTCATTCTATACAATGTGTCCTAAGGACGGATTATGACCAAACTTGCATTTAAAGAACTTGCATATATCTTACGGTCATGAAGAATCCGTAACACCTGTCACAAGTGATTAGCATGGTCCTTTTGTGATCTTGAGTAATCTCGTATAACATCTAAAAAATTATCACGAATACACTTAGCAATGGCTTAAACACCCTAATTATCAAACCCATCAACGCAGCTAGTGCATTTGTTAGCCCAAATGGCATAACTACGAATTCATAACAACCATACCTTTATTTTGGGTATCTTTATTTTCTTTGACTTTTACTTGATGATCTCCTGGCCTTAAGTCAATCTTTAGGAAGAATTTCGCACCCTATAACCGATCAAATAAGTCATCAGCTCCGTGAATAAGACATGTATTCTTCATTGTCACCTTATTCGATTGCCGATAGTAAACACTGATGCACCCCAAGGGGTCGTACTAGGTCTTATGAACCCCTAGTTCATCATGTCTTTTAATATCTCATTTCATTCACGTAACTCTACCAGGGCCATGCTATATGAAGAAATAAAAATAGGCCGAGTACCTGACATCACATTACTACCAGCTCATATATCGAGGAATTCATTTACCACCAGAACTAATTGAAGAGTTGGTGGCTTCACATCAGTATCTTTCACTCTTACTAAGTGACATATGTATCCCTTAGAGTATCCTTTTCTTTGCATTAAGATGGGGAATAAATTTTCCTCTTGGTGCCCCTATATTTCCCTGGCCATTCAAAATCATTCTTTTGGGGAAAACGACAATATAACTTCTTAGTTCGGCAATCTAGTAGGGCACAATCCCTTTATAACATCAAAATTCCACTATTTCCAGCTCAGTAAGATCAACCAGTGTCTCACAACCACAAACAATTACTATGCACTTATGATATACTTTTTCAACTACAATAGATTCACCATCTGATGTATAGACTTCATGTGACATAAATATCCATATCTCTTTTAGTACAATCCATCTATCCACATACCGATGCACTCTATCGGTCATAATAGCTACAACATTTGGAGCATACCTAACCAAAGAATTAAACCGAGGATTTTACTTTCTGACACTCATAGTCCTTTGGCAAGGATTTAGCCATTGGTCCGCATAAGCTTTTCGGACCTCATATGGAGGTACTGGTCAAGGAATGCCATTTTAAATTCCTCCCAACTAGCTGGAAGTATATAAATACACCAGTCACATGCATAACATCTAGAGCCCTTTAGATTTGGTCTATAAAGTCCTGTGGGTCTTTATTCAGATCCCACCCGATGAACGTGGGAGGGTTTAATTTCAAAAAATCCTGTGTTCGAAGACTAGCTGCCCTAGCCACACCATCATCACTCGTCATTGGGCCAACTCGCCCGTGACATTGAACGGCAACTATCTGAGTCAACATATGCAGTACATTTCTTAAATCCTGTTCAGTGGCATTTATAGGTGGTTCTGCGGGTACTTCTCTACTTTTTGTCTAAGAGAAACCCGTATTGCAAATTCCATGTCAGACCCACCTTGACTAGCTTTTTCAGGTGGTGATTTACTCATTTCTTCTTCGGCAGTCATATCAACCTACCTACCTTTGCCCTTATCTTGTCTGATAATCAGCATTTGACTATGCAAAAGAAAACCAATGTCAATGCGTACATATGCGTCCACCTAAAACTTTGGCTCTATTGCACGATCTAGAAGTGAAGAAAAGAAACAAATCCTAAATGTCCCTTAGCCTCCTACTTATAAATGTGGTGCGCAACACACCCATAAGCAAGACTCTACTTAGACACGGCTTTGTAGACACCCTTAGGACAACCCGCTCTGATACCACTTTTGTCACAACCCGAATCCCATTCGGGCCGGACTGGCACCCGAAGCCGATGAGGCTCGAGAGAACCAATCTTTGCTCATGTCTATTCATATGCATGTCACTCAATAAGAAGTACCATCACATGGAGATATAAGATATCAATAGCAGAAGTTATGGAAGCATGTACTACATGTATATAAGAAACTTGGCCGTTAGGGCCATCGAGTCAACATGGACATACATCTCTTACATTCCTCATCCTACATATGTCTACAAAGCCTCTATAGATACATATACATAGACAAGCTAGAGTCGGGATAAGTCCCCGCTTTATACAGAATTTAAAATACCAAAATCAATGTGCACTATGACTCGAAAAGCCCTGAACCAACTGGAGCTCACCAAAAATATGCAAATGACCCGCACTCTACTGTGGAAGTCTACTAGTACCTGTGCCTGCAGAAAGTAAGGTAAATCCCCCCAAGGGGGTCATTACAAAGAATGTACTGAGTATGTAAGGCCATATAAAACTATATGATACATAAATACTTCAATGAACTCAAATGCAAATGAATAATCATTATGGATAAGTCACTCTTCTGTACTTTGGAAACCATGTTTATTGCTTTCATTATTTTCTTTGCTTCTTTACTTCTTTGCTTTCTCATCATCACTTGTGTCACTATGTACCCGGGCCCCGACTGATCAGTGGGTATTTACATAACATAACGTTATGTTGGGATCGGCTCGAGCTAGGCTTATGCCTCTAGAGCTACTACCCATAAATCAATATATTGGGTTTGGCTCGAGCTAGGTTCTTATCTCTAGAGCTACCACCCATAATCCAATATATCATGTTCGGCTCGAGCTAGGTTCTTCGTCTAGAGCTACCACCTGTCAGGATCGACCCAAGCTAGACTTATACCTCTAGGACTACCCCCTGATCCAATAATCTCGGGATCGGTTTGAGCTAGGCTTATGCCTCTAGAGCTACCACTCGTACTCTTACAACCAACAATATGCATTACTTCTTTTCTTACTTTTGAGAGATTGATACACTTGCTTGTGAAAGATTGATACATTGAGGATCATGACATTATTGGAAGCACACATATATCCATTACTTCACTCCTTTACTTCATGAGATTGATACTTAGTGCTTAAAACATTATTAGAACGTGGAACATAACATTATTGATACTTTGGAACCATGTCCATAATTATGCAACTCATGAACAACAACGACTAATGAATGAGGGATATGTGACTTAAGAATGAATAGATTCTACTTACGTCGTCACTTTCCTTGAAACAGTTTCTTTTAGTAGTTACAACATTATGAGAGCTTAGGAACTTCAGTTAATGGATAAGAGACATATGAATGCCAATTGGTCAATGAATAGGAAACATGTGGATAACAATATATATCAAACCTGAATGAGATACCTTAGAATATTTCGGAATGGAACAACTACTATGCCAATGTGAACAATATCTGCTGCAGAAGGATACGGAAAGAGTAACCTTGCATACCTTATGTTCTCAATACGAATACACAATTCTATATTTGAATATATTAATCCAACTCCTTCCTTATGTATCACTCTACAACACAAGTACATAACGGGTGTACGTTAACAATCAACTACCTTACAAGTGTATAAGGGTCACAATGAGTTACGTGACTGCTATATAGCATCATTTCATATTTCACCATACAATCCACTACATTAACATACCAACAATACCATAACATAACATACATTAACCAATACATCATAATCCAATAACATTTTACACCAAGTTTATCCTTTACACTTCCTCATTAACACTACATTACCTTTGTCTCCGTCAAGTCACTTGATAACTTTCACAATAACACATGAACAACAATCCATGATTTATACCATTCAAAATACCTCCGGGATACTCCTTTAAAGTCATTCAAAAGGTACCATAAGTGGATAATTACATCTATGAAGTGTATAGAGGCTTTGGGGGGTCAAAGAGATGCGAAAGCAACCGAAACGAACTTCTGGGCTGACCTGTTAAGCCACCTGCGCCCGCAGGTGGATTAGGTATGCCCTCAGGTGACCTTTTACAGTAGCCAGAGTCACCTGCGCCCGCAGGTGCTTCGTCTGCGAGGGCGGGTGCCCGTTTCATCCAAAAAGGGTCTCTTTTGGGTCTTTTTATGCAATGAATGGTCCATGATCATAACTAAACTTCTCTTGACATATTTTAGATCATCTTGGATGCCAAAAATCATCCATGGTTTCACAACACACATGAACATCACCAAAACCACACTATTCCTTCAATACACCACCAAATCCATGCACAATTTTGCAATAACAATTCCAAACATTATGTAAAAGAATAAAATAATTTAAGGCTATAATCACATCTCACATGTAAATATTGAACCCATAAATTTCACTTCCTTCAAGACCACAAGTCCATTTTCAAGGTTACAAGGCAAAAACCTTCACCAATTAAGCAAACATAAATTGTTTCACACATAGTGAACTTCTGACACTTTACCAACATAACCAACATGATCTACACCATATTCCATGCAAATAATATATTAAATCATGAGAGTAAACACTTATCAAAGCTTTAAAAAGGGTAATCTTGCCCAAAGAAGTGATGGTTGCTTTAGGGTTTGCAAGAGAGAATGTTGTAGAAAAGTCTAGAAATGAGACATGCCTTTTGTGGAATAAATCTGATTTTTGGTGACTTTTATATCCACTTTACAGTCATCCTTAGCCACTTTCAAGAAATAAATATATTATGTTGACTTGGTCACAAGAATGGGTCATTTCCTTCTTGTTGGACCATGTATTTTATTTGATTTTTTTGGGCCTCATTTGATCCCAATTGCACATGACTCATTTAAGCCCACTAATTAATGCATAATTCTCCAACACTCTCATGTCCAAATAATTTCATGAATGTTACGATAATTAAATATGTTCGGAAACATACGGGGTGTTACATCTAGAGTGGGCTTTGACCAAGTTCCCAAGTAGACAATTTGGGTTTGAAAATACAAACAGTCATTGGACGCCTTACGTACCAATAAACTATCGTATTTCCAACACTTTCATTTAGAGTTGAACAATAGTGGCCACGACAACTACGAACCCCAAACAATTTAATATCAATGAAGAAGTATGCGATGAATGCAATGATGATACATATATATATAATTAAACAAGTAATGAATAAATATACAAGATATAAATGATCAACAAAATATACAAAGCAGTATTTAAATTGTAAAAAGTAAAACCTCCTCATTTAAAAAAAATAAACTCATAATGGTTAGAACCTTTAATCTCCAGTAGAGTCACCATTCTGTTATTATCCCTATTTTCATAAGGCGCAACTTCAGGACTCAAAAAATAATTAATAATAATTGGTGTAAAATAATTAGAGTCGCCACCTAATTTTAGGAAAACAATTAATTAAATTAAAGAAGAAAATTAATTTGCATAACCAATTAGCTTCTAGGTAAGGGTTCAGGTTATTCCAAAGGAAAGGTGTTAGGCACCCTTCGAAATTTACAAGGTGGGTCCCAACTGAACTCATTTTTTTAGTCAAGGAGGAGATAACATCATTTTTAACAAATATAATAAGCATAAAATATATACACAAAGAATGAAATAAAATAATAAATGACAAAGTAAAACCCATCTTTTGCACATTGGAAGCCTTGGAATCGACAAATTTTTTTTCATCAGCCAAGTATTGAAACTTAAATGAAATGAATAAATACGTTACTAAACTTAAAAAAATAACATTCGTGTTTTATAATGGAGAGACCTCAAAAATTCAACAGAGAGATTCTTTCATTGGTCAATTAAATTAACAATTGATATTAAAAAAAGAGATAAAGGCAAAAGGTCTAACAAATAATTCATCATAGTACACAGTGAACAATCAACAAAATGACAAAAATAAAAATAATGATCTATGTTGCAACAAAGTTAACAAAATCATTGGAAAAGATAAAAGGCATAAATTTGCAAACAATAACAGTGTAAACATGTTAAAATTATCAATGTAACTGTAACTGTTATAAAAATAAAGAAACATACCAAAACAAAACCAAGATATAAAATTTCAACATAGTTCATCGAGGAGATTCAGATCTCGAAAGAGTAAAACTTTCAACAAATATTAACACAAAATCAGTTAAAAAAGTGAAAAGAATGTAGTTTAAAATAAAGAGGCACAACTTCGAACTAAAAAAATACTCAAATATGGATAAAATACAGCGAGAAAAGGCGTCACCGGAGAGGAGTTATTTACGATCAGATCTAGTTATTTTTTTAGCTGTTGGTGCTTGCTGGAGTTAGAATTTGTGATTGTGCGTTTTCCATGGATAGTTAGAGCTCGAAGAAGCACTAGTGACCGGGTTTCACCAAAATACCTACAAAACAGAGGGAAATCGTGAAAGGGGAAGAGGGGAGTGACTGATTCGTTGTTGTTTGTTCCAACGTCTAACTCATCGGAGATGGAGACGTTATGGACTTTGTCGGGTTCACTGTTTTGAGGAAACAAAGGTGAGCGGATATGGGGGAAAAGAGGGGTTTCGCTAGTTGGTGGTGGTTTCACGGTAGGTTATTGGGTGGTGGACGGAGATGGTGGAGGTTGTTTTTTTCTTGTTCGTGGTGGAGCGGAGCTTTGGATGTTTGTATGTGGATTGGTGGTGTATGAGTGGTTTTTGAACGAGGGAGAAAGGTTTGTTTAGTGTGTTGTTCATCTTGTTCCAGCGGATTGGTATCAACAGAACAGTTAAACGGAGGATGATGGTGTTTTCTGGTGTCGTAACAGTGACGGGGAAGAGGAAAAGTGGGGTGGCATTGTGGTGGTGTTTTGGATGCTGTGAATAGTGGTTTGAAAGGTGGTGGTCGGATAGAAGTGGTGGTGTTGTTTTTCACTAGACGAGTAAGAAAAGGGACGTGGGTACTTATTGGTTTAGTCGTAGATGGATTCTCTGATGGGAATTTGTTGGTGGTCCAGTGGTGGTGAGACAAAAAAAAGGGGGAAGCAGGGAAGGAGAGAAAAATAATAATTATTTTTTCCAAATTTAGAAATTTTCACCACCATTAATTGTGAAGAGAGTGGACTAATTTTATAGACATAATAAAACAACTCAAGAGCAAAACTGTGTGCTCAATACCATGGTTTTGAAAAATCATGGGCCCAAAATCTTGACTTATCCAAAACCATGATTATTTGATCTTATTCAAAACTATGGATATTTAACTTATATGTGCAAAAAATATATTCTCCGTCTTTTGTATTAACGTTCTGTGTTAAAATAAAGATTGTACTAAAATAATTAAAAATAATAATAACTTGATAAATATCCTAATATTTTTAAGAAAAGAGATAATTATCATTAACTTGTGCTAAAATTGAACGAGAAATATATAAAAATTATTCTTGTGCAATTTTACAAATTAAAAGCCTAAGGCTATTTATTTAAAAAATGTCAGTCCAAAATTGGGTATCAACAAGCGTAAAGTTGTTTAATCTTGATTAAGATATCTACCAACTTGAAGAATTACGGGGTTGATATTATAGTCATATGCTCTCACTTCTCTAACCTTCTACCCGTATTGGACTCCTAACTTCATCGTTGAGTGAAGAAAGGTGAACCAATGTACAAGGATTAAGTTATCTTACTATATGTGATAACCTAAGTAGGGAGATCTAGGTACATCTCTATCCTAGCCACAATTCCATCAGTTGACGCATCCTACTCCCCTTAATCCATGTATGATTTCTAGCCTCTATAAAATCTCATGAAAGCTACATTTAAAATGACCTAGGGGGATATTTATAGTATTACAAAAAATACTCTAGAGACCCCTTCAAGTCGGACTAGGAAAGGAGAAAAATTTATCATCGATTGTCTTAGCTCGCAGTGCGAGCTCCATTTGCCCGCACTGAGATTGAATTTTAAGGTGTAAAATTTAGAGAGGGTGTATTACTTACCCTCCCCCTTATTTCTGGAACTCGCCCTGCAAAACTCTAACGTCACTCTGGGCTCTACTTTGTGAAAATCATCCCTTTATTCTTCTTTTTTCCCTCTTTTTGTCTTCTTTTGCCTAAAAGGCATAAAACACCTCATATAAGTGCCAAATCATGAAATCAAGCATATAAAAGAACCAAGCAAGAATATCCTCAAAACAAGGCTCAAATGTGGGTAAAAACTAGTGAAAATGAGTGTATCTTAGACCAAATCACAACATTACACTTTAACCTTTTTTCGTCATTGAAAAACCACTAAAACTCTATGTTAAACATTCCTTCAACTATACACCTGAGGTTACCTTCACATAGATTGCCAGTATATTACATGCAAGAGAATCTCAAATAAGGCGCATTGAATAATTCAAAATAAGAGACTTATATCAAGACAATGTAGCCTCAAAATCAACTCTCAAATATCATATATTGGGAAAATCATTAATATATTATCAAGAAAATAAGTCGAATAGATCACCAAGCTTATGTCACTTATGTTCCCTCACTTCAAGAGATATTCCTCCCTCACACACAATTTCACAATATGTAATAATTTTCTGGGACATATAAATGAAACAAATTTGCTCACTCTCTCAAACGAATTCATGAATTCATATGTATGCATGATATATAATAGGTTTGGTAAAACCTCAAATTTCTGAACTAAGATCCAAACCATTCTTCAAATGCGTATATAATACAACCCGATGATTTCTAGTGGTATGCATATGTTAAGAACAATTCCTTAGTTTTATAAGAGATTTGAATATGAATTAGGGTCATAAGGAACTTCTAGCTCAAAGTTAAGTTGAAAGCTTCCTTACCGAGTGAGTTTCTGTATAAGATTTTACTAGGGTCAACTTCAAATGAGCATAAATCCTAAAATATGAAGAGTTTTGCAGATCAAGACCTACCAAACTAAAGATATTTGAGTCTTATTTCTAACATTACTAACCATTATCAATCTAATACCAGAGAAAAAAGTTATGACCATTTTATCAGAGGGTGTCTGTTTGCCAACGAATGACAGAAAAAGTGACGGTTTGTCCCCTGGATTACGGTCCATCCCTGGAGCTATGATGCCTAACCAGTAAGCTAAAAAATTATCCCTAGGTCAATGGTGTGTACCATGGTCTGTGGAGGATGCATGATTCATCCCTTGAACCATTCGATGAGTTTTTTCTACACCTTTTAAGAGTTTTTTGAGGGGTAATTTTGTCCTTTTCTTACCCCAATACCTCTCCCCATGACTTAAAACACCCAATAAGGGTTAAATTCTTATAATAAACATCACTAATCTTTCTAAATTTCTCCTCCAAAAAAATACAAGAACAAATAGAGAAGGGGGGTTTCCAAGTCCAAAGCTTCAAAAGTTCCAAATTCAAGATTTCTCTCTACAAATATGTCTAATCTCAGGCATGTAGGACTTTAATAGGATCTTCCCTTTCATTTCCATGTCCAAACCTTTAGAGATTTTTATGAATTTCAAAATCATAGTTAGAGTTACAAACCCATGTTTAATCCTTATGTTATTTGAATCAAATTCTTAATTTTTAAAGTGTTTATTGATGGTTTTAGCCCTTATGAACATCAAAATGATTTATACAAATAGAAAAGATTTAGTTATCATATTTATGAATTATGATATGATTCTTGAAGTTTATGTTTGAAGCATGAAATTTAGAACTAAAGTTTTATTTCAGATATTCAAGAAAAATAGACTAAACCCATAAAAGGGAAAAGTTTGATAGTTTTCAAGATACGAATTTAGTAAAGTTTTAACCTTTACAATAGAGAGATAGCAATTGAAATCTTTCATTGCGCTTATTATTACATAAACAGTTTTGGGAGTAGTATTTAGCACCGAGCAAATTAGGGTTCCAAATAATCCAAGTTCCAAAACTACATGCCACTATAAGATTATGTTTTCACCATAATATCAATGGATCATTGGCCTACAAGGCTCATTTAGTGGATCCACATATAGATAAATAGGTCCTATACCTTGGCAAAGTATGGGGCATTCCTCCAAACTAGGTTAGACGTTGGACATTATTAGCTCAAGTGATGTATGTCGGTTGTAAGAAACTCCCGCTTAAAAGATTTTACTTTACATTGATACTTTTGATATGATCATTTCATGTGTTTAGATAGTATGATTTTAGATATGTATTTCTCAGAAAATTTTATTATGATTTGTTAAAATCATTTTCATTCATTTAATATTATTCCTACATACTCAGTACATTCAAACGTATTGATTGCATACTCTTTCCCTATATTTTCATGTGATTTAGATATTGCGACCAAGCTCAGACTCTTGGTTAGTTGATATCATTTCAGCTTCTAGTAATGATGAGTCCTCATAATTTGGAGACCTAAGTAGTTGTTTCTTCTTATTCTACTTTTAGATATTGATTTATGGTTAGTTAGAGGCCTTGACCCAGCAGATTATGATATTCATTTATTAGAGGTTTGCAGACATTAGAGTATGGTTTATGTTGAACCTTCAGTCTTAGTACTTGTTCATTCAGATTATTTATTAAAATGTTTTTAGATTGTCTTATGATCTCATTATAGCTTCTGCTCAAATTTCATATAATGTGCTTAGTTATGCTATGCCAAGGGTTAGCTTAGAACCACTTATGGTTTTAAGCATCGTGTCTCCACTAGGGTATAGACTCGAGTCGTGACAAACTAGTATAAAAAAAATAGGTTTAAGAGTTCTAGGATGTCTGCAAAACAACATTTAGTAGATTCCTTTTTATTGGTGTGAAGCACACCATACTTATAAGGAGGAGGCTACAGAGCATTTAGGAAATATTTTTTTCTTTCATGCTTTAGGTTGGTGCAATAGAGTTTAAATCTATAAGATTTTCCTAACTCTAATTTTGCATGTGTTTCAGATTATGCCTCCATGTAGAGCTACCAGACGCCCACGATATGTTAGGAATAAAAATCCTCAGGTGTTTCCAGTGCCACCTCAAGCTGATGTCACTAATACTGAGTTTCATCATACAATCCAAATGCTTGCTCAGGCTATATAAACCCAAATTGATTTTAGAGAGCAACACCTGCAGCTTCTCAGGGTGTTCCAGACACTATTAGGATTCTTGAGTTTCTCAGGATGAATCCACCTGAGTTCTTTAGTTCTAATATAGGTGAGGATCTAGAGAATTTTACTGAGGAGGTCCAAAGGATTTTTCACCTGATGCATGTGAATGAGGTTGATAGTGTTGATTTTGTTGCTTACCAACTCAAAGGTGTAGATAGAACTTGGTTTAATTAGTGGAAGAAGAATTTAGGTGAGGGTGTCAGGCCTCCATATTGGACTATTTTTAAGGAAGTTTTCTTAGGGCGATTCTTTCCCCGAGAGCTGAAGGAGGCAAAAACTCAGGAGTTTCTAACTTTGGAATAAGGTTCTATAAGAGTAAGGGAGTATAGCCTCAAGTTCACCCGGTTGTTTTGCTATGCTCCGAAGATGGTTGCTAATATGAGGAACATGATAAGTTCATTCATTCATGGAATTGGTTGCCTTTTGGTTAAAGAGGGAAAAACAACTATGTTGATCAAAGATATGGATATTGCCAGGCTCATGACCTATGTCCAGCAGATTAAGGAGGACAAGTTGAAGGATATGGAAGGTTTTCATAACAATAAAACTAAGACCTCAGGTAATGAGTTCAATCAGTCTAAGACTAGTAATGGCAATCGGTCATTCTTTCAAAAAAAAGCCATCCGAGCCAGCTCCATCTTCATCTAGTACATCTGTACCTAGACCCAGGTATGATCAACATGGTAAGATGTAGGGTTATTGTTCTCAAGATAGTGTTGTTTCACAGCTTATCCTTCTTGTAACCAGTGTGGGAAGAATCATTCCAGTTAGTGTTTATGTAGTAGAAAGGTTGATATAGATGTGGATAGATAGGTCATAGGCTTAAGGTGTGTCCCTTTGTCAGAAAGGGAAATGGGGGTAACAGACCCCATACCACTTCATCATCAGCTCCAGCAGGCTAAAACTTTTAGAAAGGCACCACTTCAGGGGAAAGCGGTACTCAAAACCATTACTATGCCTTGTCTACCCATCAGGATCAGGAGAACTCCCTCGATGTCATTATTGGTATGTTAAAAGTTTTCTCTCTTGACATGTATGCCTTGTTATATCCTGGAGCTATGTTGTCATTTGTCACTCCTTATGTTTCTATAAATTTTAGAGTCAGTCTCGACCAACTCCTAGACCTTTTTACTATTTCTACTCCAGTCAGAAAATCTGTAGTAGCTAGAAAAAACTACCAAAGTTGTCCTATTTTTGTCCATCATAAGGATGCTACAACAAATTTAGTAGAATTAGATATGATAGACTTTGATTTCATTCTTGTTATTCTTCAGTTGATTGCAGAACCAAAGTTGTTAAATTTTAATTCCCAAATGAACCAGCCCTTGAGTGGAAGGGCAGTCCTGATGTACCTAAAGATTGTTTCATCTCATAGCTCAAAGCTAGAAAAATGATTTCTAAGGGACATATCTACCACTTGGTGAGGGTTAAAGATTCTACTTTCAAAACCCAACTCTTCAATCAGTTCCTATAGCCAGTGAGTTCCCAGACGTCTTCCCCAAAGATATTCCTAGAGTCCCTTCCAATAGAGAAATAGACTTTGGGATAGATGTCCATCCTGATATGCAACCTATCTCTAATCCTCTATATAGAAAGGCCCTAGTTGAGTTGAAAGAGTTAAAAGAGCAGCTGAAAGATTTATTAGATAAGGGGTTTATCAGGCTTAGTGTTTCCCCGTGGAGTGCTCCAGTCCTCTTTGTGCGTAAGAAAGATGGCTTCCTTAGAATGTGCATTGATTACCACCATTTGAACAATGTCACAATCAAAAATAAATATCCCATTCCTAGAATTGATGACTTATTCCACCAACTTCAGGGTTCCACCTGTTTCTCTAAGACAACCCTCAGGTTGAGTTACCATCAATTGAAAGTTAGATAATGTGACATCTCAAAGACAACTCCAAACTCGATATGGTCACTATGAATTACTTGTCATGTCTTTTGGACTAACCAATGCTCCCACAATATTTATAAACCTGATGAATAGGTGTTTAAATAGTATCTCAACATGTTCGTCAATGACATCCCAATTTACTCCTATAGCGAGAATGAGCATGATGGCCACCTTAAAATCGTTCATCAAACTCTCACAGATAGAAAATTGTATTTGAAGTTTTCTAAGTGTGAATTCTGGTTGAATTCAGTTGTTTTCCTTGGTCATATTATTTCTGGTGATGAAATACAGGTTGACTCTCATAAGATTGATATAGTCAAAAGTTGGCCTAAACCAATGACTCCGTCAGATATTAGGAGTTTCTTGGGTTTAGGGGTTATTACAGGAGATTCGTAGAAGGTTTATTTTCTATTTAAGCCCTACTGACTAGGCTGACTTAGAAGTAGGTGAACTTTTAGTGGTCTAAAAATTATGAAAAGAGTTTTCAAGAGTTGAAGGCTCAACTTACTTCTGCTAGTTTTGACCCTACAAGAGGGTACAAATGGATGTGTAGTGTATTATGATGCATCCATAGTTGTACTTGGGTGTGTTTTCATGTAGAACGGTAAGGTGATTTCCTATACTTCTAGACAACTCAAGGTTTATGAAAAGGACTATCCAACTCGTGATTTTGAGTTAGGGGCTGTAGTTTTTGCTTTGAAGATTTGGTGTTATTATCATTATGGTGTCCATGTTGATTTCTTTATAGATTATAAGAGCTTATAATATGTCTTTACTCAAAAGGAGTTGAATCTTAGACAAAGGAGATGGCTTAAGCTTCTCAAAAAATATGATATGAGTTTGTTGTACCATCAAAGTAAGGTTAATGTAGTTGTTGATGCTCTTAGTAGGTTGTCTATGGGGAGTGTTGTCCATGTAAAGAAAGATAAGAAGGAACTTGTGAAGGAAGTGCATAAACTTGCATGATTAGGAGTTCGCCTCATGGATTCTGATGAAGGTGGTGTTATAGTGCAAAATGTTTTTGATTCCTCGTTGGTAATTGAGGTGAATCAGCAGCAAGATAGTGACCCCATATTGCTCTAGTTGAAAGATGCAGTCCATAAGCAGAAATTTGAAGTCTTCTCTTATGGGGAAGGTGGTATTCTTCGGTACCAAGGTAGGTTATGTGTACCCAATGTAGATGGTTTGAGGGCATATATTCTGTATGGGGCTCACAGTTCTAGATACTCAATTGATCCAGGCTCCACTAAGATATACCGAGACTTAAGGGAAGTCTTTTGGTGGAGTGGTATGAAGAAGGAATTATAGACTTTGTAGCAAAGTGTCCAAATTGTCAACAGGTGAAGGTAGAACATCAAATACCTAGTGGTAAGGCTCAAAATATTGTCATTCCTATATGGAAATGGGAAATGATAAAAATGGATTTCATTGTGGATTTACCTTGTATGCAACATCAACATTATTCGATTTGGGTGATAGTCGACAGAATGACTAAATATTCTCCTTTCCTGCCTGTAAAAACTATCGATTCAGCAAAGAATTATGCTAAGTTGTTATTCATGAGTTATTTCGTATGGAGTCCCCTTATCTATCATCTCAAATAGGGGCACTCAGTGTACATCTTTTTGGAAGTCATTTTAGAAAGGTTTAGGCTCTAGGGTAGAGCTTAGTACATCCACCCGTAGACCAATGGATAGGCATAAAAAACTATTCAAACTCTTGAGGATATGTTGAGGTGTGTGTTATTGACTTCAAAGGTAATTAGGATGATCACTTGACTCTTATTGAATTTTCTTACAATAATAGTCATCATTCTAGCATTCATATGGCCCTATGGCACTTTATGGGCAGATATGTAGGTCTCCTATTGGTTGGCTTGAGGTAGGTGAAGTTGCGTTGATAGGGCCAGACTTAGTTAATCAAGCCATGGAGAAGGTCTTGTTGATCAGATAATAGTTGAATACTGCTCAAAGTAGGTAGAAATCATATTCTGATGTGAGGTGTAGAGATTTAGAGTTTCAGGTTGATGATTGGGTCTTCTTAAAGGTTTCACCCATGAAGGGGGTGATGTTATTTGACAAGAAAGGGAAGCTCAGTCTTTGTTATATATGTCCTTACAAAATTTTGAGTAAGTTTAGGAAGGTATCTTATGAGTTGGATTTACCTACCGAATTAGCAGCAGTACATCCTGTATTTCACGTATCTATGCTCAAGAATGCATTGGGGATCCATCACTGGTAGTCCCTTTAGAGAAGGTTGGGATTAATGAAATTTGGGATCGTCAGGTTCATAAATTGAGGATGAAAAAGGTTACTTCAGTCAAGGTATTGTGGAGAAACCAAAAAGTTAAGCAAGCTACATGGGAGGCCGAGGAGGATATGAAGTCTAAGGGTCCACACCTATTCACTCTTTTTGATGACAACATTTCAGGTAATGACCTTATTCCTACAAAAATCCATAGCAATTCTCATGTCTAAGGTTCTTATCTTGTAGTTCTATGCTTATGTCCATGCCTTGTATGTTTCACCCCAGCCCCATCTTGGTATGAGTAAGTTTAGTTTATGTTAGCAATTCAAGGATTTGATAGTCAAAAAGAGAATAGATTCAGGCATCTTTTCACTCTATGATTCAGTCTTCATTCGAGGATGAATGATCCCAATGAGGAGATATTGCAACACCTCGAATTTCTAAACTAAGATCCGAACCATTCTTCAAATGTGTATAGGACTGAATCCAATGATTTCTAGTTGTACATATGTGTTAAGATCAATTTTTTAGAATGATAAAATATTTGGATATGAATTAAGGTCATAAGGAACTTCTAGCTCAAAGTTAAGTTGAAAGCTTCCTTACCAATTGAGTTTCCGTATAAGATTTCACTAGGTTCAACTTCAAACAAGAATAAATCCTAAAATATGAAGAGTTTTGCAGCTCAAAAACCACCAAATAAAATATCTTAGAGTCCTATTTCCAACGCCACCAATCGTTTATCAATCCAATATCGGAGTAAAAGATTATGACAATTTTACCAGAGGGTGTCTATTTGCCAATGGATGACAATAAAAGCGATGGTCAATCCCCTAGACGACGGTCAGTCCGTGCAGCCATGGGGCCTAACCAGTAAGCTCAAAAATTTTCCCTAGGTCTACGGTTTGGACCATGTTCCATGGGGGACCCATGGTTCATCCCCAGAACCATCCAACGAGTTTATTCTACACTTTTTAAGAGTTTTTTAGGGGTAGTTTGATCCTTTCCAACCCCAATACCTCTCCTCTATGTCTTAAAACACCCAATAAGGGTTATATTATTCGAATAAACATCATTAATATTTTCCAATTACTTTCTCCTCCAAAGAGATTTAAGAACAGATAAAAAAAGGAGTTTCCAATTTCAAAGCTTCAAAAGTTCCAAATTCAAGATTTTTCTCCTCAAATCTATCTAATCTCAGGTATTAATGGGATTTTCTGTTCATCCTCATGTCCAAAACATTAGATATTTTTATGAATTTCATAACCACAGTTAGGGTTACAAACCCATGTTTAATCCTTATGTTATTTGAATCAAATTTTTTATTTTTGAAGTGTCTATTGATGGTTTTAGCCTTTATGAACATTGAAATGATTTCTATAAATAGAAAAGCTTTAGTTATTATCTTTATCAATTACAATATGAATTTGGTATGATTCTTGAAGTTTATGTTTAAAGCATGAAATTTAGAACCATAGTGTTATTTCAGATATTCAAGAAAAATAGACTAAACGCATAAAAGGGTAAAGTTTGATACTCCCTCTGTCCCAATTTATATGACACACTTTCCTTTTTAGTCAGTCCCAAAAAGAATGACACATTTCTATATTTGGTAACAATTTAACTTTAAAATATCCACTTTACCCTTAATGAAATGATTTACAACCACACAAATATCTATAACTCATTTTAGACCACAAGTTTCAAAAGTCTTCCTTTATTTCTTAAACTCCGTGCCAAGTCAAAGTACATCACATAAATTGGGACGGAGGGAGTACTTTTTAAGATATGAGTTTTTGTTAAGTTTTAACCTTTACAATAAATGGATAGTGTTGAGCATATGATTACATAAACAGTTTTGGGAGTAATATTTAGTACCGAGCAAACTAGAGTTTTAGATAATCCAAGTTCCAGAACTACGTGCCACCGTAGGATTATGTTTTTACTATAATGTCGGTTGATCCTTGGCCTACAAGGCTCATTTAGTGGATCCATATATAGATAGATAGATTCTATACCTTGACAAATTATGGGGTAACCGTAACTGAGTTAGACATTGAACATCATTAGCTCAAGTGATGCATATCGATTGTAAGAAACTTCCGCTTAAAAGATTTTTCTTTACTTTGATAGCCTTTTAATATGATCATCTTATGTATTTAGATAATATGATATCAGATATATATATTTCTCAAAAAGTTTTATTATGATTTGTTAAACTCATTTTCAGTAATTTAATAGTATTCCCATATACTTAATACATTCAGACGTACTGATTGCATACTCTTTGCGTATATTTTTCATGTGATGTAGATATTGGTGACCAAGCTCAGACTCGTGGCTAGTTATTATTAGTTCAGCTTCTAGTAATGGTGAGTCCTCATGATTTGAGGACCTACTTAGTGTCACTCATCCACCGAATCATGCGAACACTTACCTACACCTACCCCACATAGGAGAATCCTGAATACCTCATCACTTAATCAAATACGGAAGTCTAACAATTTTTAAGAGTAACCTTTAAACGTAATTATCTTAATAGCAACTTGAATCCAACTATAATTATTCAATCTACTCCTTATATGATTTCTATCAATACATTTGATACGTAAAAGAATGTAATGATCGTTCTGATCATTTCCCTCATTTTCGTATGTTCTCGGCGTTTAGAGCTTTCCTATAACTGCCCCAAACGTGCTGTGAAATCTAGTTTAAGAATTTTATTAACACCGAACGTGCTGTGAAATATTTAAATTAAATTAGAATTTGATAAAGGGATATAGTTAATCACCTTTCAAAAATATTTTGGTATTTATAAAATTCTTCAGTTATGATATATCTATATTACTTTATATTAGCTTTGTAACCTATTAATATTTTAAGCAGAGATAGTGAATCTAGGTATGTTAAAATAATATTATTATTTTATAGAGGTTTTATTCGAAATAATTTTCTATTAATTATGTTATATTCAAAATATGATATTTATTTTACCACGAACCTATACAATACCAGATTATATAAATATGGAGAACGAAGAGGATAAGGCCATATTACCTCCACTTCCACGTGGTAGAGGAAGGAGTGGCCAGTAAAACCACTTTATGAGTGGTGGTAGCTACTAAGGTAAGTAGGCCAAATTGCATGGCAATTTCAATTGAATATAATGGACATTTTCCCTAAAAATTTCCCTTTACTCATCATTGAATATTAGTCCTCAATTTTCAAATGCAAGTGAGTATTCACCATTATTGATCATCTAAAGCTCATATTTGAGCCTTGTTAGTGAGATTCAAGATTGTGGATTGTTGGATTTGGATCCGTGGACACGTTCTCGTTGTTTCTATGGTACATTTTCTCATTTTTATGGTAGTTTTTGTATACGATGGTACTGTTGGGATTGTTGGTGCTGTTTGAGCCATATTTGAGCTCGAATTTAGTGGTGGCTATTATGACTATTGGTCACGAGGTGATTTGGGACGCTATGACAATTTTGGTTTTGCGATTCCATAAGTGGGCCCCACGTTGGTTGTTTGGTCGTTTCCTGAACTAGTGTAATATGGGTATCAATAGTTGTGTTTTGACTTATAGTTTACTGTTTTGATAGCGTGGTAGCAGTCGGAGGCCTCTCAAAAGGGGAAGGCTCCTCTTTAGCTAGGTTTGGCTGGCATTCGACAGCATCGTTCAGGTAGGCTAGGCTTACCTTATACCTAGACTGAGTTTATTTGTAGTATTTGCATGCTATTATGCTAATGTTTGGGCTGGTAGTTGTAGATTGGCGTTGGCTTGGTATGATTAGGCCTTTTGGGCCGGTTACGGCCCTGTTCGGGTGTATTTTAGGCCCGTTATCCTCATGGTGTTCCGAAGATGACCTTTATAGGGTTGGTTAATATTTTACTACTATTAGTTGGGGGTTGGGGAAACCTTAGTCCAGACTTGGATAGGTTTAGCCCAGATTTTATTTTGGGACCCCATTACTCTTCACAATTGGTATAGTTAACCTTAGACGTTATTGGGCTTAAACCCTGAGATATTCTTTTAGGATAACATTTGGGTTGGTTTACCCCAGTTATGATCCTTTAACCCGTTTGGATCTATCAACCCCAGATAACATAACACTTGACCGAGATGGTTAGCCTTGACCTATTATTAGGACCCGCCTTGCTATGGTACACTTGAGATACCCGATTTGGCATATATATCACCTAGTAGTAGGCAGTTTACCTCAGAGGACCCAAGAATTTCCCTTGTAGTACATTGTGGGTTAGCTCTTTTATTTATGTTTCGGGTTCAATCTGGGGACGGTATGTTCCCGTTTACTTGTATTTGTGTGGATACTAGCACTATTCTAGAACTTGATTATGATGACTCTGGGAGACTGATTATTATGAGTTTTGGTTTGAGTCCGACCATTGATTCAGATATGACGGTTACTGATTATTATGATTTTTGATTCGAGTCCGGCCACTGATTCAGAGATGATGGTTACTGATTATTATGAGTTTTGGTTTAAGTCTGGCTACAGAATGCTAGACTATTTGAGAGTTCTGATACTGGTTACTGTGGTTCTGATATTGTGATTCACTGAGTTTTGGTTTGAGTCTGGCATATGGCTATAAGTTCTGAGATATACTATATATGTGGCCTCTCGTTATTACCAACTGTGACCGGTTCGAACCCGGTGTCTGGCCTCTTGTTATTACCCATTGGTGTCGGTTCAAGCCTGGTACACCCCTGGATGGTTACTATGGTTACTGGATACTGGATTAGCCACAAGTTACTGCCAGTTCTGCATTTACTTTTCTTGTATGTCCCACCGACTTATGGGAGTACGGTTGGGTTATTGTTTTCTTCAGTGTGTCTTCTGGGCTTAAGGGGGACCAGTTAGGTTATGTTTGACTTGTCTGTTTATTTTTGTATTTACTTATTATTTCGTGTCGTCTCTACTTATTTTCTTATAACATTTGCACAGCTCAGAAGATATTTATCCTCTGTCGTTCTTACCCCGGACTTAACATGCACCCACATATTTTAGTTATGTTAATGCTATATTAAGCGGCCAATGATTCTACTGAGTACCCATTACCTGGTTCTCATACTTCACTTCTGCATTTTTTACCTTGATACAGATTTGGGCATCAGTTGACGGCAGTGATGTGATCCTCCTTCCTCAACACTGATCTAGAGAAGGTTGAGCTTGTTATCGTCTGAGGCTGATCCTACTTCATCTACTCATGTATAGTCTTTTGTACTCGAGATTGTTGTATATGTTGTGTATATTTGGTTTCTGTCTAGTGCTCTAGCTATTTTAGTTGTGGCTCTAGTATCGACTTTATCAGGTTTTTGGAGGGGTTTATCTATATACACTATCCTCTTCCTCTTCTGTCTCATCATGTATATAGTGTACATTAGTTCTTGTGCTTTCCATCTATGTTATGCCTTCTTCATCTCACTTTCTTCTGGTTTCTGCCTCCTAGCACATTGCTTGCTGCTACGGGCTATGGCTTGTCTTGCTTATTTATTGGTTATGGTAGACGCCATCATGACTCGAAAAATTGGGTTGTGACAAAGAAATGTGAAATATAAGTAATAATGAATCCCCAGAAACTAGCCTAAACCGGTACAAAAGCACTAGAGAAGTAGTAAGAACATCTATGACATAACATCCATGCAAAATGGAGAGGGAAGGAGCTGCTACTAAGTGATCTGTGTCGCTGCTAAAGAAACTCTTAACTAACTTGCACCATGGCCATACCCCAAATTGGACATCTAGTAAGTGTAGCATCAGTACAATCACATATATTGGTAAGCATCATCGGCCGACCAGGGTTAGAAATAAATAACATCAATAACAAATACAGAGAGGTCATAGCATTAAGTAAAGTTCTAGTTTTGGATCCCCAATTAAACAATTACTAGCATCCTACTTTAGCATATCTTTGACCTACCTGTCATTTAACCTTTTGGTATATCTTTGTCGTTTGACAGCCTCTTTCCACTCTTCTACTCTTAATTAACTTATCTTTATGGTATCTACAATTCTTAACTCACCTCCATCCCTTACTTTCTCTATATTCAACAACCACAAGGCACAACGAACTCCACCACCACTAAGAACTCCGAGTTGTAATAGACCTACCCACCATAATCATCCCACCAAAGGTACCGTAGAATTCTTATCAAATAGTTGGTCCACACAAGGAACCCCTTTATACTCTCATAGACTCTTTTTCATAATTCACCACAACACGAACATATGTAAAAATATATAAAGTGGGATCATATGAATATACATATGAATGAATGCATGTATGCAAGATGTGCGCATCATCTCTCCTTATCCCTTCTCATTCGTATCATCAATACCATCCACATCATAAGGTACTGGTATTGTACCCAACCCATATCACAATATATCATATTTGTACCGGCATGGTACCCGACCCATATCACAATATATCATATTTGTACCGGTATTTTACCCGACCCATATCACAACATATCATATTTGTACTGGCGTGGTACCCGACCTATATCATAACATATCATATTTGTACCAATGTGGTACCCGATCATTCATTACATAATATCATCACAATGCATATGAATATGAGATGCAATCAAAGAATCATAAGCCATGCTAGAAGGAAATCACAGATATTCAGTTCATGAATAAGCACAAGCCAAGCCCGTCAAAGTGTTGTACCAACCGCCTAACTCATTTGATAATTGACATTAGTTTATATATGTGTTCTCAACCATCATAAATCATATATCCCTATGGGGATGACATAGTCTAAGTTTATGTTACGTTACACCTCACGTTTCCCCATTGTTGTCTCTTTATTTCTAGCCACTTCTAATGTAAAATATATAGTTCCATTTACCATTTTACCTTTTTTATTTTACTCATCAGTCGCTTGACTCAATTGTGATATAACTACCCTAATTCTCCATGTCTCACATTTAACCACCTTTTCTGAACACAACTGACCAGTTATGAGGTTTAGAATTACTTAAGTTAACCTAGTTTTCTCCTACTATCCTTTACTATCATGTCTAACATTCCACCATGCTCAAGAGCCTTGGAAGGTATTAAGCTATGCACATTTGTTACTCAATTACACCCATATCTTATCACAATTAATGTCTCAACACAATGTACAATAATGCGACCCATTCAAACCTAATCTGATTATACTGTGTCCAGCCATCCAACTTCGTACCTGAAGGCCTAATGCATTAGGCTCCCGATATTACTATTAACGTTAATTGAATCTAGCCTAATTCTAGTTGTTACAAAGTAAACCATAACATACCCTGTAGACGAAACATGCTGGTATAGAGAGGGATGAACTGACCCACGCATGTGAAGCATATCCTTATGTCGGGTTCCCTCTGGGTGTGTCTCGAAACTGCCCTCATAAACCCTGGCCATTGAAATCTCATGGTTGGGGAGATAGGGGTTTTCCAGAGTATTTTTGGAGGAAGGGGGCGACTTTGGGAAATAATAAAAAGGAGGGTTTTTAATCTTTCTTCGGACTGGCTACTGTAGGGTACCACTATAGTGGTTCTTTTACCACTGCAGTGGTACTGCTACAGTGCTTATCCTACCACTACAACAATAGGCCACTGACCAGCCTAAACAACTTGAGCGTATTATTTATTGAAAATTATTTTTGGGGAATTTTCACATATAACAATAGTTTGGGTTATCACATTAGATACCAATTTACCCCCTGATTTGTCCCCAAACAGTCCTAAGGTGGGGTTTGAGACACTCGCATGATTATTCGAGGAATTTCCAACTACACTGGGTTGCTAGAAGGAATACTATAGTATTTTCTAGTGCTCTTACGTACTTCTCCGCCCTATAATTAGCTGTAACTAAGAGTACCTAGTTTTTTGTATGACATTTATTCCCACGTCCTCGGAGAAAGTGTGCATAATTACTTCTCATGATTATCATCTACTATGATTACCTAAATAGGAAACGACACCATAATGCATGAAAAAAGTTGGGATAAAAATGACATCGGGAGGAGTTTTACCGATGCAGCAACACCACTGTAGCAGTAATCAATTACAACAAAGGATCATGACAGTTGAAATAGGAGGAAATGTTCATTTCCCTCATTTTTCACTCCAACCTCTCAAACTCTCTCAACTCTCTCTTTGTAAAATCTCCCCCCGTTCACAATTTCAAGATAATTTCTTCTCCTTTACTACTTACTTTATGCATTTCTCATCATAGAATCATAGAATTACGTTAGAATAGAGAGAATTTGGGTGGTTTTGGGTGTAACTCTTTGAACTTGATTTTTGGTGGTGTTTTTGAACAAGGTGATGAATATGTTAGGTTCTCTTACGTCTACAATGATCCTAAAAGTATCCTGGGCATAAGATTGACGTAGTTCATGGTGGATTTCATCCATAAGAGGGGTATTAGATAAAGGGTCACCTTTCCTAATGAATTTGAGTGATTTGGGTGTGAATTCGAGTGTTATACACTCCTATTTTAGTTTAAAAGTGTTCATGGGAACTTCACTAAGCCCGATCTGTACTTGGAACTTGGAATTATGGAGAAAATTCAAAAATCCACCATAGGAGGGGAGGTTGGCGGGTTGAAGATGATTAACCACTACAGTGGTAACTTTTTTGCTACAACGGTAAGTTTCGCTGCTACGATATCGCTGCAGCGGCTAATTAACCTCTACTATAGTACTGGGCAGTAACTCCCCAATCTTTTCATTTTCCTACAATTTTTAATTCCCTTTCCATTCCTTAGTATACCATCCTAGTTCCTAACTTGGTTTTGGTGTTTTTCAGGTTTATCATGGCCCAATAACCCCACTATCGCAGATTTCCCAATGCCGAATATTGTGAGCGTTATGAAAAGGGGTTGCATAGTAGAGGGTTTCTCCTTGAATAGGGCATGGTGATGACGAATGTGGAGTAGGAGTTACCGAGTTTTTATAACCACCTGAAAGTTTTTGGATAGGAGATATTGATCGAGCTCGTCCCTCAAAACAACATGGAGGTCATTCGGGAGTTTTATGCCAACTTACAGATGGTGGACTAATCAGTGCCTCTCCCGACTATTTGTGTTCAAGGCAAAAAGGTTCTAGTGGATATTTCCACCATCAATGATGCTTTAGGTGTCCTGAACCCCTCTAATACTGCCTTCATGGCAGAAGTTTGATAATCTAACTTACAGTGGGTGGTTGGAGTTTTTGCACCGGAGGGCCGAGCTACTGAGGTGAAGTGGTCCATCATCAGGGGGACTAAGAGCACCTACTTCTAAGTCAAGGCTAGGGTGTGGTTACAGTTGGTGTCCCAGAGGATTCATCCTTTGGGAAATATTACAGACGTGGCCTTTCATCGTGCTATAGTGGTGGTGTGTGCTCTTGCAGGGATTAGGGTGAATGTTGGGGCGCATATTAGGGATAAGTAGCAGTTTTTTTATGCTAGAGAAAGGTCGGAATGTGATCTTTTCTTGCCTTCCTTTGTTACCACACTTTCTGATTGGGTGGATGTGCCTCAAGAGATCCAAAACACTATAGATAATTGTGAGGTGGCATACAACCCATTGCAGGGTAAGGGCATGTGAGAAAGGATTAAGAAGAAAATAAAGGCAATGGAAATAAGTGAGAGTAGTCGGGCTGGAGCGTCGGGTGCCCCTTCTACTCAGGCCCCCGCATCTCTCGATGGTTGGGAGGCTGACCTTGCCACTGTCTGAGGCTACCTAGAGAGGACTTATTTTTCCTCCTGGACTGTCTTTTTCGAGCTTGACTGCCCTACCAGACCCCGACCAAGCATATACAGTGCTCCAAAAGGATATGGATGAAGAAAAACAGAAACGTCGCTCCCGTGACCGCATTCTGGTGAGGATGTGGAAGGTGGTCTAGGTGATTTTCAGTTGTGCCTCCCCCACCAAGAAGCTCCCAAAGCTTACCCAGAAGGATTCCGAGGAGTTCTCATTACTCAGCGGCATGGAGGGGCAGGGCTTGGATGCCTCGAGCCTCGGAGATAGTGTCGCCAATTAGATGTTCTCTCCCCCTATTTACAATTTAATATTTTTAGATTTACTTTGCCCCCATTTGGGGCATGTAACAAAAAATCACTTTTCTTTTTATTTTCTTACATGTTATGATGTTTTTCCTCCCCACACCCTTAATAATAATTGTCTTAACTTATAATGTGTGTCGGGTTGATTTCTTTCACTTATTATCTCAAAAACAGGGTTGTTTTGCAACAATTGCAATTTCACAAAAATAGGGGAATTGCCTGAAGCCGTTGCAATGGTTAATTTACCACTGCAGTAGTAATACTGTAGCAGTAAAAGTTCCTACAGCGGTAACCTCCAGTGGTTCTGCTTTCTCTATTTGCTAACTGTTCCCATGTATTTTCCTCCACTACGCCACCCCCTGAACATTATTACAGTTTCTAACTCTCATGTGCCAGAGTTTTTAAGATCTAAAGTAACTTATATCGTGACTCAATCCATTGTAAATTCAATTAATTCCTCCACTTAATCGGTTTTCAACACACTTCTACTTTTTTTTTCCTCTTAAACACCACACCCTACACTATACTTTTCACCAAAAGGTAACGCGCCCGAGTAGTCCATCGAGATTCGGATCAAAGTCAAAGTATACTCCAAATTATAGAGATATAAGATGTGTCTCAAGTCGCAAAAATGAAGACACCCTTGATATCACACCCGGTCCCTATGACGCTCGGGTTTCTTGGCCATACACAGTTCAGGTAGCATACATATCAAGCATATATCCATAGAATTTTAACCATCATAATTTATGTTGCACTTCAGTAGGATTCATGACAACATACATACTGACTATTAACACACCATTATCTCACAGCAAGTAATTTTACACATCATCAAGTAACCATATTAATCAACCTCCTAGACTTCTTTACCGACCTCTACTGGTTAGAATATTTGTTCCAGCCTATTAATGTTATAAGATACAAAATGGGGCCAACCACTCCTAATTGTAGTGGTCGATATACCAATTGGAATCTGCCAGATACCAATTGGACTCAACCCAGGGAGACAATACAGAAATAGTACGATAGGGAAGAAAAAATTGAAACTGATTCCTATATGCCTTGTAGCTTCATACAGATTTGACGTGGACATCAATATACCAATCCGCAGGACTCTACTTGACATTTTCTCTTGTACAGGGAGACCATTAACCTGAGCTCTGATACCATCTTGTCACATCCCTACCCACCAAATCATGCGGGCTCCTACCTACACCTACCCCAGATAAGAGAACCCTGAATACCTCATCACTTAAACAAATGCGGAAGTTTAATAATTTTTAAGAGTAACCTTTAAAATTAATTATCTAAATAGCAAATTGAATCCAACTATAGTTATTCCATCTACTCCTTATACAATTTCAATGAATACATTTGATACGTAAAATAAATGAGGAAAATAAGTAACAATGAATCCCCAAAAACTAGCCTAAACTGGTATAAGAGTACTAGACAAGGAGTAGGAACATCCCTGACACAACATCCATGTAGAATGGAGAAGGCAGGAGTTGTTCCAGAGTGATCGGCATTGCTACTAAAGAAACTCCAACTAACCTGCACTATGTCTATACCCCCGATTGGAGATATAGTAAGTGTAGCATCAGTACAATCACACATATTGGTAAGCATCATCGGTCGACCAGGGTTAGAAATAAATAACATCAATAACAAATACAGAGAGGTCATAACATTAAGTAAAGTTCCAGTTTTGGATCCCCAATTAGACAATTACTAGCATCCTACTTTAGCATCTCTATTACCTACCTGTCATTTAACCTTTTAGTATATCTTTGTCGTTTGACTGCCCCTTTCCAGTGAATACCTATTCTACCCATAATAACTTATCTTTGTGGTATATACAATTCTTAACTCACCTCTGTCCCCAACTTTCCCGATATTCAACTACCACAAGGCCCACGAACTTCACCATTGCTAAGAAATTTGAGTTTTAATTAACCTACCTTACCACAAACAGCCCACCCAAGGGACCGTAGAATTCTCGTCAAACAGATGGTCCTCACAATAAACCCCTTTATACTCTCATACACTCTTTTTCATAATTCACCACAATGCGAAAATATGTAAAAATATATAAAATGGGATCACATGAATATGCATATTAATGATTGTATGTATGTAAGATATGTACATCATCTCTCCTTATCCCTTCTCATTCATCTCATCAACATCATCCACATCATATCGTATCGGCATGTTACCCGACCCATATCACAACATATTATATTTATACCGGTATGGTACCTAACCCATAGCACAATATATCATATTTGTACCGACGTGTTACCCCACCCATATTACAATATATCATATTTGTACC
This sequence comes from Capsicum rhomboideum, assembly GCA_031232105.1. Classification (NCBI taxonomy): domain Eukaryota; kingdom Viridiplantae; phylum Streptophyta; class Magnoliopsida; order Solanales; family Solanaceae; genus Capsicum; species Capsicum rhomboideum. The sequence continues at coordinate 51,778,816 of CP124708.1, read as the reverse complement.
AGCTTGGTACCCAACTCATATCACAACATATCATATTTGTACCGGTGTGGTACATGACTTATATCACAACATATTATATTTGTACTAGTGTGGTACCCGACCCATATCATAACATATCATATTTTTATCGGCGTGATACTTGACCTATATCACAACATATCATATTTGCACTGGCGTGGTATCTAATCCTTCATTAGATAATATCATCACAATGCATATGAATATAAGATACAATCAAAGAATCATAAGCCATGCTAGAAGGTAATCACAAATATTTAGTTCATGAATAAGCATAAGCCACGACAATCAAAGTGTTGCACCAACCGCCTAACTCATTTGATAATTGACATTAGTTTATATACGTGTTCTCAACCATCATAAACCATACACCCTAACGAGGCTGACGTAGTCTAAGTTCACGTCACGCCATACCTCACATTTCCCTGTTGTCCTCTCTTTATTTCTAGCCATTTCTAATGGAAAATCTATTATTCACTTTACCATTTTACCCTTTTTATTTTACTTATCAGTTGTGTGAATCGATTGTGATAATAACTGCCTCAATTCTCCATGTCTCACATTTTATCGCCTTTTCTGAACACAACTGACAAGTTATGAGGTTTAGAATTACTTAAGTTAACCTAGTTTCCTCTTACTATTCTTTACTATCTTGTCTAACCTTCCGCCATGCTCAAGAGCGCTGGAAGGTATTAAGTTACATACATTTGTTACCCAATTACACCCATCTCTTATCACAATTAATGTCTTAACACAATGTATAACAATGCGACCCATTCAAGCCTAACTAGATTATACTGTGTCCATCCATCCAACTCCGTGCTCAAATGACTAATGTATAAGGCTCCCGATATTACTATTAACGTTAATTGAATCTAGACCAAGACTAGTTGCTACAAAGTAAGTTATAACTTACATTTTATATGAAACATGCTGCTATGGATAGGGGTGAGTTGACCCGCATGTGCTAAGCGTATCGCCATGTCGGGTTCCTTCTGGGTGTGTCTCAAAACTGCCCTTATAAACCCTAAATCTCATGATTGGGAAGATATGATTTTTCCAGAGTATTTTTGGAGGAAGGAGTCAACTTGGAGAAATAATAGAAAAGAAGGTTTTTAATTTTTCCTCAGGCTAGCTACTATCGGGTACCACTGCAGCGGTTATCCTATTGCTGCAGCGGTAGGCCGCTGACTAGCACAAATTCTTTTAGGCCTTGTTTTACCTTTCTATTTTAATTTTTTTTTTGACCCAAATTGAGTGTATTATTTATTGAAAATTATTTTTGAGGTTTTTTTCACACGTAACGACGGTTTAGGTCATTACAATTAGTTGTTTCTTCCCATTCAACTTTTAGACATTGTTTATGGTTAGTCGGGGGTCTTGTTGGTACTTGTTCGTTCATATTATTCACTGAAATATTTTTAGTACTTATCTTGTTATCTCATTATAGCTTTCGGTCAAATTTCATATAATGTGCTTAGTTATACCATGCCAAGGATTAGCTTGGAACCACTTATGGTTCTAAGCATCGTGTCTCGACTAGAGTGTAGACTCGTGTCGTGACAGGTTTGCCCTTAGTGTAATAATCCATTAACTTAATCACAGAAACTAGGATCAAAAAGTTTTTATTTGGTTGTAATATCAGCTAAGGGACAAATAGAAAATTTTTGGTTAGAATAGTGACTACTCTTCTTATGCACTTTTAAGATTTACAACTTTTACTCTTTTAGGCTCTTCTTCTTTCTTATACCAATATTAAATATTCTTTTGATTTACTTTTACATCATCCTTTCATTTTAAGCATTTTCCCTTTTTCATTCATAGTTAGCAAGGAGCAATTTCTATATTTTTCTTTTCTTTTTATTTTCCAGTTTTGCTCACCTTTACTATATGACTATCTTTACGCACAAGCAAATTTTTATTCTATTTATTTTCTTTCAGCACTAGTCTCTTCTTGACTCAACATTATATTCCATCTTAAGTCTTTTTCACTTTCAAAGTGCACTCGAGACTTTGTATAAAATTAATACAAGTTTAATTAAAGAAAGAAAAAAGGTTATTGACTATTCAAGGAATAGGCTTAAAAGTCTCAAAGAAGATAACTATGTATAATGAGATGGTAGGCAAAAAGTAGTCCAAATTTGACTTCAAAAGAAATGTCTTAATCATGTCCTATGAATCTCTACTTTGTTTTACACAACACACCGTACAAGCTTTAGATATCATTGTAAAGCATAGAATATGCAAAAACTTACCACACAATGACACATAAATGACAAGCTAGCTCACTATCAACTCTCTACCTGACAAAACATTTTTAATCTAATCAACACATTCTTAAGCCCTTTACTATTTGTCTAGAGTCAATCATAGAGTCTACATGTCTCAACTAGAATGTGTACCTTTCATGCACAATGTTTTTATGAGAGATTCCTATGCAATCTTAATAAATCAAGATTAAGCACCTAGCTTTTTTAAAGCGTTTGGGTTACTCTTTTCTTTTATTTTGAAAAAACTATTTTTTATAAATTGTCCTAAAAATAATTGAAAATTACAATGACATATGGTTCAAAGGACTCTCTTGGTAAAGAATCACAAATGACATCCAGGGTTTGTATCAGCAAAGCTAATTGTTGATACGACACACTATAAATTAAGTATTTAATATGATTATAATTAATTTAAATAGGGTACTTACTAACTCCTAAGAGTATTAAATTCCTATCATTACTATTACAGACCAAATTTAATCATTACATCCTAGAAAATAAAAAATAAATCAAATGAGGCTAAGTGACCAAAATATAAATCATCCGAGCATCAAAACAGTACAGACCAATATCAAATAAATATGAGTTTCTTACATACTTAAAATAGGCACTATCCAAATGCCACAAATCAAGCAAACGTGAGATAGAGGGAAAAAATCAAACTCTCTAGTCACTCTTATCATTATCAGTAGGTGCATAGTTTGAGTCTCCCTCGTCACTTTCATAATTTGGGATGTCCTCATCCTCATCTGAGCCATGGTGAGATTATAGAGATGTACCTGCATTGTTATCCAGAGGCTCCACAAATAGCTCTCCAGTCTTGTATGTGAGCCTTTTATGGGAATTCAACGGATATCAATCATTAACCTCCATAATTTCATATGGAGTAGCTACTCTGTTGCCAAAAGCCAGTTGAAGCCTTGCCATGCCATACATGTTTTCAACAAAAAAAACATCTATAACATGGTGATCTGAAGTGCTCATAGATAGACCTCCTAAATCCTATAGTGTTTTCACATTGGTAACATCATGTACTTCACTTTTAGCAAGGTAGAAATCTATGAGATCCACCATGACCTGCTATTGTAGCAGAAACTTAGTCAAAGTCCTACTGAAAAAAAAATCACGGCCACCATCAATCCTGAATGGGTCATCATATCATGCATACCCATATTAACTACCTGATCAGTCATCCACTGATACACCAAGCACACGTGATCCCTAGTAACCATTATGGGATGCTCACATCCAATCAACCTCCTACACACTATCTTTAACAAAACATAGGCCTCTTTCATAAAATTGCTCAAGCTAAGAGTGTAATGAGTCACATTAGACTGCTTATGGGTCCATCTATCAATAGATTGTACACCACACAAAGTGTGGAGACTTGGCCTATATGGTGGATGTGCCTGCAACTCGATAAATTGGGCATGTTGGACAACAACTTCCAATACCTTGCAAATCTTCTTGTCACAAAATGGGATAATCATACCTCTCAGCTTTACCTCAAATGAGTTCTCTATAGATGTTAATTTGTAGAGAATTCCCATAAGAGGTTGAGGTTGCACTCGCTGGAGTCCACAAAAACAAAGTGCAGTCATAAGTCTATAATTCTTTCCCATACCCGTGCGTACTCCGCACGAAGTTTATCCTTATAAATAGGCACCTCATCAAGATATATTTTGTGTGTAAGTATCTTGAACCATGGCATAGAACTTAATTCAATCTATTTTACCTCATATCTCTTTTGGACAAGAGCCTATGGTGGCGGTGTAGTCAGTTGTATTGGGTCTGCACTCTTGGATGCTATGCTTGTATGGTTCCTCTTTCTTCCTTGACCTTCAGGGGCTTTCTCCTTTCCTTCATTGCAATGCGAACCTTCCATTGTACTTAAAAAAATAGTCAAGTATTTATAAGAATACAATGAAGCTAGAAAATTATGCATATATGGAGTGTGTGAACCTCACACTTAATTTGTTAGCATGGGTACTCAGATTTTCTCATATATATATCCATCAAGAGTCAACAATATTCTACTAATATATTCAGCCATTTATTTCCTCCATATAATGTTCACCCTACACATATACTATTTTTAGTCTTAAAAGTATACCAATTTGACTAACATGTCCTTAAGACGATCGTCATCCATCTATCATAGGATATATAACGCCATGACTATTATTTGGGATATTTTTATCATATTTTAGCAATCTTCCAAGCCCAATTTTCAATGTTCATGTGAAAAAGTTCTACACTTTGTTCTAATTTTCACCATATTTATGAAACTCATCACAATAATTCCCAATCAATGCCTATGAGGTTCAAATCAATCATAAATATCATAATTTAATTCTTGAGAACATAATGGCATAAAATCAATAACAAGATGAGTAATATTTCAATACTTCATCGAACCCACATAATCAAAATCAAGAATTAGTCATGGAAATTTGAAGCAAACAACTTCTATGTTCCTAAAATCATCCTTCCAACCAATTAATATTATTTAATCAACCTACAATGTAGAAAAATCAACCCATGTTCATGAAATGTCAAAATTTATAAATTTGTACATTCTAAAATATTAAAATTAATTCTACTACCATGGGGAAGTTGGAAAATAGATTTAGAATCGGATGGGGATTAAAAATAAAAGAAATTATATCTTGTTTGGAGTTTTGCCAAACTTTGTAGAAGACTTCAAAATTTTAACAACGGGGGAGGAGGGGAATTGGGTTAAAGGGAGAAGAAAGACAGAGAAAAGGGGTTTGAGGGATTTTAAAAGTAAGAGTGGGATGTGGTCCCCATAAGAGGTCCTTATCTCATTTGGACACATCTACTTTAGTTTCCAAGGCAATCCCAGGTGTGAGTCTGGCCTGCTTGCGTGGAGAGCTTATCTAGCTAACCTTAGAGCTCGGGCGGGCAGCTCAAATTTTGGATTGTGCAGTCTTATTTTTTATGTTTTTGTCTATGTATCTGTTCTTGAAATATATTCAACCCATACTCATGCACATGGTATTAGCACACACAATTAGGGTGGGTTTCCTCCCAGCTAGATCCTTATTTAATGTCATAGCATGACACCTTTTGTATTTTGCTTATTTTTCTACAACTACTTAAATGAATACAAAAAATAGGTTTACCCCGAGAAGCACTTGTTGTAAGGTCGTGATACGATGAAATTTACCTCAATTTTATTCTGGTTCTTTAAAGTTGCCGGGGTCTTGGACTCCATCACAGAAATGACAATCTTTAAATTTCTCCTTGTGCTTATGAAATCCCATCATTAAAACCTTAATTTTTGTGTTCCAATCATCACCATGTTGAGCCATATAATTTATATCTTAGTGTCTTCCTCTAAAGATCTATCTCTAAATACAACTCCGGCTATAGAGTTAGCTATTGCCAAGTTTGATCGGTCTACGGCTGAATAAAATGCATCTAGAACAGTGTACTCATTTATCCCATAGTTTTGAGGCACTAGAAATGGTTTGAATTGGAACCACACTTCTCCCATCTTACCTATTAAGGGGAGTTATTTATATAAGAACATATTAATAAGCACACATAATGATCAGATAGAATTAGGTGGCATATATTTATACCACTCTTTGGCCTTTCTAGTAAGGGAATGTATTAATAATCACAGTTTTGAGCTTCATCTAAAATTTGTACATTTTAGAGTTGGACACAAGCTTTCATGAAGCTCCTAAAATGCTCCACCTCCATTTCTATTGTATTTTTGAACAAATTTACCTTCTGAATACCTTTTTATGTTGTAGGTTCTATCGAATGAGGTGCTAACTTAGGTTCTTATGTCACATCCTGTAAGATCAAAACTTCTTCAAATATTATTGGTTACTCTTGTGGCTTATACGCTTTAAATACCTCAATTTTCTCTTGCGCTCTAGCATAATCTTGCCAGTAGATACATTTATCACTGTCTTTCCCGTAGCCAATATTAGATTTCACAAAATAAATGAGATTTTTGGATTTGGCTAAAAATAAAGGATAATGAAATCCACTGGGAATATGAAAGCTCTAACTTTTAGAAGTATGTCATTAATAATGTCATTTGTTCTAGTTAAATACTTTCTAACTAACTACAACATGATATGAATGGGTTGGGTATCACCCAATTCCATTTTCTAAATAGTGACAAGGGTATCAAGTTTATGTTTTCTCCCAAATCACACAGTGCCATAGCCTTCACATGTTGTCCAATAGATATCTCAATATTAAAGTTTTTAGGGTCCTTCCTTTTTTTTGGGGAGACGATTCTGAATCTATGATGAAAATTGTTCAGCGACCGCTATAGTAGCATTCTCTAGAAGTTTTCTCTTATTGGTCACCATATCTCTCTAGTGCCTTTCATATTGGGGAATACCCTACCCTACGATATTTTAATAAGAGGTAAGTTAGTAGTTACCTGCTTCAAGTTCTCAAGGAACTTAGTACATTCCATCTCTTCTCTACTGAATATGTTTCTATGGGAACGATAGAGATAAATTTCCAAATTTGGATTTCTTCAGATCCTTATTCCTTTGCTTCTTACTTAGCACTTTTTCTAGTTATCTGATGTAGATTCCTCCAAATCTTTGTTATATTTTGCACAAATTGTATTTACCTATTTTAGGTTTGGATCCATATCACCACATAGACCTTTAAGAGGCATTTTGAGCTTCAACCAGTTGACTCATTTATCTCTCAAGACTCCAAATTGTCAAGTCATTGTTTTTAGACTAACTTCTTGCTTCTGTAAAACATCTTCCAATTTCTTCAGCATATATTTTATCCCATCAAGATGGTCTTATAATGTAGTATTCTAATTCTGCTAATACCCTTGTTGTTGACCTTGTACCCTGTACTAATTCTATTTCTTATTTCTACCCCATGAGAAGTTTGGGTGGTTTCTTAAATTTGAGTTGTAGTTATGTAACACCCCGTACTTTTCTAACCTCACTTGATACCTTGGGATCATATCTACCTACGTGTTGAGATGCCATGAGTATGTGTTTTATAGTGTCATTGGTGAAACATTTGATATCGGACCTAATATGTGCAATTAGACTTTCGTAGGAGGTGTTTTGTGATTTTGTGGAGCATTTGGGTAATACCCCGTACACATTCTAACCTTATTTGGTGACTTGGATTCATGTTTACTTGATGATTAAGATCACTAAGTAAGTATTTTGTAGTGTTTTGATAAGGTATTGGACGATATGCAAGTATTGAAGAAATGGCCAAAAAATTCCGCAAGGTATGAAAACATGTGCCACTATCCTGTTTCAGGGGGTGTGGCGCAAGCCAATAATTCAGAGAGGGTGTATTTCTTTCGCCACTGCCTTTCTTTGAAGCAGTGGCGCAAGGCACAAATATTGTGCCCTTCCGGACTCGTTTTGTAACGCAATTCTACGGCGATTCTTAGATGGTTTCTTTTGGTTCTTTGAAGTTCTTTGAGCATTGTTAAATCTTCAAACACTTCAATACACTCCTACATACTCCTACATGATCAAATCATGAAAAATAAATAGTTATCCAAAATGTTCAATGAAGCCATGGGCGACTAGAATTCCTATTTTTGCGATTGAGACGACGAATGAGAATCTCGTAAGAGAATATTGTTGTGACATTATGGAATTATTTAAACATGATATATATGGTGAATTATACATGAAAGTTGATGGGTTAAATGGATATGTGTTGATTAGGCCCAAAGTTAGGCACAAAATAGAATAAAAGACATGGCCCAAAGGGCAAAAATGACCCATTCTTCCACTTTGACCACATTTAATGCCAAGGAATGGATAAGTATGACTTGGGGTCTATATAAAGGCCCCAAAAAGCAGATTTTATTCATCCAAAACTCCCATGCCTTTTAAGATATTTTCTCAAACATTTCTCTAGGTCCAAACCCTAAAGCAAATATTACCTTTGGACGCTTTGGTAAAGATCATCCTATTCCAAGCCTTGGTAAGTATTTATTCTCATGGATTAACATATTATATGCATGGTAGATTATGTATATTATGATAGTTATGTTGGCAAGGTGGTGAATAGTGTATTTTTACTTTTGGTGAAAGATGTGCTATCTGGGTGATTTGAACTTGAAAAGAGACTTGATGTCTTAATGAAAGAGCATGGTATGGATAAAAGATGAACATGTATGGTATGATTTTGTTATTAAACTTGTTATTTTTCTAAAAGTGTAAATTGTGAGATTTTGGCCGATATGTGCTATGAGGTGTATTAAGGTAATTTGATGGATTATTTGTGATGTGATATGGATAAGAAAGTGTAAGGGAGAAGTGTTGTGGTGAAATATATTGATTATCATGTATTGGTCAATGTATGGAATATTGGGGGATTTTTGGAATAATAATTTCATCAATGGTTTTGTCAAGGGGAAATGGCATGATTAAAGACAAACATGTGACTCATTGATGTTATATGCATTTGTAAAGTAGTTGATGGTTAATGTGAATCCCATTGTATATTTGTGTTGTAGAGTGACACATAAAGAAGGAGCGGGAATATTGTATTCACCTCTAGGATTATATATTCGTATTGTGAATACAAGGTATGTAAGGTTGCTTTCTCCATATCTTTCCGCGGTAAATAGTATTCACATTGACATTTCGCTTGTCCCATCCCGAAATGTGCTAAGCTATTCTATATCCGGTTATCAATGGTCATTATCATATCTTGCCTACTCATTGATCAATTGTGACTCTCATGTCTCATATACATGAATAACATTCCAAAGCTCAACAATGTTATGTTCCAAAGTTCCAATAGTGGTTGTACTCATATATCTTGTCCGTTGATTATTGTCTAATGGTTCCAATGGTGATATGTTTCCAATAAGGCTATGTTTCCAACAATGTTTATTCATGTCTCTCACTCATTGGTTAATGATCCAAAGCTTCAAGTAAAGTTGTGACTATCATTGTCTCAATCTCAAAGTAATAAACAAAGTAATGCATATGTGGTCAATGATCAAGTATGGGTGGCAGCTTTGGGGGCAAAATGCCTAGCTCAAGCCGATCCTGAGGTTGTTGGATCAGGGGGCAGTCCTGGGGGCATAAGCCTAGCTCGGACCGATCCTGATAGGGGGCAGCTCTAGGGGTAATAACCTAGATCGAGCCGAACCTGAAATGTTGTATGGGTGGCAGCTCTAGGGGTACTAACCTAGCTCGAGCCGATCACGATATATATATTAATTCATAGGGTGGAAGCTCTAGGGGCATAAGCCTAGCTCGAGCCGATCCCAACATAACGCTATGTTATGTTAAAACCCACTGTTCAGTCGGGGCCTGGGTATCACAGGTCAAAGGCAAAGGTGAATAATCATGGAAGTAAAGATACAAAGAATGTAATGAAAGCAACATACATGGTTTCCAAAGTACAAAATAGTGACTCATCTACATTGTGACTTGTCTATATTGGTTATGCATTTGAACATGAGTTCTTGACATATTTTCATAGCTTACAAGTTTCATATGGCCTTACATATTCAGTACATTCTTCGACTGACCCCTCTTGGGGAATTTACCTTACTTGTTGCAGGCGCAGGTACTAGTAGGCCTCCACAGTAGATTGCCAGTGCTATAGATCTTTGGTGAGCTCCAGCTAGTTCGGGGCTTCTCCTAGTCATAGTTGTACATATGTTTTTGTGTTGTACATGTTGTATAAAGCGGAGACTTGTACCGACTTTTGGTTCATTTTGGTGAATGCATTTGTTAGAGGCTTTTGTAGACGGATGTGGGTGTATAAATGTAAAAGGGATATGTTGTTCTTGACTTGGTGGCCGCAACGGCCAAGTTTCGCATATGTATATATATATCATGTTCCATGAATTCCATTGTTGGTATCTATAGCTATTATGTGATTATGGGTTTCTTATGGCGTGCATATGATTGAATAGAGACAAAGCTTGGTTCTCTCGGGCCTTTTCGGCTACGAGTGTCAATCCGTCCCGATGGGATTCGGGGCGTGAAAAGTTATTCCCAAAATTTGGAATTATTGTACCTCTACTTGCATAGCTCATAAAATATACAAAGTCCAGATTGGCTCCCCACACATCAGAAATATGGTTACCTCGAGATACCTCATAGAACAACACAACTTGGTGAACTTATTCAATCTGAGCTTGTAGTTGCAGTTTTCCCATAATATTATTACTTTGCTTTGTGAAGTTATTGTTCATTATGGCCATTTTCTCCTTCTGGCTTATTATCTCATCAACTTCCAACACACCTGTAGTCTTCTTTGTAGCACTTCTATTGGACTCACTAGTCCATTCTAGATTACTAGCTGCTAATCTTTTGAGAAAGAGAACATACATATCGCAAGTCTTTTCCAGTGCTTGTCCACATGCATCTGAATCAAGAAATAGTTTAGAATGAACATTTAAACTCTCAATGAAAGTGTATGCTAAAACTTCCTATTGTTTTCGTGATGAGGACAATTCAACAATAATATTTTGAATTATTATAAAGCTTGGGGTAAGCTTTCTCCTTCCTTTTGTCTGAATCCTAAGATCTCACTTCTCAGCTTGATAATCTTCCCAGACAAAAAAAATCGTGTAATTAATTTCTAAGCTAAGTCAGCCCATGAGGTGATCAAAGTTGGAGGTTCAACTTTCAGCCATCTTTTAGCTTCACCAAGCAACAAAAATTGGAATACGGTGAGCCTCACATAGTTCGATAAGACTCCTTTAATGATGTAGGTGTCAGAAATCTCCAAGAAGTTTTAGAGATGCACTTGCGGATCCTCATATGGTAAACCAATAAACTGGTCGTTTGAGGGCATTAGCTGTACCATGTTTTATTTTAGCTCCCATTTTCAAATGATTTTTGATTTTACAATATTGGAAGTTACATTATCGATATATGGGACTGCTACTTCATGAATTATAACTGGAGCCAGTGATGGGTTTCTCGTCATATCATCTTCCATTATTGTGAGTAACTGGTTGCGCTGTAACAAAGTTCTCTTCCTCAAACTTCAGTGTAGAAAACTTTAAGGTTTTGGATGTAACGGTGTTGGATTCTCTTCAGTTTTGGAAGAATTTGCTTTGCTAGTAGAACCTTACATAAAACCAATAACCTGCAATAATAAGCTAAGATCGAGTTGTTAATTCTTAAGAAAACAAAAATAATAACAAATCTTAATTGTCAATGCTTAAGTCCTCGGTAATGGTGCAAAAAACTTATTGTCTGCTGGTGTAGCCACCAACTATCATGACCTGAGTCAACACGCTGGATGTAATAAGGTGCTCAAGACCACAAGTGGTCCCAAGCTAACCCTTGTACTGGCATAATTCATGAGCAGCTGAATAGAAATATATAAACTGGAAAACACTAAGTGGAATAAAGATCATAGGCTAACTTGTTCAATACATCACTGGTTAAAAACTATTACAACAATTGTATTATTAACAAAAAACTGGAATTAAATACATCAACGTTGACTGATTGTCTATGAAGCCTCTACTAACACTAACCATAGTTAGCCTGGACATGACCCCTAGCTATCTCAAATGAATGTATAAGAACTGAAATAAACTGGTATGACTACTAACTAATTGGAGTTCCTGAATAAGGAGAACTCATCACCTACTGACTGGAAGTTGTAATCTAAACTAGCCACGAGCGTGATAATGAGTACCTGAATCTACATCACATGAAAAATGTAGGCAAAAGAGGTACAATATTAGTAGGTCTGAATGCACTGAGTATGTAGGGATAAAACTAAATAGCTGAAAACATATCTATATCATAAGTTGAGAAAGAGACTAAAATAAGACTTTCATAGATATAACTATCAAAGTGAGAGTAAATGCAGTTAAAACCCATAAGTAAGGATTTATGAAAATTATGCATATTTAAAATTATATTATCTAGAATCATGATACCTAAAATCATATAATGATCACATCTAGTGAACTATCTAAATAGAGTAAAGTTTTTAGGTGGGAGGTTCTTACAACTGACATCAACCATGTGAACACCATAGAGTCCAGTGTCATACACCTACATAGAAAAAGGTTGTTCTAACCAGTTAAAGTTAGATCCATAACATAAGGATCATGAAAGTGCACCTAAAAAGCGGCAAAACCTTCGGTGGTCACGTAGTTATGAAACTTGGGTTATCTGAGTGCTAAATAATTCTCCTAAAACATATTAGTGCTCATATCATATCATGTGACATATCTGGATGTCAAAACTATTCATAAATCATAGTGAACATATCTAGATGTCATAATGTTCGTAAATCTTTTTATTGCGAGCCTAAGCTCCATTTCATGTCAGAAACCATATGCTAATAATCCTGTATTTAAAAGCATGTCTCTTCAATATAGAGTTCATAGTTCATAAGAAATCATAATGCATGAATATTAATGCATAAATTATAGTTTAGATAGAAATTATAAGTTCATGTGTAAACCTTGCTCATAGTATTATAAAGATTCTAAAATTCAGGCTTGAGATATAAAATTTCAAGAACAATATATAAAAGTCATGTCAAATTGCCTAAATTCATGTTAAATCTGATAAATCATGGATCATGTATCAAGCTTAAGGTAAATCATGTGGTTTAAGAATCTAAAGGAGATATAGTTCATAAAATCAAGAGGGAAACATAATAATTCATAAATCATGCAATTTGGGTATTAACACTAATATAACAAATTCATAAATCTTTTAGAAAACTAAAATTTTATGGCACAAAAGTAAAAGGAATACGCTTTTTGAATTCCAACATACCTGGAAGCCTGCGAAATTCTAACTAAAAGCTCGAGAATCGGACTTGAAGAGAAACCTTAGGATTTTGGAACTTGAGAGAGGGGCTCTTCTGATTTCTAAGTGTTAGAGTGTGAGAATGAGGGGAATGAACACTTGGACTGGTAAAAACCCCTCTTAGAGACTTAAAACGATGTAGTATAGGAATTAAAACAGTAGTAAAAGACTAAAATACCTCTTTTGAACATTTCTAAAAAGTTGTTCAATTTTTAGTGCAGGGATCATGGATTGAATCCGCCATTCGTAATATCAATCCATGATTCGTCGATTGATTTCCTGGTTACTGACAGCTTGACAGTGCTCCACTAAACTATCCATAACTTTTAGCCCCAGAATTGGATTGACGAATGGTCAATGGCATTAGAAAGAAGATTATCTTCAATTTGGTAGGTATTAGGAAACACTTTATATTCTATAAGGAATGATCATTTGAAGTTGATCCAAGTAGAATCTTATACTAGAACTTAGTCGGCAGAGGAGTTTTCAACTCAAGTAGGTGTTAGGATCTTCTTATGACCCGAAAAATAGTCAACAAATCCCATTTTGAATCAAATAGAAGAATTCTTGGACACGTTTCTACGGATGGTTCCATGAATCGTGGTCCCATCCACGGGTTGTAGTTCCACTCATGGTTTTTATACCAATTTGTAAGGTTGTTGAACCCTTTCTATGGATGAGCAGTATTACTCGTGGTTTGAAACCACGAGTCATGAACATGCTCATGGAAACTATAAATCTTTGGGGTGTTACAATATCACCCCATTGGGATCATTCATCCTTGAATGAATGATATATATGGGCTAAAAAGATAGGAACCACTAACATGAAACTGATTTCTGAATTTGGATGTCTATCATGGTTGGTACTGGCTTAGACTAAGAGAAAAGACTTAATTGAACTTACACATAGCATAAATGCATATAAGGAATCATATGGAATAGGCATAGACACGAAACTTAGGAGAGTAGGACTAGAAGAAAGGATGGGAACTACTGGGACTATCTACTTGATTCTCTGAACTGAATTGTTGGCTATAAGGATTGATTGGTACTGAGAGTTTAGAACTCAAACTGAAGCATTCATAACACGAATTTATATATATAACTGCAAGGTGATAGACAACAGAGTGAAATTTCTAAGAGTCACTGAGAAAGGATTATTTGTTTCCCCGACACTCCTTGTCAGAAGTTCTAAAACATTCAGGGGAATAACTATCAAACATGATCTGAGTGAGACATCCAAATAAAAGATTCTAACATGGTCTGAGCATCCTAGTCTACTGATTGGAGATCATAAGATACGAATGACTTAGAGTTGACCATGAGACACCTTTGGTCTAAAACTGTCTATCATGGAACATGGGTATCTAGGGCAGAGGGTAAGAATAGGATTACTATGCCTTAAGCAATGCGACTGATAATTTTCCAACTTAGCAATATTTCTCAACCATTCTCCTTCTTACAAAAATACTACACTTAAATGGCTGAAACTTCTAACTTTCTTAGAGGTAAACCAAATATGGTTGCTAAAGTCTAAGTCTAGTTGCATGCTCTTACTCTTTTCAAGCCTAACTCAGAGATACAATGCACTATCACTAAAATGAAAATACTGGTCTCAACTATGGGAATCTATATTCTATATCCACTAAGAGCTATCACCCTCAAAATATGTTTTTTCTTGCCGCCTTAAACAATCAACCTTAAATCTAATCAAAGGGTCACTAACTACCAAAAGTCATTATCCGCAGGTATATCAACAAAATCATTTCAAGCCTATCACCCAGCTGGCATCCACATCAATATCATAACATAAGGAGGGTCACTGAAGAACTAGAGCATCAGGATCTAGTATAAGAGGGATACTGTGAAATCTTGACTTAAGGATTTTGATAATTTTGACATCCAATTGAGGCATGAGGAGTAAAGTATAATAGGAATGAACTTGTTCAAGAGATCTGATCTGAGAACATACATGATGTATTGTGATTTCACTACTCACTAAGGATGTATCATGAGTGCATGAGACTGAGCATATACTATAAATATGAGTGCATGAGTCATGTGTTGTATGACATGGGGCTGGAATTCATAGAATAATAGAGTATGATTCAGACTACTGAGTGAACTATTACTCCCTAAACTAGGAACTGAGAATAGACATACATTTGTATGAAGTGCATGAATATGAGTTATGATCATAGCGCTGACCCGCAGAGCATGAGTAGAGTGTCATAATGACTAAAGTACAACAAATATACTGAGATAAGAATGGGTTGGTTGTATTTCTTCCCCTAGCTCTATTCTAGAACTCACTAGCATTACTACTAGAATCTCAAAATCTGACTTAGTTATTTATCCTATCATCTCCCCCTTAGATCAAAAGTTGTCATTATGAGTCTGCATACCTCTTTAATATCCTCTAAACTAAATTATAATCACTTTACTCTAGTGGTCGGGGTATCACTATACATTTGAATTCTAAGCTCTCCCTAAAAGACTATACCTATAGATATAAACCCTTGCTAATACTTTTTTCTGGGATACTACTCTTAACTTTCTCTAGCCTCTAGAATCATCATACTATAACTTAAACTCTTCCTAACAAACATAACCAATTCCCCTAATACCTCATAATCTGACTTTTCTTCTTAGTCTACTTACATCACACCTCTAGGTCCATAACCATAGCCATCCGAGATACTAACGTGTAACTCATAATGCTTACTAACTTAGAATCTTATGAAGTATCATAATACCCTGATTACACACCTTTCCTTCTAAAATTCAAAACTCCCCCTCTTTATTAGTTTAATCATCCATAATTCACACTTAAAGTCTAACACTTAACATGGATAGCCACACAACTACTCATATACTATACCAACTTACTACTGGATAGGAATCAGAAAACACTAGTCTACTAAAAAATTTCATGAAAATAATCAACCTTAACCACCTTCTCTATCTAACTTCAGTCTATAAGCACAACCTTTTTCATGACCTTACTACTTTTCCTTACTACCCCACTATATATCTCTTTCCTAAACTGGGTTCATAACCTTTTAAGAATCATTGGCCCTCTCTTCAACTCATAAGGTATTGTCTAAATCTACAAATCACTTAACCACTCTATCTGTCTGGTCACTATTTAGGCTTGATCCTTACTAAAACATTGACATAATCTATGTAATCTTAACTGGTAACTCTTTGTTAATATACTATTATAAAGTCTACATAAAATCACTACTGACATAATGGATATATGACTCCATCTACTAACTTCAGCCAAACATTATCCCCACTCTATCGCTACTACACTTCTAGAGTCTTACTTTTAACACTGGGATCATTCGTATACTATGACTTATAACATCCCAAGTCACAATTAATCTAGAGAAAACACTTTCCAGGAATTTAATCAAGACACATGCTTCTTTCCTCTTATGGTCATCTACAATAAGGTTCTTAGAAGGTATTTGAGAGCACATCTTACTTTGGCTCAAAACATGATTCACATGAACAAGAGTGAAATATTTCAAATCACTGAACTTAAATGCACTGATAGGCTCCTCTCTAGTCCTTGTGCAGTCTCATAATTGTGTAATGACCTTCCAGGTCATTTTCTCAATTTACGCATGGTTCTGGCATTTTGAGTCTTTCCATAGCAGCTACATGTCATTTATGACTTGCCAAGACTGTCGATTTAGTTATCAGACAGTTTTTTTGGGTTTTAGGATCATTTTTCTGTTTTGGAGCTTTCGCTATTAAGGAATTGGTCTCGGCCCAAAATTCCTAGTAAACGGCCTTGTATGAAAATTATGACAGTGCCATCATCTTAGGAACATTGATTTTAGGCTAGGGGACCCTTGGTATATATCCTGAGGCTTCCAAACTTGTTTTGGGCTATTGGTCGAAAATCGATTAAAATAGAACTATAGGTGTAGGACCCACATTTAATCAAAATGACCTTCGTTGAAAATTTTGATAGTTTCATTTAGTCTGGAATGTTAAATTTGTTAGGGTAGTATAGTTTGTTTGGGCACATGGGGTTCCGAACAAATCCCGATCCCCCAGTCAAAGTCAGTTGGGACTTAGGAAAATTGCTGGTGTTCAACATCTGGTGCAGCCAAACCTTGGCCTTCGCGTTTGCAATGGTCAATGAATCTTGACCTTTGCATTCGTGAGCTAGCCTTTATGTATGCAACGAGTTAGCCAACCTGGACGGCTCAGCTTTGCTCTTCACATTTGCAGTGGATTGACTGTATTTGCGAAGGCCTGGCTAAGGCTGACATCGCATTCGTGCAGGGCATTGCCCTGACAGTTTATATATGTTGCTTTCCCAATTTCTTCTTCATTTTCAAGCCTCATTTCATTATTTTTGAGAGCTTGGTATGTGGGAAAGTGTGGAAAATCATCCTTGAGGCTAAGGTAAGTTAATTTAACATCCCTTGATCATTTCTCATTATTTTTCCCTATTGCATTCCGCTCTTTACCTTGTAAATCCCTAGAATTTAGGTCTTAAATTCCCAAAATTTAGGGGCTGATTTGGGCCCCGATTTTTGCTCCATTTGTGCTCAACTTTTGACCACACATTCCTTGTCCTACGAGGGACCTCGTGATAGATTCAATTTTGAGGTTCCATTAGCGGGTCCCATGGATTGAGTTTTGACCCAATTTTAGGCCCGGAGTTTTATATAGCAATATGGGTATCGTTTTTCTCCTATTGACATGTAGATTATGATTTTGATAATGTGATGACAGTTCAAGATGGTGGAGCAAGGGCGAGCAATTTGTGGGTGAATCAAGATTTTGGTTCGGCATCGAGGTAGGCTTCGGTCTACTTTTCTCTATGAGATGATGTTATGTATAGATTGCATGCTAGGTAGGGATAATAGGATACTTTTATGATTAATGTATCATGACTTAACCTATTTACAGAATTAGGGAGAGAAATGTGACCCGAAATCTAGCATAGGATACTCGTTATGGCCCTAAAACCCTATTATCCTTGATTATAGGCATGTAAACAATAGATTGATGTTAAGGATTGATGTCGCCCAAAATATACCTCCAGAAAAGTATAATGCAATTGATGTATCAAATATAGAACCCAACTAGGTTGGGATCGATCCCACAGGGATTAGGACAAAAGTCTGTCGAATGCTAGTTTGAGTAATTGGCAAGTAAGTAAAACTGGGGAGATTTTTGTAAACAAGTAGTAACAGTAACGATTGTTGATTATTGGATTTGTTGTCAATATGAGAAATACACTAGGACCGTGATCCCCAATGATTCCTTAACTCTACTGCGTTAAGGAAAATTGTCCCTCTTTGTTGTATGCAAAATCTAACAAGATAGGTTCATCTAAACATCTCTCGACCTTGGTTAGACGAATTTCACTCTTCTCCTCTTGGTCTCTGAATGTCGCACTACTAAACCTTGTTTTGGATCTTAGATAACTATCCCTGTTACGGCTCAAGTTATTAGATGAAGGTTGATAGCTTCAAATCTCTATTATTATTTCCTTTTCCCAATCTCTACCTCTCTCTCAAGCAAGTCTAGAATACAAGCGAGTTTCTAACATTTGCAACCATTAGAAAATCAATCACAATGGAAGAAATAACAATACATGCATTCACACTGGTTTAGAATCGCTTTGCACTCAACCCATTTTGTTAATTCCTCATGGTTCACACAACCCTAGTTATGGGGTTTAGCTACTCATGATTGCAAGAACACTCTAAAATTTCAATATGAATAAAAACCCTACAATCGATGTTCCAAGATTAAAAAATCAATAATGTATTTATGAACTCAAAATAATAAAAATATATCTCAAAACAATGTAATGACCAACCCCTCACATAGGAAAATATAGGGGTATTTATAGATACAAGGTGAATACTATCCGAAACAAAATAGGAGAAAAAAGTCGGTAGCATTCCATGGTTTCGTGACTTGGCAATGTGGACCCAAGTCATGTAATGTGGGTCCCTGCCGTGAGAATCAGGCTTCTTCACAATCTTTAGGATTTTAACTCATGGCACAAACCTACGTGAAGTAGGTCGACTCACATGGCGTGAGTCCCTGTCGTGAGTCACTCCCTCGGTTTCGACTTGGATCTTCTTCAAATGCTCCATTCTAGTGCATGCTTCTTCCCTTCTTCTCCATTTTGCCTTTATAACCTATTTCCTTACAAGATAGGACAGAAAACACATCATACCAACCAAACATACCCAAGTTATTGCATATTTTCCTTGTTTTGAGCATCAAATTATCATGAAACCATGGCATATCAACACCCTCAACTTAGAACTTTTGCATATCCTCAGCTAAACAAAACAAAATAAACACAATTGATGCTTAACTAAGAGAAACCTAAGAGACCTATGGCAGTCGACTTATTGCCTTTAGAACCAAAACTTTTTCGACCCCTCCTATTTATAAATCAAAACCACGGTGTGTATATATGCAGCATATTATCATGACACAGAAGGGATCAAGTGATGGCATCAGATTATGAACAAACAACTAAGCATCTATGCAAATGACATTATCCAAACAAATAGCAGCTAACAATGCAACCCATGTACTCTCACAACAAAGAAGTCCCATACACTCACAGTATACTAATGAATATTAAAGTAGGGACTGGGTCAAAACACTCTCTCTTACAAAGAAGTTCAAACAGTGTGCGTGAAATACCATAAGCTTGCCCTTGTTTTCTATGCCTTAGTTTTTCAGACAGTTGGACTAGGATCACTATAGGACTTTTATCGGCTTGTAATGTAGGCTTGGGGATGGGTGTGGTACATATGGATATGGTGACTCAACCCTCCTTGATACCATACTATTTTTGGCTTCACTTTCCAACCATTCTCATTTCATTCTCCCTAATTATCCTTCATTTATTTTTAGATTTTAGGTGTGATTTTTCTTCATAATTTCAAAACACAAATTTTTGTTTTTTCCTTTTTCTTTTTTTTTCTTCTTCACACCCAAATCTGTTTTCTTTTTATTTTACGAACCCTTTCTTCATACCCAAGTCAAACTACGCACCCCTATAATAGCCACCCTCAACTTAGGCGATTTGGCTGAGTTGAGATACACAATGTTCAATGAGGGACCAGAGTCAAGAAAGGTTCATTGTAAGTTAAAATGGGAAGGTGAATAGGCTAATGAAAGAAATAGGTCAACTAAGGCTCAAAATCGGGATCAAGGGATACTTATTTTATTTGGTCGGGCATTTAGGCTAAAAGTGGAATTATTCATAAATGGCCTATAATCCTTTCCTAACCACTATCCTATAACCTAGGCAATACTAACTGAATAAGTTCTGGATCGCACACACAAAGTAAACTCGGTAATGACCTCACACACGTATAGCACAGGGTTACACTATCAACTACTACCTATCCAGTCCATGCATTGCTAGCTACAGTCATTCTGCCTATAATACTTATGCCATAAAAAGATCCAATAGTTGTCACAAACTAACATACTACACACAGAGTTCAAAATAAAATGTTCATGAGGGGCGTCCTTTAAACAATCAAAAAGCATCATTATCATTCAAAACACGTTCAAAATTAGAATGCCCTAAGGTTCCCCTATTTTTCTCCTAATTAAACTTGAAAACACATAAATAATATAAATAAAAACCTAAACATGTTGGTTCTACTATGATAGCACTTGAGGGAAAAGAAACACGACACCAAAAACCCCCAAGAGGACATATAGACTCACAAGTACCTCCGCCCCAACCAAATAAGCATGTATTGTCCTCAATACATTAGACCAAAGTAAATAAGGGAATTAGGAACATACCTGTGGCACCCTAGGTGCATGGGTCTAATGTCTATCAAAATAAAAAAATCAAAGAAAATGTACGAATAGCAAGAAATCTTGGGTTGCCTCCCAAGCAGCGCCTGATTTAACATC
Organism: Capsicum rhomboideum; assembly: GCA_031232105.1. Taxonomy (NCBI): domain Eukaryota; kingdom Viridiplantae; phylum Streptophyta; class Magnoliopsida; order Solanales; family Solanaceae; genus Capsicum; species Capsicum rhomboideum. The sequence continues at coordinate 51,757,774 of CP124708.1, read as the reverse complement.
GCGGTACGATGTAAGTGTCTTGATTACTTAACCTTCATCAAGATATCCCTTGGGTTGGCCCCCAGGGTCATCTAAAATATTTATTACCGAAACCACTCTAATGTCCTTTGGATGTTTCATAGTTCTGCAAACATTGAACGTGACTTCCTTATTATTCATCCAGAATTTCATCTCACCCCGCTCCATATCCACCAATGCTCTATCGGTGACTAAAAATGGTCTTCCCAAAATTATGGACATCTCAAAATCGACCTCACAGTCCAAGACAACAAAGTCAGCAGGAAAGATAAGTTTTCAACTTTGACCAAAACATCAAATTTTATGCCTACAGTCTTCTTGATCGTACGATCCCCCATCAATAACCGTATCTTTGTTGGCTCGGGGGATCCCAAGCCTAATTTCTCAAATGCTGCCAGCGGCATCAAGTTAATGCTTGCACCTAGGCCACACAAAGCTCTGGCAAAGTTAACTGACCCAATTGTGCATGGAATTGTGAAGGCACCGAGATCATCGTTCTTTTGCATAAGATAATGGGATATAATTGCACTACAATAGTGCAAATCACCAATAGACTCATAACTAACAATACCCCGGCAACGGCGTCAAAATTTGATATCGCCCAAAATATACCTCTAGAAAAGTATAACGCGATCGATATATCAAATGTGGAGCCCAACTAGGTTGGGGTCGATCCCACATGGAATAGGACAAAAGTCTGTCGAATGCTAATCTGAGTAATTGGCAAGTAAGTAAAACTAGGGGATTTTTGTAAGCAAGTAGTAACAGTAATGATTGTTGATTATTGTATTTGTTATCAATATGAGAAATACACTAGGACTGTGATCCCCAATGATTTCTTAAATCCACTGGTTACTTGTGCTGGAAAAATAGTTGTAACACCCCGTACCTTCCTAACCCTACTTGACGACATTGAACAATGCTTACATGGGTGTGGAGAGCCATACATATGTATTTTGTAATGCTATTGATGAGATAATTGACTTTCGCCCTCGTATATGTGATTAAACCTTCATAGGAGGTGTTTCATGATTTTAGTGGAACATTTGTGGGGTTCAAAACGAGGCTAAGAGGACCTATAAACAAAGTATATTAAGGTTAAGAAGTAAGTTAAAGAATAGGACTTGAAGTATCTAACCAAACCCGCGAATAAAAGTCGAAAAATGAATTTTTCAAAAAAACTAAGTAAGGGGAGCACTGGGGGGAGTGCCACACCGCTCTGGGCTAAAATTTTTAGTCCAGAGGCAGCAAGTTGGCGCGCCCAAGGGCGTGCCACACTGGTTTTGCTACTTTTTCAAAGTTGGAAATTTTCTTAAGTCCCAAGGGTACCCGGGGACGTATTGAGACTATTTTTGCCACATTTCTTCTACAACCATGAGTATATACATGAAATGAGTAAAGTATTACATTGGTATGATAAAATTACTCGAGAACGAATTTGGAGTAAAAATGACAGTTTTGCCCTTATGGTCAAAATAAGTCAAATGTGGCTAGAATCACTTGTTTTTGGGATTGAGGCTACGGATATGAATAGCGTGAGTGGGAATATTGTTGTAACACGTATAAGATAAATTATACACGATAAATTATTGATTTCATTGGGTTAAGTGATTTGGGCTCAATAAAAGCCCAAAATGAGGCAAAAGACATGGGTCACATGACCCAATCTTCTATTGACTAAGTCAAATATAGCATTAAATGCCACAAACGGCTAAGGATGACCCCAAGGACTATATATAGACCCATAAATAAGATTTTATTCAATTGGGAACCCTCATGCTTTTTAGATATTTTCTTAACATTTCTCTCAAACCCTAAAGAACTCAAAGTCAATTCTTGGAGCAAGATCATCACTTTTCAAGCGTGGGTAAGTGATTATTGTTATGGATTAATCTATTATATGCATGAAAGAGTATGTAAATCATGTTGGTTGTGCTTGGAAATGTTGGGCATGGTACTTTGTGTTTTTGTATAAGATTTGTGATCCATGGGATTCAAACTTGAATTAGGATTTGTGCCTTTGATGAAAGATCATGGTATGGATAAAATATGAACGTGTATGGTGTTATTTTGTTATTAAACTTGTTATTTTTCTATAAGTGTAAATTGTGGGATTTTGGCCGATATGTGCTATGAGGTGTATTAAGGTAATTTGATGGATTATTTGTGATGTGATATAGATAAGAAAGTGTAAAGGAGAAGTGTTGTGGTGAAATGTATTGATTATCATGTGTTGGTCAATGTTGGGAATATTGGGAGGATTTTGGAATAATAATCTTATCAATGGTTTTGTCAAGGGGAAATGACATGTTTAAAGGCAAACATGTGACTCATTGATGTTATATGTATTTGTAAAGTAGTTGGTGGTTAATGTAAATCCCGTTATGTATTTGTGTTGTAGAGTGACACATAAATAAAGAGCGGGATTATTGTATGCACATCAAAGATTGTATATCCGTATTGAGAGTACAAGGTATGTAAGGTTACTCTGTCCGTATCTTTCTGCAGCAAATAGTATTCATATTGACATTACACTTGTTCCATCCCGAAATGTGCTAAGGTATCCCATATCCGGTTATCCATGATCATTGTCATATATTTCCTACTCGTTGATCGTTGGTGAATCTCATGTCTTATATTCATGGTTAATGTACCAAAAGCTCAAATAAGGTTATGTTCCAATAGTGATTATACTTATGTCTCTTGTTCATGGAATATTGTCCAATGGTGATATGGTTTCAATAATGTTATGTTTCTCACAATGTTTATTCACATGTCCCTCACTCATTGGTTAATTATCCAAAGCTTAAAGTAAAGTTATGACTAGCATGTATCAATCTCAAAGTAATAAACAAAGTAATGCATATGTGGTCAATGATCAAGTATGCGCGGCAACTTTGGGGGCAAAAGAATGCCTAGCTCAAGTCGATCCCGAGGTTGTTGGATCAGGGGGCAGTCCTGGGGGCATAATCCTAGCTCGAACCGATCCTGACGGGGTCACCTCTAGGGGTAATAACCCAGCTCGAGCCGAACCTGAAATGTTGTATGGGTGGAAGCTCTAGGGGTACTAACCTAGCTCGAGCCGATCCCGATATATACATTAATTCATAGGGTGGCAGCTCTAGGGGAATAAGCCTAGCTCGAGCCAATCCCAACATAACGATATGTTATGTTAAAACCCACTGTTCAGTCGGGGCCCGGGTATCACAAGTCACAGAGATATGAATAATCATGGAAGCAATATGCAAAGAAAGTAATGAAAGCAAAATACATGGGTTCCAAAGTACTAAATAGTGACTCATCTACATTGTGACTTATCTATATTGGTTATGCATTTTACCTTGAGTTCTTTGACATATTTTCATAACTTACAAGTTTCATATGGCCTTACATACTCAGTCCATTCTTCGTATTGACCCCTCTTGGGGAATTTACCTTACTTGTTGCAGGCGCAGGTACTAGTAGACCTCCACAGTAGGTTGCCAGTGTTGCAGATCCTTGGTGAGCTCCAGTTAGTTTGGGGCTACTCCCAGTCACAGTTGCACATATGTTTTGGTGTTGTACATGTTGTATAAAGAGGGGACTTGTCCCGACTTTTGGTTCATTTTGGTCAATGCACTTGTTAGAGGCTTTTGTAGACAGGTGTGGGTGTATAAATGTAAAAGGGATATGTCGTTCTTGACTTGGTGGCCTCAACGGAGAAGTTTTGCATATGTATATATATATATATCATGTTCCATGAATTCCATTGTTGACATCTATAGCTATTACGTGATTATGGGTTTTTTTTATGGCATGCTTATGATTGAATAGAGATAAAGCTTGGTTCTCTCGGGCCTTGTCGGCTACGAGTGCCAATCCGTCCCGATGGGATTCGGGGCATGACAAAAGTGGTATCAGAGCAGGTCGTTCTAAGGGTGTCTACAAAGCCGTGTCTAAGTAGAGTCTTACTTATCGATGTGTTGTGCACCAGATTTATAAGTAAGAGGCTACGGGACATTTAGGATGTTGTTTCTTTTCTTCACTTCTAGATCGTGCAATAAAGCCAGTGCTGTAAGTTAAATCATATCTGACCATGGTGATTGGTTTTTCTTTGATATAGAAAATGCCGATGACAAGAAAAGGTCGAGGAAAAAGTAAGAGAATATATAGAATTGCTGGTGAAGGAACTAGTATACCTCCACCTGATCAAGTTTATCAAGGCGATACTGAGCATGCATTTGTGTCACGAGCTTCCTCCACTCCCTCTGTACCAGAAGAGTCGAGTAGCAGAAGCGTACTTGTAGAACCACCAGTAAATACTACGGACCAGGATCTTAGAAATGTAGTTCATATGTTAACACAGTTAGTGGCAGCCCAGAGTCAAGGACGAGTTGGTCCAATGACACATGATGATGATGCGGCTAGAGTGCCAAGTCGCAGAACACAGGATTTCCTAAGATTGGACCCTCCTATCTTCACAGGGTCAGATCCAAAAGCAGATCCACAGGACTTCGTGGATCAAATTCAGAGGGCTTTGGAATTTATGCACGTAACGAGGGTAGAGACCGTTGAACTTGCTGCATACAGATTGAAAGGCGAGGCAATATTGTGGTACGAGGATTGAAAGAAATCCCGTGATATTGGTGCAAATCCACCTACGTGGGAAGAGTTTAAAGTGGCTTTCCTTGATCATTACTTGCCCTATGAGATCCGTGAGGCACGTGCGGATCAGTTTCTAAATCTCCATCAAGGAAATTTGAGTGTCAGAGAATATAGTTTGCAATTTAATTCCTTGGCTCGATATGCGCCAAATGTGGTGGCTACGATGACAGATAGAGTCCATAGATACGTGGACAGACTAGAGCCATATTTGGTAAGGGATTGCACAATTACTGCCTTGAATAAGGACATGGACATAGCGAGAATTCAGGCCTTCGCCCAGAAAATGGAAGATCAAAGGCAGAGACGAAGGGTACATGAATTTGACAGGGGACAGTCCAAAAGGGCTAGACCTATGGGACCACCTATGATGTCCCAAGAAGGATCTAGGCCCCGCATGTTTCCTAGACCACCTAGAACGTCGTTCTCCTATTCCACAGGGGGTGCTCACTCACAGTTCCGAGGGTCTAGGGGTGGTCCATCTGGGCAGAGTAGCAGAGTTTACGGGTCACAGGCAGCAGGTTTTCCCCATCAGCAGTGTCAGTACTGCGGGCATATTCATGCACGTACATGCAGAGTGTGGACAAATGCTTATTTCTTGTGCGGCATGACAGGACACATGATGAGGGAGTGTCCCCAGAAGAGTATGGGTGGTGTAGCATGACCGGCAGGATCAGCCATTGTATCATCAGCATCGGTCCCTTCTTTGGGCCGAGGTGTTCAGTCTGTTGGCAGGGGTAGAGGTACCAGAGGAGCAGCCAGTACTAGTGGGGTCCAGAATCTTACGTATGCTTTAGTGGACCGACAGAATTCAGAGGCTTCCCCTGATGTTGTCACAGGTACATTATCTATATTCTCATATAATGTATATGCATTGATTGACCCCGGTTCTACATTTTCCTATGTTACTCCATTGGTTGCTGCGAAATTTGCAAAGGCACCAGAATTATTAATTAAATCAATTGAAGTGTCTACACCGGTTGGTGAATATATTATTGCAAAGAGAGTATATCATAACAGTGTGGTTACTGTGTGTGGTCATGATACATTGGCCGATCTCATTGAATTAGACATGGTGGATTTTGATGTGATCATGGGAATGGATTGGTTGGCCTCTTGTTATGCTATGGTAGATTGCCGGGCCAAGAAGGTGCAATTTTGTTTTCCGCAAGAAAATGTTCTTGAATGGCAGGGTAATGTAGGGGCACCACGAGGGAGATTTATTTCCTATTTGAAAGCCAGGAAAATGATTGCTAAGGGTTATATATGCCATCTAGTACGGGTGAAAGATAATGATGTGGTACCACTAACTCCGCAGTTGGTTCCAGTGGTCAATGAATTTCTAGACGTGTTCCCAGAGGATCTTCCAGGCTTACCCCCAGAACGAGAAGTAGAATTTGGCATTGATGTGATTCCAGGCACTCAGCCTATTTCTATTCCCCATATAGAATGGCTCCAGCAGAACTGCGTGAATTAAAGGAACAGTTGAAAGATTTGTTGGACAACCGGTATTATTTGTACGAAAGAAAGATGGCACATTGAGAATGTGCATCAACTATTGGCAATTGAATAAGGTAACGATCAAGAACAAATATCCCCTCCCTCAAATTGATGATTTGTTTGATCAGTTACAGGGTGCCAAGTGTTTTTCAAAGATTGACTTGAGGTCGGGTTACCATCAAGTCAGAGTTAGAGAAGAAGATGTGCCTAAGACAGCTTTCCGAACACGGTATGGTCATTATGAATTTTTAGTTATGTCATTTGGACTAACAAATGCACCAGCTGTGTTCATGGATTTGATGAATAGGGTGTTTAAGCCATTTCTGGACATGTTCATAATGGTATTTATAGATGACGTCCTAGTTTATTCAAGGTCACCAGAGGACCATGCTAATCACTTGTGGAAAGTATTACAGATTCTCCGTGAGCGGAAGTTGTATGCCAAATTCTCTAAGTGTGAGTTTTGGTTGAAATCAGTTGCATTCTTGGGCCACATTGTGTCAGATGAAGGGATACAGGTTGATACACAGAAGATTGAAGAAGTGAAAAATTGGCCAAGACCTACGACACCCACAGAAATTCGTAGTTTTCTTTGACTGGCAAGTTATTACCGAAGATTTGTGGAAGGTTTTTCTTCCATTGCTGCACCGTTAACAAAGCTTACACATAAGGCAGTGAAATTTCAGTGGAATGATGCGTGCGAGAAAAGCTTCCAAAGGTTGAATGAAAAATTAACCTCCACACCAGTTTTAGTGCTTCCCGAAGGTACCGAAGGTTATGTAGTGTATTGTGATGCTTCCGGGGTTGGCCTCGAATGCGTATTGATGCAACACGGTAATATCATAGCATATGCCTCACGACAGTTGCGGCCACACGAGAAAAATTACCCCACACTTGATCTTGAATTAGCAGCAGTGGTCTTTGCTTTAAAGATATGGCGTCACTATTTGTATGGAGTTCATGTGGATATCTATACAGATCAAAAAAGTTTGTAATATCTTTTTAAGCAGAAGGAACTCAATTTGAGGCAACGAAGGTGGTTAGAGATCTTAAAAGATTATGATATTGATATTCTTTATCATCCAGGCAAAGCAAATGTCGTAGCTGATGCATTGAGCCGCAAGACAGTAGAAGGCACTAGTGGCCAATTGACAGAAAAGCAGGGTTTAGTCAAAGATTTATATCAATTATCCATCTTGGGAGTTCGCCTTATTGAATCCTCAGGTGATAGAGTTATTGTGCAAAATGCAGCGGAATCCTCTTTAATAGCTGAAGTAAAAGAGAAGCAGTTTGCGAATTCTATTTTATTACAGTTAAAAGAAAATGTACAGTAGAATTTAACCAAGGCATTTTATCTTACACAAGAAGGGGTACTTCAATGTCAAGGGAGGTTATGTGTACCGGATGTAGACGAGCTCAGGCAACAAATTATGACAGAGGCGCATCATTCGCGCTATTCTATTCATCCGGGTGCTACTAAAATGTACAATGAATTGAAAGAAGTGTATTGGTGGGGAAATATGAAAAAGAACATTGCAGAATTTGTCGCGCAATGCCCTAATTGTCAACAAGTAAAAGCGGAACATCAGAAATCGGGAGGTTACATGCAATGTATCAATCTTCCAGTCTGGAAATGGGATATGATTAATATGGACTTCATTACAGGTTTGACTCGTACATTGTGAAAGTTTAATTCTATATGGGTTATAGTGGATAGGCTTACCAAGTCAGCGCATTTCCTACCAGTCAAGACGACCTATACAGCTGAGGATTATGCGAAGTTGTATGTGAAAGAGATAGTACAATTACATGGTATTCCACTTTCCATTATATCAGACAGAGGATTACAGTTCACAGCACACTTTTGGAGATCTTTTCAGCAGAGTTTGGGTACATAGGTGAATTTGAGTACAGCTTTCGATCCTCAGACTGATGGACAAGCAGAACATACTATTCAGACACTTAAAGATATGCTACGAGCATGCACGCTAGATTTTTAAGGCAGTTGGGATGACCATTTGCCTCTTATTGAATTTGCTTACAACAATAGCTATCATTCAAGTATTAAAATGGAACCTTATGAAGCTTTGTACGGAAGGAAATGTAGATCACCAATTGGATGGTTCGAAGCGGGTGAAACTGCTTTACTTGGGCCAGATATTGTTCATCAGGTTATGGAGAAAATTAAAGTGATCCAACAGCGGTTACAAATGGCTCAAAGTTGTCACAAGTCATATGCCGATGTTAGAAGAAGAGGGCTCGAATTCGCCATACGTGATTGGGTATTTTTAAAGGTGTCACCGATGAAAGGGGTAATGCGGTTCGGAAAGAAAGGAAAATTGAGCCCACGTTACATAGGCCCATATGAAATTATTAGAATATTTGGGCAAGTTGCTTATGAATTAGCACTACCCCAGGAACTTTCCTCAGTCCATCCACTATTTCATGTTTTGATTCTTCGAAAATGTATAGGAGATCCATATCGTATTGTTCCCGTAGAGGATGTTCAAGTTACGGAGGATCTTACTTATGAAGAGGTACCCATTTCTATTCTAGAGCGACAAGTAAAGAGGTTGAGGAATAAAGACATAGCTTCCGTAAAAGTCCTTTGAAGAAATCAACAAGTAGAGGAGATCACATGGGAAGCGGAAGAAATGATGAAATCCAAGTATCCTCATCTATTTCAAATGGACAAAGAGGTTCAAAGTGCGGAAGTGGAGCAATAACAAGTAAGTCTCCATGAGTCTTAAGTGTTTATGTATATGTATTCTAATGTAGAAATGCTTTTGTTGTAATTGAAATGATATTGTTAACATTCGAGGATGAATGTTCCTAAGGGGGGGAGAATGTAACACCCCGTACCTTCCTAACCCTACTTGATGACGTTGAACAATGCTTACTTGGGTGTCGAGAGCCATACATATGTATTTTGTAATGCTATTGATGAGATAATTGACTTTCGCCCTCGTATATGTGATTAAACCTTCATAGGAGGTGTTTCGTGATTTTTGTGGAACATTTGTGGGGTTCAAAACGAGGCTAAGAGGACCTCTAAACAAAGTATATTAAGGTTAAGAAGTAAGCTAAAGAATAGGACTTGAAGTATCTAACCAAACCCGCGAATAAAAGTCGAAAAATGAATTTTTCAAAAAAATTAAGTAAGGGGCGCGCGGGAATATTTTTGTAACACGTATAAGATGACTTAAACATGAGAAATTATTGATTTCATTGGGTTAAGTGATTTGGGCTCAATAAAAGCCCAAAATGAGGCAAAAGACATGGGTCACATGACCCAATCTTCTATTGACTAAGTCAAATATAACATTAAATGCCACAAATGTCTAAGGATGACCCCAAGGACTATATATAGACCCAAAAATCAGATTTTATTCAATTGGGAACCCTCATGCTTTTTAGATATTTTCTTAACATTTCTCTCAAACCCTAAAGAACTCAAAGTCAATTCTTGGAGCAAGATCATCACTTTTCAAGCTTGGGTAAGTGATTATTGTTATGGATTAATATATTATATGCATGAAAGAGTATGTAAATAATGTTGGTTGTGCTTGGAAATGTTGGGCATGGTACTTTGTGATTTTGTATAAGATTTGTGATCCATGGGATTCAAACTTGAATTAGGACTTGTGCCTTTGATGAAAGATCATGGTATGGATAAAATATGAACGTGTATGGTGTTATTTTGTTATTAAACTTGTTATTTTTCAATAAGTGTAAATTGTGGGATTTTGGCTGATATGTGCTATGAGGTGTATTAAGGTAATTTGATGGATTGTTTGTGATGTGATATGCACAAGAAAGTGTAAAGGAGAAGTGTTGTGGTGAAATGTATTGATTATAATGTGTTGGTAAATGTTGGGAATATTGGTAGGATTTTGGAATAATAATCTTATCAATGGTTTTGTCAAGGGGAAATGGCATGTTTAAAGGCAAACATGTGACTCATTGATGTTATATGCATTTGTAAAGTAGTTTGTGGTTAATGTAAATCCCGTTATGTATTTGTGTTATAGAGTGACACATAAAAAAGGAGCGGGACTATTGTATGCACATCTAAGATTGTATATCCGTATTGAGAGTACAAGGTATGTAAGGTTACTCTGTCCGTATCTTTCTGCGGCAAATAGTATTCATATTGACATTACGCTTGTTCCATCCCGAAATATGCTAAGGTATCCCATATCCGGATATCCATGATCATTGTCATATATTTCCTACTCATTGATCATTAGTGAATCTCATGTCTCATATTCATGGTTAATGTTCCAAAAGCTCAAATAAGGTTATGTTCCAATGTTCCAATAGTGATTATACTTATGTCTCTTGTTCATGGAATATTGTCCAATGGTTCCATTGGTGATATGGTTTTAATAATGTTATGTTTCTCACAATGTTTATTCACGTGTCCCTCACTCATTGGTTAATTATCCAAAGCTTAAAGTAAAGTTATGACTAGCATGTATCAATCTCAAAGTAATAAACAAAGTAATGCGTATGTGGTCAATGATCAAGTATGGGTGGCAGCTTTGGGGGGAAAAAAATGCCTATCTCAAGCCGATCCCGAGGTTGTTGGATCAGGGGGCATTCCATGGGGCATAAGCCTAGCTCGGACCGATCCTGATAGGGGGCAGCTCTAGGGGTAATAACCCACCTCGAGCCGAACCTGAAATGTTATATGGGTGGCAGCTCTAGGGGTACTAACCTAGCTCGAGCCTATCCCGATATATACATTGATTCATAGGGTGGTAGCTCTAGGGGAATAATCCTAGCTCTAGCTGATCCCAACATAATGATATGTTATGTTAAAACCCACTGTTCAGTCGGGGCCCGGGTATCACAAGTCACAGACAAAGATGAATAATCATGGAAGCAATATGCAAAGAAAGTAATGAAAGAAAAATACATGGGTTCCAAAGTACTGAATAGTGACTCATCTACATTGTGACTTATCTATATTGGTTATGCATTTGAGCTTGAGTTCTTTGACATATTTTCATATGTTACAAGTTTCATATGGACTTACATACTCAGTCCATTCTTCGTACTGACCCCTCTTAGGGAATTTACCTTACTTGCTGCAGGCGCAGGTACTAGTAGACCTCCACAGTAGGTTGCCAGTGTTGCAGATCTTTGGTGAGCTCCAGTTAGTATGGGGCTACTCCGAGTCACAGTTGCACATATGTTTTGGTGTTGTACATGTTGTATAAAGAGGGGACTTGTCCTGACTTTTGGTTCATTTTGGTCAATGCACTTGTTAGAGGCTTTTGTAGACGGGTGTGGGTGTATAAATGTAAAAGGGATATGTCGTTCTTGACTTGGTGGCCTTAACAGCCAAGTTTCTCATATGTATATATGTATATCATGTTCCATGAATTCCATTGTTGACATCTATAGCTATTACGTGATTATGGGTTTTTTTTTATGGCATGCTTATGATTGAATAGAGATAAAGCTTGGTTCTCTCGGGCCTTGTCGGCTATGAGTGCCAATCCCTCCCGATGGGATTCGGGGCGTGACAATAGTCCTACTGCGTTGCATGCAAAATCTAACAAGATAGTTTTATCTAAACGTCTCTCGACCTTGGTTTGACGAATTTTACTCTTCTCCTCTCGGTGTTCAAGTTTTGCACTACTAACCCTTGTTCTAGATCTCAGATAACTATCCCTATTACAGATCAAGTTATTAGATGAAGATTGATAGCTTCAAATATCTATTGTTATTTCCTTTTCCCAATCTCTACCTCTTTCTAGAGCAAGTCTAGAATACAGGCGAGTTTTTAACTTTTGCAACCGTTAAAAAATCAAAAATCACAATGAAAGAAATAACAATACATGCATTCACACCGGTTCAAAATTGCTTTGAACTTAACCCATTTTGTTAATTTCTCATGGTTCACACAACCCTAGTTATGGGGTTTAGCTACTCATGATTGCAAGAACACAAGAAGATTTCAATGAGGAAAACATAATTGTAAACTCACAATAAGAAGAAAACTCTGAAATCTCAATATGAATAAAAACCCTAGAATCGATGTTCCAAGATTACAAAATCAATAATGTGTTTATGAACTCAAAATAATAAAATTATATCTCAAAATAATGTAATGACCAACCCCTCAATATAGGACAATATAGGGGTATTTATAGATACAAGGTGAATCCTATCTTAAACAAAATAGAAGAAAAAAGTTGACAACATTCCACGATTTCATGACTTGGTATGGTGGACCCAAGTCACGTCACATGGATCCCTGCCATGAGAATTAGGTTTCTTCACAATCTTCAGTAGTTTGACTCACGGCACAAACCTACATGAAGTAGGTCGACTCATGGCATGAGTCCCTATCGTGATTTACTCCCTCGATTTTGACTTGGCTCTTTTATTCTTCAAATGCTCCATTCTAGTGCATGCTTCTTCCCTTCTTCTCCATTTTGCCTCCATAACCTATTTCCCTGAAAGATAGAACAGAAAACACATCATACCAACCAAACATAACCAAGTTATTGTATATTTTCCTTGTTTTAAACATCGAATGTGCCATGAAACCATGGCATAGCAAGGATCCTTTAGTATAAGACATACAATTTGACGTAGTGATTTTGACTGTAGTTTCTCATATTATGGTGTTATTATCATGCTAGATATGTATTGTTGGGTCCGAGGCTTTGGTTACAATACTAGTTGGACTCCAGGTGAGTATTCTATCCTAAAAAAGGACATGATTTTAGTTTATAGATGCTTAGGTGGCTCATGGTTGTATTGTTTGAATACTGGTGATGGCATGCATAATTTAAGGCACATTTATGCTCACTTAGTGGTGTGATTCCAACAAAAACCTTGATTTCACTACTGTTTTCCTAAAAAGGGAGTTATTCCCACTTTTCACTTTTAAAACAAATTCTTTTACAATGGAAATCGTACCACCTTATTTGATGAATTATGAGATTTTGGAACTAAACATGCTATTTTGAAAATTAGATAGAGGTTGATTCTAGATCATTATTAATCCACTCTTTTACCACTACTATTAACTTCGATCGAGGGAGATTCCAATCCTTTCTACATTATTATGTCGATTTAGACCCGAACTTGATCTCGGGCAATAGATTTACAAATCTATACTCTTTTAGTCTTGGTTCAAGTCCGAGCACTTATTATACTTATATATATATATATATATATATATCCAATACTAATGGAGTAGATTGATTATGATGGTTACAAAAAGTCCTGGTTCAGGACCAGGCAGTGTATACGGATATTCTGAGTCCCCTATGGGCCTCTTAGTCCATGAGACACAGTTCCAGAGAGGGATGGTTGCTATAGGTCCTAGGTCCTTCCTTTGCAAGTTACTGAGCTAGAGGAGGTGTATACACTTGGTATGTTATGGCACTTGGATTGGATATGACATTATCGATTTATGTTGTATTCATTCATTCATATGCATCGCCTATCACCAATATAATTATTTGGTGCTTATGTCTATTGGCTTTATGGGGGGGTCTTATAGGTATAAGTTATGGTTACTATTTATTGAGTGTTTGCTTGCACCTTTCGGGCTTATGGGGGCCCGGTTAGGTTATTATTTGTCTGGACTAGCCAGTTACTTTATTGTTGGTTATTACAATTAGCTCGTGGTAGGTTGATTATGGACTGGTACCCGAGATTATTAGTATGTATCTGATTCCCTTTCTCTATTATAGTAAAATATGCTATTGTAGATTATCTCATGATTTGTCTTATTTCAGTTAGAGACCTCGATTATGCTAGTATTAGCTTTCCTTCTTGGTTATGACCCTTACCTTGTTAGGTTGGCTCCCTCAGGATATTATCTTTGAGTTTAGTCCTATATATGTATATATATATGGTATTATCGTATATCCCTTTCTTTCCTTATCTACTCATATTGTTTATGTATCTTTTGGCCTTGTATTACTACTATATATCTTTATTTCACTCTTCATTTGTATATTGGCTAGTGATATATGGTATTGCACTTTAGTTCCTACATATTGTTAGAGTAGGAGAGATTATCCTTATTGCTCCATTAGTATTATTATGATTCGTTTCTTGGATAGTTTCTTGTAGTTTATATTCCTACTTTACATGTTATTTATGCTTACATTATCTTTGGAGCTCAGTCGGCTGATGCCTACTGAGTACCACGTATTTGGTACTCATACTACACTTCTGCAGCCTGCAGATCATAGTACGAGTTCTCTTCGTTAATGTATGCATTGTGCGGAGCAGCCATGGATCGGAGATTTGGGGTGAGCTCCTGATGTTCGGAGTATTCCTGCTCCCTCCCATGTTATTAGTTTGATCTCTATTTTGTATTTCAGAGATGGCTTTGTATATATATATTGACTCTGTATCCCACTTTGTACTCCTGTTGTATTAGAAGCTCTTGTACTGACTTCACCAGGTTTTGGGGTTGTGCTCTATATTAGTCTCTTTATTAAATTCCTTTTAGATGTTTTCTTCATTTCTATTGGTAGTTTGTTACTAGCTATTCCAGACTACGGGTTGGCTTACTTATTGGTGGGTCATAGTAGGTGTCATCATGACCTGAGAAATCGAGTCATGACAAATTGTCTGTCGGCTCTATCTGAGAAAAAACTATTTGTAGGAATTTAAGCTTGACTATTTCTATTACCTTGAAAATGAGGTGTAGTTAGCATAAATAGAGCTACACTCAGATTTGCATATATTTCGTAAAGAATAGCTCTACTGTATGAACTGGAGTATGAAAGAAGGGAAATATTTCCTAAATTCCACGTAGCCTCTCAAAGAAAAATAAAGATGTCTCTGTATCATTCTGCAAGACTCTACTAGACAACGGCTTCATAGACACCCTAGGACACTTGAACTCTGTGCTCTAATATCTACACCTTGGACATAACACTATACTAGAATCAAAAGTGGTCCCAAGCTAACTCTTGCTACTGGCATAATTCATGAGCAGCTAAACAAAAACATATAAACTGGAAAACACTAAGCGGAAGAAAGATCATAGGCTAACTTATTCGATACATCACTAGTTAAAAACTTGTACAACAACTGTATCATGAACTAAGAAACTGGAATTAAATACATCAACAACTGTTATCTGAACCCTTGTTCTCTCGGTGGTAAATAATTCTCCCAAACCATACTAGTGCTCATATCATATCATGTGACATATCTAGATGTCAAAACTATTCATAAATTATAGTGGACATATCTAGATGTCATAATGTTCATAACTCTTTCTATTGTGAGCCTAAGCTCCATATCATGTCATTAACCATATACTAAAAATCATGTATTTAAAAGCATGTCTCTTCAATATAGATTTCATAGGTCATAAGATGCCTTAAAGTATGAATATTGATGTATAAATAATAGTTTAGATAGAAATTATAAGTTCATGTGAAAACCTTGTTCATAGTATCATAAAAATTCTAAAATTTAGGCTTGAGATATAAAATTTCAAGCATAATATATAAAGATCATGTCAAATTGCCCAAATTCATGTTAAATTTGATAAATCATGGACCATGTATAAAGCTCAAGGTAAATCATGTAGTTTAAGGATCTAAAGGAGATATAGTTCATAAAATCAAGAGGGAAACACAATAATTCATAAATCATGCAATTCGGGTACTAACCCTAATATAACAAATTCATAAATCTTTAAGAAAACTGAAGTTTTAGGGCACAAGAGTGAAAGGAATACTCTTGTTAAATTCCCATTACCTGGAAGCCTAAGAAATTCTAACTAAAAGCTTGAAAATTGGACTTGGAGAGAAATCATAGGATTTTGGAATTTGAGAGAGAGAGACTCTTCTGATTTCTGATTTCTAAGTGTTAGAGAGAGAGAATGAGAAAAATTAATCACCTGAACTGGTAAAAACCCCTCTTAAAGACTTAAAATAATGTAGTGTAGGGTTAAGAGAGTAGGAAAAGACTAAAATACCCCTTTGATCATTTCTAAAAAGTTGCTGAATTTTTGGTGCAGGGGTCATAGATTGAATCCATGGTTTGTACTATCAATCCACGGTTCGTGGATTCAGTTCGTGGTTACTGACAGCTTGATAGTGCTCCACTAAAATGTCTATAACTTTTAGCTCTGAAATTGGATTGACAAGCGATCGATGGCATTGGAAAGAAGATTCAAAGATCTTTAATTTAGTATGTAGTAGGATATATAGAACTTCATATTCTAGGAGAAATGATCATTTGAAGTTGATCCATGTAGAATCTTACACTAGAACTTAGTGGGTAGAGCAGTTTTCAACTCAACTAGGTGTTAGGAACTTCTTATGACCCTAAATAACATCCAATACCCTTATCATAATTATATTTATGGTTTTGGTAGTTTACATGTTGCGGGATTGGAAAATAAAATCAAAATGGTCAAAAAATCCCATTTTGAATCAAATAGTGGAATTCCTGGACACGTTTCCACGGATGGTTCCACGGCTTGTGGTCCTATTTCACTAGTTGTAGTTCCACTCATGGTTTTTATACCAATTTGTAAGGTTTCTAAACCCTTTCTATGGATAAAAAGTACAAATTGTGGTTTGAAACCATGGGTCATGAACATGCTCGTGGAAATTAGAAATTTCTGGGGTGCTACACCAACTCACACCAAAGCGTATGTAGTCGCAAGCAATAAAATGATTGTGCAACAATTAGGATTGTTTATACCACAAGGAATTGTGATGAAAATCTAAAGATATGTTATTATGATTGTAGAAATAAGTGTTGTCCGAGTTTAGAGCTGAGATATTGTTTAGTGTTCTACTTATGAGTATAAAGCAATTTCGAGTAAGATTTAGGAGTTTTTCATAAATTTATTAAAACCTAGGGTTATGGATCTTGGTGTATTCGCATTGTATATTTCATATAGTTTTTTAAACATAATTAAGATATCTACTGAATTGAAGAATCATAGGTTTGATATTATGGTGATGTGTTCTTAGCCCTCTAACCATCTACCGAAATTAAACTCCTAATTATATCATTGAGCAAGGATATGTGAGCCAATTCAAATTCATTAAGTTATCTTTCTGTATTTGACCTAAGTAGGGAGATCTAGGTCATCTCCGTCCTAGCATCAAATCTACCACTTAAGGTATACTACTCCCCTAACCCACGTTCAATTTCTAGCTTTCGTATCTTGAGTTCTTCAAGAAACTATTTATTTATTTTATTAATCGTGGAGTAATAAAATAGTCATCGCAAGGTTAAGAGATTAAAACACAATAGTAGGTTCCGTAAAAGTAAACTATATTAATATAATGATGTTCATTAATATAATGATGTTCTTATTATGGCCACTACCCTTGAAAGAGGGCCTTTAGCAACTCATAATTCTCTTATAAAACAATAGTGTAATAATAACAATGAAATAAGCTAAGTAAAAGAGTAGAGAGATAACCCTAATGGTAGAGTTAAAGCTCTATGCTCCTTAGTCTTTCTCTGCTCAAATCCTCTCAAGTATCATGAAAACTACATTAAAAATAACCTACGAGGGTATTTTATAGTATTTAAAATACCCAGAGACCCCCCAAGTCAGACTAGGTAAAGGATCAAACTTTTCTCCCAGACTGTCTTAGCTAGCGGTGCGTGCTCAATATACTCAGCCTAGAGCTCATGCTGAGAACTTCTCATGCTCATACTGGGATTGATTCATTCAGAATGTAAACTTTAGAGAGGGTGTGTGTTTGACACCCCATCCCCCTTTACTGTGGAACTCACCTTGCGAAGCTCTGACATAGCTTTGGAACTCTACTTTGCGAAAATTGCCTGTTTATTCTCCTTTTTGGCTTCTTTAACCTAAAATGTATAAAACACCTCATATAAGTGCAAATATGAAATCAATCATAAATAAAAAGAATCATGCAATAATATCCTCAAAACAAGACTCAAATATGGGTAAAAGTAGTAAAAATGAGTGTATTTTAGACCCATATCACTCCACCAACCTTGAAAGACATAAATTCAAGGAGATTGTCACACCTCAAATCCCATTGAGATGGACAGGCACCTGACGCCCTAAAGACTCAAGAGAACCAACTTTAACCTGTGCTTACCATGCATATAACTATGAGAATCATGCAACTTTGACATATATATATAAGTTATAGTAATGAAAGACCAACATAGATAGACCCAAACCATATATACATGACTTGACTGTTGGGGCCACAACTGTTATGAGACTAAACATATTTGAACTTCATACATTAGTCTACAAAGCCTCTAAAGGATAGAAAACATAATCTAGGTCGGGACCGACCCCACCTTACAAAACTACTGTATAATACCAAAATACACATATCAAAAATTCGGTAAAGACACAAATCAACTTGGAGCTCATAAATCACAGCTGGGTGTTCTGTGCTTCTATTGAGGAGGTCTACTAGCTGGAGTACCCATAGCTATGGCATGAAACACAGTGTCCCCATGAGGGACGTCAGTATGAAAGAATATACTGAGTATGTAAGGCATAAAGTGATCATAGGTAAGACAAGATCTTAATAAAATCAGAAATCAATATATAAATTTATAGATAAGAATAAAAGACCACCTTTGCTTGTATTTATGGGATCATGTACATTACATCTTTTACTTTACTTTATCCTTCTTTGCATTATGAAATTGTAAAGCATATGATACAAATGACCAGCTGATCAGTGGAAAAAGAGGATGACCCATGCTAGGTATTTTAAACCCTGGGATACGATACTCATAAATACACAAATCAAGATCGACCCATGCTAGGCTTTCCTTTCACCCCTAGGATACCACCTATGATATTGTGATTGACCCATGCTAGGTGTTCCTTCCACCCCTGGGATACCACCTTAGAATATACAGATTCTTTTTACATCATTTCTTTAATCTTTGAGATAGTTCTTTTGGTGGTTATAAGATTATTGAGTTTTAAACTATGGACCAGTAGTGAGAGACATATGAATATGCATTTAAGGCGGTAACAATGACATAGGGAGCGAATGTAACATCAATGTATTAGATTTCATGCCAAAGAACACAGAATCGAATAACCTTACATACCTTGCTGTACAACTCCGATATTACCCCAAATTAACCTCCTACCCCTCGAACTACTTATCTATAATAAAGTAAGTGTTAAAACTAGTATTAGTAGCTAATTAACATATTTAAGCCACTTAACCTCACCAAAGCAGTAGTCGGATAGTAAGCCGATAATTAATTTATTCAAGGGTGTTCTTTCAACCCTTACTACTCCAATTACATTCACATACCATACAAATCCTTATAACGTCCCCCGAAATAACTTTAGCCTCATTACACCCTCAAAACAGTATACAAAGTAGAGTGGGTAATAGGTTTCTATAATATACAGTTTGGTGGTGTATCACCACATCCTCCATCTATAATTCAATACAAGTTAGTTACATCCTTTCCCAACATCAACCAAGTTATCCCCAACATATACACATAACACAATTCCTAAAGCAGCCCCAATATCTTTTATCATAGCAACAAAATATTGAACTCATCATCCCTTGAGTTCTTGACAATAATATATACACAATTCTCCACCAAAACATGTATATAGGAAGGGGGCAAAAATGGGCAGTAGCCTTACCTTAATTTTGTGATAGTTTATTATCTTAACTTGTATTTCTTCAATATCTTGGTTCCTTCACACACAAACTAAAGGAGAAGAGAAAAATCTCTTAATAACCAAGAAAAATGGGACTGCCAAACTTATAGAGGGTTGTCTTATAATTTAAACATGAAAAACATAATTTCCATAGTCTTTTTGAGATAAGCTCATGATTTATTCACTTACCTTTGGCTTGGAAGAAATTTAAATCCAAAGAACCCTATGGAAACTTAGGGATACTGTAGAAGCTAAGAGAGAGCAAGAGAGAAAACTCTAGAAAGTTGAATTTTTGTCATAGTTAAAATGGGTCAAATGTGCCAGTTTCAATCCTTTTAAAGGGAGCTGCGGTAACACCCTGTACATTTTCAAACATATAAGAATGTGTTAACATTTATGGAATTATTTAAACATGAGAGGGTTGGTGAATTATGCATTAATTAGTTGGGATTAAATGAATCATGTGCCATTGGGCTCAAAATTGGCCTAAAATTTGCAAGGAAGACATGGACCAAAAGGAAAATGACCCATTCATCTTTTGACATGATCAACTTGTCATTAATGACCAAGTGTATGGCTAAGAGGGACCCTTAAGAGACTATAAAAGGCTCAAAAATTCAGATTTTTAATCATATCCAACACCTTGCCATGTTCTAGATTTTTCAAGACATTTCCAAGAGACACAAGAACTCATTGTAAACCCTAAGCCTTCACTCTTTTGGACAAGATCACTCTCTTGAAAGCTTTGATAAGTATATATTCTCATGGTTTAATATATTATATGCTTAATATGGTGTATAAATCATGTTGGTTATGTAGGCAAAGTTTTGGACAGTTTACTATGTGTAAAACTGTATATTTTGGCAATCAAAAAAGGGTGTTGCCTTGTAAACTTGAAAATGGACTTGTGGTCTTGAAGGAAGTGAATTTTATGGATTCAATATTAATATGTGAGATATGTTATTAGCCTTAACTTGTTTTATCCTTGTACATAATGTTTGGAATTGTTATTGCAAAATTGTGCATGGACTTGGTGGTGTATTGAAGAAAAAATGTGGTTTTGGTGATGTTTATGTGTGTTGTGAAATCAAGGATGTTAATTGGTATTAAGTTGGTCAAAAATATGTAAATTAAATCTTACTTATGGCCATGGATCATTTATGGTGAAGAAGGACCCAAAAATGACCCTTGGAGAAGAAACCGGGCATCCGCCCTCGCAGACAGGGCACCTGCGGGCGCAGATGCCAATGCAAGTGACCCTAGAATTTTCTAGAAGGGCACCTACGGCCATATTTCACCCATCTGCGGGTGCAGGTGACCCCTCCATACCCCCCAAGGTCCTATTTTGCATTTTTTTGTCTCGTGTTGATCCCCGAAACCCCTCTAACCTTCTTGGATGCAATTATTAACTTATGAATGACCTCAAAGGAGTAATTTGGAGGTATTTTGAATTATATCAAGTATGTATTGGCTTTAATGTGTTGTTGTGACAGACGTTTATGCAACGTAACAACGTAAACGTGACATTATATTAAAGGGGAAGTGTAAAGTATAATTTTTGTATGAAATGCTACTGACTTCTGATATCTTGGGTGATGTGTGACATGTATTGGTAACAATAATGTAGTACATGGTATTTTAAGAGGGTGAAATGATGTTGTATGACAGTTACGTAAGTTGTTTTCATGTTATGCATTTGTAATGTAGTTAGTGGTTAACGTAAGTTTTGTTATGCAATTGTATGTAGAGTAGATGTAAGGAAAGAGCTGGATTGTTGTATTCACGAATAGGAGTGTGTATCCATATTGGGGAATTAAGGTATGTAAGGTTATTCTTTTCCGCTTTCTTCTGCAGCATTTATCGTTCACATTATCATAGCCCTTGTCCTATCCCAAAGAGTTGTACAGTGTCTCATTCCCCTAAATGGTTTCGAGTATTTCATTTCAGAGTTAGTAGTACTTTTTATTCACTTATCTCTCATTCATTGAACATTGTTATAACGTTCCAATAATGTTACGTTCTACAGTTCTAAAGTTCTTAAGTTCCAATAAAAGACAATTACCGATGTATCACTCTTATAGTTAAAGAATGAAGTAATGTGAATAAGTAGTTAATGGTTAATGTTGAGATTGGGTGGTATCTCATGGGATGAAAGGAACATCCACATGAATGTCGATCCTGATTATTATAGCATGGGTGGTATCTCATGGAGTGAAAGAAACACTCGCATGAATGTCAATCCTATTATTATGGGTGGTATCTCATGGGATGAAAGGAACATCCGCATGAATGTCGATCCTAATTATTATAGCATGGGTGGTATCTCATGGAGTGAAAGAAACACTCGCATGAATATCGATCCCATTATTACGGGTGGTATCCCATAGGATGAAAGGAACATTCGCATGACTGTCAATCACGATTATTATGTTATTTCCCACTGATCAGCTTGGGGCCCGAGCATTATATGAAAGGAAGGATGAGTAACGAACGAAGAAGTGAATGATGAATGAATGAGCGTATAAATAAAGAAAGTAATCAACGTAATGTACATAATTCCACACATACAGAATGGTGACTTATCTATATTGACTATTCTTTTATATTTGATTCCATTGAAGTTCTTATGTATTGATGCAATTCTTTATAGCCTTACATATTCAGTACATTCGTCGTACTGATGTCCCTTGTGGGACTTACCTTACTTGCTGCAGGCATAGGTTCTAGTAGACCTCCACATTAGGTTGCGGGTCAGTTGCAGATCATCGGTGAGCTCCAATTGGTTCGGGGCTTTTTGACTCACTATGTGCATTTATTTTGGTATTGTATATGTATATAGAGCGGGGTCTTGTCCTTACTCTAGGTTGGTTATGGTCAAGCATCTGTAGAGGCTTTGTAGATGTTGTGGCACAGATGAAGAAAATGTAAAGAACGTATGTTTTGTTTTGATGGCCCCAACGGCCAAGTTTCATAGTTATCATGTACTTTCCATGACTTCCGCCATTGGCATCTTGT
Source organism: Capsicum rhomboideum (assembly GCA_031232105.1). Taxonomy (NCBI): domain Eukaryota; kingdom Viridiplantae; phylum Streptophyta; class Magnoliopsida; order Solanales; family Solanaceae; genus Capsicum; species Capsicum rhomboideum. The sequence continues at coordinate 51,734,940 of CP124708.1, read as the reverse complement.
ATCTATTTGTGGTGGTGATGTTTATTGAGTAGCATTCACAGGAGTGTAAAAGAATGAAGAGTGGTTCTCTCGGTCCTTATCGTCTTCAGGTGCCAGTCCACCCCATTAGAATTCGAGGCGAGACAAAAGTGGTATCAGAGCATGTTATCCTAAGGGTGTCTACAAAGTCGTGTCTGAGTAGCGTCTTGCTTATGGATGTGTTGTGCACCATATTTATAAGTGGGAGGCTACGGGATATTTAGGAGTTGTTTCTGTTCTTCAATTCTTAGATCGTGCATTAGAGTCAATATTGTAGTGGGGTTGTATCTAACCATTGGGCTTGGTTTTCTTTTGTATAGTAAAATGTCGTTTACAAGACGAGGTAGAGGTAAAGGTAAGCAAGTAGATATACTTGCCATAGAAGGATCGAGTAGATCACCACCTGAACAAGCTAGTCAAGGTAGAGCTGACACTGAATTTGCATCGCGGGCTCCTTCTACCATTCCAGCTCTAGAAGAGTCGAGAAAGAGAGAAGTATCTTTGGAACTGCCCGTTAATACTATTGAGCAGGATTTAATGAGTGCGGTGCAAATATTGACCCGTATAGTTGCTACACAAGCTTGAAGACAAGCTCTTGTGCAGGAAAAGGAGGAACAGAGGTAGAGGAGGAGGATGCAAGAATTTGAAGGAGGATCGTCAAAAAGAGCTAAACCCATGGGACAGGTCATGGCGTCCCAAGGGGGATTTGGACCTTGGATTTTTCACAAACCGCCTAGGCCGTCATTTCCTCATTCTACAGAAAATGGTCCCTCCCTATTCCAGGGGTTTAGAAGTAACCAGTCTGGGAAAAGAAGTGAGACTCAGGATTTATGGACAGTGGGGTATCAAGCACAAGGAGGTGTGAACCACTTGAGGTCTTTAACCATCGCATCGACGTCATTAGTGCCTCCTCTAGGTAGAGGTGCACAACCTACTGACCGTGGCAGAGGTGTTTGAGGAGTAGCTAGTTCGAGTGGAATTCAGGGTCGTACCTATGTCGTAGCGGATCGGCAGCACTCAGAGGCTTTTCCTGATGAAGTGATAGGTATATTATCTGTCTGTCTTTTCAAATAATGTATTTCCATTGATTGATCCGGGTTTTACCCTATCATATATGTTGCTTCATTGATTGAAAAAAAAAATTGTGAAAGGACACTAGAATTTTTAGGTAACCCATTTGAGGTATCTACACCAAAAGGTGAATCTATGGTAGCCAATAGAGTGTATCGTAATCGTGTAATAACTGTGTATGGCCATGATACACTGGTTGATCTTATTGAGTAGGAAATGGTAGATTTTGATGTTATAATGGGTAGGAATTGATCGGTTTCTTGTTATGCCACAGTAGATTGCCAAGCTAAGAAGGTACATTTGTAGTTTCCACAAAAGGATGTTCTTAAATGGAAGGGTAATGAGGGAGCACTAAAGAAAAATTCATTCCCTATAATAAGGTGAAGTAAATGATATCCAAAGGGGATATATGTCACCTAGTAACAGTACAGGATGTCGATGTGAAAGCACCAACACTTCAATCGGTTCCAATAGTAAATGAATTTCTGGATGTGGTTCCTGAAATGAAAAGTAGAGTTTGATATTGATGTGATTCCAGACATTCCTCCTATCTATATTCCTTCGAATATCATGGTTCCAGCAGAAAAATGGAAATCAAAAAGAGCACTTAAAAGGCAGGTTAGACAAAGGGTTCATAAGGTCTAGTATGTACCTGTGGGGAGCACCAGTAGTATTTGTACGGAAGAAAGATGACACATTGTGAATGTGTATTCACTATCGGCAAGTGAATCAGTTAACGATCAAGAACAAATATCCCCTACCCAGGAATTACGATTTGTTTGATTAGTTATAGGGTGCCAACTACTTCTCAAGGATTAACTTAAGATTGGATTGTTATCAAGCAAGGGTTAGAGAAAAAGATATACCTACGATAGCTTTCTGAACACGATATAGTCACTATGAATGTCTGGTTAGGTCATTTGGACTAACAGATGCACCAGCTATTTTTATGGATTTGGTAAACAGGGTGTTCAAGCCATTATTAGATATGTTTGAGACCATGTTTAGAGATGAGATTCAAGGTCACAAGAGAGCTATGTTAATCATTTGCCATAGGTGTTATGAATTTTTCGTGACCGTAAGATATATGCGAAGTTCTCTAAATGTGAATTTTGGTTAAGACCCGTCGTATTCTTGGGTCACATTGTGTCAGATGAAGGAATTCGAGTTGATACATCAAAGATTGAAGCGATGAAAAATTGGCCAAGGCCTACGACGCCTACAGAGATTCATAGTTTTCTTAGATTGGCCGGATATTACAGAAGATTTGATGAAGGGTTTTCTTCTATTTCTGCACCATTGACAAAGCTAACCCACAAAGCAACTAAATTTCAATGGAATGATGCATGCAAAAGGAGCTTCCAAGTGTTGAAGGATAAATTGACTTCTACACCTATATTAGTACTCCCGGAGGGCACAGAAGGGTATGGAGTATATTGTGATGCTTCAAGTGTTGGCTTAGGATGTGTATTGATGCAGCACGATAAAGTGATAGCCTATTCCTCAAGACAATTGCGTCCACATGAGAAGAACTATCCCACATATGATCTTGAGTTAGCAGCTGTAGTATTTGCTTTAAAGATATGGCGTCATTATTTGTATGGAGTTCATGTTGATATTTATACTGATCACAAAAGTTTGCAATATATATTTAAGCATAAGGATTTGAATTTGAGGCAACGAAGGTGGCTAGAGCTCTTAAAAGACTATGATATCGATATTCTCTATCATCCAGGAAAAGCAAATGTGATAGCGGATGCAATAAGTTGCAAGCAATAGGAAGCACTAGTAGCCAATTGACAGAAAAGCAAGACTTAGTTAAAGATCTACATCAATTAGCCAGTTTGGGGGTTCGTCTTCTTGAATCCTCAAATGAAGTGGTTATTGTATAAAATGCGGCAGAATCTTTATTAATAGCTAGAATGAAAGAGAAGCAGTTTACAAATCCTGTTTTATTTCAATTGAAAAAGAATGTACAACGAAGTTCGACAAAGGTATTTGAGCTTACGCAAGGGGGAGTACTTCAATATCAAAGTATATTTTGTGTACCGAATATAGATGAGTTAAGAAGATGAATTATGACAGGGGCGCACCATTCACGATATTCTATTCATTTGGGAGCTACCAAAACGTACCATGAGTTAAAAGAAGTGTATTGGTGGGGAAATATGAAGAAGAACATTGCAGAATTTGTCACTCAATGCCCAAATTGTCAACAAGTAAAGGTAGATCATCAGAAACTAGGAGGTTACATGCAATGTATCAATCTTCCAGTCTGGAAATGGGACATGATTAATAGAGACTTTATCACAAGTTTGCTTTGTACATTTCAGAAATTTGATTCCATGTGTTAATGTTTCAAAAATATTTGGGAGATCCAATTTGTATTGATTTCAGTGAAGATGTACACATTATGGAGGATCTCACTTATGAAGAGGTACCTATTGCTAAGATCGATGAGTGAAAAGACTAGCAAATAAAGAAGTAGTTTACGTAAAGGTATAGTAGAGAAATCGACAAGTAGAAAAGATCACATGGGAAGCTGATAACAAGGAAGTATTTATACGCATTACGTATATACATGATAACATGAAGAATGATGCAATTGTTAAAGTGAATAATGTCATTAACATTTGAGGACGAATGTTTCTAAGGGGGGAAGGATGTAACACCCCGTACATTTTCGAACCTATAAGACTGCGTTAACATTTATGGAATTATTTAAAAATGAGAGGGTTGGTGAATTATGCATTAATTTGTTGGGCTTAAGTGAATCATGTGCCATTGGGCTCAAAATTGGCCCAAAATTTACAAGAAAGACATGGCCCAAAAGGAAAATGATCCATTCATCTTTTGACTTGATCAACTTGTCATTAATGACCAAGTGTATGGCTAAGAGGGACCCTTAAGAGACTATAAAAGGCTCCAAAATTCAGATTTTTAATCATATCCAACACCTTGCCATATTCTAGATTTTTCAAGACATTTCCAAGAGACACAAGAACTCATTGTAAACCCTAAGCCTTCACTCTTTTGGACAAGATCACTCTCTTGAAAGATTTGTTAATTATATATTCTCATGGAATAATATATTTTATGCTTAATATGGTGTATAAATCATGTTGGTTATGTAGGCAAAGTTTTGGACAGTTTACTATGTGTAAAACTGTCTATTTTGGCAATCGAAAAAGGGTGTTGCCTTGTAAACTTGAAAATGGACTTGTGGTCTTGAAGGAAGTGAATTTTATGGATTCAATATTAACATGTGATATGTGGTATTAGCCTTAACTTGTTTTATCCTTGTACATAATGTTTGGAATTGTTATTGCAAAATTATGTGTGGACTTAGTGGTGCATTGAAGGAAAAATGTGGTTTTGGTGATGTTTATGTGTGTTGTGAAATCATGGCTGTTCATTGGTATTAAGTTGGTCAAAATATGTAAAGGAAAGCTTACTTATGTCCAAGGACCATTTATGGTTAAAAAGGACCCAAAAATGACCCTTGGAAATGAAACCGGGCATCCGCCCTCGCAGATGGGGCACCTGCGGGTGCAGATGCCAATGCAGGTGACCCTGGAATTGCCCAGAAGGGCACCTGTGGCCGCAGGTCACCCATCTGTAGGTGCAGGTGACCCCTCCAGACCCCCCAGGGTCCCATTTTGCATGTTTTTATCTCGTGTTGATCCCCGAAACCCCTCTAACCTTCTTGGATGCAATTATTAACTTATGAATGAACTCAAAGGAGTAATTTGGAGGTATTTGGAATTATATCAAGTATGTATTGGCTTTAATGTGTTGTTGTGAAAGACGTTTATCCAACGTAACGACGTAAACGTGACATTGTATTGAAGGGGAAGTGTAAAGTATAATTTTGGTGTGAAATGCTAGTGACTTCTGATATCTTGGGTGATGTGTGACATGTATTGGTAACGGTAATGCAGTACATGGTATTGGAAGATGGTGAAATGATGTTGTATGACAGTTACGTAACTTGTTGTCATGTTATGCATTTGTAATGTAGTTAGTGGTTAACGTAAGTTCTGTTATGCAATTCTATGTAGAGTAGACGTAAGGAAAGAGATGGATTGTTGTATTCACGAATAGGAGTGTGTATCCATATTGGGGAATTAAGGTATGTAAGGTTATTCTTTTCCGCATTCTTCTGCAGTATTTATCGTTCACATTATCATAGCCCTTGTCCTATCCCAAAGAGTTGTACAGTGTCTCATTCCCCTAAATGGTTTCGAGTATTTCATTTCAGAGTTAGTAGTACTTGTTATTCACTTATATCTCATTCATTGAACATTGTTATTACGTTCCAATAATGTTACGTTCTACAGTTCTAAAGTTTTAAGTTCCAATAAAAGACAGTTACCAATGTATCACTCTTATAGTTAAAGAATGAAGTAATGTGAATAAGTAGTTAATGGTTAATGTTGAGATTGGGTGGTATTTCATGTGATGAAAGGAACATCCACATGAATGTCTATCCCGATTATTATAGCATGGGTGGTATCTCATGGAGTGAAAGACACTCTCCCATGAATGTCGATCCCATTATTACGGGTGGTATCTCATGGGATGAAAGGAACATCCGCATGAATTTCAATCCCGATTATTATAGCATGGGTGGTATCTCATGTATTGAAAGAAACACTCACATAAATGTCGATCCCATTATTACGGGTGGTATCCTATAGGATGAAAGGAACATCCGCATGGTTGTCGATCCCGATTATTATGTTATTTCCCACTGATCAGCTTGGGGCCCGAGCATTATATGAATGGAAGGATGAGTAACAAACGAAGAAGTGAATGATGAATGAATGAATGAATGAGCGTAAAAATAAAGAAAGTAATCAACGTAATGTACATATTCCACTCATACAGAATGGTGACTTATCCATATTGACTATTCTTTTATATTTGATTCCATTGAAGTTTTTATGTATTGATGCAATTCCTTATAGCCTTACATACTCAGTACATTCGTAGTACTAATATCCCTTGTGGGACTTACCTTACTTGCTACAGGCACAGGTGCTAGTAGACCTCCACAGTAGGTTGCGGGTCAGTTGTAGATCATCGATGAGCTCCAGTTGGTTCGGGGATTTTTGAGTAACTATGTACATTTATTTTGGTATTGTATATGTGTATAGAGCGGGGTCTTTCCCCGACTCTAGGTTGGTTATGGTCAAGCATCTCTAGAGGCTTTGTAGATGTTGTGGGACAGATGAAGAAAATGTAAAGAACGTATGTTTTGTTTTGATGGCCCCAATGGCCAAGTTTCATAGTTATCATGTACTTTCCATGACTTTCGCTATTGGCATCTTGTATATTGTAACACCCCTTACCTTCCCAACCCTACTTGACGACATTCAATAATGTTTACTTAGGTGTCGAGAGCTATAAGCATGTATTTGGTAATGTTAATGATGAGAAAATTAAAATTTGGCCTCGTACATATGATTAGCCCTTCGTAGGAGGTGTTTTATGATTTTCGTGGAGCACTTGTGGGGTTCAAAATGAGGCTAAGAGGACCTCTAAACAAAGTATATTAAGGGTAAGAAGTAAGTTAAAGAATAGGACTTGAAGTATCTAACTAAACCCGCGAAGAAAAGTCGAAAAATAAAATTTTTCAAAAAAATAAGGTTGGGGCGCGCCAGAGGGCATGTCAGGCCGCTCTGGGAAAAAAAATTTAGCCTAGAGGCAGTAAGCTGGCGCGCCCAAGGGCGTGCCAGGATGGGTTTTTCCATTTTTCAAAAGTTGGAAATTTCATAAGTCCCAAGGGTGCCCGGGGACGTACCGAGCTGATTTTTGCCACGTTTCTTTTACAACCACGAGTATATACATGAAATGAGTAAATTATTATATTGGTATGATAAAATTACTCGTGAATGAATTTGGCATCAAAATGATGGTTTTACCCTTATGGTCAAAATGAGTCATACGTGGCTAGAATCACTTGTTTTGGGGATTGAGGCTACGGATATGAATAGCGTGAGTGGGAATATTGTTGTAACATGTATGAGATGATTTAAACATGTGAAATTATTGATTTATTGGATTAAGTGAATTGGGCTAAAAAAAAAGCCCAAAATGTGAAAGGAGACATGGGCCAAAAATGGGTCAAATGACCCATTCTTGCCTTGACCTTCTAGAACACTACATTTAATGGTTAAGGATGGACTTAAAGGCTTATAAAAGGGACCAAAAAAATCTTATTTTATTCATTGGACATTCTCATGCTTTCTAGACATTTCTCAACCATTTTTTTTCTCAAAACCCTAAGAACTCAAAGCCAACTTTTGGAGAAAGATCATCATTTGTTAAGCTTGGGTAAGTGATTATTGTTATGGATTAATATATTATATGCATGGGAGAGTATGTAAATCATGTTTGTTATGCTTGAAAGTGTTGAACATGGTGTCTTGTGTTTTTGGTAAAAGATTTGTGATCCATGGGATTTAAGCTTGAAATATGACTTGTGACTTTGATGAAAGAGCATGGTATGGATAAAATATGAACATGTATGGTGTGATTTTGTTATTAAACTTGTTATTTTTCTATAAGTGCAAATTATGGGATTTTGGCCGATATGTGCTATGAGGTGTATTAAGGTAACTTGATGGATTATTTGTGATGTGGTGCAGATGAGAAAGTGTAAAGGAGAAGTATTGTGGTGAAATGTTATTGATTATCATGTATTGGTCAATGTATGGAATATTGTGGGATTATTGGTATGATAATTTCATCAATGGTGTTGTCAAGGGGGAAATGACATTTTAAAGGCAAACATGTGACTCATTGACGTTATATGCATTTGTAAGGAAGTTGGTGGTTAATGTAAATCCCGTTGTGTATTTGTGTTGTAGAGTGAAACATAAGGAATGAGTGGGACTATTGTATGCACATCTAAGGTTGTATATTTGTATTGAGAATACAAGGTATGTAAGGTTACTCTGTCCGTATCTTTCTGCGGCAAATAGTATTCACATTGACATTACGCTTGTCCTATTCCAAAATGTGCTAAGGTATCCAATATCCGGTTATCAATGGTCATTATCACATAGTTCTTATTCATTGATCAACTGTGAACCACATGTCTCATATTCATGGTTCATGTTCCAAATTCTCAATAAGGTTATGTTCCAATGTTCCAATAGTGATTATACTCATGTATCTTGTTCAGGATTATTGTCCAATGGTTCCAATGGTACTATGGTTCTAATAATATTATGTTTTCTCACAATGTTTATTTACATGTCTCTCACTCATTGGTTAATGATCCAAAGCTTCATATAAAGTTACAACTATCATTGTATCAATCTCAAAGTAATGCATATATGTGGTCAATGATCAAGTATGGGTGGCAGCTCTAGAGGTAATAACCTAGCTCGAGCCGATCCCGATATATATTAATTCATGGGTGGAAGCTCTAGGGGAATAAGCCTAGATCGAGTCGATCCCAACATAATGATATGTTATGTTAAAACCCACTGTTCAGTCGGGGCTCGGGTATCACAGGTCATAGGCAAAGATGAATAATCATAGAAGAAAAGGTACAAAGAAAGTAATGAAAGCAATATACATGGTTTCCAAAGTTCAGTATAGTGCCTTATATATATTGATCATTCATTTTTATTTGAGTTCATTGACATATTTACATATCATACAAGTTTCATATGGCCTTACATACTCAGTACATTCTTCGTACTGACCCCTCTTGGGGGATTTACCTTACTTGCTGCAGGCGCAGGTACTAGTAGGCCTCCACAGTAGGTTGCCAGTTGTTGCGGATCATTGGTGATCTCCAGTTAGTTCGGGGCTTCTCCGAGTCACAGTTGCACATATGTTTTGGTGTTGTATATGTTGTCTAAAACGGCGGGGACTTGTCCCGACTTTCAGTTGGTTTTAGTAAATGTCTATGTAGAGGATTTTGTAGACATGTGTGGTTGTATGAATGTAAGGTGGTATATGACGTTTTGACTTCATGGCCTCTACGGCCAAGTTTCACATATGTATATATATATGTCCCATGTTCCATGTTTTTTCGTATTTCGCCTTTCATGTTCTTACGTAATGGTGGTGTTGTCTATGACATGCATATGAATGAATAAAAGCAAAGCTTGGTTCTCTCGGTCCATGTCGGCTACGGGTGCCAATCCGTCCTGATGGGATTCGGGGCGTGACAAAAGTGGTATCAGAGCAGGTCGTTTTAAGGGTGTCTACAAAGCCGTGTCTGAGTAGAGTCTTACTTATCGATGTGTTATGCACCACATTTATAAGTAGGAGGCTACGGGACATTTAGGATGTCATTTCTTTTCTTCACTTCTAGATCGTGCAATAGAGCCAGTGTTGTAAGTTGAATTGTATCTGATCATTTTAATTGTTTTTCTTTGGTATAGTAAAAATGCCAATTACGAGAAGAGGTAGAGGTAAAGGGAAGAAGGTAGATGTGCCTTCTAAAGAAGGAATGATTAGATTGCCACCTGACCAAGACAGTCAAGGTGGAGCGAATGCTGAAATTTCATCGCGGTGTTCGTCTACTTTTCCAGCTCCAGAACAGCCGATTGGTAGAGAAGTACCCGCAGAACCGCCAATGAATGCCACAGATCAGGATCTTAGAAATGCAGTTCATATGTTGACACATTTAGTGGCAGCAAAAAGTCAAGGATGAGCTGGTCCAATGGGATATGATGATGATGCGGCTTGAGTGGCGAGTCACAGAACACAGGATTTTCTGAAACTCGACCCTCCTATATTTAATGGGTCAGATCCGAAAGCAGATCCACAGGACTTCGTGGATCAAATTCAGAGGGCCTTGGAAGTTATGCACGTGACGGGGGTAGAGACAGTTGAACTTGCTGCGTACAGGTTAAAAGGAGAGGACATATTGTGGTACGAGGATTGGAAGAAATCCCATGATATTGGTGCAAATCCACCTAATTGGGAAGAATTTAAAACAGCTTTCCTTGATCATTACTTGCCTTATTAGATCCGTGAGGCACGTACGGATCAGTTTCTGTCAAGCCCTGAATCCTATCAGAACGGATTGGCACCCGTAGCCGACATGGCCTGAGAGAACCAAACTTTGATTCTATTCAGTCATGCGCATATCATAAGAACACCACCATCACGTAAGGACATGAAAGACAAATAACGGAAAAACATGAAACACGGGACATATATATATATACATATGCGAAACTTGGCCGTTGAGGCCATCAATTCAAAACGACATAAACCATCTTACATCCATACACCACAAACGTCTACAAAAGCCTCTATCAGATGCATTGACCAAAACAAATTAAAAGTCGGGACAAGTCCCCACTTTATACAACATGTACAACACCAAAACATATGTACAACTGTGACTCGGAGAAGCCTCGAACTAACTGGAGCTCACCAATGATCCACAACAACTGGCAACCTACTGTGGAGGCCTACTAGTACCTGCGCCTACAGCAAGTAAGGTAAATCCCCCAAGAGGGGTCAGTACGAAGAATGTACTGAGTATGTAAGGTCATATGAAACATGTATGATATGTAAAAATGTCAATGAACTCAAATACCAATGAATGAGAAATATGTATAAGTCACAATATAGATGAGTCATCATTCTGTGTTTTGGGAACCATGAATATTGCTTTCATTACTTTCTTTGCTTCTTTGATTCTATGATTATTCATCTTTGACTGTGACCTGTGATACCTGGGCCCCGACTGAACAGTGGGTTTTAACATAACATAGTGTTATGTTGGGATCGGCTCGAGCTAGGCTTATGTCCCTAGAGCTGCCACCCATGAATTAATAAATAAGGATCGGCTCGAGCTAGGTTAGTACCTCTAGAGCTGCCACTCATACAACGTTTCAGGTTCGGCTCGAGCTAGGTTATTACCTATAGATCTGCCCCCTGTCAGGATCGGTCTGAGCTAGGCGTATGCCTCTAGGACTGCCCCCTGATCCAACAAATCTCGGGATCGGCTTGATCTAGGCATTTGCCCCCAAATCTACCACCCATACTTGATCATTGACCACATATTTGCATTACTTTGTTCATTACTTTGAGATTGACACAATGATAGTCATAACTTTATATGAAGCTTTGGATCATTAACCAATGAGTGAGAGACATGAGAATAAACATTGTGATAAATATAACATTATTAGCACCATAACACCATTGGAACCATTGGACAACAATCCATGAACAAGAGACATGAGTATAATCACTATTGGAACATTGGAACACAACCTTATTGGGCTTTTGGAACATTATTCATGAATATGAGACATGAGATTCACAATTGATCAATGAGTAGGAACTATATGATAATGACCATTGATAATTGCATATAGGGTACCTTAGCACATTTCGGGATGGGACAAGCATAATGTCAATGTGAATACTATTTGCCGTAGAAAGATATCGACAGAGTAACCTTACATACCTAGTATTCTCAATACGAATATACAATCCTAGATGTGCATACAATAGTCCCGATCCTTCTTTATATGTCACTCTACAACACAAATATATAACGGAATTCACATTAACCACCAACTACCTTACAAATACATATAATGTCAATGAGTTACATGTTTGCCTTTAAACATGCCATTTCCCCTTGACAAAACCATTGATGAAATTATTATTCCAAAAATCCCCCAATATTCCATACATTGACCAATACATGATAATCAATACATTTCACCACAACACTTCTCCTTTACACTTTCTTATCCACACCATATCTCAATTAATCCATCAATTCACCTTAATACACTTCATAGCACATATCGGCCAAAATTCCATAATTTACACTTATATAAAAATAACAAGTTTAATAACAAAATCACACCATACATGTTCATATTTTATCCATACCATGCTCTTTCATCAAAGTCACAAGTCATAATTCAAGCTTGAATCCCATGGATCACAAATCTTTTACAAAAACACAAAGTATCATGTTCAACACTTCCAAGCATAAACAACATGATTTACATACCTTTTCATGCATATAATATATTAATCCATAACAATAATCACTTACCCAAGCTTGAAAAATGATGATATTGCTCCAAAAGTTGGCTTTGAGTTCTTAGGGTTTGAGAGCAAATGTCTTATCTTTTGGTCTAAAAAGGCATGAGACATGTGAAGAATAAAAATCAGATTTTTGGTCCCTTTTATAAGCCTTTAAGTCCATCTTTATCCACTCTTATACCATTAAATGCTTGGTCTAGAAGGTCAAGGCAAGAATAGGTCATTTGACCCATTTTTGGCCCATGTCTTCTTTTCATTTTTGGGCCTTTTATTGAGACCAATTCACTTAACCCAATGAAATCAATAGTTTCTCATGTTTAAATCATCTCATACGTGTTACGACGATATTCCCACTCACAGAATTCATATTCATAGCCTCAATCCTAAAAACAAGTGATTCTAGCCACGTATGACTCATTTTGACCATAAGGGTAAAACCGTCATTTTGATGCCAAATTCGTTCTCGAGTAATTTTTTTATACCAATATAATAATTTACTCATTTCATGTATATACTCATGGTTGTATAAGAAACATGGCAAAAATCGGCTCAGTACGTCCCCGGGCACCCTTGGGACTTAAGAAAATTTCCAACTTTGAAAAGTGGCCAAAACAAGCGTGGCACGCCCTTGGGCGCTCCAGATTGCTGCCTATGGACTAAAAATTTTATCCCAGAGTGGCGTGGCACGCCCTCTAGCGCGCCCCACACTTGGTTTTTCAAAAAATTCTGTTTTTCAATTTTTCTTCGCGGATTTGGTTAGATACTTCAAGTCCTATTCTTTATCTTACGAGGACAAATTTTAATTTTCTTGTCAATAACATTACAAACTACATATGTATGGCTCTCTACACCTAAGTAAAAATTATTTAATGTCATCAAGTAGGGTTGGGAAGGTACGGGGTGCTACAGTTTCTAAATCTCCATCAAGGAAATTTGAGTGTCAGAGAATATAGCTTGCAATTTAATTCCTTGGTTTGATATGCGCCAAATGTGGTGGCTATGATGACAGATAGTGTCCATCGATATGTGGATAGGTTAGAGCCTTATTTGGGAAGGGATTGCACCATTGCTGCCTTGAACAAGGACATATACATAGCTAGAATACAAGCCTTCGCCCAGAAAATGGAAGATCAAAGACAGAGACGAAGGGTACATGAATTTGACAGGGGACAGTCCAAAAAGTCTAGACCTATGGGACCACTTATGATGTCCCAAGGAGGATCTAGGCCCCGTATGTTTCCTAGACCACCTAGACCATCGTTCTCCTATTCCACAGGGGGTGCTCATTCTCAGTTTTGAGGATCTAGAGGTGGTCCATCTGGGCAGAGAAGTGGAGTTCACGGATCACAGGCAGTTGGTTTTCCTCGTTAGCTGTGTCAGCACTGCGGGCGTATTCTTGCAGGTACATGGCGAGTGGGGACAAATGCTTGTTTTTGGTGCGGCATGACGGGACACATGATGAAAGAGTGTCCCCAGAGGAGCATGGGTGGTATAGCACGACCGGTAGGATCGGCCGTTGCGTCATCAGCATCGGTTCCTTCTTTGGGCCGAGGTGTGCAGCTTGTTGGCCGTGGTAGGGGTGCTATAGGAGCAGCCAGTACTAGCGGGGTCCAGAATCACACTTATGCTTTAGTGGACCGACAGAATTCAGAGGCTTCCCCCGATGTTGTCACAGGTACATTATCCATATTCTCATATAATGTATATGCATTGATTGACCCAGGTTCTACATTTTCCTATGTTACTCCATTGGTTGCTGCGAAATTCGCAAAAGCACCAAAAATATTAATTAAATCAATTGAAGTGTCTACACCGATTGGTGAATATATTATTGCAAAGAGAGTATATCATAATTGTGTAGTAACGGTGTGTGGTCATTAAACATTGGCCGATCTCATAGAATTAGACATGGTGGATTTTGATGTGATCATGGGAATGGATTGGTTGGCCTCTTGTTATGCCACGATAGATTGCCGGGCCAAGAAGGTGCAATTTTGTTTTCCGAAAGAAAATGTTCTTGAATGGTAGGGTAATGTAAGGGCACCACGAGGAGATTTATTTCCTATTTGAAAGCCAGGAAAATGATTGCTAAGGGTTACATATTTCATTTAGTACAGGTGAAAGATAATGATATGGAACCACTAACTCCACAGCCGGTTCCAGTGGTTAATGAATTTCTAGATGTATTCCCAGAGGATCTTCCAGGTTTACCCCCAGAACGGGAAGTAGAATTTGGCATTGATGTGATTTCAGGCACTCAGCCTATTTCTATTCCTCCATATAGAATGGCTCCTGCAGAACTGCGTGAATTGAAGGAGCAATTGAAAGATTTGCTGGACAAGGGCTTCATTAGGCCTAGTGTATCCCCGTGGGGTGCTCCGGTATTATTTGTATGGAAGAAAGATGGCATGTTAAGAATGTGCATTGACTATCGATAGTTGAATAAGGTAACGATCAAGAACAAATATCCCCTCCCTCGAATTGATGATTTGTTTGATCAGTTATAGGGTGCCAAGTGTTTTTCAAAAATCGACTTGAGGTCGGGTTACCATCAAGTCCAAGTTAAAGAAGGAGATGTACCCAAGACAGCTTTTCGAACACGGTATGGCCATTATGAATTTTTATTTATGTCATTTGGACTAACAAATGCACCAGCTGTGTTCATGGATTTGATGAATAGGGTGTTTAAGCCATTCTTGGATGTGTTCGTCACGGTATTTATAGATGACATCCTAGTTTATTCAAGATCACCAGAGGACCATGCTAATCACTTACGACAGGTGTTACAGATTCTTCGTGAATGTAAGTTGTATGCAAAGTTCTCCAAATGTGAGTTTTGGTTAAAATCCATCGCATTCTTGGGTCACATTATGTCAGATAAAGGGATACAGGTTGATACACAGAAGATTAAAGCAGTGAAAAATTGTCCAAGACCTACGACACCTACAGAGATTCATAGTTTTCTTGGACTGGCGGTTTATTACAGAAGATTTGTGGAAGGTTTTTCCTCTATTGTTGCACTGTTAACAAAGCTTACACATAAGGCAGTAAAATTTCAGTGGAATGATGCGTGTGAGAAAAGCTTCCAAAATTTGAAAGATAAATTAACCTCCACACCAGTTTTAGTGCTTCTCGAAGGTACCAAAGGTTATGCAGTGTATTGTGATGCTTTTGGGGTTGGCCTCAGATGTGTGTTGATGCAACATGGTAATGTCATAGCATATGCCTCATGACAGTTGCGGCCACATGAGAAAAATTATCCCACACATGATCTTGAATTGGCAGTGGTAGTTTTTGCTTTAAAGATATGGCGTCATTATTTGTATGGAGTCCATGTTGATATCTATACGGATCACAAAAGTTTGCAATATCTCTTGAAGCAGAAGGAACTCAATTTGAGGAACGAAGGTGGTTAGAGCTCCTAAAAAACTATGATATTGATATTCTTTATCATCCAGGCAAAGCAAATGTGGTAGCTGATGCATTGAGCCGCAAGGCAGTATAAAGCACTAGTGGCCAGTTGACTAAAAAGCAGGAGATAATCAAAGATCTACATCAATTAGCCAGCTTGGGGAGTTCGCCTTATAGAATCTCCAAGTGAAGGGGTTATTGTGCAAAATACAGTGGAATCCTCCTTAATAACTGAAGTGAAAGAGAAGCAGTTTATGGATTCTATGTTATTGCAGCTAAAGGAAAATGTACAACAGAATTTGACAAAGGCATTTGATCTTACACCAGAGGGAGTACTCCAATGCCAAGGCAGATTATGTGTACCAGATGTAGATGAGTTGAGGAAGCGAATTATGACAGAGGCGCATTATTCACGCTATTCTATTCATCTGGGTGCTACTAAAATGTACCATGATTTAAAGGAAGTGTATTGGTGGAGAAATATGAAAAAGAACATTGCAGAATTTGTCGCGCAATGCCCGAATTGTCAAAAAGTGAAAGTAGAACATCAGTAACCGGGAGGTTATATGCAATGTATCAATCTTCCAGTCTGTAAATGGGATATGATTAATATGGACTTCATTACAGGTTTGCCTTGTACATTACGAAAATTTGATTCTGTATGGGTTATAGTGGACAGGCTTACTAAGTCAGCGCATTTCCTACCAGTCAAGACCACCTATACAGCCGAGGATTATGCAAAGTTGTATGTGAAAGAGATAGTACGATTACATGGTATTCCACTTTCTATTATATCAGACAGAGGAGCACAATTCACAGCGTAGTTTTGGAGATCTTATCAGCAGAGTTTAGGCACACAGGTGAATTTGAGTACGACTTTCCATCCTCAGACTGATGGACAAGCAGAACGTACTATATAGACACTTGAAGATATGCTACGAGCTTGTACATTAGATTTTTAAGGCAGTTGGGATGACCATTTGCCTCTTGTTGAATTTGCTTACAACAATAGCTATCATTCAAGTATTAAAATGGCACCTTATGAAGCTTTGTACGGAAGGAAACGTAGCTCACCAATTGGATGGTTTGAAGCAGGTGAAACTGCTTTACTTGGGCCAGATATTGTTCATCAGGCTATGGAGAAATTTAAAGTGATCCAACAGCGGTTACAGACGGCCCAAAGTCGCCACAGGTCATATGCTGATGTTAGAAGAAGAGGACTTGAATTTGCCATAGGTGATTGGGTATTTTTAAAGGTGTCACCAATGAAAGGGGTAATGCGGTTCGGAAAGAAAGGAAAATTGAGTCCACGTTACATAGGCCCATATGAAATTATTAGAAGATTTGGGCAAGTTGTGTATGAATTAGCACTACCTCAAGAACTTTCCTCAGTCCATCCTGTATTTCATGTTTCGATGCTTCAAAAATGCATCAGAGATCCATCTCGTATTGTTCCAATTGAAGATTTCCAAGTTACAGAGGATCTTACTTATGAAGAAGTACCCGTTGCTATTCTATATCGACAAGTAAAGAGATTGAGGAATAAAGACATAACTTTCGTAAAGGTATTATGGCGAAATCAACAAGTAGAGGAGATTACATGGGAAGTGGAAGAAATGATGAAATACAAGTATCCCCATCTATTTCAAATGGATGAAGAGGTTCAAAGTGCGGAAGTGGAGTAATAAAAAGTAAGTATCCATGAGCCTTAAGTGTTTATGTATATGTATGCTAGTATAGAGATGCATTTGTCGTAATTGAAGTGATACTATTAACATTCGGGGATGAATGTTCCTAAGGGGGGCAGAATGTAACACCCCGTACCTTCCCAACCCTACTTGACGACATTCAATAATGTTTATTTAGGTGTCGATAGCTATAAGCATGTATTTGGTAATGTTAATGATGAGAAAATTGAAATTTGGCCTCGTACATGTGATTAGCCCTTCGTAGGAGGTGTTTTGTGATTTTCGTAGAGCACTTGTGGGGTTCAAAATGAGTCCAAGAGGACCTCTAAACAAAGTATATTAAGTTTAAGAAGTGAGTTAAAGAATAGGACTCAAAGTATCTAACCGAACCCGCGAAGAAAAGTCGAAAATAAAAATTTTGGAAAAAAATAAGGAGGAGTACGCCCAGGGGTGTACCACGCCTATCTGGGCTGAAATTTTCAGTCCATAGGCAGTAAAGGGGCGCGCCAGGCAGCGTGCCACGCCGCCCCTGCGCACCTTTCAAAAGTTGGAAATTTTGTTTAAGTCCCAAGGGTGCCCGGGGACGTATCAAGCCGATTTTTGCCACGTTTCTTTTACAATCATGATCATATATATGAAATGAGTAAAGTATCACATTGGTATGATAAAATTACTCGAGAACGAATTTGGCGTCAAAATGACGGTTTTACCCTTTTTGTCAAAATAGGCCATACGTGGCTAGAATCGCTTGTTTTTGGGATTGAGGCCATGGATATGAATGGAGTGAGTGGGAATATTGTTGTAAAATGTATGAGATGCTTTAAACACGAGAAATTATTGATTTTATTGGGTTGAGTGAATTGGGCTCAAAAAGGGGGCCCAAAATGAGAAAGAAAGCATGGGCCAAGAATGGGGCAAATGACCCATTCTTCAATTGACCAAGCATTAAATGCCAAGAGTGTATAAATATGGAATTGAGGAACTATAAAAAGGGACCAAAAACTGATTTTTATTATGAAAAACACACATGCTTTTCTCTCTTTTTTCTAGAAAATTCCCAAGAACACTTCTTTGGCTCTCAAACCCTAAGGCACTTATTGAAGCAAGATCATCATCTTCCAAGCTTGGGTAAGTGATTATTCTTGTACTTTAACATATTATAAGCATGATAAAATATGTATATCATATTGGTGATGGTTGAAAATATTGGACATGGCACTTTTGGCTTTTGTGAAAGATGTGAAATCCATGGGATTGTAACTTGAATTATGACTTATGACTTTGATGAAAGTGCATGATATTGATGAAATAAAAACATGTATGGTGTTATTATGGTCTTAAACATGTTATTTTTCTATAAGTATAAATTATGGGATTTTGGCCGATTTGTTGTTATGAGGTGTATTGAAGTAATTTGATGGAAGAATTTTGATGTGGTGGTGATGGAAAAGTATAAAATATGAGCTTGGTGTAACATGCCATTGTTTATCATATGTTGGTCAATGTATGGAATATTGTGGAATTCTTGGTATGATGATTTTATAAATGGTGGTGTCAAGGGGGAAATGACATGTTCGAGTTGAACATGTGACTTATTGTTGCTGTATGCCATTAGAAGGTTATTGGTGGTTAATGTTGGTTCCATCATGTATTTATGTTGTAGAACAAAACATAAGGACGGAGCGGGACTATCGTATGTATGTCTAAGATTGTGTATCCGTAAGTAAGAATACAAGGTATGTAAGGTTACTCTTTCCGTATCCTTCTACAACATATTGTTCCTATTGACATTGGAATTGTTTCAATTCCGAGAGCCTTGAAGTATATCAATTCAGGTTGATATATATTGTTATCCATATGTGTCTTATTCTTAGATGACTTATGATTCACTTATCTCTTGTTCCTTTATTGAAGTTCCAAAGATGTCATGACGTTCTAATTCCTAAAAGAACTATCTCAAGAGGGTAAAATACAAATGAATCTATGTATTCTTGAAAAGCATTTTCCAATCATGTCATGCTCCAAATCCTATATTGTGAGGATCATCTTAGTACCATTCTCATAAGAGTAATAAGAGAGATGATGTGCAAGGTAGTGTGATTATTACTCATAAGTGAAGATGTCAATCTCATGAGTTAAATGCGTGAAGTGAAATGTGCATATAAGTGTGTGCTTTACTGTCATTATCTCTAGGGTGTCACTTTCCTAGCTAGACAAAAAGGGTATAAGATTGTAAAGAAGTAAGGCGCTTGGGGTACTAGATGTTTCATTAGGTATGGATCACAGTCTAAAGGTTATAAGTTCTAGATGGAATAATTCCAATACTATGCTATGTTAGTCACTATAGACCACCAAAGGTGGAGGGTTTGGTGGTGGGCCAGTACTATATGCTTACTTATATAAGATCTCATAAGAAGTAGCAAAAGTTTCCAATAGCATCGTGATCCTCAATAGGTCATACAAGTGTGTATATTCTACCTCCAAGTTCCGGGAATGTGATGTGCTAAGGTCTAGTAATGTTATGATTATGTTTGTACCAATCTGGTAAAAGTTGAGGTATAATTATGACATTATTCATGGGGTGAAATGAACACCTGCATGATGGTTCTTTATACATTATCCATGGGGTGAAATGAACACCTGCATGATGGTTCTCCTTACATTATCCATGGGGTGCAATAGACACTTGTATGATGGTTCTCTTTACATTATCCATGGGGTGCAGTGAACACCTGCATGATGGTTCTCCTTATATTATCCATGGGGTGCAATGTACACCTGCATGACGGTTCTATTAATTTCTCACTGATCAGTTGGGCCCGGGCAGTATTTGATTAATAAGTGATTAAATGAAGTAAGGTAAGTTAGAGAAGCAATTAGAGTGGATGTATGACACCCCACCAATAGAGTGGATGTAGGTTGTATTATTAATCCACCAAGAGAGTGGATATGTGTGGATGAATGTTATTCTTTTACAACTTACTAACCAAGTAGTAGAACGATAGTGGTAACGAGTATAGGAACAAGAAAGAACCTCTCGTATATAGAAGAATCCAGTGGAGGCAAGTCTCTTGGGTGAAGGTAATTTTCCCTTGTAGAGTAGTTATAACAGATATCATTTAGAATGATGGTTTATCCATATTGAAAAATTCTCTCACATTTATTTCATTGACATTCTCATGTATGATGTAATTTCTCTAGCCTTACATACTCAGTACATTTCTCGTACTGACCCCCTCGGGGGACTTACATTACATGTTGCAGGTGCAGGCATTAGTAGACCTCCTCAGTAGACTGTGGATTAGTTGCAGAAATTTTGGTGAGCTCCACTTGATTCGGAGCTTTCTGGGTCATAGTTGTATATTCATTTTGATGTTGTAAAGGTAGTATAAATAGATGTATCTGTTAGAGGCTTTGTAGACATATGTGGGTATATGAATGGAAGATATATGTTCAATTCGACGTAATGGCTCCAACGGCCAAGTTTGATATTTATATTTATGGCATATGTTTCCATATTCATGTCTTCCGCATAGTTGCATGAGGTATACTAAGATTCATACGCAGATATACATACGAAGATTCATGAGCAAAGATTGGTTCTCTCGGGCCATATCGGCTTCGGGTGCCAGTCCGGTCCGAATGGGATTTCGGGTCGTGAAAGAGGTGTACAGTACTTGTCATGGTAGGGGTGCCAGAGGAGCAGCCAGTTCCAGTGGAACTCAGAATCGTGCATATGCTCTAGTAGACCGGCAGAATTCAGAGGTCTCTCCTAATGTAGTCACAGGTACATTATCCATATTTTCGTATAATGTATATGCATTGATTGATCCGGGTTCTACATTGTCATATATTACTCCATTGATTGCTGCAAAATTTGCAAAAACACCGAAACTATTAACTAAGTCAATTGAAGTAGCTACACCAGTTGGTGAATATATTGTTGCAAAAAGAGTATATCGTAATTGTGTGGTAACTGTGTGTGGTCATGATACACTGGCCGATTTCGTTGAACTAGACATGGTGGATTTTAATTTGATAATAAGAATGGATTGGTTGGCTTCTTGTTATGCCACGGTAGATGTCCGGGCCAAGAAGGTACATTTTTGTTTTCCACAAGAAAATGGTCTTGAATGGCAGGGTAATGTGGGGGCACCAAGAGGAAAATTTATTTCCTATCTGAAAGCAAGGAAAATGATTGCCAAGGGGTACATATGTCACTTAGTACGAGTGAAAGATACCGATGTGGAACCACAAACTCCTCAGTTGGTTCCAGTGGTCAATGAATTTCTTAATGTATTTCCAGAGGATCTTACAGGTTTGCCCCCAGAACGGGAAATAGAATTTGGTATTGATGTAATTCTAGGCACTCAGCCTATCTCTATTCCCCCGTATAGAATGGCTCCAGCAGAATTGCATGAATTGAAGGAGCAATTGAAAGACTTGTTGGACAAAGGCTTCATCAGGCCTAGTATGTCCCCGTGGGGTGCACCAGTATTATTTGTACGAAAGAAAGATGGCACATTGAGAATGTGCATTGACTATCGGTAATTGAATAAGGTAACGATAAAGAACAAATATCCCCTCCCTCGAATTGATGATTTGTTTGATCAGTTACAGGGCCCCAAGTGCTTTTCAAAGATTGACTTGAGGTTAGGTTACCATCAAGTCAGAGTTATAGAAAAAGATGTACCCAAGACAGCCTTCCGAACATGGTATGACCATTATGAATTTTTAGTTATGTCATTTGGACTAACAAATGCACCAGCTGTGTTCATCGACTAACAAATGCACCAGGCACTCAGCCTATCCTTCTGCAGCACATAGTGTTTTTATTGACATTGTACTTGTTCTATTCCTAAATGTTCTAAGGTATCCCATTTTCGGTTATCAATTGTTATTAATCACATGGTCCCTACTCATTGATCAATGGTGATTCACATGTCTCATGTTCATTGACTAATGTTCCAAAGTTCAAATAATGTTATGACTATCATTGTATCAATCTCTCAAAAGCAAAGAAATGAAGTAATGCATAGTTGTTGGTTACAAGAGTACGGGTGGTAGCTCTAGAGACATAAGCCTAGCTCGAGCCAATCCCGAGATTATTGGATCAGGGGGTAGTCCTAGAGGCATAAGCCTAGCTCAAACCAAACCTAATAGGGGGTAGCTCTAGAGGTAAGAACCTAGCTCGAGCCGAACCTGATATGTTGGTTTATGGGTGGCAGCTCTAGAGGTAATAACCTAGCTCGAGCCGAGCCCGATATCTTGATTTAAGGGTGGTAGCTCTAGATTCATAAGCCTAGCTCTAGCCGACCCCAACATAACGTTATGTTATGTTAAGACCCACAGATCAGTCTGGGCCCGGGTACATTGTGACAAGTGATGATGAACAAACATAGAAGTAAAGAAGCAAAGAAAGTAATGAAAGCAAAATACATGGTTCCCAACATATAGAATGGTGACTTATCCATATTGGTTATTCATTTGTAATTGAGTTCATTGAAGTATTCATGTATCATACAGTTTCTTATGGCCTTACATACTCAGTACATTCTTCGTACTGACATCCCTTGGGGGACTTACCTTACTTGATGCAGGCGCAGGTGCTAGTAGACCTCTAAAGTAGGTTGCCGATTATTTGCAGATCTTTGGTAAGCTCCAGTTGGTTTGGGGCTTTTCGAGTCACAGTTGTACATTTGTTTTGGTACTGTAATGTGGTATAAAGCGGGGACTTTCCCAACTGTAAGATGGTTATGTGTATGCATCTGTTAGAAGCTTTGTAGACGTAGTTGGGAATGTGAATGTAAGAGATGTATGTCCACTTTGACTTGATGGCCCTAACGGCCAAGTTTCAAATATGTATATATCACATGTTTCCATGACTTCCACTATTGGTATTTTATATCTATATACGTGATGGTAGTGTTTCTTATGACGTGAAAATGAATTGATATGGGCAAAGATTGGTTCTCTCGGGCCTTATCAGTTTTGGGTGCCAGTCCGCCCCATTGGAATTCTAGGAGTTACAAAAGTGGTATCAAAGCAGGTTATCCTAAGGGTGTCTACAAAGTCGTATCTGAGTAGAGTCTTTCTTATGGATATGTTGTGCACTAAATTTATAAGTAGGAGGATACAGGACATTTAGGAGTTGTTTCTTTTCTTCATTTCTAGATCGTGCAATAGAGCCAATGTTGTAAGTGGAATCGTATTTGACCATTGGAATTGGTTTTCTTGTTTTATAGTAAAATGCCGATGCCAAGAAGGGGTAGAGGCAAAGGTAAGTAGGTAGATCTTCTTGCCTGTGAACGAATGAGTAAATCACCACCTGACCAAGCTAGTCAAGGTGGGGCTAACACTGAAATTACATCACGGTCTTCTTCTACCTTTTCAGCTCTGGAAGAGCCAATAGGTAGAGAAGTACCCGTAGAACCGCCAATGAATGCCACTGACCATGATCTAAGAAATGCAATGCATATGTTGACTCAGCTATTTACGGCACAAAGTCAAGGACGAGCTGGTCTAACGACAAATGAGGATAATGCGGCTAGAGTGGCGATTCGCAGGACACAGGACTTTCTGAAATTAGAACCTCCTATATTCATTGGGTCAGATCCGAAAGAAGATCCACAGGACTTCGTGGATCAAATCCAGAGGGCTCTAGAAGTTATGCACGTGACTGGTGTTGAAACAATTGAACTTGCAGCCTATATATTGAAAGGTGAAGCTATACTGTGTTATGAAGACTGGAAAAGATCGAGGGGTATTGATGCACTTACGGTTGGTTGGGAAGAATTTAAAATGGCATTCCTTGATCATTACCTCCCATATGAGATTCGGGAGGCACGTGCGGATCAGTTTCTAAATCTGCGTCAAGGGAACATGAGTGTTAGAGAATATAGTCTTCAGTTTAATTCCTTGGCCCGATATACTCCAAATGTAGTGGCTACAATGACAGACAGAGTCCATCGATATGTGGACTGATTAGAGCCATATTTGGTAAGGTACTACACCATTGCTACCTTGAATAAAGATATGGACATAGCCACAATACAGGCCTTCGTACAGAAAATGGAAGATCAAAGACAGAAAAAAAGGGTACATGAATCTGACAGAGGACAGTCCAAAAGAGAAAGACCTATGGGACAGTCTATGGTGTCCCAAGGAAAATCTAGGCCGCCTATGATGTTTCCCTAGACCGGCAAGACCCTCATTCTGTTATTCCACAGTAGGCACTCAAGCTCAATTCCGAGGGTTTAGAGGTAGTCAATTTGGGAAGAGTAGTGGAATTCACGGATCACAGGCAGTAGGATTTTCTCGTCAGCAGTGTCAGCACTATGGGTGTACTCATTTAGGAACATGCCGGTTAGGGACGAATGCTTGCTTTTGGTGCGGTATGTCGGGGAACATGATGAGAGAGTGTCCACAGAGGAGCATGGGTGGTATAGCACGACCGACGGAATCAGCCGTTGCATCATCATCATTAGTTCCTTCCTTAGGCCAAGGTGTACAGCCTACTTGTCATGGTAGGGGTGCCAGAGGAGCAGCCAGTTCCAGTGGAACTCAGAATCGTACATATGCTCTAGTAGACCGGCAGAATTCAGAGGTCTCTCCTGATGTAGTCACAGGTACATTATCCATATTTTCGTATAATGTATATGCATTGATTGATCCGGATTCTACATTGTCATATATTACTCCATTGATTGCTGCAAAATTTGCAAAAACACCGAAACTATTAACTAAGTCAATTGAAGTAGCTACACCAGTTGGTGAATATATTGTTGCAAAAAGAGTATATCGTAATTGTGTGGTAACTGTGTGTGGTCATGATACACTGGCCGATCTCGTTGAACTAGACATGGTGGATTTTAATGTGATAATAGGAATGGATTGGTTGGCTTCTTGTTATGCCACGGTAGATGTCTGGGCCAAGAAGGTACATTTTTGTTTTCCACAAGAAAATGGTCTTGAATGGCAGGGTAATGTGGGGGCACCAAGAAGAAAATTTATTTCCTATCTGAAAGCAAGGAAAATGATTGCCAAGGGGTACATATGTCACTTAGTACGAGTGAAAGATACCGATGTGGAACCACAAACTCCTCAGTCGGTTCCAGTGGTCAATGAATTTCTTGATGTATTTCCAGAGGATCTTACAGGTTTGCCCCCAGAACGGGAAATAGAATTTGGTATTGATGTGATTCCAGGCACTCAGCCTATCTCTATTCCCCCATATAGAATGGCTCAAGAATAATTACGTGATTTGAAGGAGCAATTGAAAGACTTGTTGGACAAAGGCTTCATCAGGCCTAGTATGTCCCCGTGGGGTGCACCTATATTATTTGTACGAAAGAAAGATGGCACATTGAGAATGTGCATTGACTATCGGTAATTGAATAAGGTAACGATCAAGAACAAATATCCCCTCCCTCGAATTGATGATTGTTTGATCAGTTACAGGGCGCCAAGTGTTTTTCAAAGATTGACTTGAGGTTGGGTTACCATCAAGTCAAGTTAAAGAAAAAGATGCACCCAAGACAACCTTTCGAACATGGTATGGCCATTATGAATTTTTAGTTATGTCATTTGGACTAACAAATGCACCAGCTATTTTCATGGATTTAATGAATAGGGTGTTTAAGCCATTTCTAGACGTGTTCGTGACGGTATATATAAATGACATCCTGGTTTATTCAAATTCATAAGAGGACCATGCTAAGCACTTACGACAAGTGTTACAGTTTCTTTGTGAGCGTAAGTTGTATGCAAAGTTCTCTAAAAGTGAATTTTTGTTGAAATCCGAAGCATTCTTGGGTCACATTGTGTCAAATGAAGGAATTTGAGTTAATACACAAAAGATTGAAGCGGTGAAAAATTGGCCAAAAACTACGACGCCTACGAAAATTCATAGTTTCCTTGGACTAGTAGGTTACTATCAAAGATTTGTTGAAGAGTTTTCTTCCATTGCTGCACCTTTAATGAAGCTTACACATAAGGCAGTCAGATTTCAGTGGAATGATGCATGTGAGAAAAGTTTTCAAGAGCTGAAAGATAAATTGACTTCCACACCCGTATTAGTACTTTCGGAAGGCACCGAAGGTTATGCAGTATATTGTGATGCTTCTGGAATTGGTCTAGGGTATGTATTGATGCAGCACGATAATGTAATAGAATATGCCTCACGACAATTAAGGCCACACGAGAGAAACTATCCCACACATGATCTTGAGTTAGCAGCGGTGGTATTTGCTTTAAAGATATGGCGTCATTATTTATATGTAGTTCATGTTGATATTTACACTGATCACAAGAGTTTGTAATATATCTTTAAGCAGAAGGAACTCAATTTAGGCAATGAAGGTGGCTAGAGCTCTTAAAAGACTATGATATTGATATTCTATATCATCCAGGAAAAGCAAATGTGGTAGCTGATGCATTGAACCGCAAGGCAATAGGAGGCACTAGTGGACGATTGATAGAAAAGCAAGATTTAGTCAAAGATCTATATCAATTAGCCAGCTTGGGGGTTCATCTTCTTGAATCCTCATATAAAGGGTTTATTGTACAAAATGCGGCAGAATCTTTTTTACTAGCCGAAGTGAAAGAGAAGCAGTTTGCAGATCCTATGTTAGTGCAACTAAAAGAGATTGTACAACAGAGTTTGACAAAGGCATTTTATCTTACACAAGAAGGAGTGCTTCAATGCCAAGGTAGATTATGTGTACCGGATGTAGATGAGTTGAGGAAATGAATTATGGCTGAGGCGCATCATTCACGATATTTTATTCATCCGGGAGCTACCAAAATGTACCATGATTTAAAATAAGTGTATTGGTGGGGTAATATGAAGAAGAACATTGCAGCATTTGTAGCTCAATGCCCAAACTGTCAACAAATTAAAGTGGAGCATTAGAAACCTGGGGGTTACATGCAATGTATCAATCTTCCAATCTAGAAATGGGATATGATTAATATGGACTTCATCACAGGTTTGCCTCATACACTGTGGAAATTTGATTCCATATGGGTCATAATTGACAGGCTTACCAAGTCAGCGCATTTCTTACCAGTCAAGACCACCTATACAGCTGAAGATTATGCAAGGTTGTATGTTAAAGAAATAGTGCGATTACATGGGATTCCGATCTCCATTATATCAAACAGGGGAGCTCAGTTTACTATGCATTTTTGGAGATCTTTTCAGCAGAGTTTGGGTACATAGGTGAATCTGAGTATGGCTTTCTATCCTCAGACTGATGGACAGGCAGAATGTACTATCCAAACACTTGAAGATATGCTACGAGCTTGCACGTTAGATTTTCAAGGCAGTTGGGATTATCATTTGCCTCTTATTGAATTTGCCTACAATAATAGCTATCATTCAAGTATCAAAATGGCACCTTATGAAGCTTTGTATGAAAGAAAATGTAGATCACCAATCGGATGGTTTGAAGCGGGTGAAACTACTTTACTTGGGCCAGATCTTGTTCATCAGGCTATGGAGAAAGTTAAGGTGATTCAACAACGGCTACAAACGTCCCAAAGTCGACATAAGTCATATGTTGATGTCAGAAAAAGAGGGCTCAAATTTGCTATAGGTGATTGGGTATTTTGAAGGTGTCACCGATGAAAGGGGTAATGAGATTTGGAAAGAAAGGAAAGTTGAGTCCCCGGTATATAGGGCCATATGAAATTGTCCAAAGATTTGGGCAAGTCACGTATGAATTAGCATTACCCCAAGAAATATCCACAGTTCATCCGGTATTTTATGTTTCGACCCTTCGAAAGTGCATAGGAGATCCATCTCGTTTTACTCCCATTGATGATGTACAAGTTATGGGGGATCTTACCTATGAGGAGATACCTATTTCCATTCTAGATAGACAAGTAAAGAGGTTGAGGAATAAAGACATAGCTTCCGTAAAGGTACTTTGGAGAAATCAGCAAATAGAAGAGATCACATGGGAAGCTGAAGAAATGATGAAGTCCAAGTACCTTCATTTGTTCCAAAAGGAAGAACAAGTTCACGATACAAGATTGGACCAATGACAAGTAAGTATTTATAAGCATTGAGTATATATATATATGATAATATGAAGAATGATCCTAGACTTGCCATTGTTTAAATTGACTAATGTCGCTAACATTCGAGGACGAATGTTTCTAAGGGGGGAAGAATGTAACACCCCGTATGTTCCGAACCTAGTAAAGTACCGTACCATTCATGGAAGTATTTAAAAATGATAGGGTTGGTGAATTATACACTAATTTGTTGGGCTTAAATGAGTCTTGTTCCATTGGGCTCAATTGAGGCCCAAAGATGAAGCAAAAGACATGGCCCAAATAGAATTTGACCCATTCTTCAAATTGACCTAGTAAGCCTAGAATTTATGACTAATGTGTGGCTAAGGATGAGACTACATGGGACTATAAAAGGGACCAAAAATCAGATTTTTATTCACAAAGACTCACATGCCATTTCTAGATTTTTCTCAAATATTTCTCATCTCACACAAACTCTAAGCCTTCATTCCTTTGGACAAGATCACTCTTTTTCAAGCTTTGGTAAGTGTTTAATTTCATGTTTTAATATATTATATGCTTAATATGGTGCATAAATTATGTTGGTTATGTTGACACAGTGTTGGACAGTTCACTATGTGTAAAATTGTCTATTTTTACAATCGAAAAAGGGTTTTGCCTTATAAACTTGAAAATGGACTTGTGGTATTGAAGGAAGTGAATTTGATAGACTAAATATTGACATGTGAGATGTTATTATAGCCTTAACTTGTTTTATCCTTGTACATAATGTTTGTAATTGTTATTGCAAAATTGTGCATGGACTTGGTAGTGTATTGAAGGAAAAATGTGGTTTTGCTGATGTTCATGTCTGTTGTGAAACCATGGTTTATTGTTGGCATACAAGTTGACCTAAATTATGTAAAGGGAAGTTTATTTATGTCCATGGACCATTTATTACAAAAACGAACCTAAACTAGACCTTTTTTGGCCGAAACGGGCATCCACCCTCGCGTCTGGAGCACCTACGGGCGCAGATGCCAACGCAGGTGGCTCTGGACAAGGCCAGAGGGAAATTGAGGCCGGATTTCAACCACCTACTGGTTCAGGTGGCTTTTTAGGTCAACCCAGAACCTCGTTTTGTATGTTTTTGTCTCTCTTTGATCCCCGAAGGCCCCTATACCCCTTTTTGGATGTAATTATCAACTTATGATACCTTTTTAATGACTTTAAGGGGTCATATGGAGACATGTTGGATTATATCCATTATGGATTGTTGTTAATATGTTTTTATGAGGAGAATTGATGGAGTAATTGTGACGTAATGATATTGAGGAAGCGTAAAGGGTAAACTTGGTGTGAAATGCTATTGGTTTATGATTTCTTGGTCAATGTGTGGAATGTTATGGTGTTGTTGGCATGGTAAAGCAGTGGATTGTATTATAAAGGTTGAAATGACGTTATATGGCAGTCATATAGCTCATTGTCGTCTTGTACACTTGTACGAAAAGTAGTTGTTAATGAGAGTTCCGTTATGTACTTGTATTGTAGAGTGAAACGTAAGAAAGGAGCTGGACTATTGGGTTCATATATAGGCTTGTGTATTCATACTTGTAAGTGAAGGTATGTAAGGCTACTCTTTTCGTATCCTTCTGCAGCACATAGTGTTCTCATTGACATTGTACTTGTTCTATTCCGAAATGTTCTAAGGTATCCCATTTCCGGTTATCAATTGTTATTTATCACATGGTCCCTACTCATTGATCAATTGTGATTCACATGTCTCATGTTCATTGACTAATGTTCCAAAGTTCAAATAATGTTATGACTATCATTGTATCAATCTCTCAAAATTAAAGAAATGAAGTAATGCCTAGTTGTTGGTTACAAGAGTACGGGTGGTAGCTCTAGAGGCATAAGCCTAGCTCGAGCCGATCCCGAGATTATTGGATCAGGGGGTAGTCCTAGAGGCATAAGCCTAGCTCAGACCGAACCTAACAGGGGGTAGCACTAGAGGTAAGAACCTAGCTTGAGCCGAACCTGATATGTTGGTTTATGGGTGGCAGCTCTAGAGGTAATAACCTAGCTCGAGTCGAGCCTTTGATTTAAGGGTGATAGCTCTAGAGGCATAACCCTAGCTCGAGCCGATCCCAACATAATGTTATGTTATGTTAAGACCCACTGATCAGTCGGGGCACGGGTACATTGTGACAAGTGATGATGAACAAACATATAAGTAAAGAAGCAAAGAAAGTAATGAAAGCAATATGCATGGTTCCCAACATACAGAATGGTGACTTATCCATATTGGTTATTCATTTGTAATTGAGTTCATTGAAGTATTCATGTATCATACAGTTTCTTATGGCCTTACATACTCAGTACATTCTTCGTACTGATGTACCTTGGGGGACTTACCTTACTTGATGCAGGCGCAGGTGCAAGTAGACCTCCATAGTAGGTTGCCGGTTATTTGCAGATCTTTGGTGAGCTCCAATTGGTTCGGGGCTTTCCGAGTCATAGTTGTACATTTGTTGTCACGCCCCAAACCCCATTGAGGTGGATTGGCACCCATAGTCGATAAGGCCCGAGAGAACCAAGCTTTGCTTATATTTATTCATATGCATGCTATAAGAAACACCACTATCACGTAAGAACATAAAAGGCTAATAACAGGAATCATAGAACATGTGATACATATATGTATGTGAAACTTGGCCGTCAAGTCAAAAACGACATGTATCTTCTTACATTCATACATACCCACATACGTCTACAAAAGCCTCTAACAGATGCATTTACAAGACCAACTGAAAGTTGGGACAAGTCCCCGCTTTATACAACATGTACAATACTAAACCACATGTACAACTGTGACTCGGAGAAGCCCCGAACTAATTGGAGCTCACCAATGATCCGCAAACAACTGGCAACCTACTGTGGAGGCCTACTAGCACCTGCGCCTGCAGCAAGTAAGGTAAGTCCCACAAGGGACGTCAGTACGAAGAATGTATTGAGTATGTAAGGCTCAAATGAAACTGTATGAATCATAAATACGTCAATGAACTCAATTAAAAATGAATAACCAATATGGATAAATCATCATTCTGTGTTTTGGGAACCATGTGTATTGCTTTCATTACTTTCTTTTCTTCTTTGCTTATTTATCTTTGCATGTGACCTGTGATACCCGGGCCCCGACTGAACAGTGGGTTTTAACATAACATAACGTTATGTTGGGATCGGCTTGAGCTAGCCTTATGCCTCTAGAGCTACCACCCATAAATCAATACATCAGGCTTGGCTTGAGCTAGGTTATTACATCTAGAGCTGCCACCCATAAGCCAACATATCAGGTTTGGCTTGAGCTAGGCTTATGCCTCTAGAGCTACCCCCTGTCAGGATCGGTCCGAGCTAGGCTTATGCCTCTAGGACTACCCCCTGATCCAATAATCTCGGGATCGGCTTGAGCTAGGCTTATGCCTCTAAAGCTGCCACCCATACTCAACCATTAACCACATATGCATTACTTCATTCTTTACTTTTGCGATTGATACAATGGTAGTCATAACCTTGTTGGAAGCTTTGGATTAATGATCAATGAGAAAGAGACATGTGAGTAAACATTATTGAAAATCATAACATTATTGGAAACATGGGACCTTTGGAACCTAAGCCAATGAATACGAGTCATGTGACTCACCATTGTTCAATGAATAGGAAACATGTGACAAATAATAAATCTACTATGCTGCAGAAGGATACGGATAAAATGACCTTACATACCTTGACTTCCAAGTATGAATACACAAGACTATATATGAACACAATAGTCCAGCTCCTTCCTTACGTTTCACTCTACAATACAAGTATATAACGGAGCTTACGTTAACCACTAGTTATCGTACAAGTGTACAAGATGACAACAAACTATATGACTATCGTATAATGTCATTTCACTCTTCATAATACCATCCACTGCATCATCATACCAACAACACCATAACATTCCACACATTGACCAAAACATCATACATCAATAGCATTTCACACCACGTGTACCCTTTATGCTTCCTCATTATCATTCTGTCGCAATTACCCAATCATCTTGCCTCAT
Source organism: Capsicum rhomboideum (assembly GCA_031232105.1). Classification (NCBI taxonomy): domain Eukaryota; kingdom Viridiplantae; phylum Streptophyta; class Magnoliopsida; order Solanales; family Solanaceae; genus Capsicum; species Capsicum rhomboideum. Next base: position 51,702,561 of record CP124708.1, on the reverse strand, counting down.
AACAACTTATGACCAACAATACATACTTAATATAGTCCATCATACCTCCATAAAACCCCTTTAAAGTCATTAAAACGACACCACAAATTGATAATTATATCCAAAAAGGGTATAGGGGCCTTCGGGGGTCAACTAGATGCGAAAACATACAAAACCGAACCTGGGGCTGACCTGCGTTGCCACCTGCACCCGCAGGTGGCTTAGGAGAGCCCGCAGGTGGACTTTCGAAGATGCCATAGGAACCTGCATTGGCATCTGCGCCCACAGGTGCCCTCGTCTGCGGGGGCAGATTCCTAAATCGGCCAAAATGGGTCCTTTTTAGGTCTTTTTGTGTGCTAAATGATCCAAGGCCACAAGTAAGCTTCTCTTAACATATTTTAGGTCACATGAACAGCAAAGAACAACCATGGTTTCCACACGCACAAAAACATTACCAATACGACAATTTCCCTTCACTTACGTCACCTATTCAATGAAAAAATTCACCGTAACAATTCCAAACATTAAGTACAAGGACAAAACAAGTTAAGGCCATATTCACATGTCAATATTGAATCCATAAAGTTCACTTTATTCAAGACTACAAGTTTATTTCCAAGTTTACTAGGCAAAACCCCTTGTCGATTTAGCAAACATGCAATATTACACACATAGTGAATTCTCAATACATCACCAACATAATATAAGCACCCTCCCACGCACATAATATATTAAACCATGAGTACAAACACTTACCAAGTCTTGCAAGTTGATGATCTTGGCCAAAGGAATGAGGGCTTAGGGTTCTTGAGAGCAAGGAAATGTTGTGAATATTCTAGAAAAAAGCATGAGAGTCCAAATGAATTAAGAATCTGATTTTCTTGCTTATATTTCCCCTCAAGTCACTCTTATCCCCTTCTTAGCATTAAATGCAAGGTTTGGTTGGTCAAATGGAAGAATATTGGAAGAATGGGTCAAATTTCCATGTTGGGCCATGTCTTTCTTATAATATTTGGGCTTCACTTGGGCCCAATGGTACAAGACTTATTAATGCTCACAATTTAATGTCTAATTCATCACATCTCTCATATTTCCATACTTCCATAAATGTGAACGTAGTCGTATAGGTTTGAAAACATACGGGGTGTTACATTCTTCCCCCCTTAGAAACATTCGTCCTTGAATGTTAGTGATGTTATTCAATGCACACACAATGGCAAGTCTAAGGCCTTTTCTCATGTTATCATATATATATACTCAATGCTTATAAATACTTACTTGTCACTGTTTCGATCTCGCATCTTGAACTTGTTCTTCCATTTGAAACAAATGAGGGTACTTTGACTTCATCATTTCTTCAGCTTCCCATGTGACCTCTTCTTTTTGCTGATTTCTCCAAAGTACCTTTACGGAAGCGACATCTTTATTCCTCAACCTCTTAACTTGTGTATCCAGAGTGGCAATAGGTATATTCTCATAGGTAAGATCCTCTGTAACCTATACATCGTCAATAGGAGTAAAATGAGATGGATCTCCTATGCACTTTCGAAGCATCGAAACATAAAATACTGGATGAACTATGGAGATCTCTTGGGGTAGTTCCAACTCATACGCAACTTGCTTAAATCTTCTAATAATTTCATTTGGGCCTATATAACGTGGACTCAATTTTCCTGTCTTTTCGAATCGCATTACCCCTTTCATCGGTGACGCCTTTAAAAATACCCAATCACCTATGGAGAACTCAAGCCCTCTTTATCTAACATCAGCATAAGACTTGTGTAGACTCTGGGCCGTTTGTAATCGCTGTTGAATCACTTTAACTTTCTCCATAGCCTGATAAACAAGATCTGGCCCAAGTAACGCAGTTTCACCTGCTTCAAACCATCCAATTGGTGATCTACATTTCCTTCCCTACAAAGCTTCATAAGGTGCCATTTTAATACTTGAATGATAGCTATTGTTGTAAGAAAATTCAATAAGAGGCAAATGGTCATCCCAACTGCCTTGAAAATCTAACGTGCAAGCTCGTAGCATATCTTCAAGTGTTTGAATAGTATGTTCTGCCTGTCCATCAGTCTGAGGATGGAAAGCAGTACTCAAATTCACCTGTGTACCCAAACTCTGCTGAAAATATTTCCAAAAATGTGCAGTAAATTGTGCTCCTCTATCTGATATAATGGAGATCGGAATCCCATGTAACCGTACTATCTCCTTCACATACAATCCTGCATAATCTTCAGCTGTATAGGTGGTCTTGACTGGTAGAAAATGTGCTGACTTGGTAAGCCTATCAACAATAACCCATATAGAATCAAAGTTCCACAGCGTACGAGGCAAACCTGTGATGAAGTTCATATTAATCATATCCCATTTCCAGACTGGAAGATTGATACATTGCATGTAACCTCCCAGTTTTTGATGCTCTACCTTTACTTGTTGACAATTCGGGCATTGAACGACAAATTCTGCAATGTTCTTCTTCATATTTCCCCACCAATACACTTCCTTTAATTCATGGTACATTTTAGTAGCTCCCGGATGAATAGAATAGCGCGCATGATGCGCCTCAATCATAATTCGTTTCTTCAACTCATCTGTATCCGGTACACATAATCTACCTTGGCATTGAAGCACCCCTTCTTGTGTAAGATCAAATGCCTTTGTCAAATTCTTTTGTACATTTTCTTTTAACTACAATAACATAGGATCTGCAAACTGCTTCTCTTTCACTTCAGCTATCAATAAATATTCAGCCGCATTTTGTACAATAACCCCTTCATCTGAGGATTCAAGTAAACGAACCCCCAAGCTGGCTAATTGATATAGGTCTTTGATTATCTCTTTCTTTTCCGTCAATTGGCCACTAGTGACTCCTGTTGCCTTGCAGCTCAATGCATCAGCTACCACATTTGGTTTTCCTGGATGGTATAAAATATCAACATCATAGTCTTTCAATAGCTCAAGCCAACTTCTTTGCCTCAAATTGAGTTCCTTCTGCTTAAAGATATATTGCGAACTTTTATGATCAGTATAAATATCAACATGAACTCCATACAGATAATGACGCCATATCTTTAAAGCAAAAACCACCGCTGCTAACTCAAGGTCGTGTGTGGAATAATTTTTCTTATGTGGTCGTAACTGTCGTGAGGCATATGCTATGACATTACCATGCTGCATTAATACATATTCGAGGCCAACCCCGGAAGCATCACAATACACTGCATAACCTTCGGTGCCTTCGGGAAGTACTAAAACTGGTGTGGAGGTTAATTTATCTTTCAACTCTTGGAAGCTTTTCTCACACGCATCATTCCACTGAAATTTAACTGCCTTATGTGTAAGCTTGGTCAATGGTGCAACAATGGAGGAAAAACCTTCCACAAATCTACTGTAATAACCTGCCAAACCAAGAAAACTACGAATCTCTGTAGGTGTCGTAGGTCTTGGCCAATTTTTCACTGCTTCAATCTTCTGTGTATCAACCTGTATCCCTTCATCTAACATAATGTGACCCAAGAATGCGACTGATTTTAAACAAAACTCACACTTGGAGAACTTTGCATACAACTTACGCTCACGGAGAATCTGTAACACCTGCCGTAAGTGATTAGCATGGTCCTCTGGTGATCTTGAATAAACCAGGATGTCATCTATAAATACCGTCACGAACACGTCTAGAAATGGCTTAAACACCCTATTCATCAAATCCATGAACACAGCTGGTGCATTTGTTAGTCCAAATGACATAACTAAAAATTCATAATGGCCATACCGTGTTAGGAAAGCTGTCTTAGGTACATCTTCTTTTCTAACTCTGACTTGATGGTAACCTGACCTCAAGTCAATCTTTGAAAAACACTTGGCACCCCGTAACTGATCAAACAAATCATCAATTCGAGGGAGGGGATATTTGTTCTTGATCGTCAACTTATTCAATTGCAGATAATCGATGCACCTTCTCAACGTGCCATCTTTCTTCCGTACAAATAATACCGGTGCACCCTACGGGGACATACTCGGCCTGATAAAACCCTTGTCCAGCAAATCTTTCAATTGCACCTTTAATTCCCGCAATTCTACTGGAACCATTCTATATGGGGGAATATAGATAGTGAGTGCCTGGAATCACATCAATACCAAACTCTACTTCCCGCTCTGGGGGCAAACCTGTAAGATCTTCTGGAAATACATCAAAATACTCATTGACCAATGGAACTGATTGGGGAGTTAGTGGTTCTACATCAATATCATGCACTCTCACTGAGTGGCATATATACCCCTTGGATATCATTTTCCTAGCCTTAAGATAGGAAATAAATTTTCCTCTTGGTGCCCCTACATCACCCCTCCATTCAAGAACATTCGTTTGCGGAAAATGAAAATGTACCTTCTTGGCCCGACAATCTACCATGGCATAACAAGAAGCCAACCAATCCATACCCATTATCACATCAAAATCCACCATGTCTAGTTCAATGAGATCGGCCAGTGTATCATGACCACACACAGTTACCACACAATTACGATATACTCATTTTGCAACAATATATTCACCAATCGGTGTAGACACTTCAATTGACTTAGTTAATAATTCTGGTGCCTTTGCACATTTTGCAGCAATCAAGGGAGTAACATATGACAATGTAGAACCCGGATCAATCAATGCATATACATTATACGAAAATATGGATAATGTACCTGTGACGACATCAGGAGAAGCCTCCGAATTTTGTCGGTCCACTAGAGCATAAGTGCGATTCTGGACCCCACTAGTACTGGCTGCTCCTCTGCCACCCCTACCATGACCAACAGACAGCACACCTCATCCTAAAGAAGGAACCGATGATGATGACGCAACAGCCAATCCTGTCGGTCGTGCCATACCACCCATGCTCCTCTGGGGACACTCTTTCATCATGTGCCCCGTCATACCACACCAAAAATAAGCATTTATACCCATTCGGCATGTACCTGCATGAATACGTCTGTAGTGCTGACACTGCTGACGAGGAAATCCTGCTGCCTGTGATCCGTGAACCCCACTGCTCTGCCCAAATGGACCACCTCTAGACCCTCAAAATTAAAAGTGAGCACCTGCTGTAGAATAAGAGAATGATGGTCTAGGCGGTCTGGGAAACATACGAGACCTAGATCCTTCTTGGGACATCGCAGATGGTCCCATAGGTCTAGCCCTTTTGGACTGTCCTCTGTCAAATTCATGTACCCTTCTTCTCTGTCTTTGATCTTCCATTTTCCAGGCGAAGGTTTGTATTCTAGCTATGTCCATATCCTTATTCAAGGCAGCAATGGTGCAATCCCTTACCAAATATGTCTCTAATTTGTCCACATATCGATGGACTCTGTCTGTCATGGTAGCTACCACATTTGGAGCATATCGAGCCAAGGAATTAAACTGAAGGCTATATTCTCGAACACTCATGTTCCCTTGACGTAAATTCAGATACTAGTCTGCACGTGCCTCCCAAACCTTATATGGGAGGTAATGATCAAGGAATGTTGTTTTAAATTCTTCCCAATTTGGTGGCATTGCACCGATACCACGAGACTTCTTCCATTCTTCATACCACAGTATCGCTTCTCCTTTTAACCTATACGCAACAAGTTCAACTGTTTCAACCCCAATCACATGCATAACTTCTAGAGCCCTCTGAATTTGATCCATGAAGTCCTATGGATCTGCTTTTGGATCCGACCCAGTGAATATAGAAGGGTCCAATTTCAGAAAATCCTGTTTTCTGCGACTCGCCACCCTAGCCGCATCATCCTCATTTATCATTGGACCAGTTCATCCCTGTGTCTGTACAGCAAATAGCTGAGTCAATATATGTACTGCATTTCTTAGATCCTGATCCGTGGCATTCATTGGTGGTTCTGCGGGTACTTCTCTTTCGACTGGTTCTTTCGGAGCTGGAAAAGTAGAAGAAGACCGCGATGAAATTTCAGCATTTGCTCCACCTTGACTAGCTTGGTCAGGTGGTAATCTACTCATTCCTTCTCCAGCAGGCATATCCACCTGCTTACCTTTGCCTCTACCTCTTCTTGTCATTGGCATTTTTACTATATCAAAGAAAATTAATTCCAATGGTTAGATGCGATTCCACTTACCATATTGGCTCTATTGCATTATCTAGAAGTGAAGAAAGGAAACAACATCCTAAATGTCCCCTAGCCTCCTACTTATAAATGTGGTGCACAACACATCGATAAGTAAGACTTTACTCAGACACGGCTTTGTAGACACCCTTAGAACGACCGCTTTGATACCACTTTTGTCACGCCCCAAACCCCATTGAGGCGGATTGGCACCCATAGCCGATAAGGACCGAGAGAACCAAGCTTTGCTTACATTCATTCATATGTATACTATAAGAAACACCACTAGCACGTAAGAATATAAAAGGCTAATAACGGGAATCATAGAACATGTGATATATATATATGTATGTGAAACTTGGCCGTTGAGGCCGTCAAGTCAAAATCGACATGTATCTTCTTACATTCATACATACCCACATACGTCTACAAAAGCCTCTAACAGATGCATTTACAAGACCAACTGAAAGTCGGGACAAGTCCCCGCTTTATACAACATGTACAATACCAAAACACATGTACAATTGTGACTCGGAAAAGCCCCGAACTAACTGGAGCTCACCAATGATCCGCAAAAAACTGGCAACCTATTGTGGAGGCCTACTAGCACCTGCGCCTGCAGCAAGTAAGGTAAGTCCCACAAGGGACGTCAGTACGAAGAATGTACTGAGTATGTAAGGCTCAAATAAAACTGTATGAATCATAAATAAGTCAATGAACTCAATTACAAATGATTAACCAATATGGATAAATTATCATTCTGTGTTTTGGGAACCATGTGTATTGCTTTCATTACTTTCTTTGCTTCTTTGCTTATTCATCTTTGCCTGTGACCTGTGATACCCGGGCCCCGACTGAACAATGGATTTTAACATAACATAACGTTATGTTGGGATCGGCTCGAGTTAGGCTTACACCTCTAGAGCTACCACCCATAAATCAATACATCGGGCTCGGCTCGAGCTAGGTTATTACCTCTAGAGTTGTCACCCATAAGACAACATATCAGGTTTGGCTCGAGCTAGGCTTATGCCACTAGAGCTACCCCCTATTAGGATCTGTCCGAGCTAGGCTTATGCCTCTAGGACTACCCCCTGATCCAACAATCTCGGGATCGGCTTGAGCTAGGGTTATGCCTCTAAAGCTGCCACCCATACTCAACCATTAACCACATATCCATTACTTCATTCTTTACTTTTGCGATTGATATAATGGTAGTCATAACTTTGTTGGAAGCTTTGGATCAATGATCAATGAGAGAGAGACATGTGAGTAAACATTATTGAAAAGTATAACATTATTGGAAACATGGGACCTTTGGAACCTTAGTCGATGTATACGAGTCATGTGACTCACCATTGTTCAATGCATAGGAAACATGTGACAAACAATAATGGATACCCAGAAATAGGATACCTTAGAACATTTCGGATTGGAACAACTCATATGTCAATGAATCTACTATGTTGCAAAAGGATACGGATAAAATAACCTTACATACCTTGACTTCCAAGTATGAATACACAAGACTATATATGAACACAATAGTCCAGCTCCTTCCTTACGTTTCACTCTACAATACAAGTACATAACGGAGCTTACGTTAACCACTAGTTATCGTACAAGTGTACAAGATGACAACAAACTATATGACTTCCGTATAACGTTATTTCACCCTTTATAATACCATCCACTGCACTATCATACTAACAACACCATAACATTCCACACATTGACCAAAACATCATACATCAATAGCATTTCACACCACGTGTACCCTTTATGCTTCCTCATTATCATTCTGTCGCAATTACCCAATCATCTTGCCTCATAACAACTTATGACCAATAATACATACTTAATATAGTCCAGCATACCTCCATACAACCCCTTTAAAGTCATTAAAATGACACCACAAGTTGATAATTATATCCAAAAAGGGTATAGGGGCCTTCGGGGGTCAACTAGATGCGAAAACATACAAAACCGAACCTGGGGCTGACCTGCGTTGCCACCTGCACCCGCAGGTGGCTTAGGAGAGCCTGCAGGTCGACTTTGGAAGATGCCAGAGGAACCTGCGTTGGCATCTGCGCCCGCAGGTGCCCTCGTCTGCGGGGGCAGATTCCCAAATCGGCCAAAATGGCTCCTTTTTAGGTCTTTTTGTGTGCTAAATGATCCAAGGCCACAAGTAAGCTTCTCTTAACATATTTTAGGTCACATGAACAGTAAAGAACAACCATGGTTTCCACACGCACAAAAACATTACCAATACGACAATTTCCCTTCACTTACGTCACCTATTCAATGAAAAAATTCACCGTAACAATTCCAAACATTAAGTACAAGGACAAAACAAGTTAAGGCCATATTCACATGTCAATATTGAATCCATAAAGTTCACTTTATTCAAGACTACAAGTTTATTTCCAAGTTTACTAGGCAAAACCCCTTGTCGATTTAGCAAACATGCAATATTACACACATAGTGAATTCTCAATACATCACCAACATAACCAACATAATATAAGCACCCTCCCACGCACATAATATATTAAACCATAAGTACAAACACTTACCAAGTCTTGCAAGTTGATGATCTTGGCCAAAGGAATGAGGGCTTAGGGTTCTTGAGAGCAAGGAAATGTTGTGAATATTCTAGAAAAAAGCATGAGAGTCCAAATGAATTAAGAATCTGATTTTCTTGCTTATATTTCCCCTCAAGTCACTCTTATCCCCTTCTTAGCATTAAATGCAAGGTTTGGTTGGTCAAATGGAAGAATATTGGAAGAATGGGTCAAATTTCCATGTTGGGCCATGTCTTTCTTATAATATTTGGGCTTCACTTGGGCCCAATGGTACAAGACTTATTAATGCTCACAATTTAATGTCTAATTCATCACATCTCTCATATTTCCATACTTCCATAAATGTGAACGTAGTCGTATAGGTTTGAAAACATACGGGGTGTTACATTTGTTTTGGTACTGTAATTTTGTATAAAGAGGGGACTTGTCCTGACTATAAGATGGTTATGTGTATGCATCTGTTAGAAGCTTTGTAGACGTATGGGGGTATGTAAATGTAAGAGATGTATGTCCACTTTGACTTGATGGCCCTAACGGCCAAGTTTCAAATATGTATATATCACATGTTTCCATGGCTTTCGCTATTGGTATCTTATATCTCTATACATGATGGTGGTATTTCTTATGACATGCAAATGAATGGACATAAGCAAAGATTGGTTCTCTCGGGCCTTATCGGGTTCGGGTGCCAGTCCGTCCCTTTGGAATTCAAGGCGTGACAATGTTATTAATATGATATTATGGGGGAGAAAAAAGTAAGTGACATCAAATTTAATGCGGATAAAAAGACTAAAGTAACAATAAAAAGGGGGAAAAGACTTTGGGAGGAATAAGTAATCACATTCAACGATAATGATCTATAGTGCACTACCTAGCCTCAAAACGACGATGTGGTGATTACAATAAACATTAGTGACTTGCATATTAAATAGGTATTGGTGGATCTAGCTCTACCAACACAATCTGTTGGAAACTGTTAAAAAAATAGAAATGCTAGACAAGATAATTCAATCCATAAGGGTTAAATCTAGATTTGACATAGCTAGTAAGAAAACTAGGGGTAAGATCACACTACCCGTCAATACTGGAGGAGTGATTAAGGAAACTGAGTTCTATGTAATAGATAGAAATATATGGTGTAATGCACTCTTTAGAAGGCCATGGGTACATGACATGAAGGCTTTATCCTCAACATTGCATTTCCTATTAAAATTCCCAGCTTTAGTGGGAATCAAGAAGATTTGAGATGAGCAACCAGTGGCTAAGGAAATTTTGCAGTAGATAAAACTACAAATAAAAAGGCAAGCAGGGAAATCAAATAGCAATCACAGGAAAGGGATTCATCCCCAAATGACAATATCACAAGGGAAAACCTAGCTGAAAATGGAGAGCCTTCGAAGCTAAATTAATAATAGACTCGAAGACAAATACTCGAAGGAAAATAAAAATGAAGAAGAAATGTATTAGGTTTTAAGGAACTTTGTATTTTTTGAGGAGTCTAACACCACTAAATCAACTGTGGAAGAACTCTAACAAGTAGTCTTGTTCATCCACCTGCCAAACTGGACGATATACTTTGGAACTCAAGATTAATTTAGTTGAATTTCTTAAGGCCAACGCAAATTGCTTTGCATCATCCCACTTAGATAAGACAGATATCCCGCCAGAGGTTCAAACTCACAAGCTGAGCTTAGACCCAAACTTCCCACCAGTAAAGTAGAAGAATCAATCAATATTATAATACAAGAATATATTCATAAAATAAGAGGTATTAACTGCTCAACATAGGTTTTATTGGGAAGTAGATTGCCCCAAATGGCTAGCCAATGTACTAGTTCTACCCTAAAAAATAATAAGTTAAGAATGTAATTGATTATAAGGATTTAAAAAAATATGTACTAAAGACTCGTTCCTGTTGCCACATAAAGATCAAATGATCGATGAAATGATAAATCATGCTATGTTAAGTTTTCTCGATGCTTACTTCGGATATAATCAGATAAACATGAATCTGTAGGATAAAGAGTAAACATCATTTATCATTAAATACAAGACATACTGTTATAATTTATGTCATTTGGACTGAAACATGAGGAGCAACTTACCAACAGTTAGTTGACAACATGTTTAAAGAACAAATAGAAACAGTTATGAAAGTATATATCGATGACATGTTGGTCAAATATCTGGATTCAAAGGATAATTTGCAGCATTTATAGGAAATCTTTAAAATATTGAGGAAATACAACATGAAGTTGAACCCAGAAATGTGCCTTTGGCTTTGGATCGGGCAAGTTTTTGGGCTTCTTTGTTTCGAACAGGGGGATTAAATTCAACGTAGACAAACTTAAGGCCATTAAAAAAATACCAGAATTCCTTAAGGACATGAAATCCATGCAAAGATTCACTGGGAGATTAACAGCTTTAAGTTGGTTAATATCACGATCATTGAAAACAATTCACATATTCTTCTATTTGCTAAAAATAGAAGAGCAATTTCAAATAAACTCTAGAGTGACAACAAGCAATAAAAGACTTGAAGAAGTATTTATCAAGTCCCCGTTGCTTACCAAACCCAAGAAAGGAGGACCATTGATTCCGTATGAAAGTTAGCGATCAATGTAGTTCTAGTCCTAGAAAAAAATATTCAATTTCCAATTTATTATATAGGTAGAACTTTGGAAAGCACGCTCATGACACAATGAATTTCTAAGGAAAGTCATCAACTATGGTGGAAAGTGCACTTTCCTATTGAATTGCATTTGTGGAAACTAGATACATTAGCTTTGGAATTATAATGGCCGTTAGAAAACTCAAGTCATACTTCCAATACCATTCAATTAATATAATAACTATATATCACTTAAGAAGTACTATGCATAAACCTGAACTATCGGGTAGGCTAGCCAAATGGACAACAAAATTTAGTGGGTATGACTTAACATCCAAGCCATGAACTACCATAAAATCTCAAGTCCTAGTCTATTTTATAGTTGACTTTAGCCAAATAATGGTGTTATAGGTTCAAAGAGAATACTTAAAAATCTCAGGTGTTGAGTCCGATATATGAACCCTTTACATAGATGAAGCATATAATGTACGTGGGTCTGGGCTAGGAATCCTCTTAAAGACTCTTTCCAAAGAAGTCCTTAGATAGAGAAAGCTTTGTATGATTTGGAGGCAAGTATCAATCTGATGCTGCTATCTATATTTAAGACACTTGGTTTGGGAGAGCCGCAACCTACTACTATCACTTTGCAGCTGGCTTATCGGTAACATGTTATTTCAGATGGGGTGATTGAAGATATACTCATCAAAGTTGGTAAGTTTATGATTCCTGCTAATTTTATTATTCTTGATTTTGCAGTAGATGGCAGGGTGCCAGTCATATTGGAGCGCCTATTCCTATCCATTGGTGGAGCAATTATTGATGTAAGAGAAGGTAAGACAAAGATGCGGGTACATGAGGAGGAGATCACATTTAACGTATGCAAAGTGCTCTCCACCCCCTCACACTATATAAATTTATGCATGATCACAGAGGTGACATAAAATAAGTGTCGGGTCGAATAGATTGAGCCTACTAAATCTAATGTCAATAGGGTAGGCATTGAGTCCTTGAAGATTGCCACCAATTTATCTGAGGAGCAGAAAAAAATTATTTAAAGGTGGCCTGAACATGAGCTGGAAAGTTTTGAAGTGGAAAGAAAGTGCGTGAGAGCTGAAAGTGATGAACCTCCAAGAGTGAAAAGGAAAATGAAGATAAATCATAAAAGAAGGAAGCGTATGAGCGAGTCTTGATCTGAGACATGCATCACATCGTGACATTAAATCAGATGCTTATTGGAAGAAAATATAATTTGTAATAGTGTAGCTTCTTATTTATTATTTTTAGTGTCACATTTTTGTTGATTTATGTATAAATTAGGGAAAGTTTTGAGTATTCAAAATTAAATTTAAGGAGCACGTTTGAGCTTAAGTGTGGGACCATGTGATCCTTGATGAAACTTGAAGAAACATGTTACTAGCTAGGTCCTATAGGGACTAAGAGAGTATCTCCAACCCTTGCTCTTAATTCCTGATATAAATTGCTTTGAGGATAAATCATGAGTTTAAGTGAGGAGTGAAAAATCTTGTAATATGTGTGAGGTTAAGGATGAGTATGCCATAATGATTTTGATTCATTTTAATAAAAAAAGTTTTATGTATTGGTTATTTTTATTTTTAGTTATCTTAAGCGACATATGCATCTCTTGGTTTTTCTTATGACCTTTGTCCTTTTTCGAGGAGGGGTCTTTGAACCAAGTTACGTTTTATTTTTAGGAGTAGTTTTATATTAATTTTTTTATAAGAAGAAAAAACTTTTCCTGTCTTGAGAGAAGATAGTCATTAAGATTTTTGTGGTCATTAAAGTCATTTAAATGCTAGGTACTCAACTTAGGTGCTAAATTGACTGAATGATACAAATGTTGGTTTTAAATTTAAAAATATGCAGTGAATGACTCCTTTTGATACACCTAGACTCATTCTCTTGAATCTTGTGTGATTGTTGGCTTAATATTGAACTCTTATTGTTATTTTATTAATTGACGTTCGATATGAATCAATCTTGAGTCAAACATGTGCCATGAGTGTTAGAAATTTTGTGATATTTCATATTTTCATATTGATGTCTAGAACTTACCATATATGTTTGCAAATCGAAATGAATAATATTGAGTCTAGGAGATGATATATGAATTTCTTTGATTAGCCATATTTTTTCCTTCTCTTTACTTACCCACATGTGATATCCTTAGATATCCCCGTTGAGCCTTTAGTTTGTTCTTTTGATAACCACGTATAAAGTTAAATTCTTTCGTTCTAATTGGCCTTAAATTTGATCCTTAAACTACTAAATCATTGTAATAAAAAATAAGCATTTTAAAAAAGTAAGAGTGAAGAAGGATATAGTTGAAGATGGAAGCCTAAAGAAAGATTAAGGGTGCAATTAATTGTGAAAACAAATACATGTACTATTAGTAGAAAGCGAAAAGAAGAAAAATATAATAATTGGTTGCTCCTTGCTAATGACATGAGAATGTCCTTAAACAGGTGAGAAACTAAAGAAAAATAGTGGGTGAAGAAGGGAGAAAAAGAAGATTTAGCAAATTGAAGATTGTGCCAAAAGATTGTAAGAAGTTGTGATGTATTAAAGTTCTTAGAAAGGATAGTCACTATTTTATTCAAATAATTTTTACTTGTCCCTTAGCCTACATTACAATTCTTAAAGACTTATTTGATCCTAAATTTGATGTTCCTATATTAGTGGTGAATTTACACTAAGGGCAAGATTATGGTTTGTCATATTTTACATGTGAAGTTCTTTTTGAGAGTGAGCGTAATCTGAATTTTATGTCCATGTATGTGATATTTTATATTCTTATGAGGGAATATGGGAAAATATGTTGTTTGGTAAGAAACATGGTTGAAAAAAGATAGGTGAAGTGTTTGATCTCTTGATTAGGTGGCATAAAAGTGTTTGTCGATTTCTAAACCTTTTGAGTCGGTTCTTGAGGCTATATAGTTTTGAAAAGGTTATTTGTGAGTTTAATTCTAAATGTCGATGGTTGCATGTGTAATAAGATCTTGTTGTTTGAAGTCATATTATCCTTAGCCAAAGAAGACCTATTCAAATTAGTGTAGCTCTATGAGCGTCTATTTAGAAGCAAGATATGGAGTTCTAAGACTTGCTCGAGGATGAGCAAAAATCTAAGTGTGGGGTGTTGATGTGACTTCATATATTTAGCTATCATTTACCTCACATTTAGTGCTCTTATTGTCTCTTTGACCGTTGATTTTATGAAATATGCTTGTATTACTTGTTTTTGATGTGTAGAATGAAAATGAAGGAACTTGAGCCAAAATAGATATAATAGAGCTTTGAAGTCTGAGTAGAAGCCAGAAAAATCAACTAGGAGCTAGTTCTAAGGGCCAAGACCTAGTACGAGGACTTAAAGTGAGAGGAACTAAGAAGGGTGCTATAAAAAGCCTACCACATTAAGCCCAATGAGGTGGATTGTGTCACGGTAGCATTAGGGAAGCATAGAGGAAACAAGAACAACAACACAGTTGCCAAATGGGGCGACCAGTGAGGCGGGGCGCCAGGCAATAATGCAAAAAATGGCTACATTTTGTAGTTTGATTAATGAAGGATATTTTCATCCCGAGGTTTTTAGAAACTTAATATATACATCATAAACACAATTTCAGGGGGCCGGAGGGGGGGGGGGAGGGGGGAGGGGAGGGAGGGGATCAAGCCTAGAACACAGATAAAAGGAGAAGAATATTATTTTTGTAGGTTTTCTTCTTTCTTTCTTTCTTTGTCATTGAACACATGATATTTATGAATTCTTTGCTTTTTAATCAAATCATGAGTGGATAAATGTTTTAATTCTAGGATTGTGGTGTTTACATGAAGGTACAGTCTGATAATCGTATGCTTATAAAGATTTTCCATTATTAAGTTTCTTACTTTTTCTAGGGCGTAATCATTTGATTTTCTGTCCAACTACAAATACTATCTGTGCCTTGTAAATTGGACTCGGAAGAGGAAATTTGCGAGCGTAATAAGAAAAAGCAAAGCTTGGTTGAGAATCTTATAGGAAAAGGAAAATGATTCACTAACGCAGATAGGAATATACCCGTTAGCCTTATTTAGTTGATACAAATGACATTTTACATGCACTTCACTATCAACCGACGACTATAGGAATATAAGCATTAGGAATAGTCAAGAAGTCTTAGAGTTATCGATATGATACTTAGTACGTAATATCAACCTGCAACTAGTACCTCAGAAAATAATTAACGGTAGGGGTATGCATCGATCAGTTCAATTTTGTTTATTATCAGTTTGGTTTATCAGGTTTTGGTTTGTAAACATGCTAAACCAATAATCAAATCAATAAGATATTCGTTATCGGTTTTCAGTTAATCAATTTTTGGTCCTTAATGGTTTGATTTTTGATTTAACCAATAAGAAAATGCTCCTTTAATTTATTTTTTGCTTTGTCTTATTCTCATTTGTTTCATATATATATGCACACCTTCATGCATAAAAGTCTACACATATTGCATGCAGAAGCAAATTCCGATATGTTATTACTAAAATAAACTTGTTTTCTTTCTAGTTAAACAACAAAAGTAGTAGCAACCACTCCAAAAAAAAAAAAAAGAAGCAAAATCAGTTCATAGTTTACACTGATGGATAAAACCTCCACCTAGCGAACAACTTTAGAAAGAAAACAACAACACTAAGACAACAACCATAAAATACAAAAAAATAATAAGGTATGTATTTAAAATTTAAAGTCACTATTATATACTTAGGGATAAAAACATAATTTTGATATAATGATATTGGGTTATCGGTTTAATCAATAACTAAAACCTTAAAACCACAAATCGAACCAATAGCCCAATAGAAAAAAATACAAAATCGTTTAAAAATCGTTAACCCAATACTAATTTTATTTATTCGATTTATTGGTTAAATAGATTTTTGTACACCCCTAATTAAGGGTATAATTGGATAGTTCAACTGGATTTTTAAACTTCCATGACCTGGATCTTTATCTCATATGAATTACATCAAACGAATCTTTGGCTTACTTCAAATTTATTGCTATTTTTAGTTAAACTTAACATAAAAAAATATAAATCCCAAAATTGTTTGTTACTTATTGAATAGTTGAAGTAAAACTTCAAATTAGATAATTAATTTGACAAGTCTCTTTGGGTACGATATTTGGACTTAATCTTCTATATTACTTGCACGACTGTGTAGGCGTTAGCCGCAACAACATGAATCCAAGATTTTAATTCTTTTAAATAATTAACTTTTTAATGAATAAATATATATAAAATAAATTTTAAAAAAATATCAGGTACAATCGAACCTACAATCAAAAGCTTAACTTCGCCCCTAAAGCAAGGTAATTTAAAGCGGAAGAAAGAAAAAGAAAGCAAAAAATGAATATGAGACATAAAAAAGGAGAAACAATGACAAGTGAAGTGTTATTGCAGACTTGCAAACATGAATTAAGGTGGCCAAAACTGCGTCGTTTTGTCCATGTTGAATTCCCGCCAATTCCCTCGAAGTTGGAGGTCTAACCAAGGCACCACTATTCTCCCTCTGATCCTCATGAAAAGTATTTCTTTCGTTTTTATTTTATTTTTTTCTTTTGCAGTTTGATCATTTTTTTAAAAAATAAATAAATAAATAAAAGTGGTGCATGTAATTTTAATGAAGGAAAATAAAAAATGAAATGGGTGAAAGTTGGAATTTTATTAGTTGATCCTATACAATTCTAATGAATAGCACTATATATGCTTCTTTTCACAAGAAATGATCTATTGTATTCTTTGATATTTACGATGGTATATGCATCAGAAATATGTAAAAATTATTTATATAAGTCATTAACTTTCAACTTTTTAAAATCTATTTCCTCCGTCTCAAATTGATTGATCCATTTCAATTTGATATAAAATTTGAAAAAATAAAGAAAATTTTGATTTAGTGTTAAATTAAAAATATATCAAATGTAACAAAATATTTTTTAATTTTTTGCTATTTATAAAAATATTATGTAAAAAGTTGGAACTAAAAAGCCACCCCAAAAGCAATAGAGTAGACTAGACAGACGTGTCACCTCGAAAACCCCACTCCCCCACCTCCTTTCACCTCTATATTACTTTGCTAGATTACATATAAATATTTTTGAAATAATATTTTTTTACTTACTTACCAAATAATGAAAAATAAGCAAAAAATCAACTTATTTTTCAAGAAAATATTTTCTATCAAAACATTTTTGATGAAAAATATTTTTCCTTCCTACCAAACACACCCTTTATTACACGTTTTATTATTATCCTGACCAGCAGGCTGTAATATCCTAGCTGTATCGGTAGTTCTTACAAGGTTAAGCAGGGAGGGAGTACATAGGGGTTTTGTGGGCCCCATGAAAGAGTCTCTCCAAATGTCAACTTTTATTTCTATAATCTGTCTATAAATTAACAGCATTCCATATCATGTTCTTTTTTCTCCTCTTTTTTCCATTTTCTACTTATCCTTCTCTCTTTCTCTCTCTCTCTCTCTCTGACTTCCCAGTCTTTTTCCGTCTATCTCGGCAGGCTTCCAACCTCCATTTTTCCCGGCTAAAAAACCCCTTCTTCAAGCTAAGGTCTCTCTTTTATGAGTTTCTCTTTTCTTGGTATTTGTGCTTTTTTGGATCTGATTTGGCTCTTGGTTAATGGCCAATATGCTTCTAAAGTAAAATTTATTGTTTATGGGGTTTTTCTCTTGCTATAGTTCAATTATTTGAATCTCAAAGTTGTATTGTTTCTTGTTAATTTTATCGATTTCGGGTGGAGTGGAGTTTGCAATGCAGCTTCTTTTCTGACTTATCTGTGACTTTTAAGTATCCCAAATTTCATCTTTTAAACAGAATTTCTAAAAATATTTTGGCTGCCTTTCATTTTATAAACTAAGTTATGCCTGTTTTCTGGTACTCCATAGAGCTCTCAATATTCTATAATTGCTTGATTGTAGATAATTAAGATCAACCAAATCTGCAACTTATTTTGTGGATAAGATTATTTTGATTATGGTAAATTGACTTAATTATTTATAGTACACTATTTATTGGTTAACAATCTTTCCCTAAAGAGAAGATGGATAAGATTGCACTTTCTTTCTTTCTTTGTCTGCTTTGCATAATGAATGACTTATTAAATCTTTTTTTCTTCCTTTCGGTTGGGCCACACTATTCTGCTGATTTGGTTTCTTATACTAACTTCCATTCTTAATAGTGTATTTTTTTTTTCAGACCGTTGAAAATGGTTTCTATAGATATTAATTCCCATATGTTTCATATTCTTATTTAAAAAAATTGTTTTCTCTTTTGTTCAAGACGGACTGGCAGTGGGTTGTCAAATAGCTATTCCATTTCCTATTAATAGATAAACAATTTTGTGTTGTTATGTGAGTGTACAACTTGTTTAATGGTCTAAACGCCAATATTGTTTATCATACAGAGTACTTGTCTGAGTTGAAGGGTTAAGAGTGAGCATGGAAGGTACTGGACTGAGAAATGTTAGCTCCCATTGCTCCATCTCTGAGATGGATGATTATGATCTCTCAAAGCTTCTTGACAAGCCAAGGATTAACATAGAGAGGCAGAGATCTTGTGATGAGAGGTCACTCAGTGAGTTATCCATAGGTCTAACCAGAGGTTTAGATAATTATGAGAGTTCTTACTCGCCAGGCAGGTCTGCGTTGGACACCCCTGCTTCATCGGCACGTAACTCGTTTGAGCCCCATCCAATGGTTGCTGAAGCCTGGGATGCTCTCCGTCGTTCGATGGTTCACTTTCGAGGCCAACCAGTTGGTACAATTGCCGCAGTTGACCATGCCTCTGAGGAAGTCCTCAATTATGATCAGGTACTTGTTAACTACAATATTGCAGTCTCAAAGTAGTTATCTTTCGGTAATAGTGATATTGTAATTTCCATAATATTGGTTCTTCATACTATAATCAGGTCTTACCTTTTGGCAAAAGAGAATTGGAAATTCATTTATATTGCTGGGATATTGTTGCTGAAAGTGGGTTTATTATGGAACGAATACAGTAATGTGAAAGTTCAGATTCACGTTGAGCAATTTTACTAGATCAGGATGTGTTATTTTTAATTTTGGAAGCATCTTTTAAGTATCCAGTAAGTTTTTGTTGGATGTGTAGGTTTTTGTTCGAGATTTTGTTCCTAGTGCGCTGGCCTTCCTGATGAATGGAGAGCCTGATATAGTTAAGAACTTCCTGTTGAAGACACTTCAGCTTCAAGGGTGGGAGAAAAGAGTAGATAGATTCAAGCTGGGGGAAGGGGTTATGCCCGCTAGTTTCAAGGTTCTTCATGATCCAGTTCGTAAGACAGATACAATAATGGCAGATTTTGGTGAGAGTGCAATTGGAAGAGTAGCTCCAGTTGACTCTGGATTTTGGTGGATAATTCTGCTCCGTGCATACACAAAATCTACCGGAGATGTCAGTCTTGCTGAAACTCCTGAGTGCCAAAGGGGAATGAGGCTTATATTGAGCTTATGTTTGTCTGAAGGATTTGATACATTTCCTACTTTGCTCTGTGCTGATGGATGCTCAATGATTGATAGAAGAATGGTAAGTTATCTTGTTGCCTTAGCTTGCATATATTATTGGTTGTTTCTGTGATTTTGACATAATACAACTGATCGCTGTAACTGGATACATAACTTGCATATATTAGGATGTACCAAGTAAATAGCCATTGTTCTCCTATTCTTGTGATGGTTTTAATCAGTAATCCCTCCCAACTCCCCCAGGCCAATAGTGGAAGAAAGAGTGAACAGAAGAACAAATACCTTTTATCTAAATTCAGTTCAAATCCCACTTCTAACACTTTCTCCCAACTTGCTTGGGTTTGACTCATAGTAATAGTTGGTTTATCTGAATTCTGAATCTAGTCATGAAACACATATGGTATTAAATAGTAACGAAGCTAGTGCCACTTTCAATTTCAGCGTGTTTTAATAGTTTTCTGTAAAGTGATTGCACGATAATTAGGTTATGCATTCATATCTTGAGTTAGAACCCGACAGCTGTTGGATCATACTAACTTAATCATGTTATTTCTAAAGTTGATTTTAAGGATTTGGAATTCGTGTCATCATTTTTGACATTCTTGTCTTTACTAGCCACCAAATCGGCACATTCTTTACTCGCTGCTCCTTGCTGTTTCTTTGCTTTAGGTTGGCAGCTTTCACTCTTTTGTTTTTAAGCTGCGTTTGTTTCAATTGTAGTCTTTCCTATTTTGTATGCTTTGGTGTTTGTCGTTTACCAAGGATGTAGAACTAGAGAAGGATGGTCATAATGATGTTGAAGCAGGTCTATAGAAAGCTTATTGATGCTTCTTTATTATAGCATGTAACGGCAAATTTTATATTCCTTTGTATTTTATGTTTAAAAGTGTTTATACTGTTTCTTGTTTTACCTTTTATTTGTCGTTCATGTTGCAAATCTATGAGATAACTGGAGTATGTTTTTTTTTTTTTAAAAAAGAAAAATTGGGGATAGGGGAGGGGCATATGGGGGAGGGGATTACAATGTGGGGAATCAAACCCTCACCTTATTGTATGCTTTGGTGTTTGTCGTTGACCAAGGATCTAGAACTAGAGAAGGATGGTCATGATGATGTTGAAGCAGTTCCATAGAAAATTTAATGATGCTTCTTTATAGCATGTAACAACAAATTTTATATTCCTTTGTATTGTATGTTTAAACTTGTTTATACTGTTTCTTGTTTTACCTTTTGTTTGTGTTCAAGTTGCAAATCTATGAGAATGAGATAACTGGAGTATGTTTTTTTTTTTTAAGAAAAAATAAAATTGGGGGGTAGGGGATTACAATGTGGGTAATCGAAGCCTCACCATTAAGGTGAAAGTTTAGGTAACCAACCAACTAGCTACTAAGATTCCCCTAACTGGAGCATGCATTTTATCTCGTTTACCTGATTGGTATTCTTTCTGCTGGTAATGTGATGAAAATGCTACTCAAAATGTAATCTTTTACCATTTATAAAATTATAATCTCATCTGATGACTTTCATATCCTTTTACTTTTCATGTTTTTGCCTTTAGTAAGTGTCAGGTTCCTTTTTCTCCTTTGTTTTAATTGCTTCATTTTCAGTTCAACCACCAATGACATACAACTTCTCCTACTTTCTTTCATTTTCCACTAAATTAGAAAGCTTGAAACAGAAGAAATGCTATAAAAAAAAGTTTGATGTGACTACCATAACAAAGTTACTTGTAACTGCTTGCCCAATAGATTGAATATATATGATTGGGTTCTTAAATTATGGTGGTTGGTTTTTCAGGGAATCTATGGCTATCCTATTGAGATCCAAGCACTCTTCTTTATGGCATTGAGAAGTGCATTGGTAATGTTGAAGCACGACAATGAAGGGGGAGAATTTATTGAGAGAATAGTGAAGCGTCTACATGCCTTGAGTTATCACATGAGAAATTATTTCTGGCTTGATTTCCAACAATTAAACGACATATACCGCTATAAAACTGAAGAATATTCTCATACTGCAGTAAATAAGTTTAATGTTATCCCTGATTCAATCCCAGATTGGGTATTTGAATTTATGCCTACGCGTGGTGGTTACTTTATTGGGAATGTTAGTCCTGCAAGGATGGACTTCAGATGGTTTGCTTTAGGAAACTGTATTGCCATCTTGTCCTCCCTTGCAACTCCAGAGCAAGCTTCAGCTATTATGGATCTCATAGAAGCACGCTGGGACGAGCTAGTAGCAGAGATGCCCTTAAAAATATCTTATCCAGCACTAGAAAATCATGAATGGCGACTTATAACTGGTTGTGATCCCAAGAATACCAGGTGGAGCTACCATAATGGTGGATCTTGGCCAGGTTCTTCCATATTCTTTCAGCACTTAACTTGATTTGCTTCTGAATTTCATAATAACTCCCGCGATCTAGTAGAGAATGACTTCTTTGTCAAGAAAGAGAAAGGAATGCATGACTTAGATGATCATTAGTTAGTTTAGCTATAGGACTTCATGTTGTATTAAAAAGACTCTGTTTGTACCTTTACTAGTAGAAAGCAACAACAACAACAACATACCCATTATATTCCCACAAAGTGCAAAGTTGGGTCTGGGGAGGGTGCGTGTACACAGTCCATACAACTATCTCAGAGGTGAGATAGAGAGGTTGTTTCCAATAGACCCCCGGTTCAAAACAAAAACAGTCTAGAAAAATAGTAAAGGGAACCAGAAACTATAGGTATTAACACACCAATAATAACATAAACAAGACTATCACTAAGTAATACACCAAACGATAACACACGCTGAAAAAAGACTAGCACTATGGCCACTAGCACTGATAACAAAACAAAGTCCTCCTACCTACTAGCAAGGACGCGCTCCTTCCTACTATCCTTCTACCCTAATTCGCATCCTCCACACCTTCTTTACTAGTAGAACACATCCTTCATAAATTATTTTCTATCCCACTTTCCAGGGAAGTGGTCCATAGAATTCCAAGATAATGAAGCATCTATATTGCTTCTGTGCACTGGCTAAAAGAAATAATATGCATAGGCTATTGCTTGAAGTTTGATGTTATGCTCTCTAATGCAATGTCTTAGTCATATCTTAAATTGCAGTGCTTTTATGGTTACTAACCGCTGCTTGCATTAAGACGGGACGACCACAAATTGCAAGACGAGCAATAGATCTTGCTGAGAGCCGATTATCTAAGGATGTCTGGCCTGAATATTATGATGGTAAAGTCGGAAGATATATTGGTAAGCAAGCAAGGAAGTATCAGACATGGTCAATCGCAGGATATCTTGTAGCAAAGATGTTGCTGGAGGATCCTTCGCATTTGGGAATGATTGCCTTGGAAGAGGACAAGCAAATGAAGCCTCTAATCAAACGATCAGCTTCTTGGACGTGCTGAAGTGCTGAGTTGAAGAAAGAGATGTAAGTACAAATGGATAGAGAAAACCACAAGGTGAGAGGAATCTTTTATTGTTTTGTTACAAGAATACTATTTTTTGGCTATTCCCGTCCTTGTATAATTGCTCTTAATTTTTGTCGTGTACACTTGCATACAGCGAGACCATTGTCTCGTTTATCAGTATAAAAGACCTCGTTTGATGGTTCCCTTGTTGGAAAGTTTTATGCACTGATGCTCTAATTGTTTGGATAGAACAGTGAGTAGAATTTTCTAACCAAATAGCTTTAGTTTCTGTGGAAGCCATAAGTGAACTAAATGATATCAGTAGTTTATTTGCATTATGCTGCAGCTGGATAAAGGTATATGCTCAAAGATGATATGCAAACCAAAAAAAAAAACTGTTTATTCTTGTTTAGAGTGTGTGGAATACTGTTTCCAGCAGCCTCATATGCCTAGTTGTTGGTTAATAGAAACTAAAATATCTGTAGTGTGGGAATCTTAATACTTCATTACATTTCAAAAACCATGTCAAGTAGATTAATTTGTATAAACTATCACCAATGCCACTAAATTACTGATGGGAATAAAAATATCTATCGGAATAATATTTGCACAATTGAAAGACCAACAATGAATATAGAAGAAATTTATCAAATTAGACGGAAGAGGTACGAGGTTTTATTGAATAACTCAAACTTGTAAATTTCATTACATATGAGTTACTTCTCAACCTGACAAAAATAGGCAGCAAGCACCCTATTTATAATACTACAGTACCAAATTAGACTAAGACGAGAAAATCTATTTCAATATGAATTTGTCAAATAATTTTTAACTAGACATGAATTAAATAAACTTTCAAATATCAGATTCTAAACAATTTTGGATTACTAATCTTGGTGTAGTTTTAATAGCCTTTCTTAAATCAAGATCTTCAAATTTGAGAATGCCATAAACTATTTATGTCTGGTAGAAGTCAAGTTCCTTAAACTTTCCATCAACTTCCTATATATGTAGCGCCAACAAAATCATGTTGTCATCCTTAGTCGGCTTCAATTTCTCTTCGGAAAAGGGCCTAAAATGCCCTTCACCTATTGAAAATGGTGCAAAAATGCCCTCCATCCACCTTTAGGCTCTATAATGCCCTTCACATCCATCTTTTAGCTCCAAAATGCCCTCCACATCCACCTTTGGGCTCAAAAATGTCATTTATTTAACATTCCCAATATTAAATTTTAAAAAAAAAGTTTCATTAATGACATGTCAACTTCCCATTGTTCAGTTATAAAGATATACGTATTATACTTAACATAATAGAACAAATTAACTCTTTTCAAGAAA
The DNA here is from genome assembly GCA_031232105.1 of Capsicum rhomboideum. Taxonomy (NCBI): domain Eukaryota; kingdom Viridiplantae; phylum Streptophyta; class Magnoliopsida; order Solanales; family Solanaceae; genus Capsicum; species Capsicum rhomboideum. Next base: position 51,677,967 of record CP124708.1, on the reverse strand, counting down.
AAATAATGTTCTAAAAGATAATTGTCAAGTATTATATAGTTCAATATATAAAAAGAAATTATAAAAAATAACTAAAATATTTAGCAACAATGATTAAGTTTGCTAATTTAGCAATGCACTATAATATATAATTCATATCCATCAATTTGGCTAATATCGGTTTGGTTCAAAATTTTTATTTTTAAGAAAATAATAGTATTTTCCTCTCTTATTTTTTCCCTACAAGTAGAAAAAAAGTATTTCATCATTTTTCAATTTATAATATGTTATTAACCTATTACTATGGTGGCTATAATTTTTTTGAATTGTGAAGGAAATGTCTTAAAAAAAAATTTATAAGCTTAATTTAATCAAGTGAATAAAGTTAATAAAAAAATAAAATAAATATATAGGTAAAACTCATGTTTTTTTTTTTTTTTGAATAATAAGTTTGGATTCATGACTTTCTTTTAAAAAATGAGCTTAAGGTGTAAAGTTAATTAGCCTATTAAATATAATTAAAATTTTCATGAAAAATTATACAAATATTTTGTGATATTTATAAAAATTAATGTATTGTACAAAATTAAATAGTTATATTAAATTATGTATATAATATTAGTTTAGTATATTAAGTTTATTTAATCAAGCAAATGCATTAATTAAGTCTGTCACGTCATTTTCTAGGTGAGATTATTATAAAATTCGGTTAAAGTGACTTTTGTGGTGACCGGAGCAAAGTAAAATTACTTTTGTGTAATAGACACAAAACTAAGTGACCATGGATGAAATTTTCTCATTTTTTGATTGGAATGTCGAAACTGAAGTGGATGAAGGGGTCGGATAATAGGTAAAAGCATGGAGCGGGGCGGGTAACAATGTGGATTGGGTCTATTAGTTTTTGGGTGGGTTTTTTTAATTTTTTTAATTAATTAAATGGGGGCCAATGGGAAGTTGACACGTCATTAATGAAACTTTTTTTTTTTCAATTTAATATTGGGAATATTAAATAAAGGGCATTTTGTAGCCCAAAGATGGATATGAAGGGCATTTTTGAGTCCAAAGTTGGATGTGGAGGGCATTTTGAAGCCCAAAGGTGGATGAGAAGGGCATTATAGAGCCTAAAGGTGGATGGAGGACATTTTTGCACCATTTCCAATAGGTGAAGGGCATTTTAGGCCCTTTTCCGATTTCTCTTTAATAGGATTCAAAGTCAATTTGACTTTCTCCATGTTAAATATCTTCAAAATATCATAATTATATTTTTTATTCTTCTTGTATTCTTGACTCATCTGCTTCTCCATTCGGCCTATACTTGGTCTCGCGAGCTATTCAACGTCAATTCACTTTTTTCGTATATAATAAAGAAGTATCTTGAATAAATGATAAATTGTGCTCTTTAAAACCTATAATTTGGAATAATTGCTAAAGTTGATTGTATCTTCAATATCTAAAATCATGTAATTCAACTGCAGATCTTGACTCTTAATTATTTCTGCTTCACTTTTGGATAGATCATCAAAAACTTGATCTTGGTGAACCTTTTCGCTTTTTTCATTATTAGCTTCATCTTCAAATACCTTCAAACAATTTTTCTTTTGCGACAATGACCTGTATTTCTATTCTTTTTCAATAGTCTCACCTTGTATAGACCAATCACGTTTATTACATGTCTCGTGACTTATAATACTAATCTTTATCGAAAGATCATCAGTTACAATCAAATTATTCTTCTTAATCATCTCAAGAATTATTGGAACAAAACTTGAGGGCATCAGGACTTAAACGTCCAAAAAGTCGTGCTACATCACTGCCACGTAATACACCACAAGAGTTAAATTTTGCTTTACATTATTTTCATGAAGAAAATAATTGAATGAAAATATGTATCATAAGGGCTAGTAAAAATGGTACCATCATCACATTCAAGTGGGATTCAAACTGCAGACGTCCGACGATGATGTGTTTTAATAATCTAGTTAATATTTATTATAAATTATAAATAAAATATGTGATACAAGATCAAACCCGCAACACAAGATTTCAGCAACAACAACAAGATGAACAACTATCACAAGAACAACAAGTTGAACAAAAAGTGCTAGTGAATCGAAAGAGCCCCACACAGCTTCACTAGACTTCAAGATTATAAACACAAGCTTAACAAGATTACAAAAAGATAGATAGCTTGACATACGAGATCACAAGAAATAGGAACCAAACCGTGTATCAAACGATAAGACCCCTAAGACCCGCAATAACAACACCAAACTCTTATGGTAACCGCTAAGGGAATCAACTCCGCCTTACAACCACCGTTTCTAAGCAAGGATCAATAATGGCTTTTCCAAGCCCTACACTACTTGGCCTTTTCAAGCCCTACACTACATTCTCAAAGAGAGAAGAAGAAGTCTTTCAAATATCCATAATGAACTAACTAGAAAATAAGAATAATGAAGCCTATTTATAACTATTACATCACATGACCAAACTACCCTTAATGAAAAGAGGCTCCTATAGAGTGTAAAGAAAAGGCATAAAAAGACCAAAACACCCTTAATAAGGGGCGGTCATGGAGTGTAAGGACTCATTCTTCACACTTCAACCCTTGCAATTCTTTGGAGCCTCGGGTAGTCATCAAGGCAAGCCTCCAAGCAACCTTCCACACACGAATTTGCTTTATTATGTGTCCAAAATGACTTCATGACTTCCCCATGCATACTCTCGGGCCTTCAAGGTGTCCAAAATCAGATTCTCCACGTGTTGGCCACGAATGATGGCATCAAAAGTTATGATGGCCATTTGTCTTGTATCATCCTCACCTTCTTGAAAAGGATTCAACCTCGAATCCAAACCTTGCAAAACCAAAGAAAGGACAAACAAATACAAACTCCTCATGGCATGAGGGTTAGGGTTAGCACAATAAATCATCTCAACATGCCAAGGTTGCTTATACTTGCAATATAACCAAGGATCCTTTGAATTAAATATTAAAAACTTATTAAAATATGCACAAAGGATTTGGCTATTTAAATCACCAAGAGATAAGGAAACTACAAAGGTCCTAATGGCATCAAATAATCCACAAGGTAAAACTACCTTCGTCTTAGGAGCCATAAGACACAATTGCTTCTTTATCTCTTCAAGAGACCACACCAAGGGTGGAGCCTCAATTGGTTCTAATGTCCACAAGATCCATATAGCATTATCATTCATACAAGTGGACAAACCAACAACTTTCCTACTTCTACATAAAACAAATCCAAAACTAGCATGGATGTCATCATAGGCAAAGAGGTAGTATAGGAAAGAATCAAGTGTAAAGGCATACAAGGGTGAAGACAAAGCATTTAAGCACATCCACATTCTTTCCTTCAAGCAAATAGTGAACTTGGCATCCACAAGTTGAGATTCTTGTAATTTAAACACAATTGTGTCAAGCAAGGATGCACATTTAGAAACATTACCCCAAGGAAACAATGACACTTTTGCTCTCGGGTTTTCAAGAATGACACTTTGCTTGTCATGTAGACCAAGCAACAAGTTGGGTGCGCCAACATCACCATTTCTATATTTGGCACCGGGGTCAAATAGAAAGAGTAACCATAGACACGGGTCTAGACAATACTCCCTTTCCCCATAGGCTTCACCCAAACTACAAGATATACTCTCTACAATAACATACATATCATCAAAAGCAAATAGAGAGTGGAGAATGGTATCACTCAAGTCAAGTTCAACTAAGGTGTCCTCATGTGAGTACTCACTACCAGTTTCAACATCATCACCATGAGTACTCTCAACAACAAGGTCACACATAGTAGAAGAAGTAATTTCCAAATAATGGACACCTTCCCTTTCTATGGAAGTACCCTCAAGTAGACACATACCACCACTAAAGTCCAAGGAATTATTACTTAAGTCTTTACAAGCAAGCAATTCATCCTTATAGTCATCAAACATGGGTGGGGTGTCATACAAAGGATCACAACCACAATCAATTTTCAAGGAAAAATCACTTACTGGGTTTCTTAAGAATTCAAGCAAATCAAAATTATCATCACCCAATTGATCATTCCTTTCCAAGACCTCACATTCCCTTCCCTTAAGAGTACTCTCATCTCCTAAGAAGAGATTTCCATCTTTAGGAGGAATGTTTTTACACCATAGTGGGTTGGCATATAGGCTATAGCTTTCAAGACAAGCTATACCTTCAACGTCATTCTCACCACTAGGTTCTTTAGGAGTGAACTCATCACCGTCAAACAAGATATTGTACTTAAAGAGAGAAGGATCTATCCATGAAGAGGATATAGAACATGCAAATCCATTCTCTAAAAGATCATTATCAAGTATCAAAGATGTTTCAAGCACATGATTATCCCTATGAGTAAAACCGAGAGTAGAACATTTACTTGAGGTCATACTAAAGGGATCACTCCTATTTATTTGATCAACACAATTCCCACAAGATGATGTACCATCATTCAACACATTGGCTTCAACACTAGGTGGACATAAATTGATCTTACAAGAAGAGTCAATTTTGTCATCAATAGGATCAACTAATGTATCCACATTCACAATATGTACATCATCATCAAGGGGTAAAGAATCAATAGATGGTGTATTATCATTCAACACAATGGCTTCAACACTAGGTGGACTTAAATTGACCTTACAAGAAGAGTCAATTCGATCATCAATAGGATCAACTAGTGTATCCACACTCACAACAAGTACATCATCAACAAGAGGCCAAGAATCAATAGACTCACAAATAGGTAAGCTACTACTACTCAATGGGCTACTAGCCACGCCATTATCATTCACATGCACCAAAGTGTAAGAGTAAGCGATTTTACCTTGAAGTTCTTGAGTAAATTCTTCTTTTCCATGGTGTGAAGGTTTCCCACATGCTTCGGCAGCAACTTCTCTTTGGCCTTGTGCTTCTCCGCTTGCCATATTGGTACCTACACAAATGTCCTTAGAAAGAAAAGGACAAACATAGTTAGCATGATTTGGTGGCAACCCCCTCACTTCACTCCACACAACCTCTCCTTTTTCCCCTCTCGGATTTCCACCTTTTACACCCTTACTCCTCTTAATCTTTTGTCTCTCATAATCATTCGGCTTGGAGTAAGTGATCACATCTCCTTGCGGTTTGAGAATAATTGAGGTAAAGAGATAATTTCCCCAATGGTCCACTATAACCTTAGGCCAATTTAGCACATTTGGAACTCTATGTTGGGCAAACCAATCGGTACCCAAGCATACATGACCTGGTGTCAAGGGAAAGATATCGCACCACACCTCCTCATAGTATTCAAATTGGGTGAAGACAATCCTCACTCTCTCGGTAACCTTATACCCGTCCAAGGAATATGGAACAAGTAAAGGTTCTCGAAACAACCCTAAATAGTCAACCATCGGTGGCATGATGTAGTTCTTATGGCGCCAATCATCTAGCACAAGGAGGCAGCCCGGTACCCCAGAAATGCTTACCTTTCCGGAGTGAACACTTCTCCTAGGATCAACATTGTAGAGTTTAGGACAACCCAAGGACACATGAGCACCCCTCGGCCTTGGAGATGTATTCTCTCTTCTTCTCATGGGACAACCTACACTATAGCTAGTATACCCATTCACACCGCTTCGACCTTGATAAAATGTACTACAAGGTGAAGAATATGAATCTTCATTCTCCACACGTGCACTCTCACCATGGCTCTCATAAGCTTTGCGAAGGGAGGGGTTATACCTTACACCAATTCGAGGTTCGAAATGGGAAGTGTAAGTCTCCTCATATGCCCCAACTTCATCATAAGAACTTGGCACTTCATTCACGTCATGTTCTCCCTCAAAACCATAACCCTCAAATCTGCCCATGTCTTGATCATGGCTATATTCATAGCCCCTATAATCTACAACATCATCGTAGCCATAAAATCCCTCACTACAATCATAGTCTCCCATGTTATAGTCACATAATACGAGGCTACCAAGATATGTTCCCCTTATATCACCTTGTACCTACAAAATGCACAAACAAGATTAGTAGTAAAAGCACCTCACCAACACTCGTATACACTCACCTTTGTGATCCTCACAATTGGAGCGGCGAATATTGAAAGTTACTTATACTCCGGTAGTTAATAAGGTGTCAATTACTACTTAGCGACCGGAATAGATTATTGTTTGATCTACTCAAGACACAAAACAAAAATTCTACTTATGAACTTGAATCAAAGAAGTTCAACGAATCAAAATGAGAAATCACACAAAGAACGAAGAACACGAAGAAAACGGATTCAAAAACCAACTCACAATCTAGTAGGTGATTACTAGTTGTTAATTAGTACTTGAATCAAGAAATGAAACTAAAGAAACAAGGAAATGAAACTTAGAATCTGAAATTTGAGCTTAAGCTATTTTGGTGAAATGATGACGTGTCAGCATGCAATTGGTCTTGGGCCCACACGATTTTTTTTTTTATTTTTGTTACAAATCTGAAATTTCAAGAGTCCCACAACTTGTAATGGATGACAATGGTTTTGGAGGGAAGGTAAAGTCTTGTACTCTTTTTCAACTTTTCAAACTCAAAAAAGGTAAGATTTGACTATACTAATCCCACAAAACAAGGTTCCGTATTTTAAGGAAAAGTGGTTGTCAAGTCTAGGAAGAGATGTGTGCAAGTCTTCTCACCAACAACTTTATAACTTTTGTCTTACAACCTTTTGGATCTAATTTATACTTTTGTGGTCTTAAGTTGTAAGAATAGATGAAGAACAAGATGAACACCACAACAACCTTCAAGAACACAACATCAACTTCTTCAAGAACATAACACAAAAACCACCAATGGTCATCAACAAGGTACAACCTACGGCCCACTTCAAGTCACCACAACAATGGTCAATATTATAAGCTCATCTTTAGATCTAGACACTTTTAGTGTTGGTGAGAAAGAAACCAACACTAGAAACACACTAAACAAGTAAAATAACACCTAGATCTAAACACTCAAACACTATTCTCGGCCAAGACAACAAGATGGACAGATTTCGTTTTTTTTTTTTTGACAGATTTTTTTTTTTTTTTTTTTTGACCGAGATAGCCCAAGATTGGTAGTGTAGGAACACAACCAGCCTTTCTTTGATACCAAATGATACAAGATCAAACCCGCAACACAAGATTTCAGCAACAACAACAAGATGAACAACTATCACAAGAACAACAAGTTGAACAACAAGTGCTAGTGAATCGAAAGAGCCCCACACGGCTTCACTAGACTTCAAGATTATAAACACAAGCTTAACAAGATTACAAAAAGATAGATAGATTGACATACGAGATTACAAGAAATAGGAACCAAACCGTGTATCAAACGTTAAGACCCCTAAGACCCGCAATAACAACACCAAACTCTTATGGTAACCGCTAAGGGAATCAACTCCGCCTTACAACCACCGTTTCTAAGCAAGGATCAATAATGGCTTTTCCAAGCCCTACACTACTTGGCCTTTCCAAGCCCTACACTACATTCTCAAAGAGAGAAGAAGAAGTCTTTCAAATATCCATAATGAACTAACTAGAAAATAAGAATAATGAAGCCTATTTATATCTATTACATCACATGACCAAACTACCCTTAATGAAAAGAGGCTCCTATGGAGTGTAAAGAAAAGGCATAAAAAGACCAAAACACCCTTAATAAGGGGCGGTCATGGAGTGTAAGGACTCCTTCTTCACACTTCAACCCTTGCAATTCTTTGGAGCCTCGGGTAGTCATCAAGGCAAGCCTCCAAGCAACCTTTCACACACGAATTTGCTTTATTATGTGTCCAAAATGACTTCATGACTTCCCTATGCACACTCTCGGGCCTTCAAGGTGTCCAAAATCAGATTCTCCACGTGTTGGCCACGAATGATGGCATCAAAAGTTATGATGGCCATTTGTCTTGTATCAATATGTGTGGTCATACTGATGTGAACTGACCCCACAGATATTGAGTTGTGTAAAAGTACCCTCTCATTTCTTATGAAACAGTCATAAAAAATAGGACTATTAAACTTCAATTTCGAGTAATGAAAATGTAGATTGTTCAATATTTTCTCCAAAGATTCAAATGTCACCGATGATGACAATTCAAAATCATAGTAGTTATCCCAGTGATTCCTCACCTGATAAATAGTGAGTTTGAGTTAGATGAACATAGGTCTCACCTTTTAATAGAGCGTAATGACAATTTTTGTGAGTTAAAGTTTTCAGATTCATGTGAATATTATTTTGGTTTTCGTTGCAAATGGATACATCGATACACCAAATCACAAGGTCTCGTTCGCGACTTGAAAAATCTCGGAGTTCTAATCCAAATAAAATTTTCTATTACCATGACTCGAACTAATCAAGAGTCTTGCGAGTTGGCGGTCAATAGGATTAGGAAAGAAAACAACTGAATACTAGCAAGACGTTGTATATTTTACATGTTCAAGTTGGCCTATGAACAAGCATCATCAACGAGTAGGGAACTAACATCTATTAAAAAAAAATATGTGTCTTACAAAACCCATAATATTTATCAGAAGATGATATTGGGGACATTTGTTGACGATTAAAGATTTGATGAATGTATTTGTATTTTTAGTTTATGATGATGCTATTAATCTAAGAAAATCTGTGAACTTGATTTTAAGTTTATTCTTATATTATTTTTATTGTTTAAACATATTAGAATTGCCAAGTATTATATACGTAATAAATAAAAATAACATTTCATATTGTCATAGAAAATACATAGAATTTGCATTAGAAGTCAAAAAATCTAGTACATAATACATTGGGACAATACATACAAAATAATAATACATAAAATAGTGCAACTAAGACAAACAAAAATGTAATATTACATTAAATCCAATAAACCTAACCAACTATGTGAAATTTTCAAAATAAAAATAAGGACAAGAGATCACAAATAAGTTTCAAACTATTGATTGTTTTTTAGTTTTAGTTCAATTTTTCTCTCAAAACATCTTTACTAATTTAAGAATGTACCTTGACAAGATCTAAGTAGATCGGATCCCTATCTTCTCCAACTTCGTTAATGTTGGATTGCATATCAGACTTCACATTATTGTGTGACCTAGTTGTATCTCTTTCAATCAGGGGCCTTCTCTTTGTTGAAAAATGATCTTCCAATGAAAATAGTCACATTCACCATTTACCTAAAAAAACTTAACAAACTTAAAATAATTAATCTACTTTTTTTCCCTCTAAAAAAGTAGCACAAAGCCTTACTTTCGACACTTTACAACCCAAAATAAACAATCCGAACTTTCAGAAATCCTTTGGTGTCTTAATCCTATAATGATCTCCACAATAACAAACATTAGGTTGTATAAAAACTTTAATGTTCTGGACAACTTGAGATATGACTAATCTTTCAACAAAGTATGGAAGAAAAGAGAAAATTTAAAGATGAAGAAGATGAACTAGGACAAAATGAATTCTGCCCTAGAAATAAGGACTTATATAGCGCACTAAATTAGTGCGCTACATGAGTTCATAATCATTAACGAACGTTAACAATGGGTCCTTCTAAGCAGGTCATATAGCGCACTAAATTAGTATGCTATTACCAGTTTTTATCAATTTTCTTTTTGCAAGTTATTTCAATTAATATTTTTTCACACATCATTTAGGATCTTGACTCTATATTTATGGTACTGGTGTTTAAAGACGATGAGATAGTAGTGGAGTCTTGTCAAGTTTGAAAATCTAATTATGTTTTCATTTCTTTTGCGATAGAGCTACGTGCACTACCTTTTCTTTTCAACAGAGCAATCATTTACTGCAACCTCTATTTTCAAATACTATCGCACACATAGATGTTTAAATTCGATTTTAATTTCATGGAGAAAGCGTGTTTGAATTATTAATTATAGTTATGATAGATATTTATAGACTTTGTAGAAAGAGGTGTCAAAACTATAGAGATGACACATGATGTGTTGTTACAAAGTGATCTTGTAAAGAGAAATATGAAATAAGTAAAATTGGGTGAGTCCCAGAGCTGTCTTATAAAATACTGAATTATAGTTCAAATATGACATATATTTATAGCCTTTGCAGAAAGAGGTGTCAAAATTACCGAGATGGTGCATAATGTGTTACAAAGTGATCTTTTAAAGAGAAATATGAAATATGTAAAACTTCTTTTCCCATCCTGCTACTTTAACTGATGCTTCCTCCATTTCAATTTGTTTGACTTATTTTTCTTTTTAGTCCATTTTTAAAAAAATGAGTTTTTTTCCTTTTTAGCAACTTTTTAATTTCAACTTTTCACATAACATGTTTAAGACCACAAGATTAAAAGATATTTTGATACATTTGACTTAACTTTAATTTAGATCACAAGATTCAAAAGTGATACTTCAATTTCTTAAGAGAAAATGCATAAAATCACCCCAAATTTGGCAGCCAAATTTAATTTAATATTATATCTTTACGGGCATTTAAATATCCTCCTAAACAACTTTCAAGTAAATTAAATATCACATTAATGGCTGACGTGGAAAAAAGTTGTAAAAGCGCGTAATATTTCTAAAAAGAAGGTGGTCCCACTAATTTGTGTATTATATAATAAAATAAGAAATAAAAATGCCCCCTGCCCCAGCCCTTTCATCTTCTTCGCCCCTTACCCCAACCCCTTTCTTCTTCTTCAAACCCACCCCACCCCCTTTCTTCTTTTTCAACCCCCCACCCCATTTCTTCTTCTTCGAACCCTCCATCTCCTTTATTCTTTTTCAAACCGCTACCACCATCTAAGGGAAAAACCTTCACCTTGCTTCATCTTGCCACAAGAAACTTTCATTATAGTTTCAAGTATGCAATTCAAGACACCCACTTTTTTTTTTAAAGTACTATGAGGAGAAAAATGAAAGCAGTACTTGGAAGGGAAGAAGATGGAGAGCTATGCATTTTCAAAAATTGAGCTTTTGAAATACAGATTAATGAAAGAAGAAAAATAGGGAAAAAAATAGTTAATGAAAAATTCTTGAACAAATACTTACCTGAAGGTGCAATCTCAAAGCACACTATAAGGGAATTAATCAATTCGATTCATTTGGTTGGTGCCAATGAATTCCAGATTCTTGACAATGAAAAAATCAAAATTAAAGTTTCAAATTCTTGCATCCATGGGAGAAGAGGGTGCGAAAAATTAAAAAATTAAAATTTAAATAATTTTTATGTGGATCTGATGTGGCAACTATGTGGCACTGACATGGTAATGACATGACACGTGTGCAATGCATTTTTCATTGTGAAACTAGTATTATAGTCTTAGGGTGGTATTTAATTCACTTGAAAATTATTTTGGGGGTGGGGGGTGGGGGTGAGGAGGGGATATTTAAATGCCCGTAAAGTTAAAGTATTAAAGTAAGTTTGGCTACCAAATTTAGGGGTGATTTTATACATTTTCTCTTTTCTTAGACTTCGTACCAAATCAAAATAGAGTTTAAGTTTTGTGTACCGTCAAAGTACAATTTTTTTTACACTATCAGGTAACTTTAAAGGTAAATAACTACATTAATTTTCTTAAGTAATATTACAATTAATTAAGGTAAGTTGAATCTTATTTATACTCTAATTAAGTTATTTTTGCTTAGTACTCGTGATATATTATTTCCTTTTTCAAAGTTATTTTCTGTTTTTGACCTTTTTCTTGTTTTGTTCTTAACATCATATCAAAATCACTGATGTGGAGATTTTGGCTCGTCGAAAACATAATTAAATTTCATTAATCTTTTAGTTATATGTCTTTTTCTTGTTTGATAAGATCCTTTGCAATTCTTAATTTAATTATGTAATTTAGAATGCCTATAGATAGCATTTAAGCAGTAACAACATGTTACTAACACACGTTAATTAGAGAACATGAAGATCTAAGCTAAAAAAAAAAGAAAAGAGAACACGGAGAAAAAAGGCCAACTTAAAATTACATGAGAATTTCGTATGATTCTTTTGCATCTTTGCTAGAACAAAAATAAATACAGATGGAGTACAAGAAACAGAAGAGAGAAAATAGGTGGCTGATTAACTTGTTCTGAATTGTGAGACGAGAAATGAGGCATTTTTTAAGGAATGTGAGACAGAGAGAGAGAGTAAAAAATAAAGAAGTAGCATTGTATTTTAGTTCTTAAAGAAAAAAAAAGAAATAATTGACAACCTATTGTAGCATGTAAATATTACTTGATAGTGTAGAAAATGATATACTGACGGTGTACAAAACTTAAACTCATCAAAATATACCAAACAAATTGAAAAGGAGGGAGTATATATTCACTTATTTCAAATCATTTAACTTGTAATCAGATTAACAAATTACATTTCAAACAAAACACGTTGTCTCCTCCTGCTTCTCTTTTCTACTTTAGTTTTGTTTTTTTTCTTCACTTTGCTTTGTTGTTGCTTTTTTCGTGACAAATTCTTCATTCTATTCCGCTTCTTCTTCTTCATTGTTGAAAAACTTTTGCTTCTTTTTATTGACAGATACCTATCCATAACTGGGAACTTTTCTCTACAAACTTCTACATCATTCAAGTATTGTTGGAAAATTTAAGACATCTATTTGTAGCAACCCTCATAGTAATTTTTTTATTTTTGATACATTTTGATCGTTTTATGCCTCTCTGTAGTTGTATTATGGTATTTATAGTCTGCAGGTGCATATGGTTCAGTTTCCGAGGTAGTTGGTTTTGTTTTGTATAAGTTTTTCATTTTGGAAGGTTTTAAAGTTGGTATAGTTGACTTTGATCAACATTCGGAGATTTAAGGATCGTATGAGAATTCTATCAGTTCCGTTATCTCCAAAATTTCATTTTTGGGTTCGTAACACTGTTGGTTTGGGTCCCGAGACGTTTAGTTGGATTTTGAGTAGTTGGATAGAAAGTTGGGAAGTTAAGGCTTAGAGTTGACTTTGATCAATATCCATTGATAACGACCTCCGTTCAGAAATCTGATGATTTTATTGAGTCTGAAATGTCAATTTTAGTCTAGTAGCATAGTCAGTTTATGTTCACGGGATTTTGAATTAATTTTGAGGGTTAATTCGGGACTTTTTGTGTTAGTGGTTTCAACTGTCATAGCTGTTGCTACTGCAGCTAGTGCCCCTTCTTCATGTTCGCGAGGCCTTGGTCGTGATCTCGGAGAAGGATTTTCTTGACCTTCAGGATCACGACGGAGGACCCGCATTCTCAAAGAGTAAAGGGAACCGTGTCCAGGTCGGGGGCATTTTTTCATCGCATTCGCAATGTAGGTGGCGAGATTGCGATGAGTCAGGCTGGGTCAGCCTTACAATCACAACGGACCCACCGCGATTGCGATGAAGAATCGCACCTGGGCAGATTTTAAAGTTCTTTTTCGGTTCAAAATCCCATAACTCAATTTTTGAAGTTTGGGAACTCATTTTGGGGAGATTCAAAAGGTGATTTTCAAGATTTTTTAGTTGTGTAAGTTTTTAAACAAATATTTAATATTCTCCAACAATTATTTCATGATTTCATCTTCAATCTTGATTTCTCAACTTGAAAATTTGGAGGTTTCTTGGTAAAGTTAAAGAAGGATAAATTAATGATCTCAAGGTCGATTTTAATTCTATTTTTGATCAAATTTTATATTTGAACTTCTTAAGTTAAGGGTAACGTGATTTTTTAAAAATAAAATTTCAGTTTTGCTGTTGTGGGCTTAGGGTTGACTTTATAGACCCAGAATTTGAGTATAACAATATAGACGTCTATGGTTTCATATTCTTATGTATAATTCATATTTGACAAGATTGAGCTTGTTCGGAGGCTATTCAGGAGGGAAATGCTTTGATTTGATTTTTGAGGGTTTTCCCTTAAGGCAAATTGTGACTTTCTTTGACTCTTTTTTGAAGTGTTTAAATGTTAGTTACTTGTATGTGAGTAATGGAGAATGGGGGTCCCATATATATGAGATAACAAGCATCTATGTGGGTAACAATGTATTAAAAAGGGTTAAAAATGGAAGTATTGACTTGTTTGGGATATTTTCTTTATTCTTGATTGTTGGATTATAATGTGAAAAGTGGATTAATGATTCTATCAGACATGATAGGTATTGATATTGTTGTCACATCCCCTTATGAGCGAGATTTGAGTTATTTAAGCTAGTTTGATGATTTTGGGCTTGCAGCCAATATTGTTGAGTTGAGTATGACCTTTTGTACCTGGATTTGAGATATTTGTATTGTCCCCGATCATTATCATTCGTGCATACTTACTCATATTCATATCATGACTATGAAAGTGATATTTTAAGAATATTGATTTAAAATGACTTGCATGCCTGATAGAATAGTGTTCTGGGTGGATTTAGTGATTTTTTTACTTACATGCCTAATGGGAAATGGTTTTGGGTAGCCCAATAGGAAATGGTTTCGAGAAGATTCATAATTTTTTAGCCCGATAAAAACTATTTCGGGTGGGTATAGGACCTCGCGACTCCCCCATGTGTCTTAACTATCTATACCAGGCAACGAGTGTATGCTATAGCATACATTGCATCATATTACATTCAACTCATTATTTACATTTGATTGGGTTCATGTTTGTTGTATACCGTGATTCGTGGATTATTGATATTGTTCTAGATTGAATAATTGTGGACTTGGACAGTATTAGTTACCTTATTATTGTTATCATCTGCTAGTCTAGGTGTGGCCTTTATATTTGTAGGTGCTTTGAGGAGTATAGTTCTAGTAACTGTTTAGGTGGCTCTCGCTATCACTTTGAATTAGGCCAGTCGATGCTGCTACTGGGTACATGTGGTTGATACTCACGTCTGTTTATTTTCTGCACCTTACGTGCAGGTGTTGAGCCGGTGGTCCTCAAACGTTGATCCCGTGATTATCCCGTGGTTGCACTGCGGGGATTCTTGAGGTAGCAGTTGTTGATCCCAAAGACTACCAGATCTCCTCTATCTTTTTCTTTATGCTTATTTCGCATTTTGAGGCACTTTGGACTCATTAGTTGTACTCCTTACTTTAGAGGCCTGTATGTTGTGACTACCATGTCCTGTTGGGTGGATTGTTATCTTTCATACTTCTTGATCAGTTGTGATGAAGTTTAATTGAAACTTATTATCATTGTTATTATCATCCTTGTGTATTTACCTTATTTATTTATTGTCTAGTTTGGGGTTGGCTTACCTATCATGGAGGTGTGATAGGTCTCATCATGATCAAGTTTTAGGTCATGACATCTATCCAAAGTTTAGGCATATAATACGGAATGGTGATGGAAATCACCTAAATAAGCAACCTAGCACAAGACATGTTAGAAAATTATTGGAAAATACTACTCCATTTCATTTTACTTGTCCATGTTGACTTAGCACTTCCCCTAAGAAAATATTTATTAGGAGTTTCTTTTCCAAAATTAACCTTATTAATTATGCTTTAGAAATTTATTTTGACCACTAGTACTTTATGTAGTTATTTAATAATAAGGGTACTATCGAAAGAAAATGACAATTTCTCTTGATTTGCTAAACTAAATAGAGAAAACAATATATATATTCAGAAACAAATACTCTAACTACCACTTGATAAAATAGTGAAAAATTAGATGCTTCAAGTTCTCATCGCGTCTCTTACATAAGTTATATACTGCACAGACTGAATGGTTCATAAGGGTTGTGTAAGACAGTGCATCATACATGATTAACCAAGTAATCAAGCCACTTTCACAATTTTGCCTTTTCATATTTGTTTCCAAGTTTCCTTGACATTGAATTGGTCAGGACAATATAACATTAAGTTAATGAGAATTTACATGCTTTTATTATTGTCTATTTTGGGACTTTTATTTATTTATATTTATCTCTTTTATATGTTGTAGTTATTGGTAGAGGATGATCTACTTATATCTTGTAATGACCCTCCAGGTTATTTTCTGTGTTCATACCCTTCCTATAACTGTCCCAAGTCATTTATGACTTGATGGGACTGACAGTTTGGTTCTCGGGAAGTTCGTTTGATTTTTATGGCCATTTCCCTATTTTGGAGCTTTTAAAGTTGAGAAAATGGTCTCGGGTTAATACTTTATGTAAATGGCATCGGATGACAATTCTAATAGTTTTGTTAGCTCCGAAATTTTGATTTTAGGATTGGGGGACCCTTGGTCCAGGTCTTAAGGCTTCTGGACTCATTTTGGGCCATTGGGTGGATTTTAGTAAAAATGGAGCCTTGGGTGTGGAACCCACTTTTTGTCGAAACAGTCTCTGTTGGAAATTTTGTCGGTTCCATTGAGTCTGAAATATCGAATTTGGTAGGGTAGCATAGTTCGTTTGCATGCAAGGGGTTCCGAAAGAATCTTGAGCACCCAATTAAGATATTTGGAGTTATCTGGAATTTTTGGTGTAAAATTATTTGGTTCAGCCACTTAGGCAGCCATTTCATCGCCTTAGCGGACCCTATTTAGCGGTTGTGGTGCCACTTAAGCGGTGCCTAATGGCGTCAGCACCAGCCACTTAAGCGGCCCTTTTCCTGCTTTAGTGGCTAAGGGTTTGCTTTAGTGGAGCCAGCTGACATCACCAGCGGCCGCTTGAGGGGTCACCCTTTCGCTTTAGCAGTAATGCTGGTGATATATATATGCATATTGGCTCTTTCACAATTTTCAGCCCCAAAGTTTCTAAGTGTTGACTCCATTATTGAGTGTGAGATCTCAAAAATAGTGGGATAATCACCAATTGAAGTTGGGGCTATCTTGGGAACGTTAAAGTAATCGTCTTTCCATCATTTCCTCGTAGGTTTCTGGCTTAATTCTCTATTTTGTCCTTGATTCTTTAACTATTGTTGAGGTTGTTTTGGGATCCGATTAAGGAGTTGGTGGTGCTCAACTTGTGATCACAAGCTCATTGTTCCACGAGGGACGTTGTTGTGGCTTCAATTTTTGAATTCTGCAAACGGGGCCCATGGGTGATTTTTAGCTTGATTTCTAACTCAGAGCATAAATTTGCAATATAGGTATTATTGTTCTCATCTTGATTCGTAGATCAATATTTTTATAGCGTGGCAGCGGTCGAAGGTTTCTTGGAAGGGAAAAGTTTTGATATAGAGAATTTTTAAGTGCTTTTGGCGGAGTCCTGGTAGGCTAGACTTATCTTTCTTTAGAATTTGCTCTTTAATATTATTGTTATGGTATTGTGCTATTGTTAGTGGGTTATTGTTGTTCAGATAATCGTTTAGACACTTCCTGATTATTTTAGCCGATTAGGGGGCCATAGGATAAATTTTAGCCTTGAATTTCCTTAGGCTAGTAGTTGCTTTCCTTTAGATTTTGACTTAGCATACTTAGGGCCTTGGGACGGGATTTAGAAGCCTTAGTTTAGGTTCCGGTAGATGCTTGTCTTAGGTTGGACTCTCGGGACTTGTAGTTGGCCTTATCGCCTTTTTTTTATAGTAGGTTGCTTTAAAATAACGCCCTCTTTTGACATAGATGATTATAGGATTGTTTCAAGAGACCGGTTATTTGGATTGGTTTGGTTTAATCGCTATATTATGCTCGTTAGCTTTGGTATCCTTGACATGTTAGCTTTTGGCCTAATCATAGTTTTCGACTTAATAAATGGAACCTTGCATCCATTAATAAATTTGGCCTTCTAAAATAGGAAAAGGCCTAGATAGACTTGGGATGAATCAAAACTCTGTATTATTACTACATATTTCATACTAATTAATTCCAATTCAAGTTGGGCACCTGGTTTACTGTTTATTATCTGTTAGTTTCGATTTGAGTCTAACATCTGGTATACAAGTTATTATGTAATAGTTCCAGTTCGAGTCCGACATTCATTATTATTGATATTTTGTTGGAAATTTGGTTTAAGACCGGTAAGATTTAATGGTTATGTCTAGAGGAAGGATATACGATACGCATTTCGTACATCTTGGCTCGTTTTTACTTTCCTTACTGTTATGCTTGGCATTATAGTAGTATTTCTCCTTTCTTACACCCACCTTGCTTATGGGGGTTCGGTCATGTTCATTTTCATTGTTTATACCTTCTGGGCTTATGGGGATCCAATTAGGTTATAACTAGTTATTTATTTCAGCTTTCGAGATTATTCATATTTGATTTCTCGCATTTGCTTAGCATAGCCTGTGATTTCCATTCTGACCCATATTTATTGCCTTTTAGTATAGATTCACACTTTACTATGCTTTTATTTTAATTGAGCTCAGTCGGTTTATAATGCCTACTAAGTACCCCGTGTTTTGGTACTCATACTACACTTCTGCATCTTTTTCCTTGATGTAGATCCTAGTACGAGTCATTGTCATTGATGTGACCTAAAGCGGAGCTACTGACTGGAGATTTGGGTGAGCTTTCAGTGTTCGGAGCTGATCCATCTCCTTTTGTTTTGGTGCTAGTCTTATTTTGTATATTCGGAGACTACTGTGTATATTTTGGCCTTTGTCTAGCACTCTTTATATATAGTGGCTCATGTACTAACCTTACCACCTCTTGGGGAGGTCCATTTATTGTATGTTGTCCCTTCTCCCTTTTTTTTATGCCATGCATGTATATATATATCCCTTATAATCGCTCTATATTACTATTTTACCCTTATTTTTCTTTCTTCTGACTGGTAGCCCTTTACTCACTGTTCTGAGCTATGGTTTTGGCTTACCTACTGGTAGGTTGAAGTAGGTGCCATCATGTCCTAAGTTTTTAGGTTGCAACAGTTTCATATCAGAGCCAGATTCACCAGTATGGTTGGTACAAGATCAAGTGTCTAGTAGAGTCCCTTAGATTGGTAAGATGACGTCCGTATCCTATCTTCGGGAGGCTACAAGACATTCTTAGGAAAATAATTCACTTTCTTTGATTCGTTATCATACGTGGTGTCTATATTGGTTTCTAGATTCTCATTTTTCAATCTTTTACTGATGTCTAGGATGAGGGAGAGGCCCTCGAGCCTACAACTAGGGCACCCGTTAGGGGCAGACGCAGAGGTTGACCTCGAGGTCGAGGTTAGAATAGAGTTGCAACACCAGTTCGAGGCCAGGCTAGAGAGCCTTCACCATAGCCAATTATTGATCCTAAGCCAAAGATTGCACCTGATATTTTGCCAGCACAACAACTAGTGGGCCAGGGAGAATCCCAGGCTCCATTCACATTTATATCTTCATCTGTCCTCCGTGATGCCTTGGTTCAGTTATTGAGTATGGTTGGCAGTCTGTCGATGGATGGGCCCCAGACATTTGCTTAGGGGGCAGCTTAGGGTGGAATTAGTATAGGAGGGCAGCCTGCAGCTACGACTCCTAGAGTAGACGTCCCACCAGCACCAGTAGTTCTACAGACCCAGCAGCAGCCCCACCAGCCATGACTTTTGAGGAGTAGAAACTACTGGGTTGATTTCTTTGATTGGCTCCATCAAGGTTTATCGGAACCCCAAAGGAGGATACATTTGAGTTACTTACCAGTTGTGAGGAGAGAATGCATAATTTGGGTTTGTTGAGTAACATGGTGTGGATTACACCATATTTCAGTTTGATTAGGGCTGTGATGCAGTAGTGGAGGGGGTATCTTGATTCCAGACCAGCTGAATCTCCTTCCATGCCACTCATTGGATCAGTTCTCCAATGCCTTTTTGGAGAAGTATATGCCTCACAACATGTGCGAACTCTTGATAAATGAGTTTATGGGGTTGCAGTAGGGCTCTATGACAGTGGTTGAGTACGAAGCTAGATTTCACAAGTTAGCCAGGCATACCACCATGATTCTACCTATTGAGCAAGAGAGAGTGCGATGCTTTGTCAGAGTGTTGAGACTTCCAATCTGTATGGCTAACCATGAGTCTGGTATCATCAGGTAGATCATTTGTAGACATTGCTGACCACACTCACACTTTGGAGAAGTTGCATCGCAAGGCACGTGGGGGAAATGATGTGAGGCCCCATTATTAGGGCAGTTACAGTGGGAGCCATAGTCATTCACAATTTAGGGGTAGAGGTTTATAAGGTAGGTATCCGCAGCAACAGCCGTATCAACAACACGACCAGTCTAGTAGGCCTATTCAGGAAGCACTACAATTTCAGATGGGGGCCAACCTAGTTATAGTGACTTCAATGGTAAGGGCAGTGATCAGTCATCGAGGGGTATTCAATCAGGGTCTTCAGGCGAGGTGCCCATGATACAAGATCAAATTCACAATACGAAGATTCCAACAACAACAACAAGAAGACCCAACAAACACAGTATTAACAAGTTGAACAACAATTCTAGTGAATCGAAAGAGCCCCACACGGCTTCACTAGACTTCAAGATCACAAACACAACAACAACAAGATAATAAAAAAAGATAGTTAACTTGACATATAATATTCAAGAGACTAAGAACCCTAATATCAAGAAAGGAACCTAATACTAATGAATATGAACACCAAGTTCTTACTTAGACCAAGAGGAACTCAATGACCTCAAGATCCTTATTTCTAGCCAAGATACAACACAAGTGTACTCCACTTGTGAGTTGCTATTTTGGAGCTTCCCAAATGGAGGAGAGAGAATTCCTTAATATTACAAGAGTTTTTGTCTTCAAAATTATAATGAGAGAACTACTCAAATAACCCTAATATGTTCTATTTATATTACAAGGCAAAATGACTAGCTTGTCCTTGTCTAGGGTGCCGCCCTTGGAGTGTAAGTTTATTACACTTCAAGGTCCCTCTTCACACTTAAAAACATTTAGATCCTTTGGAGTCTCAATCACCAACTCACACACGACCATTTGCAACAAGGCTTGGAGTTTTTATAATTCCCGAGCTTGGCTTCGTGTGAAAGGTCGTGTACTTGTGGAGCTTGTACCACCCGTATCATCCTCTCCATCTTGAGAGGAATTTGACCTCAAATTCAGCATTTGGTCATCGTCAACCTCACCCACGAGAGAGAGAGATCACAAACGTTGAAAGTGTTGTGCACTTGATATTTCGGTGGAAGGTCAATCTTGTAGGCTTTGTCATTGACTCTCTAAAGTACTTGAAAGGGACCATCACCACTAGGCATCAATTTGGAATTTCTTTGAGATGGAAACTGATCCTTTCAAAGATGCACCCACTCCCAATCTCCCGGTTCAAGAATGAATTTCTTTCTTCCCTTGTTGGCCCTCCTTGCCATGTCTTGGTTTTTCTTCTCAAGTTGAAGCCGCACCTTCTTATGTAACTTCTTCATAGCATCTGCCCGCTTGCTTCCATCTAAGCTAATCATGAGATCACTTGGCAAAGGCGTTAAATCCAAAGGGGTAAGGGGGTTGAGGCCGTATACACACTCAAAGGGAGTCATTCCCGTACTTGAGTGCATGACACGGTTATAGGCAAATTCAATAAATGGTAAGTGCTCTTCCCAAGAAGTCACTTTTTCCTTAACCATGGAACGTAGCATAGCACCCAAAGTCCTATTTACTACTTTCGTTTGGCCATCGGTTTGTGGGTGGAAGGACGTAGAGAACAACAACTTGGTACTAAGCCTACCCCAAATGGACTTCCAAAAGTGACTTAGGAACTTAGAGTCCCTATCACTCACAATGGTCCTCGGAACACCATGCAATTTAACAATATTATCAATAACTAAAGAGGCCACGCTAGGTGCGTCATCACATTTAGAACAAGGAATAAAGTGCACCAATTTAGAAAACCGGTCGACTACAACAAAGATACTATCTCGGCCTCGTCGAGTCCTTGGCAGCCCCAACACGAAATCCATAGATATATCAAGCCAAGGACGTAGAGGGATGGGCAGCGGGGTGTACAACCCATGAGGTAGGAGTCGAGATTTGGCTCTCTTGCATTCTATACATTTGCCGCAAATCCTAGCCACATCCTTGTGCATTCTAGGCCAATAGAATTGCTCCTCCCATATTCCGAAGGTCTTTTCAACCCCAAAATGACCCATTAGACCGCCATCATGTGCTTCCCTCACAACAACTCTCTCCAAGAGCTAGAGGGTACATATAATCGTCTACCTTTAAATAAGTAACCATCAAACTTAGCATACGAATTTGAACCCCTAGCTGAATCCCACTTGTCCCTACCCAATTCTTCGCATGCCCCAAAGATAGGAGAAAAGTGAGGGTCCTTGGGATATAATTCTCTTAAACTCTCAAAACCCATCAACTTCGATGACAAAGTGGACACAAGAACATGTTTTCTAGACAAAGCATCGGCTACTACATTATCCTTACCCTTTTTGTATTGGATAACACAAGGGAAGGTCTCAAGGAACTCAATCCATTTGGCATGCCATTTGTTAAGATTGTCTTGGGCCCGAAGATGCTTTAAGGATTCATGGTCCGTTCGGATCACGAACTCCTTAGTCCATAGGTAGTGTTGCCAAGTGGCCAAGGCTCTAATCAAGGCATACAACTCTAAATCATACGTGGAGTAGTTTAAATTTGCTCCTTTGAGCTTTTCGCTAAAATAAGCGATAGGTTTTGAATCTTGCATCAAAACAACCCCTATGCCTACTTTAGTCGTATCGCACTCGACTTCGAATGTCTTATCAAAGTTTAGCAATTGTAACAAGGGCACGGAGATGAGCATAGCTTTCAAGGCTTCAAAAGCCTTAGCTTGCTCGTCACCCCACTTGAAGGGTTGTTCTTTTCGAATGACCTCGGTCAAGGGGGATGCTATGGTGCTAAATCCTTTGACAAACCTTCTATAAAAACTAGCCAGCCCGTGGAAGCTTCTTACTTCTCCAACGGTTTGTGGGGTTGGCCAATTTTTGATAGCATTTATCTTGGATTCATCCACTTCGACCCCTCTTGAACTAACAACAAAACCCAAGAAAACAACTTCATTAACACCAAAGGAGCACTTTTCCAGATTTGCATACAATTTTTCTTTTCTAAGGACATCAAGCACACATTGTAAATGCATCACATGCTCTTCTAAAGAATTACTATACACCAAGACATCATCAAAGTAGACAACAACAAACTTTTCAATAAATGGCCTCATCACATGATTCATTAGCCTCATAAAAGTACTTGGAGCGTTTTTAGGCCGAAGGACATAACCATCCATTCATAGAGACCAAACTTGGTCTTGAAGGCGGTTTTCCATTCATCACCGGATTGCATTCTTATTTGGTGATAGACACTTCTTAGATCAATCTTGGAAAACAAACATGAACCATTCAATTCATCTAGCATGTCATCTAATCGAGGAATAGGGTCGCGATATTTTATCGTAATCTTGTTGATGGCTCGGCAGTCCACACACATGCGCCACGTTTCGTCCTTTTTGGGCATTAGTAGCACCGGAACCGCGCACGGACTCATGCTCTCCTTGATATACCTTTTGTTGAGGAGCTCCTCAACTTGACATTACAATTCTTTGGTGTTCGTAGGGCTGCTCCTATAAGCCGGCTTGTTTGGCAATTGTGATCCCGGCACAAAGTCAATTTGGTGCTCAATTCCCCGAAGCGGGGGCAATCCTTGCGGAATTTCCTTAGGAAATACATCTTGATAATCCTGCAACACACAAGAAATCAAAGGGTAAATGGAAGAATTAGTGGGGTTAGTATTAAAAAAATGAGCCAAAAGTAACATAGGCGTGCCCTCATCATGATCCACGAAGAGTTCCTTCTTTCTAGCCAACATCACCATGTTTTCTTTCCCTTTTGATGTTGGGAAAGCCTCGAATACCCCTACTGCCCCACCTTCGGGTTCCCCTCTTTTTTCTTCCTTTTCAAATTTCTGTCCCTTTTCCTTCAATTCTCTGATCTTTTGATGCCACTCATTTACTTGGGAAGGCGAAAAAGGATGAAGTGTAACCTTTCGGCCATCCTTCTCAAGTGTATATTGATTGGACCTCCCATCGTGTTTGGTAGACCTATCATATTGCCAAGGCCTACCTAGCAACAAGTGACATGCTTGCATTGGTATCACGTCACAAAGCACTTCATCGTGGTAGTTTCCCACCTTAAACCGTATCACACATTGCCTTGCGACCCTTAATTCACCACAATCATTCAACCATTGTAACTTGTAAGGACTAGTGTGCGGGGTAGTTGGTAACTTCAAGAAATTTACCATAGCATTACTTACAACATTTGTACAACTACCACTATCGATCACCAAGGTGCACACACTCCCCTTTACAAGACATTTAGTATGGAATAGATTTTCCCTTTGGCTTGGGTCATCTATTGCCTTACTAATCATGACGCGCCTAACCACAAAGTTTGGAACCACACACTCCCCTTATTGTGGATAAACATCTTCACCATCATCACTATCATCATCATGTGTTCCATCATCGGTTTCCTCTCGATCTTGAGGCTAGACCTCATCTTCTCCCTTTTCAGGGTCCACCTCCTCACCAAGGTAATACAATCTCCCTTCCTGTAGGATCACATTGCGTCGGTTTGTACATTCATTAGCCTTATGCCCCCAACCTTGGCACTTGAAACATTGGAATCCCTTTGGGTTAGGATACTTGTGAGCCTCCGATTTTTGAGGAATTTTGTGGATTGTTTTAGGCTCGGGCAGCCTTGTAGTGGCGGGTTGGTCCTTATTTTCGGGCCAGCCCGAGGGGCCTTGTCCCCTTGCCTTTAAATATGATCTCTCTTTAAGTTCCCTTTCAATCTCAAGAGCCGCTTGGAAAATACCGTTAACGGTATCAAACTTGTGAAGTGTTACATGAGTGGAGATCTCTTTGTTCAACCCACACTTGAACCGGATGATGTTGTGACTGATTTGTTCCCCACGATTATCAAGTTTCAACATGATTTGTTGAAATTCATCAAAATATTCCATCACACTCTTGTTACCTTGACGCAAGCCGTACAATCTAGCAAGCAACTCATGGCGATATCTCTAGAAAAGGTATCGTTGCCTCATCAAGTACCTCAACCGATACCAAGGTGGTGGCTGCCCATCAATTAGTTCATTACCAAACCGCTTGACATACTCCCACCAAGTGTTAGCATAACCCTCAAAATGAGCTATAGCATAGCAACCCTTCTTTTCTTCCGAGATATCATTAACTTGGAAAACTTTGTCACAAGCCGATTCCCAAGCTAAGTAGGCCTCGGAGTCACTTTCACCCTTAAAGATGGGTAGGTTCAACTTGATGGTGTTGATGCATATATCTCTCTCTTGATGTTGGTTTCCCCTTTATCCATACCCTCGGTATCTCCACGACCCCCTCTTATCTCCTCCTTCCTCATGTAAGCATCATCAAAGGCTCCGTATCCTTCATACTCCTCTATACCATATCCCTCAAAGGGGGCTGGCCGATTTTGGGCATTTTTGGCTTAATTTAGAGGAATTGTATTTTGTGGCCTTTGGTTTAATGGAGCTTGGAATGGAGGGTTCGGATTTAGCGGAGGTACTTGACGTCCAAATCCCTCTTGTGGAACTTGAGGAGTTTGGAAATGTATTGGTCTAGTGGGGTCACGATTTGGAGGGAAAAAAGTGGTTTGGCTTGCGGCATTTAGTGAAGCTTGAGGTGCATTTAGCATTTGGTGCACTGTTTCGGGGGTGATGGTTGCGGAGGAAGTTCTATCATTCCCATTGGTAGAAACATGTAGAGGAGTAGAAGGACGAGAGTTCCTTTGACTCTCCCCTTGTTCTAATCTCCCACTAATAGTCGACTTTTCTCCCTTTATTGCTGCCAAATCCCCTCTCACGGCCCCAAATTCCGTATTCAACCTTTCAAGTGTCCGAGTAACGGCCTCAAGAGTGACCCTCATAGAATCAAGTGCATTAGTATCCACGTTTTGGGACGTGGTCCCTTCCATTGTCAAGGTATTATACTCTTTGGATCACCTCACACTTGAGTTCCACAAGTGTTGTAGATTGGCTAGTAACCATGAATCCTTTACGGTATGAGTAAGCTCTTATCCGGAGTGGATTCTTGTTTGAATACTCAAAGAATTCTTGTCGGACTAGAACCAAAAACAACAACGTATTCAAAAGATAAAAAAGGCACTCAAGTAATCGTTGACACGAACAAACGGATTCAAAGGACTAATTGACAACCTAGTAAGAATGTTCTAGTTTGTTAATTAGTTCTAGAACCAAGTAAGGAAACCAAGAATCAACAATTAGCAACTAGAAGAATATCCAAAGTTGAGCTTATAGTGACGTGGCAGCATGTAAGTGGTCGATCTTGGTCCCACACATTTTTTTTTTGTCTCAAATCTGAAATTTTCAATACTCACACAACTTGTTATGGATGACAATGTGTTTTGGAGGAAAAGTAAAAGTCTTGTATTCTTTTCAACCTTTCAAACTCAAAAAGGTGAGGTTTGACTATACTATTCCCACAAAACAAGGTCCCTTGAATTAAGGAAGAGTGGTTGTCAAGACTAGGAAGTGATGGGTGCAAGTCTTTTCACCAACAACTTTATGACTTTTGTCTTACAACATGAACTCAACTTTCAACTAGATGAACAAGTTTATAAGATGAACACCTCAACAATCCCAACACCCTTCAAGAACACAACATCAACTTCTTCAAGCACATAACACAAAACCACCAATTGTCATCAACAACATACAACCTACGGTCCATTTTTCAAGTCACCACAACAATGGTCAATATTTTAAGCTCAATCTTTTAGACCTAGACACTTTAGTGTTGGTAAGAAAGAAACCAACACTAGAAACACACTAAACAAGTAAAATAACACCTAGATCTATACACACAAAAACATTATCGGCCAAGACAAGAATGGACAGATTTTCTCTTTTCCTTTTTTTTTTTGACCGAGAGCAAGCCCAAGATGGGTAGTGTTGGAACACAACTGGTCTTGCTCTGATACCAAATGATACAAGATCAAGTTCACAATATGAAGATTCCAACAACAACAACAAAAAGACCCAACAAACACAAGATTAACAAGTTGAACAACAATGCTAGTGAATCGAAAGAGCCCCACACATCGTCACTAGACTTCAAGATCACAAACACAACAACAACAAGATAATAAAAAAAGATAGTTAACTTGACATATAATATTTGAGAGACTAAGAACCCTAACATCAATAAAGGACCCTAAGACTAATGAATATGAACACCAAGTTCTTACTTAGACCAAGAGGAACTCAATGACCTCAAGATCCTTGTTTCTAGCCAAGATACAACACAAGTGTACTCCACTTGTGAGTTGCTGTTTTGGAGCTTCCCAAATGGAGGAGAGAGAAGTCCTTAATATTACAAGAGTTTTTGTCTTCAAAATTATAATGAGAGAACTACTCAAATAACCCTAATATGTTCTATTTATATTACAAGGCAAAATGAAGCAAAATGACTAGCTTGTCCTTGTCTAGGGTGCCGCCCTTGGAGTGTAAGTTTATTACACTTCAAGGTCCCTCTTCACACTTAAAAACATTTAGATCCTTAGGAGGCTCAATCACCAACTCACACATGGCCATTTGCATGAACAAGGCTTGGAGTTTTTGTAATTTCCGAGAGGGTGTATGGCTTTTCTCACATATGTTTGAGATGTTAGTATTGACATTCCTTTGTTTGACTCTGTCCCTGTAGTCCGTGAGTTTTTGAATGTTTTTCCTAATAACCTACCTGGCCCTCCTCCTGAGTGTGATATAGACTTTGCTATTGATCTTGAGTTGTACTCCTGACCCATTTCTATTGTACCTTACTATGTGGCTCCTGTTGAGCTAAAGGAGCTAAATGTTTAGCTTCAGGATCTCTTAGGTAAGGAATTTATTAGACCGAGTGTCTCGCCTTGGGTTGCTCTCGTTCTGTTTGTGAAGAAGAAAGATAGTTCTATGCGTATGTGTATCGATTATAGGCAGGTGAATAAGGTGATTGTAAAGAATAAGTATCCTATGTTGTGTATCATTGATTTGTTTGACAAGCTACAGGGTGCAACCATGATTTCTAAGATTAACTTGAGATCTGGATATTATCAATTGAGGATTCATGTAATATCCCATACATTTCCGACCTTATTTGGTGACTTTAAGACATGTTTACCTTATTATTGAGGACAAAAAGTACGTATCTTGGAAGGTATCGGATGGTGGGCTAGTATTTGCAAAGACCGAAAAAAATTCAGAGAACTAGTGAAACTTACGCCACTCCCTATTTCAGGGTGTGTGGCGCAAGCCTCAGGATTCAGAGGGGCTGCAATTCTTGCGCCACTGCCCTGCTTTGCAGCAGTGGCGCAAGGCACAAGGATTTTGGTCTTTTCGGGCTTGTTTTGCGACGTAATGCAATGTCGATTCTTTCATGGTTTCTTTTGGTTCTTTGGTGTTCCTTTTCTTCTTTTTAAGGTTTCAAATACCTCGACACACTCCTACATGATCAAACCATGCAACACAAGTATTTACCAAATTATGTTCAATTAAGCCATGGACGGCTAAAATGTCTAGTTTTGCGATTGAGGCTACGAACGGGAATCTCGTAAGAGAATATTGTCGTGACATCATGGAATTATATAAAAATGATATATATAATGGATTATACATGGATTTTGATGGGCTAAGATAATAAGTGTTATTGGGCCCAAATTGAGGCCCAAAACAAGGCCAAAATGGAAAGGCCCAAAGGAAAATGACCCATTCTTATATTAATTAAGGGACCATGACATTTAATGCCAAAAAAAATGGCTAAGGATTTAATTGAGAGTCTATATAAAGGAACACAAATCAGATTTTTAAGTCATCACAAGTCTCATGCCTTTTTGGATATTTTCACAAACATTTCTCTCTTTTTCCAAACCCTAAGGCAACCATTTCCTTTGGACACATTGGTAAAGATCATCCCTTTTCAAGCTTGGGTAAGTATTTATTCTTGTTATTTAGCATATTATATGCATGAGGTATTGTGTAGATCATGATGGTTGTGTTGGAAAGGTTGAATAGGACACTTTTGCCCTTTGGTAAAAGATGTGCCATTTTGTGAATTAAACTTGAAAGGTGACTTGTGGTTTTGATGAAAGAGCATGGTATGTATGAAATATCAACATATATGGTGTGATTATGTTACTAAACTTGTTATTTTCTATATGTGTAAATTATGGGATTTTGGCCGATATGTGCTATGAGGTGTATTAAGGTGACTTGATGGATTATTTGTGATATGGTGTGAATGAGAAAGTGTAAAGAAGAAGCTTTGTTACGAAATTCTATTGGTTATGATGTTTGGTCAATGTATGGCATGTTGTGGTATTTTTTGTATGGTCATGCCGAAATTTCATTGTAAAGGGGGAAATGACGTTATAGGCAATTATGTAACTTTTGTCGTCTTTTGCACTTGTAAGGTGGTTAGATGTTGATGTAAACTCCATTATGTACTTGTATTGTAGAGTAAAGGGCTGGATCATTATATTCGTTAGGATTGTGGATTCTTATTGAGGAATTAAGGTATGTAAGGTTACTCTTTCCGTATCCTTCTGCAGCATATAGTATTCACCTTGTCATGGTATTAACTCCTTTCCGAAATGTTCTAAGGTATTTTATCTCAAGTTATCATCTATTGTTAATCATGTATATTTCATTCTTTGTTTATTATCATTCTTGTGTCACATAATCATGAACATGGTTCCAAGTTCTAATAATATTATATTCAAAAGTTCCCAAGAATGAAGTAACCATTGTTTGAGCTATTTCAAAGATTAAAGAAGTATTGTTGTAAAGAGGAGAGATGTTTCATGGGTGGTATCCCAGGGGTTAAATAACCTAGTATGGGTCGATTCTAATATTTACGGATGGTATCCCAGGGTTGAGAAGAACACCTAGCATGGGTCGATTCCGCTACGGGTGGTATCCCAGGGGCAAGGAAAAGCCTAGCATGGGTCGATCTCGATTACTATTGATTACCTACTGATCAGCTTGGGGCTCAGGCATTATATGAATGGATGAATGAGTGATGGATAAAGGAAAGAGTGAATGAACGAAAGAATGCAAGAGTAAAGAAAGTAATTCACATAATGTATACTTTTTCCATATATGGAAAATGGTGACTTATCTATATTGAGTACTCATTTATATCTGATTTCATTGAGGTCTTTATGTATAATTTAGTTTCATGTAGCCTTACATACTCGGTACATTCTTTGTATTGACCCCTCTTGGGGGATTTACCTTACTTGCTGCAGGCGCAGGCACTAGTAGACCTCCCCAGTGAGCCGCAGGACTTCTACTGGATTTTGGTGAGCTCCAGTTGATTCGGGGCTTTCCGTGTCACAGTTGTATATGTATTTTGATGTGGTAAATATTATGTAAAGTGGGGCTTGTCCCGAATTTAGGTTGGTCATGTATGTACTTCTATTAGAGGCTTTTGTAGACGTACGTGGGTATGTGAAGTGATGTGAAGAAAAGAGATGTGTGTCGTTTGACTTGATGGCTATGTCGGCCAAGTTTCTCATATGTCTATACATATATCCTACATGTTCCATGATTTTCGATGTTAGCCTATTATGTTCTTACATGATAGTGGTGTTTCCTATGGCATGTGTATGAATGAATGTAAGTGAAGCTCGGTTCTCTCGGGCCTTGTCGGCTACGAGTGCCTATCCGTCCCGACGGGGTTCGGGGCGTGACAAAAGTGGTATCAGAGCAGGTCGTTCTGAGGGTGTCTATAAAGCCGTGTCTGAGTAGAGTCTTACTTATCGATGTGTTGTGCACCGCATTTATAAGTAGGAGGCTACGGGACATTTAGGATGTTGTTTCTTTTTCTTCATTTCTAGATCGTGCATTAGAGCCGAAGTTATAAGTGAAAGTGTTCCTGACCACAAGTATTGTTGTTCTTTTGTATTATAGAAAAATGCCGATGGTAAGAAGAGGAAGAGGTAAAAGTAAGAGGATAGACAGAATTGCGGGAGAAGGAACTAGTAGAGATCCGCCTGAACCAGTTAATCAAGGCGGCGCTGAACCAGAGATGGCATCACAAGCTTCTTCTACTCTTCCATCTTTAGAAGAGTCAAGAGGAAGAGAAGTTCCTACAGAACCACCAGTAACTACTACTGATCAGGACTTAAAGGATGCAGTGCGAATGTTGACTCAAATTGTTGCTGCACAAGTTCAGGGACAAGGTGGTCCAGTTATAAATGATGATAGCGCAACTAGGGCAGCCAGTCGACGAACGCAGGATTTTCTGAAACTATATCCTCCTACATTCACTGGATCAGATTTGAATGCAGATCCACAAGACTTTATAGATCAAATTCAGAGGGCTCTGGAAGTTATGCACGTGACTGGGGTTGAAACAGTCAAACTTGTTGCGTATAGATTGAAAGGGGAGGTGATATTATGGTATGAAGAATGGAAGAAGTCTCATGATATTGTTGCAAACCCACCTAGTTGGGAAGAATTTAAAACGGCCTTCCTCGACCACTACCTCCCCTATGAGATCCGAGAGGCTCGTGCGGATCAATTCTTGAATCTTCATCAAGGGAATCTTAGTGTGCAGGAGTACAGCTTGCAGTATAATTCCTTGGCTCGATATGCTCCAAACGTAGTGGCCACAATGACGGATAGGTTACATCTCTATGTGGACAGGTTGGAGCCGTATTTAGTAAGGGACTGCACCATTGCCGCCTTGAACAAAGATATGGATATAGCTCAAATTCAGGCTTCCGCGCAAAAGATGGAGGATCAAAGACAGAGAAGAAGGGTACATGAATCTGATAGAGGACAGTCCAAAAGAGCTAGACCCATGGGACAGTTTATGGCATCCCAAACGAAGTTTAGGCCTCGAAGTTTTAGTAGACCGCCTAGACCTTCATTCTCACATTCCACAGTAGGCGTAAAATCTCAATTTCGAGGGTTCAGAGGTAGCAATGTTGGGCAGAGTAGTGGGATTCGATGTTCGCAGACTGCTGGATTTTCTCTTCCGCCATGTCAGCAATGTGAACGATTTCATGTAGGTGAATGTCGAATTGGGTCAAATGCTTGCTTCTAGTGCGGTATGCCGGGACATATGATGAGAGATTGCCCACAGAGAGGCTTGGGTAATGTGGCACGATCGGCAGGGTCGACTGTTGCATCATCATCATCATTTCCTTCTTTAGGTCGAGGTATGCAGTCTGTCGATCGTGGTAGAGGTGCCAGAGGAGCAGCCAGTACTAGTGGGGTCCAGAATCGCACTTATGCTTTGGTGGACAGACAAAATTCAGAGGCTTCTCCTGATGTCGTCACAGGTACATTATCCATATTTTCACATAATGTATATGCATTGATTGACCCGGGTTCTACATTGTCCTATGTTACTCCCCTAGTTGCTGCGAAATTTGCAAAAGTACCAGAATTATTAATTAAGTCAATTGAAGTGTCTACACCGGTGGGTGAATATATTGTTGCAAAGAGAGTGTATCAAAATTGCGTGGTAACTGTGTGTGGTCATGATACACTGGCCGACCTCATTGAACTAAATATGGTGGATTTTGATGTGATAATGGGGATGGATTGGTTGGCTTCTTGTTATGCCACGGTAGATTGCCGGGCCAAGAAGGTACATTTTCATTTCCCACAAATGAATGTTCTTGAATGGAAGGGGGATGTAGGGGCACCACGAGGAAGATTTATTTCCTATCTTAAAGCTAGGAAAATGATAGCTAAGGGGTATATATGCCATTTGGTAAGAGTGCAAGATCTCGACGTGGAACCACTAACTCCTTAGTCGGTACCAGTGGTCAATGAATTTCTTGACGTATTTCCTAACGATCTTCCAGGTTTACCTCCAGAACGGGAAGTGGAGTTTGGCATTGATGTGATTCCAGGCACTCAGCCTATCTCTATTCCTCCGTATAGAATGGCTCCAGCAGAATTGCGCAAATTGAAGGAGCAATTAAAATACTTGTTGGACAAGGGCTTTATCAGGCCTAGTATGTCCCCGTGGGGTGCACCAGTATTGTTTGTACGGAATAAAGATGGCACCTTGAGAATGTGTATCGATTATCGGCAATTGAATAAGGTAACGATCAAGAACAAATATCCCCTCCCCAGAATTGATGACTTGTTTGATCAGTTACAGGGTGCCAAATGGTTTTCCAAGATTGACTTGAGGTCAGGTTACCATCAAGTCAGGGTTAGAGAAAATGATGTACCCAAGACAGATTTTCGAACACGGTATGACCACTATGAATTTTTA
Source organism: Capsicum rhomboideum (assembly GCA_031232105.1). Taxonomy (NCBI): domain Eukaryota; kingdom Viridiplantae; phylum Streptophyta; class Magnoliopsida; order Solanales; family Solanaceae; genus Capsicum; species Capsicum rhomboideum. The sequence goes on along the minus strand of CP124708.1, from coordinate 51,644,830 downwards.
GTTATGTCATTTGGACTAACAAATGCACCGGCTATTTTCATGGATTTGATGAATAGGGTGTTTAAGCCTTTTCTAGACGTGTTCGTGACGGTATTTATATATGATATCCTGGTTTATTCAAGATCACAGGAGGACCATGCTAATCACTTACGACAGGTGTTACAAATTCTCCAGGATCGTAAGTTATATGCAAAGTTTTCTAAGTATGAATTTTGGTTAAAATCCGTAGCATTCTTGGGTCACATTGTGTTGGATGAAGGAATTAGAGTTGATACACAAAAGATTGAAGTAGTGAAAAATTGGCCAAGACCTACGACGCCTACAGAGATTCGTAGTTTTCTTGGTTTGGCAGGTTATTACAGGAGGTTTGTGCAAGGGTTTTCTTCTATTGATGCACCATTGACGAAGCTAACACACAAGGCAATCAAGTTTTAGTGGAATGACGCATGTGAGAAAAGTTTCCAAGAGCTGAAAGAGAAATTAACTTCCACGCCAGTTTTAGTACTTCCCGAAGGCATAAAAGGTTATGCAGTGTATTGTGATGCTTTCGGGGTTGGCCTCGGATGTGTATTGATGCAACATGGTAAGGTGATAGCGTATGCCTCACGATAGTTGCGGCCACATGAGAGAAACTACCCAACACATGATCTTGAGTTAGCAGCGGTGGTATTTGCTTTAAAGATATGGCGTCATTATTTGTATGGAGTTCATGTTGATATCTATACTGACTACAAAAGTTTACAATATATCTTTAAGCAGAAGGAGTTAAATCTGAGGCAGCGGAGATGGCTTGAGCTATTAAAAGATTATGATGTTGATATCTTATATCATCCCGAAAAAGCAAATGTGGTGGCCGATGCTTTAAGCCGCAAAGAAGTAGGAAGCACTAGTGGCCAGTTGACAGAAAAACAGGATATAGTCAAAGATCTACATCAACTAGCTAGCTTGGGAGTTCGTCTCCTTGAGTCTCCAGATGAAGGGGTTATTGTACGAAATGCAGCGAAATCTTCCTTAGTAACCGAAGTAAAGGAGAAGCAATATGCAGATCCTATTCTATTGCAGCTGAGAGAGAATGTGCAGCAGGGCCTGACTAAAATTTTTAATCTTACGTAAGAAGGGGTACTTCAATGCTAAGGTCGATTATGTGTACCGGACGTAGATGAGCTAAGGAAGCGGATTATGACAGAGGCACATCACTCACAGTATTCTATTCATCCCGGAGCTACAAAGATGTATCATGATTTGAAAGATATATATTGGTGGGGACATATGAAAAAGAACATTGCAAAATTTGTCGCGCAATGCCCGAATTGTCAACAAGTGAAGGTGGAACATCAGAAACTGGGAGGTTACATGCAATGTATCAATCTTCCAGTCTGGAAATGGGATATAATTAATATGGATTTCATTACAGGGTTGACTCGTACATTGTGGAAGTTTGATTCTATATGGGTCATAGTGGGCAGGCCTACCAAATCCGCGCATTTTCTACCGGTCAAGACGACCTATACAATTGAGGATTATGCGAAGTTGTATGTAAAAGAGATAGTACGATTGCATGGTATTCCAGTTTCCATTTTATCAGACAGAGGAGCACAGTTCACAGCACACTTTTGGAGATCTTTTCAGCAGAGTTTGGGTATGCAGGTGAATCTGAGTACGGCTTTCCATCCTCAGACAAATGGACAAGCAGAGCGTACTATCCAAACACTTGAAGATATGCTATGAGCTTGCACATTGGATTTTAAAGGTAGTTGGGATGAACATCTACCTCTTATTGAATTTGCATACAACAATAGCTATCATTCAAGTATCGGAATGGCACCTTATGAAGCTTTATATGGAAGAAAATGTCGATCACCAATTGGATGGTTTGAAGCGGGTGAACCTGTTTTACTTGGGCCAGATCTTGTTTATCAAGCTATGGATAAAGTTAAAGTGATTCAGCAACGGCTCCAAACGGCCCAAAGTCGACACAAGTCATATGCGGATGTTAGACTAAGAGGACTTGACTTTGACATGGGTGATTGGGTATTCTTAAAGGTGTCGCCGATGAAAGGGGTGATGAGGTTTGGAAAGAAGAAAAATTGAGTCCACATTATATAGGTCCATATGAAATTGTCAAAAGATTTGGACAAGTTGCGTATGAATTGGCATTACCTCAAGAACTCTCCACATTCCATCCAGTATTTCATGTTTCGATGCTTCAAAAGTGCATAGGAGATCCATGTCGTATTACTCCTATTGAAGATGTACAAGTCATGGAGGATCTTACCTATGAGGAGATACCTATTGCTATTCTGGATAGGCAAGTGAAGAGGCTAAGAAATAAAGACGTTGCTTTCGTAAAAGTACTTTGGAGAAATCAACAAGTAGAAGAGATCACGTGGGAAGCGGAAAAAATGATGAATTCAAAGTACCCGTATTTATTTCACACAGAAGGAAAAGTTCACAGTGCTGAGGTGGAGCCATAACAAGTAAGTATTTACAAGTATTGCGTGTATGTGTATATGTGTTAAGATAGGAATACATTTGTTGAACATGAGACAATTTTACTAACATTCGAGGATGAATGTTTTTAAGGGGGGAAGAATGTAATATCCCGTACATTTACGACCTTATTTGGTGACTTTAAGACATGTTTACCTTGGTATTGAGGACAAAAAGTACGTATCTTGGATGGTATCGGATGGTAGGCTAGTATTTGCAAAGACCAAAAAAAATTCAGAGAACTAGTGAAACTTGCGCCACTCCCTATTTCAGGGTGTGTGGTACAAGCCTCAGGATTCATAGGGGCTGCAATTCTTGCGCCGCTGCCCTACTTTGCAGCAGTGGCGCAAGGCACAAGGATTTTGGTCTTTCCGGGCTTGTTTTGCTTCGTAATGCAATGTCGATTCTTCCATGGTTTCTTTTGGTTATTTGGTGTTCCTTTTCTTCTTTTTAAGGTTTCAAATACCTCGACACACTCCTACATGATCAAACCATGCAACACAAGTATTTACCAAATTATGTTCAATTAAGCCATGGACGGCTAGAATGTCTAGTTTTACGATTGAGGCTACGAACGGGAATCTCGTAAGAGAATATTGTCGTGACATCATGGAATTATTTAAAAATGATATATATAATGGATTATACATGGATTTTGATGGGCTAAGCTAATAAGTGTTTTTGGGCCCAAATTGAGGCCCAAAACAAGGCCAAAATAGAAAGGCCCAAAGGAAAATGACCCATTCTTATATTAATTAAGGGACCATGACATTTAATGCCAAAAAAATTGGCTAAGGATTTACTTGAGAGTCTATATAAAGGAACACAAATCAGATTTTTAAGTCATCACAAGTCTCATGCCTTTTAGGATATTTTCACAAACATTTCTCTCTTTTTCCAAACCCTAAGGCAACCATTTCCTTTTGACACTTTGGAAAAGATCATCTCTTTTCAAGCTTGGGTAAGTATTTATTCTTGTGATTTAGCATATTATATGCATGAGGTATTGTGTAGATCATGATGGTTGTGTTGGAAAGGTTGAATAGGACACTTTTGCCCTTTGGTAAAAGGTGTGCCATTTTGTGAATTAAACTTGAAAGGTGACTTGTGGTTTTGATGAAAGAGCATGGTATGGATGAAATATCAACATATATGGTGTGATTATGTTACTAAACTTGTTATTTTCTATACGTGTAAATTATGGGATTTTGGCCGATATGTGCTATGAGGTGTATTAAGGTGACTTGATGGATTATTTGTGATATGGTGTGAATGAGAAAGTGTAAAGAAGAAGCTTTTTTGCGAAACGCTATTGGTTATGATGTTTGGTCAATGTATGGCATGTTGTGGTATTTTTGGTATGGTCATGCCGAAATTTCATTGTAAAGGGGGAAATGACGTTATAGGCAATTATGTAACTTTTGTCGTCTTTTGCACTTGTAAGGTGGTTAGATGTTGACGTAAACTCCGTTATGTACTTGTATTGTAGAGTAAAGGGCTGGATCATTTTATTCGTTAGGATTGTGGATTCTTATTGAGGAATTAAGGTATGTAAGGTTACTCTTTCCGTATCCTTCTGCAGCATATAGTATTCACCTTGTCATGGTATTTACTCCTTTTCGAAATGTTCTAAGGTATTTTATCTCAAGTTATCATCTATTGTTAATCATGTATATTTCATTCTTGGTTTATTATCATTCTTGTGTCACATAATCATGAACATGATTCCAAGTTCCAATAATATTATATTCAAAAGTTCCCAAGAATGAAGTAACCATTGTTTGAGCTATTTCAAAGATTAAAGAAGTATTGTTGTAAAGAGGAGAGATGTTTCATGGGTGGTATCCCAGGGGTTAAATAACCTAGCATGGGTCGATCCCACTATTTACGGATGGTATCCCAGGGTTGAGAAGAACACCTAGCATGGGTCGATTCCGCTACGGGTGGTATCCCAGGGGCAAGGAAAAGCCTAGCATGGGTCGATCTTGATTACTATTGATTACCCACTGATCAGCTTGGGGACCGGGCATTATATGAATGGATGAATGAGTGATGGATAAAGGAAAGAGTGAATGAACGAAAGAATGTAAGAGTAAAGAAAGTAATTCACATAATGTATACTTTTTCCATATATGGAAAATGGTGACTTATCTATATTGAGTACTCATTTATATCTGATTTCATTGAGGTCTTTATGTATCATTCAGTTTCATGTAGCCTTACATACTCGGTACATTCTTCGTACTGACCCCTCTTGGGGGATTTACCTTACTTGCTGCAGGTGCAGGCACTAGTAGACCTCCCCAGTGAGCCGCAGGACTTTTACTGGCTTTTGGTGAGCTCCAGTTGATTCGGGGCTTTCCGTGTCACAGTTGTATATGTATTTTGATGTGGTAAATGTTATGTAAAGCGGGGCTTATCCCGAATTTTGGTTGGTCATGTATATACTTCTATTAGAGGCTTTTGTAGATGTACGTGGGTATGTGAAGTGATATGAAGAAAAGAGATGTGTGTCGTTTGACTTGATGGCTATGTCGGCCAAGTTTCTCATATGTCTATACATATATCCTACATGTTTCATGATTTTCGATGTTAGCCTATTATGTTCTTACATGATGGTGGTGTTTCCTATGGCATGTGTATGAATGAATGTAAGTGAAGCCCGGTTCTCTTGGGCCTTGTCAGCTACGACTGCCAATCCGTCCCGATGGGGTTCGGGGCGTGACAATTCAGGCGGAGGACATCCCTAAGACAACCTTCAGGACTCGCTACGGTCATTATGAGTTCCTAGTGATGTCTTTTGGGTTGACCAATTCCCCATCAACATTCATCGATTTGATAGACCACGTGTTTAGGATTTATTTGGACTCTTTCTTGATTGTGTTTATTGATGAAATCCTTGTTTACTCGAGGAGTAGGGAGGAGTAGGAGCAACATTTGAGTATTTTTCTCTACTCTGAGAGAGATCAATGACTTTATGCCAAATACTCAAAGTGCGAGTTTTGGCTTAAATTTGTAGCATTCTTGAGGTACGTGGTATCCAAGAATAGGATTATGGTAGACAGGATGAAGATTGAGATCGTTCGTGATTAGACCAAGCCCATATTTTCGATCGAGGTTTGAAACTTTATTAGGTTGGTAGGCTATTACAGATGGTTCGTCAAGGGGTTTGCCTCTATTGCAACACCTATGACCAGATTTACTGGGTAAGAGTTCCCATTTCAGTGGTCCGACGAGTGCGAGACGAGCTTTCTGAAGCTTAAGGCCTTACTCACTTCAGCTCCTATTCTAACTCTTCCAGTTGAGGGCGAGGGGTTATCGTATATTGTAATGCTTCAGGTGTTGGTTTGGGTTGTGTTTTGATGTATTAGGGCCGATTTATAGCATATGCTTTGAGACAGTTGAAGGTGCACGAGTGCAATTAACCCACTTATGACTTGGAGTTGACGGAGGTAGTTTTCGCGCTTAAGATTTGGAGTCATTATCTTTATTGTGTTTTCTATGAGATACTCACCGAACACCGTAGTATTAATTACATTATGACTCAGAACGACCTTAATTCGAGACAGAACATGTGGCTTGAGTTGCTGAAGGATTATGACCTATCTATTCTATACCATCCGAGCAAGGCAAATGCGGTAGTGGATGCCTTGAGCTGGAAGGTGGTGAGCATAGGGAGCTTGGCCTTTTGTTTTAATTTTAGAATGACCGTTGGCCTCGAACATTCAATCCTTAGCCAACAGGTTGATTTAACTTGATATTTCATACCCAGGAGGATTCTTGCTAGTGTTGAGGCCATGTCTACATTGTTGGAGCGAATTCGAGGTCCAAAGTTTGAGGATAGTTGGTTGTGTAGTATTTGAGATCATGTACGGAGGGGTGAGTGCAAGAGGGCTACCTTAGGCTCTGAAGGTGTATTGAGGTTTGATGGTCGCATTTGTGTTTCGAGGGTGGGAGGCGTGATGTTGTTGATACTTCAAGAGGCTCATTGCTCTAGATACTCTATTCACCTAGGGACAACTAAGATGTATAGAGATGTGAGACAATATTACTGGTAGAGTGGTATGAGGAAAGATATAGTGGACTTCATGGCTCGGTGTTTGTGTTGTCAGCATGTAAAGGCCGAGCATTTGAGACCAAGTGGATCGCTTTAGAGGCTACCCATTCCTGAGTAGAAGTGGGAGCGGATTACTATGAATTTTGTGGGTGAGTTGCCTTGTAATTCTCATGGTTCTGATGGCATTTGGGTTATTATAGATCGATTGGCCAAGTTAGCTCATTTCCTACCTATTCAGTCTTCCTTCAGTTCTGAGAGGTTGGTTTGGATCTATATTCGAGAGGTGGTTCATCTTCACGGAGTGCCTGTGTCTATTATTTCTGATAGATGTTTCCAATTCATCTCTAGCTTTTGGATATCTTTTCAGGAGGAGCTGGGTACCCAGGTCAACATTAGCATAGCTTTTCATCCCCAGAATGATGGTCAGTCAGAGCAGACTATTCAGGTGTTAGAGGACATGCTCCGAGCATGTGTTATGAACTTTAGAGGTTAGTGGGACAGTTTTTTAGCCTTAGCAGAGTTTAGCTTACTATAATAGCTACCATTTGAGTATTCAGATGACACCATTTGAGGCATTATATGGTAGGCAGTGTCGATTTCTGATTGGTTGGTTTGAGACTTCAGAGGTTAGGCCACGAGGTACTGATTTACTTTGAGAGTCGTTGGATAGGGTTTGGTTTATTTAGGAGAGGCTATGGACAACTCAGAGCAGGGAAAAGAGATATATTGACCGTAGGCTTCGTGTCTTAAGGTTTGGAGTTGGTGATCAAGTTTTCCTTCGAGTGTTGCCTATGAAGGGCGTGATATGGTTTGGGATGAGGGGCAAGCTCAGCTCTAGGTATATCAAGTTATTTGAGATTCTTTAGAGAGTTGGAGAGGTAGCCTTTGAGTTAACTTTACCTCCAACCTTTTCAGCTATTCACCTCATTTTTCATGTGTCGATGCTTCGTTGCTATATTTTGGATGAGTGTCACGTGCTCCAATGGGATTCAGTTTAGTTTGATGATGGGTTGACTTTCGTGGAAGATCTGGTCTCTACTTTGGCCAAAAATGCCAGACAATTGCGTTATAGAGAGATTCATGTACTTCTGGTTTAGTGGAGACACCGTCCAGTCGAGGAGGCTACCTTGGAGACCGAGCTTGATATGCAGACTCAGTATCATCTCATGTTCGAGCCTTCAGGTACTTAACTATTTACTTATGTGGATGAAAGTCCATTTTGTAGTGGAAGTTGTAATGACCCTCCAGGTTATTTTCTTCCTTGTCATGCATTTTTTGCATTCAGAGTCTTTCTATAGCTGCCCCAAGTCATTTATGACTTACTGGGACTAACAGTTTGGTTCCCAGGAAGTTCGTTTGGATTTTATGGTCGTTTCCCTATTTTGGAGCTTTTAAAGTTGAAAAAATGATCTTGGGCCAAAACATCAGGTAAACGGCCTCGGATGACAATTTCAACAGTTTTTTTAGCTCTGAATTATTGATTTTAGGCTAAGGAGACTCTAGGTCCAGGCCCCTAGGCTTTCGGGCTCGTTTTAGGCAATTGGGTGGATTTTGGTAAAACAGAAACCTTGGGTAAGGGACCCACTTTTTGTTGAAATGACCTCTATTGGAAATTTTTGTGGTTTTGTTGAGTCTGAAATATCAAATTTGGTAGGGTATCATGGTTTGTTTTCATGCATGGTGTTCCAAACGAACCCCAAACACCTGGTCAGGATATTTAAAGTTACCTAAAATTTTAGGTGTAAAATCATCTGGTGCACCCGCTTAGGTGGCCCTTTCATCTCCTTAGCGGAGCCGCGTTAAGGGCTGGGGTACCGCTTAAGTAGTGCATGATGGAATCAGTACCTGCCGCTTTAGTGGCTAAGGGTTCGCTTTAGCGGAGCTAGCTGACATCACCCGCGACCGCTTAAGTGGTCACCCTTCTGCTTTAGTGGTACCGCTTTAGCGTTAAAAGTGTCGCTTTAACAGTAAATGCTGGATATATATTGTGTCTTTAACGATTTTTGCCCTGAAGCTTTTAAGTGTTGAATCCATTATTGAGTTTGAGATCTCAAAAATAGTGGGATAATCATATTAAAGCTGGCGCTAGCTTAGGAACGTTAAAGTGATCGTCTTTTCATCATTTCCAGGTAAGTTCCCGGCCTAATTCTCGATTGAATTCTCTCTTTTGTCCTTGATTCTTCAAATATTTTTTGGGCTGTTTTGGCACTCAATTAAGGAGCTGGTAGTGCTCAACTTTTCAGCACAAGCTATTTCCCGAGGGACATTGTTGCATCTTTAATTTTTGGATTCCGTAAGATGGCCCACGAGTGATTTTTAGGTTAATTTTTGAACTGGAGCATAAATTTGCAATATGGGTATTGTTGTTCTCGTCTTAACACCTAGATCATTATTTTTGATAGCATGACAGTGGTTAGAGACTTCTCAAAAGGTAAAAGCTCCGATATAAAGGATTTTTGAGTGCTTTTGACGGCATCCAGGTAGGCTAGGCTTACCTTTCTTTAAACATTGCTCTTTTATAGTATTGGTATTGTATTGTGTTATTGTTGGTGGGTTATTGTATTTTGGATAGTCGTTTAGATAATTCTTGATTATTTTAGTCGATTAGGGTGGTCGTAGGATAGATTTCGGCCTTGAATTTCTTTAGGCTGGTAGTTGCTTCTCTTTAGAACTTGACTTAGCATACTTACGGTCTTGGGTTGGGATTTAGAAACCTTAGCCTAGGTTCGGGTAGATGCTTGTCTTAGGTTGGGCTCTCGGGACTTGTAGGTAGCCTTATCACCTTTTTTATGGTAGTTTGCTTTAGAATAACGCCCTCTTTTGACATGGATGGTTATAGGATTGTTTCGAGAGACTAGTTATTGGGATTGGGTTGTATTAATTGCTCTATTAAGCTCGTTATCTTTGGTATCCTTGACATTTTATTATTTTAGCCTTAAATTGCTATTTTTAACTTAATAGATGGAATCTCACATTTCTTTAATAAATTTGGCCTTTTAGAATGGGAAAAAAGACTAGATAGACTTGGGCTGAATTAGAACTCTGGACTATTATTACGTATTGCATACTTATTATTTCTGGTTCGAGTCCGGCACTTGGTTTACTATTTATTATCTATTAGTTTTAGTTTGAGTCCGACATCTGGTATATTGATTGTTATGTAATAATTCCGATTTGAGTCTGACATTCATTATTATTGATATTTGGTTGAAAATCCAATTTGAGACCGATAAGATTTAATGGTTATGGCTGGAGGAAGGATTTACGATACACATATCTCATATGTTGGCTCGTTTTCACTTTCCTTACTGTTATGCTTGGACTTATATTAGCATTTCTCCTTGTTTGCACCCACCTTGCTTATGGGGGCTCAGTCGGGCTCATTTTTGTTTTTTTGTACCTTCTGGGCTTATGAGGGTCCAGTTAGGTTATAGCTAGGTATTTATTTCTGCTTTTGAGATTATTTATATTCAATTTCTTGAATTTGCTTAACATAGCCTGTGATTTCCATTCTAACCCTTATTTATTGCCTGTTACTATAGATTCACACTTTATTATACTTTTACTTTAATTGAGATTAGTCGGCCTATGATGCCTACTAAGTACCTTGAGTTTTGGTACTCAGACTACACTTCTGCATCTTTTTCTCTAATGCAGATCCTAGTATGGGTCATTGTTGTTGACGCCGACCTCAAGCAGAGCTGCTGATCTTAGATTTGGGTTAGCTCTCAGCATTCAGAGCTGATCCATATCCTTCTATTTTGGTGCTAGTCTTATTTTGTATATTCAGAGACTACTATATATGTTTTGGCACTTGTCTAGTACTCTTTGTGTATAGTGGCTCTTGTACTAACCTTTTCAGGTCTTAGGGAGGGGAGGGGGGGTCTATTTTGTGTATTTTGTCCCTTCTCTTCTTTTTTTTATGCCATGTGTGTATATATATATATCCCTTATAGTCAGTTTATATTACTGTTTTATCCTTATTTTTCTCTCTTCTTCCTATTTGCCCATTACTCACCATTTTGGGCTATAGTTTTGGCTTACCTACTGGTAGGTTGAATTAGGTTCCATCATGACCTGAGTTTTTGGGTCATGAAATCTCTGTACATATTTTCCATTATATATAAACTGAGGCAATGCTCTACGATTGTGTGAGCCATTTACAAATATATTCTCATGGCATCAAACAACCAAAAATCCATTTCATTTCTTTCTCTGTCTAGTCCCTTTATTTTAATTTTATTTTTCTAAAACATATGGAGTCTTCATCTTCCACTACACCAGTCGTTCCTTCTAGCACCACATGTTCAAGTGTTCTTGATACATGTTCATTTCCTACCATAAGTAACACGTTATTTGGTCTATCCTCTCCCGTTAACAGTGGTTCTCCAGCCATTCCAAATCTCAATTATGTTGCTGCTCTTTCTACTTCTAATGTCACCAATTTAGTGACCATTTAGTTATGTGGAGGACTATCTCACATCACGCACTCAATTTACCTCTCTACTACTTTCACATGAGCTTATGGTTTATGTTGTTAGTTCAATCCCTCCCCCATCTCTTCTTCTTGGTGATACATGTCACAATCCAAAATGACAAGGGTCGTGATGGCACCTACCCCATACCCATCTATGGTAGGTAAGCCCAACTCTACACCACAAATAATACCAAATAAAGGCAATAATCTATAATTCATACAATAACTAATGATAAAATCTCAAAACATCCTAAAATAAAACTAAACAAAACAAATCCAAAAACACAAGACTCAGAAGTCATAAGTACAAGAATGACTCTAGTACAAAATATCCAACTAAAAAACAAAATTGTCCAAGGAAAACTAAATAAGACGGAAATAAAGAGAGATGAAGCTGAGACAATATCCAATCAAGGGAGCTCACTATAGCCTGGGGTACTACCAAAATGCATGATCATGAACCATGAGGACCACTCACACTGGGATCTGCATCAAAAGAATGCATAAAAGTAGGAGTGAGTACAACCACTAGTACTCAGTAGGCATCATAGGCCGACTGAGCTTAAGCAAATGCTATATCGAATAAAGAATACTAAAATAAACTCTACAGGTAGAAAAGTCCCAGTAGTTCAATATTAATAACTACAACATATCATCTTAAACACCACAATAATCCAATAATGATGAAATGCAATGATATGTGAAGATATGCAATAGCTAATATGTCATGACTCAAAATCCCTTGGGTTGTGATGACACATACCCCAACACACCATGGTAGGTAATCCAGACTCACAAACATGTATCCACTTAAAGTAGAGTAAATCAGGAAAATTATGTGTCTTTGATCAACAATAATCCCAAAACAGTAATAAGCGAAAGAAAACTGAATATAGTACTTGATGTGCCATGGTTTCATGGCACTTTCGATGCTTAAAACTAAGAAAATATGCAATAACTTGGGTATGTTTGGTGGGTATGATTTGTTTTCTATTCTATATTGTAGGATAATAGGTTTTTGGAAGGAAAATGATCAAGAAAGAAGAATCATGCTTGAAAACGGAGTATCTGACGATGAAAGAACCAAGTTCTGCACCAGAGAAATGACTCACGACATGACTCACGTACCGTGAGTCCACCCATGTCACGTGGGTGGGTGTCATGAGTCAACTTCAGAGATGTCCAATTTTGCCTGATTTCCACTAAACTGACTTACGTGGCGTGACTTGGTTCTATGACACCAAGTCACGATACCGTGGAAAGTTGCCGACTCTGTTTTCCTATTTTGTTTAGGATAGGATTCTTCTTGTATCTATAAATACCCTTATATTGTCATATGTTCAGGAGTTAGTCAGTACATTATTTTGAGACATATTTCCAGTACTTTTGACGCATTATTGATTTTGTAATCTTGGATTACCAGTTCTAGGATTTCTATTAATATTGAGATTTCAGAGTTTTTTTCATTATCGTGAGTTTACAATTATATTTTCATCTTTGAATTCTTCTTGTGTTCTTGCAATAATGAGTTGCTAAACCCATTAACTAGGGTGTGTGAACCATGAAACAGGTTAAGTGCGAAGAAAATTCTGAACCGTTGTGAATGTATGTATTGTTATTACCTTCGTTATAATTGATTTTCTAGTGGTTACAAACGTTATATACTCTCTTGTATTCTAGACTTGCTCGACAGAGAGGTAAAGATTGTAAAAAGGGAATAACAACAGAGATTTGAAGCTATCAATCTTCATCTAATAACTTGAGCCGTAATAGGGATAGTTATCTGAGATCCAGGACAAGAGTTAGTAGTGAGACACTCGGAGACCGAAAGGAGAAGAATGAAATTCATCTAACCAAGGTCGAGAGACATTTAGATGAATATATCTTATTAGAATTTGCATACAACGTAGCGGGACAGTTTTGTCAAGCACAAATAATCGGTGAACTTAAGGAATCATTGGGGATCACAGTCCTAGTGTATTTCTCATATTGTTTACAAATTCAAAAATCAGCAATTATTATTGTTACCATTTATTCACAAACACCCCCCCCCCCCAGTTTCACGTATTTGCTAACTACTCAAACTAGCATTCTACATAATTTTGTCCTATTCCCTGTGGGATCGACCCCAACCTAGTTGGGTTTTATATTTGATACAGTGACCACATTATACTTGTCTGAATGTATATTTTGGGCGACATCAAATTTTAGAGCCGTTGCCAGGGAGTACGGTTATGAAGTAGAGTATTTTACGTCCTGGAGTTGATTGGTTTTATTTCATTGTACTTCTAAGGGCACAAACCGGTGTATGCCCAGTACTAGGAGTCAAGGTAATCCCCTGATTTCACTTGATCTTGAAATAGAAAGAACTTTGAGAGGTAATCGAAGAATGGTGAATACCGATGGAGTTCAAGATACCGCAGCTGTGGGAGAAATTCATAACCATCCAATTCAGCCAGTTGGTCATGAAACAGTGGACCAAACTACCACTCGATTGACTCGGGAAGAGCAAGCTAGGCAAGCTGCTCTTAGACAAGCAGATAGAGATAATCGTGCTATACAAGAAGCAACACAAAGTCTGGCTGATGCTAAAGAAAGACAAAGAAGACCGAGGGCACACCAAACACCTCAAAGACCACATGTGCCAGTTTATGATGATCCTGAAGAAGAAGATGTAGCTTATTTTGAGCCGATTGAGACTGGTGCCATTATTACACCAGAGTTACCTCAGGGCACAAAGTTTGACACTACATGTGCCACGATCCACCTACTTAACTTGAAAGGTGTATTCGTGGGTCTTCCTACGGATGATCCTAATATGCATGTGATGAACTTTGTGGGGGTTTGTACCTCGTATAATTTGCCCGGAGTGGACCAATAGGCTATTCGGTTAAGATTATTTCCGTTCTCGTCAACAGAAAAAGCTACTTTATGGTTGGCAGAGTTACCACGAGGCTCCATTACTACTTGGCAAGAGTTGAGAAATAAATTTCTGGAGAGATTTTTTCCACCCTCCAAGATGCTATAGTTGAAGGATGAGATTTACAACTTCAGACAACTACATTCTAAAGCACTTTACGAAACATGGCTAAGGTTCAAGAAGAAGCTTCAGAATGTGCCGAATCATAGGATGACTGGTAGGAGTCTGCTTGAAATCTTCTACAGGGCTTTGAACGCAAATACAAAGGCTGCAGCAGATACTATCTCTGGAGGAGCATTTATGAGTCTGAGGTGGAAACGAGCTTCAGAGATCTTGGATTGTATTACTAAGACTAACTGAGGATGGCATACTCGGGAGGCAGAGACACAGACTAATACATATACTATTAGAGCATCAGCAACACAACGAGCTTTGGATGAATCTGTAGCTCAAGAGGTTGCGCAACTGAGAACAGAAATTGGTTTGCTAGCCAAACAGATTTTGGCTAGAGATGCTGAAAAGGTGCATGCCATAAGTGCACAGGGTAAAGCACCTAAGCATGACAATTATGAATCTGATGAGGAAGCTAAGTAGTTGGATCGAGAAGTGGCGGGTTTTCGACCCAAGGGCCAAGGGTCTAATCAAGACTCTTGGAACTCGAGGCAAGGAAATCAAGGTCGAAACTATTATGGACATAATTACAACAGGTCAGGATATAGAGATAGAGAGCGAGATCATGATGGATTTTGGAGACGAAAAGATGATTACAAGGACAAGAGCGGTGCTTATTTTCCACCAGGGAACCGTGATACTGACTACAAAAATTCACGAATGGAAACCCTTCTTACCAAATTGGTTAAAGGATAAAAAAACCAAGAAAATTGCTTAAAGAAAATTAGGGCAGACATTTCGGGAATAAGTCAGAAGGTTGAATCTCACTCAACTGCCATAAAATAGTTGGAGAAACAGTTTGGATAGATATCGGTGGCATTAAACCAACAGTAACCACACACTCTTCCAAGTAACACCATCTAAAATCCTCAAAATGACGGTCATTGTTTAGACATTACTATAAGAAGCAGAAAAAGCACGACTGACCCATCTATGTATGCAGATAATGGTAAGAGAGATGAGCCTGTGGTGGTAGATGAAGAGGTTGAGATGGAGCTAGAAAAGTTAGCAGCGGACAATAGAAATAATTTAAAAGTAGAATCTGAAAAGAGGTAGGAAAAGGTGGTTCCAAAAGTTTTGAAAACTATCCCACGGCCTCCTCCTCCCTTTTCTCAAAGGTTGATAAAGAAGGCTGAGGAAGGTGAGTACCAGAAGTTTATTACGATGTTGAAAGAGCTATCGGTAAATATCCCTCTTGTTGAGGTATTGGAGCAGATGCCCGGTTACGCAAAGTTCATGAAAGACTTAGTGACAAAGAAGAGAACTATTAGTTTTGAGATGGCAGATAACTTGTATCATTGTAGTACAGTTGCTTCACGTTTTCTAGTTGAAAATAAAGAGGATCTAGGAGCTTTCATAATCCCTTGTACTATCATGTCTTACAACTTTGCAAAGACACTGTGTGATTTCGGTGCTAGCATTAACTTAATGACGCTAGCCGTGTTCAAGCAATTGGGGTTGGGAGCACTAAAACCAACTTCTATGAGGCTTCTCATGGCATATAGAACTATGGAAAAAGCCGATGGGCACTTTGTATGAGGTTTTCGTGAAAGTTGCATCTTTTCTCTTTCCAGCTGACTTTGTAATTATTTGGTTGACATGGAAACTGGGCAGATGAAATTTAGGTTAAATGATGAACAAGTTACTTTCAATGTTTGTCGTTCCATGAAACAACCGAAAGATATGCGGGTAAATTCTATAATTAAAATGCTTGATGAGAGTTCCATAGTCGTTCTAATTGAAGAAAGGTTGGGGGTAGAAGCTCTTACAGTTTTCGTTATGAATTTTAACAGTGATGGTATTGAGGATTATGATGAGATGGTAGGAGCGCTTGCTGGTAGGGGATCCTACACTTATGCTCCGAAGAAACTTGATCTCGATTTGAAGAATAGGGTGACCCCATCGGCTCTCCCTTCTGTTGAGGAGCCTCCAGTCTTAGAGCTTAAGGCTCTTCCTTCTCACCTTCGCTACATATTTTTGGGAGCCAATAACACCTTGACCGTAATCATATCTTCTGAGTTAGCAGGAGGACAGGTAGAAGCTCTGGTTTCTGTATTGAAGAAATTTCAAAGGGTCATTGGTTGGTCTATTGATGATATTATAGGGATGGAACCCGACATTTGTTCCTGAGTGTATACCAAGCATTAAGCACCAACATCGTCTGAACCTACCTATGCAGGAAGTTGTGAAGAAAGAAATCATCAAGGGGTTAGATGCAGGTGTGGTTTACCCCATTGCAGATAGCAAGTGGGTAAGCCCAGTTTAGAATGTGCCAAAAAGGGAGGAATCACTGTAGTTCCAAATGATAAAAATGAATTGATCCCAATGAGGCCAGTAACCGGATGGAGGGTTTGTATGGATTATCAAAAGCTGAATTCTTGGATCGAGAAGGACCATTTTCCTATGCCCTTCATGGACCAGATGTTAGACCACCTTGCTGGTAGAGGATGGTATTGTTTCCTCAATGATTATTCTGGTTATAATCAGATTTTCATCACTCTCAAAGACCAAGAGAATACCAATTTCACTTGTCCATATGGGATATTTGCGTTCAAGAGGATGCCTTTCGGATTATGTAATGCGCCGACAACTTTTCAGCATTGCATGATGTCCATTTTTTCTGACATGGTGGAAGGCACTATTGAGGTATTTATGGATGATTTTTCTGTTGTAGGAGACTCTTTTAACTATTTCTTGGCTCACCTTGCTAAGGTATTGCAAAGATGTGAGGAGTGAAACTTAGTGCTAAATTGGAAAAAATGTCACTTTATGGTAAAATAAGGTATTGTGTTGGGACATCGAATCTCAAAGAAGGGTATCGAAGTAGACAAAGAAAAGATTGAGGTTATTGAAAAATTACCCCCACCTGGTTCTGTAAAAGGGATTCAAAGTTTTTTAGGTCATGCTGACTTTTATAGAAGATTCATCAAGGATTTCTCTAAGATTGCACATCCGTTATGCAAACTTTTGGAGAGAGAGGTAAAGTTCGTGTTTGATGAGGCATGCCTAAAAGCTTTCGAGTGTCTAAAAGAGAAGTTGATTTCAGCTCCTATTATTGTCACACTAGACTGGACAATACCATTTAAAGTTATCTGTGATGCTAGAGGAGTATCCTTGGGTTTTGTTCTTGGCCAAAGACGAGAGAAGATTTTACATCTATTTTACTACGCCAGCAAAGCACTTAATCCAGCTCAAAAGAACTACACCGTGATTGAACAAGAGTTGTTGGCAGTGGTCTTCACTTTTGAGAAATTTCTTTCTTACTTGATTGGCACAAAGGTAATTGTGCATACAGACCATGTAACACTTCGGTATCTTATGTCGAAGAAGGATGCTAATCCAAAATTGATTCAGTGGGTGCTCCTACTGCAAGAATTTGATTTTCAAGTCAAGGATCGAAATGGAAACGAGAATCAGGTCACTGACCATCTATCATGCCTTGAGGAGGAGGCCATGCTTAAATTAAGGAATGATCTTAATATTGATGATACTTTTCCAAATGAGCAAGTGCTAGCAGCATCACAAGACTTAATCTCTTGGTTTGCAGATTTTGCCAACTTTTTGGCACGTGACCTAGTCTCGGAGGATATGTCATACCAGCAACGGAAGAGATTCATGTATGAGGTGAGAAAATTCTTCTGGGATGAGCCTTACCTTTTTAGAGTATGTGCGGATGGTATGATTCGAAGGTGTATCCTAGAGGCTGAAATGTTGAGTATCTTGGAAGTATGTCATTTATCTCTAGTTGGGGGTCATCATGGTTGTACGCGGACTGCGCATAAGCTCTTACAATGTGGTTATTATTGGCCTACCATCTATAAAGATGCTCATGAATATGCTCGGGCCTATGACCAAAGTCAAAGACAAGGGAATATCTCACGCAGACATGAACTTCATATGACAACTATCCTTGAGCTCGAATTGTTTGATGTATGGGGGATTGATATTATGGGCCCCTTTGTGAGCTTACATGGGATGAAATACATTTTGGGAGTTGTTGACTATATTTCTAAAAGCGTGGAGGCGATTGCACTTCCCAATAATGAAGGAAGAAGTGTCACGACATTCTTGAAAAAGAACATATTTTCACGATTTGGTACACCACGAGTAATCATTAGTGATGGAGGATCCCATTTCCGTAATCGGTTGTTCAAGACCTTACTTGAAAAATATAGTATCTAACATGCAACACCCTACCATCCTCAGATGAGTGGGCAAGTTGAATTGTCAAATCATGAGATTAAGTCTATTTTGGCAAAGACGGTGAACGCCAATAGAACTGATTGGGCGAGAAGATTAGATGATGCTTTAAGGGATTATCGAACTGCATTCAAGACACCTATTGGTGCATCACCATATCAGTTAGTTTTTGGTAAATCGTGCCATCTGCCGGTCGAACTTGAACATAAAGCATTATGGGCATTGAAGAGGCTGAATCTGGAATAGAGTGACGCGGCTAAATTGAGGCTAGATCAGATGAATGAGATGGATGAATTTCGTCTACGGGCTTATGAAAGTTCATCACTTTATAAAGAAAAGATGAAAATGTATAATGATCGAAAAATCGAATGACGAGAGTTTTATTCGGGAGATTTGGTGCTACTCTATAACTCCAGGCTTTGCCTTTTTCTGGGAAAACTGTGGTCTAAATGGTTTGGACCATTCACTGTTGTAAGAGTGTTCCCCCATGGGGAAATTGAGGTAAAAGGTGATAATGATGCCCCTGTTAAGGTCAATGGTCAACATGTGAAGCTTTATTTGGGAACTGCAGAAGAAGTAAAAAGGAGTGAAGAGCTTAGTCTTGATGAAGTCTGAGTAGTTAAGCTAGCCAAGTCATGCAGCGACGTTAAATCAGGCGCTTCATGGGAGGTAACCCATGGCCTGGTTGGTGAAGTCTAAGTAACCAACCTAGCTAAGTCGTGCCGCAACATTAAATCAGGCGCTGCTTGGGAGGCAATCCAAGGTCTAAGTTAGTTGTGATCTGATCATTGGAGGATAAGTTAGATGGAACTTACAATATTGAAACTGAATATGTTCAATACAACTCACGACACTGTTTCTCACAATGTAAGTTCATCCACATAATGTGGGTTGGTACCGTAGAAGTCATATGAAATTATATGCTTGCTGAATTCGACCTACACCAGTGAGAATTAGGAAATTAAAATTACCCAAGAGTCGACCCGACCCGACCCGACTCAACCTAAACTATATATATATATATCGGTATACTCCTCAAATCCGACCCAATTTCAAATCCAAACTCAACCTTCTCAAATCCAAATCCTAACATAAACCCTATTTTCCATAATTCATCAAATTCCCACATACCAATTTTGAAATTCATAAAATCTTAACAACCTAAACCCCACAATTCCTAAAATCCAAAAACTAGACCCAAAATCAAAAAACTCAACCCAAAATCCGAATAAAACCCGACCTCATCTACCCAAATCAAACCCCAAACGTAGAGACATGGGATCTTCCTCGCGAATTCGAACCAAAAATCCCAAATTTACAACTAGGTTACGTGATGAACCTTCGATGTCAGATAAAAGTGGATCCGAAGAAGTATACAAGTTGGCTACCGATGCTGCTGCACTGGTAACTTGTACCACAAGGTTACAAACTAGGGCACAAGATACTGCCCATGCCATACTTCAGCCTATCCCACAACCTGCCAAGCCAGCTGCTTAGTCTTCTGATTTTGCCCCCAGTCTGAAGAGGGGGAGGATGCTTCGATAATCGGTGATGAACAGGAGGTTGATGTTTCTAGATATGAGGACAATACTGAAGGACCTGATGATTCTGTGATTGAGGCGACAACATCTATTTCTGGAACGGGGGAGGGGAGGGGTAAAATTCCACGACTTTCTCCCAGAGAAGGGAAAACCAGCGATGGTGTGTTCAGGGTATGAGGGAATTTTATGATAGGGATGTCGAACTTACTAAGCGGGGTGTGTATAGAGGCAGTATTACAGAGGAGCCTTGATATCGGCTAGAGGAGTTAAAGGCATTACCTGATATTAAAGCAGCGTTTGATCATTATGGATTTAGGTGGATGACGAAGCCTCCTGGTCACTATAGCCCAGAGTTGGTCCACGAATTTTATAATTCCTATGCTGCGTCTGTTGAATTGATCGCACCTATTGAGCAGCAGCTTCGGGACCAACCACCATTGAATCATATTTTGGTTTGGGAGACCAGAGTAGATATCTCTGAGCAGACCATCCATAGATTCTTGTTTGGGGCTGAACGTCCGTTTCCAGCCACGACTACTATGTTTGATCACCATATGGAAACTGTCAAAAATAGGACTAAAATGAGGAATGTCAATCAGCAGTTGGAGTTGCTACGGTGGATTGTTGGGTATATAGTAGAGGATGGTGTAGATGCTAGTTGGGTAAATGGGAAGCTGGACATCAAGAAGTCCACACTCTACTTTGCGGGCCATTTTTAGTGGTCAGTTGTTAGGCACTGATTTGGTCTCACTAATGCTTATCACTCACTTACGTTGGACCGGGCTATTTTGGTAGCAAGAATTATCGCCAGATATGACATCTACATTGCCCGTTACATTATTAGGGAGATCCATAAGTGTACTTTTTGAGATTTTACCAGCATTCTGTTCCCTTGTCTGATTCAGGGTTTATGTGATAGTGCTGCTGTGGTTAAGATTCCTGCCGTAGATCATTATATCGAGGTGACCCTCATTGCACATATTGGGTTGATACAGCTGTGGGGATCTCACCTAGTTTTTCTAAGGAGGTCTCAACCTCACATGTCATCAGGAGCAACACTTTTTGAAGGGCCTGGAGATAGAGAGGAGCCGATTAGTACACCTACACCCATTTCAACACCAATGAGTATACCAGAGACAGTGCATGCACCTACCGAGGGAACGAACTCGGTGATTGATGATGAGGTCACAGGCACTACAGCACCCCCCCCTCTAGTATGGTTTCAGTTTTGAGGGACTTCCTGTAGCAGTTGGTGGATCGGTAGACATAGATGTTTGAGAAGTAGGCTCACACTGAGGCCCAGATGGATAAGTTGGTATCCCAACTTAAGCCTTGGGTTAGGACCATGGTAGAGGATGCAGAGGCTAGAGTGGAGGCCCGTATGACTGCAACTATGGATAGATTTATGAGAAAGCTGCATGGGAGGATAGATAGTTTTGAGGCACGGATGGCCACATGAATGAGTTCGGTACAGATTCCTGACATGGCAGGATTGACACAGGAGGTGGCTACATTAAGAGAGGAGGTTAGAGATTTAGAACCGTGCAACACTCTTGTTATTCCACCTATGCTCGTTCAGGCCCCGATAAGGTCGGTGTTTGAAGTGGATTTGTTTGCTGACGAGGAGCCTCCTATTGATAAAGGCAAGAGACCACGTAGTTAGAAATATAGGTTGATAGTGGTGATGAGTTCGAGGGTGATTTTCGGAGAGCAATTAAGGCCCCTAGAGTAGAGTACTATGCCAGTCAGATTGCTTAGGAGGAGAGGACATGAGATGCATCTTCTAGTCAGGCACCCCCTTCACGGGACGCACCTAGCAGAGAGCCCAGAGAGCATGCTGATAATCTCACATTGGGTGGGCCCACATTCGGTGCCTAGGGCTCCATAAGTATGTCTTCACTCCCTTACACTTATGATATTGCTAGTTGTGCACCGGGGATAGTACACCATTATTTAGTTGGGGGTGGGGGTATACCATTACTTGGGGTTTTTTGTTGTTGTGTTTCTTTTCCCTCAAGTGTGCTATCATAGTAGAACCGGCATGTTTAGATTTTTAGGTTGTTACTTATAGTATTTATGATTTTGCATGATTAATTAGGAGAAAAATAGGGGAACCTTAGTGCAGTCTAGTTTTGAACAAGTTGTGTTTCTTGATTGTTTAAAGGACACCCCTCCTAAAATGTAATACCCCGTACAGGTTTACCTTAGTTTTGAGAGCAAAAAAAAAAAAAAAAAAAAAAAATTTTTTATGGATGGGGCGCGCCCAGGGGTGTGACACGCCGCTCTGGGCTAAAATTTTTAGTCCATAGGTAGCAAGGGGGCGCGCCAGGCAACGTGCCACGCTGGTTTTGGCCACTTTTCAAAGTTGGAATTTTTCTTAAGTCCCAAGGGTACCCGGGGACGTATCGAGCCGATTTTTGCCACCATTATTCTACAACCATGAGAATATACATGAAATGAGTGAAATATTATGTTGGTATGATAAAATTACTCGTGAACTGATTTGGCATCAAAATGACGATTTTACCCCTGTAGTCAAAATAAGCCATAGTGGTTAGAATTGCTTGCTTTTGGGATTGAGGCTACAAATATAAATCTCGTGAGTGGGAATATCATTGTAACACATATATGATGGATTATACATTGATTTTAGTAGGCCAAGATAATATATGTGTTAATGGGCCAAAAAGGAGCCAAAATGCATGGCCCAATGGGTCAAAAGAGACCCATTCTTCCATTGACTAAATACATATACAAATAATATTGGAGAATTGACTCAAGGCCTATAAAAAGGGGGGGAAAATCAGATTTTTATTCATTATGCATACACATCACTTTCTCTCATTTTCTAGATTTTTCAAGATAACTCTTTTGGTGCTCTTCAAACCCTAAGGCATTTTTGGACAAGATCATCCTCTTCCAAGCTTGGGTAAGTGATTACTCTTGTACTTCAACATATTATAAGCATGAGAGATTATTTATATCATGTTGTTTATGGTTGGAAGTGTTGGACATGGCACTTTTGGTTTTTGTGAAAAAGACATGTTATCCATGGGATTGTAACTTGAATTATGACTTGTAGTTTTGGTGAAAAAGCATGGTATGGATAAAATATCAACATGTATGGTGTTATTATGGTCCTAAAATTGTTATTTTTCTATAAGTGCAAATTATGGGATTTGGCCGATTTGTTGTTGTGAGGTGTATTAAGGCAATTTAATGGAATAATTGTGATATGGTGCTTATGAGAAAGTGTAGGGGAGAAACCTTGTGGTGAAATGCTATTGGTATGTGATGTTGTGGGCAATGTATAAAATGTTATGGTATTGTTGGCATGAAAAGGGCCATGAATGGTATTGTAAAGGGTGAATAGGGAACTCATGTAACTTACGGTTGTCTTATACACTTGAAATGTAGTTTGTGGTCAATGTATGGCATGAATGGGACATTGTTGGTATGTTAATGCCGTAAATGGTATTATATAGAAGGAAATGCCATTTTAAAGATAAACATGTAACTCATTGTTGTCATATGCATTTGTAAGGTAGTTGGTGGTTAATGTTGGTTCCGTTATGTACTTGTGATGTAGAGTGAAACGTAAGGAAGGAGCGGAATTGTTGTGCTCACACATTGGATTATGTATTTACATTGGAAAGCTAAGGTATATAAGGTTACTCTGTTCGTATCTTTCTGCAGCACATAATGTTCATAATGACATTATACCTGTCCTATTCCGAAATATTCTAAGGTATCTCATTCAGATTTGACATATATTATTATCCACACGTTTCTTATTCATTGACCGATTGGCATTCATATGCCTCTTATCCATGGAATGAAATTCCTAAAGATCTCATAAGGTTGTTGGAACTATTAAAATAAATTGTTTCAAGGAAAGTGATGACGTAAGAAGAATCTATTCATTCCTAGGTCACGTATCTCTCATTCATTAGTTGTTGTTGTTCATGAGTTACCTAAGTAGGGGCATGGTTCCAATAGTGTTATGTTTCTAATAACGTTATGTTTCTCACAATGTTAATTCCCATGTATCTCACCCATTGGTTAATGATCCAAAGCTTCAAGGAGAGTTGTCATAACGTTGAAATCTCTAAAGGAACTATCTCAAGAGACTAATAACATAAGAGAATCTCTTTAATATTAGATGGCATTTTCCAATCATGTTATGTTCCAAGTCCTATATTATGATGAATATCTTTGTATCAATCTTTCACAAGTAGAAGTACCAATCTCATAAGAGTAATAAGAGAGGTGAGGTGCAAGTTAGTATAATTATTCCTCATAAGTGAAGATGTCAATTTCATGAAGTGAAGTGAAATGAGATGTGTGTATAAGTGTGTGCTTTAGTGTCTTGATCTCTAATGTATCACTCTCATAACTATGTCAAGGAAGTAAGATTGTGAAGAAGTAATGCACTAATGGTCACTTTAGGTTATGTTTCATTGAGAATGGATAACAATCTAAAGGGTATAAGTTCAAGGGGGGATAATCCCAATATCATGCTATGTTAGTTATGATAGCCCACTAAAGGTGGATGCCCGGTATACATATTTATATATAATAGCCCACCAAAGGTGGATGTCCGGTATATTATTATATATTAGCCCATCAAAGGTGGAGGCCCGATACTATATATCCCACCAAGATGGAGGCCCGGTACTATATACATATACTTTATAGCCCACTAAAGGTGGATGCCCGGTACTATATACTTATTTATTTTAGCCCACTAAAGGTGGATTCCCGGTACTATATACTTATTTATTTTAGCCCACCAAAGGTGGAGGCCCGGTACTAATTAGTTGAGTGAACACTAATGAAGATAGTTGTAAAGAGATGAGAATATATCCCTTGCGTGATTGTATATATATAAACATGAAGATTGGTATAAAAAGGAGGATAGCAAGACTGATTGACCAAGTAATGAAATAATAGACATAATGAACATGGTTCCACACATTCAGGTTGAAGGTTTATTCACATTGATTATTTCCCGTACGTTTAATTTCTTGGAAGTACTTATGTATTGATATAGTTTCATATGGCCTTACATACTCAGTACTTTCTTCGTACTGACCCCTCTTGGGGGACTTACCTTACATGCTGCAGGCCCAGGCGTTAGTAGATCTCCGCAGATTGTTGGTAAGCTCCAGTTGCTTCGGGCCTCCCAAGTCACATGTGTACATTAGGTTTTGGCATTTTGTAAATATTGTATAGACATGGTCATGTATCTATTAGAGGCTTTGTATACATATGTGGGGAGATGGAAGTTGAATGTAAGATGTGTACGTTCATTTTGATGAAATGGTCCTAACGGCCAAGATTCATATATTGCATATGTTGTCATGACTTCCGCTATTGATATTTAATTACATGAGGTAAAATGATATTCATACGCGAACATGCATATGAGAGTACATGAGCAAATATTGGTTCTCTCGGGCCTTATAGGCTCCGGGTACCAGTCCGACCCTAATGGGATTTGGGTCGTGACATAAAAATTTTGTTTTACAAGTTTGTGTGTAGCATGTTAGTTTATGACAGCTGTTGGATCTTGTCATGGCATTAGTATTATAGGCAAAATAACTGTATCTGGCATTGCATGAACTGGATAGGTAGTAGTTGACAGTGTAACCCTGTGCTATGTATGTGTGAGGTCATTATCGAGTTCACTCTGTGTGTATGATCCAAAAATTGCCCGGTTAGTCTTGCCTAGGTTATAGGATAGTGGTTAGGAAAGGATTATAGGCTGTTTTTGAATAAGTCCACTTTTAGCCTAAATGCCTGACCAAATGAATTAAGTATCCCTTGATCTCGAGTTTGAGCCTTAATTAACCTATTTCTTTCGTTTGCCTACTCACCTTCCCATTTTGACTTACAATGAACCTGTGTTGGCCCTGGTCCCTCCTTGGACATTATGTACCTCAACATAGGCAAATCGCCTAAGTTGAGGGTGGCTATCATAGGGGTGCGTAGTTTAACTTGGGTATGAAGAATGGGTTAGTAAAAGAAAAAAAGAATAGATTTGGGTGTGAAAAGAAAAAAAAATAATGAGTGAACCACATAGAAATTGCAAAAAGAAAAGAAAAAAAGAGTTGTGTTTTGAAAGAATAAAGAAAATCACACTAGAAAATCTGAAAATAAATGAAGGAGAATAAGGGAGAATAAATAAGCATAGTTGAAAAGATGAGCCAAAAATAGTGCAGTGTCAAGGAGGGTTGAGTCACTATATCCATATATACCACACCCGTCCTCAAGCCTACATTACAAACCGATGAAAGTCCTATAGTGATCCTTGTCCTACAGTCCGAGAAACTAAGTCATAGAAAATAAGGGCAAGCCTATGGCATTTCACGCACATTGTTTGAATTTCTTTGTGAGAAAGAGTGTTTTGATCCAGTCCTTACTTTGACATCCATTGGTATACTGAAAGTGTATGGGACTTCTTTGTTGTGAGAGTACATGGGTTGTTTGTTCATTGGTATGTTGTGATAATGTAATTTGCATATATGGTATGTTGTTTGTTTATAATCTGATGCCATCACTTGATCCCTTCTATGTCATGATAATATGCTGCATGTATACACACTGTGGTTTTGATTTGCAAGTAGGAGGGGTCAGAATAGTTTTTAGGTCAAAAGCAATCAGTCGACTGCCATAGGTCCCTTAGGTTTCTCTAAGTTAAGCATCATCATTTTCATTTTTGTTTGTTCACCTGAGGACATGCAAACATTCTAATTTGAGGGTGTTGATGCGCCATGGTTTCATGGCACTTTAGATGCTTAAAACTAAGAAAATATGCAATAACTTGGGTATTCTTGGCTATGATGTGTTTTCTGTTCTATATTGTAGGAGAATAGGTTTTTGGAAGGAAAATGATCAAGAAGGAAGAATCATGCTTGAAAACGGAGTATCTGAATATGAAAGAACCAAGTTCTGCACCAGAGAAGTGACTCACGACACGACTCACATACCGTGAGTCCACCCACGTCATGTGGGTGAGTGTCATGAGTCAACTTCAGAGATGTCCAATGTTGCCTGATTTCCACGAAACTGACTTACGTTGTGTGAATTGGTTCTACGACACCAAGTCACGATACCGTGGAAAGTTGCCGACTCTGTTTTCCTATTTGTTTAGGATAGGATTCATCTTGTATCTATAAATACCCTTATATTGTCCTATGTTCAGGAGTTATTCAGTACATTATTTTGAGACATATTTCCAGTATTTTGATGCATTATTGATTTTGTAATCTTGGATTACTAGTTCTAGGATTTCTATTAATATTGAGATTTCAGAGTTTTCTTCATTATCATGAGTTTACAATTATGTTTTCATCTTCAAATTCTTCTTGTGTTCTTGCAATAATGAGCTGCTAAACCCATTAACTAGGGTTGTGTGAACCATGAGGAATTAACGAAATAGTTTAAGTGCGAAGCAAATTTTGAACCATTGTGAATGCATGTATTGTTATTACTTTTATTATAATTGATCTTCTAATAATTGCAAATGTTGTATACTCTCCTGTATTCTATACTTGCTCGAGAGAGAGGTAAAGATTGGGAAAGGGAATAACAACAGAGATTTGAAGTTATCAACCTTCATCTAATAACTTGATCCGTAACAGGGATAGTTATCTGAGATCCAGGACAAGGGTTAGTAGTGCAACACTCAGAGACCGAGAGGAGAAGAGTGAAATTCGTCTAACGAAGTTTGAGAGACGTTTAAATGAACATATCTCGTTAGATTTTGCATGCAATACAGCAGAACAGTTTTGTCAAGCACAAATAACCGGTGAAGCTAAGGTATCACTGGGGATCACAGTCCTAGTGTATTTCTCATATTGTTTACAAATCCAAAAAACAGCAATTATTATTGCTACCATTTATTCACAACCCCCCCCCAATTTCACGTATTTGCCAACTACTCAGACTAGCATTCTACATAATTTTGTCCTATTCCCTGTGGGATCGAACCCAACCTAATTGGGTTCTATATTTGATACAACGACTGCATTATACCTGTCTGAAGGTATATTTTGGGCGACATCAGTACTCCAAAATCATCCCAAGACTCAGTTGTTATATATGCAAGAATGACTCTAGAATAGACTGTCATAAATACAAAAAATAAAACTTTCTAGGGAAAGTAAAACAGACAGAAGGTAAAAGGTAGATGAAGCCAAATCGATCTCAGGGGGTAGAAGAACATCATAACTTCGAATAGTACTGATGTGTCATGGTTACATGGCACTTTTGATGCTTAAAACAAGGAAAATATGCAATAACTTGGGTGTGTTTTGTTGGTATGATGTGATTTCTGTCCTACTTTGCAGGAAAGCAGGTTTTAAAGGAAAAATAATCAAAAAGGAAGAATCAAGCCCGAGAACAAAGTGTAAGAAGAAGAAAGAACAAGAACCTGCACAAGACAGGGACCCACGACACAAGTCACATGGCGTGACTGCCACTCGCGTGACGTGAGTGGCTGGCGTGGGTCCACTACAGAGATTGAAAAAGTTGTTTGATTTCTACGACAAGAGTCACATGGCGTGACTACCACCCACGTGACGTGGAAGCATGCCGTGATCCATCTTCTGAAGACATCTAATTGAGCCTGATTCCCATGACATCAACCTACGTGTCGTGACTTGGTTCCACGACACCAAGTCACGAGACCGTGGAAGCTGCCGACTCTGTTCTCCTATTTTGTTTTGGATAGGACTAGTTTTGTATCTATATATACCCCTGTATAGTCCTAGGTGTGAGAGTTAGACATTACATTATTTTGAGAGTTATTTCATACTGTTTCAGACATATTCTTGGTTTTGTAGTCACAAACCCTAATTTAAGTTTTATTGATAATTGAGATTTTGATTTTTGTTCATTGTCGTGAGATCATAATTATGTTTTCATCTCTGAATTCTTCTTGTGTTCTTACAATTATGAGCAGCTAAACCCATCAACTAGGGTTGTGTGAACCATGAAGAATTAACGAAACCGGTCAAGTGCAAAGAAATTTTGTAAATTGTATCGCTTTGAATGCATGTATTGTTGTTTCCTTCATTGTGATTGCTTTTCTAATGGTTACAAATGTTAGAAACTCATCTGTATTCTAGACTTTCTCGAGAGAGAGTTAGAGATTGGGAAAAGGAGATAACAATAGAGATTTGAAGCTATCAACCTTCATCTAATAACCGAAGCCTTAGCGGGAATGGTTATCTGAGATCCAAAACAAGGGTTAGTAGTGTGACACTCAGAGACTAAGAGGAAAAGAGTGAAATTCGTCTAATGAAGGTCGAGAGACAGTTAGATTAACCTAACGTTAGATTTTGCATGGAACGCAGCGGGACAATCTTGTTAGCACAAGTAACCGGTGGAGTTAAGGAATCATTGGGATCACAGTCCTAGTGTATTTCTCTTATTGTCTACAAACTCGATACGACCAACAATCGTTACTGGCATTTTATATTCACATAAACCCCCCAGTTTTATTTACTTTCCAATTGTTCCATCCGGTATTCTACTCACACTTCGACCTATTCCCTGTGGGATCGACCCCAACCTAGTTGGATTCTATATTTGATTCAGCGACCGCATTGTACTTTTTCGGAGGTATGTTTTGGGTGACATCAAATTTCGGTGCCGTTGCCAGGGAATACGATTACGGAGTTGATTATTACTGGTTGGAGTTGATTGGTTGTGTTTTTACATACTTTTAAGGGCATACGCCGGTGTATGCCAAATACTAGGAGTCAAGGCAATCCCCTGATTCCACTTGATCTTGAAATCGAAAGGACTCTGAGAGCTAATCGGAGAATGGTGAATACTGAAGGAATTCAGAATCCCCCATCTGCTGGAGACATTCACAACCAGCCAATTCATCCGGTCTGTCAGGAAATAGCGGATCAAACTACTGCTTGATTGAAATGAGAAGAACATGCTAGACAAGCTGATCTTAGACAAGTAGAAAGAGATAATCGAGCTATGTAAAAAGCAGCACAACGTCTGGCTGATGCTAAAGAGCGAAAAAGACTACTAAGAGAACAACCGAGACCATATGTGCCTGTTTATGATGATCCTGAAGAAGAATATGTGGCCTATTTTGAGCCAATAGACACTGGTGCCATCATTCCACTAGAGTTACCTCCAGGCACTAAGTTTGACATTACTAGTGCTATAATCCATCTGCTAAACTTGAAGGGTGTGTTCGCGGGTCTTCCTACTGATGATCCAAACATGCACGTAATGAATTTTGTGGGGGTCTGCACGTTGTACAATCTGCCTGGAGTTAACCAAGAGGCGATTCGATTGAGGTTATTCCCATTCTCCCTTACAGGAGAAGCCACTTTGTGGTTGGCTGAGCTGCCACGAGGTTCCATCACTACTTGGCAAGAATTGAGAAATCAATTTTTGGAAAGATTTTTCCCACTTTCCAAGATACTACAGTTGAAAGATGCGATCTATAATTTCAGACAGCTTCATTCTGAAGCACTCTACGAGACATGGCTGAGGTTCAAAAAGAAGCTGCAGAATGTGCCAAATCACAGGATTAGTGGTAGGAATTTACTTGAAATCTTCTACAGGGCTTTGAATGTCAACACAAAGACGGTAGCAGATACTATCACTGGTGGAGCATTCATGAGTTTGAGATGGGACCAAGCTTCTGAGATATTAGATCGTGTCGCTAAGACCAACCGAGGATGGCATACTCGGGAGGCAGATACACCGGTTGGAACATATGCTATTGGAGCTTCAGCAACTCAAAGGGCTTTGGATGAATCTGTGGCTCAAGAGGTCGTTCAGTTGAGGACAGAAATTGGTCTTCTGGCTAAATATATAGCGGCTAGAGATGCGGAAAAGGTGTATGCTGTAGGTGCACAAAGTAAATCGGCTAGACATGATGATAGTGAGTCTGATGAAGAGGTAAAGTATCTAGATCGTGAAGTGGAAGGTTTTCGAGCCAAGGGCTAAGTGTCTAATAAAGACTCTTAGAACTCAAGGCAAGGGAATCAAGGTCGGAACTATTATGGAGACAACTACAACAAATCGGGATACAGAGATCGAGAACGGGACCGTGACGGTGATTGGAGGCGGAAAGATGATAATAGAGACAAGAATGACCTTTATGTACCACCAGAAAGACGTGATGAGGAGTATGGAAATTCAAGGATGGAGGCCCTTCTTAATAAACTGGTCAAAGGAGCAGAAATCCAGGAAAATTGCTTGAAGGAGATTAGGACTGACATTTCAGGCATAAGTCAGAAAGTGGAGTCTCATTCAACTGCCATTAAACAATTGGAGCAACAATTCGGGCAGATTTCATTGGCACTAAATCAATGTGAGCCAGGCACCCTTCCAAGCAATACCGTCCAGAATCTGAAAAATGATAGTCATTGTCTCGCCATTACTACTAGAAGTGGGAAGTATACGACAGATCCACCTATGCTTGCCGATAGTAGTATGACTAATGATCCAGTGGTATTAATGTAGAAGCTGAGTTAGAGCCGGATAATTTAAAGGGTGACACGATTCTAAATCATCATAATGATAGCGATAATGCAAAATCTGAAAAAAGGAAGGAAAAAGAGGTACCGCAAGTGCTTAAAACTATCCCATGACCTCCTTCTCCCTATCCTCAAAGATTGAAGAAGAAGGCTGAGGAAGGCAAATATAAGAAGTTCATCACCATGTTGAAGGAGCTGTCAGTAAACATCCCTCTTGTAGAGGCATTGGAGCAGATGCCAGGTTATGCAAAGTTCATGAAAGACTTGGTGACAAAGAAGAGAATGGTCAGTTTTGAGCCGGCAGATAACATACATCACTGTAGTGCAGTTGCTTCGCGTTCCCTAGTAGAAAAGAAGGAGGATCCAGGAGCTTTCATAATTCCTTGCACTGTTGGGTCCTACGACTTTGCTAAAGCACTGTGCGATTTGGGTGCTAGCATCAACCTAATGACATTAGCCGTTTTCAAGCAGTTAGGGTTGGGAGTACCAAAACCAACCTCTATGAGACTTCTCATGGCCGATAGGACTGTGAAAAAATCGGTGGGCATTCTGTAAGATGTTTTGGTGAAGGTTGCATCTTTTATTTTTCCAGCTGATTTTGTGATTCTCGATTGTGAAGTTGACTTTGAGGTTCCCATCATATTGGGAGGACTATTCCTTTCCACTGGTCGTGCTTTGGTTGATATGGAAACAGGGCAGCTGAAATTTAGACTGAATGATGAACAGGTTACTTTCAATGTCTGTCGTTCAATGAAGCAGCCAAGAGATAAGCGGGTGATTTTAGTGATAGATGCGGTTGATGATAGTGAGGTTATTGTGTCCCATGAAAAAAGGTTGGGAGTAGAACCTCTGGCTGCCGTGATCATGAATTTTGAAGATAATTGTACTGAAGACTATAATGAGATGGTGGGTGCACTCGCTGGTAAAAGAGCATACACTTATGCTCCAAAGAAACTGGATCTCGATTTGAAGAATAGGGTAACTCTACCAGCTCATCCGTCTATTGAAGAGCCTCCAGTTTTAGAGCTTAAGGCTCTTCCGGCCCACCTTCGCTTCACATTCTTAGGAGCCAACAATACCTTGCCAGTGATTATTTTTGCTAAATTGGTGGATTGGCAAGTAGAGGCTTTGGTTTCAGTATTGAGAAGATTTAAGAGGGCCATTAGTGATATCATAGGTATTCCACCCCGCATTTGCACTTATAAGATCCTGCTTGTTCCTGAATGCATACCTAGCATTGAGCACCAGCGTTGTCTAAACCCACCAATGTATGAGGTTGTGAAGAAATAGATCATAAAGTGGTTAGATGCAGGAGTGGTTTACCCTATTGCTGATAGCAAGTGGGTGAGCCCAGTTCAGTGTGCGTCGAATAAGGGAGGAATCACTGTGGTTCCAAACGACAAAAATGAGTTGATTCCAATGAGGCCGGTGACTGGCTGGAGAGTTTGCATGGATTATCGAAGCCTAATTCTTGGACTGAAAAGGATCATTTCCCTATGCCCTTCATGGACCAGATGTTAGACCGTCTTGCTGGTAGAGGATGGTATTGTTTTCTTGATGGCTATTCGGGGTATAATCAGATTTTTATTGCCCCCAAAGACCAAGAGAAGACCACTTTCACTTGTCTATATGAGACATTCTCATTCAAGAGGATGCCTTTCGGTTTGTGTAATGCACCGGCCACCTTCCAACGCTGCATGATGTCTATTTTCTGCGACATGGTGGAAGACACTATCGAGGTTTTTATGGATGATTTTTCTGTTGTGGGAGACTCGTTTGATGGTTGTTTGGCACACCTTTCCAATGTGCTACAAAGATGCGAGGAGTGCAACCTAGTTCTGAATTGGAAAAAATGTCACTTTATGGTCAATGAGGGTATCGTATTGGGGCATCAGATTTCAAAGAATGGCATTGAGGTGGATAAGGCGAAGATTGAAGTAATTGAGAAGCTACCCCCACCTATCTTTGTAAAAGGTATTCAAAGTTTCTTAGGTCATGCTGGTTTTTATAGAAGATTCATCAAGGATTTCTCCAAGATTGCACATCCCTTGTGCAAACTTTTAGAGAAAGAGGTGAGGTTTGTGTTTGATGAATCATGTCTTAAAGCATTTGAGTCTCTTAAGGAGAAGTTGGTTTCAGCCCCTATTATTGTATCACCGAATTGGACCAAGACTTTTGAGGTTATGTACGATGCGAGTGGAGTGGCTTTGGGTGCAGTCCTTGGCCAAAGACGTGAGAATATATTACATCCGATTTACTATGCTAGCAAAGTGCTTAATCCAGCTCAAAAGAATTACACTGTGACTGAGCAGGAATTGTTGGCCGTAGTACTCGCATTTGAGAAATTCAGATCTTACTTGATTGGTACGAAAGTGATTGTGCATACAGATCATGCAGATCTTCAATATCTTATGTCGAAAAAGGATGCTAAGCCAAGACTGATTCGGTGGGTACTTCTGTCGCAAGAATTTGACTTTGAAGTCAAAGATCGTATGGGGATCGAAAATCAAGTGGCTGACCATCTATCACGCCTTGAGGAGGAATCCATGCTTAAATTTAAGGATGATCTTGAGATCGATGATACTTTTCCAGATGAGCAAGTACTGGCAGCATCCCAAGACTTAATCCCATGGTTTGCTGAATTTGCCAACTTCTTGGCAAGTGATCTAGTTCCGAAAGATATGTCATATCAGCAGAGAAGGAAATTCATGCATAAGGTAAGAAAATTCTTCTGGGATGTACAGTATTTGTTCAGGATATGTGCTGATGGTATAATTCGAAGATGTGTCCCAGAGGCCGAGATAATAAGTATTTTGGAGGCATGTCACTCATCTCCAGTTGGGGGTCATCATGGAGGTGCGCGGACTGCCCATAAAATCTTGCAATGTGGGTACTACTGGCCCAGTATTTACAAAGATGCTCACAATTATGCTCGCGCTTGTGACCGATGTCAAAGGCAATGGAATATTTCACGCAGACACAAACTTCCCATGAGAACCATACTTGAGCTTGAATTGTTCGATGTGTGGGGAGTTGACTTTATGGGTCCTTTTGTGAGATCGCATGGCATGAAATATATCTTGGTAGCCATTGACTACGTTTCTAAGTGGGTGGAGGAAATTGCGCTTCCTAATAACGAAGGGAGAAGTGTCACAACTTTTTTGAAAAAGAACATATTCTCACGCTTTGGGACACCCTGAGTTATTATTAGTGATGGACGATCCCACTTTTGCAACCGTATGTTCAAAGCCCTGCTTGTAAAATATGGTGTAAAACATAAGGTGGCAACACCTTACCATCCTCAGACAAGCGGACAGGTTGAGGTGTTAAATTGCGAGATCAAGTCCATTTTGGCTAGAACAGTTAATGCAAATAGGACTGATTGGGCTCGAAGATTGGATGATGCGTTATGGGCTTATCGAACTGCTTTTAAAACACCAATTGGTGCATCACCATATCAATTGGTTTTTGGAAAATCTTGCCATTTGCCCGTTGAACTGGAACATAAGGCTTTGTGGGCATTGAAAAGGGTGAATTTAGACTGAAGTGAAGCAGCTCAATTGAGACTTGAGCAGATGAATGAGATGGATGAATTTCATCTCCGGGCTTATGAAAGTTCAGCATTGTATAAAGAGAAGATGAAATTGTATCATGATCGTCGAATTGAGAACCGAGAGTTTCACCGGGGAGATTTGGTTTTACTGTATAATTCCAAGCTTCGCGTGTTTGCTGGAAAACTAAAATCCAAATGGTCAGGCTCATTCACGGTCGTTAGGGTATTCTCACATGGTGCTATTGAGCTAAAAGGAGCATATAATGTTCTATTCAAAGTCAATGGACAACGTGTTAAGCATTATGTGGGAGTTCCAGAAAAGATAAGGACGATTGAAGAACTTGAACTTGATAAAGTCTGAGTAGTCAAGCTAGCCATGTCGTGCCAGGACCTTAAATCAGGCGCTTCATGGGAGGCAACCCATGGGCTAGTTGGTGAAGTATGAGTATCCAAGTTAGCTTTGTTGTACCGCGACATTAAATCAAGCGCTGATTGGGAGGCAAACCAAGATTTTGTTATGCGGAGATCTGAGTATTAAGGAGCAGTTAGCTGAAAATCACAAAATTTATCGAAATTGGTTTAGTATCATCCACGACAAGACTCACGTGACATGAGTCACACCCACGTCACGTGGTTGGTATAGTAAAAATCAGAGTTAAAAGTCTGGTCTCAGAACCCCACCTACGTTAGGACCCACGTGGCGTGAGTCTAACCCACGTCACGTGGTTGGTATCGTGAAAATCAGAGGAACAGATACAACCCCAGGAACTCACCCATGCCATGACTCACATCACGTGAGTCACACCCACATGACGTGGGTAGTGTCGTGAAACATAAACTCTGCAGGTACCCGAATCCGACCCGACCCAGTCCCATTTTTCCAAAATAAAATCGGATCCCTTCTTCTTTAACCGATATAAATCCGACCCATTCCCTTATTTCCCCCACTTTCATAATCCTCTAATTAAAACCCTAATTTCCATTCCTTCTTCTAAAATCCGAAGCTCCCATCCACATAAACACTAAAATCCGAACCTTCTATCCCCAAAATTTCCAAAATCCAAACCCTAGACCCCCAAAACTTCAAAAATCCAAACCCTATTACCCCAAGAATTAAAAAATCCAAACCCTATTACCCCAAGAGTTTGAAAATCTGACCCATTTACCCAAGGATCCGATCCACTAACCCAAATTCGATCCAAACCCGACCCTTGCACTCAAAAATCTGACCCAAACCCATTACCATGCCTCCCAAATCCAACCCCAAGAGTGACCACCTTGATGCCTCATCCCGTATTTGCACCAAAAATCTGGATTTACCGACCCGTCTGCGTGATGAATCGACTGAGTCTGAGAAAAGTGGTTCTGTGGAGGAGTTTGACATTAGCCATGATGATACTGCTTTGGTACCTCGGGCCACGAGGTTACAGATGCAAGCCCGAGCGGCTGCCCGGGCAGCACTTTAGCCTGTCCCACCACCTGTCGAGCCAGTTATCCCAGCTGAACCCTCTGAGTCGGCCCCCCAGTCTGAAGAGGGGGAGGATATTTCTGCATCAGGCTCTGCAGATGATGCTATGGGTCAGGGTACTTCTGCGGCGGAGGCTACAACTTCTGTGTCCAGTTCTAGTGCCAGAGTACCCTGACTCTCGTGCAGAGTAGGAAGATTCACCGATGGTGTGTGCAGGGCATGCTTGCCTTTTATGATAGAGATGCTGAGTTGACTGAGAGGGGTGTGTGTCGGACGAGCATTATGGAGGAGCCCCGATATCGGGTGGAGGAGTTGAGGACACTGCCTGATATTTGGCCTGTCTTTAAGAGATATGGTTTGGGTTGGATGGCGCAGCCTTCTGGTCGATATATCTTGGAGTTAGTCCGAGAGTTTTATGGCTCTTATGCTACGTCAGTTGACTTGAGCACTCTTGTTGGGCAGCGATATCTTTTGCAGCCATTCTTGACTCATGTCATAGTTCGTGGTACCCGCGTGGATATTTCAAAGCAGATCATTCACCGCTTCTTATTTGGGGATGACTGTCCATTTCCGGCTTTGACTACTGAATTTGATCATAGGATGGACACTGTCATAGATAGAGTTAAGATGCAAGATGCGGAGCGGAAATTGGAGCTGCTTAAATAGATTGTGGGGTACATAGCCAAAGATGGTGTGGTGGCTAGTTGGGTGACTAGGAAGCTGGACATCAAAAAGTCCACACTTCATTTTGCTGGTAGATTCTGGTGTCCGTGGTTCGGCATCGGTTCGGTCCAACCAATGCTAAAAACTCACTCACATTGGACTGGGCTGTAGTAGTAGCCAACATCTTGGCTGGTTATGAGATTCATTTTGCGAGGTACATCGTCCGGGAGATCCACGAGCGGTCTTTTATAGATCACACGAGTATACCCTTCCCATGCCTGATCCAGGGGCTGTGTGCTAGGACGGGGGTGGCCAGGATGCCTGCCCTCGACCAATATATCGAGGTGACCCACATTGCGGATATCGGACTGATGCAGCAGAGGGGTTCATACCCCATTTTTCCACGAGGGTCACAGCCGTCTGAGTCATCGGGCGCAGCCCTAGATAAGCCGAGTAGTGCCCCGATGCCTGTTCCTGCACCGGTTAGGGTACCTGTGACTATTCCTATACAGACTGAGGGCGCTGGCCCTATTGATGATGAGGTACCCAGTACTAGTGCTCCACCACCTACTACTGGGATGGTTTCAGTATCGAGGGACTTTCTGCAGTAGTTGATTGACAGGCAGACAGAGATGTTTGAGTGTCAGGCTCACACTGAGACCCAAATGGCTAAGTTGGTATCCCAGCTTAAGCCTTGGGTTAAGACCACTATAGAGGATGCAGAGACTAGGGTGGAGGCTCGGATGACTGCGGCGATGGACCAGTTTATGAGGGTATTGCATGGGAGGATTGATGGTTTTAAGGCACGTATGGCCTCCCACTTGAGTGCTGTACTGAGCCCTGATATGACCGGCTTGACCCAGGAGGTGGCTGTATTGAGAGAGGAGTTTCAGGCATTGGCATCGAGTAGCACTCCTATTATACCACCCATGCCTGCCTAGACCTCCGTGCGACCAGCATTTAAGGTTGATCTGTTCTCTGATGAGGAGCCTCCGATGGATAGACGCAAGAGACCCCACAGTCCGGAGGATCGGGGTGATAGTGATGCTGAGTACGAGAGTGATATGCGGAGGGCGATTAAAGCCTCCAGGGTGGAGTACCATGCAATCCAGATTGAGGCAAAGGAGAGGGCGCGTGGTGCTTCTGCTAGCCAGGCTGTCCCTCCATCAGATGCACCTATGACTGCGCAGTTTGATGATCCTGCTATGGGCGGGCCCATTTTTGGCGCTTAGGGCGCCACAGGTATGTCTTCACTCCCTTGTATTTTATTGATATTGGTGCATTGAGGGCATTGCACCATGTTTAGTTGGGGGTGGGTGTGTACCACCACTTGGGGGTTTTTGTTGCCGTGTTTCTTTTCATCCGAGTGTGCTATCATAGTAGAACTGGCATGTTTAGGATGTTATTGATGATGTTTATGTGTTTCTTGCTAAATTAGGAGAAAAATAAGAGAACTGTAGTGCAGTCCAGTTTTGAAAAACTTTTATGTGTTGTGACTGTTAAAGATACCCCTCCTGAAAATTTCTGTTTTTGAATTATGTGAATAGCATGCTTGTGTGTGACAACTGTTGGATCTTGTTATGGCTCTAGGATTATAGGCAAATAATGGTAGCTATCATTGCATGAACCGGATTGGTAGTAAGTGATAATACAACCCTGCGCTATGTGTGTGTGAGGTCACTACTTAGTTAACTGTGTGTGTGCGATCCAGAACTTGCCCGGTTAGTCTTGCCTAGGTTAGAGGATAGTGATTAGGAAAGGATCATAGGCCGTGTTTGAATAAAGTCCACTTTTAGCCTAAATGCCAAACCAAATGAATAAGTATCCCTTGATCCCGACTTTGAGCCGTAATTGACCTATTTCTTTCATTGGCCTATTCACCTTCCCATTCTAATTACAATGAACCTGTCTTGGCCCTGGTCCCTCCTTGGACACTGTGTACCTCAACTCAGGCAAATCGCCTAAGTTGAGGGTGGCTATTATAGGGGTGCGTATATTGAGTTGAGTATGAAGAAGAGGTTAGTAAAACAAAAAGAGAAAATAGGTTTGGGTCTGAAGAAAAAAAAAAGAGAAAGAGAAAATTACGTTTTGAAAGTGAAGAAAATCACACCCAAAAATCTGAAAATAAAAGAAAGGCGAATAAGGGAGAATAAAAATGCGAAAGGTTGGAAGTTAGAGCCAAAAATAGTGTAGTGTCAAGGAGGGTTGAGTCACCATACCCATATGCACCATACCCATCCCTAAGCCTAGATTACAAGCCTAGTAAAGTCCTATAGTGATCCTAGTCCAACTGTCCAAAAATAAAGGCGTAGAAAATAAGGGCAAGCCTATGTTATTTCATGCACACTGTTTTAACTTCTTTGTGAGCGTGAGTGTTTTGACCTTGTCCCTACGTTGATATTCATTAGTATACTGTGAGTGCATGGGACTTTTTTGATTGTGAGAGCACATGGGTTGCATTATTAGCTGCTAGTTGTTCGAGAAATGTCAATTGCATAAATGCTTAGTTGTTTGTGCATAATCTGGTTCCATCACTTGATCCCTTCTGTATCATGATACTATGCTACTTGAAGACACACATTGTTCTTGATTTGCATAGAGGAGGGGTCAGAAAAGGTTTTGTTCCAAAGGCAACGAGTAGACTGCCATAGGTCCCTTAGGTTTCTCTTAGTTAAGCATTGTATATGTGTATTTTTGTTTTGTTCGCCTGAGGACATACAAACGTTCTAAGTTGAGGGTGTTGATGTGTCATGGTTACATGGCACTTTTGATGCTTAAAACAAGGAAAATATGCAATAACTTGGGTCTGTTTTGTTGGTATGATGTGGTTTCTATCCTACTTTGCAGGAAAACAGGTTTTAAAGGTAAAATGATCAAAATGGAAGAATCAAGCCCGAGAACAAAGTTTCAGAAGAAAAAAGAACAAGAACCTGCACAAGACAAGGACCCACGATACGAGTCACATGGCGTGACTGCCACTCACGTGACGTGAGTGGATGGCGTGGGTCCACTACAGAGATTCAGGAGAAAGTCTGATTTCCACGTCAGGAGTCACGTGGTGTGACTACCACCCACATGACGTGGAAGCATGCCATGATCCAACTTCTGAAGACGTCTAATTGAGCCTAATTCCCACGACATCAACCTACATGGCGTGACTTGGTTCCACTACACCAAGTCACGATACCGTGGAAGCTGCTGACTCTGTTCTCCTATTTTGTTTTGGATAGGACTAGTTTTGTATCTATAAATACCCCTATATAGTCCAAGGTACGAGAGTTAGACATTACATTAGTTTGAGAGTTATTTCATACTGTTTTAAACATATTCTTGGTTTTGTAGTCACAAACCCTAATTTGAGTTTTATTGATAATTGAGATTTCGGTTTTTCTTCATTGTCGTGAGATCATAATTATGTTTTCATCTCTGAAATCTTGTTGTGTTCTTACAATTATGAGAATCTAAACCCATAAACTAGGGTTGTGTGAACCATGAGGAATTAACGAAACCAGTTAAGTGCAAAGCGATTTTGTAAATTGTATCGCTGTGAATGTATGTATTGTTGTTTCCTTCATTGTGATTGCTTTTCTAACGGTTGCAAACGATAGAAACTCGCCTGTATTCTAGAATTGCTTGAGAGAGAGGTAGAGATTGGGAAAAGGAGATAACAACAGAGATTTGAAGCTATCAACCTTCATCTAATAATCGGAGCCTTAGTGGGAATGGTTATCTGAGATCCAGAACAAGGGTTAGTAGTGCGAAACTCGAAGACCGAGAGGAAAAGAGTGAAATTCGTCTAATGAAGGTCGAGAGATAGTTAGATGAACCTAACTTGTTAGATTTTGCATGCAATGCAGCGGGACAATCTTGTTAGCATAAGTAACCGGTGAAGTTAAGGAATCATTGGGGATCACAATCCTAGTGTATTTCTTTTATTGTCTACAAACTCGATACGACCAACAATTGTTACTGGCACTTTATATTCACATAAACCCCCCAGTTTTATTTACTTTCCAATTGTTCCATCCGGTATTCTACTCACACTTCGACCTATTCCCTGTGGGATCGACCCCAACCTAGTTGGGTTCTATATTTGATTTAGTGACCGCATTGTACTTTTTTGGAGGTATATTTTGGGTGACATCAAGTACTGAAAAGAACGAGATCTAGCCACGGGGTCCACTTGTACTGGGATCTGCATCATAAGGATACAAAAAAGTAGGAGTGAGTATGG
Source organism: Capsicum rhomboideum (assembly GCA_031232105.1). Classification (NCBI taxonomy): domain Eukaryota; kingdom Viridiplantae; phylum Streptophyta; class Magnoliopsida; order Solanales; family Solanaceae; genus Capsicum; species Capsicum rhomboideum. The sequence continues at coordinate 51,603,534 of CP124708.1, read as the reverse complement.
TCCACTTGTGATCAGTAGGCATCATATACAAACTGAGATTTGGCAGAAAACTATATCGAATAAAGAATACTAAAATAACCCTGCACACAGAATATTCCCACATTTCAATATCAATTAATAGCATAGTCTATCTCAATCACAATGAAATTCCAAATAAATGATGTAGTGCAATTATATGGGATGCTATGCAATGGTCATGCCTACCGGTATACAACCTTTCCAATATTTTCACTATGAGATGGGACCCATGGGAACTTATGAGGTCCTTATACCCCGCCCAAAAACCCGCCTCCGACAAAAATCATTAAAATATCATATACTTGTGTTCCAGAATACTGCATTGTACTAAATGAATAAAATATGGTTCATTTTCTTTCACAAACCAATATTTCAAGTGGTGCAATCAGAAGATCCATAAGATGAGATAGTATGCATGATCATGATAATAAGATGAAACCAAATACAACATATATATATAAGATCTCAAGATAACAGCCAACTTATCAACATGGGCTACAAGCCTCAATATAATATCAGAATCCAATTTCCATATCACTAGAGCGGGACAAGCCCCCAATGTAGATATCACAACAATATTTCATCTCATTTAGTACTCAAATCTATAGATTCACCCAAACCATAGCCTTCTTTACATGATAAGTCACCACCTAAGTAATGTCTAAAAAAATTGAAGTCATAATCTACCTTGGAGCTGAACAACAACACTCTAGTGATCACAAACTTACCTTCCCTTTTCGAATGGCTTCAGACTGTTCCCAATTTATCAAAAATGAGTTCTATATGTAAATATAAGTCCAATGATGCGATATTGCTATACTTCCATTATGGGTCCAAAAAGTTATATGTATCCTCAGATGCACTAGGAGGACCCAATCTGATGAATCCATCAAACATTTTTTTGCTCATCCACTGTCATCACTAGTCTAGGCACAATTGGTGGATCAATAAGTTTGACTGGCAAATCATCAATACGTAAAGCCACAACAGTAACTGGCAGTGCCTTAGGAGTCCAAAAACCCTAAAGTAATACCTTCTCTAGAGGTTGAACTCCATCCTTAGTCTGAAACCTATCAAGTGTATTAGGTAAGGTCCCTATTTGAGCTATACCCTCAAAATAACTCAAGCGCCGAATCATAGTATCCTACAACATTGGGGTGTCTATAAAACCTAGTGGAACCTAAGCTTGACCAACACCCTCTAGCTGATAAAATGCATCTTAAAACTCAACATCTATCTCAAGAGATGGCTCCCTATCATGTCCCTTAGCTGGTGCTGCACCTCGAGCTCTACCTCAACCTCTGCCACAATTGCGACCCTTGCCTCAACCCTTAGTTGGGCCTTTATAGTGATTGAGGGGCATCACCCTTAGTAGCTACTAATCTCATCCTCTCCATCTGTTGAGAAAATGAAATATAAAGTTTAGAATTCAAGAAGTTCAAAAAATTTGCACATTAAGGAACCAAAGAATAGAGTTTTCATAAGAATGTATCATAGCCTCCTGAATATAGATACGGACGTCATCGTACTGATCTGTGAGACTCTTCTAGGAACTTGCTCTTCTACTCATGAGACTGATGAATCTAGCACTCTGATACCACCTTGTGATGACCAAAATCTCTTAGATTGTGATGGCACCTACCCCAACCCACCATAGTAGGTAAGCTAGACTAACAAACATGCAATCCACTTAATGTAGATTAAATTAGGAAAATAACACGTCTATCGATCAATAATATTTCTAAAGCTGTAATAAGCAAGAGAAAACCAAACATAGTACTCCAATATCAATTAATAGCATAGTCTATCTCAATCACAATGAAATTCCAAATAAATGATGTAGTGCAATTATATGGGATGCTATGCAATGGTCATGCCTACCGGTATACAACCTTTCCAATATTTTCACTATGAGATGGGACCCATGGGAACTTATGAGGTCCTTATACCCCGCCCAAAAACCCGCCTCCGACAAAAATCATTAAAATATCATATACTTGTGTTCCAGAATACTGCATTGTACTAAATGAATAAAATATGGTTCATTTTCTTTCACAAACCAATATTTCAAGTGGTGCAATCAGAAGATCCATAAGATGAGATAGTATGCATGATCATGATAATAAGATGAAACCAAATACAACATATATATATAAGATCTCAAGATAACAGCCAACTTATCAACATGGGCTACAAGCCTCAATATAATATCAGAATCCAATTTCCATATCACTAGAGCGGGACAAGCCCCCAATGTAGATATCACAACAATATTTCATCTCATTTAGTACTCAAATCTATAGATTCACCCAAACCATAGCCTTCTTTACATGATAAGTCACCACCTAAGTAATGTCTAAAAAAATTGAAGTCATAATCTACCTTGGAGCTGAACAACAACACTCTAGTGATCACAAACTTACCTTCCCTTTTCGAATGGCTTCAGACTGTTCCCAATTTATCAAAAATGAGTTCTATATGTAAATATAAGTCCAATGATGCGATATTGCTATACTTCCATTATGGGTCCAAAAAGTTATATGTATCCTCAGATGCACTAGGAGGACCCAATCTGATGAATCCATCAAACATTTTTTTGCTCATCCACTGTCATCATTAGTCTAGGCACAATTGGTGGATCAATAAGTTTGACTGGCAAATCATCAATACGTAAAGCCACAACAGTAACTGGCAGTGCCTTAGGAGTCCAAAAACCCTAAAGTAATACCTTCTCTAGAGGTTGAACTCCATCCTTAGTCTGAAACCTATCAAGTGTATTAGGTAAGGTCCCTATTTGAGCTATACCCTCAAAATAACTCAAGCGCCGAATCATAGTATCCTACAACATTGGGGTGTCTATAAAACCTAGTGGAACCTAAGCTTGACCAACACCCTCTAGCTGATAAAATGCATCTTAAAACTCAACATCTATCTCAAGAGATGGCTCCCTATCATGTCCCTTAGCTGGTGCTGCACCTCGAGCTCTACCTCAACCTCTGCCACAATTGCGACCCTTGCCTCAACCCTTAGTTGGGCCTTTATAGTGATTGAGGGGCATCACCCTTAGTAGCTACTAATCTCATCCTCTCCATCTGTTGAGAAAATGAAATATAAAGTTTAGAATTCAAGAAGTTCAAAAAATTTACACATTAAGGAACCAAAGAATAGAGTTTTCATAAGAATGTATCATAGCCTCCTGAATATAGATACGGACGTCATCGTACTGATCTGTGAGACTCTTCTAGGAACTTGCTCTTCTACTCATGAGACTGATGAATCTAGCACTCTGATACCACCTTGTGATGACCAAAATCTCTTAGATTGTGATGGCACCTACCCCAACCCACCATAGTAGGTAAGCTAGACTAACAAACATGCAATCCACTTAATGTAGATTAAATTAGGAAAATAACACGTCTATCGATCAATAATATTTCTAAAGCTGTAATAAGCAAGAGAAAACCAAACATAGTACTCCAATATTATCCCAAGATTCAGGTGTCATTAATAAAAGAGCGACTCTAAAATAGAATATCATAAATACATAAAATAACAATGTCTCTGGAAAGTAAAATAGATAGAAAGTAAAAGGTAGATAAAGTTGGGTCAATCTCTGAGGATAGAATCTCACCATCACTTTGAATGGTATTGAAAAGTACGAGCTCTAGCCACAGGATCCACTCATACTAGGATCTACATCAGAAGGATGCCAAAAAGTAGGAGTGAGTATGGTCCACTTGTACTCAGTAGGCATCATAGGCTGACTGATCTTAAGCAGAAAAGTATGTCGCTAATGAATAATAAAATAAACCTACATTCAGAATAGTCCCAAAAATTCAATATCAATAAATAACACAGTCTATCTTAATCATAATGAAAATCCAATTAAATGATGCAATGTAATGATATAGGATGCTATGCAATGGCCATGCCTATCGGTATACACCGCCTCCAACATTTTTCAATGTGAGGTGGGAGACCTGGGGGATTCGCGAGGTCTACATACCCCACTCAAAATCTTGCCTTAGACAAAAATCAATAACATATCATATAGCTATGTCTGGAATCCTGCATCAGATTAAACGAATAAAATATGGATCATTTTCTTTTACAATTCAGTATTTCTAATGGTGCAATCTGACGATCCATAATATAAGAGCATATGAATGATCATGATAATAAGATGAAGCCAGATACAATAGACATATGTAGAATATCAAGATAACACTCTTTCACAACCCAAATCACGGATCGTACGGGCACCTGCCCAACTCTATCCTAGAAAGGAGAACCCTTACCACCCATTCTTTAATCATTGGAGAAAACATTGATAAACCTTAATCATTAATAAATAACAACACTTTATTTTAAAACAAAACTTATTATAAAGTATATTGCAGAAAATATATTACACAATTCCCAGAACCTAATCTAAACCAATATAAGAGCACTAAACAAATGGAAGAATGACCAGAGACACAACATCCATGTATGAGTAGGATGACATGGGTTGTTGAAGAATAATCACCATTGTACCTATAAAAAATTCAACTGACCTGCTACATTGCGATGTTCCCAAATAGAGATATAGTAAGTGTTGTATCAGCACAACCATATGTATTGGTAGGTCTCATTGGCCGACCAAGGTTAGAAAAATATAGCAACATATATAAAAAAAGAAGAGATCATGAGAAGCATACATGCTTAATAAGTGAACATACTTAACTTACTTAAATTCCCAACCTTACCGCTTTTCCTTTATTAAGAAACTAATTTACCCTCAGGGCGTGACTAACTAACGCAATTCCATGAATCACCCTAACCCATATCTCGTACACCCTTACCTTGTTACATAAACCTACACCCCTCTGTCTCTCTCATTAATCCTCTTTCATGACAACCCTCACTCCCTATTCTACCATCATTAACTATAGGAATTTCAATAACCAAGACAATTATAAAACATTAACAACTTTGTAAGGAGGGACACTATAATACATATTATGTATATGACTATACATATTTGAGAATAAGATTTATACCAAATCTAGGACATGCCTTATATTCACACTTTGCTGCAATGCACAATCACAATCATCAACTTATAAATAATTACAACAAAATACAGATATAACACTTCATCTCATCAGGAAATACAAGTACACTACTTGCAGTTAGGCAGATTCTTCAATAAGGTTTACCATAACCTGTATCTATAAAAATGTACATTCAAATGCATATGATGAATGTATGCATTCAAGATGTACGTATCATCGCATCATCATCTCAACATCAACAACATATCAACATCATCTCAACATTATTTCAACATCACCTCATCATGATCTCATTATCATCATCAATATCATCTCAACATCATCTCAATATCATCATCAATATCATATGCATATGCAAGATGCAGTCAGTAATCACAAGTATGTACAAAGACTAGTCACAACCATCCAACTCAAGTATAAGCACAAAGCAAATCAAGTCTATAACCGACTTAACACAACACTATACAAATAGATGAGTTAAATGAAAGCAATAAGCAATCAAGACACAACTCATAATCAGCTGACAAATAAATGTACATTCATAACACTTAACTCATAGAACCAACAATAATCCTCCTCCTATCAATCCATTTCAAGTTATTTAGATACACCACTTACACTTAAAAAAACTCAGTCAATAATAATCAAGGAAAACCGTATTCAACAGTTAAAACCAACCATCAATCACAAATATGTTCGAAGACCAATCAATCAAGGATCCATTTTAGAAGTGCACATTCCACCAAAATTTATGTCTACACTCAAATTCGGCATACCTATTTCATTCATCAATTTAACCCTCTTTTATTCTTATCTAACCGGTAAATTCAATTACTAACGAGTAACCCTTACACTCAAGTCATCACTATGTTCAAGAATCTATCCCTTTAGTAGATTATTCAACCACTCAGTTGTATTCAACTTACAATTCTAGCTAGAGTCATATACCTTGACATAACTTACTTCCTACCACTTAGCCAAACTTGACTTTAGGTTCTTAAGTGATGAATTTAGGTTCGTAAGTTATAAAATCACATCCTCTTATCAGAATCAATCCTCCTAACTATCTAAAAACAAGAATATCTCATACTCCTAACATACACAATATCAAGTTCGCCCATTTTAAGGTATTAAAAACTAGTTCTATGGATTACAAGTTTTCCTACTCCTTCTATTATTACCCACATTCACATAATAAGCTTTGTAAATAATCAAGTAATTCATACAAATACAAACACCCATTAAGAGATTCCCACAAAATAGAACAACACACTATTATATTATTATTATTATATTAATTTTATGTTTTATTTATCCCAACTCCATGCCCGTAGGCCTAGACATGAAATCTCCTATTAACTATTCTATTACACGCAACTAATCAAAGTCTACTATAGATTAAACCATAACCTAGCTCGATCGAAGATCTTGGAACAAGCAAGACACACCAAGGTTGCTCTTTCCTTTCCTTCATGCCTCCATTAGCCCAATAATCTAGAAATCAAATAATTATAGGAGTAATTAAGCAATTACTCTTTGCATAACTATTTTGAGAATTCAACCCACTAATTCTATGCTTATTCATGCTCTATCATATTCAACCCATCTCCATTAAAGGAGTTTCAAAGCTAAAGATTCCATTTTTTTAGAATTCAAGGTCCCCAACTACCAATTTCATGTTTTAGAATCATTAATTCATGATAGGAATCATTAGTTAACAATCTAGAAGTAATTCTAGGTGATATTACCCCATTCCATTTGTTTTACCTAAAATATCATGAATGTAGGGTTGAAATCCCTAAGAATTCCACCATTAAAGATCGTTTTAATGATTCTAAGATCTTATTGGATTGAAAGGCAAAGAAGATGATGGAAGAACTTACCTCAACGAAGAATTTTCACCTAAAAACTTGGAAAATTGCAACCTAGGAATTTGGAACTAAGCTTTTGATTTAAAAGCCTAAAAAACATCAAAAATCAGCTTATGTACTGCCTAGTTACCGCTGCAGCGGCCAATTTTTCAGCACTGATAGTATTTAGTAAAACGACCATAACTTTTTACTCCATTGTCGAATTAATGAACGGTCGACAGCTTTGGAAAGAAGACTCAGAGTTCTTCTATTCGATGGGTATTGGGACCGATAACACTTTATATTCTAGGTGATGTGCTTGTTTGAAGTTGAACCTAGTTTAAACTTAGCTCGAAACTCAATTGATAAGAACACCCCAACTTAACTTTGTGTTAGGGGTATGGTATGAACTTACTTTATGTCTAATGCACTTCCCTACTAAACAATTGACCCTATAAACTGTTATGAACAAGGTTCTTATTCCTTTACCACAAATATTTTTAGTAACAACAAAACAAGTCATTACAATAGATACCAATTTACCCATCATTCGCCCCCGAATGGTCATTGGTGAAGAGGAGAGTTTTTAGCATGATTTTCAAAATTCAGCATAGGCAATGGTTAAGAAACTAGCACCACCTCTCATCCACTTCTAAAACACCTTGATAACTCTTATTGAACTGCCATCCCATAAATAACATAAAACAACTACCCAACCAGCCTATGCACCACAGACACTAAGCTCTAGGCACCATCTTTGATCACTATAATTCAAGGAATACAATAAACAATAAATTTTATGTAACGGGTCATTTAAAATACCCATAACATCACACAATATTAGGATACACTAAATTTCAAGGTGAAAACAGAAATAATGGGGAATTACAAATGATGTTTTCTGATTTTTAAAAATTGAAACATGTATTTTTACTGCTGAAGCAGTGAATCTACCGCTGCAGCGGCCCGTAGGCCAAGTTGGGTTGCCGTCATGGAAGCACTTTTACCGCTACAGCGGTAATTATGTCTGCTATAGTATCCCCAAGGCAGTAACTCGAGACTTGGTCCCTGTTCAGGCCATCTCACAACACACCTCTCGAGATCCGGCATGAAGAACTAACCCTTTTAAGGTAATCGCTATAACCGGAGTTTTATTAACCCATTTTATGTATCGAAAGTTTCTACGACTTCCTAAAATCATCCTCTAACACATTAACCACTCAAATCCATAAATCCACACACCATGACCCACAGTTCAACACCAAAACCACTCAATACTAGATTTCCAACCAAAACCACACTTCTTCGAGGTCTGTCATTTCTATACTAGGAACAAGTTTAGTGGGGAACTTACAGTATAACCAATGTTATAACTAATGCAACACCACCAACACACTACTATGGGTTTTTACTAACACATATATTCTCCACCACAACTCATTTTAGTCTATTCAACCCTACAACATACCTCAACTATTCAAAGGACAATAACAACTAAGTATTATCATGTAACAATGAGAGGGATATGAATATGCCAAAACACTTCTAATAACTCTACTCCATTGATCAAACCTCTACTATAGTCCATCAACTAAAGTCAAGCTTACTTATTTCACTAACCTTATCATCTCAACTGCACAACATTTAAGGGATACTAGTAATTCATAATTATTCCCATACACTAAGCATTTACGCAATACCAAACCATAATCAATTAACTACAAGGTCAGTCTAGTAGCCCTACCTCCTCACTAAGCCTATGAACATTATTCAACTATAACTGTATTTGCATCCTTAAAACATAACCCATTGTAAATCATTTATAGCCACTATGGGTTTTGTACAACCAGTTAGTCTACCTTTAGAAAACCAATGCCTTTACCCTCCTAAAATACAACTTGAACCTAATTGTATTCCTAGCATTTAGAATCAGTATAGACTAAATCCACCTAAAAAAGAGGTAGTGAAGAAGGAAATCATTAATTAGTTGGATACATGCTTGGTTTATTCCATCTCTGATAGTAAATACGTAAACCCAGTCCAATGTATGCCAAAGAAAGGTGAAATCAATATGGTTCCTAATGCCAAGAATGGGTTCATTACAATAAGGCCAATAATAGGCTGGTGAGTGTGCGTGTGCATGGACTATAGGAAGTTGAATGAGTGGACTCAAAAAAAATCACTTTTTAATGTCATTTAAGGATTAGATATTAGACCGACTTAGTAGTAGAGGATGAATTATTTTTTTAATGGTTATTCGGGATATAATCAGATTTTGATTTCTCTTGAAGACCAAGAAAAGACCACTTTCAATTAACTATATAGGACATTCGCTTCAATTAGATGCCTTTTGGATTGTGTAATGCACTAGTGTCCTTTCAATATTGTATAATGTCTGTACTCTCTGATATGGTGGAAGACACCATTGAGATGTTTATGGATGATTTTTCGGTGGTAGGTTATTCATTCAAGGTCATGGTTGGCTTACTTGGGTAATGTGTTGCAACAATGTGAGAAGACCAAATTGGTGTTGAATTAGGAGAAATGTCATTTTAAAATAAAATAAGATATAGTGCTTGACCACAAGATCACCAAATAAGGAATTGAACTTGATAGGGTAAAGATTGAGGTGATTAAAAAAATTGCCACCATCAGTTTCTAGAAAGGGTATTTAAAGCTTTTTAGGGCATGCTGTTTTTTTATCGTAGGTTCATCAAAGATTTCTCTAAAATTCACACCCTTTGTGCAACTTGTTGGAGAAAGAGATGAAGTTTGTGTTTGATGATGGGGGTCTAAATTCATTTGAGTACCTTAAGGAGAAATTAATTTCGACACCTATCATTGTTGTGCCCGACTGGACCATGACTTTTGAATTTATGTGTGATGCTAGCGGAGTGGTGTGAGGAGCATTCCAAGGCCAAAGACGTGAAAAGATTCTCCATCCTATCTATTACGCTAGAAAAGCACTTAATGTGGCTCAGAAATTTATACTGTGACAGAAAAAGAGTAGCTTGCTGTGGTTTTTTTATTTTGAGAAGTTTAGAGCCTATTTACTTGGAACTAAGGTGATTGTAAAGAATGAACACATAACTCTTAGGTACTTAATAGTGAAGAAATACACAAATCCTAGACTTATTTAATGGGTACTTCTGTTTCAAGAATTTGACTTTAAGGTCAAGGATCGAAAGGTGATCGAAAATCAAATGGCTAACCACTTGTCCATACTTAAGGAAGAGGCAATGCTAAAATTGAAATATGAGACTGACATTGATGATATTATTCTGTATGAGCAAGTATTGGCTGTATCACAAGATTTGATTCCATGGTTCATGAATTTTTCCAATTAGTTGGTAAGTAATGTGATGTCCTCGGACTTGTCCTTCTATCAGTGAAGGAAGTTTCTTTCTGATGCATGGAAATTCTTTTGGGATGAGCCATATTTTTTTATAAATTTATGCTAATAATAAATTTGAAGGTGTGTTTTTAAAGTGGAGATGATGAGTATTTTAGAGGCTTGTCACTCGTCCCCAATTGGAGGTCATCATAGTGGCATCCGAACAACCTACAAGATTTTGCAATGTGGGTACTATTGGGCAACCATTCATCAATATGCTTATAATTATGTGAAAGAATATAACCAATGCCAAAGGCAAGGTGGAATATCAAGAAAGCATGAACTATATCTCTTCCCCATTCCTGTGATTGAGCTATTTGATGCTTGGGATATTGACTTCATGGGTCTATTTGTTAGCTTGAATGGGATGAAATACATACTTGTAGCTATTGACTATGTTTCAAAATTGGTGGAGGTGGTTGGGCTTTCCAATAATAAAGGCAAGAGTGTCACAACACTTTTGAAGTGAAATATCATTTCTGGTTTTAGTACACCAAGGGCAATCACTAGTAATGGAGCCTCTCATTTCTATAATCAGTTGTTTTGAGATCTACTTGAGAAGTATAGTGTAAAGTATACAGTGGAAACATCTTATCATCTGCAATCTAGTGGGTAGGTTGAGGTCTCCAATTGAGAGATAAATACAATCTTTGCAAAGATTTTGAATGCAAATAGAATGAATTGGTCTAGGAAGTTGGATGATGCTTTATGGGCATATTGGACTGCCTATAGGTATGTCTCTCTATCAACTCATATTTAGAAAGGCGTGTCATTTTCTAGTTGAGCTTGAGCACAAAGCCATGTGGGCGCTCAAGAAGCTAAATTTGAATTGGAGTGATGCCTCTAACTTGAGGATGGATTAATTAAATAAATTATATGAGTTTTGAATGAGAGCCTATGATAGTACAACACTTTACAAAGAAAAGACAAAGATGTACCATGATCGGAAGATTGAGAAGCGATAATTTAATTCGGGTAACTTGATCTTGTTGTTTAACTCAAGATTTTGCTTGTTTCCTGGCAAGTTTAAGTCTACGTAGTTGGGACCATTTGGAGTGGTACGTGTGTTACCATGTGATTCTATTAAACTTGAGAACCTTGAAGGTAAATGGTTTAACATAAACGGTCAGCGTGTGAAGGCATAGTTGGGAATAATTGAGGAAATAAAGGTAGTTGATATTTGGGCCCTTGGTGAAGTCTGAGTAACGAAAGGACCCTATTCATGCCGCAACTTTAAATTAAGTACTTCTTGGTAGTCAACCCATGGGGTATCTTGGTGAAGTGAGTAATCAAGATACCCACATCGTGATGTGATGTTAAATTAAGCCCTTCTTGGGAGGTAACCCAAGGTTTTTGTATTTTGTTTTCCCTTTACTTTGATTTTAGTGTAGGGTAATATATGTTGAAGTGTACAACTATGCTTTGATTATGGTAAAGGAGTCAGGGAAATTTGGAAAAGTTGGGACCATGAGTCAACTAACGAGTCATTTAAAAAAGAAATGACTCATGGTGTCCAATCGTGGCAACTGGAACAAAGAAGTTGTTAGGCAGAGTCAAACTATAATTGGTCTTCACAAACCATACCTCCAGAGTACGAGTTCTAAGGATAACTCTACTAATTGACTCAAATTTTTACCCTATGAGAACCTCTTCTCATGAGTCTCTAAACAACTCGTACGTCTACACAATGGGTCATACCGTTATTCATGGGAATTAGAAGAAACTAAAGGATTGGACATAGATCTATGAGTCAAGGTACGAATTGTGTCACTATACAATGAGTCATACCATGAATTCGTAGGTATCAAGTAAGGTTCTTTGATTCAGTATTTGTAACATGCCCAGATGAGTCGTGGCTTCATCCCAAGACTCGTAGGAAGTGGTCGGGGTCAAACAGTCAAATTTTAAAATTTTCCCAACCCAACCCACTTCCTTTCTCCTTTACCCTTTAACCTTAATCTACACCCAAATACCTTTTTCTCTCATTCAAATTTGCATGTAAACACTCACTCCATAGTTCTCGATTCAAATTCTTCCCTTAATAGAGCCTAAAATCTTCCCACTTACTGCTAAATCACTCTCCCAATATTTCTAGTTCCATAGTTAAATCCATGTTTAAAAGCTACACACAATGCTTTGCTTCATTAATCTCTCTACCATCAAACTCTCACTTGAAGTAAGTAAAGCTATTTATTTTACTTTAGTCATTGAAATTGATTCATAACCATGGGTTCCTCATTTAATTTGCTTATTTGCACAAACCCTAGGGTTATATGAGATGATATTATTGTGTGTGTAAGCTATGATCATTCTATTATGATTTTGTGATTACTTTGAAGGCTGTGTTTGTTTTAAATCCATTGAGGGAGAGTCTAACCTACAAAGTGCGTTGAAAACTGATAGGTTGATGCTTGGTGATTATTGGTTTGGGTATATGTGCCCATTTAGTTGGTCGGAATTACGATCCATAATCACCTCAGAAACAAAGCAAGGATTATTCTTCCCACCCAACTCCCAACAATCTTGATTGATTGTTCAATATGGTAAATTCTAAAAAACCCAAAGTATTGTAGTGCTTAAAATAGGAGGAATTTGTAGGGTGCACGATTCTAATGATCATAATTTTATGATCAAAATAGAGTGTCATGATGGAAACCTGATAATTTCAATCCATGTTGAGATTTGTAACCTAAGAAAGCAATTTCACTAGTCATAAGCTTAACGTGGAATATGAATACAAACTTTTGAACTTGAACACTATTCTGCTACTTCATCTACAGATCCACTTCACGAGTCAACCTAAAAATTATGGCTTCACACCATGAGTCTTAGGATGACTCGTACTAAGAAACATGAATTTGAAATGTTTCAGGAACTAATAGGTATGAGTCACTTCACGAGTCGTAGGATCATCTCATGACTTATTGGTTGACTCGTACTGAGTAAGGTTGTTTGATATTTTTCTAGAGTTTGAACTCATGAGTCAAGGTAAGATTCGTATTCCTAAGTAACGACTCATGCCTTGACCCATACTAATAAGATTCAACATAGTTCCTGTATTTCATGTTTTGATATTTTGGGACTAATACTTCTACTTGCAGGTTCCATGCCTCCAAAGAACACACAAAACAAAGGTAGAGACAAGGCACCCAACAGAAAGAAGTAGATAGAAACCTTAAAAATAAAAGTGAGAGATGAATCAAACAGCTATGAAGAGTCAAGTGGCTCTGAGGAAATTTATGAAGTTTAATCCGACCAGCTGGAACATCGCACTACTAGGAAAATGGCAAAGGCATAAGAACAAAAGATGTAAGACCCCGTAGATTTTTGAACCAAATTGATTCCCGTGATATACATGGAATTAATTAAACATGCATGATATTTTTGAGGAATTACACATAAAAGTGTTGGGCCAAATTAATATATGCAAAAGGGCTTCATTTAAGCCCAAATGCATGGCCCAAATGGAGAAAAGAGATCCATTCTTCCATTTGACCCATTTGACCCATTCAAACATAATATTTATTGTTGATAAAGGATAAGAAGAGACTTGAGGGCCTATATATAAGCATGAAAATCAGATTTTTATTCACTTTGACACCCATGCTTTGTCTCGAATTTTCCACAACATTTCTCTCTTCAACCAAACCCTAAGCCTTCATTCCTTTGGTCAAGATCACCTTGGAGCAAGACTTGAGTAAGACGTAAGGAAGGAGATGGCTCATCGTAATCACATATAGGATTGTACTTTCACATTGAGGAGATAAGGTACGTAAGGTTACTCTTCTATATCCTTCTGCAGCATGAATGTTCACATTGTTAGAATACTCATTCGATTCCGAAATGCCCTAAGGTATTCCATATCCGAAAGTTGGCTAGAGTTACTCATATGTTCCTTATTCATTGGTAAATGGTGAATCATATGACTCATGTTCATTGGTTGACTTATGTTCATTGATTGACTCATGTCCATTGGTTGACTCACGTTCATTGGCTAATATGTCAAGAGTTCCAAATATGGTAAGGTATTGTATCTCAGGTTGGAGAACAGTTGATATCCATATGTACAGTATGTAGTGATCATTATCCTAAGGTTCCAAAAGTGTTCTATTCAATAGGGGTTCTATAGTATTCCAACTAAGATTGCTAGATTGTTATTCACAAGTGTCCTACTCCTAGATGAATTATGATTCACTTATTTCTTATTTATTGACTGAGGTTACTAAGATGTCATAATGTTGTAAAGTCCATGAGAACTATCTCAACAAGAGTAATGAGGTAAATAGGACTTGTTTAGCTTGAACAACATTATTCCAATTATGTCATGAATCAAACTTCCAATAGAGTTATACACATGTCTCCTATTCATTAGTAATGTTCCAAAAGTCCAATGAGGTTATGTTTCGAGGTTTCAATAGTGGTTATACTCATGTATCTTGTTCATTGGTCATTGTTCCAATGGTTCCAACAGTGTTATATTTCCATGAAGGTTATGTTTCTAATAATGCTTATTCACATGTTTCTCACTCATTGATTATTGGTCCAAAGCTTAGAAAGTTGTGACTATCATTGTGTCAATCTCTCATAAGTAAAGGTATCAATCTCATAAGAGTAATAAGAGGCGATGTGCAAGTTAGTATAATTATTCCCTATAAGTGAAGGTGTGTATATGAGTGTTAGCTTTAGTGTTATGATCTCTATTGTATCACTCACATAGCTATGTCAAGGAAATAAGATTGTGAAGAAGTAATGCACCAATGGTTACTTTATGTTATGTTACATTGAGTATGGATCACAATCCAAAGGGTGTAAGTTCAAGATGGAACAATCCCAATATTTTGTTATGGTATTATTACGATATATTTATTATAGCCCACTGATCAGCTGGATGTCCGGTTTATATTATAGCCCACTGATCAGCTGGATGTCCGGTATTATATTTATTATAGCCCACTGATCATATGGATGTTCGGTATTATATTTATTATAGCCCACTGATCAGCTGGATGTCCGGTTTATATTATAGCCCACTGATCAGCTGGATGTCTGATATTATATTTATTATAGCCCCCTGATCAGCTGGATGTCCGGTTTATATTATAGCCCACTGATCAGCTGGATGTCTGGTATTATATTTATATATGATAGCCCACTAAATGTGGATGTCCGGTATTATATTTATATATGATAGCCCACTAAATGTGGATATCCGGTATTATATTTATATATGATAGCCCACTAAAGGTGGATGTCCGGTATTATATTTATATATGATATCCCACTAAAGGTGGATGTCCGGTATTATATTTATACATGATAGCCCACTAAAGGTGGATGTCCGGTATTATACTTATATATTATAGCCCACCAAAGGTGGAGGCCCGGTACTAACTAATTGAATGAACAGGTAATGAAAATAGTTGTAAAGATATGAGAACATGTCCCTTGCGTGTATAGATGTAAATAAACATGAAGATGGTTATAAGAAAGTGATAATGATGCGACTGATTGATCAAGTAGGTATATCCATATTGATTATTCTCTTATGTTTAATTTCTTGGAAGTACTTATGTATTATTAGAGTTTCACATGGCCTTACATACTCAGTATTTTATTCGTACTGACCCCTTTATGGGGGATTTACCTTACATGCTGCAGGCACAGGTGTCGGTAGATCTTCACAGTAGGCGACGAGATATCCGCAGATTGTTGGTGAGCTCCAGTTTCTTCGGGGCTTCCCAAGTCACATGGGTTCACTAGGTTTTGGTATTTTGTAAACATTGTATAGACATGGTCATATATCTATTAGAGGCTTTGTAGATATATGTGGGGAGATGAAAGTAAAAGATGTACATTCATCTTGACGTAATGGCCCTAATGGCCAAGTTTCATATATTGCACATAGTGCTATGACTTCCACCATTGATATTTAATTACGTGAAATAAATGATATGCATACACGAACATTCACATGAGAGTACATGAGCAAAGATTGTTTCTCTTGGGCCATATCGGCTTCGGGTGCCAATCACGCCTTGTTGGAATTTGGGGCGTGACAAAAGATGTCCATAGTAGTTGCTCTGACTCTATTTCCTCTCCCCATTCTAAAGAGGGAGGGGAGTTATATAGTAAAGAAGATGGAAATGAATCTGGTGCAAAAGATGAAAGCAAGTCCGGTATTATAGACTCCAATGCAGATAATGTCAGAGCAGAGAGTTTAGTTGCCACTCTTTCATAGAGAATCAGAGGTGGACAGTACAGGATATGCATGGCATTTATTTCAAAGATATGGCCCCCAATGAAAAAGGGAACCCAAAGTGGAGCATCTACGAGGAGCCTTGATGCTGTCAAAATTACACCTCGTTATGAGATGTAAAGCGGTCATTGAATCAGATATAGAATCCAACTAGGTTGTGTTCGATCCCACAGGGAATTTAGCTAGGTGCTAGGTAAATGCAGCTATTTAGTCTATTAATTGATTATTTTCGTAAAAAAAATTAGCAAAAGTTTACTAACCAAGTAGCAAGTAACAAGTTTTATGTTGTTTTTGATCAATGAGAGTGATGAACTACGATTGTGTTCCCCATGATTTCATCCCTCAGTAAGAATTTTGTACTAATGTTCTATCCTGGTGCTTAGCATGCAAGATGTGGTTCATCTAAATGGATGGTTGCCTATAAAATGACTATTTTCAATTACCCGCTTAGGTCTCATGAGATTTGTATATTAACCGTTACCTTTGACCCCAGATTAGCTATTCCCAGACAAGTTCAAGCCATTTGATAACGTTCATAGCCTCAAATACCCTTTGTTACTTCCTTTTTTTCATTCTATACCTCTATGGTTAAGCAAGTAAAGACTTAAGTTGAGTTCTAACATTTGCAACTGTTAAAAAGAAATTAATACAAAGTGAAGAACAATACATTCATAAATACCTATCAAGAATCACTAAGTACTTAGCCTACTTTGTTAATTCATCATGGTTCCCACAATCCTAGTTGTGGGATTTAGCAACTCATGCTTGAAGAATCAGAATTAGAGATTGTAGATGAATTCATAAATATGAACTTACAAGAGTTGAATAGATGAAATTTGGATACTTGAAATATCAAAGGAAATTCAATAATCAAGAATCTATTATATGAATAATCTCTCAAAATCAAAGAACAAAACAATGTAATGTGTTTCTCTGACTTAAGAGTCAATAATAGTGTGTAAAGAATAAAAGAAAACCTAGGAGAGGTATTTATAGACAAAACAAAATCTATCCTAAACAAAATTGGATTGCCAGTTTGATGTCACCCAAATTACACCTCTAAATAAAGCATAAAGCGATAGTTGATCAAATATAGAACCCAATGAGGTTGGGGTCTATCCCACAGGGAATAGTTTGAAATATTAATCAAGATGTACATTGAGGAAATAAATAACAATTCCTAGTAAAAGAGTGGGATTTGTGACTAAATAATTCAGTAGTAACAGTTGTTGATTTGTTGGATTTGTAATCAATAAAAGAAAAGCACTAGGACTGTGTTCCCAATAACTTCATAACACCGTAGGTTATTCATACTTCGTAACTCCTCCCATTTTTTGAAATGCAAAATCAATAGATTATGTGTACTTAGAACAACTTTAGGCTCTTATCTAAGTAGTATACTCAAGTAAGTTTTCTCTTCTCCTGAGCCTATGTTAGTAACCCCTATCTTTGATCCCAGATAGCTATCTCGTATTATTAGATCAAGCTATTAAGTACAGAGTTATTTCGTTTTTTGGTTTTGGTTTTAATGCTTGTATTTCTTTGGTTATTTCTCTTTTACTTATTATGGGTACCATTGCACTACCTTGTGCATATTTACAGTCTACTGTATGTTCTTTTTGGCTTATTATATAATATTCTTCTTTTGGTTTTTTGAACCAATATTTTACCATTGGTACATCTAATACATTATCTATTTTTAAAGTTATTTCTTGTTTCGTGATTTGTTTGTATATATTTGAGTCAAATATTATTTTTTGGTTATTACTATCTTCAGTTTGGTAATTTTCTTTTTCTATTATCTTCTATTGTAAATGTAAAATTTTGTATATTTAAGACAAGTCTTCGTATTTCTTTTGTTGTAACTGAGTCGTCTAATTTTCTTGTTAGCCACCATTTTACTTGTGTGTATTATCTGTTCTGACAATAAATTTGTTATAAACTATAATATACCAAAATTAGCAGAATATTTAAAACCATTAAATAAAAAATTAAAAAAGGATATTGAATATCATTTTGACCAAACAGATAGAAAACATATACAAAAAGTTAAAGAATTATGTCAAAAGTTACCAAAACTATATTTTCCAGATATAACAAAGGAATTTATATATATAGTAGAAACAGATTCAAGTAACCATAGCTACGGTGGAGTATTAAAATATAAGTATCTTGATACAAAAATAGAACATCACTGTAGATATCACTCAGGAGCTTTAAGTCACTGTTGTTTGTTTCCTTCTTCCCATCTGTATTCATCCCTTAGTCCAGAATATATATTAGGCGAGTTCTAACGTAGTGCACTATCAAAAAGCATTCAAACCCAAGGAAACAATCAATACACGTATGAACACCTATTGAAGATTACTCATTACTATGAACCCTACGTTTTTAATTCATTATGGTTCCCACAACCCTAGTTGTGGTGTTTAGATACTCATAATTGTAAGCACACAACAAGGATTCATAGAAGAAGGCATAATTATGAACTTACAAGAAAAATAAGAAAAACTTCAAAATCTCACTTTGAATTGAAACCCTAAAATCGATGTTTGTGTAATTCCAATTCCAAAGCGATAAGTATGCCTTATAAACTTACAAAAATGTAATAGAACGTAAACTAATAGAATAAAAAAAATAAGAGTACTTATAGATAAAACAAAACCTGTCCTAAACAAAATTAGAAATCTGAGTCGGTCATGTCGGACAAGTGGAAGGTACGATCGTGGTTAGATACCACAATTGTCCTTTGGTGCTCATGGTTTGCTCATGGACTTTATCCTCTTTAGGTCTTAAATGTTACAACCCTTAGTACAACTTCTTGACTTCTTTCTACAATCGTATAATGTGGTCGTCTGATCATCCTACACTTCAACTCCTGTAGACTTCACTTCTACCCTTCAATCCCATAACCTCATAGTACGATCGTCACATCTAGGTACAATCGTGGGATCCAATTATCTGATCCTATTCATACTTAGTTCCTATAGGAATGTTTCCCGAAAGTCCTTCCCACGATCAGGTGGTACGATCATATGTTCCATGTACGATCTTGGGAGCTTCTGTCTGATCACCACTTGAGAGTTACTTCTCAGCTTCTTCATATGTTGCCCAAGTACTATCTTGGTCAGATTACACGGTCATGACAATGGTCGTATCATGCCCTTTTCTTGTACAAAATCAAGCACTCCACTTTTCCGGACCTGTTTGACCTGCAAACACCCAAAAACCCATTATATCCACATAGAAAGACCCTTGTACTTGCAAATATTCACCGTTTTAAACATTTCAAGTGCCATAATTTCATGGCACATCAACACCCTTAACTTAGACCATTTTCATGTCCTCAAGTAATTAAAAATGCAACTATACTATCACAATGCTTAGCTAAGAGAAAACTAAGAATACTACGACAATCAAATTTTTACAAAAACCATTTTCAGCACGCATCAAAAACACATTTCAACATCCTACAACCTTATCAAACTCAAAAAATACTATATATACATAAACAATCAACAATATCACATTATTAGTAGACGACCCAACACTTAAACAAATTACACTACCCAAACAAGCAGTAACTAAAATACAACCCTCATGCATTCAAGCCAAAGAAGTCCCAACACTCAGTATATGCAATGGACATAAAAAATCGGGACTTCCATAGTCTCTCACTCTCACAAAGAAGTCTGGCCGTGCGCATTTGATACCATAGGTTTTCCCTTATTTTCTATGCCTTAGCTTTCGAACAGTCAGATTAATTACGATCACTATAGGACTTTCATTGGCTTGTAATGTAGGCTTGGGGATGGGTATAGTACATATGGGTAAAGTGACTCAATCCTCCTTGGAACTATAATATTTTTGGTTCCACTTTCCTACTTTCTTTTATTCTTCTCCCTTTTTTTATCTTTTTCAATCTTTTGGACCCCGGGTGTGGTTTCATTTTCTCAACTTCTCTTTTTCTCTTTCTTTTTTTTCTTTTCTCTTTTTATTTTCACACTTTTTCTTTTTAATTTTTTTTTCTCATCATACCGCACCCAAGTACCTTTTTATTTTCCACTAACATTTTTGGCACACCTAATCTTTTACACACCCCTACGAGAGCCACCCTCAACTTAGGCAGTTTTACTGAGTTAAGGTGTACAGTGTCCAAGGAGGGACCAGGGCCAAAGCAGGTTCATTGTAAAAACCGAGAAGGTGAATAGGTTGGTTTCAATGAAAAGGGTCTACTTAGGCTCAAATTAGGTTCAAGGAATATTTTATTCATTTGGTAGGCTCTTACAGGTTTTAGTTGGACTATTTCAATAATGGCCTCTGATATTTTTCTAACCTTCTATCCTATGACTTGGGAAAGACTAACCGGGCAAGTTCTAGATTGCACACACATGCCAACTAGGTAAAACCTTACACTCACTTAGCTCAGAGCTATCATTTCAGTCACTACCTATCTAGTTCATGCAAAGTTAAGCCAGGTTATCATACTAACTATCCTAATGCCATGATGAGATCCAAACACTGGTTACAATTCAAGTAAGCATACATACAACACACAAACACAAATTTTTAAAGGGGTATCATTTAAATCATTCAAAAATAGTTTGCATGCTCTTTTTAGTTCAACTGCACCAAGTTTTCTCAATTTTCTCTAGGTTACACACATAACACAGAAAAACACAAAAATCAAATAAAAAGAAACATGACAAAAAAAACCTCGACTGTGGTATACCCTCACCCTCAACTTATAAGGAATATAATGTCCTCATTGTAAGATAATAGGACAGTAAAAATTGGGATAGGGAATATTCCTTGGGCACACTAGACACTTGTTGCACTCTGATTAGCTAGAGTCTGAGATGGGACACCTCCATCAGCATCTCCTATAATGGCCTCGACTGTAGATGGGGAACTCTATGATATGTAGGTACCGGTGGAGGATGGTGCATTCAATGATGTAATGGGAGTGGTATCTACACCCACATCAGTCTGGGCTACCACCTCTGTAGTTGGTGGAATCTCACTACTCTTTGGAATTACTGCCTTGGAGGTCTGTGCACTATCTTTTGCTCTCTTCTTCTTCTCACTCTTATCACCTATCCTTTTCTTCTTCTTGGGTTACAAATCATTGCCTGTATCCCCAACATCAGAATCTTTACACCCAACTACCAGGGTCTGTGTGTAAATATTATAGACTAGAAAATCCATATCCAATGCTAGATCCGCCAAAAATGGCATAGAGAGAGGTGGAGAAGGTGCAACTAGGACTGTCCACTCAGTCAACTGCTTCACCGCTTCCTTCAGTGCAGCCAAGTCAGTAGTAATATCTGGAGCCTGGACCTCTGCCATCTTAGTCGTTATCTGACTCACAAATTTATCAAAGTAGGTTTGAACCACTCGTACCATTGCCTTAATCTGATCATCTACGTAGGGCTTTACCTCTACCTCCAACTTCTATAGCCGAGCATCATGTAAAAGCTGTGTCCTCATAATCTGCTCCAATTGAGCAGTCAAAATCAATATGTATCCAGCTAGAGATTACAGGTGGGCACCCAAGGGTGTTGTGGCTGGTTGTAAAGACAATGATGTGGAACTAGCTCCAGATGTCAGAACCTCACTAGCGGGGGCACCCCCTATAACCTCTGGTGGTAAATATGGAAAAGGCCCCTGGTTTTCTCAAATCTTTAATCATCACCAAATCCATCGTCTTTGTTGGCTGCTGAAATCTATCAACTGCCGGGATGGAAGACACACCTAAATCTTATGGCAGTTGTGTGATCAATAATGGGAACGACAAAGTGGTACTGAACTATAGCACTTATTCCCAAATCTCCTCCGCAATAATGTGAAGAATGTTCAGCTCCAACTCTGCCATAAAAGTTGCTATGAGGCAATCATTAGTGGCAACCAATGTATTATCAATGTCCATGGGTGCTATAAGATTCCTCACAATTAATCGCCATACCTTGGCGGTTAAATTCAATGTATGCTTATACATTGTAGACCTGTTGACCCAAAGTGCATTCTCTCCAGATTCTGTAATTTGGCTTGCCCAATAATTTATAATGTATAAACTTGTCGTCTAGGGTCAACATCATTACCTTCTTCAAGTTGTTTATTCGGTAATCATATTTTAAAGTCTGTTTTACTTGCTTAAAGGAATCTCTGACCAAGGATTTAGAGATGGCCTTGATGGAGATATCAACTTCCTTACCTCGTACCACCATCATCTCCAACTAGGGCTGCTTTTTCATATCTTTGTCTTTTTCAAAGGGAGTCATATTTTTGAGGGTAGCAGCATAGTTTACATAAAACTCCCTCACCAGTTCTGGGCTATGATATAGAGTGTCCTAGTCATCCACCCCAAATTGTATCTCTCAATTACCCGGACCACCTCTGGGAATATTTGTAATAATTCTAGCAAGATGCGGGGTTCCTCCTAGATGCTCCTCTTTTGGTTCCCATTTAAGAATACCCTGTCAGTGTAGTAGTCTCTAGAGTTTGGAAAACTCCAGCTCCTCAAATTAGTACCCCATGATAGTGGGGCAGTAGCAACAACACTCTCAGAGAATTCAGGGTTGGATACTTCCTCCTCATCCGAGGAACTTATCTCTTGATCAACATTATCATGCTCTACTCTATCTTGTTATGTGTCTTTCCCTCCCTCTTTAGACTGGTAAAAGTTGACAGGCATATCTATGGGCACCGAAGCCATAGATGTAGCAGTGTCGTTGGCCTTCTCAATTTCCTTACTCTTTGCTCTAGTGGTCTGAGGCGAGGATTGATCAACAGAAATACTGGTGGAAAGGTTAACCTCGGACCCTACTTGAGCTTTCAGACTCACTCTCTAAAGTTGGAGGTGTTTCTTTAGGTGCCTTCCTCTTGGAGATGTCCTTCTTCAGCTTGTTCTATGACTTGGGTGCCATTGTACCTGTATGGGAAAAAATTAGACTCAAATCTGAAATAGTGTTACAAGTGTAAGAATTTACTCAGACGACCCTTCCTACGATCGTGCAATGAAGGTATAATCATACCTTCCGATCGTATGAAGGGTTTCCCAAAAATACTAGGAAAACATCACATCAGACAAACCTATCCTACGATCATACAGTGAAGGTACGATCGTATCTTCTGATCGTAGGAACAACCCCAATTTACTGAGAATATGTCATTTCAGATGATCACATACCAAGATCGTACCTTGAAAGGATAATTATAGGATGTGCTCGTATGATGAGAACCTACAAGTTAAACACTGGTACCCCACAACGATCCAACCTATGACCATATATTTAAACTACGATCGTAGATTATAATGTAGAGTACGCTAACACTTAGAATATTTTATACATGCACATTGACCCTTATTTTTGACCTCCATTGACCAATTTTTAGCAATAATGGGTACTCAAGACTTCCCTATTACTATCACTCATTCAAAATATTATACCCACATAATGAATTCAAACGTAATTTGCCCTACTACTCTTCCTAAGCTCAAAATAACACCTTCTATTTGCATATCATCACTTAATGGCAGTGAACTTACAATTTTTCTATGAGATGTTGAGTGCTTTATAGATCAAAACTAAGGAGAGTGGATAGTGTAGCGCAAGTCAGAGGTAAAATTTTGTGATTCTTGCTCTTTTGATCATTCAATTTGGTGTGAAATGAGTTTGAATGAGTGCGAGATTTAATCGGGTCTTAGGTATAGGGTTTTGGAATTATAAATGAGTCGAGTTGATTTTCATTAAAGCAGCTGGACCCAACAGAGAACTCGTATGTACGATTGTGGGATCCAACCACGATCGTGTCATATACTTATACCAAGAGGTTTGAAGAAACTTACCAGGGAACCTACAAACCTTAAGGACAATCGTGATATGTAACCAGGACCGTTCCTTAAAATCATAGGTTCAATATCTTGAATGTGGATTTTTATGAGTTTGATCAGACGATTGGCACCATGATCATGACATCTAGGTACGATCGTGGTGATCAGTCGTAGGATAACTCCTAAATTTAATCCCCCTGGACTTTTATGTATCTCATGCAAATGACTGAACCCACAAACATGGGATCTTCGCACGGTCGAGCAATCCTTTCATGGGTTCAGTACTGAGTCCAGTTCTGCACTTCTGTCCTATACAATCCCTACACAAGTAACACACATTACCCTATAACTTACAAAGTACAAATATCATGGGTTGCCTCCCAAGAAGCAGTCGATTTAACATCGCAGCACGACGTGGATAAGTTGGTTACTCAAACTTCACCAATAAGCCCATGGGTTTCCTCCTATGAAGCTCCTGATTTAACATTGCCGCACAACTCAGGTGTGCTTGCCACCTCAAACACCATCTAAATCCACATCACATATTACTTTCACTTCATCCATGGCCCCGAGATAATGTTTCACCCTTTGTCCATTCATCTTAAAACTTCTGGCCTTCATTATTTTTTACCTTAAGTGCACAATAGGGAAATACTCTAGTCACTTTGTACGGTACTCTCCACTTTGACTTTAACTTGCCTGGTAACAACTTTAGCTTAGACTCAAAAAGCAACACTATATCGTTGATGACAAATTCTCTTTTCTTGATTTTGCAATCATGGTATAGCTTTATCTTCTCCTTTTACAATGCTAAATATTCATAGGCGCGGATACAAAATTCATCCATCTCATTTAGCTGCTCTAGTCTTAATTTGGCCGCATCGCTCCACTCAAGATTTAGCTTCTTCAGAGCCCACAATGCCTTATCCTAAAGCTTTACAGGCAAGTTGTATGCCTTACCCTATAGGAAATGATATGGAGAAGTACCAATAGAGGTCTTGAATGCTGTCCAGTAGGCCCATAGTGCGTCATCTAACTTTCTCGCCCAATCTGTCCTATTGGCATTCATAGTCTTCGTAAAGATGGACTTGATCTCATGATTTGAGACCTCAACCTGCCCACATTCTGAGGATGGTAAGGTGTTGCTACCTTATGTTTAACACCATATTTCTCAAGCAAGGCTTTGAACAGACGATTGAAAAAATGTGAGCCTCCATCACTAATGATAACCCTCGGAGTCCCAAATCTGGAAATATGTTCCTCTTCAAGAATGTTGTGACACTCTTCCCTTCATTGTTTGGAAGTGCACTGCCTCCACCCATTTCGAAACATAGTCAAAAGCTACCAAAACATTTTTCATACCATGTGAACTCACAAAAGGGGCCATGAAATCAATACCCTATACATCAAACAACTCAAGCTCCAGAATAGTGGTCATTGGAAGCTCTTGACTTTATGATATGTTTCCTTGTCTTTTGAATTGGTCACATGACTTAGCATAATCATGTTCATATTTATAAATAATGGGCCAATAGTACCCGTATTGCAAGATCTTGTGCACAATCCGCGCACCAGTATGATGACCCCCAACTGGAGACAAATGACATGCCTCTAAGATACTCATCATCTCAATTTTAGGAATACATCTCTGCACCACTCCATTGGTACAACTTCAGATTAGGTATGACTCATCCCAGAAGAAATTCCTCATGTCATACATAAATTTCTCGTGTTAGTGAAAGACAAGTCTTCAGGAACAACATCGCTCACTAAGTAATTTGCAAAATCTGCATACCATGGAATCAAATCTTGTGATGTGGCTAGTACCTACTCATCCGGGAAAGTATCATCAATTTCAAGCTCATCATTCAAATTCATTATGGCTTCTTCCTCGAGGCGTGATAAGTGGTCAGCCACTTGATTCTCAGTCTCATTTTGGTCTTTGACCTCAAAGTCGAATTCCTGCAATAAAAGTACCCAACAAATCAATCTTGGTTTTGCATTCTTCTTTTCCATAAGGTACCTAAGATCTGCGTGGTTAGTATGCACAATCACTTTCATGCTAAGAAAATAAGACCAAAATTTCTCAAAAGCAAATACCACAGGAAGAACTTGTTGTTCAGTCATAGTATAATTTTTCTAAGCAGGGTTAAGCACATTGCTAGTATAGTAGATGGGATGTAAGATCTTCTCTCGCCATTGGCCTAGGACTGCACCTAGCACCACACTACTAGCATCACATATAACCTCAAACAGAAAGGACCAATCAAGAGAAACAATGATAAAGGATGAAATCAAATTCTCTTTTAGGTACTCAAACACTTTTAGACGTGTATCATTAAACACAAACTTCACGTCCTTCTCCAACAGCTTACACAAAGGGTTTGCAATTTTAGAGAAGTCCTTGATAAATCTTCTATAGAAGCCCACTTGCCTTATAAATCTACGAATACCCTTCAAAAAAATTGGTGGAGGCAACTTTTCAATCACCTCAATATTTGGCTTGTCGACTTTAATCCTCTTTTTCAAAATCTTGTGACCAAGAACTATTCCCTCCTTAACCATGAAGTGACAGTTCTCCCAATTTAAAACCAAGTTATATTCCTCACATATTCTCAGAACATTGGCGAGATGTGCAAAACAATTTTTGAATAAATCACTAACAATCAAGAAGTCGTCCTTGAACACCTCAATAGTGTTCTCAATCGTGTCAAAAAATATAGCCATCATGCAATGCTGAAAGGTTGTTGTAATATCCCGTACATTTATAACCTTATTTGGTGACTTGGAGTCATGTTTACTTGATGATTAAGATCACTAAGTAAGTATTTTGTAGTGTTTTGATAAGGTATTGGATGATATACTAGTATCAGACGGAGTAGGAAAAATTTCAGCAAAGTGGCCAAACTTGCGCCACTCCCTGTTTCAGGGTGTGTGGCGCAAGCCACCTGATTCAGAGGGGCTGCAAAACTCGCGCCACTGCCCTGCTTTGCAGCAGTGGCGCAAGGCACAAGGATTATGGTCTTTCCGAGCTTGTTTCGCGACGCAATGCAATGTTGATTTTTTTTCCATGGTTTCTTTTGGTTCTTTTGTGTTTATTTAATCCTTGTGAAGGTTTCAAATACCTCGATACACTTCCACATGATCAAATCATGAAACACAAGAAGTTACCAAAAATGTTCAATTAAGCCATGGACGGCTAGAATGTAGAGTTTTGCGATTAAGGCTACGAAAGGGAATCTCGTAAGTGAATATTGTCGTGACGTTATGGAATTATTTAAACATAAGATATACGATGGATTATACGTTAATTTTAGTGGGCTAAGCTAATACGTGTTATTGGGCCCCAAATGGAGGCCCAAAACAATGCCAAAATGGAAAGGCCCAAAAGGAAAAATGACCCATTCTTGTTGACTATAGAGACATGGCATTTAATGTCAAAGAAGTGGCTAAGGATGACCTAAAAGGCTCTATAAAACAAGAGAAAAATCATATTTTTAAGTCATTACAAGTCTCATGCCTTTTTGATATTTTCTCAAACATTTCTCTCTTTCCAAAACCCTAAGGCAACTATTCCCTTTGGACACTTTGGACAAGATCATCCCTTTTAAAGCTTGGGTAAGTATTTATTCTTGTGGTTTAGCATATTATATGCATGAAGTATTGTGTAGATCATGATGGTTGTGTTGGAAAGGTTGAATAGGACACTTTTGCCCTTTGGTAAAAGATGTGCCATTTTGTGAATTAAACTTGAAATATGACTTGTGGGTTTGATGAAAGAGCATGATATGGATGAAATATCAACATGTATGGTGTGATTATGTTACTAAAATTGTTATTTTCCATAAGTGTAAATTATGGGATTTTGGCCGATATGCGCTATGAGGTGGATTACGGTGACTTGATGGATTATTTGTGATATGGTGTGAATGAGAAAGTGTAAAGAAGAAGCTTTGTTGCGAAATGCTATTGGTTATGATGTTTGGTCAATGTATGTAATGTTGTGGTATTTTTGGAATGGTCATGCCAAAATTTGATTGTAAAGGGGGAAATGGCGTTATAGGCAATTATGTACCTTTTGTCGTCTTTTGCACTTGTAAGGTGGTTAGATGTTGACGTAAACTCCGTTATGTGCTTGTGTTGTAGAGTAAGGGGCCTGGATCATTATATTCGTTAGGATTGTGGATTCTTGTTGAGAGGCTAAGGTATGTAAGGTTATTCTTGTCCGTATCCTTCTGCCGCACATATTGCTCCCTTTGCCATTGTACTTGTACTTATGTCGAAATGTTCCAAAGTATCTCATGTCAAGTTGGTTACCTATATATATTTATTCATATGTCTCTTGTACATTGAACATTGTCCCAAAGTTCCAATAACGTGATAACCAACAATGTTTCAAGTTCATAACTAAAGAATGAAAGTAATGAATACTTGTTTGAGTACGGGTGGTAGCTCAAAGGGGCAAAAGCCTAGCTAGAGACGATCCCGAGGTATCACGGGTGGTAGCTCAAAGGGGCGAAAGCCTAGCTAGAGACGATCCCGATTGATTATTGGACACAGGGGGTAGCCCAAAGGGGTGAAAACCTAGCTAGGGCCGAACCTGCTTTATTGATTTATGGGTGGTAGCTCAAAGGGGCATAAGCCTAGCTAGAGACGATCCCAATATTGTTATTTACCACTGATCAGTTGGTCCCGGGCATGATGTGATTATTGTTGATATTGAGATGAATGATAAAGGAAATAAAGAATGTAAAGTACATAGTTCCACACATATGGAAATGTTGGTTTATCTATATTGCCTATTCTCTTATCTTTGATATACATTGGTGTTCTCACTTATTGATACAGTTTTCTTATTGCCTTGCATACTCAGTACATTTTCCGTACTGACCCCCTCGGGGGAATCTACCTTACTTGCTGCAGGCACAGGTACTAGTAGACCTCCATTGTAGGTTGCGGATCTTTTGCGAACATTTGGTGAGCTCCAGTTGGTTTGGGGCTTTCCGAGTCTTCTATTTACATTTGTTTTGGTCTTGTGTATATGTATAGAGCGGGGTGTATCCCGACTCTAGGTTGGTTTTGGTTATGCATCTGTAGAGGCTTTGTAGATGTTGTGGGTCAGACGAAAGGAATGTAATGAACTTATGTTTTGTCTTGATGGCCCTAACGGCCAAGTTTCATAATTCTCATATATGTGTCATAACTTCCGCTTTTGGCATTTTATATTTGTTTGTGGTGGTGATGACTATTTATGGATGAAGATTGGTTCTCTCGGGCCTTGTCGGCTTCGGGTGCCATGTCCGTCCCGTTGGAATTTGGGGCGTGACAAAAGTGGTATCAGAGCGGGTCGTCCTAAGGGTGTCTACAAAGCCGTGTCTGAGTAGAGTATTGCTTATCGATGTGTTGTGCACCACATTTATAAGTAGGAGGCTACGGGGCATTTAGGAGTTGTTTTTTTTTCTTCATTTCTAGATCATGCAATAGAGCTACTGTTGTAAGTGGAATCGTACCTAACCATTGGTTTTCTTATGTTATAGAAAATGCCGATTTCACGAAAAGGGAAAGGTAAAAGTAAAAGAATAGATAGGCTGGCTGTAGAGGGAACTAGTAGACCACCACCGGAACAGGTTAATCAAGGCGGTGTTGAACAGGAGTTTGCATCGCGGGCTTCTCCTACTTTACCTGCAGACCCGCTTATTAATGCTACTGACCAGGATTTGAGAAATGCAGTGCATATGTTGATGCATATAGTTGCTTCACAAACACAGGGACGAGCTGGTCCAACGACAAATGAGGATGATATGGCTAGAATAGCGAGCCGCAGAACACAGGATTTTCTGAAACTAGATCCTCCCATATTCACGGGGTCAGACCCACAGGCAGATCCACAGGACTTCGTGGACCAAGTCCAAAGGGCCCTAGATGTTATGCATGTGACTGGTGTAGAAACGGTAGAACTTGCGGCCTACAGGTTGAAAGGTGAAGCGATATTGTGGTATGAGGACTGGAAATGGTCGAGGGGCATTGATGCACTTCCAGCTGGCTGGGAAGAATTTAGAACGGCCTTTCTTGATCACTATATCCCTTATGAGATCAGGGAAGCACGTGCAGATCAGTTTCTGAACCTTCGACAAGGGAATATGAGTGTTCGGGAATACAGTCTTCAGTTTAATTCTTTGGCTCGATATGCTCCGAACGTAGTGGCTACAATGACCGACAGAATCCATTGATATGTGGACAGATTGGAGCCGTATTTGGTAAGGGACTGTACGATTGCTTTCTTGAACAGAGACATGGATATTGCTAGGATCCAGGCCTTTGCACAAAAGATGGAGGATCAGAGGCAACGGAGGAGAACACAGGAATCTGAAAGAGGGTCGTCAAAGCGGGCTAGACCTATGGGGCAGTCTATGGTGTCCCAAGGAGAATTTAGACCTCGCATGTTTCCTAGACCGCATAGACCATTATTTTCTCATCCCATGGCAGGTGCTTCCTCCCAGTTTTGAAGGTCTAGAGGTGGTTATGGGCAAAGCAGTGGGGTTCAGGGCTCGCAGACAGCAGGGTTTCTTCGTCAGCCATGTCAGCATTATGGAAAGTTTCACTCAGGGGAATGCCGACGTGGGGTGAATACTTGTTTCTGGTGTGGTATGCCAGGCCACATAATGAGGGAATGCCCACGAAGAGGCTCGGGTAGTGTGACACGACCTATGGGGTCAACCGTTGCATCTTCATCATCGGTTCCTTCCGTAGGCCGAGGTATGCAGCCTGCCGGTCGGGGTAGAGGGGCTACAGGAGCAGCTAGTTCCAGTGGAGCACAGAATCGTACGTATGCTCTCATGGACAGACAGAATTCGGAGGCATCTCCCGATGTAGTCACAGGTATATTGTCTATATTTTCACATGGTGTATATGCACTGATAGATCCGGGCTCTACTTTATCATATGTTACTCCATTGATTGCTGCAAAATTTGAAAGAACACCAAAATTCTTAGATAAGTCTATTGAAGTGTCTACACCGGTTGGTGAATCTATTGTTGTAAAAAGAGTCTATCATAATTGTGTGGTAACTGTGTGGTCATGATACACTAGCTGATCTTATTGAACTTGACATGGTGGATTTTGATGTTATAATAGGGATGGATTGGTTGGCTTCTTGTTATGCTATGGTGGATTGCCGAGCCAAGGAGGTACATTTTCATTTTCCACAAAAGAATATTCTTGAGTGGAAGGGTAATGTGGGGGCACCGAGAGGCAAATTTATTTCCTATCTTTGAGCTAGGAAAATGATAGCTAAGGGGTATATATGCCATTTGGTAAGAGTGCAAGATCTCAACGTGGAACCACTAACTCCTCAGTCGGTACCAGTGGTCAATGAATTTCTCAACGTATTTCCTGACGATCTTCCAGGTTTACCTCCAGAACGGGAAGTGGAGTTTGGCATTGATGTGATTCCAGGCACTCAGCCGATCTCTATTCCTCCGTATAGAATGGCTCCAGTAGAATTGCGTGAATTGAAGGAGCAATTAAAAGACTTGTTGGACAAGGGCTTTATCAGGCCTAGTATGTCCCCGTGGGGCACACCAGTATTGTTTGTGCGGAAGAAAGATGGCACCTTGAGAATGTGTATCGATTATCGGCAATTGAATAAGGTCATGATTAAGAACAAATATCCCCTTCCCAGAATTGATGATTTGTTTGATCAGTTACAGGGTGCCAAATGGTTTTCCAAGATTGACTTGAGGTCGGGTTACCATCAAGTCAGGGTTAGAGAAAATGATGTACCCAAGACAGCTTTTCGAACACGGTATGGCCACTATGAATTTTTAGTTATGTCATTTGGACTAACAAATGCACCGACTGTTTTCATGGATTTGATGAATAGGGTATTTAAGCCATTTCTAGACGTGTTCGTGACAGTATTTATAGATGATATCCTGGTTTATTCGAGATCACAGGAGGACCATGCTAATCACTTACGACAGGTGTTACAAATTCTCCGGGATCGTAAGTTATATGCAAAGTTTTCTAAGTGTGAATTTTGGTTAAAATCTGTGGCATTCTTGGGTCACATTGTGTCGGATGAAGGAATTCGGGTTGATACGCAAAAGATTGAAGCAGTGAAAAATTGGCCAAGACCTACGACGCCTACAGAGATTCGTAGTTTTCTTGGTTTGGCAGGTTATTACAAGAGATTTGTGGAAGGGTTTTCTTCTATTGCCGCACCATTGACGAAGTTAACACACAAGACAATCAAGTTTCAGTGGAACGATGCATGTGAGAAAAGTTTCCAAGAGCTGAAAGAGAAATTAACTTCCACGCCAGTTTTAGTACTTCCCGAAGGCATAGAAGGTTATGCAGTGTATTGTGATGCTTCCGGGGTTGGCCTCGGATGTGTATTAATGCAGCATGGTAAGGTGATAGCATATGCCTCACGACAGTTGCGGCCACATGAGAGAAACTACCCAACACATGATCTTGAGTTAGCAGCTGTGGTATTTTCTTTAAAGATATGGCGTCATTATTTGTATGGAGTTCATGTTGATATCTATACTGACCACAAAAGTTTGCAATATATCTTTAAGCAGAAAGACCTAAATCTGAGGCAGCGGAGATGGCTGGAACTTTTAAAAGACTATGATATTGATATTTTATACCATCCCGGGAAAGCAAATGTAGTAGCTGATGCACTGAGTCGCAAAGCAACGGGATGCACTATCGGCCAGTTGAGGGAAACGCAAGAGATAGTCAAGGATCTACATCAACTAGCTAGATTGGGAGTCTGCCTTATTGAATCCTCAGATGATAGAGTTATTGTGCAGAATGCAGCAGAATCCTCGTTGACCGCTGAAGTGAAAGTGAAGCAATTTGCGGATTCTATTTTATTGCAGCTAAAGGAAAATGTACAGCAGAATTTGACCAAGGCATTTGATATTACAACGGAGGGAGTACTTCAATACCAAGGTCGATTATGTGTACCGAACGTAGATGAGCTAAGGAAGCGGATTATGAAAGAGGTACATCACTCACGGTATTCTATTCATCTAGGAGCTACAAAGATGTATCATGATTTGAAAGACATATATTGGTGGGGAAATATGAAAAAGAACATTGCGGAATTTGTAGCTCAATGTCCAAATTGTCAACAGGTGAAAGTGGAACATCAGAAACCGGGAGGTTACATGCAATGTATCAATCTTCCAGTCTGGAAATGGGATATGATTAATATGGATTTCATTACGGGTTTGCCTCGTACATTGCGGAAGTTTGATTCTATATGGGTCGTAGTGGACAGGCTTACCAAGTCAGCGCATTTTCTACCAGTCAAGACGACCTATACAGCTGAGGATTATGCGAAGTTGTATGTGAAAGAGATAGTATGATTGCATGGCATTCCACTTTCTATTATATAAGACAGAGGGGCACAGTTTACCGCTCATTTTTGGAAATCTTTCCAAAGGAGCTTGGGCACAGAGGTTAATTTGAGTACGACTTTTCATCCTCAGACAGATGGACAAGCAGAGCGTACTATCCAAACACTTGAAGATATGCTACGAGCCTGCACTTTGGATTTTAAAGGTAGTTGGGATGAACATCTACCTCTTATTGAATTTGCGTACAACAATAGCTATCATTCAAGTATCGGAATGGCACCTTATGAAGCTTTATATGGAAGAAAATGTCGATCACCAATTGGATGGTTTGAAGTAGGCGAATCTTCTTTACTTAGGCCAGATCTTGTTTATCAAGCTATGGAGAAAGTTAAAGTGATCCAGCAGCGGCTACAAACGGCCCAAAGTCGACACAAGTCATATGCGGATGTTAGACGAAGAGGGATTGAATTTTCCATAGGTGATTGGGTATTCTTAAAGGTGTCGCCGATGAAAGGGGTAATGAGGTTTGGAAAGAAAGGAAAATTGAGCCCACGTTATATAGGTCCATATGAAATTGTCAAAAGATTTGGACAAGTTGCGTATGAATTAGCATTACCTCAAGAACTCTCCACAGTCCATCCAGTATTTCATGTTTCGATGCTTCGAAAGTGCATAGGAGATCCATCTCGTATTACTCCTATAGAGGATGTACAAGTCACGGAGGATCTTACCTATGAGGAGATACCGATTGCTATTCTGGATAGGCAAGTGAAGAGGCTAAGAAATAAAGACGTTGCTTCCGTAAAGGTACTTTGGAGAAATCAACAAGTAGAAGAGATCACGTGGGAAGCGAAAGAAATGATGAAGTCAAAGTACCCGTATTTATTTCACACGGAAGAAAAAATTCACAGTGCGGAGATGGAGCCATAACAAGTAAGTATTTACAAGTATTGCATGTATGTGTATATATGTGTTAAGATAGGAATACAATTGTTGAACATGAGCCGACTTCACTAACATTCGAGGACGAATGTTTTTAAGGGGGGAAGAATGTAATATCCCGTACATTTCTAACCTTATTTGGTGACTTGGAGTCATGTTTACTTGATGATTAAGATCACTAAGTAAGTATTTTGTAGTGTTTTGATAAGGTATTGGATGATATACTAGTATCAGACGGAGTAGAAAAAATTTCAGCAAAGTGGCCAAACTTGCGCCACTCCCTGTTTCAGGGTGTGTGGCGCAAGCCACCTGATTCAGAGGGGCTGCAAAACTCGCGCCACTGCCCTGCTTTGCAGCAGTGGCGCAAGGCACAAGGATTATGGTCTTTCCGAGCTTGTTTCGCGACGCAATGCAATGTTGATTTTTTTTCCATGGTTTATTTTGGTTCTTTGGTGTTTATTTAATACTTGTGAAGGTTTCAAATATCTCGATACACTTCCACATGATTAAATCATGAAACACAAGAAGTTACCAAAAATGTTCAATTAAGCCATGGACAGCTAGAATGTCTAGTTTTGCGATAAAGGCTACGAAAGGGAATCTCGTAAGTGAATATCGTCGTGATGTTATGGAATTATTTAAACATGAGATATATGATGGATTATACATTAATTTTAGTGGGCTAAGCTAATATGTGTTATTGGGCCCCAAATGGAGGCCCAAAACAATGCTAAAATGGAAAGGCCCAAAAGTAAAAATGACCCATTCTTGTTGACTATAGAGACATGGCATTTAATGTCAAAGAAATGGCTAAGGATGACCTAAAAGGATCTATAAAACAAGATAAAAATCATATTTTTAAGTCATTACAAGTCTCATGACTTTTTGATATTTTCTCAAACATTTCTCTCTTTCCAAAACCCTAAGGCAACTATTCCCTTTGGACACTTTGGACAAGATCATCCCTTTTCAAGCTTGGGTAAGTATTTATTCTTGTGGTTTAGCATTTATATGCATAAAGTATTGTGTAGATCATGATGGTTGTGTTGGAAAGGTTGAATAGGACACTTTTGCCCTTTGGTAAAAGATGTGCCATTTTGTGAATTAAACTTGAAATATGACTTGTGGGTTTGATGAAAGAGCATGATATGGATGAAATATCAACATGTATGGTGTGATTATGTTACTAAAATTGTTATTTTCCATAAGTGTAAATTATGGGATTTTGGCCGATATGCTCTATGAGGTGGATTACGGTGACTTGATGGATTATTTGTGATATGATGTGAATGAGAAAGTGTAAAGAAGAAGCTTTGTTGCGAAATGCTATTGGTTATGATGTTTGGTCAATGTATGTAATGTTGTGGTATTTTTGGAATGGTCATGCCAAAATTTGATTGTAAAGGGGGAAATGGCGTTATAGGCAATTATGTACCTTTTGTCGTCTTTTGCACTTGTAAGGTGGTTAGATGTTGACGTAAACTCCGTTATGTGCTTGTGTTGTAGAGTAAGGGGCCTGGATCATTATATTCGTTAGGATTGTGGATTCTTGTTGAGAGGCTAAGGTATGTAAGGTTATTCTTGTCCGTATCCTTCTGCCGCACATATTGCTCCCTTTGCCATTGTACTTGTACTTATGTCGAAATGTTCCAAAGTATCTCATGTCAAGTTGGTTACCTATATATATTTATTCATATGTCTCTTGTACATTGAACATTGTCCCAAAGTTCCAATAACGTGATAACCAACAATGTTTCAAGTTCATAACTAAAGAATGAAAGTAATGAATACTTGTTTGAGTACGGGTGGTAGCTCAAAGGGGCAAAAGCCTAGCTAGAGACGATCCCGAGGTATCACGGGTGGTAGCTCAAAGGGGCGAAAGCCTAGCTAGAGACGATCCCGATTGATTATTGGACACAGGGGGTAGCCCAAAGGGGTGAAAACCTAGCTAGGGCCGAACCTGCTTTATTGATTTATGGGTGGTAGCTCAAAGGGGCATAAGCCTAGCTAGAGACGATCCCAATATTGTTATTTACCACTGATCAGTTGGTCCCGGGCATGATGTGATTATTGTTGATATTGAGATGAATGATAAAGGAAATAAAGAATGTAAAGTACATAGTTCCACACATATGGAAATGTTGGTTTATCTATATTGCCTATTCTCTTATCTTTGATATACATTGGTGTTCTCACTTATTGATACAGTTTTCTTATTGCCTTGCATACTCAGTACATTTTCCGTACTGACCCCCTCGGGGGAATCTACCTTACTTGCTGCAGGCACAGGTACTAGTAGACCTCCATTGTAGGTTGCGGATCTTTTGCGAACATTTGGTGAGCTCCAGTTGGTTTGGGGCTTTCCGAGTCTTCTATTTACATTTGTTTTGGTCTTGTGTATATGTATAGAGCGGGGTGTATCCCGACTCTAGGTTGGTTTTGGTTATGCATCTGTAGAGGCTTTGTAGATGTTGTGGGTCAGACGAAAGGAATGTAATGAACTTATGTTTTGTCTTGATGGCCCTAACGGCCAAGTTTCATAATTCTCATATATGTGTCATAACTTCCGCTTTTGGCATTTTATATTTGTTTGTGGTGGTGATGACTATTTATGGATGAAGATTGGTTCTCTCGGGCCTTGTCGGCTTCGGGTGCCATGTCCGTCCCGTTGGAATTCGTGGCGTGACAGTTGTGGGTGCATTACACAAACAAAAAGGCATCCATTTGAACGCGAACGTCCTCTATGTACAAGTGAAAGTGGTCTTCTCTTCTTCCTTGGGAGCAATTGAAATCTAATTATAACTTGAGTATCCATCAAGAAAACAATACCTGCCTCTTCCAGCAAGTCGGTCAAACATCTGGTCCATTAATGATATCAGAAAGTGATCCTTCTCAGTCTATGCATTCAGCTTCTTATAGTCCATGCAAAAATACCAACTAGTTACTAACATCATAGGAATTAGCTCATTCTTTTCATTTGGATCCATAATAATTCCACCCTTCTTCGACACATATTGGATTGGGCTTACCCACTTGATGTCTGAAATAGGATAAACCATACCAGCGTCCAACCACTTGATGATTTCTTTATTCACCACCTCTTACATAGGTGGATTCAACCACTGTTAATGCTTAATACTAGTTACACAATCTGGCTCAAGTTGGATTTTATGTATGGAAATTCTGGGCAGAATCCCAATGATGTAAGCAATGAACCATCTAATGTCCATTTTAAACCACTTCAAAATAGAAACCAAAGTGTCAACTTGCCAATCTACCAAATTAATTGCAATAATAACCGACAAGGTATTGTTGGCTCCCAAAAATGCATAACAAAGACGAGATGTAAGAGCTGTAAGCTCCAAAGCTAGAGGATCCTCAATAGAAGTCCGAGCTGGTGGTGTTAATCTATTCTTCAAACAAAGATCTAATTTTTTACCCCTACCTTCAAGTGTGCTAACCATCTCATTATAGTCTTCAATATCCTTACCCTCGAAATTCATAATTACTGTTGCGAGGGCCTCGGATCTAAGCCTCTCCTCAATAGGAGCTAACAAACCATCCTCATCAACTGTATCTATCACCAAATATCCCACATAACCTTGGGTTGCTTCATGGAATGACATACATTAAAGGTAAACTATTCACTATTCAACTAGAACTTTATCTACCCAGTCTCCATATCAACCAATGCACGCCCATTCATGAGGAATGGTCTCCCATAAATAATGGGAACCTCACAGCCAAGGATGACAAAATCAACTGGAAATATGAAGGAATCAACCCTTACAAAAATGTCACCTAATATTCCCACCGACTTCTTCACAGTGTGTTTCGCCATGAGAAGTCTCATCAAAGTTGGTTTAGGCGACCCCAACCCCAGCTACTTATAAACTGCTAGCGACATCAAATTTATGTTAGCACCTAATTCACACAAAGCTTTTGCAAAATCGAAACACCCAATAGTGCATGGAATCGGGAATTCTCCCGGGTCTTCCTTCTTCTCAACCAAAGATCTAGAGGCTATTGCACTACAATGGTGCTCATTATCAATGGGCTCAAAACTCACCATCTGCTTCTTAGTCACCAAATCCTTCATAAACATCACGTAAACTGACATTTGTTCAACTTCCTCAACTAGAGGGATATTCACTGTCAACTTCTTCATTATAGAAATAAACTTTTAGTACTTTCCATCTTCGACCTTCTTCTTCAGTCTTTGCGGAAAAGGAGTAGGAGATCACAGAATGAGAGTCAATACTTGAGGGACCTCAATGTACTTCCCCTTTTTTAACTTGGCCTCATGATCATCAACTTGAGGATTTTCGAGTGCATTCTCATTTACCACCATATTTTCAGAGTCAGCAACTTTCTCATTATCTACAATCACCAGTTCTACCACATCATCAACAACCATAGACATATGAGGATCTGTGGTTACCTTATCACTTTGAGTAGTAATACCCAAGCAATGACCATCATTTTTCAGATTTTGGATGGTGTTGCTTGGGAGTATACCTTGTCGATGCTGATTCAATACCATAAAAATCTAACCAAACTATTGGCAAGATGTTTGAGGCGGTAGAATGTGATTTAACTTTTTGATTCATACCTAAAATATCTGCCTTAATGTCCTTAAGGTAGTCTTCCATTTTCTCTACCCCTTTCACAACCTTTGCAAGCATGTCTTCCATCCTCGAATTGCTCAAACCCATATTATAGTTCCCAGGTGGAATATAAAGTCCACTCTTATCCTTGTAGTCATCTTTTCTCCTCCAATCACCATCTCGACCCCTATCTTTATTCCTATACCCAAAATTATAGTAATTGTTGTCTATATAGTAGTTTTTACCTTGATTTTCTTATCGAGAGTTCTAATTGTCTTGGTTAGACACTTGGCCTTTGGCTCAGAAATCCGCCACCTCTCTATCTAGATATTTTACCTCTTCTTTAGAACCAAATCTTCATACCTGCATGCCTTTCCTTGTGAACCAACTATATGTACCTTTTCATCTCCAGCTGCTTCAACTTATTTAGTCAACAATCTAATTTTAGTCCTTATTTGTGCTACCTCTTAGGCTACTGTCTCATCTAGTGCTCTCTACTCTACGAATGCTCTAATTGCATAGTACCTGTGGGTTTATCCAAATCCTGAGTTTACCAGCCTCGGTTGGTTCATGACTCTATCTAAAATCTTAGAAGGATGCTCCCAACACAAACTCATGAATGCTTCACTAATGATAGTGTCTACTACAACCTTGGTATTAGAATTCAAGGCTCTATAGAAGATCTTAATTTAGTTTCTACCAGTCATCCTGTGGTTTGGAACATACTACAGCTTCTTCTTGAACCTCAACCAGGTCTCATATAGTGCCTCTAAATACAACTATCTGAAATTATTGATCTCATCCTTTAACTATAACATTCTAGAAGGTGGGAAGAATCATTTTAAGAACTGAGTCCGCAATTCATTACAAGTAGTGATCAATCTTAATGGTATCTTTGCTAGCCATAGTGTGGCCTCTCCCATCAAGAGAATGGGAAAAGAAGCATTCTCATTACCTCTTGGGTTACTCCAGGTAGATTTTAAGATGTGTAAATCCCAACAAAATTCATTACATATATGTTTGCGTCATCAGTAGGAAGGACTGCAAACACCACTTTCAAGTTTAGCAAGTGAATCATGGAGCTTGTGATAGCAAACTTAGTGCCTGAAGGTAATTTTGGTAGAATAATAGAATCATTTTTCACCGGCTCCAAATAGTCCAAATTCTCTTCCAGATACTTATATTGAGGCATATAATATTTAAGAGGTTGTTGTGGAGACTATTATCCCCTATGCCTTCTTTGTCTCTCCCGATCATCAAGTGCGGCTAGACGGTTTGCCTTATTTTGTCTAGGCCTTTCTTTTCTAGCTGCCCGTCTGATAACTTCTTATCTATCATTCTCTTTAGCCATCAATTAAGCCGTGATCGGTTCTACAGTCTCTTCACCCCCATATTGGTGTAGTGGCTGAATTAAGATTACTGGATCAACGTGAACGCCCTCAAAAAAGGCTACTAGATCATGAACTTCTTTGTTAACCATCGTTCAATTATTTCTCAGATTTCTCTCAAGCTCCATATCAAGTGGAATCAGGGGATTTCCTTAACTCCAAGTACTAGGTATACACCGATGTACTCCCTAAAAATAATAGAAAAGTAAAATCAAGAAACATCAACGAACAACCCCAGCAGACATAATCAATCAACTCCATAATCGTATTCCCCGGCAACGACACCAAAATTTTATGTCACCCAAATTATACCTCTATAAAAAGCATAAAACGGTCATTGATCAAATATAGAACCCAACTAGGTTTGGGGTGATCCCACAGCTTATTGGTTGAAATATCAATCAAGATGTACGTCGAGGCAAGCAATAATAATTTCCAGTAAAAGAGGGGGATTTGTAACTAAATAATTTAGTAATAACAATTGTTGATTTGTTGGATTGTAATCAATATGAGAAAAGAACTAGGACTGTGTTGCCCAATAACTTCATAACTCCATAGGTCCTTTGTACTTTGTAACTCCTGTCGGTGTTTGGGATGTAGAATCGATAGGTTATGTGTACTTAGAATAGCTTAACACTCTTGTCTAAGTAGTTTCCTCAAGTAATTTTCTCTTCTCCTGAGCCTGCGTTACTAACCCCTATCTTGGATCCCAGATAGCTATCTCGTATTATCGACTCAAGATATTAAATGGAGGTTGATAGCTCCAAGTCTCTGTTGTTTGTTCCCTCCTTCCCATCCGTATTCATCCTTTTGTCAAGAATTCAAATTAGGAAATTTCTAACATTGCGCACCATTAAAAAGCATTCAAACCCAAGGAAACAATCAATGCACGTATGAACACCTATTAAAGATTACTCCATACTATGAACCCTGAGTTGTTAATCTGTCATGGTCTCCATAACCCTAGTTGTGGTATTTAGCTACTCATAATTACAAGCACACAATAAGGATTCGTAGAAAAAGGAATAATTATGAACTTACAAGAACAACAACAAAAACTCCAAAATCACATTTTGAATTAAAACCCTAAATCAATGTTTATGTAATTCCAATTCAAAGACAAAAGTATGCGTTAGAACCTTACAAGAATGTAATAGAACCTAAACTAATACAATAAAATGAATAAGAGTATGTATAGACAAAATAAAACCTATCCTAAACAAAACAGAAAATTTGAGTTGGTCATGTCGAACGAGTGGAAGGTAAGATCATGGTTAGATACGACGATCTTCCTTTGGTGCTCATGGTTTGATTATGGACTTTATGATCTTTAGGTGTTCAATGGTACGACCCTCAGTATGACTCCATGACTTCTTTCTATAACCATACAATATGGTCGTCTGATCATCCTACACTTCAACTCCTACAGACTTCACTTCTGCCCTTAATCCCATGAACTCATGGTACACCATCACATCTAGGTATAGTCGTGGGATCCAATCATTTGATCCTCTTCATACTTAGTTCCTGTAGGCATGTTTCTAGGAAGTCCTTCCCACAATTAGGTGG
Organism: Capsicum rhomboideum; assembly: GCA_031232105.1. Classification (NCBI taxonomy): domain Eukaryota; kingdom Viridiplantae; phylum Streptophyta; class Magnoliopsida; order Solanales; family Solanaceae; genus Capsicum; species Capsicum rhomboideum. The sequence goes on along the minus strand of CP124708.1, from coordinate 51,561,247 downwards.
TAAGATTGTATGATCCATGTACGATCATGAGAGCTTCCGTCTGATCCCCACCTAAGAGTCACTTCTCTGATTCTTCATATGATGTACAAGTACAACCATGGTCTGATCCTACGATTGTGGCAATGGCAGTCTACTGCCCTTTTTCTGTCCAAAATCCAGTACTCCACTCTTTCGAACCTGTTTGACCTCCATTATATCCACATAGAAAGACCCTTGTACTTGTAAATTTTCACTATTTTAAGTGTCTCAAGTACCATAATTTCATGGTACATCAAGGTTTGGCATCTCCTACAACAGGATTGCATGACTCGTGCAATGATCCTATGGGTTATCCCTTCTGGTCATGGTTGGGATGTCACTTTTTTAGGTCCTCTGATGTATCTAAGATGACTCTTTAGGATGACCTATCCTTCTATGGTATAACCCATTCCAAGTGCTCATTTTCACAAACTTGAATTTTAATCTTTTCAGGATCTCATCCAACGATACTGAGGATGAGCCTAAGGTAAGAACCAATGGGTCATGAGATGTGGTCGTTCTGAACAACTGAATTTACTTCCTCTGCTTCTCTCACCACGGTAGCCTAGTATGACATGTTATAAGATGCAATAGGTCATCCTATTTCCCATCTTATCCTCTTCTGCTGCATTTTCATACTTTTCTGAGATTTACTTCTTGGAACTTTTTTTCCTTGCAATCTCCACAAAAAACATATCATATCACATATACGTGCCTTATAACTAACATATTTTCCATGTTTTAACTGTCAAAAGTACCATAAAACCATGATACATTAACACCCTCAAGTTAGAACATTTGCATGTCCTCAGGAAAACAAAGACACTTAACTAAAAGAAACCTAGGAAAACCTATAACAGTCACAAAAACACTTGGCATACATGATTTTTTCAATTTTTGACCCCCTCCTATATCATTAAAAACAAAACCACTGTGTTTGCGTAAATCTCCATATCATGACACAAAGGGATCAAAGAATGACATTACATTATAAATAGACAACTATGCATACATACTAATGACTCTTACTTGGACAACTAGCAACTAATAATGTAATCCATGTGCCCTTAGTACAAAGAAGTCCCATACTCACGATGTTTATCAAATTGGTGACTGGTATGAAGATAGTCATTCTCACAAAAATGTTCAAACTGTGTGCATACAATACCATAGGCTTGCCTTTATTTTCTATACCTTGGTTTTCATGGTTGGGTTAGGATCACTATAGAACTTTACTCGGCTTGTAATGTAGGTTTAGGTAAGGGCATGGTAAATATGGATAAAGTCACTCAACCCTCCTTAACACTATACTATTTTGGCTTCCACTTTTTAACCTTTACCTTTTTCTTCCCCCTTTTCTCCTTTATTCTTTTCATGAACTTCGAGTGTGGTTTCATTTTTCTTTAATTTTTTTTATTTCTTTTGCTTTTATTCTCTTTACTCTTTTTTCTTTTTTTCTTTGGTATTTTATTACTCACACCACACTCGAGTCTTCTTTAGTAATCAACTTTTTTTTCATACCCAACTTCTCCTATGCATCCCTACGGTAGCCACCCTCAACTTAGGCAATTTGCCTGAGTTGAGGTACACAATGTCCAAGGAGGGACCAGGGCCAAAGTAAGTTTATTATAATAAAAGTGGGAAGGTGAATTGGTTAATCAAAGAAAAGGTCTATTTCAGGCTCAAAGTTTGGGATCAAGAGATAATTGTTTCATTTGGTAGGTTATTTAGGTCAATACTGGACTATTCAAAAATCACCTATGATCCTTTCCTAACCAACTATCCTATGACTACAGTCTAACAAACCGGGAAAGTTCTAGATTGCACACACATAGTAGAACTAGGTAAGTACCTCACATACACATGGAATATGACTATATTATCAACTACCAACTATCCAGTTCATGCATAGTCAAGCAAAGGTTGTTACATCCATAACTCTAATACCATACAAAGAGCCACAATAGTCATGATTATCAAAACTAAACACACAACACAAAATTTAGGGAGGGGTATCATTAAACCTTTCAAAACCAAAACTAACTTTCATATGCCATTTTATTTGATTACCCTAAGTAATCCTATTTCTCTTCTAACTAAGCACACACCACAAATATGAACTATAAATATAAACATGTTGGTTCTACTTGATATACCACCCAAGGGAAAAGAAATAATGGTAAAAAAAATCCTCAGGTATTGGTACACCCCACCCCCAACTAAGAGAACATATAATGTACTCAATGCATCAAAATAAGAATGTAAAGCATAGGGTTGGGAAATACGTACGACGCGTTAGGCGCCCAAAGTAGATTGATCAATGGGGGTCGTAGATGCAACCCTCCATGCTCCATAATTATTGGGGCGAAAACTGTAGCCCCAATCTCAAATCTCATAATGCCAGTGGTGGATGATGCGATCAATGATCTAATAATCATAGGGGATACCTCAGTACCTCCACCACTCCCAAAAATAGTAACAAAAACATCCATCAAAACATCACTAGCTGTGGAGCTCCCGACTCCTCTCGCCCTCTCGTGTATCTCAATCATGTGTAGATCAGAGTTTTGTTTTCTCTCTTCTATAACCTATTTCAAATCATCCTTTTTTTTTTTGGTTTCTCCTTATTATCCTCGGTATCATTTCTCTTTTCTTTATTTGGATATGTCGGAGCCCAGAGGTCAGGCATCTGAATTTCCTCAAATACCTACTCAATCATGGGCATGCTAAGAGGCTACACCACTGGGAACTCTCTAGAAGATAGGTCCTTAATAGATGCACTAAGGTAAGCTCATCCGTGATCGCGGTGAAGTTTAATGACTGAATGTCTGCTAGCTTGGTAGTCATACGTACCTTAAACCCATTAAATCTGGCCTATATCCCCCCCACAACTTTTTTAATCACATCTTTCACCCACGTCTTGACCCATTCATGTAGCTTTTCTATTTATAATTTTGCAATAGCCAACCGTTTAAGAAACTTTTATAAGAACTCCTGGGGTACCAAGGCATAGCCTATGGGTATAGGCTGAAGTGCAATAGAAGGCACTGATGATGGCTGTAAAGAAGTGGTTGTGGTTACAGTAAGGGTGGTTGCTGCATCACCAGCTTTAGTAGCCAAAATCTCACTACTCAAATCATTGTGTGTATCTCAACTATCCTCGAACCTAAACCTGCCAGCTGACCTTGAACTCTATCCACAGGGTTTATATAATATTTTATCCATGTAATGTTGGTCGTATTTGTGATGTTAATCATTTGGTCTAGATCCGACAAAAAGTGCATCTGAGAGTCCCAACACAACTATACTATGAGATTCAAAAATGGGATACCAGTTTATGCAAGATGGGCCGCTCCCTAATCTCATTAGCTACAATCCCAGGGATGTGTAGATCGAACTCCAACATGATAGATGTAGTGTTTCCATTACTAGTCAGTACCAATTGATGCCAAACTATTGTCCATCATGATTTTGTAATGAAATTATAACACCACAAAAATCTAATCTAAGATCAAAACCATACTTCAAGTACATATAGCACAAAACTTAATAATTTGTTATCACTAGAAGTGTGTTAGATATGAATTAAGGCCATACGTAACTCCTAGCTCATAGTTAAGTTGAAATCTTCCTTACCGATTGAATTCTTGTATAGGATATTTCTAGAGTCAACTTGAAATGAGTATAACTCTTAGATTATGAATAATTTTAGGCTAAAAATATTTCAAATAAAATATATTTGAGTCTTCTTTCCAGCGCATCCAATTGCTCATTAATCCAATTCTGGAGCTAGGAGATATGGCCATTTTAGTGAAGCCCTGTCTAGTAGTAAGATACGACGACCAAACCAACGATCATTGGTAGATAGGACAACCGTCCTATGTTCCTGTCTACATGAAACAACCCCAAAATCCTGAAGGCTAACAAATATACCTCTTTAGCAATGAGAGGAAAAAACGACAATTGGTAGAACCAATGATCATTGGTAGGGATCGTGATTACAAGGTTGGATGAGGAAGAGGATCCAATGAGCAACCAAGAAATGATCATTGGAGAGCCAACGAGTCATTCCTTGGCTACTTTGAAAGAGTCCAAAGAACCATAAAAGTAAGCTCTTCAATCAACGAGCCAACGAACGATCATTAGTAGATCCAACGACCATTGGAGGGTTCATCCGTCATGATACCCAGATTTTTCAGTTATCTTTATATAAGGGGCATATTAATCTTTTCCCATTATTTAAAGTCCTGAGATATGTCATTTAAGCTATCCTAAGGCTAAATAATAATCCTAAACTACCCCAAAGACCTCATTCCCTAACAAGTTTAGTCAACATTTAGCAAAAACTGAGAAAAGAGGTGATTTGTCTTCATCAAGCAAGAATTAGGGTTCTTCATCTTTAGACAACAAATCAAAATATTTGACCAAGGTTTTAACTTCCAGGTATGTGGGATTTTATCAATGGGTATCCTTTCACCCATTGAGTCCCTTAGTGAACCCAAATCCTTCAGTTAATTTATTCCTCAAGTTAGGGTTTCCATGAAGTATGGCTTTCTTTATGTCTCCGTAGCTTAACATGAAGAAGTCATGAACACTTGTTTCTTGTGATAGTTAGTGCTTTTACAATTATAATTCATAAACACTCAGGACATATGGACAATTTATGATTTTAAACTTGTGTTGTATGAATTCCTACTCTATTCAGATTTTAGAAATGTTCATGAGTAGTTTCATTCTCAGAGATGGCGGGGTATGAACACCCTGTGACTTAGTTTCTTACTCGTGCTCTATGCATTTATAGAAAATGCTTCCCAGAAGAGCTAATGAAAGGAGAAAAAAAAATAACTAGTGATCTACGCTCTACTCTTAGATTATGAAGATTTTTTAGGCTCAAGACCCACCAATTATAGGTATTTGAGTCTTATTTCCAATACACCCAATTTCTCATTAATCCGATTTCGGAGCTAGGAGATATGGGCATTTTAGTGAAGCCCTGTCCAGTAGTGAGATACGACGACCAAACCAGCAATCGTTGGTAGATAGGACGACCATCCTATGTTCTCATTTGCATGAAATAGCCCCAAAATCCTGAAGGTTGACAAATATACCTCCTAAGAAATGAAAGGAACAAATGACCATTGGTAGAACCTGTCACGCTTCGAATTCCAATGGGGCGGACTGGCACCCGAAGCCGTTAAGGCTCGAGAGAACCAATCTTCATTCATACGCATGTCACTCAATAAACATCACCATCACATACAGATATAAGATGCCAATGGAGGAAGTCATGGAAAATATATGATATATATATATATATGTAAAACTTGACCGTTAGGGCCATTAAGTCAAAAGTATACGTTCCCTTCATTCCTTCATTTGTCCCACAACATCTACAAAGCCTCTACAGATACATGGATATAACAAACCTAAAGTCGGGACAAGTCCCCGCTTTATACAACATTTACAATACCAAAACAAATGTAAACATGTAACTAGGAAAGCCCCAAACCAACTGGAGCTCACCAATGATCCGCAACCTACTGTGGAGGTCTACTAGCACCTGTACCTGTAGCAAGTAAGGTAAGTCCCCTAAGGTACGTCAGTACAAAGAATGTACTGAGTATGTATGACTATCAGAAATTGCATCACACATAGGAACTTCAATGAGATCGAATGCAAGTAATCAATGTGAATAAACCACCATACTGTATATGTGGAACCATGTACATTGCTTTCATTACTTTCTTTGCTTTTACATTCATTCATCATTATCGTTCATTACTCAACTTTATCCTTTTTTGCATTATGAAAATTGTAAAGAATATAATAAACAAATGACCAACTGATCAGTGGTAAAAGAGGATAACCCATGCTAGGTATTTTAAACCCTGGGATATGATTAACCCATGCTATGCTTTTCTGTCGCCCCTGGGATGTTACTGTGATAACCCATGCTAGGTTTTTCTGTCGCCCCTGGGATGTTACTGTGATATTGGGATCGACCCATGCTAGGTATTTTAACCCCTGGGATACCACCCATGATATAAGGATTGACCCAAGATAGGTGTTTATTCCACCCCTGGGATGTCACCCATGATATAAGGATTGACCCAAGCTAGGTGTTTATTCCAACTCTGGGATGCCACTCAAGAATATACAAACAATTATACATTACTTCATTCTTTCATTATAAGAGCGATACATTGGTGATTGTACATTATTGGAACTTTGAGACATTAGTAATTGAACATGAGACATGTGAATCACAATTGGTCCTGTGAGTAATACTATATGACAACCTGAAATGAGATACTTTTGGCTATTTTGGAATGGAACAAGTACAATTGTAATGTGAACAATATGTGCTGCAGAAGGATACAGAAAGAGTAACCTTACATACCTTATGTTCCTAATATGAATACACAGTCCTATATGTGAATACAATAATCCATCTCCTTCCTTAAGTTTTACTCTACAACACAAGTACATAACGGAGCTCACGTTAACAACTAACTACCTTACAAGTTCATAAGACGTCAATGAGTTACATGATTTACCTATAACGTCATTTCACCCTTTACAATACAATTCACGACATTTTCATACCAACAATACCACAACATTCCACACATTGACCAAGACATCATAAACCAATAGCACTTCACACCAAGTTTATCCTTTACGCTTCCTTATTAACACTATGTCACAATTACTCCATCAAGTCACCTCAATACGTTTCATAACAACAATACCACAAGTTATACACATAGAAAAGCAAGTTAAGGAGATAACCACACCATACATATTGATGTTTCATCCACACCATTCACTTCCATCAAAACCTCAAGTCTCCGTTCAAGTTCAAGTCACATAGATGACACATCTTTTATCAAAAAGCAAAAGTGCACCACTCAACACCTTTAGACCTAACCATCATGATATACACAATACCTCATGCATATAATATATTAAATCACAAGAGTAAACACTTACCCAAGCTTGGAAAGTGATGATCTTGTCCAAGGGAGTGATGGTTTAGGGTTTGAGAGATAAAAGAAATATCTTGGAAATGTCTAGAAATGGCATGTGTTGTAATGAATAAAAATCAGATTTTTGTACCTTTATATAGTCCCTCAAGTCATCCTTATCCAATTCTTGGTCATTAAATGCCATATTTAGTTGGTCAACACAAGAATGGGTCATTTGCCCCATTTGGGCAATGTTTTTTTTTTTTTTTTTTTTTTTAAATTTTGGGCCTCCATTGAGCCCATTGGCACAAGACTAATTCAGCCCACCAAATTTAATGTATAACACTCTAACAATCTCATGTTCAAAGAATTCCATAAATTTTAAGACAATATTCAACTCACAAGATTCATGCTCGTTGCCTTAATCCCAAGAATAAACGATTTTAGCCACTCATGGCTTAATTTAACATAAATTGGTAAAAAGAAATAAAAAATAAAAAGGAAGAGGAATTAACCCTAATTTGGATGCCAAAATATCCCAAGAGTAGTCCTACCAATATGGATTAATGATACAATAACCCAAGAGCCCTATTTATAGACTGGTGGTCGGAGAAAAGTTTTGGTCAAAAGCGGCCCGGCACGTTGCCTAGCGCGCCTGACACTTAATATCCGATTTTCTTCCTTTCTTCGACTTTTCTTTGAGGATATTAGCACAATATATATAGTCCATAAAAAATAATACAAAATACGTACTAATTTCTCTCAAAACCAAGGTAAACATGGTTCAAAGTTGGCAATAAGGCATATAAATACGCCCTACATCACCAATCAAGTAGGGCCGAAAATGTACGGGGTGTTACATCCTTCCCCCCTTAGAAACATTCATCCTCGAATGTTAATAACATCTTCCTATTTACAACAAATGCACCTTTATGTTAACATATATTCATATACAAATAACTCTTATAGATACTTACTTGTTAGTGCTCTCCTTCGGCACTTTGAACTTTGTCTTCTGTGTGAAACAAATACAGGTACTTTGACTTCATCATTTCTTCAGCTTCCCATGTGATCTGTTCTACTTGCTGATTTCTCCAAAGTACCTTTATGGAAGCTACGTCTTTATTCCTTAACCTCTTCACTTGTTTATCCAGAATAACAATAGGTATCTCTTCATCGGTGAGATCCTCCGTAACTTGTACATCTTCAATGGGAGTGATACAAGATGGATGTCCTATGCACTTTTGAAGCATCGAAACATAAAACACTGGATGAACTGTGGAGAGTTCCTGGGGTAGTGCTAATTCATACGTAACTTTCCCAAATCTCCTGACAATTTCATATGGACCTATATAATGTGGACTCAACTTTCCTTTCTTTCCAAATCTCATTACCCCTTTCATTGGTGACACCTTTAAGAATACCCAATCACCTATGGCAAATTTGAGCCCTCTACTTCTAATATCAGCATATGACTTGTGTCGACTTTTGGCCGTTTGTAGCCGCTGTTAGATCACTTTAACTTTTTCCATAGCTTGATGAACAAGATCTGGCCCAAGTAAAGCAATTTCACCCGCTTCAAACCATCCAATTGGTGATCTACATTTCCTTTCGTATAAGGCCTCATAAGGTGCCATTTTAATACTTGAATGATAGCTATTATTGTAGGCAAATTCAAGAAGAGGTAGATGGTCATCCCAGCTACCTTGAAAGTCCAATGTGCAAGCTCGTAGCATATCTTCAAGTGTATGGATAGTACATTCTGCTTGTCTATCTATCTGAGGATGAAAAGCCGTACTCAAATTCACTTGTGTACCCAAGCACTTCTGAAAAGATCTCCAAAAATATGCAGTAAATTGAGCTCCCTTGTCTGATATAATGGAGATCGGAATTCCATGTAATCGCACTATCTCTTCAGCTGTATAGGTGGTCTTGACTGGTAGAAAATGCGCTGACTTGGTAAGCCTGTCAACTATTACCCAAATTTCCGCAGTGTACGAGGCAAACCTATGATGAAATCCATGTTAATAATGTCCCATTTCCAGACTGGAAGATTGATACATTGCATATAACCTCTAGGTTTCTGATGCTCTACTTTTACTTGTTGACAATTCGGGTATTGAGTTACAAATTCTGCAATGTTCTTCTTCATGTTTCCCCACCAATACATTTCTTTGAAATCATGGTACATTTTGGTAGCTCCTGGATGAATAGAGTATCGTGAAGGATGTGCCTCAGTCATAATTCCTCTCCTCAGCTCATCTACATCCGGTACACATAATCCACCTTGGCATTGAAGTACTCCTTCTTGCGTAAGGTCAAATGCCTTAGTCAGACACTATTGCACATTCTCCTTCAGCTACAATAAAATAGAATCCATATACTGCTTCCCTTTCACCTCAGCTACTAATGAAGATTCTGCTGCATTTTGCTCAATAACCCCTTTGTTTGGAGATTCAAGAAGACGAACTCCCAAGCTGGCTAATTGGTGTAGATCCTTGACTAGGTCTTGCTTTTCTGTCAACTGGCCATTAGTGCCTCCTATTTCCTTGCGGCTCAATGCATCGGCTACCACATTTGCTTTTCCTGGATGATATAGGATATCAATATCATAGTCTTTCAATAGTTCAAGCCACCTCTGCTGCTTCATATTTAAATCCTTCTACTTAAAGATATATTGCAAACTTTTGTGATTAGTGTGGATGTCAACATGAACTCCATACAAATAATGGTGCCATATCTTTAAAGCAAATACCACAGCTGCTAAATCAATATCATGTGTGGGATAGTTTCTCTCATGTGACCGCAACTGTCGTGAGGCATATGCTATTACATTACTGAGATGCATCAATACACATCCTAGGCAAACTACGGACACATCACAATATACTGCATACCTTTCTGTGCCTTCCAAAAGTACTAATACGGGTGTGGAAGTTAATTTATCTCTCAACTCTTGGAAACTTTTCTCACACACATCATTCCACTGAAACTTAATTGCCTTGTGTGTTAGCTTTGTTAAAGGTGAAACAATGGAAGAAAACCCTTCAACAAACCTTCGATAATAACCTGCCAACCCGAGAAAGCTACGAATTTCTGTGGGCGTCGTAGGCCTTGGCCAATTTTTTATCGGTTCAATATTTTGCGTATCAACCTGAATTTCTTTATCTGACACAATGTGACCCAAGAATGCTATGAATTTTAACCAAAATTCACATTTAGAGAACTTTGCATACAACTTATGCTCACGAAGAATTCGTAACACCTGCCGTAAGTGATTAGCATGGTCCTCTTGTGATCTTGAATAAACCAGGATGTCATCTATAAACACCATCACGAACATGTCTAGAAATGTCTTAAACACCCTATTCATAAAATCCATGAAAACAGCTGGTGCATTTGTTGGGGATATCTTTTTCTCTAACTCTGACTTGATGGTATCCCAATCTCAAGTCAATCTTTGAAAAATATTTGGCACCTTGTAACTTATCAAATAAATCGTCAATTTTGGGGAAGGATTTTTGTTCTTGATTATTACCTTATTCAATTGCCGATAGTCAATACACATTCTCAATGTGCCATTTTTCTTCCGTACAAATAATACTGGTGCACCCCACGGGGACATACTAGGCCTTATGACTCTATTGTCCAGCAAGTCCTTTAATTGCTCCTTCAATTCTCACAATTCTGCTGGAGCCATTCTATACGGAGGAATAGAGATAGGCTGAGTGTCTGGCATCACATCAATACCAAACTCTACTTTTGGTTCCGGAGGTAAACCTGGAAGATCCTCAGGAAATACATCAAGGAATTCATTGACCACTGGAACCGACTGAGGAGTTAGTGGTTCCACATCAGTATCTTTCACTCTTACTAAGTGACATATGTACCCCTTGGCTATCATTTTCCTTCTTTAAGAGAGGAAATAAATTTTCCTCTCGGTGCCCCTACATTACCCTTCCATTCTAGAACATTCATTTATGTAAAATCAAAATGTACTTCCTTAGCTCGACAATCTACCGTGGCATAATAGGAAGCCAACCAATCCATACCCATTATGACATCAAAATCCACCATTTCCAGTTCAATAATATCAGCCAACGTATCATGATCACACATAGTTACTACACAATTACGATATACTCTTTTTGCAACAATAGATTCACCAACTGGTCTAGATACTTCAATTGACTTGATTAATAATTCCGGTGTTCATTCAAATTTTTCAGCAATCAACGGAGTAACATATGCTAATGTAGAACCCGGATCAATCAATGCATATACATTATACAAAAAATATGGATAATGTACCTATGACTACATCAGGAGAAGCCTCTGAATTCTTCAAGTCCACTAGAGCATAGGTACGATTTTGGGCTCCACTGGAACTAGCTGCTCCTCTAGCACCTCTACCACTCCCAATAGGCTGTACTCCTCTACCTAGGGAAGGAACTGAGGATGCTGATGCAGCGGTGGATCCAGTAGGTTTTGCTATACCACCCGTGCCCCTTTGTGGGCATTCTCTCATCATGTGCCCCGAAATACCGCACCAAAACCAAACATTTTTCCCTGACTGGAATTCACCTAAATGATACCTTTCACAGCGCTGACATGGCTAACGAGAAAATCCTGCTGTCTGTAAACCTTGAAGCCCACTACTCTGCCCAAAATGGCTTCCTCTAAATCCCCAAAATTGGGATGAAGTACCTGCTGTAGGGGAAGAAAATGATGGTCTAGGCGGTCTAGGAAAAATCAAAGGCCTAGATTCTCCTTGGGACACATAGACTGTCCCATAGGTCTAGCCCTCATTGACGGACCTTGTCAAATTCGTGTACCCTTCTTCTTTGCCTTTAGTCCTCCATCTTCTGTGCGAAATCCTGAATTCTAGCTATATCCATATCTCTGTTCAAAGCAGCAATAGTGCAGTCCCTTACCAAATATGGCTCCAATCTGTCCACATATCGATAGACTTTGTCTGTTATTGTGGCTACTACATTCGGAGCGTATCGAGACAAAGAGTTAAACTGAAGACTATACTCTCTGACACTCATATTCCCTTGTCGAAGATTTTAAAACTGATCTGCACGTGCCTCTCAGATCTCATATGGAAGATAATGATCAAGGAATGCCGTTTTAAATTCCTCCCAACTAGCTGGAATTGCACCACTACCCCTAGATCATTTCCAATCTTCATACTACAATATAGCTTCTGCTTTCAATCTATAGGTTGCAAGCTCAACTGTTTCTACACCAGTCACGTGCATAACATCTAAAGCCCTTTGGATTTTGTCCACGAAATCCTGTGGATATGCTTTCGGATCTGACCCAGTGAATATGAGAGGGTTTAATTTCAAAAAATCTCGTGTCCGCCGACTAGCTACTCTAGCTGCCTCATCCTCACTTGTCTTTGGACCAACTCGTCCCTGAGTTTTTGAAGCAACTATCTGAGTCAACGTATGCACTGCATTTCTTAAATCCTATTCAGTAGCATTCATAGGCGGTTCGGCAGGTACTTCTTTACCTCTTGGCTCTTCCGGAAATGGAAGAGTAGAAGGAGCCCGCGATGCAAACTCCTGTTCAGCGCCACCTTGACTAGATTGGTCAGGTGGTGATTTACTCATTCCTTCTTCGGCAAGCATATCTACCTGGTTATCTTTGCCTTTTGTACTATAACAAAGAAAACCAATTCCAATGGTTAGATACGATGCCACTTATAACATTGGCTCTATTGCACGATCTAGAAATGAAGAAAAGAAACAACTCCTAAATGTCCCGTAGCCTCCTACTTATAAATGTGGTGCACAACACATCCATAAGAAAGACTCTACTCATACACGGGCTTTGTAGAAACCCTTAGGACGACCTGCTCTGATACCACTTTTGTCACGCCTCAAATTCCAATGGGGCGGATTGGCACCCAAAGCCTTTAAGACCCGAGGAACCAATCTTCATTCATACGCATGTCACTCAATAAACATCACTATCACATATAGATATAAGACGCCAATGGCGAAAGTCATGGAAAATATATGATATATATATATATATATATGAAACTTGGTCGTTAGGGCCATCAAGTCAAAAGCATACGTTCCCTTCATTCCTTCATTTGTCCTACAACATCTAAAAAGCCTCTATAGATACATGGACATGACCAACCTAAAGTCGGGACAAGTCCCCGCTTTATACAACATTTACAATACCAAAATAAATGTGAACATGTAACTAGGAAAGCCCCAAACCAACTGGAGCTCACCAATGATCGGCAAATGATCTATAACCTACTGTGGAGGTCTACTAGCACCAGCGCCTATAGCAAGTCAGGTAAGTCCCCCAAGGGACGTCAGTACGAAGAATGTACTGAGTATGTAAGGCTATGAAAAACTGCATCATACATAGGAAGTTCAATGAGATCGAATACAAGTGAATAATCAATGTGAATAAACCACCGTACTGTATATGTGGAACCATATACATTGCTTTCATTACTTTCTTTGCGTTTACATTCATTCATCATTATCGTTCATTACTTAACTTTATCCTTCTTTGTATTACAAAAATTGTAAAGCATATAATAAACAAATGACCAACTGATCAGTGGTAAAAGAGGATAACCCATGCTAGATATTTTAACCCCTGGGATGTGATTAACCCATGCTAGGATTTTCTGTCGCCCCTGGGATGTTACTGTGATAACCTATGCTAGGATTTTCTGTCGCCCCTGGGATGTTACTGTGATATTGGGATCGATCCATGCTAGGTATTTTAACCCCTGGGATACCATCCATGATATAAGGATTGACCCAAGCTAAGTGTTTATTCCACCCCTGGGATGCCACCCATGATATAAGGATTGACCCAAGCTATGTGTTTATTCCACCCCTTGGATGCCACTCAAGAATATACAAACAATTATACATTACTTCATTCTTTCATTATAATAGCGATACATTGGTGATTATACATTATTGGAACTTTGAAAAATTAGTCAACGAACATGATACATGTGAATCACAATTGGTCCTGTGAGTAATACTATATGACAACCTGAAATGAGATATTTTTGGACATTTCAGAATGGAACAAGTACAATTGCAATGTGAACAATATGTGTTGTAGAAGGATACGGAAAGAGTAACCTTACATACCTTATCTTTCCAATATGAATACACAGTCCTATATGTGAATACAATAATCCATCTCCTTCCTTACGTTTTAATCTACAACATAAGTACATAACGGTGCTCACGTTAACAGCTAACTACCTTACAAGTGCATAAGACGTCAATGAGTTACATGATTTCCCTATAATGTAATTTCACCCTTTACAATACAATTCATGGAATTGTCATACCAAAAACACCACAACATTCCACACATTGATCAAGACATCATAAACCAATAGCATTTCACACCAAGTTTATCCTTTACACTTTCTCATTAACACTACATCACAATTACTCTATCAAGTCACCTCAATACGTTTCATAAAAACAATCCCACAAGTTATACACATAGAAAACTGAAGTTAAGGACATAAACATACCATACATATTGATATTTCATCCACACCATTCAGTTCCATCAAAACCTCAAGGCTCCGTTCAAGTTCAAGTCACATAGACGACACATCTTTTAGCAAAAAGCAAAAGTGCACCACTCAACACCTTTAGACATAACCATCATGATATACACAATCCCACATGCATATAATATATTAAATCACAAGAGTAAACACTAAACCAAGCTTGCAAAGTGATGATCTTGTCTGAGGGATTGATGGTTTAGGGTTTGAGAGATAAAAGAAATATCTTGGAAATGTCTAGAAATGGCATGTGTGTTGTAATGAATAAAAATCAGATTTTTGTGCCTTTATATAGTCCCTCAAGTCATCCTTAGCAAATTCTTGGTCATTAAATTCCATGTTTACTTGGTAAACACGAGAATGGGTCATTTGCCCCATTTGGGCCATGTCTTTTTTTTTTGTAAATTTTGGGCCTCCATTGAGCCCAATGGCACAAGACTAATTCAGCCCACCAAATTTACTGTATAACACCCCAAAAATCTCATGTTTAAAGAATTACATAAAGGTTAAGACAATATTCAACTCACAAGATTCATGTTCGTAGCCTCAACCCCAGGAATAAGCGATTTTAGACACTCATGGCTTAATTTAACATAAATTGATAAAAAGAAATAAAAAATAAAAAGGAAGAAGAATTAACCCTAATTTGGATGCCAAAATCGCCCAAGAGTAGTCCTACCAAGATGGATTAATGATACAATAATCCAAGAGCCCTATTTATAGACTAGTGATCGAAGAAAAACTTTGGTAAAAAGTGGCCTGGCACGCTGCCTGGAGCGCCCCTCTGCTGCCCATGCCATAAAAATTTTGGTCAAAAGCGGCTCGACACGCTGCCTGGCGCGCCTGACACTTAATCTCTGATTTTCTTCCTTTCTTCCACTTTTCTTTGCGGACATTAGCACAATATCAATAGTCCATCAAAAATAATACAAAATACATACTAATCGCTCTCAAAACCAAGGTAAACATGGTTCAAAGTTGGCAATAAGGCATATAAATACGCCCTAGATCACCAATCAAGTAGGGTCTGAAATGTACGGGGTGTTACTGAACCAACGATCATTGGTAGGGATCGTGATTACAAGGTTGTTCGAGAGGATCCAGCGACCAACCAAGGAACTATCTTTGGAGGGTCCAACAATCCATTCCTTGGATCATCTGATAGAGTCCATAGAACTACAAAAATAATCTCTCAACAATTGAGCCAACCAACAATCATTAGTAGATCTAACTACCATTGGATGGTTCATCTGCCACGATACCCAGATTATTCAGTTATGTTTATGTTAGGGAACATAAGTATTTTCCAATTTATCAAACAAGAATTAGGGTTCTTCATCTTCATACTTCAAATCTAAAAATTTGACCAAGGTTTTCACATCCAGGTATGTGGGATTTTATCAATGGGTATCCTTTCACTTATTCTAACTTTTATCTTCTTCTTAGTATTATTCAATTTATTATAGTGTCCATAGTTTCAAGCCAGTCCATGGGTCAGCTTGGGGTCATTTATGACTCTAAGAACCGTGTTGTGACTAGGGGTATGTCTCGGAGCTTGAAAAATTTGGTATCCGAGCCAGGTTTAAAGTGTCCTTTGGTGTTTGAGAGATGCATTAAGTAGAGTCTTATTCTTGGGTGTGAAGTACGCCATACTTATGAATGAGAGTCTATGAAACATTTTAGAAAAAGTTTCTCTTTTTCATGTTAATATCATGCAATAGAGTGTGAACTCTATTTAACCTCTTTCTAACTAATACTCTGTGCATTTACAGAAATTACCTCCTAGAAGATCTAATGGAAGGAAAAATAAAAATGGGAATAGTAACAAGAATGGAAACCAGCAAGCACCACCAGCTCTAGAAGGCCCTTTGAATGAACAAGTCTTATATGCTGAGTTCAGGGCTTCTTTCCATGTGCTAGATCAGGCAATGAAAACCCAAGTGAACTAACAGGATGTTGCATAGGTCAACCAGAATGGTGATACAACAGCTACAAGAGTCTGGGATTTCACTCCGATAAATCCTCCCGAGTTCCATGGTTCTAAGGATGAGAAGGATCCTTAAGAGTTCCATGATGACATTCAAAAGGTCACTCAAATCATGGGCGTCACTCTAGTTAAGAGTACAGAGTTAGACGCTTACCAATTGAAAGAAGTGGCTTGATGTGCCATGGTTTTATAGCACTTTCGATGCTTAAAACAAGGAAAATATGCAATAAATTAGGTATGTTTGGTTGGTATGATGTGTTTTCTATACTATCTTGTAGGGAAATAGGTTATGGAGGCAAAATGGAGAAGAAAGGAAGAAGCATGCACTAGACTTGAGCATTTGAAGATGAAATATCAAAGTCAAAATCGGGGGAGTGACCCACGGCAAGGACTCACGTCCCGTGAGTTGACCTACATCATGTAGGTTGGTACCATGGGTAAAATTCTAAAGGTTGTAAAGTGGCCTGATTTTCACGAGATGGACCCACGTGATGTGGGTTGGTTCCATGATACCAAGTCACAAAACCGCGGAAAGTTGCTGAATTTTTTCTCCTACTTTATTTAGGATAGGATTCACCTTGTATCTGTAAATACCCCTATATTTTGCAATGTTTAGGAGGAGTCAATTACATAATTTTGGATTATATTTTCATTATTTTTAGTTCATAAACTCATTATTGATTTTGTAATCTTGGAACATCGATTGTAGGGTTTTCATTCATATTGAGATTTCTAAGTTTTCTTCTTATTGTGAGTTTACAATTATGTTTTCATAATTAATTCTTCTTGTGTTCTTGGAATCATGAGTAACTAAACCCATCAAATAGGGTTGTGTGAACAATGAGGAACTAGCAAAATGGGCAAAGTGCAAAGCAATTCTGAACCGGTGCGAATGCATGTATTGTTATTTCTTTCATTGTGATTGATATTCTAACGGTTGCAAATGTTAGAAACTCGCCTATATTCTAGACTTGCTCAAGAGAGAGGTAGAGATTGGGAAAAGGAAATAACAATAGAGATTTGAAGCTATCAACCTTCATCTAATAACTTGACCCGTAATAGGGATAGTTATCTGAGGTCTAGAACAAGGGTTAGTAGTGCGACATTTGAAGACCAAGAGGAGAAGAGTGAAATTTGTCTAACCAAGGTCGAGAGACGTTTAGATGAACCTATCTTCTTAGATTTTACATGCAATGCATCGGGACAGTTTGCCAGCACAAATAACTGGTAGAGTTAAGAAATCATTGGGGATCACAGTCCTAGTGTATTTCTAATATTGATTACAAATCCAAAAATCAACAATCGTTACTGTTACTATTTGCTTACAAAAAACACCTTTTTTACTTACTTGCCAATTACTCGGACAAGAACTCGACCTAATTTCATCCTATTCCTTGTGGGATCGACCCTAACCCAGTTTGATTCTATAGTTGATTCAGCAACCACGTTATACTTTTCGAGAGGTATAGTTTGGACGACATAAAATTTGGCACCGTTGCCAGGAAATACGGTTATGGAGTGATTAGTTTGCTTGTTGGAGTTGATTGGTTTTATTTTTCTATACTTTTAAGGGCACACTCCAGTGTATACCCAACACTAAGAGTCAAGGAAATCCCCTAATTCTACTTGATACTGAGATAGAAAGAAGATTGAGAGCTAATTGAAGAATGGTGAACACCGACAAAGTACAGGTTCCCACAGCTACTAGAAATATTCATAACTAGCCATAAATTCATCCGGCTGGTCATGAAACTGTAGAGCAAATCACTGTTCGATTAATGGCTGAGGATAATGCGAGGCAATCAGCTCTTAGAAAAGTAGATAGAGATCATCAAGGAATGCAAGAAGCAACACAACATCTTGCTGCACTTAAAAAGAGACAAAGAAGACTGAGGGTACAATAACCACCTCAAAGACCATATGTACCGATTTATAATGATCCCGAAGAAGAGGATGTGGCTTATTTCGAGCTGGTTGATACTGGTGCCATTATTCCACCAGAGTTACCTCAAGGAACTAAGTTCGACATTACAAGTGCCATGATCCACCTGCTAAACTTAAAAGATATATTCACCGATCTTCCTACAGATGATCCAAACATGCATATGATGAACTTTGTGGGGATTTGCACTTTATATAATTTGTTTGGAGTTGACCAAGAGGCTATTCGATTGAGATTGTTTCCATTCTCTCTAATAGGAGAAGCGACTTTGTGGTTGGCCAAATTACCATGAGGTTTCATCACTACATGGCAAGAATTGAGAATTTTGGAGAGATTTTTCCCACCCTCCAAGATGCTATAGTTGAAGGATGAGATTTACACTCATTCTGAAGCACTTTATGAGACATGGCTTCGGTTCAAGAAGAAGTTGTAAAATATTCAAACCATAGGATGAATGGTAAAAATTTACTTAAGATTTTCTACAAAGCTTTAAATGCCAAGACCAAGGATGTAGCAGATACTATCATTAGCGGAGCATTTATGAGTCTGAGGTGGGAGCAAGCTTCAGAGATTTTAGATTGTATCACTAAGATCAACTGAGGATGACATACTCGGGAGGCAGATACACCTGCTGGGACATATGCTATTAGAGACTCGGCAGCACAACGGGCTTTGGATGAATCTGTAGCTCAAGAAGTTGCATAATTGAGGACAAAAATTGGCTTACTAGCCAAACAGATTGCTGCTGGAGGTGCTGAGAAGGTGTATGCCATAGGTGCGTAAGGTAAAATACCTAGGCATGATGATTATGAATCTGATGAGGATTCTAAGTACTTGGATTTTACCTTTAAGCATGACAATTATGAATCTGATGAGGAGGATAGTACTTGGATCGAGAGGTGGCGGGTTTTCGATCCAAGGGCCAAGGGTCTAATCAAGACTCTTAAAACTTAAGGCAAGGGAATCAAGTTTGGAACTACTATGAAAACAATTAATACAAGTCATGATATAGAGACAAAGACTGGGATCGTGATGGTGATTGGAGGTGAAAGGATGATTACAAAGAGAAGAGTGGTGCATATGTTCCACTGGGGAACCCGATGCTGATTATAGAAATTCAAAAAAGAAAGCCCTTCTTAATAAACTTATTAAGATGGTGGAGAGTCAAGAATACTAGTTGAAGAAGATTAGGGAAAACATTTTAGGAATAAGTCAAAAGGTTGAGTCTCACTCGATGGCCATTAAACAGTTGGAGTAATAATTCGAGCAGATA
Organism: Capsicum rhomboideum; assembly: GCA_031232105.1. NCBI lineage: Eukaryota > Viridiplantae > Streptophyta > Magnoliopsida > Solanales > Solanaceae > Capsicum > Capsicum rhomboideum. The sequence goes on along the minus strand of CP124708.1, from coordinate 51,541,474 downwards.
TCTTCAATATTGAATCAGCGTCAACAAGGTACACTTTCGAGCAACACCATCCAGAACCCAAAAACTAATGCTCATTGTATGTCTATCACAACGAGAAGTAGGAAGACTCTTAGTGAGTCACCCAAACAAGTTGAGGGTGTTCATGCTACACTGGAAGAGCAAACAAATTCCATGAAAAAGGTAAATAAATCTCTAAATAAGTATATTCCATTCCCAAAACTTTCTTCTTCTTTCCCTCAACGTCTAAAGGAAAAGGTGGATGAAAATAAAATTGTTAGTGGGGAGATCATGAAAGAAGTTGAAGAGCCTCAGACTGATGAAAATAAGTTGAATGCTGAAATTGAGAAAGAAAAGGAAGCCCAAAAAATGCTAACCCCCATTCCTAAGCCACAAACTCCATTCCCTCAGTGCTTGAAAAATAAAAAGGAGGATGGAAAGTTTAAGAAGTTCATGTCCATATTGAAGCAACTAAACATTTCATTGGTGGAGGAGTTAGAACAAATGCCGGGCTATTCAATCTTTATGAAAGAATTGGTCACAAAGAAGAGAACTATTAGTTATGAGTCTGTTGGTGATTTGCACCATTATAGTGCAGTTGAATCCCATTCTCTTATGCAAAAGAAATATGATCTCGGTGCCTTCACAATTCCATGTACAGTTGGGTTAGTTAACTTCGCCAGAGCTTTGTGTTACTTAGGTGCAAACATTAAATTGATGTCGCTGGCAGTATTCAAGAAATTAGGCTTGGGAACACTCGAGCCAACAAAGATGTGGTTATTGATGGTAGATCGTATGATTAAGAAGCTTGTGGGCATATTATTTGATGTTTTGTTCAAAGTTGAAAACTTCATCTTTCCTGCTGACTTTGTTGTCTTGGACTGTGAGGTCGATTTTGAGATGCCCATAATTTTAGGAAGACTATTTTTAGCCACCGATAGAGAATTGGTGGATATGGAGCGGGGTGAGCTAAAATTCAGGCTGAATAATAAGGAATTCACGTTCAATATTTGTAGAACTATGAAGCAACCAAAGGAAATGAAGGTGGTTTCAGTAATAAATATTTTAGATGACCCTGGAGGCCAACCCAAGGGATATCTTGATGAAGTCTAAGTAATCAAAACACATGCGTCATGCCGTGACGTTTATTCAGGCACTGCTTGGGAAGCAACCCAAGATGTCTTACTATTCCTACATTTGCTTCAATTTTGTTGTTTTGATCAACATTAGACCTATGCACCTAGGGTACCACAAGTATGTTCCTAACTCCCTTATTTTACTTTGGTGTAATGCATTGGGGATAATGCAAGCTTATTTGGTGGGGGGTGGAGGTACTTGTGGGTCTATATGTCCTCTTGGGGATTTTTGTTGTCGTGTTTCTTTTCCCTTGAGTGTGCTATCACAGTAGAACCGACATGTTTAGGTTGTTATTTATATTATTATGTGTTTTCGTGTTTAAGTAGGAGGAAACTAGGGGAATATTAGTGTAGTTAATTTTGGATGAACTTTGAATGATAATGATGTTTTTGGTGTTTAAAGGATACCCCTCCTGAAAATTTTGTTTTGAACTGTGTGTGTAGTATGTTAGTTTATGACAGTTGTTAAATCTTGTTACGACATTAGTATTATAGGCAACATGACTATAACTAAGCAATGTCATGAACTGGATAGGTAGTAGTTGATAATGTAACCTTGTGCTATGTGCGTGGGAGGTCATTACTGAGTTTACTTTATGTGTGAAATCTAGAACTTACCCGATTAGTCTTGCCTAGGTTATAGGATAGTGGTTAGGAAAGGATCATAGGCCATTTTTGAATAAGTCCCCTGTTAGCCTAAATACCCGACCAAATAAAATAAATATCCCTTGATCCCGATTTTGAGCCTTAGTTGACCTATTTCTTTCATTAGCCTATTCACCTTCCCATTTTGACTTACAATGAACCTGTCTTGGCCCTGGTCCCTTATTGGACATTGTGTACCTCAGCTCAGAAAAATCGCCTAAGTTGAGGGTGGCTATTATAGGGGTGCATAGTTTGACTTGGGTATGGAGATGGGGTTAGTAAAAGAAAAAGAGAACATATTTGGGTGTGAAGAAAAAAAAGAAAAAAGAGTGAAATAAATAAAAATTGCAAAAAAAGAGAAAAAGAAAAAGAAAAAATATTTTGTCTTTTGAGAGTATGAAGAAAACAACACCCAAAAATCTGAAAATAAATAAAGAAGAATAAGGGAGAATAAAATGAGAATGGTTGGAAAGTGGAGCCAAAAATAGTGTAGTGTCAAGGAGGGTTGAGTCACCATATCCATATGTACCACACCTGTCCCCAAGCCTACATTACAAGCCGATGAAAGTCCTATAGTGATCCTAGTCCAACCGTCCAAAAAACTAACGCATAGAAAATAAGGGCAAGCTTATGGTATTTCACGCACACTGTTTGAACTTCTTTATGAGAGAGAGTGTTTTTGTTTTGACCCAGTCCCTACTTTGATATTCATTAGTATACTATGAGTGTATGTGACTTCTTTGTTGTGAGAGTACATGGGTTGCATTGTTAGCTGCTATTTGTTCGGATAATGTCATTTGCAGATATGCTTAGTTGTTTGTTCATAATCTGATGCCATTATTTGATACCTTCTGTGTCATGATAATATGCTGCATGTATACATACCGTGGTTTTGATTTGCAAATAGGAGAGGTCGGAAAAGTGTTAGTGCCAAAAGCAATGAGTCGACTGCCGTACGTCTCTTAGGTTTCTCTTAGTTAAGCATCGATTATGTATATTTTTTTTGTTCGCATGAGGACATGCAAATGTTCTAAGTTGAGGGCGTTGATGTGCCATGGTTTCATGGCACTTTCGATGCTAAAAAAAAGGAAAATATGCAATAACTTGGGTATATTTGGTTGGTATGATGTGTTTTCTATCCTATGTTGTAGGGAAATAGGTTATGGAGGCAAAATTGAGAAGAAGGGAAGAAGCATGCACTAGAATGGAGCATTTGAAGATGAAAGAGCCAAGTCAAAATCAGGGGAGTGACCCATGCTAGGGACTCACATCCCGTGAGTCAACCTACGTCATGTAGGTTGGTACCGTGGGTAAACTCCTAAAGGTTACAAAGTCGCCTGATTTCCACTAGATGGACCCACATACCGTGGGTTGGTTCCATGATACCAAGTCATAGAACCGTGGAAAGTTGTCGACTTTTTTCTCCTACTTTGTTTAGGATAGGATTCACCTTGTATCTATAAATACCTTTATATTGTTCTATGTTTATGAGGAGTCAATTACATTATTTTGGATTATATTTTCATTATTTTGAGTTCATAAACACAATATTGATTTTGTAATCTTGGAACATCGTTTGTAGGGTTTTCATTTATATTGAGATTTTAGAGTTTTCTTCTTATTGTGAGTTTACAATTATGTTTTCATCATTGAATTTTTCTTGTGTTCTTATAATAATATGTAATGAAACCCATCAACTAGGGTTGTGTATACCATGAGTAATTAACAAAATGAGTATGTGCAAAACAATTCTGAATCAGTGTGAATGCATGTATTGTTATTTATTTCATTGTGATTGACCTTCTAACGATTGAAAATGTTAGAAACTCGCCTGTTTTCTAGACTTGCTCGAGAGAAAGGTAGATATTGGGAAAAGGAAATAACAACAAAGATTTGAAGTTATCAACCTTCATCTAAAAACTTGATCCATAACAAGAATAGTTATCTGAGGTCCAGAACAAGGGTTAGTAGTGCGACACTCGGAGACTGAGGGGAGAAGTGTGAAATTCATCTAACCAAGGTCGAGAGACATTTATATTGACCTATCTTGTTAGATTTTGCATGTAATGCATTGGGATAATTTGCTAGCATAAGTAATCGGTGGAGTTAAGAAATTATTGGGGATCACACTCCCAATGTATTTCTCATATTGATTATAAATCTGAAAATCAACAATCGTTACTGATACTATTTACTTACAAACCCCTTTTTTTTACTTACTTGCTGATTACTCGGACAAGCACTAAACCTAATTTTGTCCTATTCCCTGTGGGATCGACCCCAACCTAGTTGGGTTTTATATTTGATTCAACAACCACGTTATACTTTTTTGGAGGTATAGTTTGGGCGACATTATGGCTCACACTTGCTGTAAGCAGTGGAACGAAGATAGGGGTATGGATGCAGGTCCAGTAGATTGGGATGAGTTCGTAGCTGCATTTTTGGACCGGTTCTTCCCTCTTGAGTTAAAGCAAGCCAAGGTGTAGGAGTTTATTAACTTGAAACAGGGTACCATGAGTATGAAGGAGTATTCTCTTAAGTTTATTCAGATTTATAAGTATGCTCTGATAATGACGGTTGATTCTAGGGCCTATATGAGTAATCTCGTATTGGGTGTTTTTGAGGATATGGTTAAAGAGTGTAGAACTGCTATGTTGTTCAAAGAGATGGAAATCGCCAGGTAGATGACTCACGTCTAACAGAATGAGAAGGAATAGATCAAGAAAAAGGAAAGGGAGAATAAGAGGTCCAGAATTGGTAGTTTTAACTTTTCTCAGCAGAGGTCAGATGATGGTAATCGTTCTCAGTTTCATCGAAAGTCCTTAGCTCCAGGCCCATCCTCTGCTAGTACCCCAGTACCCAAGTTTAGATAGAAGCATTGGGATAGGGCACCAGGCTCTAAGTCAAAGGGCAGTGTCACTAGTGGACGTACTCATTCGGTTTGCAAGAAGTGTGGTAAGAACTACCAAATTGAGTGTATGGCCAACAGGGGTAATTTTTTTGGTGTGGTAAGCCAGGACATAGATTGAGGAGTGCCCAACAGCCTCATAGAGGGGCAGGGATGCTCGTCAGTAGAATCAGTCTAACTCTTCAGCAGCTCCAGCAGGTCACCCGACTCAACAAGGCACCTCATCTAATGTAGGTGAAGGTAAGAGCCAGATAGATTTTATGCTTTTTAGACTCAACAAGATCAGGAGGATTCCCCTGATGAAATCACTAGTATGTTATAGGTTTTTCATATTAATGTCTATGTCTTGTGAGATCCCAAAGCGGGACTTTTTTTCATTACTCCTTATGTAGTAGTAGACTTTGATATCATTCATGAAATCCTCTCAGAACCCTTCCCAGTCTCTACTCCTATTAGTGATTTAGTCATAACTAGACAGGTGTACAAAAAATTCCCTATCACAGTTTCTCAAAAAGTCACCTCAGTTGATCTTATAGAGTTAGATATGACTAATTTTGATGTCATTCTTAGCATAGATTGGATACATGCTTGTTATACTTCAGTAGATTATAGAAATAGAATATTCCAGTTTCAGTTTCCAAATGAACCATTCGCTAAGTGGAAGGGTAGCACTTCAGTGCCTAGAGGTTGGTTTATCTCTTACCTTAAGGACAGAAAAATGATTTCCAAAGGCTGTATCTATGTAACACCCCATACTTTTTCTAACCTCATTTGATACCTTGGGGTCATATCTACCTAGGTGTTGAGATTCCATGGGTATGTGTTTCATAGTGTCATTGGAACATTTGATATCGGACCTAATATGTGCGATTAGACCTTCGTAGGAGGTGTTTTATGATTTTTTGGAGCATTTGTGTAATACCCCTTACACATTCTAACCTCATTTGGTGACTTGGAGTCATGTTTACTTTATGATTAAGATCACTAAGTAAGTATTTTGTAGTGTTTTGATAGTGTATTGGATGATATGCAAGTATTGAAGAAGTGGCCAAAAAATTCAGCAAGGTGTTGAAACTTGTGCCACTCCCTGTTTCAGGGGGTGTGGCGCAAGCCACCTGATTCAGAGGGGGTGCATTTCTTACGCCACTGCCTTGCTTTACAGCAGTGGCGCAAGGCATAAAGATTGTGCCCTTCCGGGCTCGTTTCGCAACGCAATTCTACATTGATTCTTATATGGTTTCTTTTGGTTCTTTGGAATTCTTTAAGCATTTTTAAAGCTTAAAATACTTCAATACACTCGTACATACTCCTACATGATCAAATCATGAAATATAAATAGTTATCCAAAATGGTCAATGAAGCCATGGGCGACTAGAATTCCTATTTTGGCGATTGAGACTACGAATGAGAATCTCTTAAGAGAATATTATCGTGACATTATGGAATTATATAAACATGATATATATGGTGAATTATACATAAAATTTTATGGGATAAGCTAACATGTGCAATTGGGCCCACAATTAGGGCCCAAAATGGAATAAAAGACATGGCCCAAAAGGGCAAAATGATCCATTCTTCCATTTTGACCAAGGGACCATGGCATTTAATGCCAAGGAATGGATAAGGATGACTTGAGAGTGTATTTAAAGGCAAAAATCATATTTTATTCATATAACACTCTCATACCTTTTAAGATATTTCTCAAACATTTCCCTAGTCTCCAAACCCTAAGGCAACTATTTCCTTTGGACTCTTTGGTAAAGATAATCACTTTGGAAGCCTTGGTAAGTGCCTACTCTAATGGATTAATATCTTATATTCTTAAGATGGTATGTATATCATGATAGTTATGTTGGCAAGGTGGTGAATAGTGTATTTTTGCTAAGATGTGCCATCTTTGTGATTTGTACTTGAAAAGAGACTTGATGTCTTGATGGAAGAGAATGGTATGGATAAAATATGAACATGTATGGTGTGATCTTGTTATTGAACTTGTTATTTTTCTAAAAGTATAAATTGTGGGATTTTGGCCGATATGTGCTATGAGGTGTATTAAGGTAATTTGATGGTTTATTTGTGATATGGTGTGGATAAGAAAGTGTAAAGGAGAAGTGTTGTGGTGAAATGTATTGATTATCATGTATTGGTCAATGTATGGAATATTGGGGTATTTTTGGAATCATAATTTCATCAATGGTTTTGTCAAGGGGAAATGACATGTTTAAAGGCAAACATGTAACTCATTGATGTTATATGCATTTGTAAAGTAGTTGATGGTTAATACGAATCCCGTTATATATTTGTGTTGTAGAGTGACACATAAAGAAGGAGCGGTACTATTGTATGCACCTCTAGGATTGAATATTCGTATTGAGAATACAAGGTATGTAAGGTTACTCTGTCCGTATCTTTCTGCGGTAAATAGTATTCACATGGATATTACGCTTGTCCAATCCCGTAATGTGCTAAGGTATTCTATATCCGGTTATCAATGGTCATTATCATATATTTCCTACTCATTGATCAATTGTGAATCTTATGTCTCATATTCATGAATAATGTTCCAAAATCTCAACAATGTTATGTTCCAAAGTTCCAATAGTGGTTATACTCATGTATCTTGTTCATTGATTATTGTCTAATGGTTCCAATGCTGTTATGTTTCCAATAAGGCTATCTTTCCAACAATGTTTATTCACATGTCCCTCACTCATTGGTTAATGATCCAAAGCTTCAAGTAAAGTTGTGACTATCATGGTATCAATCTCAAAGTAATAAACAAAGTAATGCATATGTGGTCAATGATCAAGTATGGGTGGCAGCTTTGGGGGAAAAATGCCTAGCTCAAGAGAATCCCGAGGTTGTTGGATCAGGGGGCAGTCCTAGGGGCATAAGCCTAGCTCGGACCAATCCTGACAGGGGGCAGCTCTAGGGGTAATAATCTAGCTCGAGCCGAACCTGAAATGTTGTATGGGTGGCAGCTCTAGAGGTACTAACCTAGCTTGAGCCGATCTCGATATATACATTGATTCATAGGGTGGTAGCTCTAGGGGCATAAGCCTAGCTCGAGCCGATCCCAACATAATGCTATGTTATGATTAAAACCCACTGTTCAGTCGAGGCATGGGTATCACAGGTCAAAGGCATAGATAAATAATCATGGAAGTAAAGATACAAGGAATGTAATGAAAGCAACATACATGGTTTCCAAAGTATAGAATAGTGACTCATCTACATTATGACTTATCTATATTGGTTATGCATTTGACCTTGAGTTCTTGACATATTTTCATATCTTACAAGTTTCATATGGCCTTACATACTCAGTACATTCTTCGTAATGACCCCTCTTGGGAAATTTACCTTACTTGCTGCAGGCGCAGGTACTAGTAGGCCTCCACAGTAGGTTGCCAGTGTTGCAGATCTTTGGTGAGCTCCATTTAGTTTGGGGCTTCTCTGAGTCGCAGTTGTACATATGTTTTGGTGTTGTACATGTTATATAAAGCGGGGACTTGTCCCGACTTCTAGTTCATTTGGTTAATGCATTTGTTAGAGGCTTTTGTAGACGAATGTGGGTGTATAAATGAAAAAGGGATATGTCATTCTTGACTTGGTGGCCTCAACGACCAAGTTTCGCATATGTATATATATATATCATGTTACATGAATTCCATTGCTGGTATCTATAGCTATTATGTAATTATGGTTTCTTATGGAATGCATATGGTTGAATAGAGACAAGGCTTGGTTCTCTTGGGCCTTGTCGGCTACAAGTGCCAATCCGTCCCAATGGGATTCGGGGCGTGACAATCTATCACCTTTTTTGGGTTAAATTTTTAAAGTTTGAGACCCAATTCTTCAGTCAGTTCTAGAGGTTAATGAATTACCAGAAGTTTTTCTAACAAATCTGCCCGGAGTTCCTCCTGAGCAAGAAATTGACTTCAAAATAGATCTCCTTCCTGATATGTAACACCCCGTACATTTAGGAGTCTAGCTGACTACCGTAACAATTATGGGAATATGAAAACATGAGATATTTGATGAATTATGTATTGAATTGTGGGCATTTAAAAGTCTTGTACAATTGGGCCTTAAATAAGGCCCAAATATCATGAGAAAGACATGGCCCAAAAGAGATTTTTGACCCATTCTTCCAATTTGCTCCATTTGACCAAATCAACCCATGCATTTAATGCTAAGGAAGAGATAAGAGAGACTTGAGGGACTATATAAAGAGAGAAAAATTAGATTTTTAATACCATTGAACTCTCATGCCTTTTCTAACTTTTCCACATTTTTCTCTCAAATAGACAAACCCTAAGCTCTCATCTCTTTGTGGCCAAGATCATCAACTTGTAAGACTTGGTAAGTGTTTCTTATGATGGTTTAATACATTTTATGCATGAGAGATGGTTTATATTATGTTGGTGGAGAATTGAGAAGTTCACAAGGTGTGAAATGTTACATGTTTGCTAAATCGGAGAATGGCTTGTCTTGTAAACTTGAATATGCACTTATGGTCTTGAAGGAAATTAACTTGATGGAGTAAATATTGACATGTGAGATGTGATTATAGTCTTACTTTGTTTAGTCCTTGTGTATAACGTTTGGAATTGTTATCATGAAATTGGTTATGGTTTTGGTGCCGTATTGGCCGTAAAATGTAGTTTTGAGTGTTGTTATGTGTGTTGTGAGACCCTGGATGAATTTTGGTGTTTAATATGATAAAAAATATGTCAAAATAAGTTTTTTTATGATCATGGACCATTCATGGCATTAAAAGACCCAAAAGAGGCCATTTCGGACCAAAACGGGCATCCGCCCCCGCATATGAGGGTATCTGCGGGCGCAGATACCAACGCAGATGCCCCTGGAATTTTCCATAGGCCATCTGTGAGCGCATATCATCCAACTGCGGGCGTAGGTGGCAAATTTGGTCAGCCAAATTTTCCGTTTTGTGTGTTTTCGCATCTAGTCGACCCCCGAAGGCTCCTATACCCTTTTTGGATGTAATTATCAACTTGTGATGTCGTTTTAATAACTTTAAAGTATCGTATGGAGGTGTTTTAGAATGTATTAAGTATGGATGGTTGTTCATATGTTGTTATGAAGGAGTAATTGTGACGAAATGATAAAGAGAAAAGCGTAAAGGGTAAGTGTGGTGTGAAATGATATCGATGTGTGATCTCTTGGTCAATAAGCGTAATGTTGTGGTGTAGTTGATATGATAATTCATTGGATTGTGTGTTAAGTGTTTATATGACATTATACGACAGTCATATAGTTCATTGTTGTCTTGTACGCCTGTATAGTAACTAGTTGCTAATGTAAGCTCCGATATGTACTTGTATTATAGAGTAAGACGTAAAGAAGAAGCTGGACTATTGTGTTCATACATAGGATTGTGTATTCATATTTGGAAGTGAAGGTATGTAAGGTTACCTTGTACATATCTTTCTGCAGTATATAGAATTCACATTGACGTTACACTTGTCCTATTCCGAAATGTGTTAAGGTACCCTATTCTCGGTTACCAATAGTTATTATCACAAGTTTCCTATTCATTGATCAATTATGAATCACATGTCTCCTATTCATGGTTAGTGTTCCAAAAGCTTAATAAAGTTGTGTTCCAAAGTTCCAATATTGGTTATGCTCATGTAGCTTGTTCATTGATTGTTGTCCAATGTTTCCAATAGTGTTATGTTTTCCATAAGGCTATATTTCCAATAATGTTATTCACATGTCTCTTGCTCATTAGTTAACGATCCAAAGATTCAAAGTAAAGTATGACTATCATTGTAACAATCTCAAAGTAATGAATAAAGTAATGCATATGTGGTTAATGATCAAGTATGGGTGGCAGCTTTGGGGGCGAAATGCCTAGCTCAAGCCGATCCCAAGATTGTTGGATCAGGGTGCAGTCCTAGAGGCATAAGCCTAGCTCGGACCGAACCTGACAGGGGTCAGCTCTAGAGGTATAAACCTAGCTCGAGCCAAACCTAATATGTTGGTTTATGGGTGGCAGCTCTAGAGGTAATAACCTAGCTTGAGCCGAACCCAATGCTTTGATTCTTAGGGTGGCAGCTCTAGAGGCATAAGCCTAGCTCGAGCCGATCCCAACATAACGTTATGTTATGTTAAACCCACTGTTTAGTCGAGCCCGAGTATCACAGTTCACAGGCAAAGATGAATAACCATAGAATCAAAGAAACAAAGAAAGTAAAGAAAGCAATATACATGGTTTCCAAAGTACAGTATTGTGACTTATCCATATTGATCATTTATTGTATTTGAGTTAATTGACATGTCTACATATCATACAAGTTTCATATGGCCTTACATACTCAGTACATTCTTCGTACTGACCCCTCTTGGGGAATTTACCTTACTTGCTGCAGGCGCAGGTACTCGTAGGCCTCCACCGTAGGTTGCCAGTTGTTGCAGATCATTGGTGAGCTCCAATTAGTTCGGGGCTTCTTCGAGTCACAGTTGTACATATGTTTTGGTGTTGTACATGTTGTATAAAGTGGGGACTTTTCCCTACTGTAGTTGATTTTGGTCAATGCACTTGTTAGAGGCTTTTGTAGATAGACGTGGGTGTATAAATATAAAGGGTACATGTCATTTTTGACTTGATGGCCTCGACGGCCAAGTTTCATATATGTATATATGTCACATGTTCCATGAATTTCGTTGTTATCATTATAATCCCTTACGTGATAAGAGTATTTCTGATGGTATGCATATGAGTGAACATAAGTACAGTTTGGTTCTCTCGAGCCTTATCGGCTACTGGTGCCAATCATGTCTCGATGGGATTTGGGGCGTGACAAAAGTGGTATCAAAGCAGGTTATTCTAAGGGTGTCTACAAAGTCGTGTCTGAGTAGAGTCTTACTTATCGATGTGTTGTGCACCACATTTATTAGTAGGAGTCTATGGGACATTTAGGATGTTGTTTCGCTTCTTCAATTCTAGATCGTGCAATAGAGCCAGTGTTGTAAGTTGAATTGAAATCTGACCATGGTAATTGTTTTTTTTTGGTATAGTAACCATGCCAATGCCGAGAAGAGGTAGAGTTAAAGGTAAGTAGGTGGATATGCCTGCTGAAGAAGGGATGAGTAGATTACCACCTGACCAAGCTAGTCAAGGTAGAGCAAATACTGAGATATCCTCGCGGTCTTCTTCTACTTTTCCAGCTCCAGAAGAGCCAGTTGGTAGGAAAGTACCCACAGCACCACCAATGAACACCATAGATCAGGACCTTAGAAATGCAGTACACATGTTGACACAGTTAGTGGCAGCACAAAGTCAAAGACGAGCTGGTCCAATGACACATGATAATGATGCGGCTAGAGTGGCGAGTCACAGAACACAGGATTTCCTGAAACTGGACCCTCGTATATTCACAGGGTCAGATCCAAGAGCAGATCCACAGGACTTCGTGGATCAAATTTAGCGGGCTCTGGAAGTTATGCATGCGACAGGGGTAGAAACAGTTGAACTTGCTGTGTATAGATTGAAAGGGGAAGCGATATTGTGGTACGAGGATTGGAAGAAATCCCGTGATATTGGTGTGAATCCACCTACTTGGGAAGAGTTTAAAGTGGCTTTCCTAGATCATTATCTTCCTTATGAGATCCGCGAGGCACGTGCAGATCAGTTTCTAAATCTTCGTCAGGGAAATTTGAGCGTGAGAGAGTATAGTTTCCAATTTAATTCCTTGGCTCGATATGTGCCAAATGTTTTGGCTACAAATGACAGATAGAGTCCATCGATATGTGGACAGGTTAGAGCCATATTTGGTAAGGGATTGCACCATTGCTGCCTTGAACAAAGACATGGACATAGCGAGAATACAGGCCTTCGCCCAGAAAATGGAAGATTAAAGACAGAGAAGAAGGGCACATGAATTTGACAGGGGGCAATCTAAACGGGCTAGACCTATGGGATCATCTGCTATGTCTCAAGGAGGATCTAGGCCTCGTATGTTTCCAAGACCACCTAGACCATCATTTTCTCATTCTACAGCAGGTGTTCACTCTCAGTTTAGAGGGTTTAGAGGTGGTCCAGCTTGGCAGAGTAGTGGAGGTCACGGATCACAGGCAGCAAGTTTTCCTCGTCAGCAGTGTCAGCACTGCGGGTGTATTCATGCAGGTACATGCAGAGTGGGGACAAATGCTTGTTTCTGGTGTGGTATGACAGGACACATGATGAGAGAGTGTCCCCAGAGGTGTATGTGTGGTATAGCACGACCGGCAGGATCGGCCATTGCGTCATCAGCATTGGTTCCTTCTTTGGGCAGTGGTGTGCAGCCTGTGGGCCAGGGTAGAGGTTCCAGAAGAGCAGCCAGTACTAGTGGGGTCCAAAATCACATTTATGCTTTGGTGGACCGACAAAATTCAGAGGCGTCTCCTGATATTGTCACAGGTACATTATCCATATTCTCATATAATGTATATGCATTGATTGACCCTGGTTCTACATTGTCCTATGTTACTCCATTGATTGCTGCAAAATTTGCAAAGACACCAGAATTATTAATTAAATCAATTGAAGTGTCTACACCGGTTGGTGAATATATTGTTGCAAAAAGAGTATATCGAAATTGTGTGATAACTGTTTGTGGTCATGATACATTGGCCGATCTCATTGAACTAGACATAGTGGATTTTGATGTGATAATGGGGATGGATTAGTTGGCTTCTTTTTTATGCCACGGTTGATTGCCAGGCCAAGAAGGTGCATTTTTGTTTTTCGGAGGTGAATGTTCTTGAATGGCAAGGTAATGTAGGGGCACCACGAGGAAGACTTATTTTCTATCTGAAAGACAGGATGATGATTGCTAAGGGTTACATATGTCATTTAGTACAGGAGAGAGATACTGAAATGAAACCACTAACTCCACAGTCGGTTCTAGTGTTCAGTGAATTTCTAGATGTATTCCCAGAGGATCTTGCAGGCTTACCCCAAGAAAAGGAAGTAGAATTTGGCATTGATGTGATTCCAGGCACTTAGCCAATATCTATCCATCCATATAGGATGGCTCCGGCAGAATTGCGTGAATTGAAGGAGCAACTGAAAGATTTGCTGGACAAAGGCTTCATTAGACCTAGTGTGTCCCCGTGGGGTGCACCGGTATTATTTGTACGGAATAAAGATGGCACGTTGAGAATGTGCATCGACTATTGGCAATTGAATAAGGTAACGATCAAGAACAAATATCCCTTCCCTCGAATTGATGATTTGTTCGATCAGTTACAAGGTGCCCAGTGTTTTTCAAAGATCGACTTGAGGTCAGGTTACCATCAAGTCAGGGTCAGAGAAGAAGATGTACCCAAGACAGCTTTCGAAACACGGTATGGCCATTATGAATTTCTAGTTATGTCATTTGGACTAACAAATGCACCAGTTGTGTTCATGGATTTGATGAATAGGGTGTTTACGCCATTTCTGGACATGTCTGTCATAGTGTTTATAGATGACATCCTAGTTTATTCCAGAACACCGGAGGACCATGCTAATCACTTACGGCAGGTGCTACAAATTCTCCGTGAGCATAAGTTGTATGCAAAGTTCTCCAAGTGTGAGTTTTGGTTAAATCAGTTGCATTTTTGGGTCACATTGTGTCAGATGAAGGGATACAGGTCGATACACAGAAGATTGAAGCAGTGAAAAGTTGGCCAAGACCTTTGACACCCACAAAAATTCATAGTTTTCTTGGACTAACAGGTTATTAACGAAGATTTATGGAAGGTTTTTCCTCTATTGCTGCACCATTAACAAAGATTACACATAAGGCAGTGAAATTTCAGTGGAATGATGCGTGCGAGAAAAGCTTCCAAGAGTTGAAAGATAAATTAACCTCCACACCAGTTTTAGTACTTCCTGGTATCGAAGGTTATGCAGTGTATTGTGATGCTTTCGGGGTTGGACTCGGATATGTATTGATGCAACATAGTAATGTCATAGCATATGCCTCACGACAGTTGCGGCCATATGAGAAAAATTATCCCACACATGATCTTGAATTAGCAGCGGTGGTCTTTGCTTTAAAGATATGGCGTCACTATTTATATGGAGTTCATATTGATATCTCTACGGATCACAAAAGTTTGCAATATCTCTTTAAGTAGAAGGAACTCAATTTGAGGCAACGAAGGTGGTTAGAGCTTTTAAAAGACTACGATATTGATATCCTTTATCATCCAGGCAAAGCAAATGTGGTAGTTGACGCATTGAGTCGCAAGATAGTAGAAAGCACTAGTGGTCAAGGGACGGAAAAGAAAGAGATACTCAAAGATATACATCAATTAGCCAGCTTGGGGGTTCGTCTTCTTGAATCCTCAGATAAAGGAGTTATTATGCGAAATGCGGCTGAATCTTTGCTAATAGCTGAGGTAAAAGAAAAGCAGTTTGCAGATCCTATGTTAATACAGTTAAAGGGGAATGTAGAACAGAATTTGACAAAGGCATTTGATCTTACACAGGAAGGGGTGCTCCAATGACAAGGTAGAGTATGCGTTCCAAATGTAGATTAATTGCGGAAATGAATCATGATGGAGGCGCATCATTCGCGCTATTCTATTCATCCGAGTGCTACTAAAATGTATCATGATTTAAAAGAAGTGTATTGGATGGTAAATATGAAGAAGAATATTGCAGAATTTGTCGCTCAGTGCCCGAATTGTCAACAAGTAAAAGTAAAGCATCAGAAACCAGGAGGTTACATGCAATGTATTAATCTTCCAGTCTGGAAATGGGATATGATTAATATGGACTTCATCACAGGTTTTCCCCGTACATTGCGGAAATTTGATTCTATATGGGTTATAGTGGACAGGCTTACCAAGTCAGCGCATTTTCTACCGGTCAAGACCACCTATACAACTGAGGATTATGCAAAATTATACGTTAAAGAGATAGTGAGGTTACATGGTATTCCACTTTCCATTATATCAGACAGAGGAGCACAGTTCACAGCGTACTTTTGGAGATCTTTTCAGCAGAGTTTGGGCACACAGGTGAATATATGTATAGCTTTCCATCCTCAGACTGATGGGCAAGCAAAACGTACTATTTAGACAGTTGCAGATATGCTACGAGCTTGTGTGTTAGCTTTTCAAGGTAGTTGGGATGACCATCTGCCTCTTATTGAATTTGCTTATAACAATAGCTACCATTCAAGTATTAAAATAGCACCGTATGAAGCATTATATGGAAGAAAATGTAGATCACCAATTGGGTGGTTTGAAGCAGGTGAGACTGCTTTACTTGGGCCAGATCTTGTTCATCAAGCTATGGAGAAGGTTAAAGTGATTCAACAACAATTACAAACGGCCCAGAGTCAACACAAGTCATATGCCGATGTTAGAAGAATAGGACTTAAGTTCGCCATAGGTGATTGGGTATTTCTGAAGGTGTCACCAATGAAAGGGGTAATGCGATTCAGAAAGAAAGGGAAATTGAGTCCACGGTTTATAGGCCCATATGAAATTATTAGAAGATTTTGTCAAGTTGCGTATGAGTTGGTGCTACCCCAAGAACTCTCCACAGTTCATCCAATATTCCATGTGTCGATGCTTCAAAAATGCATAGGAGATCCCTCTCGTTTTACTCATGTTGATGATGTACAGGTTAAAGAGGATCTTACCTATGAGGAAATACCTATTGCCATTCTGTATAGACAAGTGAAGAGGTTGAGAAACAAAGACATAGCTTTCATAAAGGTACTTTGGAGAAATCAGCAAATAGAAGCGGTCACATGGGAAGCTGAAGAAATGATGAAATTCAAGTACCCTCATTTGTTCCAAGGGGAAGAATGACAAGTAAGTATTTATAAGCTTTGAGTATATCTTTATATGATTACATGAAGAATGTTCCTAAACTTGTAATTGTTTACTTTGAGCTGATAACACTAACATTCGAGGACGAATGTTCCTAAGGGGGGGGGGGGGGAATGTAACACCCCATACATTTTGGAGTCTAGATGACTACCGTAAAAATTATGGGAATATGAAAACATGATATATTTGATGAATTATGTATTGAATTGTGGGCATTTAAAAGTCTTGTACAATTGGGCCCTAAATGAGGCCCAAATATCCTGAGAAAGACATGGCCCAAAAGAGATTTTTGACCCATTCTTCCAATTTGCTCCATTTGACCAAATCAACCCTTGCATTTAATGCTAAGGAAGAGACAAGAGAGACTTGAGGGACTATATAAAGAGATAAAAATCAGATTTTTAATACCATTGAACTCTCATGGCTTTTCTAACTTTTCCACATTTTTCTCTCAAATAGACAAACCCTATGCTCTCATCTCTTTGTGGCCAAGATCATCAACTTGTAAGACTTGGTAAGTGTTTATTATGATGGTTTAATACATTTTATGCATGATAGATGTTTTATATTATGTTGGTTATGTTGGTGGAGTATTGAGAAGTTCACAAGGTGTGAAATGTTACATGTTTGCTAAATCGGAGAATGGTTTGTCTTGTAAACTTGAATATGCACTTGTGGTATTGAAGGAAATGAACTTGATGGAGTAAATATTGACATTTTAGATGTGATTATAGTCTTACTTTTTTAAATCCTTGTGTATAACGTTTGGAATTATTATTGTGAAATTGGTTATGGTTTTGGTGCCGTATTGGCTGTGAAATGTAGTTTTGAGTGTTCTTATGTGTGTTGTGAGACCATGGCTGAATTTTGGTGTTTAATATGATCACAAATATGTCAAAATAATTTTGGTTATGATCAAGTACCATTCATGGCATTAAAAGACCCCAAAGAGGCCATTTCGGACCAAAACGGGCATCTGCCCCCGCAGATGCCCAACGCAGATGCCCCTGGAATTTTCTAGAGGCCATCTGTGCATGCATCTCAGCCACCTATGGGTGCAGGTGGTAGCACAGGTCAGCCCAGTTTTCCATTTTGTGTGTTTTCGCATCTAGTCGACCCCCGAAGGCCACTATACCCTTTTTGGATGTAATTATCATCTTGTGATGTCGTTTTAATAACTTTAAAGTATCGTATGGAGGTGTGTTGGACTGTATTAAGTATGTATGGTTGTTCATATGTTTTTAGGAAGAAGTAATTGTGACGGAATGATAAAGAAAAAAGTGTAAAGGGTAAGTGTGGTGTGAAATGCTATCGATGTGTGATCTCTTGGTCAATAAGCGTAATGTTGTGGTGTAGTTGATATGATAATGCATTGGATTTTGTAGTAAGGGGTGACATGACATTATACGACAGTCATATAGTTCATTGTTGTCTTGTACGCCTGTATAGTAACTAGTTGCTAATGTAAGCTCCGATATGTACTTGTATTGTAGAGTAAGACGTAAAGAAGAAGCTGGACTATTGTGTTCATACATAGGCTTGTGTATTCATACTTGGAAGTGAAGGTATGTCAGGTTAACTTGTCCTTATTGTTCTACAGCATATAGAATTCACATTGACGTTACACTTGTCCTATTCCAAAATGTGTTAAGGTACCCTATTCCCGGTTACCAATAGTTATTATCATAAGTTTCCTATTCATTGATCAATTATGAATCACATGTATCCTATTCATGGATAATGTTCCAAAGGCTTAATAAAGTTGTGTTCCAAAGTTCCAATATTGGTTATGCTCATGTAGCTTGTTCATTGATTGTTGTCCAATAGTTCCAATAGTGTTATGTTTTCCATAAGGCTATATTTCCAAATAATGTTATTCACATGTCTCTTGCTCATTGGTTAACGATCCAAAGCTTCAAATTAAAGTATGACTATCATTGTAACAATCTCAAAGTAATGAATAAAGTAATGCATATGTGGTTAATGATCAAGTATGGGTGGCAGCTTTAGGGGTGAAATGCCTAGCTCAAGCCGATCCCAAGATTGGTGGATCAGGGGGCAGTCCTAGAGTCATAAGCCTAGCTTGGACCAAACCTGACAGGGGGAAGCTCTAGAGGTATAAACCTAGCTCGAGCCGAACCTGATATGTTGGTTTATGGGTGGCAGCTCTAGAGGTAATAACCTAGCTCAAGCGAAACCCAATGCTTTGATTCTTAGGGTGGCAGCTTTAGAGGCATGAGCCTAGTTCGAGCCGGTCCCAACATAATGTTATGTTATGTTAAACCCACTGTTCAGTCGGGGCCTAGGTGTCACAGTTCACAAGCAAAGATGAATAACCATAGAATCAAAGAAACAAAGAAAGTAAAGAAAGCAATATACATGGTTTCCAAAGTACAGTATTGTGACTTATCCATATTGATCATTTATTGTATTTGAGTTAATTAACATGTCTACATATCATACAAGTTTCATATGGCCTTACATACTCAGTACATTCTTTGTACTGACCCCTCTTGGGGGATTTACCTTACTTGCTGCAGGTGCAGGTACTAGTAGTCCTCCACCGTAGGTTGCCAGTTGTTGCAGAACATTAGTGAGCTCCAATTAGTTCGGGGCTTCTTCGGGTCACAGTTGTACATATGTTTTGGTGTTGTACATGTTGTATAAAGCGGTGACTTGTTCCTACTTTAGTTGATTTTGGTCAATGCACTTGTTAGAGGCTTTTGTAGACAGCCGTGGGTGTATAAATGTAAAGGGTACATGTCATTTTTGACTTGATGGCCTCAATGGACAAGTTTCATATAAGTATATATGTCACATGTTCCATGAATTTCGTTGTTAGAATTATAAGCCCTTACACGATAAGAGTATTTCTGATGGTATGCATATGAGTGAACATAAGTACAGTTTGGTTCTCTCGGGCCTTATCGGCTACGGGTGCCAATCATGTCTCGATGGAATTAGGGGCGTGACATGATAACCAGCCTATTTCAATTCCACCTTACAAAATGACTTCAGCTGAGCTTAAGGAATTATACAAATAGTTGAAAGATCTTTTAGACAAGGGTTTTATCAGGCCTAACATCTCTTCATAGGGTGGTCCAGTTCTCTCCGTGTGAAAGAAAGATGATTCTCTCAGAATGTACATCATTTACCAACAGTTGAATAATGTCACACTCAAGAATAAGTATCCCATTCCTAGAATTGATGACTTTTTCGACCAGCTTCAGGTTGCCAGTTGCTTTTCTAAGATAGACCTCAGATTCGGCTATCATCAACTTAGAGTCAAATAATGTGACATTCCGAAGACAACCTTTAGAACTAGGTATGGTTACTTTGAATTTTTTGTTATGTCTTTTGGGCTAACGAATGCTCCTGCAACTTTTATAGACATGATGAACAGGGTGTTCAAGCATTACTTGGACATGTTCATCTTTGTATTCATTGATGACATTCTGGTTTACTTTTGAAGTGAGGATGAACATACAGACTAGTTGAGGATTGTATTGTAAACTGTCAAAGATCACTAGTTACTTGCTAAGTTTAGCAAGTGTGAATTCTAGTTGAAATTAGTGACATTTATTGGTCATATCATTTTTGGTGAAGGCATTTAGGTTGATCCTCAAAAGACCAAAGCAATTAGAAATTGGCCTAGACCCATCTCTCCATAAGATATTAGGAGGTTCTTGGGTTTAACCGGTTACTACAACTAGTTTTTTAAAGGATTTTCATTTACTTCTTTTCCTATGTCTAGATTGACTCAGAAGAAAGTCAAGTTTCAGTGGTGCAATACTTGCAAAAAGAGTCTTCAGGAGTTAAAACATGGAATCACCTCTGCTCTAGTTTTGATTCTACCAAAGGGTCCTGATAGGTTTGTGTGTATTTTGATACTTCAGGAGTTGGTCTTGGTTGATGCAATATGGTAAGGTTATAACATATGACTCTAGACAGCTCAAGCCTCATGAGAAGAATTACCCGACTCATGATCTTGAGTTGGAAGTAGTTGTTTTTGCCTTAAAGATTTGGAGGAATTATCTTTATGGGGATTATGTAGACGTGTTCACAGATCATAAGAGCCTTCATTATGTGTTTAGTCAGAAGGATTTGAATCTTTGTCAGAGGAGATAGCTAGAGTTGTTAAAAGATTATGATATGAGTGTCTTCTACCATCCTGGTAAAGCCAATGTAGTGGCTGACACTCTTAGCAGGTTGTCTATGGCAAGTGTTGCTCATTTAGAGGATGATAAGAAAGCTAGATTGGGAGTTTCATTAGTTGATTCAGCCGAAAGTAATATCTTGGTCCAGAATGGGTTAGAATCTTATTTAATAGCTGAGGTGAAAGAAAAACAAGATAGTGATCCTATTTTTCTAAGTTGAAAGTTGTCCAAAGTCAGAAAGTTGAGGTTTTCTCCCAAGGGGGAGATGGTGTTTTCATTGTCAGGGTAGACTTTGTGTTCCAAATATGGATGACTTGAGATAGAGGATGCTGACAGAAGCTCACAGTTCTGGGTATTCTATTCACCCATGAGCCACTAAGATGTACCGTGTGATCTATGAGAAGTCTATTGGTGGAATGGCATGAAGAAGGTTATTGAGGAATTTTTGGCTAAGTGTCCAAATTGCCAGTAGGTTAAGGTTGAATACTAGAGACCTAGTGGTTTCACTCAGGATATCACTATTCTTACTTGGAAGTGGGAAGTGGTGAACACAGATTTTACTATAGGGTTGCCTCGTACTCATTGATAACATGATTTTATTTGGGTTATCATAGATTGAATGGCTAAGTCAGCATATTTCCTGCCAGTTAACACTTCAGATTTAGCCAAGGATTATACTAGACTCTATCTTAGGGAGATGGTGAAATTGTATGGAGTTCCTTACTTAATTTACTTCTCGATTGAGAAAATCCTTTCAGAAGGGTTTTGGTACCCAAGTTCATCTCAACACAACTTTTCATTCACATACTGATGGTCAGGAAAAGAGGACCATTCAGACCTTAGATAACATGTTGAGGGCATGCGTGATATATTTCAAGGGTAGTTGGGATAATCACTTACCTGTGATTGCGTTTGCCTATAACAATAGCTATCACTCCAGTTTTTCAGATGGCCCTATTTAAAGCACTTTATGGTAGGAGGTGTAGATCTCTTATTAGTTGGTTTGAGGTTGGTGAATCAACCTTAATAGGGCCTGATTCAGTCTATGAGGCTATGGAGAAAGTTCAACTAATTAGAGAAAAGCTGCAAATAGCTTAGAGTTGTCAAAAATCCTATGCATATGTAATGGTTTACTTAAAAGTTTCACCCATGAAAGGGCTAAAGATATTTGACAAGAAAGGGAAACTCATTCCCCGCTATGTTGTCCCTTATAGGAATTTAAGTTGCATTGGCAATGTGGCTTATGAGTTATACTTACCTGCGGACTTCGCATAAGTGCATCTAGTCTTTCATGTGTCTCTGTTAAAGAAATTCATTGGTTATCCAGCTTTAATTGTATCCTTTGAGAGTGTAGGTGTGAAAGATAGTCTCTCTTATGAAGAGGTTCTAGTTGAGATTCTTAATCGTCGGGTTCGTAAGTTGAGAAATAAGAAAGTCAGTCTAGTGAAGGTTTTTTGGAGGAATGAATTATTTAAAGGAGCTACTTGGGAAGCAGAAGAAGACATGATGACCAATTGTCCCCATCTTTTCTCTTAGAATTCAGTTTCAGCTTGAGGTAACAATTTTCTCCTTACTACTTCTCTCAGTCTCATGTCAGTAAATTACTCCTATGTATTAACATGTATTCATGAGTTTAGTTCAGTTTATGTTTTAGTTATTGATTCAGTTATCATGTAGGTATTCATCTCTTTACACTCAGTTGTGGGATTGCAACTCTTACCTTATCCTTTTAGCTTAGTTAGTTTTTATTCTGGAATGAATGACACCAAGGAAGAGATATTGTCACACTCTGAAAATCCAATCTAAGATTAGAATAGTACTTCAAGTAAATATAGAACCAAACTCAATGATTTGGTATTAGGAGAAGTGCTTTAGAAATGAATTAAGGCCATACGTAACTCCTAGCTCATAGTTAAGTTGAAAGCTTCCTTACCGATTGAATTCTTGTATAGGATCTTTCTACAGTCAACTTCAAATGAGTATAACTCTTAGATTTTGAAGATTTTTTTTGGTGAAAAATATTCCAAATGAAAGATATTTGAGTCTTCTTTCCAACGCAACCAATTGCTCATTAATCCAGTTCTAGAGCTAGGAGATATGGCCAATTTAGTGAAGCCTTGTCCAGCAATAAGGTACGATGACCAAACCAACGACTGTTGGTAGATAGGATGACCATCCCATGTGCCTGTTTGCAAGAAACAACCTCAAAATCTTGAAGGTTAAAAAATATACCTCCTTAGCAATGAAAGGAGCAAACGACCATTGGTAGAACGAATGATCATTGGTAGGGATTGTTATTACAAGGTTGGCCGAGGAGGAGGATCCAACGACCAACCAAGGAATGATTATTAAAGATTCCAATGATCCATTCCTTGGCTCCTTTGAAAGAATCCAAAGAACCATAAAAATAAGCTCTTCAATCAACAAGCCAACCAATGATCATTGGTAGATTCAACGACAGTTGGAGCGTTCATCTGTCATGATACATAGATTTTTCAGTTATGTTTATGTAAGGGCATGTCAATCTTTTCCAATTATGTAAACTCCTAAGCTACGTCATTTAAGCTACCCTAACGCTAAATAATAAGCCTAAACCACCCCAAATCCCTCATTCTCTAACAAGTTAGTCGACACTTAGCAAAAATAGAGAAAAGATGCGATTTGTCTTCATCAAGAAAGAATTAGGGTTCCTCATCTTCAGAATTCAATTCTAAATATTTGACCAAGGTTTTAACCTCCAGGCATGTGGGATTTTATCAATGGGTACACTTTCACCCATTGAGTCCCTAAGTGAACCGAAATCCTTCAGTTAATTTATTCCTCAAGTTTGGGTTTTCATGAAAAGTATGGATTTCCTTATGTCTTTGTAACTTAACATGAATAAGTCGCGAATACATATTTCCCATGAAAGTTTGTGCTTTTAAATATATAATTCATGAACTCTTAGGACATATGGAAAATTCATGATCTTAGACTTGTGTTGTATGAATCCTTACTCTATTCAAATTTTAGAACTATTCATGAGTAGCTTCATTCTCAGAGATGGAAGATTATGAACATCCGGTGACTTAGTTTTTCATGTATTAATAGTTTAATGTTCAGTCCTTAGTTTCACATGTTTAGTATACTTTTAGATAGAGTGTCTACCCTTCAGTTATAGATATCGATGTTTAATTTATGATATTATTACTTTATCAGTATCATATTTAGTTGGGAGTAGTACTTAACACTCAGCGAATGCAGGGATGAAGGCTCACCCGTTAGTTATTCAGAGACCTTTGGTAGAAGTCCCTAAGTCCCAAAACTATGGTGCCGCCGTAGGTTTTAAACGGTCACCCGTCAGACCAGGCTTGATACCTTAGTCCTTTTGAACATCAGTTAAGTAGATCCACGTCGGTCAATGTTTGTACCTTTGATAAGGTACAAAGCACTTTTCCAGTTGGAGTTATAGGTTGGACTTCATTTATCACATATGGAGTATGTCGGTTAATAGTAGCTCCCATAGTTCAGACTCAGCTATTGCATGACCTTGTATTCAACATACCATTATTCAGTTACATGTTTATTCCTTGGTCATTGAATTAGTTTATATTCCTTAGTTACATGTTCAGTTTATCAGGTCATCTTCAGCATATTCAGTTTATATAGTGTACTGCACATCTCACATACTCAGGACATTGGAAGTACTAATCGCATACATTTTTTTGTGCTATATTGTATTATATTATAGGTTCAGATGTTCATCATCTAGCTCACGGTAAGTACGATCCTGCATTATCTTAGCTGTAGAGTTTGGTGAGTCCTCATCATTCGAGAACTAGTTTTCAGTAGCTATATTTTTTTATCACTTCAATTTTAGACAGTTATAGTTAGTTGGGGGCTTTTCCTAGCAACTCATCTTAATATAGTATTTCAGACATATATAATAGTGTTTTCATCTTTATGGTTTTTGCTAGATGTATTCCATATTAACTCAGTATTGGATTTCATTTTATTATCTTTATATTTTTTAGACTTTTAGCTTTTGCTTATTTATTCAGTTTGTTTCAGTATTCTTAGTGTCATGCCAGACCATGGGTCAGCTTGAAGTCATTTGTGACTCTAAGAACCATGTTGTCACTAGGGGGTAGTCTAAGAGTTTGACAAACTTGCTATCTGAGCTAGGTTTAAAGTGTCCTAGGGTATCTGAAAGTTGCGTTAAGTAGAGTCTTATTCTTGGGTGTGAAGCGCGCCACACTTATGAATGAGAGGCTATGAAACATTTTAGGAAAAGTTTCACTTCTTTCATGTTCATATCATTCAATAGAGTGTGAACTCTATTTAACCTCTTTCTTACCCGTGCTCTATGCATTTACAGAAAATGATTCCTAGAAGAGCTAATGAAAGGAGAAATAAAAAATAACTAGTGCTTTACACTCTACTCTTATATTATGAAGATTTTTTAGGCTCAAGACCCACCAATTATAGGTATTTGAGTCTTTTTTCCAACACATCTAATTTCTCATTAATCCTATTCCGGAGCTAGGAGATATGGGCATTTTAGTGAAGCCCTGTCCAGTAGTGAGATACGACGACCAAACCAGCAACCGTTGGTAGATAGGAAGACCATCCTATGTGCTCATCTGCATGAAATATCCCCAAAATCCTGAAGGTTGACAAATATACCTCCTTAGAAATGAAAGGAACAAATGACCATTGGTAGAACCAATGATCGTTGGTAGGGATCGTGGTTACAAGGTTGTTCGAGAGGATCCAATGACCAACCAAGGAACTATCTTTGGAGGGTCCAACAAGCCATTCCTTGGATCATCTGATAGAGTCCAGAGAACTACAAAAATGAGCTCTCAACAATTGAGCCAACCAACAATCATTAGTAGATCTAACTACCGTTGGAGGGTTCGTCCGCTATGATACCCAGATTATTTAATTATGTTTATGTAAGGGAACATAAGTATTTTCTAATTCATCAAACAAGAATTAGGGTTCTTCATCTTCATACTTCAAATCTAAAGATTTGACCAAGGTTTTCACATCCAGGTATGTGGGATTTCATCAATGGGTATCCTTTCACTTATTGAGTCCCTAAGTGAACCTAAATCCTTCCATTAATTCATTCCTTAAGTTAGGGTTTCCATGAAACATATGTATTTCCTTAATGTCCCGTTCCTTAACATGAATAAGTCACAAATACATGTTTCCCATGAAAGTTAGTGCTTTTACATATATAATTCATGAACCCTCAAGACATATGGACAATTCATGATTTTATACTTGTGTTATAGTAATCCCTACTCTATTCAAATTTTAGAAATATTCATGAGTAGTTGCATTCTCATAGATGGCGTGTTATGAACACCCTATGACTTAGTTTCTCATGCATTGATAGTTGAATGTTCAGTCCTTAGTTTCACATGTTTAGGATTCTTTTATATAGAGCATCTACCCTTCAGTTGCAGATATTAGTGTTTAATTTATGAGCTTATCAATTTATCATTATCATATTCACTTGGGAGTAGTACTTAGCATCAAACGGATGCAGGGATGAAGGCTTACCCGTCAGTTACATTGAGATCTCTGGTAGAAGTTCCTTAATCCCAAAACTTTGTCACCACCATAGGTTCTAAAGATTCATCCATCAAACCAAGCTTGATACCTTAGTACTTTTGGACATTAGTTTAGTGTATCTACGTTAGTCAGTGTTCATACATTTGTCGAACTCACTCAATTGATCAATCCTCAAGTTAGAGGAATCTCTCAAGTTCAAATTTAGCTTTTTGAGTTCCCACATTGCTTTGTGCTCAAGCTCAACCAAATGATTTTTCGTATACAAGATAATAGGGAGACATACCTATAGGGGTTTTGAAAGAAGTCTGTTATACCCATAAAACATCATCAAACTTCTTAAACCAATCTATTATATTTGCATCATAGTCTTCACAAGGATGGTGTTTACAACTCAGTTGGAGACCTCAACCTACCCTCTAGTCTATGGATGATAGGATGTTGCCATCCTATACTTCACACCATACTTTTCAAGCAGGGTACAAAATAATTTGTTACAAAAATGAGAGCCTCCATCGCTAATGATTGCCCTTGGCATACCAAATCTAGAAAAGATATTTTACTTCTAGAACATTGTGACACTCTTGCCTTCATTATTGGGAAGCGCAACCACCTCTATCCATTTGGAAACATAGTCAACAACTATAAGTGTATACTTTATTCTATTTAAGCTCACAAATCGACCCATAAAGTCAATTCCCAATACATCAAAAAGCTCAATCACAAGAATGGGGAAGAGAGAAAGTTTTTGCTTTCTGAATATACTCCTTTTCCTTTGGCATTGGTCGCATGCCCTTGCATAGCCATGAGCATCTTGATGAATGGTTGACAAATAGTTCCTATATTGCAAAATTTTATGGACTGTCCAAACACCATTATGATGACCCTCAATAGGGGGTGAGTGACACACCTCTAATATGCTCATCATCTAAAGCTCAGGGACACATATACCAATCATCCTAGAAAAATTTCCGCACACAAACATAAACTTCTTTCACTGCTGGAAAGGACAATTATGAAGGCACCACATCACTTACCAAATATTTAGTAAAATCTGTGAACTATAGAATCAAGTCTTGTGATGCAACCAATACTTGCTCATCTGAAAAAGCATCATTAATGTCAACCTCATCTTTAAATTTCAACATTGTCTCTTCCTCAAGTCGTGACAAGTGATCAACCAGTTGGTTTTCAGTCCCTATTCGATCCTTGACCTCAAAGTCAAATTCTTGCAACAGAAGTACCTATCAAATCAATCTAGGCATTGCATCTTTCTTCACCATAAGGTACCTAAGAGATATGTGGTTAGTGTGCAAAATCACCTTCGTGCCAAGGAAGTAAGAACTAAACTTCTCAAAAGCAAAAACAACAACAAGTAACTCTTGTTCCTTCACAATATAATTTTTCTGAGCTAGATTAAGTGCTTGCTTGCACAGTATATAGGATGGAGTATCTTTTCATGCTTTTGGCCTATGACTGCTCCTAGTGCCAATATACTAGCATCAAACAAAACCTCAAATGACATGGATCAATTTGGTGAAACAATGATAGGGGCTGATATTAATTTTTCCTTAAGGCACTCAAATGTCTTTAGACATGTATCATCAAATAAAAACTTCACCTCCTTCTCCAACAATTTACACAAAGGGTGTGTAATTTTAGAGACGCCCTTGATAAACCTACTATAAAATCTAGTATGCCTTAAAAAGCTTTAAATACCCTTCACGGAAAATGGTGGAGGTAATTTTTCAATCACTTCAATACTTGCCTTATCAACCTCGATCCCCTTCTTTAAAATATTGTGACCGAGCAATATCCCTTCTTTTACCATGAAGTGGTACATTTCCAAATTAAGCACCAAGTTATAGTATTTACCTCTTCTCAAATCAGTAGACAAATGAGATAAACAATCTTTAAAGAAGTCACCTACCATCAAAAAATCATCCATGAATACGTCGATAGTGTCCTCCACCATGTCGAAGAAGGAAAACATCATACAACACCGAAAGGTTGTTAGCGCATTACATAATTTAAAAGGCATTTGCTTGCAAGAAAACTTCTTATATGGACAAGTGATAGTGGTTTTCTCTTGGTATTCAGGAGCAATAGAAATTTGATTGTATCCCAAATATCTATCAAGAAAACAATACCATGTTCTACCAGTAAAGCGGTCTAATATCTAATCCATAAATAGCATCGAAAAGTGAATTTATTTAGTCCATGCATCCAGATTCCTATAATCCATGCACACTCCCCAGTTTGTGACTGGTCTCATCGGAATAAGCTTATTCTTTACATTAGCAACCATAGTGATTCCACCCTTCTTCAACACATATTGAACCTAGCTCACCCATTTACTATCGGTAATAGGATAAACCATGTGTACATCCAACCACTTGATGATTTCCTTTTTTACTACTTTTTGCATTGATGAATTCAGTCTATGCTGATGTTCAATACTAGAAATACCAATAATGTTAGCAATGGACCATCCAATGTCCCTCTTAAACTTCTTCAACATAGAAACTAGAGCCTTAACCTACCATTCGACTAAATATGCAACAATAATGACCTATAAGGTATTGTTGACTACTAAGAAAACATAGGGAAGCTGGGATGGGTGAGCCTTGAGCTTCAAGACTGGAGGCTCCTTAGTAGAAGGCTTAGATGGTGGATTTGCCCGATTTTTCAAATCCAAATCTAACCTTTTTGGAGAATAATAGTGTGACCCCATACAAGTGAGTGCACTCACCATCTTGTCACACTCATATATATCATCCCCATAAAGTTCATAATCATAACTGCTAGTGCCTCAACAACAAGTCTCTCATTAATAGGAATTTTTAGGGCCTCCCCATCAACTATATCAATAACTGAGACCACATGCATGCCATTCAGTTGCTTCAAATATTGACAAACATTGAACATCACTTACTTATTATTTAATCAAAATTTCAATTGTCCAATTTTCTTTTCAACTAGTGCTCGTACGATCACTACGAATGGCCGTCTCAAGATGTCTCATAGTCAAGAATGTTGAAATCATCTAGAAATATGAATGACTCAACCTTCACTAGAACATCATAGAAATTACCCACATGGTTCTTTATAGTGCGATTGGCCATAAAAAGTCTCATCAATGTAGGTTTGGGTGCTCCCAACCCCAACTATATAAACATAAATAGCGGTATCAGATTAATACTATCACCCAAGTCACACAAAACCTTTGCAAAATTGAAGCTCCTATAGTGCATGGAATGGTTAACGCTCTAGGATCTTTGTTTTTTTTGCATAAGAGATCGGGACGTTATTGTACTACAATGGTGCAATTATCAATAGGATCAAAACTTATGGTCCTCTTCTTTATAACAAGATCCTTTATAACCTTTGCGTAGCTAGGCATTTTCTCAAGTGCCTCATCTAAAGGGATGTTCACAAACAACTACTTCATGATTGAGATAAACCTGCGATACTTCCTTTCTTCAACCTCCTCTTTAATCACTATGGGAAAGGTGGAGAAGGTAGTAGAATAGGAGTCAAAATCTTTGGGACCTCCTTTTCCATCCCCTTTTTGGGAACGGTCTCCTTTTCAACAACTGGAGATAAATTTTTAGTCAAATTTTCAGCAACAACCTGATCTTCGAATTCATCTACCTTTTCACTATAAATCATCTCGGGATCATCTGCATCATCAACAACTAATGGAATAGGAGGGTCAATAGTCATATTACCACTTTTAATAGTCCATGTACTGACCATCATTATTTTGATTTTGAACAGTGTTACTCAAAAGTGTACCTTTCTATTGTAGTTCAAAGCTACAAAAATTTGGCTAATTGCTTCTCAAGTTCCTTATTGCAGTAGCATATGACTCCACCTTTTGGATCATACCAAAAGTATCCTCCCATATCTCCTTAAGGTGGTCATCACTAGCTTCTACCCTTTTCAGCACTTTGGACAACAAATCTTCCACCCTAGCATTGCTCGACTTAATTTTGTAACTCCCGAGAGGAATGTACAAACCACTTCTGTCATTCTTGTAACCATATTTCTTCATCCAATAACTGTCTCTACCTCTAATCCTATCTCTATGACCAAACCGATTGTAGTTATTATCTTTGTAGTAGTTTCGACCTTGAATCCCTTAACCTAGACACCAAGTGTCTTGATTAGACCTTTGGCTTTTGTCATGGAAACCTACCACCTAATCATCGATATAGTTTGCCTCCTAATCAGAATCAGAATCATCATGTCTTGGTGATTTTTTTTGTGATCCAACTACATTCACCTTTTCATCCCCTACTCTTATGATTTGTTTCGCAATCAGACTCAATTTAGTTCTCATCTCAACTACTTCTTGAGTGAGCCCCTTATCTATCATATGTTGTTCTGCAGATGCCTTTATAACATAAGTGCCAAAAGGAACATCAGACTCCTATGTGTGCAAAGCTCTATTAGTTTTGGTGACTTTATCAAGTAAACCTACTACATATGCCCAAGTATGACTCATAAATCCTCTTCTACCAACAGTTTCAACTACTGCCTTGTTATTAGCATTCAAGGACCTATAGAACATCTCCAACAAACTATGTTTAGGTATCTTCTGATTTGGGACTTGCTACACCTAATTCTTAAATCTCAACCATGTCTCATACAAAGCCTTTGAATGCAGTTGCTTGAAGCTATAGATCTCATCCTTTAGTTGCAACATTCTGGACAGTAGGAAAAACCTATCTAAGAAAGCCCTCTTCAACTCCTGCCAGGTAGTGATTGAGTCATTTAGTAACTCTGCCAACCATAGAGTTGCTTCACCTTCTAATGAAAAAGGGAATAACCACAATCGGATAACAACTTGTCTTATACTGGGTATCTTATAGGATTTGCATATCCCCACAAAGTTCATTATATGCATGTTTACATCAGTAGTAGCCTGACGAGTGAATATTCCTTTCATGCTCAATGATGGTAACGTCAAACTTAGCCTCAATGGGTAGTGAGGTGGAACAACCACTTGTTCCACCTAAATTATTTAGGTCAGTATCATTATCATAATCATTAAACTGAGAGGCATATCGACGGTGTTGCTGATCATAACCCCAATTCCCCTTTGTCTAGCCTGTTCATCTACTGCAGCCCGACAAGCTACTTTTTCTTAGCTAGCGTCCTCTTCTAATGTAACCTGACGGTCTAGTTAATCTTGTCTAGCCTATTCCCCAGCTATCTTCCAGGCTGTGGCTGGCTCTGGAGTTTTCTGAACTCATTCATTAGCCATTTTTCTCACCATTCTCGATGTTCTTTTAATTTTGAGATCTAGTTGAACTAGGGATTGACTTGACTTTGAGTGCTGGGCATGCACCGGTGTGCACCCTAGAAACAAAACAAAAACAACAAAAAAAGTAAAATAGAAAATAAGGACTAACAGTCAAATTAACACAATTGATCTAGTTTTATACCATATTTCTCAGCAACGACACCAAAATTTGATGTCACCCAAATTAAACCTCACAATCAACTATCAAGCAGTCATTGAATCAAATATTGAACACGACTAGGTTGGGGGTTGATCCCCATAGGGAATATGACTAGGTGTTTGGTCACTGTAGCTATTTAGACTATTAATCAATTATCTCTGTAAAAAGGGGGGTATTGATTATAACAAGTATTTAATTAGCAAGAGTTTAGTAATCAAGTAGCAAGTAACAAGTTTTATGTTTTTTTAGATCAATGAGAGTGATGAACTAGGATTGTGTTCCCCGTGATTTCATAACTCAGTAAGCATTTTGTACTAGTGTTCTATCCTGGTACTTAACATGTATGATGGTAAGTTAGGTTTATCTAAATGGATGGTTTCCTATAAAAATGACTATTCTTAATTACTGTTAGGTCTCATGAGCTTTGCATATTAACCCTTACCTGTGATCCCAGATTAGCTATTCCCGAAAAAGGTCAAGCTATTAGATGAGAGTTGATAGCCTCAAATCTCTGTTGTTTCTTCCCTTTTCCTATTCTCTACTTCTATGGTTAAGCAAGTAAAGACTTAATATGAGTTCTAATGTTTTCAACTGTTAAAAAGCAATCAATATGAAGGGAAGAATAATACATGCATAAAATCCTATCCAGAATCACTAAGTAGTGAGCCTACTTTGTTAATTCATCATGGTTCTGTCACGACCCGAATTCCAGCGGGACGGAATGGCAATCGAAGCCGATAAGTCCCAAGAGAACCAATCTTTACTCCTGTCCATTCATATGCATGCCATTAGAAACATCACCACCACGTAAGGACATAAAATGCTAATAGCGGAAATCATGGGACATGTGATATATATGTATATGTGAAACTTGGCCGTTAGGGCCATCAAGTCAAAAGGGCATACATCTCTTACGTTCATATACCCACATATGTATACAAAAGCCTCTAATAGAAGTACATACATGACCAACCTAAATTTTGTACAAGTACCCACTTTATATAACATTTACAATACCAAAACCAAAGTACAACTGTGACTCGGAAAGCCCCGATCCAACTGGAGCTCACCAAAGATCAGTAGATGACCTGCAGCTTACTGTAGAGGTCTACTAGTACTTGTGCCTGCAACAAGTAAGGTAAGTCCCACAAGGGACGTCAGTACAAAGAATGTACTGAGTATGTAAGGCCATAAGAGACAGTATGATACATAAATACTTTAGTGGAATCAATGTAAGTAAATAACCCATGTGAACAAGTCACCATTCTGTATATATAGAAGTATGTACATTACGTGGATTACTTTCTTTACTCTTATGTTCATTCATTCGTTCATCACTTACTTCTTCATTCACTTCTCATCCTTCCATTCTTACAATGCCCAGGCCCCAAGATGATCAGTGGGTACTCAACAGTTTTCGGGATTGACCCATGCTAGGCTTTTCTTTTGCCCCTGGGATACCACCTATAGTAGCGGGATTGACCCATGCTAGGTGTTATTTTCACCCCTGGGATACCACCCGTAGATAGTGGGATCGACCCATGCTAGGTATTTTAACCCCTGGGATACCACCCAAGAATAGAGACTTCATTACCTCACTTCTTCAATCTTATCATTCGATGATTATGTTATTATTAGAACTTTTGAATGTAACATTATTGGAACTTGGAATCATGTTCATCATTATATGACACATGAATGACAATAGATCAATAATAAGATACATGTGATTAACAATAGATGATAACCTAAAATAAGACACCTTAGAGCACTTCGAAAACGTACAAGTACAATGACAAGGTGAATACAATATGCTGCAGAAGGATACGAAAAGAGTGACCTTACATACCTTGTCATTTCACTATGAATACACAGCCTATATGGGGATACAATAGTCCAGCTTCCTCCTTACGTTTCACTCTACAACACAAGTACATAGCGGAGCTTACATTAACAACCAACTACCTTACCAGTGCACAAGACGACAATGAATTACATAGATACTTTAGAATGTTATTTCACCCTATCACCATGCCGCTTATTGCATACACATACCAACAATACCATAACATTTCACACATTGACCAAGACCTCATAAATCAATATCATTTCTCATCAAATTGATCCTTTATACTTTCATATTAACACTACGTCAATATTATTCCATCACATCATCGCAACACCTTCCGTAACAACACATGAACAACAATCCATAATTGGTATTATTCAAATTATCATCGGAACACTCCTTTAAAGTCATTCAAGAGGTCCCATACATTGATAATTACATCCATGAAGGGTATGGGGGCTTCGAGTGATCAAAGGGATGCAAAAACATGCAAAGCAAAAATCTGGACCCGGCTATGGAGACACCTGCTCCCGCAGATGGATGACCTGCAGCCTTAGGTGCCCCTATGGCAGCATCCAGAGGAACCTGCGTTGGCACCTACGCCCGCAGGTGCTCCAGACGCAGGGGCGGATGTCCGATTTTGACGAAAAGTGTCTCTTTGGGGCCTTTTTGTGTAATAAATGGTTCAAAGCCATAAATAAGATTCTCTTTGAATATGTTAGGTCGCTTAAACGTCAACAAACAACCATGGTTTCAACACGCACAAAAACATCACCAATACGACACTTTCCCTTCACTTACGTCACCTATTCCATGAACAAATTTGCCATAACAATTCCAAATGTTATACATAAAGGAAAACAATATAAAAACATAAACAAACCATACATGTTGATATTAAATCCACCAAATCCACTTCCTTCAATACCACAAGTCCACTCTCAATTTTATAAGGCATAACCCTTTGCCAATTTAACAAACATGTAACATTTCACACATAGTGAACTTCTCAATACTTCATCAACATAGACAACATGATTTATACACCCTATCATGCACATAATATATTAAACCATAGTAATAAACACTTACCAAATCTTGTACGAAGGTGATCTTGTCCACAAAGATGACTTAGGGTTCTTGAGAGCAAAAGGAAATGTTGTGAATATTCTAGAAAAGGGCATGGGTGTTGTGTTGAAATAAAAATCTGATTTTTATTTCTATTTATAAGTCCCTCAAGTCATTCTTATCCAAGTCTTAGCATTAATTGCAATGTTTGCTTGGTCAAATGGAAGAATGGGTCATTTTTGCCCCATTGGGCCATGTCTTCTTATGATTATTGGGCCTCATTTGGTCCCAATGGCACAAGACTCATGAATGCCCAACAAATTAATGAATAATACATCAAATCTCTCATTTTTAACTAATTCGATAAATGTACACGTAGTCGTATATGTTCGGAAACATACGGGGTGTTACAGGTTCCCACAACCCTAGTTGTGGGATTTAGCTGATAATGCTTGAAGAATCACAATTACATATTGTAGATGAATTCATAATTATGAACTTACAAGAGTTGAATAGATGAAATTCGGACACTTGAATTATCAATGGAAATTCAATAATCAAGAATCAATTATACGAATAATCTCTCAAAATCCAAGAAAAAAACAATGTAATGTGTTTCTTAGACTTAAGATTTAATAATAGTGCGTAAATAATAAAAGAAAACCCAGGAAAGTTATTTATAGAAAAAACAACACCTATCCTAAACAAAATTGGCTTGCATGTTTGATAGCTCCAATGAGAGGATAGCACGACTCATTCAATAATCCTATGGGTCATTTCATCTGGTCATGGCTAGGAAGTCACGTTTGTAGGTCCTTTGATGTCTCTAGTACACCTCTTCAGGATGGCCCATCCTTTCATGGTATGCTCTAGCCCAAGTGCTTGTTGTCACAGACTTGAATTTTAATTTTTCAGGATGAGTCTGTGGCAAGAACCAATGGGTCATGGGATGTGGTCTTTCTGAAAAACTAAAATTTATTTCCTTTGCTTCTCTCATGATGGTAGCCTGGTATAACCTGTTCCAAGATGCAACGGGTCATCCCATGGACCATGTGATTCTCTTCTATTGTATTTTCATACTTATCTAAGATGTACTTCCTGAAACCTGTTTTCCCTATTATTTTCACAATAACACATCATATCCACATAAACATGCATCAAAACTAGCATATTTTCCATGTTTTAAGCATCAAAAGTATCGTAAAACCATGACAAATCAAGCCTTGGTTAGTGACTATTAGGATTAGAGATGTGCCCAAAATCCAAGAATTATTCAACATGTACAAGTTTAGTTAGATGGGAGAGCCTTTGAGAAAATATAAGCCGAACATGGTTCGAGAGTTCTATGCTACCTATGCAAGCACAATGTAAAATGAAACTTCAAAGGGGAAAAATTGGAGGATTTAGCCTGCATTACCTACTTGTCACATTTAGGGTACATTTTTTGATATATCTGAGTGCACTATCTTGCACTTTCTATATGATCCTACGTACGAGGCTCTGATAGACACTATGAAGTGTGATTTCAGGGTGGAGGCATTAAAGAAGGTTAAGCAGCTAAGTGTGGATGATAAAAGGCTACATTGTACCTAGTTGGTTGACATCATTGCCACTAATAAAAGTGAGGTAGAATGGCTCACAGGTAATGAGTCACAAATCAAAAAGGTAACTTTGAATTTCAAAACAAAATTATAGTGGTCGTTAGTGCGACATTGACTGGGGCCAACCAACAATAACAACTCTGTGACTCCAAATGTAGCAACACTCATAGCTCGTATCATGTCTAGTTTGCATTAAAAATACCTAGATACATTGTGAAGGAGATACGAGATAAATCAATACTAGATAGAACAAAAAGAAATTTCCTGTGCTTGGTGTTCTAGTTATGAAGAGAGTCTAGCATACCTATATGGCCAACCATGGATCATTTATTGAGGTGAACAAAACTACAAACATTGGGTTGATCAGAGATGACACAAACCCCATGTACAAGTCCAAAGCTCAGCCGTGCAGTTTATTTAGTTTGGCATTACTTGTGGGGTTGTTCAAGAGGGGTAAAAAGGTTGAGACCTTGGTTTATATTAATGTCGACATAGTTACTGGGGGTTCACAAGTTGAGACTATAACTCCCCAGGATAGCACTTCTACAACTACCACTACTACCCCTTCTACTGTACCGACTTCTGCATTCACTCTGCCTACTACAACCCCATCAGCATCCACTCTACTTCCTTTTCCTATAGGCCTAGTCACAGTTTCACATGAGTTTCTAAATTACATGCTAGGAGGCCAATTTACACCAAGAGAAAATAGATTCACACCGACAAACAAGTTAACATCTTAATGAACTAAGTGAAATTGAGGGTGAAAAAAGAGATTACTGACAATGTGTGGATCCTACATGGTCACTTGGATGATTTTAAGGGGAGTATGGATGATCGACTGACAGCTCTATAGGTGCCCAAGTTGGCAAAGTGGTTTGAGGAGATTTCTTTATTATGAGTGGATGTTAAGGAGTTATCGGCACGATAGGATCCTATGGTACTGCCACTGACAGTTGTTATAGTCATTAAGGAGGATCCCTATGTTGACCTTACTATGATTTATTTCTTCACTCATGATCTAGCCACGAGTAAGAGAGAAAAGAGAGTGAAATCGAATGATGAGTTTGATAGGGACAAACCAGATGAGCATGTTTTTAGCAATGTCAGGAAGGCCTCTAAGGTCTCCAGAGTTTATTACCATATGCAGACAATCAAGAAGGAGCAGTGGAACTTAGGATAATCTAGGAGTTCGACTCATGAGACCACTGCTGATGTTGTTCCATTTAGTGCGCGGCCACCTCCGGTGCCACAATTATCGATGATCCATAAAGCATATTGTCCATTTCTGATGCTACTATCGTTGATGCTGAGGCTGCCTCTATATCCCATGTTGATACACCGTACTCACTCACCTAGGGCACAATATGTATATCCCTACTACTAGTATTATTTTTTATATTACATTCGGGATAATGCACTTCTAATGGGGGTGAGGGTGTACTTATGGGTCTGTATTTTAAACTTAGGGGTATTTTTCCATATTTCTTTTCCCTTGGGTGTTCTATAAAGAAGAATCAACATGTTTAAGATTTGTTTTTGTTTTTGTGTGTTTTGTGTGTGCAAGAGAAAAATAGGAGAACATAGCGCAATCTATGGCATACTAATCTATTTTCAAAAAATGAAGACCCCTCCAAATTTTGTTTGAATTGTTGATATGCTTTGATATATTGACTGCTATTGATCTTTACATGACATTATGTATATGGATGTGACAATCATTGTTTAAGATGGGGAATAAACTTGATAGTTAGTGATTGATAGTGTAACTCTGTGCCAAGTGTATGTGAGCTTGCATTCGTGTTGTCAATACTTTGTGTGTGCAATATAGAACTTGTCTAGTTAGTCTTGATTAGGTCATAGGATATGTAACACCCCATACCTTCCCGACCCTACTTGACAACCTTGAAAATGTTTACCCTAGGTTTGAGAGCAATAAGTTTGTATCTTGCATTGTTAGTAATGGAACATTTGATATTGGGCCTAGTACATGTGATTAGACCTTTGTAGGAGGTGTTTGTGACTTCGTGGATCATTTTTAGGGTGAAAAATGAGGCTTGGAGAACTTCCAAGCAATGGATATTAAGGTTAGGAGGTAAAAAAAATACTTGAACTTGAAGGATCTAACCAAATCCGTAAAGAAAAGTCGAAGAAAGGAAGAAAATCACATTTTGGGTGTGGGGTGCACCCAGGGCTGTGCCAGGCTGCTTTTGGCCAAAATGTTTTTGGTACAGGCAGCCCTGGGGTACGCTAGGCAGCGTGCCAGGCCGCCTATGCCAGGAATTTTTCTGGCATAGGCAGCATTGGGGAGCGCCAAGCAGCGTGCCAGGGTGCTTTTCGCCAAAATTTTTCTTTGACTATTATGATGTATATAAGACCTTTGAGTCATGGTATCATTAATCCATATTAGTAGGACTACTCTTGAGCGCGTTTAGCATCCCAGTTGGGGTTAACTCTTCGTCACAAGTATTTTATCAAATTATGCTCAAATAAGCTAAGAGTGGCTAGAATTTCTTGTTTTTGAAATTGAGGCTACGAACATGGAATTCGTGTGTGAATATTATCGAGACATTTATGGAATTATTTTAACATGAGATATATGGTGTATTATACATTAAATTTAGTGGGATAAGATGACATGTGTTATTGGGCTCAATTTAGAGCCCAAAATGAAGCAAAAATGCATGGGCCCAAGAGGAAAAATGACCCATTCTTCAATTTGACCAAGAATATATGGAATTTAATGCCCAAGGATTGGCTAAGGATGACTTGAGTACTATATAAAGGCCAAAAAAATCAGATTTTTATTTCATTTTCTCATGCCTTTCTTGACATTTCTTAAAGATATTTCTCTCTTTTTCAAACCCTAAGGCAACTATTTTTCTTTGGACATTTTGGACAATATCATCACCTTGAAAGCTTGGGTAAGTGTTTATTCTTGTGATTTAATGTATTATATACATGATAGATGGTGTAGATCATGTTGGTTATGTTGGCAAGGTTGAATAGGGTACTTTTGCTTTTTGCTAAAAGATGTGCCATCTTTGTGAATTAAACTTGAAAGGTGACTTGTGGTTTTAATGAAAGTGCATGGTATGGATGAAATATCAACATGTATGGTGTGATTATGTTTATAAACTTGTTATTTTTCTATAAGTGTAAATTATGGGATTTTGGCCGATATGTTGTTATGAGGTGTATTGAGGTGATTTGATGGAGTGATTGTGACGCCGTGTAAATGAAGAAATGTAAAGAATGAACTTGGTATGAAATGCTATTGGGTTGTGATATTTTGGTCAATGTTGGGCATGTTGTGGTATTGTTGGTATGACAATGCCGTAAATGGTATTTTAAAGGGGGAAATGACATTTTAAGGCAAACATGTAACTCATTGTTATCTTAGACACTTGGAAGGTAGTTGATTGTTAATATAAGCTCCATTATGTACTTGTTTGTAGAGTGAAACATAAGTAAGGATATGGACGATTGTGTTCACATATAGGGTTGGGTATTCATATGGGAAGTAAAAGGTATGTAAGGTTACTCTATCCGTATCCTTCTGCAGCACAATATTCACATTGACATTGTACTTGTTCCATTCCGACATGTTCTAATGTATCCTATTTACGGGTATCAATCATTGCTTATCACATATTTCCTATTCATTAATCAATTGTGATTCACATGTCTCATATGCATTGACAAATGTCCCATGGTTCCAATAATGTTATGTTTCCAATAATGTTATGACTATCATTGTGTCAATCTCAAAGGTAATAAAAGAAGTAATGCACATGTGGTTGATGATTGACTATGGGTGTTAGCTTTGGGGATGAAAGCCTAGCTCAAGCCGATCCCGAGATTATTGGATCAGGGGGTAGTCCTAGAGGCATAAGCCTAGCTCAGACCAAACCTGACAGGGGGTAGCTCTAGAGGTAGGAACCTAGCTCGAATCGAATTTGATACGTTTGTTTATGGGTGGCAGCTCTAGCGATGATAACCTAGCTTGAGCCGAGCCCGATATATTGATTCATGGGTGGTAGCTCTAGAGGCATAGGCCTAGCTCGAGCCGATCCCAACATAATGTTATGTTATGTAAAGACCTACTGATCAGTCGGGGCCCGGGTACATAGTGACACAAGTGATGATGAACAACCATATAAGTAAAGAAGTAAAGAAAGTAATGAAAGCAATACACATGGATCCCAACATATAGAATGGTGACTTATCCATATTTGTTATCCAGTTGTATTTGAGTTTATTAAAGTATTTATATGTCATACAGTTTCATACGAGCCTTACATACTCAGTACAATTTTCATACTGACCTCCATAGTGGGACTTTCCTTACTTGATGCAGGCACAGGTGCTAGTAGACCTCCACAGTAGCTTGCGGATATTTTGCTGATCTTTGGTGAGCTCCAGTTGGTTCGGGGCTTTTCGAATCTCATATGTACACTTGTTTTGGTACTGTAAGATTGTATAAAGCGGGGACTTATCCCGACTTTAGGATGGTTATGTATATGCATCTGTTAGAGGCTTTGCAGATGGACATGGTGAGATGAATAAAAGAATGCATGTTCATTCTGACTTGATAGCCCTAACGGACACGTTTCTTATATGTATATATCACATGTTTCCATGACTTCCGCTATTGACATCTTATATCCATATGTGATGGTGCTGCATATTGAGTGACATGCATACGAATAGACATGAGCAAAGACTGGTTCTCTCGGGCCTCATCGGCTTCGGGTGCCAGTACGCCTCTTTGGAACTCGAGGCGTGACAGGATAGTTGGCTAGGAATGGATTGATCATAGGCCATTGTTTATTTCAGTCCACTCAGCCTAAATGACCATCCAACTAATGTAATACTCCATTGATTCCTGATTTTTAGCCTGAATTGACCCTTTTTATTGATTAGCCTATTCACCTTCCCAATTTTTCTTCAAATCTTTGTTTTGGCCCTTGTCCCTCCATGGACATTGTGTACCTCAACTCTGGCAAATCGCCTAAGCTGAGGGTGGATACTATAGTGGTTGATGAAAAGAAGAATGGGGTATCAAAAGAAAATACTAGTGATACTAAATGGAAGAATGGGTGTGGCATGTTCTAAGAAAGAATCAAAGTGAAAAAGAAAAAGAAAAAAAAAAGTTGAGTTTGAAATAAAACTGGACCTATCAAAGAAGAAAGAAAAAGAATAAAAGGAGAATAAGGAGGAAAAGGATTGGCCAAAAGTGGAATAAAGATAGTATAGTGTCAAGAAGGGCATAGTCACCATTTTCAAATATACTATACCCGTCTCCAAGCCTACATTACAAGCCGAGTAAATTACAAACAGAGTAAAGTCCAATAGTGATCCTAGTCCAACTATCTGAAAAAAGTATAGAAAATAAGAGCAAGACTATAGTATTGTGAATGCATTGTTTGAGTT
This sequence comes from Capsicum rhomboideum, assembly GCA_031232105.1. Taxonomy (NCBI): domain Eukaryota; kingdom Viridiplantae; phylum Streptophyta; class Magnoliopsida; order Solanales; family Solanaceae; genus Capsicum; species Capsicum rhomboideum. The sequence goes on along the minus strand of CP124708.1, from coordinate 51,499,794 downwards.
TCTTTGTGAGAGCGAGTGTATTTGTACTAGTCCCCATTTGAATGATTATTGTGTGCAAGGGACTTCTTTGTGGTGACTGCACTAGGGTAATATTTTTAATTGCTGATTGTTAGGGTAACTGTCATCTGTGTATGCAAAATTGTCCATTGATATTATAATGTCATTCATACATCCTCTTGTGTCATTTTGATAATCGCGCGCTTGTTTTGTGTTGAGTGAGAAAAAGGGGGGAGTCAAACTTATGAGATGTACTGTCAAGAGCCCTGTGACTGTCGTAGTTTTCCTAGATTTCTTTTTCTTAAGCATCATGTTAGTATAGTTTTTATTTTGTTTCTTTAGGACAAACAAACTTTGTAAGTAGAGGTTGTTGATGTGTCATGGTTTTATGGAACTTTCGACGCTTAAAACATGGGATTGTTGTACGTTCTTAAACACTTTTTGGTAGATTTATGTGTGTTTCTGAGTTTGTGCTGGAAAACTTAAAAAAGAGGCTAAAACTGGCTAATTATAGAATCATGAAGCCAAGGTACGACCCGTTGAATCAATGCATGAGTCGTACCAAGTCCCGCCTTAATGATTAGAGCTAAAGTCTAGAGAAGGTGATTTCAAGTCCAAAGGACAACTCATACTTATGAGTCGTATGTTAAAACCACTAGCCAACTTAAACCAATCTATGTCATGGCAGCTAAGAATTGAGAAGTTGCAAAGATAAGTCAGTGGCCACAAATACAAAGCATAAGTCATAACTTGTAAGTATGAGTCACTCTGACTCGTACTGAGAGTCTTGGAATAAAGGCCACAAGAGATGCAAATCGGGTTCATGAGACATGATTCATTATACGACTTGTATGATCAAAGAATGATTCGTAATTTGAAATTTTAGCAAACTGAAGAATGGTAGAGGACGAGCCGTGATTGCTACCTACGAGTTGAGCCTGCAATGTGCGATTCATAGAAACTTCTAAGCCTACAATCTAATTATTTTGGATATGTTTTGTTTTTGTATCTAAATGGAATTCCTAGGTTTTCTATTATAGTTTTTTGAAATGACCCTTTCCATCATTACGGGTAAGTCTAACATACAAAAATTTGGGTTAAGATTTTCCCCAAATTGGGAGTTAGAAATTTTAGTCTAGGCTAGTCTTGGATGAATTCTGAGCGAGGTATGGTCTAGGGAACTCTAGTAATGGATTGGGTAAATGTAATAAAGTTTATCTTGTTTTTATGTTAGCTAAGATGATAAGTAATCCGTAGAAATTTTTAGAAGTGAATTCGGATAAGTAGAACTCTCGATATCAAACTTGACGTAAAGGAGTTAGTCCGAAATGTCATGATTTGAGGGCGCATTGCAAAAAAGGAAAACCTAGGAGCAATCTTAAGTTTTTGCCTTCCCTCACCCTCTATAGAGGGTATCAGGACATTATGATAATGACGCTATAGCAGAATAATGCCCGCTATATCAAGAGTAAAAGTTAGTCGATCCCACCATAGTGGACGGTTTCCACTATAGCGATGCCGTTATAGAGGGATAGGGCTGCTATAGTGGGACATACATGGATTTATGTAAGAATTACCCCAAAATAGTTTATTATTTTCTAAACTTGATGGGGAGAGCTTAGGCAATTTTGGGTGACTTTCACCCATTTTCCAACAAATTTTGTTATAAAAGTAAGTTAATCACTCCCATTAACTAGTTTTCAATTTCTAAACCTTAGAATTGCTAGTTTATAGGTTTTGGGGAGGATTGATCTTAACCTAGCGGATTTTCTAGTGCAGTAGGGTAAATTAGGTGTAAAACCTTTAGGTTTTGGTTTAAAGTTAATAATTTACTCTTGCATAGCTATAATTAACTATTGTAACCATTAAATTGCTAGGTTGAAGGTGAATTTATGGTGGAAAAAACCTAGAATAGAAAGAATGATCATAAATTTGGCCTTGGGGTTTGCGATTAGGTTATAATCCATGATACTATAGGTCATTTGGTTGATTATATGTTATATTCCTATTTTAGGCCAGAATACAGCCGAGGTTGCAAAGAAAGGGAATCTCAAGTTCACTAGAGCATTTCAAGCTTTGATTGAGGTAGGTGATGGTTTAATGTAGTTAAAACCCAATTAGTTTTATGTGTGCATGATAACTATTCCTTCATATTTCTTGTGTAATGCATGTTCAAGGAAAGTGAATGACTGTTTGATATCCTAAGTTTTAATTGCATGTAATGAATTTATATGAAAGCTTGTTGTTTTTTACAAGTGTTCTCTGTTATCATTGTGGTTGTGATTGTTGTGATATCTATCATTATTGTGGGATATACCAGTATTTTGGACATCTTCATAGGATTGGTTGACATAAGGTTTGCAGTCACATGATGTCTGAGATTTGGTACATGGACAAGAGATTTTCCCCTGTAGGTCATGCCCAGTGGATGAGTATGTACAAGGTATTGGTGAGTGTGAAAGTTCCTTGAGTGAGCCGAGGATTATGTGTTTACTATTATATTGTTTCCTTGAGTGAATCGGTCTTAAGTGTTAAATTGTTGCATTGGTTCCTTGAGTGAACCAGGTTCGTGTGCTTATTTGCTAAAGGTGGCTTCTCTACGTAAATCGAGTTGCATGATAATTGCCATTGTTGTTATTCTTATGGATCCTTGAGTGGTCCGGGCTAATTGTAAGTTGTGGTACAACTCGTTATTGTCCATTTACTTATGTAATTGAGACATGGTTGATTTAATTGCTGGTGTCATGGTTTTTGACTTGGAGTCTTGTTGGTAGTCATGGTTTTGACTTGACTTGTTATCCATGTTGACTTATAATGACTATGCGTAATAATGTTGTTAAATAAGGTTAAATGTTAGAAACTTGAGGTAAGTTTACATGGTAGGTGTTCATGGTTGTCTTGCCTTACTAAGTTATGGTTATATGTTCATATTTCTCATTTTGGTTTGGCCGATGACCCTGCCAGTACACCGTTGTTTTTTATGTACTGATACTACACGTGCTCTTTTTTTGGTTGAGTGTAGAGTATATTTCAATGACTATTTTGAGACCTCAGCTGTGATTTAGATAGTGTTCAAACTCAAGGGTGAGCTACATCTTCCAGGATACCATGAGTTTTTCATTTAGTTTCTGGTCCATAGTTTTGAACTTAGACATTTTCAGTTATTTTAGGTTGAACTTGTTTGTTGATGCTATTAGTGTTTTGGTTCAATGACTTTTAGGTTTTAGGGGATTTCTTAAGTTTTGTTTAATTTTGCATTGGGGTTAGTTCGTTCTTCCATTGGGAAGTTAGTGTGGGTGCCAATCACGGCGAGTTTAGGTCGTGACAAAGTTGGTATCAGAACTTTAAGTTTATTGATATTATTGTACCAAAATGGGTCCAGTAGAGTCTTACAAAATGGCACGAAGATGTCTATACTTTTCTTCGAGAGGCTATAGGACTTTAGGAAACTATCATTTCTTTCTTATTTCATGCTATAACTTGATTCCAATTGGTATCTTATGATACAAATTGTTATCTGACCTTCTTTATTCTTTTGTATGCAGATGGTTAATACTAGAGCAAATGGAGCCAGAGCCACATGCCCAACACCAACAACACTAGCTATAGAATCATTTATTCGGGGATGAGGGCACAGAAGGGGTAGGGGCAAGGAAAGAGGGAGACCAACACCCGCCAAGGGTGGAGCTCGGGTAACAGCTAATAAGTTAGAGATCAGTGACACCTTCCCTACCCCAGGATCATTATGAGTAGGTTGAGAAAATAATTGAGAATGTTGTAGAGTAGGATAAGGTGGTACCAGTTAGAGGTGCACCTCTTCCCCCTCTATCTTCTGAGATGATTCAACAGGTGTTATCTTTTCTGAGTTGATTGGGTAGTACTGGGGCGACTCCCATTATGCCTGCCTATTAGTTTCCAAGTATTTGTCAACTGCTACAATTGCTCCTAGCATGGGTGAGGCTTTAAGGACTAAGATTTTCCCTCGCCGTGTGTTAAGTCCTGTCATGACTAGGACTGAACATGACATGTTGACTAAGTTATTGAACATGAAAACTCCTACTTTAGTTAGCTGAGATGAAGGATGCATTTGAGTTTATTGTTGATTGTTACAAAAGGCTGCACAAGATGGGTATTATTGAGCAACATAGTGGTGAGTTTGTTACTTTCCAGTTGCAAGGTGGTGCCAAGTAGTGGTGGAAGGCGTATGTGCAGTTTCGGTCACCAGTTTTCCTCCATTGACATGTACACCATACTCTTCACGATGGCAAGAAGGATGAGTTTTTTAACCATGAGCAGGGAACTATGTCTGTTGCGGCCTATGAGTTCAAGTTTCATGCTTTGTCCCATTATTCTACTCAGTTACTTAGTATAGAGGAGGAGAAAGTTTGGTTGTTTATGAAGGGCCTGAATACTGACTTGTAGGTTTTGACTGTTCATATGACTTTTGCTGGAAAGAACTTTAATGAGGTCACTGATTATATGAAAAAGGTTGAAAGGGTAAAGCAAGTTGGTCAAACAAAGGTGTTAGTGAAGAAGTTCCGTATTGCGGGTAACTTTGGTGGTTCTTATTCCAAGGGTCATGGTTCTTATTCCAAGGGTCATAACTAGCAGGCTTATACGACTCACCCTATTCAGTCAACTCTTTCGACTTCTACAGGTGGTCAGTCATAGCTATTCAGCAGCGCTTAGTTGCTAAGGGCCAAGGGGCTTCTTATTCTTTGGCCAGTAGGCCTTCTCTTGAGTAAGGTTATTACACTTATGGTATTGTGGGGTGCTGCACGAGAGAGTGTCCTTAGAGATAGGCTGGGTTATAGTGTTCGCAGTAGGCTAAGGTTGTGGTTTCAAACTAGAAGAAGTGGTGGAGCTAATGGTAATGGTAAGGGTTGTCCATAGGGTGGGCGGGGTAATAATCAATTAGGTCATATTGGGAAACAAGGTAATGGTAATGCAGGGAAGAGTGAGCACAGCTTGCTAGGGAGGTTGCCTAGCTTGATGATAGAGCTCACTGTTATGCCTTCGCAGATAAGATCGATGTTGAGGTTTCTAATGTGGTTATTAATAGTACTATTCTCGTATGAGACTGGATGGCTACTATTTTATTTGATCTGGGTTTCACTTATTCTTATGTATCTATTAGATTTGCCTTGGGGTTGGACTTGATTTGTGATATACTTGATTTTTTTTTATGTGTCTACTCTGATTGAAGACTCTATAGTAGTGACCCGTGTTTGTGGTGCATGTTTTATATTTCTCATGTGTTTTTAGACCTAGGTAGATTTGATAATCTTGGATATGCTTGACTTTGATGTTATCCTGGGTATGAGTTGGCTATCTCCTTATCATGCTATTTTAAATTTTAATGCTAAGACAGTGACTTTAGAAATACCCGAAATGGATAAGTTAGAGTGGGAAGGTATATCTAAGCCTAAGCCTGTGAAAATTGTATCTTTTATTTGAGATAAGAAGTTAATTGGGAGAGGGTGTTCGGCTTTTCTAGCACATCTCCAGGATGTTATTGTAAAATCTCCTTCTATTGAGTTAGTCCATATGATGTAGGAAATTTAGAAGATGTTTCCCACAGATTTGACTAGTATGCCTCCGGACTGGGACGTTGACTTATGTATTGATTTAGAGTTTGGTACTCACCCCATTTATATTCCTCCCAATCGAATGGCTCCGGCTAAGTTGAGAAAGCTCAAGACTCAATTGCAGTAATTGCTTGTTAAGGGATTTATTCATCTTAGTGTTTTTCCTTGAGGTGCTCCAGTGTTGTTTGTTAAGAAGAAGGATGGTAGCCTAAGGATGTGTATTTATTATAGGCAGTTGAGTAAGGTTATCATCAAGAATAAGTGTCTACCATCAAGAATAAGTGTCCCTTGCCCCAAATAAATGATCTTTTTAATAAGTTGCAGGGTGATTTTATTTCCTCCAAGATAGATTTGAGATAAGGTTATTGATGTGCCGTGAACTTACGACACTTGAGACGCTTAAAACATGGGATATTTACAAGTTTAAAGGGCGTTTTTTGGGATATGATTTGTTTTGTTAAGGGTTGCAGGACAACAGGGTCACGAGGTGAACTATGAAATACTAAGAAGATTCTGCACCTGAAATGATGACTGAACAATGAGTCATTGGGTTACAATAAAACTTGTTTCTTGAGTCGTTGTGTGACCAGAAGAATTTGGGAACTTAAAGGAAGTGGCTACAGCTGGGATACTATGACTCGTACCCTGACTAGACGAGTCATAGTGAATAATCATCAAGACGCCAGTGAAGGTGAAGCTAAAGGACACACAAAGGATGCTTGGGGACTATAACTCTTAGGATTATGTGACGAGTCATCACGTCAAGTCATTTTCAGCAAAAGAGGGAAAGTCCTGAGAAGATAAAGTGAGGTCCTAGAGGAAACGAGTAACCCTACGACTCGTAGGGTGACTAAATGAGTTGTCACCAACATACAAAAGGAAGAGACAATAAGTGAAGCAAGAGGTAATAATGAGTCAACGCCTGACCAGACGACCTGTCATGTGGACTGTAGCCGACGCCGACTCCTATACTCCTATTTTGTTTAGGATAGGATTTGTTAAGTCTATAAATACTCTTTTAGGGTTATTTTTACCAGTAGAGACATTATTATTATTCTACAACATTATATTGTAGAATTCCAAGGAAAATTCTTGGGATTTTACAAATATTGAGTTTTTGGTTTTAATTAAAGTTAAGATTTTGGGTTTTATTCATTCTTGTGAGTATCAATGTATTTTTTTTCATCTATGAATTCTTGCATTGTTCATACAATTATGAGTAGCTAAACTCCATAACTAGGGTTGTGGACACCGTAACGGATTAACAAAGTAGTGTTCAACTTACAAAATGATCATCGAAGGGTATACAGGCATGTATTAGTGGTTCTTTTGAATAGGTTGCTTTCTAACTAGTGCATGTGTTGGAACTCATCCTATCTCTACCCTATACTATAGCAAGGGTATTCAGAGAAGACTAGCATATCAATAACAAGACTTGGAGTTACCTACATTTAATCAGCTTTGAGCCGTGATACGGGAAAGGCTGTATTGGGATCATTGGTAGGGGGAAATATATAACCACTCATGATGTATTGACCTTTGTGTTTGAGGATAGTCGTCTACAAGGGTCGTAACATAGTCGGTTAGACGATACCTAACCTATCAATTCTGCATGTCGAATTCCTTAAGAGATTACTGAAATGCAGAGAACCTACGGAGTTATGAAGTTATTAGGGAACACAGTCCTAGTGCTTTTCTCATCTTGATTACAACCTCATCAAATACTTTTGTGACACTATTGCTTGTTTATTCTACAAAAAAAAACCTCTTTACTTATTTACCAATTACTCAGAAAGACATAGTTGATTGGATTTCAACTTATTTCTCGTGGGATCGACCCCAACCTTTTTTGGTTCTATATTTGATATAACGACCACTTTATACTTTTTGGGAGGTATAATTTGGGTTACATCAATTTTTGAGCCATTTTCGGGGATTACAGTTATGGTGTTGATTGATAGTGTATTTTGAAGTGTTGGTTTTGTTACAATTTTTATTTTCCTACTATTCATAGGGTGTACGCCGGTGTATGCCCAACACTCAGAGTCAAGGCAATCCCGTGATTCCACTTGATATGGAAATAGAAAGAACTCTAAGGAATAATTGAAGAATGGTTAATACCGATGGAGTTCAGGATCTAGCAACCGGTGCTGACATTCATAACCAGCCACCAATTCATCCGGATGGTCATGAAACTGCTGAGCAAATCACTGTTTGATTAATAGCTGAGGAGAATGCGAAACAAATAGCTCTTAGACAAAAAGATAGAGATCATCGAGCAATGTAAGAGGCAACATAACATCTTGCTGCACTTGAAGAGAGACAAAGAAGACCGAGGGTGCAACAACCCCCATAAAGACCATATGTGTCAGTTTGTGATGATCCTGAAGAAGAGGATGTGTCCTATTTAGAGCCGATTGAGACTGGTGCCATTATTTTACCAGAGTTACCTGAAGGAACTAAATTCAATATTACAAGTGCTATAATCCACCTGTTGAACTTAAAAGGGGTGTTCACTGCCCTTTCAACTGATGATGTGAACATGCATGTGATGAAATTATAGGATTTGGACTCTGTACAATATACCATGAGTGAGTCAACAAGCAATTTGATTAAATCTATTTCCATTCTCCCTTACATGGGAAGCGACATTGTGGTTGGTTGAGTTACCATGAGGTTCTATCACTACTTGGCAAGAGTTGAGGAATCGGTTTCTAGAACAATTTTTTCCACCTTCTTGAATGTTACAACTGAAGGATGAGATCTATACTTTCAAATAACTACATTCCGAAGCACTTTATGTGACTTGGCCATGGTTTAAGAAAAAGTTGCAAAATGCTCCAAACCATAAGATGAATGGTCAAAATTTACTTGAGATCTTCTACAGAGCATTAAATGCTAATACCAAGGTTGTAGCAGACACTATCACTGGTGAAGCATTTATGAGTATGAGATGGGAACAAGCTTTAGGAATTTTAGACCATATTACTAAAACCAACCAAGGTTGGCATACTCGAGAAGAGAACCGAAGAGCAAGAACTTATGCCACTGGAGCATCAGTAGAGCAAAGAGCGTTAGATGACACTGTAGCTTAAGAAGTAGTGCAATTGAGGACTGAAATTGGATTACTTGCTAAGAAAATTGTGGTAGGAGGAACAAAAAATATTAATGCGGTAGGTGCAAAAGAAAAATAACCTAGGTATGAGGATTCAGATTCTGAGGAAGAAGCTAAGTATTTTGATAGAAAAGTGGCAGGTTTCCAACCAAAGGCCAAGGGTCTGATTAATACAATTGCAACTCGAGGCAAGGGAATCAAGGTTGGAACTACTATGGTGATAATTACAACAAGTCAGGGTATAGAGATCGAGACAGAGATCAAGCTGGTAATTGGAAGAAAAAAGAGGACTATAAAGATAAGGGTGGCCTTTATATCCCACTAGGGAACCGTGATGCTGAGTATGGAAATTCAAGGATGGAAACCCTACTTACAAAACTTGTTAAGGCGTTGGAGAGTCAAGAAAACTACCTGAAAGAGATTAACGTAGACCTTTCAGGGATAAGCCAAAAAGTTAAGTTTCATGTGACCACTATCAAATAGTTGGAACAACAATTCGGGCAGATGTATACCGCTTTAAATCAACATCAACCAGGGACTCTTTTGAGTAAAACCATTAAAAACCCAAAAAATAATGGTCATTGCTTAGCCATTACTACCAGAAGTGGGAAGACTATTGTTGATTACAAGAAAGATGAGCCTGCAGTAGTTGATGATGAGATCGAGAATGAAACAAAAAATATAGTGGTTGATAATCATGCATATCTAAGTCCTCACATTGCTAACAAAGAGGCTAATTCTAATAAAGGAAAGGAGAAGGAGGTCCCTCAGGTGTTTAAACCCATTCCTCCACCTCCTTATTGCTTTTCGCAAAGGTTTAAGAAGACAACCAAAGAGGGAAGATATCATAAATTTATCTCAATGTTGAAAGAATTATTAGTGAATATCCCTCTTGTCGAAGCTTTGGAATAAATGTCGGGGTATGCAAAGTTTATGAAAGACTTGGTGATGAAGAAGAGAATCGCCAGTTTCGAGGCTGCGGATAATGTGCACCATTGTGGCTCAATCGCTTCTCACTCCCCTATTGAGAAAAAGGAAGACCCAGGAGCTTTCACTATCCCTTGTACTATCGGGTCTTATAATTTTGCAAAAGCCTTATGTGACTTGGCAGTCTTTAAGTAGTTGGGATTGTGGTTGCCTAAACCTACATCTATGAGACTTTTCATGGCAGATCGGATTGTTAAAAATCCAGTGGGAATCTTGTATGATGTTTTGGTAAATGTGGCATCATTTATTTTTCTGGCTGACTTCGTTATTCTTGACTGTAAGGTTGATTTTGAGTTTTCTATTCTCTTGGGAAAGCCATTCCTTGCGACTGGTCGTGCATTGGTTGACATGGAAAGTGTGACTATGAAGTTTAGTTTAAATGACGAGCAATTTACTTTCAATGTGTGCCGATCCATGAAGCAACCAAAAGATATGCGTGTGATTTCTCTGATAGATACGGTCGATAAGAGTGACATGGTTGTTCCTTTTGAAGAGAGATTAGGGGTCAAAGCCCTAGCTGCAGTAATCATGAACTTCGATAGTGATGGTATTGATGAATATGATGAGATGGAGAAAGTACTTATTGGTAGAGGGTCATATACTTATGCTCCAAAGAAGCTTGATCTTGATTTGAAAAATAGAGTGACCCTGTTGGATCGGCCTTCGATCGAGGAGCCTCCCATCTTAGAGCTTAAGGCTCTTCTGTCCCATCTTCTTTAAGAATTCTTGGAGGCTAACCGTACTTTGCCTGTCATTATTTTTGCTTACTTATTAGAATGGCAAGTTGAGGCCCTAGTTTCTGTGCTTCAGAGGTTTAAACGGGCCATTGGATGGTCCATTACAAATATTATCGGGATCCCATCTAGAATTTACACTCATAAAATCCAACTTAAGCTGGATTGTATTCCCAGCATTGAGCATCAACGTCATCTTAACCCACCTGTACAAGAAGTTGTAAGGAAAGCTATTATTAAGTGGTTAGATACTGGGGTGGTATATCCTATTGCTGATAGCAAGTGGGCGAGCCCAGTCCAATGTGTGCCAAAAAAGGGCAAAATCACCGTGGTTCCAAATGAAAAGAATGAGTTGATTCCAATGAGGCCAGTTACTAGATGGAGAGTTTGCATGGATTATAAAAAGCTGAATTCTTGGACCAAGAAGGACCACTTTCCTATGCCCTTTATGGACCATATGTTAGATCATCTTGCTAGCAGAGGATGGTATTGTTTTCTTGAAGGTTATTCGGGGTACAATCATATTTTGATAGCCCACGAAGACTAAGAGAAGACCTCTTTTACTTGTCCATATGGGACGTTCGCTTTCAAGAGGATGTCGTTTTGTGTATGTAATGCACCGACCATTTTTCAGCATTGTATGATGTCTATATTCTTCTACATGGTGGAAGATACTATTGAGGAATTTATGGATGATTTTTCAGTTGTGGGTTATTCGTTTGAGGACTGTTTGGCACACCTTTCCAATGCACTATGAAGATGTGTGGATTACAATTTGGTGCAGAATTGAGAATGTGGCATTTCATGGTAAAAGAGGGTATTGTTTTGGGATACTGGATTTTATAGAAGGGGATTGAAGTTGATAAGGAAAAGATTGAGGTGATTGAAAAGTTACCTTCACAAATTTTGTGAAGGGCATTCGGAGTTTCTTGAGTCATATGGGATTTTAAAGAAGGGTCATCAAGGATTTTTCTAAGATTTCAAATCTATTGTGTAAGGTTTTAGAGAAAGAGGTGAATTTTGTGTTTGATGATGCATGCCTAAAAGATTTCGAGTGTCTGAAAGAGCAGTTAATTTCAGCCCCCATTATTGTTTCACCAGATTAGACTTCACCATTTGAGTTCATGTACGATGCCAGTGGTGTAGCCTTAGGTGCGGTTCTTGGCCAGAGACGAGAGAAGATTTTGTATCCTATTTACTATGCTAGCAAAGCACTTAATCTGGCCTAAAACAATTACATAGTGACTGAGCAAGAGCTGCTTACTGCGGTTTTGCATTCGAGATATTCAGATCTTATTTGATTGGCACAAAAGTGATTGTACATACTGCCCATACAACTCGTAGATACCTTATGGCAAAGAAGTATGCCCAGTTGAGGTTGATTTGATGGATGCTTTTATTACAAGAATTTGATTTTGAGTTCAAGGAACAAAAAGGGACAGAGAAGCACGTTGCTGACCATTTTTCCTACCTTGAAGATGAGTCCATGCTAAAACTAAGGGATGATCTTGAAATTGATGATACTTTTCCAAATGAACGGGTGTTAGCAGCATCATAAGACTTAATCCCATGGTTTGCACATTTTGCAAACTTTTTGGCAAGTGATCTAGTTCCAGAGGATATGACATATCAGCAGCAAAACAAATTCATGCATGAGGTCAAAAAATTCTTTTGGGATGAGCCCTACTTGTTTAGGGTGTGTACAAATGGTGTGGTTCGTAGATGTGTTCCTAAGGATGAGATGATGAATTTATTGGAGGCATGTCATTCATCTTCAGTTGGGGGTCACCATGAAGGTGCGCGAATTACGCACAAGCTCTTGCAATGCAGTTAGTACTTGCCCACCATTCATAAGGATACCTATGATTATACGAGGGCATGCGACCAGTGTCAATGGCAAGGAAATATCTCAAGATGGCATGAACTCCCAATGACTGCGATCCTTGAGCTTAAGCTATTTGACATATGGGGGATTGATTTTATGGGTCCGTTCATGAGCTTAAGCTATTTGTTGGTCCGTTTATGAGTAACCAACACAGCCACATCGTGCCAAGACATTAAATCAAGTGCTGCATCGGAGGCAACCCATGATTTTGTACTTTACATTTTATAGGGTAATGTATGTTTCAATATGCAGGGGAACAAAAGCTGAAATATGACCAGAAAGTTTTCTGGTGCCCAGTCCATACGATTCACCAGATGAGTTGTTGCCTACCACGATGATTCATTTAGTAGATCTTAGCTTTCTCAACACTTCATTCAATAGTTACTAGCCACCCTACAACTTGTAGAATAACTCGTAGTCGGATAGTACGACTCGTCATCATAAGTCGTAGGGTCTGGTAACATCAGGTAATTTTTTATTTTTTATTTAACCAATGGAGGGAGTTTACGACTTATCGTCATTGGTGATGAGTCATTATGCGGATTCGTAGGGTATGGGAAATTTTGGGTCAAATATTACTGCAGATCCTATTAGGGACCCATATGAGTCCCTACGTGATCTAAGTTCCTCCGGTACCTAGAGCGCTACAGGTATGTCCCTTACCCTAGTGCCCAAATTTCATTATCTGATTTCGTACAATAGGGACATTGTACATTTTAAAGTTGGGGGTGTGGGTATACCACAGCTGAGGGTTTTTGTTGCCATGTTTCTTTTCCCTCGGCTGCGCTATCATAGTTAGAACCGACATGTTTAGGTGTTTTTACATTTTATTTGAGTTTTGTGTTTTTTTATTATTGTTATAGGATAGCTTAGAGTGATTAAAAGAGAACTCTATGCAGTCTGGTTTAATTAAATGTGTTTAAAGGATACCCCTCCAAAAATATGTTTTTGTGATGTAATGTATGTGTGCTTTAACCGATGTTTGGGATCTAGATATGGTATTAGGATTGTAAATGGGATAACCTAGCCGATCTTGCATGAGCTGAATAGGTAATAACTTAGATAAAATCCCTGAGCCATGAGTGAGTAAGTACTTTACCTAGTCGGTGTGTGTGTGCAATCTAGAACTTACCCGATTAGTCTCACTAAAAGTTGTAGGATTAAACGTTAGAAAAGGATCATAGGCCGTGTTTGAATTTAGTCAACTTATCCTAAAATGACCTGCCAAATGATCATGTATCCCTTGAACCCAAATTTTGATCCTTAGACTGTTTCTTTGACCTACCCATGACACCTTCCCAGTTTTACAATGAACCTTTATTTTGCCCGAGTTCCTCCTTGGAAACTGTGCACCTCAACTCAGGCAAATATCCTAAGTTGAGGGTGGCTATTGCATAGGGGTGCGTAAAAATTGGGTATAAAGTTTAAGTAGTGAAAAAGAAAGGAAAAAGTTGTTGGTGCGGTTAGAAAAAAAAAAGAGACAGAAAGAAAAAGAAAAATAATAGTGAAATATGTAAAAATAAAGCCGCACCCGAGGGCCAAAAGAAAATAAAACGAAAAATGGATGAAAAGGGAGGAAAATGAAGAAAAGTACAAAAAGTGGAGCCAAAAGTAGTGTAGTGCCAAGGAGGAATGAGTCACTGTACCCAAATGTACCAAACCTATCCCCGAGCATGCATTACATGCCGATAAAGACCTACTGTGATCCTAACCCAACAATTCAAAAGCTGAAGTGTAGAGAATAAGGGCAAGCCTATGGTATCAAACGCACACAATCAGATTTCTTTGTGAGATTGAGAGATTTGATTCAGTCCTAGTATGAGTTTGCATTGCATATACTAAGTAAGTGGGGACTTCTTTATTGTGAGGGCATAGGGGCTGTAGTCTAGTTTTTGCTTGTTTGGTAGTGTAGTGGTCAATATGTTAGATTGCCTAGTTATAATGTACTGCCATATCCTGATCCCATTGTGTTTTAGTATGTACATAGCATACACTCTGTATTGGTGGTTTTTGATAAGAATGAAGGGTTTTGAATGAGCTTTAATGGTTTGCTTGCATGTTTTCAAGGAAATTGACTGCCATAGTAATCTTGATATTGCTCTAGGTTAAGCGTCTTAGAGAGTTAGTATTTTGTTCGCCTGAGGACATGTGAACATTTTAAGTTGAGGGTGTTGATGTGCCGTGAACTTACGACACTTGAAACGCTTAAAACATGGGATATTTGCAAGTTTAAAGGTGCATTTTGTTGGAAATGATGTGTTTTGTTAAGTGTTGTAGGACAACAAGGTCACGAGGTAAACTACAAAATATGAAGAAGATTTTGCACCTGAAATGATGACTGGACAACCAGTTGTTGGGTTACAATACGACTCATTGCCGGAGTCATTGTGTGACCAGAAGAATTTGGGAACTTAAAGGAAATGGTTATGGCTGGGATACTATGACTTATAGCCTGACTATATGAGTCGTAGTGAATAATCGTCATGACTCCAGTGAAGGTGAAGCTGAAGGACACACAGAGGATGCTTGGGGGCTACGAATCGTAGGGTCACGTGATGAGTTATCACGTTAAGTCATTTTGAGCAAAAAAGAAAAGTCCTGAGAAGATAAAGTGAAATTCCAGGGGAAAAGAGTCACCCTACGACTAGTAGGGTGACTAAACGAGTCATCACTAGTATACAAAAGGAAGAGATAACGAGTGAAGCAAGAGGTGATGACGATTCATCGTCTGACCAGATGACCCATCAAGTGGATCATAGCCGACGTCGACTCCTGTACTCCTATTTTGTTTAGGATAGGATTTGTTAAGTCAATAAATACTCTTTTAGGGTTATTTTTACGGTAGAGAAATTATTGTTATTCTGCAACATTATATTGTGGGATTCCAAGGCACATTCTTGGGATTTTATGAATATTGAGCTTTCGATTTTAATTAAAGTTGAGATTTAGGTTTATTCGTTCTTGTAAGTTTCAATGTGTTTTTTTTTCATCCATGAATTCTTGCATTATTCATATAATTTTGAGTAGATAAACTCCATAACCAGGGTTGTGGGAACCGTAACGAATTAACAAGTAGTGTTCAACATACAAGGTGATCATCGAATGGTATACAGGCATGTATAGGCGGTTTTGTTGAATTGATTGCTTTCTGATGAGTGCATGCATTGGAACTCAGTCTATCTCTACCCTAGACTGCAGCAAGGGTATTCAAATAGGACTAGCAGATCAACAATAAGACTTGGAGTTATCTTTATTTAATCAGCTTTGAGTCGTGATACGGGAAAGGCTATATTGGGATCATTGGTTGGGGGGAAATATAGCAACACTCATGATGAATTAACCTTTGTGCTTGAGGATAGTCATCTACAAGAGGCATAACATAGTCGGTTAGACGATACCTAACCTATCGATTCTACATGTAGTATACCTTAAGAGATTACTGAAGTGCGGATAACCTATGGAGTTATGAAGTTATTGGAAAACACAATCCTAGTTCTTTTCTCATCTTGATTACAACCTCAGTAAATGCTTTTGTTACACTATTGCTCATTTATTCTACAAAAACCCCCCTCTTTACTTATTTACCATTTACTCAGATAGACATAGTTGATTGGATTTTGACCTATTCCTCATGGGATCGACCCCAACTTTTTTGGATTCCATATTTGATACAACGACCACTTTATACTTTCTAAGAGGTGTAATTTTGGAGATATCAATTATCACCAGTTGAAAATTTGACCTGAGGATAAGCCCAACACAACCTTTAGGACTCGGTATGCGCATTATAAGTTCTTATTCATGTCATTTGGGTTGACTAATGCACCGACAACTTTCATGAGCTTGATGGACATTATCTTTAAGTCCTTCTTGGATTCTTTTGTGATTGTCTTTATTGATGATATTTTGGTTTACTCCAAGAGTAAGGAGGAATATGCAAGTCACCTTTGTATTGTGTTGGGGATTTTGAAGGAGAAGAAGCTAAATGTTATGTTCTTGAAATGAGAGTTTTGGTTGTCTTTGGTTGCCTTTTTAGGGCATGTGGTTTCAGAAAAGAAGGTGATGGTAGATCCCCAGAAGATAGAGGCTATTAAGAGTTGGGTTTGGCCTAGCTCTATGACTGAGGTTAGAAGTTTTGTGGGTCTTGATTGTTACTATCATATGTTCATCAAGAATTTTGTATCTATTTATACTCATTTGAAAAGGTTGACCCAGAAGGAAGATCCTTTTGTTTGGTTGGATAAGTGTGAGGAGAGCTTCAAAAATCTCTAGAAACTTTTGACTAAAGCTCTTATTCTTTCCCTGCCGGTAGAAGGTAAAGATGTCATTGTATTCTGTGATGCTTCACTTTCTAGCTTGGGTGCAGTGTTGATGCACGACAAGAACATGATTGTTTATGCTTCAGGTCAATTGAAGCCTCATGGGAAGAATAACCCAACCCATGACTTGGAGTTGGCGGCAGTGGTCTTTGCACTTAAGATTTGGAGACACTATCTCTATGGTTTAAGTGTGAAGTGTTTACAGACCATCGCAGTTTGCAACATGTGTTAACATAAAGGGACTTAAATTTGAGAAAGAAAAGGTGGATGGAATTGTTAAAGGACTATGATTTGACCATCTAATATTATTTGGGTAAGGCCAATGTTGTGGTAAATGCATTGAGCCAGCGGTATGTATGGGTAGTTTGGCTTGTTTGAGGGTGCCAAGGGAACCCTTGGCTAGAGAGATTCAGGCTCTAGAATCTCTATCTATGCAGTTTTGTGTTTTTAAAAGTGGTGGACTATTGGATAGTGTAGAGATAAGGTCAACATTCCTTGATCAGATCAAGGCCATACAGTTTCAAGATGAGAAATTGAACAAACTTTTGAACAAGATAGTGTGTGGTAAAGCTTCTGATGCCACACTTGATGCATGTGGGGTGTTGATGGTGAGCGTACATTTGAGCGTGCCTCAAGTTGGTGTTTAGATTCCTGATTTACTTGCAGAAGCTCATGGTTCTCAATCTACTATTCATTTGAGTGCAACCAAGATGTACCGTGACTTGAGATAGCTCTATTAGTGGCCCAGGATGAAGAGGGATAAAATGAAGTATGTGTCTAAATGCCAACATTCTTTGCAGGTGAAGTACGATTATCAAAGGCGTGTGGGTTTACTTTAGAGGATGCCCATTCTTGAGTGGAAGTAGGATAGGATAACTATGGACTTCATGGTAGGTCTTCCCAAGACCTTGTGGCAGCATGACTTGATTCGAGTCATAGTGGACAAACTAACCAAGTCAACTCATTTTATCCCAATTAGAGTGGATCATAGCTCTAAGCAGTTAGCAAAGATTTAAGTCAAGAAGATATTGAGGCTACATGGGGTACCAATTTCCATTATTTTTAATAGAGGTACGCAGTCCACCTCTAAGATTTAGGATAGGCTACATGAAGAGTTGGGCACTAAGCTTGACTTTAGCACTGCTTTCCACCCTGAAACTGATGGGAAGTCAGAGAGGACTATCCAAGTGCTTGAGGATATGTTAAGGGAATGTGTGATTGACTTTGGTGGTCATTGGGATATATTTTTGACATTGTGTGAGTTTTCAAACAACAATAACTATTATTCGAGCATTGATATGACTTTAATCGATGCACTCTAATGAAAAAGGTGAAGATCACCCATCGAATCGTTCAAAGTTGGTGATGTGAAACCTTTGGGCATGAACATGATGAAGGAATCTCAGGAAAAGGTGAGGTTCATTCAAACCAAGTTATTGGTAGCCTAGAGTAGGCGAAAGGAGTATGCAGACCGTAAGGTCAGGGATATGTCATTCAAGGTTGGTGAACAAGTTTTGTTAATGGTATCTCCTATGAATAGAGTGATGAGGTTTTGCAAGAAGGTCAATCTTAGCCCTCGGTATATAGGTCCATTTGAGGTTCGTGAGGGCATAGATCTAATAGCATGCAGGTTGGCATTTCAACCAAACTTTTTGGAGGTTCATACGATATTCCATGTATCCATGCTTAAGAGATATCATGGGTATGGTGATTACATCATAAAATAGGATTCGATTTTGCTAGATAAGGATCTTTCTTATGAGGAAGAGTCGGTTGCTATTCTCAATCGGGACATTCAAAAGATGATGATAAAGGAAATTCAATCGGTAAAGGTTCAATATAAGTATCGTCAAGTTGAGGAAGCTATTTGGGAAACTAAGAGGAACATGCGGGATAAGTACACTTATTTGTTTGAGGATACAGATACACTTTTCTTTTTTGACTTGGCTTATTTTTCTTGTTTGAACATTTGGGGATGAACGATGGGTAAATTGGTATCTATTGTAATGACCCTTTTTGTTGTTATGGGTAAGTCTCACATACAAAAATTTGGATTAAGATTTTCCCCAAATTAGGAGTTAGAAATTTCAGGCTAGTCTAGTCTTGGATGAATTCTGAGTGAGCTATGGTCTAGAGAAATCTGTGAATGGATTGGGTAAATGTAATAAATTTTAGCAAGTCTTTACATTATCTAAGACGATAAGGAATCTGTAGGAATTTTCAAAAGTAAATTCGAGTAAGTAGAACTCCCAATATCGAAGTCCAAAATGTTATAGTTTGAGGGCGCGTTGCAAGAAAGGAAAAATTGGGAGCAATCATGAGTTTCTTGCTCACCACACTAACTATAATGGGTGGCAGACGGCTATGATGACTCCACTATAAAAAAATAATTCCCGCTATAATGGGAGTCCAAGTAGGTCACTCTCGCATTAATGGGTGGATTCCGCTATAGCAATGTCGTTATAGTGGGATAAGGCTGCTATAGCGGGATATACGTGGATTTATGCAGAAATGATCCCAAAATGGTTTATTATTTTCTAAACTCATTTTGGGGAGAGCTTAGGCAATTTTGGGTCATTTTTATCCATCTTCCACCAAATTTCATTGTAAAGGTAAGTTAATCACTCCCATTAATTAGTTTCTTGATTTCCAAACCTTAGAATCACTAGTTTACAAGCTTTAGGGTGGATTTAGCTTAACCTAGCTGATTTTCTGGTGCCATAGGGTAAATTAGGTGTAAAACCTTTGGGTTTTGATTTAAAGTTAATAATTTACTTTTGCATGACTATAATTCACTATTGTAACCATTAAATTGGTAGGTTTAAGGTGAATTTATGGTGGAAAACCCTAGAATGGAAAGAATGATCATGAATTTGGCCTTGGAGTTTGGGATTAGGTTATAATCCTCAATGTTGCAGGCCATTTGGTTGATTATTTATTATATTCATGTTTTATACCACAATCAAGCCAAGATTGTAAGGAAAGGGAAGACTCAAGTTCACTAGAGCATTTCAGGCTTGGATTGAGATAGGTGATAGTTTAATGTAGTTGAAACCCAATTTGTTTTATGTGTACACGATAAATATTCCTTCGTATTGCTTGTACAATGCATATTCACTGAAAGTGAATGATTGTTTGATATCCTAAGTGTTAATTGCATGAAATGAACTTATATGAAAGCTTGTTGGATTTTTTACAAGTGTTGTATCTTTTATTATTGTGGTTGTGATTTTTGAGACATCTATTGTTATAGTGGGATGTACCGATATTTGAAAATCTTCATGGGATTGGTTGATATAAGATTGGCAGACACTTGATGTATGGGATTTGGTACATGAACAAGAGCTTATCCCCTGCAGGTCATGGCAGAGGGTGACCATAAGACCCTTAGCATGTATGTACAAGGTATTAGTGAGTGTGACGGTTCCTTGAGTGAATTGGGGATTATGTGTTTACTCTTATTTTGGTTTCTTGAGTGAACCAGGATTAAGTGTTGACTTGTTACATTGGTTCCTTGAGTGAACCAGGTTCATGTGCTTATTTACAAAAGGTGGTTTCTTTATGTAAACTGGGTTGCATGATAATTACCATTGTTGTTATTCTTATGGATCTTTGAGTGGTCCGGGCTAATTGTAAGTTGTGGTATAACTCTTTATTGTCCATTTACTTGTGTAATTGAGACATGGTTGATTTTATTGCTGGTGTCATAGTTGTTGACTTGGAGTCTTGTTGGTAGTCATGGTTTTGACTTGACTTGTTATCCATGTTGACTTATAATGACTAAGTGTCATAATGTTGTTAAGTAAGGTTAAGTATCATGAACATGAGCTAAGTTTACATGGTAGGTGGTCATGGTTTTCTTGCCTTACTAAGTTATGGTTATGTGTTTATATTTCTCATTTTAGGTAGGTCGATGACCCTACTAGTACACCGTTGTTTCTTGTGTACTGATACTACACATGCTCTTCTTTTTGTTGAGTGTAGAGCATATTTTGACGACTGTTTTGAGACCACAACAGTGATTCAGATAGTTTTCAAACTCAGTGTTCAGCTATATTTTTTGTTCTGCCATGAGTTCTTTATTTAGTTTCTAGTCCATTGTTTCAGAATTAGACATTTTTTCAGTTATTTTAGGTTGAACCCATTTGTTGATGCTATTAGTATTTTGGTATACAATGAATTTCAGTTTCTAAGGGATTTGCTTAAAGTTTGTTTAATTCTACAGTGTTTACTGTTTGGAATATTGGAGACATTGTTTTTTTTTATTGAAAAATAGTTAGTTCCTTATTTTAGATAAGTATTGGGTTGATGTTTTGGGGTTAGTTGGTTCTCTCACCGGGAATTTAGTGTGGGTACCAGTCATGGGAGGTTTGGGTTGTGACGCTTATGCACTCTTAAGCCTTAGAAATGTATTACATTATTTTTTTAACATTGTTCTTGGGTTTTTGGAGATTATTCATATTTCGATTCTTGATAATTATGCTTTCATTGATTATTCAAGATTTTTGATTTGTTTTACTTAATTCGTAATTTTATGATTATGAATTATTCTACAAGTTCTTATTATGAGTTTATGAACATTAATAGCTAAATTCCATAACTAGGGTTGTGGGAAACATGATGAATTAACAAAGTAGGTTAAAGTACTTAGTGATTCTTGAAAGGTGTTTATACATGTATTGTTCTTCTCTTTTTACGTTATGTTGTTTAATGGACACAAACGTTAGAACTCGCCTTATTCTTTCTTGCTGGATCAAAGGGGTCACAAATGGTAAAGGGGATTAACAATGGAGATTTTAGGCTATCAACCCTCATATAATAGCTTGAGCTTTGTCCAGGGATAGCTAATCTGAAATCAAGGGGATGGTTTAGTAAAACAAACACTCATTGACAACCCTCATCTAATAGCTTGAGCCTTGTCTAGGGATAGCTAATTTGAGATCAAGGTTAAGGTTTAGAAAACCAAACACTCCTAGACTGACCACGTTGAGTAGTGATATTCATCTAGATAGGGGAACAACCATTTAGGTCAACCTAACTTATCGATTATGCATGTTAAGCACCAAGATAGATCACTAGTACGCTACCCTTAATAAGTCATGAAATCATGGGGAACACAATCCTAGTCCATTCTCACTGATCAATACAAACAACATAAATTTTTTACTTATTACTTATTGCTAAATTCTGCAAAGTGTTACATGTTCTTTTAAAATCCCCCTAAAAAATAATTGATTAATAGTTAAAATAACTGTATTGACCTAGCTTCTAGCCATATTCCATGTGGGATTGACCCCAACCTTAGTTGGATTTTATATTTGATCAATGACCATGTTATACTTCATTACGAGGTGTAATTTGGGTGATATCACATACTGAGATTCTATTGCCCCTCATATAATATTGGCTCTGGATTAAAGGACAACCTATATAAGTCTGATTATCACCACATAACTCACAAATAACTGTGTTTTCCTTGAACCTGATGAACTTGACTTAAGTTTTGAGTTGTCAAATACTTCTTCACCAAATTAGAATGCTGCCCAATTTCAACCCTATGGTTGTAACTTCATGAATTCTAACATTCCTAGTGATTTTTGTGAAGTTGAGAAGAATACTCGATTCTTGGTAATCTCTATTCCATGCAGATATAAGGTTGAGCAGTGCTTAAATTTCATTATATCTCTTGGACAAGATTTTCCTTTGATTCGTAGCATCTAGTAGTGACTTGGAGTCTGGTCTCAGGTCCTCAATGAAATTTTGGCCAATAATCTCCTTAGGATGGATGATAACAGAAATCTCTAAGATAAACCTTGTACCTTTCCTATGCATGCGGTAGGGATTCATTATCCTTCTGTACAAAACAAGATATCCTTTCTCTCAACTCTTTAGTTCTTCTTGTCGAAAAGAATTTGTTTAGGAACTTTTCGGACAATCCATCCCTAGTGGTAATAGAACCTACTGGCTCGTTTCGAAACCATTACTTTGCTTCCCTGACTAGTGAGAAAAGAATAAAAATTGGCTTCACATATTCATCTAACACATTCTGATAATGAAAATTGTCACTCAACTATACAAATTCTGTTAAGTGTTTGTGTGGGTCATCAAGTGGTTTACCTTCAAATTGGCTATTTTTCTGCTCTAGCAGTACTGTTCCTTCTTTTAGCTTAAAATTTTATGTAATTGATGGCTTGACAATTACTTTGGAGGAATTCTCATGATTTTTGCTAGAAAGTTTAAATACTGCGATCTATCCTTGCACCCCCAACAAGATCTTGTAATCCATTAAAATTTAGGTTTTGATTTGCTTCGTCTCCCATAATTCTAGCCCTTATAGTTGTTCTTTCGATTTCAGGTTCAAAGGGAATCAAGGGACTACCGTGAATCCGAATATTGGGCATAAACTACCTAAACCTATAATGTAAAGAACATGACAACTAAAAGTGAAAACTGAATAGATAACAAAACGCAAAATAGTGTATCAAATTCGAACAATTCTTTGGGTTTGGTGATATGGTAGACTTTAGTACACATAATTGCACATGGTCTGACAAGTAATAATGGACTTCAGTGTCTAGATATCGATCCCACAGAGAAATGACGAATTCATTACTAATTTGAATCTATACTTAACTATTTAGTAAGTAAACAAGAAATAACAATTGATTCAGCTACTACTAACTACTTTATATTCTAAAAGTTAAGAACAAATTTAGATTGTTTTATGATTTAAAGGGTGATAAGCGATCCAAATGTAACACCCCGTACATTCATAACCCTATGTGATGCGTTGAACAATGGTTATTTAGGTGTCGAGATGCCATGAGTATGTATTTTGTAATGTTAGTGATGAGAAAATTGAAATTTGGCCTCATACATGTGATTAGCCCTTCGTAGGAGGTGTTTTGTGATTTTTGTGGAGCATTTGTGGGGTTAAAAACGAGGCTTGGAGGGTCTCTAAACAAAGTATATGAAAGGTAATAAGTAAGTGAAAGAATAGGACTTGAAGTATCTAACCAAATTCGCAACGAAAAGTCAAAAAATGGATTTTTTTGAGAAACTAAGGTTGGAGCACTCTAGAGGGCGTGCCACGCCACTTTGGGCTAAAATTTTTAGCCCACAGGCAGCAATCTGGCGCGCCCAGGGGCGTGCCAGGCTGGTTTGGCCACTTTTCAAAGTTGGAAATTTTCTTAAGTCCCAAGGGTGCCGGGGGACGTACCGGGCTGATTTTTTCCATGTTTCTTATACAACCTTGAGAATATAAATGAAATGAGTGAAGTATTATATTGGTATGATAAAATTACTTGTGAATGAATTTGGCGTCAAAATGACGATTTTACCCTTATGGTCAAAATGCGCCATACGTGGCTAGAATCGCTTGTTTTTGGGATTGAGGCTACGAATATGAATCGCATGAGTGGGAATATTGTCGTAACGCATATGAAATAAGTTAAACATGAGAAATTATTGATTTTATTGGGTTAAGTGAATTGGGCTAAATAAAAGGCCCAAAATGAAAAAAGGACATGGGCCAAGAATGGGACAAATGACCCATTCTTCCTTTGACTAATCAATAATTGAGCAAGGTGGCACAAAATCAGATTTTAACCCACAAAATACACATGCTTTTCTATATTTTTTTCTAAAATTCTCAAGAAAGCCTCTTTGGCTCTCAAAACCCTAAGGCACTTCTTGGAGCAAGGTCATCATTTTTCAAGCTTGGGTAAGTGATTATTCTTATGGAATAACATATTATATGCATGGGAGAGTATGTAAATCATTTTGGTTATGCTTGGAAGTGTTGGATATGGCACTTTGGGTTTTTGTGAAAGATGTGTTATCCATGGGATTTACACTTAAAATATGACTTGTGATTTTGATGAAAGAGCATGGTATGGATGAAATGACAACATGTATGCTGTGATTATGTTATTAAACTTGTTATTTTTCTATAAGTGTAAATTATGGGATTTTGGCCGATTTGTTGTTGTGAGGTGTATTGAAGTGAATTGATCGAATAATTGTGATGTTGTGATGATGGAGAGTGGAAAGTATGAACTTGGTGTGACATGCTAGTGGTTTATGATATTTTGTTCAATGTTGGGAATATTGTGGAATTATTGGTATGATAATTTCTTCAATGGTATTGTCAAGGGGTAAATGACATTTTTAAAGGCAAACATGTAATTCATTAACGTCCTATGCATTTGTAAGGTAGTTGGTGGTTAATGTAAATTTCGTTATGTATTTGTGTTGTAGAGTAAGACACAAGGAAGGAGAGGGACTATTGTAGGCCCATTTAAGATTGTAGAATCATATTGAGAATACAAGGTATGTAAGGTTTCTCTTTCCGTATCCTTCTGCAGCTCATAGTATTCACTTTAGTGTTGTACTAGTTCATTCCGATATGTCCAAAGGTGTCTAGCTTCAAGTTGTTATCTATTGTTAAGTCACATATCCTCATGCATTAGTCGTTGTTGTTCATGTGTTACATAATTGTGGACATGGTTCCAAATTCCAATAATGTTACAATTATCAAAAGTATCAATCTCTTATAAACAAAAGTATCAATCTCTCATAAGTGGATGTATTAATCTCTCATGAGTGAGCGTATCAATCTCTCACAAGTAAAGGTACTAATCTTGTAAAGTTAAAGAATAAAGTAAGGTGTTATGAGTGTATCCATGGGGTGAAAGAACACACCTTCATGATGACGATCCCAATATTATGAGTGTATCCATGGGGTGAAATAGACACCTTCATGATGATATCCATGGGGTGAAGGAAACACCTTCATGATGACCATCCCATCATTATGGGTGTATCCATGGGGTGAAATGAACACCTTCATGACGATATTATTTTCCCACTGATCATCTTGGGGCCCAGGCTTTGTGAGAATGGAAGAATGAGTAGTATATGAAGAAGTGAGTGATGACGGGGACGAGTGAGTGTAAGAATAAAAGAAGTAATCCATCTAATGTACATATTTTCATACATATAGAGTGATGAATTATCCATATTGGTTCTTTACTTATAGTTGATTCCATAGAAGTATTTACGTATTATATAGTCTCATTCAGCCTTACATACTCAGTATATTCTTCGTACTGACCCTTCTTGGGGGATTTACCTTACTTGCTGCAGGCACATGTGCTAGTAGACCTCCACGGTAGGTGGCAGATCTTTTGCTGATCTTTGGTGAGCTCCAGTTGGTTCGGGGATTTTCGGGTCTTATATGACATTTTTTTTGGTATTGTAATGTTGTGTAAAGCGGGCACTTGTCCCGAATTTAAGATAGTTATGTATGTACTTCTGTTAGAGGCTTTTGTATACATATTTATAAAACTTATGTTTCCATGTTCATGACTTCCGCATAGTTACATGAGGTGTAATAAGGTTCATATGAGGGTATGCATACGAATGTTCATGTGCAAAGATTGGTTCTCTCGGGCCATATTGGCTTCGGGTGCCAGTCCGGCCCAAATGGGATTTCGGGTCGTGACAAAAAGTGGCATCAGAGCAGGTCGTTCTAAGGGTGTCTACAAAGCCATTTCTGAGTAGAGTCTTACTTATAGATGTGTTGTGCACCACATTTATAAGTAGGAGGCTACGGGACATTTAGGATGTTGTATCTTTTCTTCACTTCTAGATCGTGCAATAGAGCCAGTGTTGTAAGTTGAATTGTATCTTATCATTGTAATTGTTTTTCTTTGGTATAGTTAAAATGCCAATCACGAGAAGAGGTAAAGGGAAGAAGGTGGATGTGCCTGCTGGAGAAGGAATGAGTAGATTACCACCTGCTCAAGTCAGTCATGGTGGAGTAAATGCTGAAATTGCATCGCGGGCCTCCTCTACTTTTGCAGCTCTGAAAGAGCCGAGTAGGAGATAACTATCTTTGGAACTACCCGTGAATACTATTGAGCAGGATTTGATGAGTGTGGTGCAAATATTGACCCGTGTAGTTGCTGCACAAGCTCAAAGACAAGTTCTTGCGCAGTAAATGGAGGAACAGAGGTAGAAGAAAAGGATGCAAGAATTGGAAGGAGAATTGTCAAAGAGAGCAAACCCCACGGGACAGTTCATGGCATCCCAAGGAGGATTTGGGCCTCAGAGTTCTCACAGACTGTCTAAGCCATCATTTCCTTATTCTAAAGCAATTGCTCAAAGGAGTGAACTCAGGATTTCCAGACAGTGGGATATCAAGCCCCCAGAGATGTGAACCCACTAAGGTATTTTCGTCAGCTGTGTCATCGCTGCAGGAAATTTCATGCAGGTGAATGCCGAGTTGGAATGAATGTTTGCTATCATTGCGGTGTACCAGGGCACACGGTAAAAGGGTGTACACGAAAGAGCATGGGTGGCATGGCACGACCTACGGGACCAACTGTTGCACCAACATCCTTGGTGCCTCCTCTAGGTAGAGGTGTACAACCTGCTGACCGTGACAGATATGTTAGAGGGGTAGCTAGTTCGAGTGGAACTCAGGACCGTACCTATGCCATAGCGGGCCGGCGGGACTCGAAGGCTTTTCCTAATATAGTGACAGGTACATTATCTGTCTTTTCACATAATATATTTGCATTGATTGACCCGGGATCTACATTGTTATACGTTCTTCCCTATGTTTTTTTTAAGGAACATGAGAATTATTAGGTAAGTTGCCTGAAGTATCTACACTAGTTGAGAATCTACGATAGATAAAAGAGTATATCATAATTGTATAGTAATCGGTTGTGGGTATGACACACTGGTTGAGCTTACTGAACTGGAAATGGTAAACTTTGAGGTTATTGTGGGTATGGATTGGTTGACTTCTTGTTATGCCGCAGCAAATTGCCGAGCTAAGGGGTTACATTTTCATTTTTCCATAAAAGAATGTTCCTGCATGGACGGATAACGTTGGAGTACCGAAGGAAAAATTCATTTCTTATAGCAAGGTAAAAGAAATGATATCCAAGGGGTATCTTTGTCACCTAGTAAGAGTACGAGATACCGACGTGAGGGTACCAACACTTCGATCGATTCCAGTAGTAAAGGAATTCCTGGATGTATCTCCTGAAATGGAAAGTAGAGCATGATAGTGATGTGATTCTAGGCATTCTGCCTATCCTTATTCCCCCGTTCCTCCGTATAGAATGACTCCAGCAGAATTCGGGAGATATAGGAACAATTAAAGGACTTGTTGGACAAGGGGTTCACAAGGCCTAGTATATTCCTTTGGGGTGTATCAGTATTAATCGTACAAAAGAAAAATGGTACATTGAGAACGTGTGTTGATTATCAACAACTGAAGAGGGTGACAATTAAGAATAAGTATGTCCTTCCCGGAACTTACAAGTTAATGGACCAATTACAGGGTACCAAAGGTTTCTCAAAGACTAACTTGAGAGCGAGTTATAATCGAGTAGGGGCTAAATACAAAGGTATGCCCAAGGCAGCTTGTCGAACACGGGATGGTCACTATGACTTCTTAGTTATGTCAAATGGGCTAACGAATGCACCAGTAGACTTATGAGTTGGATGAGCAGAGCGTTCAAGCCATTCATAAATGTATTCGTGACGGTGGTCTTAGATGATATATGAGTTTTTCAGAATCACAAGCGAACCCTGCTAATCACGTACGATAGATGTTACAAATTTTTTGCACCATATGTGGGACGCAAAATTTTCTAAGCATGAATTTTGGTTAAAAGCGATAGCATATGCCTCACGACAGTTGTTTCCATACGAAGACCGTTAATTAACATATGATTTTGAGCTAGCAGTCATGATGGTTATTTTTAAAAGTGTATGGCGCCATTATCTATGTAGGGTTCATATTGACATAGATACTGATCATCAGAGTTTGTAAAATATCCTTAATCAACAGGACCTAAATTTGAGACAGCAGGAATGTTTGAACCTATTAACAGACTATGATACTTATATCCCTTCTGGGAAAAGCACGTGTAATAGCTGATGCGTTAAGTCACAACACAAGAGAAAGCACTAGTAGCCATTTGACCAAAAACAAAACAAATGGTCAAGGAATTACCTCAATTAGCAGGGTTGGGAGTTCGTTTTCTTGAAAATCCGGATGGAAGAATTATAGAGTAAATTGCGACAGAGCCTTCATTTGTAGATGAAGCGAAAGACAAGTAGTATACGGATTCTATGACAAACGCATTTGATCCTACGCAAGAGGGAATACTGTAATGCATAATTTACGAAATTCTATTCATTCAGGAGCAACCAAAAGGTACCATGGGTTTAAAGAGACGTATTGATAAAGTCACATGAAAAGAACATTGCAGAAATTGTAGCTCATGATCCGAATTGTCAACAAGTAAAATGTAGAACATCAGGAGTCTGGAGGGTATATGCAATATAGAAATCTCCCAGTGTGGAAAAAGGCTATGATCAACATAGACTTCATCAGAAGTTTGCCTTATACATTTCATCAATATAACTCCATGTGGATGATAGCTGAGAGCCTTACCAATTGAGTACACGTTTTACCTGTCAAGATTACTTATATAGCTGAATACTATGCAAGTTGTGGGTTAAGAAATAGTACGAATACAGGGAATTCCAATTGCTATTGTATTAGTCATAGGAGCTCAAGTTACTGTATACTGTTGGAAAAAAAATCTTTTCAAAAGAGTGTGGGAATCCAAATAAAGTGAAAATCCTCAGACAAGATGGATAAACAGAACGCACTATATAAACATTTATGAGCTTACTTATAGGACTTTAACAGCAGTTAGGACGATCATTTACTTCAGGTGTAATTTGCTTACAATAGGTGAAATTGAGTCCATGTTATATAGGTTATATGAAATTATCAAAAGGATTCTAGATCGACAAGTAAAGAGGTTGAGGAATAAAGATGTAGTGTCCGTAAAAGTCCTTTGGAGAAATCAACATGGTAAACTAGAAAAATGATGAAATCGACGTACCCATATTTGTTTCATACAGAAGAAAAAGTTCAACATGTGGAAGTGGACCAATAACAAGTAGGTATCTATGAGTATTAAGCGTCTATGTCTACATATGCTAATATAGAGATGCATTTGTGGTAATTGAAGCGACATCGTTAACATTCGAGGACGAATGTTTCTAAGGGGGGGAGAATGTAACACCCCGTACCTTCCTAACCCTATGTGATGACGTTGAACAATGGTTATTTAGGTGTCGAGATGCCATGAGTATGTATTTTGTAATGTTAGTGATGAGAAAATTTAAATTTGGCCTCATACATATGATTAGCCCTTCGTAGGAGGTGTTTTGTGATTTTTGTGGAGAATTTGTGGGGTTAAAAATTAGGTTTGGAGGTACTCTAAAAAAAGGATATGAAAGGTAATAAGTAAGTGAAAGAATAGGACTTGAAGTATCTAACCAAATTCGCAACGAAAAGTCAAAAAATGGAATTTTTTGAAAAACTAAGGTTGGAGCACGCTAGAGGGCGTGCCACGCCGCTTTGGGCTAAAATTTTTAGCCCACAGGCAGCAAGCTGGCGCGCCGAAGGGCGTGCCAGGATGGTTTCGTCCAGTTTTCAAAGTTGGAAATTTTCTTAAGTCCCAAGGGTGCCCAGGGACGTACCGGGCCGATTTTTGCCACGTTTATTTTACAACCATGAGAATATACATGAAATGAGTGAAGTATTATATTGGTATGATAAAATTACTCGTGAATGAATTTGGCGTCAAAATGACGATTTTACTCTTATGGTCAAAATGAGCCATACGTGGCTAGAATCGCTTGTTTTTGGGATTGAGGCTACGAATATGAATCACATGAGTGGGAATATTGTCGTAACGTATATGAAATAAGTTAAACATGAGAAATTATTGATTTTATTGGGTTAAGTGAATTAGGCTCAATAAAAGGCCCAAAAATGAAAAAAGGACATGGGCCAAGAATGGGTCAAATGACCCATTCTTCCTTAGGCTAATCAATAATTGAGCAAGGTGACTAAAGAGGACTTCAAGGCTCTATAAAAGGGTCACAAAATCAGATTTTAACCCACAAAATACATATGCTTTTCTATCTTTTTTTCTAGAATTCTCAAGAAAGCTTCTTTGGCTCTCAAAACCCTAAGGCACTTCTTGCAACAAGATCATCATTTTTCAAGCTTGGGTAAGTGATTATTCTTATGGAATAACATATTTTATGCATGGGAGAGTATTTAAATCATATTGGTTATGCTTGGAAGTGTTGGATATGGCACTTTGTGTTTTTGTGAAAGATGTGTTATCCATGGGATTTACACTTGAAATATGACTTGTGATTTTGATGAAAGAGCATGGTATGGATGAAATAACAACATGTATGGTGTGATTATGTTATTAAACTTGTTATTTTTCTATAAGTGTAAATTATGGGATTTTGGCCGATTTGTTGTTGTGAGGTGTATTGAAGTGAATTGATGGAATAATTTTGATGTTGTGTTGATGGAGAGTGGAAAGTATGAACTTGGTGTGACATGCTAGTGGTTTATGATATTTTGTTCAATGTTGGGAATATTGTGGAATTATTGGTATGATAATTTCTTCAATGGTATTGTCAAGGGGGGAATGACATTTTTAAAGGCAAACATGTAATTCATTGACGTCCTATGCATTTGTAAGGTAGTTGGTGGTTAATGTAAATTCCGTTATGTATTTGTGTTGTAGAGTAAGACACAAGGAAGGAGAGGGACTATTGTAGGCCCATTTAAGATTGTAGAATCATATTGAGAATACAAGGTATGTAAGGTTTCTCTTTCCGTATCCTTCTGCAGCTCATAGTATTCACATTAGTGTTGTACTAGTTCATTCCGATATGTCCAAAGGTGTCTCACTTCAAGTTGTTATCTATTGTTAAGTCACATATCCTCATGCATTAGTCGTTGTTGTTCATGTGTTACATAATTGTGGACATGGTTCCAAATTCCAATAATGTTACAATTATCAAAAGTATGAATCTCTTACAAACAAAAGTATCAATCTCTCATAAGTGAATGTATTAATCATTCATGAGTGAGCGTATCAATCTCTCACAAGTAAAGGTACTAATCTTGTAAAAGTTAAATAATGAAGTAAGGTGTTATGAGTGTATCCATGGGGTGAAAGAACACACCTTCATGATGACGATCCAAATATTATGAGTGTATCCATGCAGTGAAATAGACACCTTCATTATGATATCCATGGGGTGAAAGAAACACCTTCATGATGACCATCCCATTATTATGGGTGTATCCATAAGGTGAAATGAACACCTTCATGACGATATTATTTTCCCACTGATCATCTTGGGGCCCGAGCTTTGTGAGAATGGAAGAATGAGTAGTAGATGAAGAAGTGAGTCATGACGGGAAAGAGTGAGCGTAAGAATAAAATAAGTAATCCATCTAATGTACATATTTCCATACATATAGAGTGATGACTTATCCATATTGGTTCTTTACTTATAGTTGATTCCATAGAAGTATTTACGTATTATACAGTCTCATTCAGCCTTACATACTCAATACATTCTTCGTACTGACCCCTCTTCAGGGATTTACCTTACTTGCTGCAGGCACAGGTGCTAGTAGACCTCCACGGTAGGTGGCGGATATTTTACCGATCTTTGGTGAGCTCCAGTTGGTTCGGGGCTTTCCGGGTCTTATATGTACATTTGTTTTGGTATTGTAATGTTGTGTAAAGCGGGGACTTGTCTCGAATTTAAGATAGTTATGTATGTACTTCTGTTAGAGGCTTTTGTAGACATATGTGGGTGTATGGAGGGAAGCGACAAATGTGTAAAAGATGAATGTCCGTTTTGACTTGATGGCCCCAACGACCAAGTTTCCTAAATATATATATATAACATATGTTTCCATGTTCATGACTTCCGCATAGTTACATGAGGTATAATAAGGTTCATATGAGGGCATGCATACAAATGTTCATGAGAAAAGATTGGTTCTCTCGGGCCATATCGGCTTCGGGTGCCAGTCCGGCCCGAATGGGATTTCGGGTCGTGACATAGGGTTGCATTGTTAAGAAAATACATTTCAGTTATCAGTTAACTAGTTTAGTTTATTCCTGAGTTCCTAGTTCTGGGTTGATATTTGTGATGTTGAGCGTCATTCCAAGCAACACTACGCCTGCTCGACTATTCCTAATGACTATATTTATATGGTCATCGGTTGATAGTATTGAGAATTGCCAGATATCTGTAACGACCTGAATCCCAAGAGTCGCGATGACACCTACCCCGAATTGGCCAGATATTCTATCATGACCCAAATTCCAAGATTTGAAATGGCACCTACCCCAACCCAGCCATGGTAGGTAAGCCTGACCCATTAACTCAGAAAAACCCAAATAAAGCATTTAATTTCACGAGATAGAACATAATAATTAAATTAAGATCTTCCAATAGAAATCCCAGAAAGAAAAGAAGTATAACATCAATCCCAAGACTTAGTGTCACGAGTATAGAGCGACTCGAATATCTAAACTAGTAATCTTGCACATACAACTCTGTCTCTGAAAGAGCATAAAGACATACAAGTAAAGATAGATGAAGCTTGGGGACCGCTTCGAACAGGAAGCTCACCACGACTTTGAAAATGCACAATTAAGAACCTCATGGAGCACTCATACTAGGATCTGCACTGAAAGGATACAGAAAAATATGAGTCAGAATACAAAAACATAGAAGTGAGTACAGTCTACTTGTACTCAGTAGGTATCATAGGTTGACTGAGCTCAAGCGAAAAACTATATCAGTAAAGAATACTATTAAAGTAAATATACTTGCGCACAGAAAAGTCCCAATAGTTTAATATCATAAAACGATACACAATTTATCTCATTTACAACAGTTCAAGAATATGATGCAATGCGATGAAATGTGGTGATATGGAATGACATACAAAGTTCAAAGTACACCAGTGTACACTCTCTGAGTATAGAGCATCCAGGATGGGATCCATGGAGGATTCACAGTCCATATACACATCTGGAACATACATCTGACCCACTTAATAGAACTTTTTAACACATTCATCAGTCAAGTTATCTAAAAAATATAATTTATCTATTGTTGGTACATTCATCGGTCAAGGTTTTAGAAGATGGTTCACTTTCTTTCATAAACCCACTTTTTCAATCTTTCTCTTTAAAGTCCACAATGTTCCATGATAAATGAAATGTATAACTTATGCATGAACAAGAAAGAAACATGAATCCAGATGCCACCGATACATCAAAAATCTCAAACGCACCATCAATCTGTAATCACATGCTACAAGCCTCAATTTCAGCCAAGTATCCAAATCTCATATTTCCCAAAACAATATAAACCCTAAATCAGGCATCCAAATAATAAAAAATAGCTCATTTACTACCATAATTAACACAAGCCCCCATACGATCATCACAATAAAATGGTATCTCATTTACTTTCAAAATTCAATATAGGCCCCCACACAGGCATCATAATAGTACAAACCAACTCAATTACTATAACAATTACTAATTCACCCATCCCATAACATATTTTATATGAAAAGTTCCCACCCAAGTCGATTCTGAAGAAAGTAAAATTATAACATGTCTTAAAGCCAAACCGCAAGCCCAAAAACACTCAACAAGTGGCATTCCCCTTATGAACAACCTTAGAACTCTCTCAATCTATCAAAACTAGCTTCTACATATAAATATGAGTCCAACAATATCCATATTGATATACCTTTATCCTGGGTCTAAAGAGTAAAACCAAATAATAACCAAAAGAACCCATGAGCAAAACTGAAATTTTAATAGAAAAATAATTTACAAATAACCCAAGAAGTTCATATCTAAAAGTTCATTGAAAATAGAGCTAAAATTGATCTAAAAATCATCAAAATATCATTATTTGACTTTATGAGGTTAATGAAAAAATTTCAAGTTGGAAAACCATGATTTGAAGTTGAAATCAAAAAATAATTAGTGGGCAATGCTAAATTTAGGATATAGCTTACCCAATGAAGAAATCTCAAAATCCCCTTTTTGAATCTCCCGAAATTGTGTTTCAAACATTCAAAATTTAATTATGACCTTTAATGGACGAAATAGAGATATTTAAATATGCCAGGTGAATTTACGATTTGTGAACACGATGGGTCCATCTCATTCACGAATGACCCAGCTCGAGACCCATCACGAATGCGGTCCTATCATCACAATCGCTAAGCACAACCAACTCAACCCGGCCCAAGCTATTCCTTTGTGAATGTGATGATCGACCATGAATGGGAAGGCCAGAAATCTTCTCCTGCAAATACGGCCAAAACCTTGCAAACACGAAGAAGAGATACAAACTATACCAACACAAGGCTAAGTCAAAAATGTTAGGTACGGACCCTCAAAATTTGTTTGAGACCTCACAGAAATAAACCAACTATTTTACTAGACTAATTTCGATGTTATAGACTCAATGAAATCATTAGAATCACTAATGGAGATTGTTTCATTGAGTTTTGACCAGAGACAACTCTAGGCAACTTTTAACCAACTTCTCGACTAAATGCTCAAAATCACATTGAAAGCCTCGAGACCCAAACCAATCATAATACTAATCCAAAATCGACATTTTAGAGCTAACGAAATGGATGGAACTTTACTATGATGCTCAGATCTCCAAATGTTGACCAAATTCAACTCTACCAACTTAGAAGTCTTTCAAAACAAAAAACTTGTTTAAAGCTCATTGAACTCCTTGAGAACGATGACACTCACTCCTGCAACTGGCAAATACAAAGAAGCAACTATGGGAATAGGTAAAATGGTTAAATCACAGAAAAATCTAAAAATCACTGCGGGGGTTGTTACATCATCCACCACTAAAATACATATTTGTCCTTGAATGTAAAGGCAAGAAAAGTACCTGAACTTGAAGAATAGTTGGGGATATTTTCTCTGTATGTCAAACTCAATCTCTTAAGTTGCCTCCCAGATGATGCTTCTACCAAGCCTTCACTAAATCAATATTCTTGTATCTCAACTTCCTAGTCTGCCTGTCCAAAATAGCTATAGGCCCCTCCTCAAACGTTAAATCTCAGGCTCGAAGGTAAGGCCAACTCATAGGCACCTCCCCAACTATACAAAGGATATTAAATGGACTAATAAACCTTGAACTAGTCTTTCCCTTTCTCCCAAAACTCATCACATCCTTCATGGGTGACACCTTTCAATAAAACTCGTCAATCAGAATAGCCCTTTTGTCCACTCTGTACTATCATGAACCTATATTGAATCAATCTCACCCTATCCATATAGTACCTCAGTAAATTATTACACCCAAGGTCTAATCTCGATGAATCAAACCATCCCATAGGAGATCTACATCTTCTCTCATACAAAACCTCAAACGACACTATCTGAATGTTGTAGTGATAGCTGTTGTTGTAGGTGAACTTTGCTAGTGGTAAAAACTCATCCCAATGAACACTAAAATCTAGGACACAATCTCAGAGCATATCCTCTAACACCTAACAAGTTTGCTCCGACTGACCATCCATCTATGGGTGAAAGACCACCTAAAGTAATGACCAGTAAGATAAGCATAGTAATTCGATCTTTTTGGAATATTATGCTCATCTCTAACTGAGTACCAAACTCTCATTGCATAGAACTTTAAAAGTTTGAAGTAAATTGAGTACCTTTATATGAAATAATGGAAATAGAAATGCCATGTAATCGTACTATCTCTCGAATATAGATATTGGATAACTTTTCTGTATTATAACTCATCTTCATATGTACAAAGTGTGTTGATTTTGTCAACCAATTGACAATCACCTAAATAAAATAAAATGCCCCCAAAGTCTGAGGCAAACCCACTACTAAACACATAGTAATAAGCTTTCATTTCCACTCAGGTATGGGCATCTTCTGAAATACATCACCCAGCCTCTAGGCTTATACTTTACTTGCTGGTAATTCAAACACTTAGACACAAATTCCATTATATCTCTCTTCATTCCATACCACCAGTAGTGCTGCTTTAAATCATGATACATTTTAGCTGCCTCCGGATGAATCAAATACCATGAATTGTGAGCCTCCTCCATGATCAACTTGGTAAAATTACCAACTCTTGATACAAAAACCCAAACCACGAATCCTTAAGACACCCTAAAAATAAAGGAATGCCTCATCATCATCACCATCAACATATTATCCTAAATCACCCTCAACTTCTCATCATCAAATTATTGAGTCCGAATTTGTTCTAACAATAAGGATCTAGCCTTAACATAAGCCAAAACCTTCTCGGGTACTAAAATATCAAGAAAAACTAAATGGTTGGCCAAAGACTAGATGCCCAAGGCCAAAGGTCACTCCTCAGCTGTAAGAAAAGCCAAGCTCCTAATGCTCTCTGCCTTCTTGCTTTAGGCATTTACTACCACATTTGCCTAGCCTAGATGATAAAGAATAGTGTATCATAATCCTTAAGCAACTACAACCACGTACACCGTCTCATATTAAGGTCCCTCTAATTGAAGAAATACTGAAGGCTATAATGATTGGTGAAGAACTCACAGTGGATCCCATTCAAATAATGCTGCCACAACTTCAACATGAATACCGCCATCGCTAACTTCAAGTCATGGGTTAGATAATTCTTATCATGGGTCTTCAATTGTCTTATGGCATAAGATATTACTTTATCTTTCTGTACCAACATAAATTCAAAGCCAACTCCAAAAGAATCATAATACACTGTAAAACGTACACCCTTCATAGGCAAGGTCAGGATAAGAGTCAAAGTCAACAAAGTTTTGAGCTTTAAGAAAGTCTCCTTACACTTATTCGACAATTGAAATGTAATGTTCTTCTGTTTCAATCTTTTCAATAGAGATATAATGGTAGAAAAACCCTGCACAAACTATCGATAATAGCTAAGAATGGCAAACAAATCGGATATACCGGGTTCAGATCAGTTCTGGTGACAGTGCTAGTACCGACAGACTCGGTTCCATTAGGTCTGATAGGGTTTCGATTAAGTGACTGGTCGAAACATGGACCGATTTAAAATACCATTTTTAATCGGTAGACTCAAACCCTATAGACCCTATTTCGGTACCGATTAACAGTCAAATTATTTTAAGAAGAATTTTGTTTGAAGTATTGTTACCATTTTATAGTCATTGGAAGACGTTAAGGGGGAACCAACCTACACTCTAAATACCTATTCATCCCTCTAAATATTCTCACAAACTCACATATTCTCTCTAATACTCTCTAATATATTCTTTCTTCTACATTCTGTTATTACGTTCATTATTATTTTGTTTGGCTAATTAGAGGGATTGTTTTAAATCAATTTTCAAGCTTCAATTGTCATCTCTCAATTTCAACTTTTGGTTATATATGTCTGCTTTTACGTAGACGTTCGATACATTCGTTTGAACTTTCATCTTTCTATTTGTTTACTTATAATATATTTTTATTATATTTATATTACTTGTTTTTCATATTTTAGTTATTTTTCACTTTCTCTAGGAATGCCAATAAAAAAGTAGTGGTAAAAAAATAATTCTTAGTAACGTTTTATGTCCTTTTTTCAAAAAAAAAGAAGATAAAGATGCCATTACTAGTAGAGATGGGGGTGGAGGTAGTTCTAAATTATTTTCACCTAGAATTTGAATTAATCAGGTGATTTTACTCATGTTGATGACACTTCTTTTTCACGTCCCTATGATTTTGATGTTAATTCCAGTACTGAATTAGATCATGAGACTTTAAATAGATGTTACAATAATTTTGAGGATGTATTAGAGGAACAGGAAGATGTAAAAAAATATGAGTTAGATGAGACCTCTATCCCTACAAGTCCAGTGACAGAATTATCGAAATAAGATAAAGTTCCCACTTTACCGATATTTACTAGGACCGAAAAGATCTAACGTCCTAAAAGATAATTAGTTTGACAATTTTTGGAACAAAATAAGGAAAAAACTACTGCTACTTGCAACAAATGTAAGACCTTCATTAAACATTTGACTAGGGGATCGAAAGGTGGGATGGGTTGCTAGCTAAGCATTTGAGAAAGTGTAGTAAAGATTTTGGTCATATAGAAGATGTCGCTAGGGCTAAAAAAATGGTACACCTTGGCCTGAAGGATCTGTAGGAGGTTCTAACATGGTTCAAAATAGTTTGAATTTTAATAACCCGACTGGCCCAAGCACATCACACATATATAGTCAAGAAAGAGATCATGAAAAATTAGCTAAAATGATTGTTGTTTGTAGTTTGTCTTTTGGTTTTGCTTCATATCCCAGTTTTATTTATTATATTCAAGGTGTAAAATCCTAATTTTAGAGGGTTTTTAAGAAATACAATTCAAAATTATATTTCTAAATATCAACTTGAATATTGTCATTTTCTTCATTGCCAGTTTGTGTATTTAACGGTAAAGTGTCTATCACTTCTGCTATGGATTGTAGTATTACTGATAATGATTATTTTTCTCTTACTGTTCATTTGATTGATCATGACTGGAATATGTGAAAAAGAATTATTATAGACTTCAAATATGTTGAAGAGAAAAAAACTACTTGTTATATAGCTAGTACAATAGGAGATATTTTAGAATATTTTGGACTTTGTGATAAGGTAATGGGTGTCATCTTAGATAATGCTTCTAGCAATTTGATGGGCATTGATTTTCTAAAACTTAGACTTTGTTCCATTGATAATGATGCTTTTAATGTTAAGTGTGTTGCACATATTTATAATTTTATAGTAAAAGATGGTGTTGATGTATTTGGAGATTCTTGTTTAAAAATTTGAACTGCTTGTTGTTGGCTTTTTAAAGCAAAGGTAAAGGCTAGAATTACAGCATTTGAAAAACGTTGTGGATAATGTAAACTTTCATTTAGAAAAATTCCAAAAGAAGTGCCTACTAGATGAAATATTTTATTTGAAATGCTTGAAGTTGCTTATATTTATCACACGCCTTTAAAATTGGTTTAGAATGCTCATCATTCGGACAAGAGTTTAAGACTTGGTGATGATGATTGGAAACAAGCCAAGATACTTATTGATTTTTTGAGAATTTTTTATAAAGTTACAAATATAGTATCTGGTCAATATTATCCTAGTATTTCTTCAGTTTTAATAAATATTTGTGTTATTTCATCTGAATTTGCTAAATATAAACACGTTGAAAGTTTTAAGTTTATATTGAATATATGATTGAAAAATTTTCAAAAATTATTTTTTTTCTTATTTCTCAAATTTATTTGACTGCTACTTTGTTCAACCCATATGACAAAGAAAAAGCTATTAAAAAATGGTTTAAAAGATTTATGCAAATTTAGAAATTAAACTTGAAGAATTTCATGTGTTAAAACTTGTAAGAAAAGCATAGTAACTAAAGATAGAAATTTGTATGACCTATGTAGAGCCATGTCGATAAATGTTTCACCAACTCAACCTCTAAATCGTAGGTCTAGATTAAATGATTTTAATGATATTATGAATGATTATTTTTGTCTTGATTCTTCTAACAATAATGATTTTGATGAATATATTAATCAGACACGGGAAAATATTAGGGATGAACATGGAGAACCTCAACTTTTAGTATGATGGAAGAACTGTGGAGACTAATTTACAAATCTTGCAAGGCTGGTTTAGGATGTTCTTGCTATGCAAGCATCTTCAGTAGCTTCGGAGCAACATTTTAGCGTGAGAAGATATTATCGGAGACCATAGGTATTCATTACCAAAAGATAGTTTAAAAATATCAGTGTTGTTAAGAGATTGGATCAATGTCGAACGAAGGAATACAGGGCTACAAATATTATCTTCTCAAGCTGAAACTGAAATAGATGATGATATTAGTGATGATGGCATAGACGCAATGGAGGAAGAACGACAAATAAAAGTTCCGAATAATGTTTCTAAGTAAACAATAGATAATTTACGAAAACTATTGTAACACCCCGTACCTACCAAACCCTACTTGACGACGTTGAAAAATGTTTACTTAAGTGTAGAGAGCCAAAGTTATGTATTATGTAATGGTATTGATGAGTTAATTGATATTGGGCCTAATACAAGGGATTAGACCCTTGTGGGAGGTGTAACACTCCGTATGTTGTCGAACCTATACGACTACGTGTGCATTTATGGAATTAATTAGACATGAGAGAGTTGATGAATTATTCATTTATTTTTTGGGACTTATATGAGTATTGTGCCATTAGGCCAAATGAGGCCCAAGTATCATGAAGAATACTTGGCCCAATGGGGCAAAACATGATCCAATCTTCAACTTGACTAATCAACCATGCATTTAATGCCAAGAAATTGATAAGAGTGACTTGAGAGATCCATATATATATATATAAGGAATTATACACAAAATGTGGTGGGCTCAATTAACAATTTGTTAATGAGTTAAATGAGGCCCAAAAGTTCCAAGAAAAACATGGCCCAACATGAGAAACAAAAGATCCATTCTTGCTTGACCAAAGAAGACCCTCAATTATTGACTAAGTGGATGGATAAGGAGGACCATGAGGCACTATATAAGGCCATAAATCAGATTTTTATTCATAAAAAAGACACATGCCATTTTCTAGAATTTTCCACAATTCTCTCTACACTCAAACCCTAAGCCTTCATCCTTTTGGCCAAAGATCATCACTTGGTGAGTATTGGTAAGTGTATATTATTATGGTTTAATATATTTTATGCATGTAAAATGATTTATACTATGTTGGTTATGTTGGTGGAGTGTGAGAAGTTCACTATGTGTGAAGTGTATGTGTTTGTTAATTCGGAGGATGGTTTTTCCTTGTAAACTTGAACATGGGCTTGTGGTCTTGAAGAAAATGAATTTGATGGGTTCAATATTGTCATGTGATATGTGATTATAGTCTCCCCTTGTTTGGTCATGGTGTATAATATTTGGAATTTCTATTGCAAAATTGGTTATGGTTTTGGTGGCGGATTGGCTGTAAAGTGTGGTTTTGAGTGCCGTTATGTGTGTTGTGAGATCATGGTTGAATGTTGGTGTTTAAGATGATAAAAAATATGTTAAAAGACCCAAAAAAAATTATTTCAGACCAAAATAGGCATCCGCCCCCGCAGACGCCAACGCAGATGGCTCTGGCTGCTGCCAAAGGCTATCTGCGGGCGCAGGTGGCTGACCTGCAGGCGTAGGTGGCAGCGCAGGTCAACCCAGATTTGCGTTTTGCATGTTTTCGTATCCCTTTGATCCCCGAAGGCCCCAATACCCTTCTTGGATGTAATTATCAACTTGTGATGTTGTTTAAATGACTTTAAAGTATTGTATCGAGGGGTGTTGGACTGTATGAAGTATGGAAGGTTGTTCATATGTTGTGATAAAGGAGTAAATGTGACGGAATGATAAATATAAAAGCGTAAGGTTAAGTGTGGTGTTAAATACTATCGATGTATGATTTTTGGTCAATGTGTGTAATGTTATGGTGTTGTTGATATGGAAATGCATTGGATTGTATGGTAAGGGGGTGACATGATGTAGTATGGTATTCATATAGTTCATTGTCGTTTTGTACGTTTGTACGGTAAATGATCGTTAACAAGAGTTTCACTGTGGACTTGTATTGTAGAATGAAACATAAGGAAAGAGCTGGACTGTTGTGTTCATATATAGACTTGTGTACTAGTACTTGGAAGTAAAGGTATGTAAGGTTACTCTTTCCATATCCTTCTACAACATATAGTGTTCACATTGTCACTGTACTTATTCGATTCCGAAATGCTCTAAGGTATTTCATTTCCGGTTGTTGACTAGTGTTACTCACATGTTCCTTATTCGTTGGTCAATGGTGAATCATATGACTCATGTCTATGGTTTGAATTGTGTTCACTGGCTAATATGTCAAAAGTTCCAAATGTTCTAAGGTATCCTATTTTCGGTTACCAAGGGTAATGGTCCCATATTTCTTACTCATTGATCACTTGTGAATCACATGTCTCATATGCCTTGATAATGTTCTGAAAGCTCAATAGTGGTTATGTTCATGTGTATTATTTAGTGCTCATTGTCCTAAGGTTCCAAAAGTTTTCTATCACAAAGGGGTTCGATAGTATTCCAATTAAGGTTGATATATATATTGTTATTCATATGTGTTTTATTCCTAGACGAGTTATGACCCACTTAGTTCTTATTTATGGATGGAAGTTCTTAAGTTGTCATTTGTTGTAGATCCTAAGAGAATTATCCCAACAAGAGCGATGAGGTAAAGAGGGCTTGTTTAGTTTGAATAGCATTATTCCAATCATGTCATGATCCAAGTTTCAATAGGGTGATCTACATGTCTCATATTCATTAGTAATGTTCCAAAAGTACAATGAGGTTTTGTTCCAAGGTTTCAATAGTAGTTATACTCATGTATATTGTTCATTGATTATTGATCCAAAGCTTCAAATAAAGTTATGACTATTAATCTATTAATCTCTCATAAGCAACAATACCAATCTCTCACAAGTGAATGAATCAATCTCTCACAAGCACATGTACCAATCTCTCAAAGTATGGAGTAAAGAGTAATGAAAGTAAAGAAGCAATGTTATGTAATGACTACCCAGAATAAAGTGGATGCCCACCAAAGAGTGGATGACTACCCACAACAAAGTGTATGCCCACCAAAGAGTGGATGACTACCCACAACAAAGTGGATGCCCACCAAAAGGTGGATGATCATAATAACCCACCAATAAGGTGGATGACTAATTAAGATGGCGAATGTAAGTAAGGAATATAATAAACGTAAGGTACATGGTTCCCCACATACAGAAAGAGAGTTTATTCCCACTTGCTATTTCTCTTATATTGATTCCACGGTTGTTGTTATGTATGAATGAGCGTAAATGACAATAACAGGAGAAATGTACATAATTCCACATATAGAGTTTTTCTTATAATTATTTCCATTGAAGTTATTATGTATTGATGCATTGATGTCGTTTTCTTAGGGCCTTACATACTCAGTACATTCTTCGTACTGACCCCTCTTAGGGACTTACCTTACATGTGCAGGTGCGGGTATTAGTAGACCTTGTCAGTAGGCTGCGGATCACATACAGGTCCTTGGTGAGCTCCAGTTGCTTTGGGGCTTCCAAAGTCACACGTGCATACTAGGTTTTGGTATTTTGTAAACAATGTATAGACATGGTCATGTATGTATTAGAGGCTTTGTAGACATATGTGGGAATATGAAAGTAAAAGATGTACATTCATTTTGACGTAATGGCGCTAACAGCCAAGTTTCATATATTGCACTTATTGCCATGACTTCCGCCATTGATATTTAATTACATGAAATAAAATGATATGCATACGCGTACATACATATGAGAGTGCATGGACAACTAATGGTTCTCTCGGGCCATAACGGCTTCGGATGCCAATCACGCCTCGATGGGAGTTGGGGCATGACAACTATATTTTGAAAATTACATATATTAGTATGATAATCAAAAACTAGTTCAAATAGAACCCTTCCTAGAAGGTGGCTGCGTAAATTAGGTACTCA
Source organism: Capsicum rhomboideum (assembly GCA_031232105.1). Classification (NCBI taxonomy): domain Eukaryota; kingdom Viridiplantae; phylum Streptophyta; class Magnoliopsida; order Solanales; family Solanaceae; genus Capsicum; species Capsicum rhomboideum. The sequence goes on along the minus strand of CP124708.1, from coordinate 51,455,628 downwards.
TCTAGTATTTGTAATACATGTACTACTTTATTTATTTGAATAAATTTATAGGCTATTCGCCTTGATTTTCTTTTTAAAATTGTCTTTTGTTTAATGTAGATAACTTACTTAAAATAGAATTTATATTTCTTAATTAGCTAACTTAATTACTTCATAAATTTCTTACTATTTACTACTATTGTTTAGTGTTTACTGAATTTATTATTTTTACAACTTCCAAGTTCAAAATTGAAAATTAATTCTATAACTTTTAAAATTTGAAAATTGAAAATTAAATTCTATATTTTCCAAGTTCAAAAAATTTAAAGTTTTTACAAATATAGATAAACTCAGACTTTTAATAATACTAACTTTTTGAATTAAGTACTAACTAATAACTATTTTAAAACTATTAGAAAAACTTTCAAAAAAAGTCAAAGAATAAAATCTAAGTAAAAAACTGTTTTAAGTTATTTATAAAATCTAAAAACTATTTTATAAACTCTATTTTGTTTTAAAATATAATAAAAAGTAATTTTTTTAAAAAAAATTTACCGGGTTGAACCCAGTTCTATAATGTTCACTAATGGAATGGAGAGGAACTCAAAGTTTTAAACGGTAGACCCGATTTCGGACAGTCAACCGGTCTCCATGTCATGGAATTGATCCGTTTCTGTGAAAACCTCGTCTGAAAGTTTCGGACCTAGTTTGTTGCCAGCCTTAATAGTAGCCTGCCAACCCAATAGAACTCTGGATCCTCAGCAGGAGAAGTAAGCATAGCCCAATCACGAACTGCCTCAACCTTGGCTAGATTGATCATAATATCATCCTTGTTCACCACATGCCCAAGAAAGGACAGTGAATCCTACCAAAACTCATATTCGGTAAACTTGGCATACAACTTTTCATCCCTCAACCTCTAGAGTACGGTACTCAAATGCCTCACATGATCCATTTCACTGTTGGAATACACCAAGATACCATTAATGAACACAATCATAAAGGATTTGAGATAAGGCCAAAACAATTTGTTCATCAACTCCATGAATACCGCCAGGGTGTTAGCCAACCCAAAAAACATAACCAGAAACTCATGGTGGTCATAACACATCCTGAAAGACATCTTCGGAACATCCAAAGATCTAATCTTCAACTAGTAATACAAAAATCTCAAATCAATCTTTGAGAAAACTGACGAGCCCTAAAGATGGTCAAACAAGTCATCAATGTGTGGAAGGATATTGACTTATGATGGTCACCTTACTCAGTTGCCAATAATCAATGTACATACACAAAGATCTATCCTTCTTCTTAACATACAATACAAGATCACCCTAAAGAGAAACACTCGGTCTAATGAAACCCTTACTCAACAAATCCTGCGATTACTCCTTCAACTCTATCAAGGCCATCCTATGAGGAGGAATAGAGATGGTATTGGTGCCTAGATCTAACTCAATAGTAAAATTGATGTCTCTATCATAAGGAATACGCAGCAAATCAGTAGGAAATACATCCATGAACTCCCTAATAGATCTCTCAGACTCTAAAAGAGGAAATTCAACACTAGTATCCAGCACTATGCCAGGTAAGATATACCACAGGCGATCTGAATTGTAGAATGGCAACTATTATTGTAGGGGAACTCCACTAAGGGAAATAACTTGTTCCAGTAACCACCAAAATCCATAACACACGCTCAAAGCATGTCCTCTGACACTTGAATGGTTTGCTTTGACAGGACATCCATCTGAGGGTAAAACGTTGTGCTCATCTTAAGTCGAGTACCCAACTCACTCTGCATAGAACTCCAAATATTCAAGGTAAACTATGTACCTCTATCAGAACTAATGGAGACAAGTACACCATGCAGCCAAACAATCTCTTAAATTTAGATCTTAGACAATTTCTCCACATTATAATTCACCTTCACAGGTACAAAGTGTGCTGATTTAGTCAACTTATCCACAATCACCAAAGTGGAATAAAACTTCCTAATAGTTGGGGGTAGACCAACCACAAAGTCCATTGTGATTCACTCCCACTTCTACTCGGGAACATGCATTCTCTACATCATACCACCCGATCGCTGATGCTCATACTTCACTTGTTGATAATTCAAACATTTGGCCACAAACACTATAATGTATTTCTTCATTCCACACCACCAATAGTGTTTCTTCAAGTCATGGTACATCTTAGTTGCTCCTGAATGAATAGAATACCTCGAACAATGAGCCTTCTTCAAGATCAATCTAATCCGACCACCAACTCTCAGTGCACAAAAATGACCACCAATCCTCAAAACACCCTCAGGATCAAGAGATACCTTCTTCGCCTCACCACTCAAGACTTTATCATGAATCACCCTCAACTCCTCATCATTAAACTGTTGAGCTTAAATTTGCTTTATCAACGAAGATTTAGCCTCAACATATTCCAAAACACTCCCAGGTGTAAATATATCAAGTCAAACCAACTGGTTAGCCAAATACTAAATGTCTAAAGCTAAAGGTCGCTCTTTTGCCAAAAGATAAGCCAAATTCCCCATATTTCCTGCCTTCCGTTGCAAGGTATCTGCTACTAGATTAGCCTTGCCCAAATGATAAAGAATAGTAAAATCATAATCCTGAAGAATCTTTAACCATCTATGCTATCTCATATTAAGATCTCACTGAGTGAACAAGTGTTGAAGGCTTCGATGATCATAGAAGATCTCACAATGAACTCCATACAAGTAGTGTCGCCATAATTTCAACACAAACACAACTGCTGCTAACTCCAAATCATGAATAGGGTAGTTCTTTTCATGGACCTTCAACTATTGAGAAGTATAAGTAATCCACTTACCATTTTACATCAACACACTACCCAAGCTAACTCTAGAAGCATCACAAAACACAATGAAACTCATGCCCTGCTCAAGCAAAGTCAAGATAGGAGACGAAGTCAACAACTCTTTGAGCTTTTGAAAGCTACTCTCACAATCATCTGACCACTGAAAAGCAAGTTTTTGTGAGTCAACTTAGTCAAAAGAGACGCATTAGAAGAGAAGCCCTGCACAAACCATCGATAATAGCCCACTAACACAATAAACCTCCAAATCTCAGTAGAAGAAGTAGGTCTAGCCCAATCACACACTATTGCCACCTAGGCCGGATTAACCATGATACCATCCTTGGTCACCATGTGACCCAAGAAAGAAACAAAATCTAACCCAAACTTACACTTGGAGAACTTGCATACAACTTATCATATCTCAATTTTTCAAGTACGATCCTTAAATGCCTCATATGCTCAACCTTATTCTTGGAATAAACCAAGATTCATTGATGAACACAATTATAAAAGAATCAAGATAAGGCCAAAACACCTTGTTCATTAACTACATAAATGTTTTTGGGGCATTAGTCAGCCCAAAGGACATAGCTAAGAACTCATATTGGCCATAGTACATCCAAAAAGCTATCTTCACAATATTTGAAGCTCTAATCCTCAACTAATGGTAACCAGATCTCAAGTCAATCTTAGAAAACACTGAGGTACCCTGAAGTTGATCAAACAAATCATTAATATGCGGGAGAAGATACTTGTTCTTGATTGTCACTTTGTTCAATTGTTGATAATTAATACACATGCGCATGGATCCATCTTTCTTCTTCACAAACAAAATAAGAGTACCTTAAAAAGACACACTTAGTCTAATAAAACCCGTACTCAATAAATCTTTCAATTCTATCAACTCTCGAAGGCCATCCTATAAGGAGAAATAAAAATGGGCTTGGTGTCCGATTCTACAACAATAGTAAAATCAATATTCCTATCCGAAGGAATACCTGGTAAGTCTATAGGAAACACATCCATGAACTCTCAAATGACTCTCACAGAATCCAAAGGAGGTGGTGAATCACATTGGTATCACACACATAGGATAAATAAAAAAGACACATCTTTCATACCATGCGATGATCACGAAAAAAATATCTAACCCCTTTTGGATATAAACTAGGAGTACCCTTCCACTCTAACATTGGTACATCTTGAATAGTTAAGGTCATGGTATTATCAAAACAATCCAAAACCACATGATAAAGGGACAACAAATCTATAACATATATGACATCAAAATCAGCAATATAAAGGATAATCTAATCTACTCGAGTATCATGCCCTAAAAAGGTCACCATTTATGATCGATACACTCGATCCACCACAAAATAATCACCTATAGGGTAGAAACATTAATGGGCATAGAAAGGAACTCATACATAACATCTATTACAATAAAAAAAAAAATGCAAAAACATAATAGTATGTAGACCCAGGGTCAAACAATACTGTAGCAGAATGATGGTAAACTAGGATGATACCTGTAATCACTGCATTAGAGTCCTCTACCTTAGGTCTCCCAGGAATAGCATAGCACTGACCACATCCGCTACCAGACTGAGAAACTCCTCGTCCACTACCATAAGTTACCATAGACCTACCTCTATTACCTCTAGATCTACCTCTACTACCTTGTGTACCCCCTTTAACTACTAATACTTGAGTCGAACAAAGCTAAAGCTGAGAACCCTACTGGGGAGGACCCAATGCACTCCGTGGAAACTCCCTATCTAAGTGACCATATTCATCACACATAAAATATCTCTTACTAAATCAAGTAGTGAGGGCCCAAAAGAACCAAAACACCCTCTATAACCTGATAAACTAGAACAAGATTGTAACACACCAAAAGTCCCAATGATTATGTTTCAGATTTAGGATAGAAAAACAGATAGAAATAAAAAAATTTCCCCACAAAATGACTCACACAATGAGTCATCGTAAGAACCAATGGCCCATTATGTGATACATACTAAACATCTAGCCAAAGTCCATACGACAAATTTTCTATAGTGACTACGACTGTTGATGACAATTCATTGTTAATCACAACGATCATCCCAACACTTGTTCTGAGTGAAATTTCCCAAATTGCTTAAGGATGGACAATCCATCCAGTTGAAATGACTCATGACTATAAGTCATTGTCAATCACAATGAACTGTCATGAGCTTCCATTTGGAGAAAGTCCTGAAAGATGAAAATCATGCTCAATGATGATGACCTTTAATGATATGTCATCGCGGGTCATGACGAGTTATTTTCACCACCCATCATCAGATTGCTGAGTAATAGTCCCCTTACAATAACTCAGGTGATGAGTCATCCTGAGACTCATTAGTCGCGAGTAAGTAGTTTTTAAATACATTTCCCTAGGGGTATTTTCATAATTTACCTATTTCGTAGACCTATACTATGTTGTTTTAAGAGTATTTTGAGAGGTATTAATAGGGGTTAGTCAATCCTTTACTCTCATTCTCACCCAAACAATGAGGGCCTCCTTTCGCCCTCATGACCAAAGATGTTTCAAGTTCAATTTTTAAGAAATCCATGAATTAGGCCAAGATCCCAAGTAGCTCAATTTTTATGATTTCTTTCAGTAATTGTGTTTCTAAATATCTTATGATCATTAATATTAGCTTATGCATGATTTTAAATAAAACTTTTGTATATGTTGGCGTATTATGAACACACGATCCCAAATTTTTAAATAATTAACATGAAACGTCTAATTGAAGCATAATTTTAGATGATATTCAGTATACCATGTTTATCTTGATTTTTAGAGATAGTAAATGGTATATAAATAGTTCTATGATTTCAGTCAACTTTAGTTCTAGTAAATTGAACTAGTTGATGTATTTTGCTCAGTTTTAAGAATAATTATAAGCATATGTTTATGATCATGGGAGTAGTACTTAGCACCGAGAGGACGCAGATTGTGACAACCTAATTTTCAAACTGCGTACCACCATAGGTTAAAGGGGTTCTCGCCAGTTGAGAGTGTCTCTCTTGGCTAGAATGGGCTTATGAGTGAATTCCTGCCAGTCATGGTTCTTATCCTTAGCAAGGTATAGAACACCCTTCAAACTTGGGTTACAGGTTGAATTTCATGTTTCTTACATGGTCTATGTTAGTTACAAGAACCTTCCATAGTTACAATCTCAGTATAGTACATAACCCTTGATTTAGTTGTATTTTCTTAAACTCTGGACATTTTAGATTATTATTTCATATTAGTGTTTATATGTATATGTATGCATCATAGACAGGGTCATTGTACTTCAATTCAGTATTATGTCTCAGCATAGCATTTCGGTATTTATCAGCTCTAGCAGATCCTCTGAATGAGCAAGTTTCTCATACTGAGTTTAGGGCTACTTTTCAGGTGCTTGCTAAGGCTATAGTCGACCAAGTCAATCAGTGGGATATTACACCAGCTAATCCACATAGAAAATGCAACTGTTATGAGAGTTCAAGACTTCACTCAGATGTATCCTCCAGAGTTCTATGGTCCAAAGGTGGAGGAAGATCTACAAGACTTCATTGATGAGTTCCAAAAGATAACTCGTATCATGGTCATTACTCCAATCGAAAGTGTAGACTTAGCTATTTATAGTTGAAAGGAGTGGCTCAGACTTGGTGCAAACAGTTGTAAGAGGGTAGGCGTGTGGATACAAGCCAAGTTGATTGGGATGAGTTCATGACTACTTTCTAGATAGATTCTTTCCCCATGAGTTAAGGGAAACCAAGGTTGAGGAGATCTTTAATTTGAAATAGGGCAACATGTTAGTGAAAGAGTATTTTGAAGTTTACTCAAATATCCTGGTATGCTCCAGAGATGGTGGCTGAGCCAAGGGCTCGCATGAGTGAGTTTATTTTAGGTGTCTCAGAGTTAGTGGTCAAAGAGTGTAGGACCGCTATGATAATCGAAGAAATCGACATCGCCATACTTATGACTTACGCTCAACATATTGAGAAAAAGATGATAAATGAGAAGGAAAAAGAGACTAAGAGAGATAGAATAGAAAACTTTGACTATTCTCAGTCGAAGTTGGGTGATGGGAATCACTCTTAATTTTAGTAGAGATCTTTAGCTCCAGCACCATCATCTATCAGTGTTCCATCTCCCAGGGCCAGGTACTATAAAAAAAGTAGAGCATTAGGATCTCAGTCTCATTATAGTGCTTCCAGTGGTCATACTTTCCAAACTTGTAAGAAGTGTGGGAAATAACACCCCACTGAATGTTTGATAGGTAGGGATGGATGATTTAGATTTGGAAAGTCAGGACACAAACTTTGAGATTAGCTATTATCCAAGTGAAGTAATATAAGTGGTCGTACTCAGAATACCTCCTCAGTATCTCCAGCAGGTCACCCAACTCAGTAGGGTGCCTTATCTAGTTCAGGTGGTGGTCAGTGTTAGAACAGATTCTATATTTTACAAACTTGACAAGATCAGGAGGGTTTCCCTGATATAGTCACTAGTAAGTTATGAGTCTTCCATATTGATTTTTATGCATTGTTAGATCCCTAAACCATACTTTCCTTTGTGACTCTTACATAGCAGTAGATTATGGTTTCAGTCCTAAAACTCTTTAGAACCCTTCTCAGTCTCTACTCCTATTGGTGACTCAATTATAGCTAAATGGGTATATAAAATTTGCCCAATCATAGTTTTCTAGAAAATCACCACAATTGATCTAGTCGAGTTAGATATGCCTAATTTTGACATCATTCTTTGCATTGATTAGTTACATTCTTGTCATACCTCAGTCGACTGTAGAAACAGGGTTGTTAAGTTTCAGTTTTCAAATGAACCAATTTTAGAATGGAAGGGTAGTAATTAGTGCCTATAGGTCAGTTTGTCTCCTGTCTTAAGGCAAGAAAAATAATTTCTAAGGGTTGCATATATAATCTAGTTTAGGTCAAGGATTCCATGTCCAAAACCCCAACTCTTTCATTAAATCCAATTGTGAATGAGTTCCCAAAAGTGTTTCATGAAGATCTACTCGGAGTCCCTGCCTAGTGGGAGATAAACTTTGGCATAGACCTTTTTCCAAACACCCAACCTATCTTAATTCCTCCTTATAGAATGGCTCTAGCTGAGCTTAAGGAATTGAAACAATAGTTAAATGATCTCTTAGACAATGTTTTCATTAGGACCAATATCTCTCCATGAGGTGCTCCAGTTTTCATTGTGTGTTAGAAAGATGGTTCCCTTATAAAGTGCATCGACTAACATTAGTTGAAAAAAGTCACAATCAAGAATAAGTATCCCATTTGTAAGATTGATCACTTATTTGACCAGCTTTAGGGTGCTATTATTTTCAAAGATAGACCTCAGATTCGACAATCATCAGCTCAGAGTTAGAGAGTGTGACATTCTGAAGACAAACTTTAAAACTTGATATGGTCACTATGAATTTATTGTTATGTGTTTTGAACTAACGAATGCTTCTGTAGATTTTATGGACTTGATGAACAGAAAGTTCAAGCAGTACTTATACATATTAGTTATTGTCGTTATAGATGACATTCTCGTTTATTCTTAGACTGAGGACAAACATGCAGACCATTTGTTGATTGTCTTACAGACACTCAAAGATTGCCAGTTATTCTCTAAGTTTAGTAAGTGTGAATTCTAGTTAAAATTAGTAGCGTTCTTTAGTCACATCATTTTCGATGAGGGCATTCAAGTTGATTCTCAAAAGACCAAAGTAGTTAGAAACTGGACTAGACCCATATGTTCGTCAGACATTAGGAGTTTCTTGGGTTTATCCATTAACTACAGATGGTTTGTTGAAGGATTTTCATCTATTACTTCTTTTATATCCAAATTGACTCAGAAGAAAGTCAAATTTCAGTGGTCCTACACTTGAGAGAAAAGTTTTCAAGAGTTGAAGACTCAACTCACTTCTGCTCTAGCTTTGACTCTACCGGAGGGTCCAGATAAGTTTGTTGTTTACTGTGATTCCTCAAAAGTTAGGCTCGGTTGTGTGTTGATACAACATGGAAAGGTCATAGCTTATGCCTCTAGATAGCTCAAACCTCATAAGAATAATTACCCGAGTCATGATCTTGGGTTGGAACTAATTATTTTAACCTAAAATATTTGGACACACTAACTTTATGGAGTTCATATGGATGTGTTCACCAATCATAAGAGCTTTCAGTATATTTTCGGTCATAAAAATCTAAATCTTTCTTAGAGGAGATGGCTAGAGTTGTTAAAAGATTATGATATGAGTGTCTTGTACCATCCAGGTAAGGCCAATATAGTAGTTGATGCTCTTAGAAAGCTTTCAATGGGTAGTGTTTCTCATGTAGAGGATGAGAAGAAAGAATTAGTTCATAATGTACATAGACTTGCTAGATTGGAAGTTCGGTTGGTTAATTCAACCGAAGCTAGTGTTGTGGTTCAGAATGGTTCAGAATCTTCCTTAGTGTTAGAGGTGAAGGTGAAGCAAGATAGCAATCCTATTTTTCTTAAGTTAAAGAAAGTAGTCTAAAGTCAGAAAGTTGAGATTGTCTCCTAGGGGAATATGGTATTCTTCATTATTAGAGCAGATTATGTGTTCCAGATGTTGATGAATTGAGACAATGAATATTGATAGAAGCTCATAGTTCTTTGTATTCTATTATCCCAGGTTCCACCAAAATGTATCGTAACCTACGGGAAGTCTATTGGTTGAATCGCATAAAGAAGGATATCATAGAATTTATGACTAAGTGTCCAAATTACCAGTAGGTTAAAGTTGAGCACCAGAGACCATGTGGTGTGACTCAGAATATCAGTATTACTACTTGGAAGTGGGAAGTGGTGAATATGGACTTCATTACATGGTTACCTCATACTCATCAACAACATGATTCGATATGGGTCATTTTGGACTGGATGACTAAGTCAGCATATTTCCTGCCAGTTAACACTACAGATTTAGTTGAGGATTAAGGTAGACTCTACCTTAGAAAGTTGGTTAAGTTCATGGTGTTCCATTTACTATCCTTTCAGATAGGGTCACTCAGTTTACTTTGAAGTTTTGGAAGTCCTTTTAGAAGGATCTAGGTACCCAGGTTCATCTCAGTATAACTTTTTACCCGCAAAAAGATGATCATGTGGAGTGGACTATTTAGACCTTAGAGTATGTATTGAGATATTATGTGATCGACTTCAAGGGTAGTTGGAATAATCACTTACCTTTGATTGAGTTTGTCTATAATAATAGTTATCACTCTAGTATTCAGATGGCTCTATTTAATGCGCTTTATGGTAGGAGATATAGATCTTCTATTGGTAGGTTTTAAGTTGGTGAAGCTACTTTAATAGGGCCTGATTCGATTCATGAGGCTATGGAGAAAGTTTAACTAATTAGAGAGAGGCTAAAAACAGCTAAGAGTTGTTAGAAATCCTATTCAGATGTAATAAAAAGGGAACTCGAGTTTCCAGTTGATGATTGGGTTTACTTGAAAAATTTTCCCATGAAAAGGCTGATGAAGTTTGTTAAGAAGGGGAAACTCAGTAGTTGATTTGTTTGTCCTTATTGAGTTTTGAGGAACATTAGCAATGATTTAGCATTGGTGTATCTATTTTTTCATGTGTCTTTGTTATAGAAATGCATTAGTGATCCAACTTCAGTTGTGCCTTTAAAGAGTGTGGGTGTGAAAGATAGTCTCTCTTACAAAGAGGTTCCAATTAAGATTCTTGACCGTCAGGTTTGTAAGTTAAGAAACAAGAAAGTTGCTTCAGTGAAAGTTCTTTGGAGGAATCAGCTAGTTGAGGGGGCTACTTGGGAAGCAGAAACAGATATAATGACCAAGTACCCTCAACGTTTCCCTACTAGTTCAATTCCAGCTTGAGGTAATAGTTCCATCTATAGTATTCCTCCCATTTTCTTATTGTTCAGTTGCTCTCATGGATTAGTATGCATGTATGTTTCATGAATTCAGTTCAACCTATGCTTCAGTCAAAAATTCAGTTATCATGTCAGTATTCAGCTTTTAGAACTCAATTTTGGGATTAAAGCTCTTTCCCTATCCTTTCAGCCTAGTAGTCTTCTTCGAGGATGAATGTTCCCAAGGGGGAGATATTGTAAGAAGTCCCTAAGATCATGTTTCACACTTAGCACAGAAAATAAGATGGAAATTAGAAAAATTACCCCACAAATGACTCGCACAATGAGTCATCATCAGAACCAATGACCTATTGTGTGATCCATCCAGAACGTCTAACCAATGTATAAAATATTGGAATTTTCTCCAGTGACAACGACTATTGATGATGAGTCATTGTCAGTCATAACGAATTGCCATAACACTCTTTCTGAGTGAATTTTCCCAAAGTACTGATGGATGGAAAATCCATCCTAGTGGTAATGACTCACGACAACAAGTCAATGTCAGTCATAACGAGTTGTCATGAGCTTTAATTCTGAGAAAGTCTTGAAAGATGAAAATCATACCTAGTGACGACAACCTCTGACGATGGGTCATTAGGGGTCACGATGAGTTGTTGTGACCACCCATCATCAGATCGTCGAGTATCAATCCCCTCACAATAACTCAAGTGATAAGTCTTTGTAAGTGACGATGACTCATCCTGAGACTCATTAGTTGCAATTCAACATTTTTAAATATGTTTCCCTAGGGGTATTTTTGTACTTTTTCTATTTCCTAGACCTATATTACGTCATTTTAAGGGTATTTTGAGAGGAGTTAAGAGGAGTTAGTCAATCCTTTACTCTTATTCTCATCCAAACACATAGAAATATTCTTATAAGGTGATTCTTTTCTCTCAAGTACCAAGAAGCTAGGGTTCTTCTTCAAAATCTCCAAGTCTAAGTTCTTAGTATTAATTTTTCAAATTCTAGGTATGTGGGTATTCAATGAGGGACTCCTTCTGCCCTCATGCCTAAAGATATTTACAATTTCAGTTTGTAAGAAATCAATGAATTAGGGTAAGATCCCAAGTATCTCAATTTTATGATTTCTTTCAGTGATTGTGTTTCAAAATATCTTATGATCATTAATATCAGTTAATGCATGATTTAAACAAGGGTTTTATAGATGTTGGTGTGTTATGAACACACGATCCCATATTTTTGAATAATTAGCATGCGTCATCTAATCGAAGCATAATTTTAGATGATTATTCAGTATACCATGTTTATTATGATTTTCAAAGATAGTAAATTGCATATAACTAGTTTCATGAATTCAGTAATCTTTAGTTACAGTAAATTGAACTAGTTTATGTATTTTACTAAGTTGTCAGTATAATAATGAGCATATGTATATGATCATAGGAGTAGTACTTAGCACCGAAAAAACAAGGGTTCAGACAAGACAAGTCCCAAACGATGTGCCACCATAGGTTAAAGGAGTCCTTGCCAGTTGAGAGTGCCTCCCTTAGCCCGAATAGGCTCATGAGTGAATTCACGCCAGTCATGGTTCTTACCCTTGGAAAGGCATAAAATAACCTCCCAACATGGGTTACATGTTGGATTCCATATTACTCATATAGTCTATGTTAGTTACGTGAACTTCCAATAGTTACAGACTCAGTATAGTATATGACCCTTGATTCAGTTGTATTTGCTTAAACTCTTGACTTTTAAGATTATTATTTCATAACAGTGTTTATATGTAAATTTATGCATCATAGACATGGCCATTGTACTTTAGTGTAGTTTCATATCTCATCATAGCATTTCAGTATTCATCAGATTAATTTATAGCTGCATAGCTCACATGCATGATACATTCAAAGTACTGACCACATATCTTTTCTTACTTTGTATCATATTATGATATAGGTTCAGACACTCAGCATTAGCCCCGCAGTTGATACATTCCAGTGCCATCCCAACAACTGATAGTGGTGAGTCCTCATTATTCGATGATGAAATTCTTTACTTATTTCATATTTCCTTTTATTTTTCCGACATTTTTGAGTTAGATATGGACTTCGCCCAACAACTCATCATTAGTAGAGGCTTTCAGATAGACAATAGATTTTTCATCTTTATGGTTATGTCAGACATTTATAGTTTTGAAATTCAGTATTGGTTTTGATTATTATTATTATTAAGTTTCAGTTTTAGCTTCCGTTCAATATATTTCAGTTATATTCAATATTCTTAGTGTCATGCCAGGTCATGGATTAGCTTAGGGTCACTTGTGGTTCTATGCATCGTGTTACGACTAGCGTGTAGTCTTGGGTCATAACAGAGACCCTCAACCTCCATGACCTAATCTACAACCACCCGAAGTCTCAGAACCCATAACCCTACTATTTAAACTCTGCAAAGTTGCCTGAATCGGTATATCCTAGTCACCCTGAAAACCTCTGTCTGAGAAATACCTACCTCGGGATAACTGATCGCTAAAACCACTCTATAAGCATAATCTTTTAGCACCACCACTGTGATTACCTTGGCAAATCGATTCAAGCATCTAGGCATGATCCAGAATTCTCTAAAAGGACCCTCCTGAAACCACTAACTGATTAGTTGCCAACTGATATGAAGTATTCAAACCCTTAACAAAATTTTTAATCCTCTTTAACTCTATGGAGATGCTAGCTATGGAATACCCAAATAAGTTATGAAAACAAGCCTCATACTCAGTAATAGTTGTGGAGCGCTGCTCTAAATGATCAAACACATCCCTTAGCTCTTCCCTCAAGCTATAGGACACAAACCTCTTCAAGGAAAACCTCAAAAAAATAGGTCCATGTCAAAGGAGGGGAACCTACTGGTCTACAACTAACATAAGATCTCCACAACTACTTAGCCACATCAGTTAACTTGAAAGTAATGTAGTTAACACCATGGGACTCAAGCGAACCAATGTTATGCAACCTCTCCTGACAATAAATCAAAAACTCATAAGAATCCTCACCAATAGCACCAATAAACTTGGGAGGGGACAATCTCATAAATATCTAGAATCTCTTATGCTCATCAGCAAATATCACTGGACCAGGAGCCATAGGAGGTACAACAAATCTAGCAGGTAATGCCTCAATATATAGGGCCACAAAAGCAGTTGAACATGCCCCTAGAGTTTGAAAACCATAGGTAGGAGCCTACCCTGGCAGCTGGACACCCCTTGTAGTCTGAGAACTATCTAGTGTAACAAGTAGAATACCTGCCTTGGGAAGGCCATCCAAACAGCCAAAAAGATGAATCAACAGATCCTACAATACTATAGTAATAATAAAACCCTAAGGGGCCTAGGATGATCCCACATCCTTTGGCTGATAATCCACATCATCATGATCAATTATAGGCTTGAGAGAGGCTTCCTCGCTCCCTGACTGAGGTTCCAACAGTGGGTTTTGGTTCAACATCCTCAAAAGCTCCTAATCTAGTTCTCACCATCTGGGTAGAAACAGTGGAATACAAGTTTAAAATACTGGGTATGAACAACACACACACAATAAGGAATCAAATTAGAGAAGTTTACCTAATAATGCCCCATAGCCTCTTTAAGATAGATACGGATGTTAACATATCGATCCGTAAGACTCTATTAGACATCTTGCTCTTTTACTCATGAGACTAGTGAACCTAGTGCTCTGATACAAATTTATTACAATCCAAAAGCCGAGTTCATGATGGCACCTAACCCAACCCAACTTTGGTAGGTAAGCCTACTCCGCAATAGATAAGAGATACAAAAGTAAGATCTATAACGCCTAACTACAATACTTTAAAATAAAGTGAGTTCAATGATACAAAACCAAATTCGAAGCTAAAATAAATACAACTCAAATCCCAAAATCTAGTGTCATGAGTCTAATAATTATATAAATATCAAAAGGAGTCTAATGATACCCATATTTCCATTCCTAACAACTCAATTCCAACAAGTACAATCGCAAATAAGAATAACACAACCATACTTGTACAACAAATAAGTCTTTTATACAACCTTATTAGATGTGACTAGACACTTAGAATATCATTCTACAATTCAACCTTTTAGGCATGCATTGTAACTATACAAAGATAAAGTTAATATGCACACACAAACTAAATTGTGTTTTCAACTTCATTTAACCATCACCTATCTTAATCCAAGCTTGCCCTTACTCTAACAAACTAGAGATTTGCCCTTTCTTACAAATTCAGCTTGATTGCGGTCTAAAAATAACACTACAACACACATTCAACAAATGGCCTAATAATATCAAGGATTATAACCTAATCCCAAAATCTCAAATACAAAATCATGTTTATTCCTTTTTCTAGGGTTTTTCTACCTTTAATCCACCCTAATTCTACCAATTTAAGGTTTACCAAGGTGAATTCTAAGCATGCAACCTTAGTTAACCTGTGTTTAACAAAAACCCATGGGTTTCACCCCATAGTCACTAAATTACACCAAAAATTCCACCTAGGTCAAGTCAAATCCTTCCATAAACTTAAAACCTAGTGATTCTAAGGATAATTCTTTAAAAAACTAGTTTAAAAGGTAGAATTACTTATCTCAACAAAGGATTTTGGTTGAAAATCAATTGAAAATTCCCTAATTCGCCACTCCCAGCACTTTAACATAGTTGGAAAGAAAAATATATTTTTAGGCTATTTTCTGCATTAAATAGCGCTTATCCTGCTATAATGAGATGATTCCCACTATAGAGGTATTGCAATAGCGGGATTCGCTCTCTATGGCGGTATTGATTAACTCAGACTCCTGCTATAGTAGGAATATTCCCGCTATAGAGAGCCAGTGGTAGTGGTCTACCTCCCTCTATTGCAGCCTAGGTGGAGGAAGAATGTGCGACTACCCCAGAATTTTGTCCATTTTACAACACGCTTCCTGATATTGACATCCCAAACTATTCCTTTTATGTCAAATGCAATATCCGGAGTTCTACTGCCCCGAATTTACTTCCAAAAGTTTCTACGAATTCCTTAACATATTAGCTATCACAAAATGATCTAAAATCACTTAAACATTAACTTATCCATTCCCTAATTATACTATAACATACCACACTTGGATTTCATCTAAGACTAGCCTTGTCTAAAATTTCTAACTCTTTATTCAGAAAAATCTTAGCCCAAATTTTGGCATGCTAGACTTTACCGTAACGATTGAAAGGGTCGTTACAGGTAGGTAGAATTTCTTTGAGAAAAACTATTACCAGTTTTATCCATGTTCTCCTCTATTTTCTTTCCACCTATAGCCAATGTACTTAAAGAAAATTTCCACTGTAAGTGTGGATTATTAAGTTCATGTTGTCTATAAAGCTTCAAACTCTTTGCATTATGTGTTTTTGGAATCATGTGGTAGGAGTTCCTCTTACCAGTTACGCATCCAGAGTAGATTTTACATACCGTATCATCTTTACATATTACTTTTATCACAACTATGAGAAAATCAAAGTTGAGGATTGCTTTATCCATAGAAGAAAACATGTAGATAGCATTTCAATACACATATTGCATTTTACTATCTCAGCTCAGCTTAAAAAATGAATTAGGGATTTTCTAGGTAATGTATAGAACAAAATATAATCAAATAGATAAAGAGGGGAGCTTGCTACTCTGAATCGACAAAAAAAAAAGAGGTCGACGAGTATTTCGCAGGAGAGCGATGGAGCAGATCAATTATATGCTGGAGAAATACTAAAGCAAAAAATGAATTCATTTAATAGTTGAACATGGAATAAGAAAGAGAAGGAGGAGGAAGAAAAAGAAGAAAAAGAAGGTTTAATTTGGAGAAGAAACCATTAATGGGTGAGAAGAAGAAGAGAAAGGAATAAAAGAAGAAAGAAGAAAGAAAAGAAGTGAAAGAGCAATTTGGGTAATTAATATGGCTGAATGGCCAATTAATATAATAAATGGGTGGTTTTTTTAAGTTGGCTATTTTTTGTTTAAAAATTCTAACTCAGTAGATATTTTGTCTAATTTTTTCTAAATTATTTATTTCTATATTATTATATTTTACTCACTCAGAAACAAATAATTGGCTAACACTCAGTGAGGTTATGTGAATTACTTGATTTAAGACTAGCAATGATTGTATCACTACTATTATCAATTGTCAAGAGTGCAAATTTGAATGGTTATCTGTAAGAAGAGGTCTATGCCGAGCAACTACCAATATTTGTACGACACGACTTTCCTGACCATGTGTACATACTGGACAAGACTCTAGATGGACTAAAACAGGCTACCAAAGCTTGGTATAACAGATTGGTAAAATTTCTTCTTGACCATGATTACTCAAAGGAAAAATTGATTACATCTTATTTGTAAAGATGAAAGGAAAGTATCAACTAATTGTCCAAGTATATGTATATGACATCATCTTTGAATCAACTAATTATAGATTGTACAATGAGTTTGCAAACTTGATGTAGGGTGAATTCAAATTGACTATGATATAAGAGTAAAATTTCTTTCTTGGTTTACAAATAAAGTAAACCGAAGATGGAACCTTAATTTATCAAGAAAAGTATATCAAGGAGCTTTTAGTTATGTTTGACATAAGAACTACCAAGACAAATGATACTCTCATTGCTACTACCACAAAATGGATCTTAATGAAACTAGTCCAAGGGAAGAAGAAACCAAATATTGGGGAATGATAGGTTCTTTACTGTATCTCACTGCTAGTAGATCAGATATTATATTCAGTATAGGGTTGTGTACATAATTTCAATGTAAGCATTCAGTGCATTATCTACAACTAAAGTTGAATATGTTGCTGCTACTTCATGTTGTGGTCAATTGTTATGGATCAAATAATAATTGGAGGATTATGGTGTCCTGATGAATTGTTTTCCTATTATATGTGATAACACAAGTGCAAATGAATATGGTGAACATCATGATCCAAAAATCCAGTTCATGATTCAACCTAACCGAACCCCTTCGTAAGTAAACCAAAGCTTCATCAAGGTAGAAAAAATAAAGAAAATGTGAGTAATTTAAGTAACAACATAATAGTATAAACTTTTGAATATTTCACAAATAAGAGTACAAAAACATAACCATCATCAAGACTCAGTGTCACATATATAAGATCTTTCTAACACAAGAAAATATCAAGTTTAGTAAGTCAGCTATCTATGCTGGTAAGACAAAAATGAAAGTAAAGAGAAAGTTGGGTACAATATCCCGAAGCTCGCCATGACTCCAGATCAATAACAACCATAAAAGAGTAAGGATGAATATGAGTAACTTGTGCCAAGATTGGCATTAGAAAAGATGCAATAAGAGTAGAATAAGAACAAATCCACAAGTACTCAGTAGACATCATATGCAACCATAGCAAGAGTAAGAACTATATCTCACAAAGAACATTAAAAATCCTGCAATCAGAAAAGTCTCAACAATTCAAAGAATAAAACAATAAGGAGAAAATGAAACAAGTAATAGTAATGAATTTAATGCAATGCAATAGCCAATTATACTATTGGTATACACCCCTTACACAGTGGCATATTGTGAGGTAGTACTTATGGGGCCCTCATATTATTCATATACCCATTTAGAACAATTTCTCTTTGGGCACCACGTAATTATCAAGTTCACGAAACCATATTCCTTTGGGTTTGACCATAATAATCAATCATCCAAAATTAATTTTCTTCAAATATACATATAAGAAAAGAGCTTTTTTTTAAAATATAATTTTCCACAATACCAATCTTGTGATCTAAGAGAATGACTATGTAACAACTTTTACCTTGATTTTTGAATTTTGGTGTATTTTGATCATTTTATCCTTTTCCATAGTTGCTTATTGGTGTTTGTAGACTGCAAGAGTGGGTTGCCTAGTTATCAATGTGTTTGGTTAAGAATTAAGAGAGTTTTTTATTTGGGAAAGCTTTAGAGTTAGAATGTTGACTTTGGACAACATTTATAGATTTGAGCATCGTATGAGAATTTTGTCAGTTTTATCTGCTCTGAAACATCAATTTTTGGTTAGTATCATGGTTGGTTCATATCTTAAGGCTTTTGGTGTAATTTTGAGCATTTAGACGAGATATTAGAAATTTTAACCTAGAGTTGACTTCGGTCAATAACTGTTGATAACAACCTCTGTTGGAAATTCTGACTACACTGTTTAGTCTGAATGTCTAATTTAATCTAGTAGCATAGTTGAAATGTATTTACAGGGTTTCAAATGCATTTTGAGGATCCATTTGAGGAATTTTTAAAACTCTTCTTCAGCTATTCTAATGAAACTGCTTTAGCGAGCCTTGAGCCTGTTCTGTGGATCCACACCCGCGGACAAAAGTCCTTTTAAGTGGAGCAAGTCCAGATGTCACTAGTATTCTTTAGTAACTATTTGTCTACATCAACGAACTCACTCTTATGGAGAAATCATTACTTTAGCAGTGGTGCATTGTCAAAGTGACTTCTACTAATGTGGAAGTCCAGCTACTTTAGTGACCTCGCTCATGTGGCAAATTTCCACTAAAGTGCAAATCTTTGTGTCTTAACAGTGACATTTCCCCTTTTACAATCTATTTTTCATAACACTATTTTTAAATCTTGGGAACTCAGTTTTGAGAGATTTCAAAGGTGTTTTGTAAGATTTGAATATTGGGTAAGTTTCTAAATCCATATGCTTACATTTCCCAATGACTAGTTCATGAATTTACCCTCAAATCTTAGTTTTTCAATTTAAAAATTTGGTTTTTTTTTGGTAAAGTTAAAGTTTGATAAATTTATGATTTCAAGGTCTATTTCAACTCCATTTTGATGAAATTTTATATTTAAACTCCCTAAGTTACGGGTAATATGAATTTTCAATAAGATTTTGGTTTTTCTCTGGTGAGCTTGGGGTTGACTTTTAGTATAAGCTTTAATATAAGGAAAACATTGTACTGCCCTTTTAAAAATGATATGAAAATTTCTAAAAATGGGACATCATAATTCATGGTATGACTAATACACTTAAACCACGACTCGTTGTTTGACTCGTGAGCCTTGGGGAAATTTTGAACAGTTTCTTTCTTGGGATCTACGATTCCATTCCACAACTCAGGAACTAGTTTCACAGGTCGTATAATGGCTCGTGGTTCTAGGATTGAAATTGTTAACTTGCAGACTTGGTTCCACCACTCAATAAGGAATAGTTGTTCAGTTCCACTGGTTTTACATTGACTCGTAGGAACCTGAGAACTTGACTGGACAGGGGTTGTTTCCATGAGTCACTTCATGACTTGTGATCTAATACCACAGGTCGTACTATGACCCGTGATCCTCTGAAACTCAGAATCTTCATATGTCTTTCTAAGCTAAGTCTTGATTAATTCATAGGGAAAATATGGGGTGTTACATAACCTATCTACCGACTACAATCCCATTTTGGGTACTACAAGATCAATTAATCTCAATCAATACCTCGATCAAAAAATTTAACATTTTTAAACTATAAGTCACTACTCAAGCCATGTTTGAGAAAAGTAAGTAATAATCTACCTTGAAATCAAACTGCAGAATCATGAGCTATCATATCACATGGTTTTCTTTTTGTATGGTCTTTGAACCTCCCAATTGATAAAAAAATATGATCTATAAGTGATTGCGAGTATATTAATATCCATATCACAATATCAAAATTTGAGTCATAATTAAGTCAAAAGGTCAACCCTGATACCCAATGTTGAAACAAAAAAATTGAGTCATAATTGGGTCAAAAGGTCAACCCTGATACCCAATGTTGAAACAAAGAATTTCTTTCAAAATCAATTTACCTATTAGATAAGAAACCGTAATCTAAAATTTCATCAAAAAAAAGATACAAATCGACCCCTCAAATTCTCAAAAATGTGTCATGACCCAAAATAGAGTAAGTGATGGCACATGTCACACCCTCCAGTACAGGTAAGCCTATCCCAACCCAAACTCAATAATTAAGTAAATCAAAAATAGAAGAAGAAGAAGAAGAAAAATAGAATAATCCCAAAATAATTAAAGATGAAATAATAATTCAAAATACATCCCTGGTCTAGTTGTCACTAGTACAAGCCTCTAATAGAGAATGATATCAATAATCTAAAGTTTCTTAAATGCGGATAAAGCATAAGATAAATAGAGAGAGAGACGGGTAAGCTCTGTGAAACGCCAGCCACTAGCTCGATCTCCACAATATCTATGCTGAGAGAACACAATCTACTACTTGCTACTTTAACCAACACCTACATGGGGTACAGAAGAAAATAAAAGGAAAGAAAAGCAAGAGTGAGCAAAAAACACATGTGCTCAACAAGCATCGTCGATACCCGACCTAATCCAAAGTGATGGTGAGGACCACCGCACCAACTACCCAAGGTTTCCCATCAATCTACAACTGGTAAATACACCACTTCATCCTAACAGGATATCCCAACACAACAGTTATAGGAATGCCAATATACTATAGGCAAAATAATCCAAATGAGTCAACACTAGTCATTTTTATGATCAACAAGTAAAACAGAAGTCATTTATAAGGGAGACTCACTAACATAGTATATTAGGCTCAATTATCATGCTCAACCAATAATCTGGGTTAAAGTAGTAAGAGTGTATAATTATATGTATATCATGCTACCAATAGGCGCTACACTACATGTCCCACTGATCAAGCCATAGCCATACCCCACATCTCATAATATCTCAAACTCTAATTCACCTAAGAGATGGTACAATTTGATGTAATATAGTGAAATGAATGCTTAATACACAATATCACAAACAAGGTTCAATCGCGATAATTTAATGTGAAAGTAAATAATCAATAATTAAACAAAATATAAAGAAAACTAAGAATACAGAAACAACCACGTAAGGAAAGTACAATGATGCTATTTAATCCAATGCAATAATGGTAGGATAATGATGATGTAAGTCATTGCATGAATTTTCAAATATACGTTCTGAGACTCATCTCTACAAGATAGGATCCATGGGGGTTCACAATTTATATACTTTCACAAATCTCAATCTCATATCTCAATCGCCTTACCAGCACAATTCACGGTCAAGGATTTTATAAAGTGTTATTTTAAAAAAAAATCAGTGTTTCTTAGTGGTACCAAATCTCATAAATATGTATGGATGAAATGAGGATGTAATGCTCATAACCAATCAATAAGAAGATAATAATCAATTTAATACAGGTATAAATGAGCTCAAAGTTAACTTAATATGACAATAATTCATGCTATAAGCCCTTGCACGACACCACTGGAATAAATAGACATGTAAGACATCAATAATATCATTTATGTACAAGCCCCACTCTCGGGCATCATAATAATGATAAGGTAATTTAATGCTAAAATAAGGCCTATAAGATCAAGTCAAGCCCCCACTCGAGCATCACGATAATAAGGAAACAATTAATACAAAAATAAGGCTAATGATATTAATTCAGGCCCCTACTCAGCATCATAATAATAATATTAACATAAGCCCCCACTCGGGCAACACAAAAATAGTAAACAATCCAAACAATATTCTATAGCAAAACTTACCTGAACCTAGCTTAATCCATATGATAAGTCTCATCTTTCCCAAAGATGACATCATTAGACTAAATAACTAAAAGGCGAACTACGCTAGTTAACACATGCTCTAATAAGAGACACTAAGCCCCGATAATTACATCAACTATTACAAGTCTATTTATATTCTAAGTATTTACTAAACCTCAATCATTCCATCAAAGAACAATAATAACATAATTATCCCCTACAAGGTCATTAAACCTTAATCATTACATTAATATCCGCAAGGCATGATTCAAGCTCCTAAATAGGTACTCACTATCAATTTATTCAAGGTAAAAAAGCCATTTATTTATAATATACTCTAAATGTATTCTCAAGTAGCAAGACTAACTAAGGTAATCAATTATATAAGTATAATCCATCATAAGACTCTGGTACCCGTGGATATGCTTGCTATTTCACCTAAGAGGGACCCCCAAGCCCTAAGCGATTCACAATACATAATAAAACAAGCATACAATATGTAAATACTTCTGAAAAAGTCAAGGTACATCTCAATTTACCTAAGAGAAGATCCACAAGCCCAAAACACAGTCCAAAGCATCAACTAGAAGCTATACTCCCTCGAATCATCTTCAAACATGACCAAGCTAATCTAATATGATATCTAAAAGTCAAAAGAAGTCCATCGATACCCATATCAAAATATTTTAGTTTCGGGTCATAAATCACTTTGAAAATCAATTCCAAAATTACAAGGGTGAAATCCAAATTTTATTTAAGAATCAGGTTCCTCATATCAAAAGGAATTTAAATCTGACAACCCAACCAAAAATGATTTGAAATCAAGCTTTAAATCATAGAAAAACTCATTTTCTACTTTTTTTGGTAAAACCCCCAAAATTCATTATCAAACGCGATTTAAGATGGGAAATTTTGGAAAATGTTTGTCAAAATCCATTTATCCATGATACAAGGACCTTAAATCTCAAAAGTCAATAAAAACCCATTCCAAATCGATCTTCAAATCAAGAATTTTTGATTTCATAACTTTGAATTTTAAAACTCAACTTTATGGATCAAAATCATGAAAAACAAGATGGATAATCTGGGAAAATGAACAAAATGAATGTAGAATAACATATTTAATGACTATACAAGAAAAATGCATTGTAAATTTCCTAAAATGGAGCTTCCTAGCTCCCAAAATATCAAAATTACTAAAACTTTATATTCTACCAATATAAGCACTGTCAAGGTCAAAATATTCTTCGCGAATGTGGTTTCAGGTTTGTAGGACCCTCACCGCATTCACGAAGAACAAATTTTTGTTGACTAGTAAAAAAAATGGTCCTTTTTGCATTCGTGCTGTACTGATGTGTCGTGGACTTACGACACTTTTGAATCTTAAAATAAGGGAAATTTGTAAGTTCAAAGGAGAATTTATATATATATGATGGGATTTTATGGTATTTACAAGTTAAATAAGTCCGGAGAATTAAAGTTCAAAAAATAGGACGTAGGTGCAACAAACGAACCATTCAACGATAGTCGATCTGACAACGGTCGTCCAATGCACTTGTTGGTTGAAATAGAGAATGAAAAATATGCGGAGTTTCAGACGATGCATTCCACGATCATCCTAATATACAATGGTAGTTGGATTGATAGTGGGAGGAGAGTCCAAAAATAGTGAAAATCCAAGGGGAAATCACGAGAGGATACAACGATTTTCCCTTGAAACAACAAACTCTTCTTGAGCATCATCCCACTAAAAATCTGAAGCTTCTCTAAAAGGAATTATCAAGTAAGGAACATAAGGAACAATCATAGGATCAAACCATGATTGTTCTATCCTTCGTCTGAGGTGCCAACTCTACAAATCCTATTTTGTTAAGGATAGGATTCTTTATATCTATAAATACTCCCAATAGGTTCACTGTTTCAGTTTATATTCTAATACTACATTTGAGACATATAATTGCTCTTGCAAAGTTGTAATCATCAATTTTAGGGTTTTGATTGATAATTGAGATTCGTGGCTTTTCATCTTATTCTTTGTAAGTGCATGAGTATGTTTTCATTCCAAGATTATTGTTGTGTTCTTATGATCATGAGTATCTAAACACCACAACTAGGGTTGTGGGAACCATGATGGATTAACAAAATATGGTTCATAGTACGAAGTGATTTTCAAAGGGTGTTCGGGCGTGTATTGTTACTCTCTTCGATTTGATTGCTTTTTAGAGGTTGCAAATATTAGAACTCGCCTTATCTTTACTCTAGATGAAAGGATAGGTAATGGATAGGAAAAGGGAATAAACAACAGAGACTAAGAGCTATCAACCTTTAATTAATAGCTTGATTCGATAATTTGGGGAAGCTAATCTAGGATCTGAGATTGGGGTTAGTAATGCAAAACTCATGAGACGAGAAAATGTACTTGAGGATAGTTACTTAAACAAGTACGGAAAGCCATTTAGGTGAACATAACCTATCGATTCTATATGGCAAACACCAAAAGAGATCACTAGTACAAAGAACCTATTGAGTTATGATGTTTTGGGAAGTACAGTCCTAGTGTTTTTTCTCTATTAATCACAAACTTGAAGAA
Organism: Capsicum rhomboideum; assembly: GCA_031232105.1. Taxonomy (NCBI): domain Eukaryota; kingdom Viridiplantae; phylum Streptophyta; class Magnoliopsida; order Solanales; family Solanaceae; genus Capsicum; species Capsicum rhomboideum. The sequence continues at coordinate 51,430,678 of CP124708.1, read as the reverse complement.
ATTAACAATTGATATTTGTTTGACAATACAATTCACTATTCCCCCCAATTACTGGAAATTGTTCACTAATTGATTAGATAAGCACATTGATAGAGATTTGGATCTATTCCTCGTGAGATCAACCCCAACCTAGTTGGGTTTTATATTTGATCAACGACCAATTTATACTTTTATTGGAGGTATAATTTTGGGCGACATCAAATTTTGGCACCGTTGATGGGAAATATGGTTAGAAAGTTGATAGATTGGGTCTTTTCTGACTATTGGTTCTTGATTTCTTGATTTTACTTGTTTTTTTGTTTCTAGGGCACACACTGATGCATGCCTAACACTTGAAGTCAAGTTAATATCCTGATTCCACTTGATCCTAAAATTAAAAGGATTCTAAGATCTAGAAAAATAACGGTTAACCAAAGAGTTTATAACAAAGAAGTTCATAATGAGGGGGTGTTGAACCAACCAGTGCATCCTCAAGTACTTTAGGATACTGCAAAATATATAACGATCGGCATGATCGCTGAAGAAAATGCAAGACAAGAAGTTGCTAGATAGAAAGAACTGAATGAGTAGGCTAGGCAAGCAGAGGCAAATCGTCTGGATAGGCATGAGGAACATGCAAGTCCATGAGGCTAAAGGGCCGAGAGCATCCCCAATGTTATTTTCCTCAGTTTGATGATACAGATGATGATACAAGTTTAAATGATAAAGGTGAAACTAGTGCTATTGTTCCACCGCCACTGCATATATAAGCTAAGTTTGGCATCACCAATGTTATGATACAATTACTGAATTTGAAATGAGTGTTCAAAGGCATTGCTACCGTTGATGCAAACTTCCATCTGATGAACTTTGTAGGGATTTGTAATTCTTACAATCTACCTAGAGTAAGCCAAGATGTGATCAGACCATGGTTGCTTCCATTATCTATGATCGGAGAAGCTATATTATGGTGGACAGAGTTGCCACAAGGATCGATCAATAATTGATAGGAATTGAAGACTCAATTCTTGGAAAAAAAATTTCCCACTATCCAGAATGTTGTAATTAAAAAATGTGAGTTATAACTTAAGGCAGTACATTCGGAGGTGTTGTACGAGACATGGTTGAGGTTTAAGAAGAAGATGCAGAATGTCCCAAATAACAGAATATTGAGTTATACTTTTCTTGAGATCTTCTATTGAGGTTTGAATGCTAACAACAAGGTTGTAGAAGATATTGTCACAGGTGGTATATTTATGGGTTTAACTTGGGAGCAAACTTCTAAGATTCTTGATAAGATTATTAAAACTAATCGGGGTTGGCATACTCGTGATTTAGACATCCGTGCAGGCACTTATGTGTTAGGAGAATCCATAGAATAATGGGAGATAGATGATTCAGTCGCTCAAGAGGTAGCCCAGCTGAGGACTGAGTTTAGCTTATTCACTAAGAAAATTGCAGCAATAGGGGCAGACAAGGTACATGTGGTTGGTTCACAAGGTAAAGTATCTAAGCATGATGAATCTGATTTTGATAAAGAAGCTAAGTATCTAGATAATTAGGTGGTGGATTTTTGAGCCAAGGGCCAATGGGCTAATCAAGACAATTGGAAATCTTCGCAAGAAAATCAAGGTCGAAACTACAACAAGGATAATAACTACAACCAGTCTAGGTATAGGGATAGGATAAGGGAAGAGATGGTTATTGGAATAGAAAAGATGATAAAAAGACAGAAGTGGCCTTTATGTTCCACCTGGGAGCCGTGATGCTAATTCGAGCAATTTTAGAATGCAAGACATGCTTACTAAAGTGTTTAAAGGGGTAGAGATGACTAATGATTTCCTTAAGGAGATAAGAGCAGATATTTTAGGGATGAGTTAGAAAGTTGAATTGCATACTACATCCATCAAGCAGCTTAAGCAACAGTTTGGTCAGATTTCAGCCACAATGAATCGGCATCAATTTGGTACACTTCTAAGCAACACCATCCAAAATCCAAAAAATGATAGTCATTGCTTGGAGATTACTACTAGGAGTGGTAAGATGAATGTCAATATGCTATGCCCGTAGTTATTGAAAATGAGGTTGAGCTGGTGATTGTTAATAATGAGAACATAGTCGAGTCTAAGAATCAAGTAGATGATGAAAAAGTGTCTAAAAGCCACCCCCAGTTTCTAAAAAGGAAGCTATGGATAGAAAGGTGAAGGAAAAGGAGGTCCCACAAGTGTTGACTCCCACTCCACGACCTCCTTTTTTGTTTTTGCAAAGAATGAAAAAGAGAGTTGAATAATGGAACTATCATAAGTTTATCTCGATGTTGAAAGAATTATCAGTGAACATCCTTCTAGGTGAGTCACTTGAGAATATGTTGGGTTATTTAAAGTTTATGAAGGATTTGGCGACTAAAAAGAAGATTGTGAGTTTTGATCTTATTGATAATATGCATTATAGTAGTGTAATAGCTTCCCGATCTCTAGTTTAGAACAAGAAAGATCCTAGAGTGTTCACGTTTCCATGTACAATTAAGTCTTTAAATTTTGCTAAAGCTTTGTGTGACTTGAGAGATAGCATCAATCTGATATCGCTAGCAGTATATAGATAGTTGGTGTTGGGGTCACCCAAACTAACTTTAATGAGACTTCTTACGGTGGATCGCACTGTGAAGAAGCCTGTAGGGGTTTTCTATGATGATTTGGTGAGGGTTGAGTCCTTTTTTTTGGCTAATTTTGCTATCCTTGACTGCAAGGTTGATTTTGAGGTTCCTATTATCTTAGGAAGACCATTCCTTGCGATTGGAAGATCATTGATTGATATGGAAACTGGACAGTTGAAGTTTTGGTTAAATCATGAGTATGTGAAGTTCAATGTATGCCAATCCATGAAGTAGCCAAAGGACATACACATGATCTCTGTTATTAATACATTCGATAAGGATGCACTTGTAGCTCCTATTAAGGAAAGGCTTGAAGTCGAAGAACTTGTAATAGTTATAATGAATTTCGAGGGTGATGACATTGACGAGTATGATGAGATGGTGAGTACACTTGATGTTTTGGGTTCCTACATCTTTGAACCAAAGAAGTTAGATCTTGATTTGAAGAATAGGGTTACCCTACCAGCTAAGCCATCTGCCTCCTGTTTTGGAGCTCAAAGCACTTCCATCCCATCTTTGCTATATTTTCTTGGGAGCCAACAACTATTTGCTAGTTATTATAGCAGCAGATTTGGTTGAATGGCAAGTTGAGGCTCTAGTTTTTATTTTACAGAGGTTTAAGAGGGACATTGGATGGTCCATTGCTGAAATAATTGGGATTTCGCCTGGAATTTGCACAAATAAATCAAACTTAAGACAGATTACATTTCTAGTACTGAGCATCAACGAAGAATTAATTTACATAAGCAAGAGGTTTTCAAGAAGGAGATCATCAAGTGGTTAGATGTTGGTGTGGTTTATCCTATTGTCGATAGCAAATGGGTGAGCCAACTTTAATGTGTACCGAAGAAGGGTGGAATTTCTATAGTTCCAAATGAGAAAAAGAAACTTATTCCGATGAGGCTGGTCATTGGTTAGCGAGTATGCATGGAATATAGGAAGGTGAATACTTGGACTGAAAAAGATCACTTTTTGATGCCTTTTATAGATCAGATGTTAGATTTCCTTGCTGGTAGAGGATGGTATTGTTTTCTTAATGGTTATTTGAGTTACAATTAGATTTTGATTGCTCCCAAAGACCAAGAGAAGATCACTTTCACTTATCGGTATGGTATGTTTGCTTTCAAGAGGATGCCTTTCAGATTGTGTAATGTTCCAGCGACTATTTAGCGTTGTTTGATGTCCATCTTTTCAGACATGGTGGAGGACACTATTGAGGTATTTATGGATGATTTCTCGATTGTTGGTGATTCGTTTGAAGATTTCTTGGCCCATCTATCTAGTGTCTTGAGGAGATGTGAAGATTGCAATTTGGTGCTAAATTTGGAGAAACGCCACTTTATGGTGAAAAAAGGTGTAGTGCTCGGTCATTAGATTTTGAAGAAAGGTATTGAGGTTGACAAGACAAAAATTGAGGTGATTGAAAAAATTTCCTCCTCCAATTTAGGTCAATGGTATTCAAAGATTTTGGGGCATGCTGGGTTTTATCATAGATTCTTCAAGGATTTTTCTACAATTGCATATCCCTTGTGTAAGTTGTTAGAGAATGAGATGAAGTTTGTTGTTTATTATGCATGTGTAAAGGCATTTGAGTGTTTGAAAGAGAAGTTGATTTCAACCCCTATTATTGTTTTAATCGATTGGTCCATGCCATTTGAGGTTATCTGTGACACTAGTGGTATGGAGCTAGGATAAGACCCAGGCCAAAGACAAGAGAAGATTCGACATTCGATCTATTATGCTAGCAAAAAACTTAATCTAGCTTAGAAAAATTATACTGTGATTGAACAAGAGTTATTTGTTGTGACGTTTGCTTATGAGAAATTTTTGTTTTATTTTCTTGGCATGAAGTGATTGTACATTGTGACCATGAAGCTCTTAGGTACATAATAGCGAAGAAGGATGAGAAACCAAGGTTGATTCGTCGGGTACTTTTGTTACAGGAATTTGACTTTGAGGTCAAGGATCACAACGGGACAGAAAATCAAGTGGTTGACCACTTATCATGACTTAAGGAAGAAGCAATACTGAAATTTAAAGGTGAGCTTGAGATAGATGATACTTTTCCAGATGAGCATATATTGGTTGCCTCGCAAGACTTGATTCCATCGATTGCAGACTTCGCAAAATATTTGTTGAGTGATGTGGTACCTAAGTAGTTATCGTTTCAACAGCGAAAGAAGTTTATGCACGATTTGAGAAAATTTTTCAAGTATGAGCCTTACTTGTTCAAAATTTGTGCATGCTGACTAATTCGTATATGTGTTCCGGAGAAAGAGATGATGAGCATTTTGGAGGCATGTCATTCTTTACCAATTGGGGGTCACCATAGTGGTGCACGAACTGATCATAAAATTTTGCAATGTGGGTACTACTGGCCCACCATTCATAAAATTGCATATGACTAGCAAGATCTTATGACCAATGCCAAAGATAAGAAAACGACTCACAAAGGCAAGAGCTCCTAATGACCCCAGTACTAGAGCTTGTTTTGTTCGACTTGTGGGGTATTGATTTCATAAGCCTATTCATGACTTCATATGGTATGAAGTACCTCTTGGTTACTATCAATTATGTTTAAAAGTGGGTAGAGGTGGTTGGGCTTCCAAACAATGAAGGGAAGAGTGTGACAATATTTTGAGGAAGAATATATTTTCCAGATTTGGTACTCCAAGTGCAATCATCAGTGAGGGGGGTTTACATTTTTGTAATCATCTGTTCAAAGCCTAGATTGAGAAATATGGTGTAACCACAAGAAAGCAACACCCTACCATCAACAATCAAGTGGGCAAGTTGAGGTCTTTAATCGAGAGATCAAGTTCATTCTGGAGAAGACTGTAAATGTCAATAGAATAAACTGGGCTAGAAAGTTGGATGATGCATTGTGAGCCTACCAGACAATGTTTAAGACTCTTATTAATGCATCCCCATATCATCTTATGTTTGGAAAAACATGTCACTTTCTTGTTGAACAAGAGCATAACGCATTGTAGGCATTGAAGAGGTTATATTTAGAATGGAGTGATGCGGCAAAGCTGAGACTTGAGTAGTTGAATGAGATGGACAAATTTCATCTTCGAGAATATCAGATAGATATAATGAAATTGTACCATGACCGCAAGTTTGAGAAAAAAGAGTTCACTGCTTGCGACATGGTTCTGTTATTTGATTTAAAGTTGAGGCTATTTTCTGGCATATTGAGGTCAAGATGGAGGGGACCTTATTGAGTATTGAAAGTGTTCCCTTATGGGGCTATTGAGCTTGAAAATAATGAGGGTCTAAAGATTAAGGTGAATGACCAATGAGTAAAGCATTACCTCGGTGATGTAGCTAAGGTCAAGATGATATGTGATGTGGTTCTTGGTGAAGTCTGAGTAACCAAGAACACCTGAGTAGTGCTGCAACATTCAATCAGGCATTGTATGGGAGGTAATCCATGGGTTAGTTTGGTGAAGTCTAAGTAGCCAAACTAGCAACATCATGTCGTAATGTTAAATCAAGCACTGCTTGGGTGGCAACCTAAGGATTTTGTACTTGTTTTTACTTTTTATTTATAGGGTAACGTGTGTTGAAGTGTGCAGGGATAATGCAGAAAAGGACTAGGGAGCATGAACAAAAATATAATCCATGAGACCAATGGACTACCGTTGGAAGATACAACGATCATTGTTTCTGTCATTTGCATGAAGTCCAGAGAATTGATTTTTTGGTGGTGGTTCGATGATTGTGCACTAACTATCGTTCCAACAAAGGTTGATCATTGAATCCATCGTTTGACTAAACTCCTGAAAACCAACTTTCAGGAATAAGAACTATCGAGCTTAAGGTACGATCATTGCATTATACAATGATCGTCCTTAAGCTTCGTCTATTCCCAGGTAAGTTTTCTTAACCTCCTAGGAATGATGGCATATAATGATCATTATATGAACCAACGATCTTAGGGATGAGCCATTGGTTGGGTCTTAAATTCTTAAAAAATTTGACCCGGCTTGCCTTATAAGCCCTAATCCCTATACCCCAAAACCCGATACCATTCAAACACCCAAAAACTCCAACCATTGCATGATCAAAGCATAAAGCAAAGCAAAAATATCAAAATTTAGTCCTACTCTTAAGTGAGTCAGACTGCAAATTTATGCACACTCTCTCCAACTAGTGAACTTCAACTTTAGTCATCCTTAAGCATTCTCATTCTCATATTAAAGTAAGTCCTACTAACTACTTATGAATTGTTAATGTTTAACTGATAAACTTACTTGAAATAGGGTTAAACATACCTTGTGATGACTATACACTTGCATCATTGAGTTTGGAGAAGAGTTTTATTTTTAATTTATTGCTTTGTAGATTATCTGTGGGTTTTTGCATAGTGGGTGTGGTAGGGGTGAAGTCTGAGTAGCCCCAAAATGTTAAAATAGGGTCTAAAATGTTGAAGTTAACTAGTTTAAAGTTACTGCACACTCAATGATGCAACCAACGACCATTGTTTCAAGGAACAATCGTTGGTGGAATCGTTGTGAGTGCCAAATTGTACAGTTGTAGGAAATCCATCAAATGAGACTTACAACGATCATTTTTTCTACCAACAAGTCATTCTTAGTCTTCAAATGATGTGAACACCCCTCAAGAAACATGAGAGGGTCTTCCAATGAGCCAATGGACGATCATCCTTTTATACAATGACCGTCGCAGAGGTCGTCTGTAGACACGGTTTAGTACTTTGTCTTGTGATTAAAAATGCGACTAATGGTTTCTTCCACAGGTAGTATGGCACCCAAAGTGAGCAAGAAGAATAAAAAAGAGGCATTCCACCAAGAAATAACCAAAAGGCAGGCACTGAAGGACCAATCTTTGGCTCAGAGACTGAATCTGATGAATCTAGTGGTTTGGAGGTTGAGTACTCCATAAATGAAGCTGAAACCAACCACTTTAAAGCACCGCGTGGCATGTTTTACTAATAGTTTACGGAGAGAACAACCCAAGTTTGTATAGATTTCCTATGATTGAAAGCTTTGTTGGAGATGGTGGTACCTTTTTTCAATTATTTCAAGTGGTTAAGAACCATTGATGAAGGAAGAAAATAGAGAGAAACATAGGAGTTAGACGAGCATACCAAGGAATATTCATCCTTTCTTCTTTTTGGCAAGAAATAATTAGTACTGTCAAAAATCACTGATTTTTAATTCAGAGGAGCTTCACCACACAATCTAAGTGAGATAAGACACATGTGTTCTGCTTGTCGCTACCTGGATCAATTAGCCTATTCTAGTTCGCCTTGTGTCATCCGATTTTAGGGTATTTATTGGATAGTGAAGTTGTTTCACACTTGGCCATATCGAGGGAATGAAAATGAACTTTTCATTAAAAAAAGAGAAAAGAAATAGAATGGGAGAGGATGGTCATTGAGAAAGATGCCTTAACAGGTTGGTCATTTTTCTGGACGAGAATGTGAGTTCTTCTTATTATCGGTGGGCCACTTTCCCTCATACTATTCTTTCCATTTTTGGATCGCTCTTCTTATCTGTCGTACCCCCAGTCCTCATTCATACGAAGACATCATAACATATACATCAAATCAAGATCAAATAAAAGATTCTCCATCCCTTTTTTATACTCGTCTATCCCTCAATCAACTAGATGTTCCTAGGATAAGGTATTAAAAAACCGTTGATATGCGAGGTTATTAAACCGACTTATCTAAAACTCATCTTTAAAAACAAGATGATCTCCTACGTGAGGAGGGGGGGAAATAAAAGTAAGAACCATGCACATGGATGAAAGAGCGCTCTTTAAGGGAAGAGGGGAAGAAGGACTATAGGAAGGCTAAGTGAAGTACTGATAGGGACTTCTTTAACATTCTTATTTTATCTTCTTGCTTATCACATTCTTTCCCCTTCCTCGCATCCTAATATAATAAAGATCAAGACGAGTAGCTTTAGGTCTAGATATCTCCCTTTGAGATCGCCAACATCAGTCTAAGTGGCTTAAGTTTTTGAAAAAAAATGTAGAGAAGGAAGGATGGTTGAAGCAAGACCAAATGAAGTACCTTTAGCATTTCAAGTACCCGATTCAGAGCCAGGACATCTTTGGAATATCCACCAGCAGCGCCTTTGGCACGATAGGTAGGCAGCATATCTTAATTTATCAGTAGCATAGCCATCGAGGGAATTGAGTGAATGACCTTAACGATCGTTTTAGAAGTAGCGCTTTACTAGCCTGATGACTCAAAGCAAGGTCAAAATCCATGCCTCTTTTTAAAACTGATTAATTAACGACCCATCAAGCAAGGGCACATTGTAGTAGAAAGTTCAAGGAAGTGAAACTAAGACAGGAAACTTCCCTTTTTTTTGACTTTTAAGTAAGTACGACCCTGTCCTCTTCCCTTTCGACATCAAGATAATTAAAGAAGGCGGTGCTTTGAACATTTTTGCTGAAGTCAAAAAGATAAACATCTACCCGATATACCAACAATCCTTCTATGTTGATACCCCTTTTTTACTCTCAACCATTGCCGAGAAGAGAAAGTGCTCAAGGTTCTATATATTTTTTCTTTATTCAATTCATTCCTATCATTTTTGTTTTTAGTCCTCGATTTCCTTTCCTCTCCAAGCCAATCGATCGCCTTCTCATTTAACTGGGGAGCCCGCCCTTCAGCCATCTATCTTTAGATACAGAGGCTTATGAGTCACATAATTTGAAGCCCCAAAAATAAGGTAATAAAGGTAGAGCAGCCTCACACAAAAAAATTTGTCTAAGCAATCTCAAAGAGATTTTCAATAAGTCAATACTAAGATTTGCTTTCTGCGCCTACTGATGTGATGATAATTCAGAAGCTTTTTTGCAAACAAGAAGGGCCCTATTCCTATGGGTTCAAGTGCTAAGGCTCCACTAAAAAATGCTCTTTTTTCAGAGAGAGGTTTAAGGAGCATTAATCATGCCTTAAAGAAGGGAAGTAGTGGAGTAGGAAAGGTAAAGATGGATGGGAATAGATAAGTAAGAGAGAAGACGACACCAGCTAGCATAATGGAAGGAATAAGAAGAAATCCCCAAGATGGAAAGAAGCCTGAAAGAGAGAACCAAGAATGAAATAGTGAGGCCAAACAAAAAAAAGCCATGAAGGTTGATGATAAGAGCGTAAGATATTATGCGAGAGGGTAGAGCCCTTGATCCTTTTAAGAATGTAATTATCCTGAATATTATAAGGAGCCAATTTAGACCTTTTTTTTTTTTTTTTTGAAAATAAACATCAGTTCTCATCCTCTCATCATATCTGTTACATTCATAGTAGCAATCGACAACCTTTTATTCTTTTACTTCACATAGCTTTTCATCTACTTGATAGCTAGAATTTCTCCAAAAGTATGAAAAACTGGAGGAATTTGTACCATCCATTCTGGTGTGGTTGGATTCTGTTCAACAGCCCAAGGACTTGGAGCATATTTTTTGTTTTTTCCACTGCTTGAAGTGATTGTTAAGATCACGAAGAAATAACAAATCCCAACTATGAATATATAAGAGCCAAAACTGCTAAAGGCATTCCATCCAGTGTAAGCATCTGGATAATATGGAATGCAACATGGCATAATCGAAATCCCTAAATAATGCATAGGAATGAAGGTCATATGAACCCCGAAAAAAGTGATCCAAAAATGGATTTGACCTAAAGTTTTAGGGTATGTCCGACCAAAGATTTTACCTACCCAATAGTGAAATCCTGCAAATGAAGAAAAAATGGCTCCTATAGAAAGTACATAATGGAAATGTGCAACCACATAAAAAGAATCATGTAGAGCAATGTCTAGCCCAGAATTTGCCAGAACTATTCCAGTGAGTCCTCCTATGATGAATAAAAACATGAACCCTACAACAAATAATATGGGTGTTTTGTATTGTATCGAACCCCTTACATGGTAGCAATCCAACTAAAGATTTTGATTTCAGTGGGGACAGCTATGCTCATGGTAGCTGTGGTGACGTAGGCATGGATATCAACATCTAAGCCCACAGTAAACATATGATGAGCCCAAACAAGAAATCCAAGAACACCTATACTGATCACGGCACAAACCATGCCTAGATACCTGAAAACCAGTTTTCCCAAAAAAGTGAAAACAATATGACTTATGATACTGAATCTAGGTAGAATGGGAATATACACCTCTGCATAACCGAAGAATCAAAAGAGATGCCGGTATAATATGGGGTCCCCCCCTCCCCTCCAGCGAGATCAGAAAAGGTTGTATTAAAATTTTCATTGGTTAATAATATGGTAATTACCCCTGCCAGTACTGAAAGTGATAATTAAAGTGGGAATGTTGTCACCAGAACAGACCTTACAAATAGAGGTGATATATGCATAGTCATTCCAGGTCCACAAATGTTGAAGATAGTTGTTATAAAATTAATAGAACCTAAAATCGATGAAACACCAGATAGATGAAGACTAGAAATTGCTAAATCAACTGCTCCTCCAGAATGGTTGGTAATACCACTTAAAAGCGGATAGACCATCCATACAGTGCTTCTACCCACTTCTACTAAGGCTGACCATCCACCCAGTGCCACTACCTACTTCTACTAAGGCTGAGCTTAATAGGAGCAAGAGACTTGGAGGCAAAAACCAGAATAAAATATTATTTAATCGTGGAAATGCCATATCAAGCATACCTATCAGAATTGAAACAGACCAATTAACAGATCCACCTATTATCGCCGGCATAAACATAAAAAATAACATTAAAAAAATGTGATCCATTATTAAAACATTATAAAGTTGATGATTCCCACCAAGAATTTGATCACCGGGTCGTGCTAATTCCATACAAATCAGCACTGAGAAGCATGTGCCCATCACTCCAGCAATGGCATCGAAGATGAAATAAAGAGTCCCTATATCCTTGTGGTTATTGGAAAACATCCATCGAACCAGATTTTTCATAAAATTGAGATTATTTCATTTCTATCCTTATTAGAGGGGGCCCGCGGGACTTATTTATTAAAAAAGGGAGTGAGGAGGGGGGAGGAAGGAAGAATGGAAAGCCCAAACTTTATTGATGGGAAATTTTGATCCCCTTTTCCTCTTATCCTCCCCCAGTTCTGGTTCAGGAAAGGGTCAATGCAAGGATCTTATTTTGAAATAATCTCTGGAGTTTTCCCTTATCCGAATGGGTCTTGCAAGAAAATTAGATTTCATATTGAGCTTAAAATATATGCTATTGGGATGGGATGGCTCCTACTGACTCTCACCCCTAAGAACCGCACGTGCGAGTTCCCCCGCATATGGCTCAAGTGGCGAAGGCCCTTTCCTTCGTACTTGGTAAGTGCTTCGTTGTAGCCAAGCTTACTGCTAGCCTATCGGCTAGAGCCAAGCTTCGACCACGACTGCTCATCTTTTCTGGCCACCTTATTCCATCACGCGAGATCCAAGTCAACACCGACAAAGATCTCTTGATTCCTTGCGGGCGGGAAGGTTTGGAAGTAAGCTACCTCTTGCCTATCTCACCCCTTCCTTCAGCTGGGTGAGCCTTCACTTTTTGGATCGTCTTCTGCCTAATGTAGTACCCTCCTTTTTTGGTTCCCATTGGGTTTACCTTGTTCACAGGTAGACCCCATGGCAACAACAAAAGGCAATCTTGTGCTATACTCCGTTGATATCTTTCCTACCGAGACACGCAAACTCCCATCGTGTCCTAGATCACATTTCGTGGATCAAAAGGGGAATCCTACTTATCTATCAGCTCCTCTCAGAGATTGATGTGGTTTTATGAAGCGTCTAAGCACAGTTCTGTCACGCCCCAAATCCCATTGAGGCGTATTGGCACCCATAGGCGATAAGGGCCGAGAGAACCAAGCTTTTCTTATATTCATTCATATGCATGACATAAGAAATACCACTATCATGTACGAGCATAAAAGGCTAAAAACGGAAATCGTGGAACATGTGATATATATACATACATATGTGAAACTTGGCCATCGAGGCCATCAAGTCAAAAATGACATGTACCTCTTACATTCATACACCCACATACGTGTACAAAAGCCTCTAACAGATGCATTTACAAGACCAACTGAAAGTCGGGATAAGTCCCCGCTTTATATAACATGTACAATACCAAAACACATGAACACTGTGACTTGGAGAAGCCCCGAACTAACTGGAGCTCACCAATGATCCGCAAACAACTGGCAACCTATTGTGGAGGCGTACTAGCACCTGCGCTTGCAACAAGTAAGGTAAGTCCCACAAGGGACGTCAGTACGAAGAATGTACTGAGTATGTAAGGCTCATAAGAAACTGTATGATATGTAAATACGTCCAAGAACTCAAATACAAGTGAATTGAATATGGATAAGTTAACATTCTCTATGTTGGAAACCATGTACATTGCTTTCATTACTTTCTTTTCTTCTTTACTTCTATGCTTATTCATCATCACTTGTGTCACTATGTACCTGGGCCCCGACTGATCAGTGGGTCTTTACATAACATAACATTATGTTGGGATTGGCTCGAGCTAGGCTTATGCCTCTAGAGCTACCACCCATGAATCAATATATCGGGCTCGGCTCGAGCTAGGTTATCACCTCTACAGCTGCCACCCATAAACCAATATAGCAGGTTTGGCTCGAGCTAGGTTCTTAACTCTAGAGCTACCCCCTGTCAGGATCGGTCTGAGCTAGGCTTATGCCTCTAGGACTGCCCCCTGATCCAATAATCTCGGGATCGTCTTGAGCTAGGTATTTCGCCCCCAAAGCTACCACCCATACTCAATCATTAACCACATATATGCATTACTTTGTTCTTTACCGTTGAGACTGATACAATGATAGTCATAATATTATTGAAAACATAACATTATTGGAACCATTGGACAATAATCAATGAATAAGAGGCATGTGTATAACCACTGTTGGAACTTTGAAACACAACCTTATTGGGCTTTTGGAACATTAGTAAATGAATATGAGACATGTGAATCACAATTGATCAATGAGTAGGAAACATGTGATAATGACAATTGATAACCGGATATAGGATACCTTAGCACATTTCGAGATAGGACAAGTGTAATGTCAAAGTGAATACTATGTGCTGCAGAAGGATACGAACAGAGTAACCTTACATACCTTCCCTTCCAAGTATTAATACACAAGCCTATATATGAACACAATAGTTCAGCTCCTTCCTTATGTTTCACTCTACAACACAAATACATAAGGTACCTTACAAATGCATATGACGACAATGAGTTACATGTTTGCCTTTAAAATGTCATTTCCTTCTCTACAATACCATTTACGTCATTGCCATACCAACAATACACCAATCATGCCATACATTGACCACAACATCATATACCAATAACATATCACAACAAAGCTTCTTCTTTACACTTTCTCATTCACACCATATCATAATTAATCCATCAAGTCACCTTAATACACCTCATAGCAACATATCGGCCAAAATCCCATAATTTACACTTATCAAAAAATAACAAGTTTAATAACATAATCACACCATACATGTTGATATTTTATCCATACCATGCTCTTTCATCAAAACCACAAGTATTCTTTTAAGTTTAAATTCCATAGATGAAACATCTTTTATCAAAACACAAAGTGCCATGTTCAACACTTCCAAGCATAACCAACATGACCTACATAATATCTCATACATATAATATGTTAAACCATAATATTAAACACTTACCCAAGCTTTAAAAATGATGATCTTGCTCCAAAAGATGACTTAGGGTTTTGAGAGCTAAATGGGTTTTCTTGGAATTGTCTAGAAAAGCATGTGTGTTTGTAATGAATATAAATCAGATTTTGACACTTTATATAAGCCCTCAATTCATCCTTTTCAACTCTTTATAGCATTAAATTCCATGTCTAGAAGGTCAATGGAAGAAATGAGTCAAATGACCCATTTGGCCCATGTCTTTTTCCTTATTTTGGGCCTTTATTGAGCCCAATTCACTTAATCCAATAAAATCAATAATTTCTCATGTTTATATCATTTCCTACGTGTTACGACAATATTCCCACTCACGCAATTTATATTCGTAGCCTAAATCCCAAAAAAGTGAGTCTTGCCACGTATGGCTTATTTTGTCAAAATGGAATGACAATATAACACAAGCAACCTGGCACGCCCTTGGGCACGCCACCTTTCTTCCTGTTCCCAAAAATTTTGGGCAAAATGGCGTGCCAAGCCCCTTGTTTTTTTGAAAATTTTCGTTCTTCGACTTTTCTTTGCGGGTTTGGTTAGATACTTCAAGTTCTATTCTTTAACTTACTTCTTACCTTTAATATCCTTTGTTTGGAGGTCTTCCAAGCCTCATTTTTAACACCACAAATACTCCACTAAGTCACAAGACACCTCCTACAAAGGTCTAATCACATGTACTCGGCCCAATATCAATCATCTCATCAATAACATTACAAAACACATACTTATGGCATCTCGACACCTAAGTAAACATTGTGCAAAGTCGTCAAGTAGGGTTAGAAAGGTACGGGGTGTTAAAAGTTCACTCACGATAATCAATCAAAAGGGTTGTCGCCACTCCTTAAGGTTATCTATTGTATCATACACTTCTTGCATTCAGTCCCAAGCTTCATACCTCCTCTTTCTTCTTAAGGTAAAATAAAAGGCAAAGCATAGTCGGGTAGGAGCATCCAGTCGAAAATCTTTTTGGCTTGACCAAGAAGTCTTATGTCCTCCAAGACTCACGACGTTTTAACCGAAAGAACTTCTTGTGCAATTCATGCCTTTCTGTTTTCATGACCAGAAATTCTTTCTTGATTTTCATCAAAAATTGTTCTCTCGACTTTTTATCAATATGAGGTGATCATAACACAGTATATAATACTTGTGATTTAGGCAATCTAATCTTCCATGTGTAAGGCAGAAGCCCCCAAAAATGGTTTTCCAAAAATGGGTGTTCAAAAGATCGAATTACTAGGCCTATTTTGGTGGTCCTTACTTTTGGTGGTCTTTCGTTTTGGCTGACTCGTCTAAGTGCTCTCCTTTGTCTCATTATTTATATTGTAATCATTTGATTCGGCCCTTAAAGGCTAGCTCCTACTCCTTCTCCTTCTCCTGACGGATAGGATCCTCCTTGGACCTTCTTACATAACATTTTTGGCTGCCTCTGGTCCGGTAGGTCGGTCGCCCTCTAGCCAGTGACTATCCCAGCTATGGAGCTAGGTGTACACTTCCACGTCAAGACACTCTTTCAAAAGTGATATATCATCTTTCATAAGAGGTAAAGATCACTCCGTCATGCAACAGAGCAGTGTTCATCTAACTCAAAATTTCATAAGAGAAGAAGAATTGTAGCGTAGGGTCGACATAAACAATCGGTTAAAATAGTCTAATGAGAAAGCAACTGTTCACACTATTAGTTGCAATAAGTTTACTTTTGAGTTTTGAGATTGGCTTGGTCTTCAGTCTACCCTAATAAAACCTAAAATCTCACCCCCTCGCTTTCTCCTTCTGATAGACTAGCTTGTGCATCTTCTCTTTGGCACCTTCGCTTGGGGAGTGCTCTCTCTCTTCTGTGTCAGTGAAGGAATGATAAGATCAATCAACCAAATGATTGTTATTCCACTTACGGTTACAGTACCTCTATCGAAGCAGAACAAGTCTAATACTCCAGCCCTAGTTTTCAGGGATTCCATTTCAATATAAACCCGAAAAACCAATATCTTTATATACAAAATTCCTTCTTTTTTAGCCCTTTTTTCATTTCATTGGGAGGAGGGGTCAGTCTCCTTACCTGCGGTCTCATTCAAGATCTGATCAAGGGATTTCCTCTTTTGACTTTTGGTGTATAGGGATTTTCATTTTGTTCCCCTTCGTAAAGAAATCAAAAAAAAGGTTTCACAAGCGGTAGAAATAGACCATGTTCAATACTCATCTAGATAGACAACCATTCAACCTTGATACCCTTAACGTAATGGAGTCCTTTTTTATCAAATGCTTATTTTCTTTGCATACATACTAGATGAAACTAAAAGCCCCGTAGGTTGCTTGAATAGATAGATGACCTAAGGCCATAGCTAAGTTATCGTTATCGGACACGTGAGATATCCCAGCTATAGAGCATCGATTTCTCCTTTCTTTCTTCTGTGTGAAGGCGAAGCAAGAAGAAAAAAGACATTCATTTCAAAACTATGAGGTGAGAAGAAAACAAAAAGAAAAGAGTACAAAGAGAGATATGGAAAGGTTGAAAAGCAGGGGATAGGATAGTAATAGGATGGGATTTCCACTATAAAACCCCCCCAGACATTTCTTATGTACCTATTATGGAAAGCGATTGGACTCTGTCTCTTTTTCTTTCGTTCTCTTTTTCTTTTCAGAATTGTTGTTAGAAATGGTACACTGTGCAAGAAAGGATTAAGGTGGGGGAGCGTCGACCTCCTCTCCCAAGCCTGATGAATGGAAAATGGTGCTAGATCTACCGGATAATCAAGTTGCACCAGAATTTCTACGCTCCCATATTAAAGAAGAGTTAAGATATCTCTTTAATATCGGGCGAAAAATGACCCTTTTCGATGCGATGTTTGACAACTTTATTTCCCCCTTGGCCTTAGATGAGGCAAAAGTGGGTTTTGCAAAGCCTCTCCTTTCAATAATAAATAAACTTCAATTTTTTCATTACAATAGAGGGGATCACATTCCCTCTAAATTCTCCTCAAAAAAGGAGAAAGAAAGACTCATTTCTATTGTCTGGGAATACTTGGACAAATTACCCGATGAATAATAGGTACCCACACCCCAGGTAGATTTAGTAAGTTGTGTAATAGGTGACTATTTCATGCAATTCGGGGGGCACTTGAGTCAGCCACCGGTGCCCGACAGCGTCTTGACTCCCATCCAATTTTTGGGCCAAATCCCTCTTTATACTACCAAAAAAATGAGATTCTTGCCGAATTCGAGTTTGCTGCTCTAACCATTACCAAATTAATACCTATTTCGTTTAGTACTTTAGGTTCTTAGGTTGCGCATAGTGTTAATCTCGCCGAGGATCAATTCCAACTAGCCGTTCAAACTATTACTATTAGTAATCGACTCTTTAGCTTCTTCAATAAACGTTGGTATTTTGATCAAGTTTTCAATGACTTTCTAGTCATATCGTTCCTGCGTTTTGGATATGAAGTCTTCTTTGAAGCTTTATACAAAAGTGTTATTGATATATTAGGCCCTTATGGTATCTCGTACACATTTCAATGATTGGCCGAGCGAATAAGTCAACTTCAAAGTGGATTTGTTGTGTGGAGAGTGCGTTATGACCCATGGCCACCTGCCTGGTGGGGGCGGATCCTTCGTTGTGGGTAAATGGGAAACCTGACTCTACCAACCCGAGAAAAGGCTGCACAACAGTAGTAGGGGCGTTAAAACCAAAGCTTTTTGTAGTGCTAGCAGGAATGCAAGTGAATGAATCCCATCCCTTAGCGAGTGAAGTGTTTTTGTCCCTTTAGAGATAGGGGTGAGAAAAAGAGCTCGTTCTTCCATTTTTAGATCTTTAGATTCATAAGATCATAATAGAGTCCCTATACTTTTTATTATATTAGTCAAGCACTAGCGCCCTACAACTAGTATAGTATAGCAGAGCAGCCAACTTCAAAGCTTACCTGAAACAAATAAGAAGTATTCTAAAAAAAGAGAAAGCTTAGGGGGCTGAGAAGCTCTTGCTTACTGTTTTCTGTCTACTTCGCGAGCCTTTACCTCCCTATTTTGTAACTTCCTTTCTTTCGTCCATCCACGAGGCTGTAAAAAGAGAGAAAGGGGTGGCTATCTAGCAGGAGTCATTTCCGTTGTATGCCACGAGGTCCATATGGACAAGGGGACAAGTGAATCATCACTTTTGGGCACAGGCAGCCCTCTACCATCTATCCCATTGCATTCCAT
Source organism: Capsicum rhomboideum (assembly GCA_031232105.1). NCBI lineage: Eukaryota > Viridiplantae > Streptophyta > Magnoliopsida > Solanales > Solanaceae > Capsicum > Capsicum rhomboideum. The sequence goes on along the minus strand of CP124708.1, from coordinate 51,412,115 downwards.
CAAATCGTATTGTAATGTGCCGTATCAGACTAGATAGATATATTGGGTGAGAGAAAGGGAGAAAAATCTAATTAGATATTCTTTTAATATTGATAGGGATCCCCATTCATTCCTAGATTCCCATCACTATGGACTTATTGTACCTACCTAACTACATAGTAGTGATCTAGGGAATGCAATTACTAGAGCACGAGAGAATGTTGAGTAATGATTTCAGCAAGAGCAGCCAGACGGACTACTATAGTGAGTCTAGTGACTACTAGAGTAGAGTTAAGTCAAAAGGTATGGTATAGCAGCCTTTTCGAGCGAGCCTATGGGATCTCGTGTAAACCCCCATAATGTGGTAAAGGGAGGATATTAGGGGAAGCAGTGAGTGGAGATTCTCCTACAAAGAACCAGATGAGAGAAGACCCTCACGTCCTGTTTGGAGGGCGGGGATATCCCGATCCTTCTATCTTTATGCCTTTGTAATGTTACTTGGTTCAATTCTATTTGTGACCTTTTCTCGTATGTGGGACTCTCTATCTTCTTTGATAGATAATCGATCATTTTTCATTTACGTAGTGAGTAGTTTTTATAATAATGAGTCAAGTAAATAATAATAGAACTGGAGGAGTGAACGCCACTTGACTTGTTAGAGAGGGGCAAAAAGCCAGGATGGCTGGGTAAGAAAGCAATCCGTTATGTGGGCACCAACTCCATGTTCCTTCTCTTCATTCTTTTTTCAAGTCACGATCAGAATGATGACATTCTTTTTTGCTTTAGAAAGGAGAAGGGAAAAGGACAATTTGCACCACCATCCTTCCCCAAAAATTCTGTTAGTGTGCGTAGACTTCTACTTTCCTTAGATGAATTTCTTGCCTTACGAAAATAATTTCATTCCATTTTCCTAATAATTTTGGATAAAAGACACTTCCTCCTTGAAGGCCTAAAGAAGAGCCTATTCATGTGCTGTTGATTCTCGAATGAAGTGCAGAATGACAGCAACTCTCTCTTCCCAGTAGCAGGTAGGGCAAAAAAGACCACTAATGCCCCTTAAATTTCCCTCTTTGAGTTGGTCTATCAGAAATAAAAAATGAGTGAATGTACTAGATGTCTATCATTTTTTCAAATTACTGGTACTGTCTTAGAGTGAGAACCCAGTCCATAGCTTTACTTACCAATTATCTGTCGATTTCCTTCTTTCCCATTACCAACAAGTTCAATCAGAATCCTAGAATAAAGACTATACCTATGAATCCTATAAGTAGATAGAGTAGAAGAGAAGGCCCGGAACAAGGTTGACTGAGGCTGCCAACTGCAAGAAAAGAGAAGATAGAAAGTAAGCCAAAAGCTTCGTACTTCATTACAAGACAGAATGCCTTCCTCTGATTCCTGGAATGAGAGTGAGTTTGATTCTTCAATGCCGTAGTCTTAGTCTAAGAATGCTCTAGTAAATTGTAGAAAAATCACTGGAAATGAGAGAAATATAAGTGTCAATCATTCTGTCAGCATGCTCAAAGAGTGCTTTCCAAAAGATGGAGAAGGAGAGAATCCACTTATCACCTCTCTCTCATATTCACCTACCAAGTCATGACATAGATAGTAGACAGTAAGCTCTCTTACAACCAGTTACTGCAATTGATTGGGGAGAGAGTGCTAGTCTAACTTCCAGTACGGGTATGCTAATAGATAGAGGATCTTCCTGTCCTAGAATAAGAAAGTAGCTTGTCTGTCGTACTGGCTGCTTCATTGAATATGTCGATCTGCATTCTATATAAGGAGTTGATTTGCATCCATGTCTAGCAGTTTACTAAGCGAGAAACTGTGATTGAGGAAGCGCCTCACAGTAGTGCCTCTACTCTACTAGTCCTAGTACTAGATACTAGATAGACAGGCCAGTCACCGGTGTCATAAGATTCTTGTCTGCTTGTCTAACTCAATCCAGATAGTAGCAATCACTCGAAATAGTCATGGAACACATGCAAGTCCTGATTAAAAGATAAGGAAATAGAGTCAAAGCGGAAAAAAAGCCTTACCTGGAGAAGTAGCCAGAGAAGAAAGGCTAAAAGTGGTCTCAGGCATTCCAACTGCATGAACTCCAATATTATCTATGCCACAGGTTTGATGATCGCTAACGCACACAAAACCAATCTCAAAACTTTTTTTTTAGGCAAAAGGAAAGAGAAAATGAGCGAAACAAAATAGAGTAAGAGAGAGGGAGGATCTACTTGGAATTGGATGTCAGTGAATTCCAAGCATGACATAGAGGAAAGAAAATCTCATACATACCGAAGGTACATCTAAGACCTTCCTTTCAAGAAACTATTACATAGATAGATAGATGCGAGTGTACCTCAGGAAACTATCAAGCCTTGCCATTCAGGTGAAAGGAATATCATCCTAATGAAAGCCTGATTTTTCCCATATCAAGTTTGAGATGCCTGGTTGTGCCAATTTCCCTAGTTGACAATATTACTTTTATGCCTGGCGGCAACTCAGATCTTATGTTCTTTAGATGCCCAGCTTATCCACCAATGTCTGGCTGTAAAAGGAAGAGGTTAATTCACAACTATGAAAGCCAAAGAAGAAGCGAGGAAGGCTACTACAAAGCAGCAGATAAGGAAGAGATTTAGGCAACTTAATTGACCTATTAGACTCTAAAGAAAGGGTACCACTTATTTGGTTTGGAAATTCAAAACTTTTAGGTTTCCAAGCAAAACTCGATGCTACTTTAACACAAGGGCCGGTGTCCATCATTGAAAGTAGAATCTCTGTTTGTACACATTGGAGAAAGTGCTCTGCTAGTGGAATCGGTCCATTGACACCTATAATTGTTTCAACCAAGGCTGAGCACTCTTCTCAAATTTTTGGGTGCACTTTTTCTTTAAGTAGCTTCAACCTCTATGTGGAAAACTTTCTTATTGAGAAATGAATGACATTCTAGAAGCTCTCACTCAAACAAGGGCTTCCTATAGTGTAATAAATAGAATCAGTGGACATAGAGCATTTCCCCCTCCTGACATTCCCCTAGTGGGGGAACTATCAATAGCAATTGTTTCTCCTTATGCCTAGTTTCGCTCAACTCTCCCTTCAGAGCTACCCTTGCCTAAAAGCAGAAGAGGTAGCTTACTAACCTACTAGAGTAAGTAGTCTTGTCCAAAAGCCTCAGGAGAAAAGACAACAACAAAGTAACAAGGTTCTAAAAGAAAGACAGGCCTTAAGGCAACAAAAGCTATGAAGGTAGGTTAAAGTGACTAGTCTTTCTTATCCGAAAGCAAGCAAGACAACAAGGGAGGTTTTAGGCAACTCGCTGGTTTTGAGATGGGTTTCCTTGTGGGTGTGTCCACTTGTTTTCCTATTCAAGTTCTGGTTCAAATTTTAGAAAGTTCAGATTTTTATTGCCACTACTTAACATACACTGGTTAAATGGTTCATTTTTCGTAACTTCATATGAGTTAGGTTCTTTACGCAAAGAAGCCAGGAGAAAAGCGCACACGAATATTCTAAATAATATGTGAAAATCGAATCATCGACAAGATGTTTATCAAAGAGATTTTATTATGGGATACAATCGAAGGGCTCATAAAATTCAAAACTTTAGAAGTAAAGGAATTGGAGACTTCCCTAATTAGAAAGAAGAGGAGTGACCTAACCACTTAGGAAGAATCAAAACCATAGAAAACGTTCCAGCTTCGTCGTCCTTACCATCAATCCAATCTGATTCTGATTCCGTAAAAAGTCTTTCTAGTTCGGATACGAACACCCAATATAACCCTCGTTAACATCCCTAGATTCTTGCCCATCGGGCATGGTGGGACATCCTTCTTGATTGGGCATCTTTCAAAGAGGAAACTGCATATGAATCAGGCACACTCTAACCCCTGAACTTCCCTCCTAGAGGCGGGTGCTTTACTTCTTGCTCTTTGTCCATTCGGAGAATAAGGTCTGAAAGGACAACTCTTAATTAGATTAGATGCTCGACCAAAACAATTAAATATCTCCTGATTCTCTTAAGGATACAAATCACGAAAAGTCGGGCAAGAGCGTTATCAAAGACTGTTTCCCTAGAAGAAGAGCTGGGCAAAGACTAAGGGAATATCTTTTCATCACTACAAGGCAGAAGATGTTCGACATCAATAAAGAGAAAGAATTTTTTCTAAAATTCTAGATCCCATCTTTTATGCTTCTGGTTCCGTGGAATGTGAAAGAGATAGGGACTGAACTCTGGGCACATAACTCCTGGTGGAGCACTCTCCAAGGAAATAATAACATTCTGTCACTGCGAGCTTAGGGTATTGGATTAGGATTCCCCCACCTCATAAAACATCATTTGATGCTTCTTACACATATGATATGAAAGAAGATGAGTCTTTATTAGCCTTATTAGGCATAGTTTCTTTTCAAGAAAGAGGCAGAGGATATGAGATTGACACCGAATCTAGGCGTGGTTCCACATTCTATATACGTGGTAGGATCTTCTTCACAAAGTAGGTTTCCAAGCCCGCAGATTAAAGAGTGAAGTTAGAGGCTGACTAGTGAAACAGGAAATTCAAATAAAAGAAGAGTTTTTCACCTTATATTGATTCTTTGTTCCTGCTTTAACTCATAAATGACTATCCAAGGATCACTCACTCTACTATAAGACGACTAAGAGGTATTAGATTACCAACCCCTCTTTCTAACTATAACTTCAGAACAGCTACACTTGTCGCCCGCTAAATCAATTATCGCAGCTCCAGCTGAAGCAATTGTAAATGCTCCGATGGATCAGAGCTACTCGAAAACCTTGAAAGGTGCTTGAGATCAGAACTGCTTACAACAGCCTTGACCTGGAGCATTGGAAAGGGAAAGTGGAAAGATTATGCATAAAAAATTCTAGAGAATGAGCTATTACATGCAAACAATGGAAATTCAATAATAAGGTCTGATCTTCTCGTTTAAGAATATGTGATTCCTCCAGAGTGAAGTTGTTGGGGGGAAGAGAAGAATGAGGACGATAGTTTGATTGAGGAAGCCACTTTGTTTAATGTATACTAGCTGGTCTACAAAAGCATGACGCATGACGCTTCTCCCTTTTTTAGTCCACTCTACCTTAGAAAACGGAGCTCCTTGAAAGCATATTTCAAAATTACATAGGTGATTGTAAAGATCACTGGTGTCCTTTCTTTCCCTTAATAATTCGAGGGGATCAAAATAGCAGAAGTGAAGTGAAACTATGAACAGACAACTCGATCCTAGACCTCTTATTATAGGCAAGAGTGAAGGCTCGACTTATCAATATCATAAATATCATAAGAGAAGAAAGAAGTTCACGTAGATCGGACCCTAGCGTAGATAAATGTTATCCGACTTGAATGATCGAATTGATTCTTTCACTTTGTCGAACTTGAAATGGAGGCTCTCTTTACCAAAAGGAGAATATAAGGACTTTTGGCAATAGAAGGCATAGTAATAATTGATTCTTTGGAAATTATGTGTTCGAATTCTAAATCGGCGAGGCACTGCTGGATGCTTCTGATTAATAGAACACGAAGAAGAAGATAAAAAAAAAAGGTTATCATGAGCTTGATAAGAGGAAAGGTTATGATGAGCATCTATTTGAGTCGATTATTTCCAAGATCTAATTTCAATTTTTTCTTATGTAGGGGAAATGCCTTAGTATCTAAAGTTTTATGCTTAAGGGAAGAAATGTTCTTGGTGGATGCAGGACTTGGGACTCTACGAATTTGTATTCAAGATGAGCCTACAAGAGTGCCAATCAAGCAAGTCACCAGGTTTGAGAATAGGGTGGGATTCCTGGATCTAGTGGCCGGTGAATCACTGATCAAAGAACAGATTTTGCAGAGATTCTTTATCGATCTAGTGGCCGGTGAATCACTGATCAAAAAGCGAGCAACCGCCAGGTTTAATGATTTGGTGGGATCTACAGATGTAGTGGCAGGTGAACTACTTCTTTTTCTTCCTCAAAGATTCAGACAAAATCGAGCTTGGATAGAACTGAACAAGATTTGGTGAATGAATACAAAGGTCAAAGGCTTTATTATTGAAAAAGTAAAAGGAGGTTATTCAGTAGCCATCGCAGGTTTTATTACTTTTCTTTAATTTCGTCGGAAAAGGAAAAGGATATCGAATGATCGATTCACCATTGAGAATATTAAACCCAAAAGAAAAATATTATAGTGTTGATCTGTTTATGAATGGAAAAAGGGCGCTTTGGATCGGGAGTAACCACTAGTGATAGGCCAAAAATAGGGGGGAAGGACAAAGAAAAGAGCGATGCCTGCATTAATATTTAAAACTTGTTGTCTACTTTCAGGAAATGTTTAGAATAGTGAACTTACAATAATACAACGCTGTATTCTCCGAAGATTGAGGAACAAACTACACATCTAGAGAAAATCTTAACAGTTACATCTAATCACAAACTACCCAAAATTTGTCACTTTTTTATGGAGATTTACCCATCACAGTGATGCACAGAGGAACAGAACGAACTTTATATATCCTTTTTCTACTCAATCCAGAAATAAGATAGGACGTTATCCCAGTTCGTCTCTATTTTTGTGAAACTATTCCTCAAGCAAGGCATCCGATAAGTCATCGAAGGGTTTGTGTGAATAATGGAATGGTGAACATTACTCATTTTAAACTCTCCCATGGTGATATAATATCTTTTCAAGAAAATGATGGGAGAATCTGTGGTGAAAAATAAAGAGATCCTTCTATATCGAAATCTCAGTTGAGAAAATAATAGGAAAATTCCTGGATCACCCGTGGAGAAGAACCAAAACAGAATGGTTTCGCCTACTCAAAACTAAGAGGGGATGCCGCCTACTACTAAAATCCCAGTTTTTGCAATAGTTATGTTCTTCTATGCAAGAAGAAGACTTAGAAAGAACAATGAAGTTTTGATCTGAAAAAGTATGCTTAGGCAGTTCTTTCGCTGAACACAACATAATGAAGAGGAATTTGTATCATTTCAAATCCCTATTATTATCATAGAGAAGAAACAAGAAAAATCAAAATATTCCTACTCAAACAAGAAGTCCTATAGTTTACAACTATTTTTATATAGTAATTCGACTTATTGCTCCGCATCCCCCCATCAGTTTACTAAGAAGATCAAAATAAAAAGGATTGAACTACCTACTCATTATTCGGAGGTGAATCATAGAACACCAAAAGTAGTGGTATCTTATGGACCTAACATAGGTCACATACCTCACGACATAAGATTGAAAGATCCAAACCTTCTTCTTTGAAGCGGAAAGGGATGTGGCCAAAACATATAAAGATCGGCGTAGTCGCTCAAAGGGACATATCTATCTGGATAGAGGATAGTCTAGGTCGATTCATAGATAGATCGTTCTCCATATAGATAGGTATCTCCATAGATAGAGATAAAGATAGGGATCCATCTAGATCTTGATTCACTATTTCCATATTTTTTTTCCTGATTGATTGCCTTTTTTTTTGTGTTTTGAAGACAAAAGGATCAGAGTTGAAAAAACTCTTTGACTGAGTAGATCGACTAAAAGCTTTCAAGTAAGGAAGCTAGAGAAAGAGAGAATAGATCTAAAGGATCAGAATGAATCTGCTGCAGTAGAAGAGTACGTAGAAGAAGATTTATTGGATGCTTACGATATTACATTAAAAATAAGAAAAGAGGAATAAAAGGCAATGAATTGGGAAAAGAATTGAATAAATAAGTAAGAGCAAACTTACGAACTGTAGTTCTGCTTTCTCGGGATTCAAACTTGAGAAATGCCTTATCATTCTGACTTAAGAGTCAAACTTTAGACATAGGTGCAAGTCGAAAGGAGAGGAAAAAGCTCTATAAGATAGAGGACTTCTTCGTCGAATTCCTTCAGGAAGGGAGTGAATATTCCAATCCGACCTTGAAAAATAGCATAAACGAAAGGAGTGAAGTGAGTTTGAAATCGACTTCTAAAGAAGTCTGAAACTCCTGAATTGCCTTAAAGGCCCCAACAGATCTCTCATGAATAAACCTAACAAAGATGAGCAGATATCCTACTTGTTTTTGCTTTCGTCCTAAACCCAATGCATCTTCTTCTTTTTATTTTCTATGAAAACTAAGACTGATCAAACCAAATCCAATGTCATGCCTCGAATTCCAATAGGGCGGATTGGCACCCGAAGTCGTTAAGGACCGAGAGAACCAATCTTGATACATGTACACTCATATGCATGTTACTAAATGAACAACACTCTATCACATATAGATACAAGATATCACTGGAGGAAGTCATAGAGGAACATTCATTAGATATGAAACTTGGCCATTAGGGCCACCATGTCAAAAGCATATGTCTCTTACATTCCTTTATTTTGTCCAACAACATCTACAAAGCCTCTACAGATAGATAGACATAACCAACTTAAAGTCGGGATAGGTCCCCGCTTTATACAATATTTACATAATACCAAAACAAGTTTACACATGTGACTCAGAAATCCTCGAACCAACTGGAGCTCACCAATATTCCATAGATGACCTGTAACCTACTGTGGAGGTCTACTAGCACCTGTGCCTGCAGCAAGTAAGGTAAGTCCCCCAAGGGACGTCAGTACAAAAGAATGTACTGAGTATGTAAGGCCATAAGTAACTATATCAGATATAAGAACTTCAATGAGATCAAGTACAAGTGGGTGGACAATATAGATTAACCATTGTAATATACATGTGCGGAGTCGTGTACATTGCATTCATTTCTTTCATTTTTCATTCATATCATTATCATAAACATTCATATAACATCGGTCATATAATATCATTCGTATAATCATTCGGGATCGCCTCTAGCTAGGCTTCCACCCCTTTGAGTTGCCACCTGTTCAGGATCACCTCTAGCTAGGCTTACGCCCCTTTGAGTTGCCACCCGTTCCTAATAATCCTTCGGGATTGCCTCTAGTAGGCCTACGCCCCTTTGAGTTGCCACCCGTACTCAATATTCATTCGGGATCGCCTCTAGCTAGGCTTACTCACCTTCGAGTTGTCACACGTACTCAACAAGTATGCATTACTTCAATTCTTTTGTTATAAGAGTGATATGTTGGTGGTTGTAACTTTGTTGGAACTTTGGAATAGTAGTCCACAATTATGAGACACATGACTAGCAATTGGTATCAAACGTGAAATGAGATACTTTAAGACATTTTGGAATAGAAACAACTGCAATGACAATGTGAACAATAGGTGTTGCAGAAGGATACGAAAAAGAATAACCTTACATACCTTATCTTCCCAATAAGAGTGCACAATACTATATGTGGATACAATAATCCAGCTCGTTCCTTACGTGTTACTCTACAACACAAGTACATAATGGAGCTCACGTTAACAACTAACTACATTACAAGTACATAAGACGACAATGAGCTACGTGACTGCTATATAGCATCATTTCGTCCTTCTAAAATACAACTCACTACATTACCATACCAAAAACACCACAACATTCCACACATTTACCAAGAAATCATAAACCAATTGCATTTCACACCAAGTTTATACTTTACACTTCCTCATTAACACCACGTAACAATTACTCCATCAAGTCATCTCAATACCTTTCACAGTAACACATTAACAACAATCCATAATTGATATAATCCAACCTGCCAATGACCCCTTAAATCCATTCAAAAGGTACCATAAGTTGATAATTGCATCCAAGAAGGTTATAGGGGCCTTGAGGGAGGTCAAAGAGAAGCAAAAACAAACAAAACAAAATTATAGAATGGGATGTGGAGCCACCTGTGCCCGCAGGTGGATGAGATGTGGTAGAAGGTGGCCATTTGGCCCTGTCCAGGGCCACCTGGGTTGGCATCTGCGCCCGCAGGTGCCCCATCCGTGAGGGCGGGTGCCCGTTTCAGCCTCCAGGGGTCATTTTAGGGTCTTTTTTTTTGCAATAAATGGTCCATGGACATAATTAAGCTTCTATTTTAATATTTTAGGTCAACTTGGATTCCAAGGAACAATCATCGTTTCACAACACACAAGAACATCACCAAAACTATATTTTTCTTTCAATACATCACCAATCCCATGCACAATTTCATAACAACCATCCCATAAGTTATCCACATAGAGAAAGAAATTTAATGACATAAACACATCTTACATGTTGATATTTAATCCATCAAGTTCACTTCCTTCAAGACCCCAAGTCCACTGTCAAGTTTATAAGGCAAAACCTTTTTACCGATTAAGCAAACATGGACTATTTCACACATAGTGAACTTCCCAACACTTTGTAAACATAAACAACAAGATTTATACACCCTATCATGCATATAATATACTAAACCATAAGAGTAAACATTTACCAAAGCTTGCAAAAGGGTGATCTTGTCCAAAAAGATAGTTGCTTAGGGTTTGTGAGATGAGAGAATGTTGTGAAAAAAACTATAAATGGCATGTGTGTTGTAATGAATAAAAATCTGATTTTTGTACCTTTATATGGTGCCTCAAGGTCATACTTAGCCAAACACTTTAGTCATAAATGTTATATTTACTTGGTCAATGGTAGAATGGATCATTTTCTCCCTTTGGGCCATGTCTTGTGACTTAATTTTGGGCCTTTATTGAGCCCATTAGCACATGTTAATTCATCCCACCAAAATTAATGTGGATTATACCAACCATATCATGTTTAAATAATTCCATAAATTTTATGGTAATCAATTAGGTTGGTAAATGTACTGGGTGTTACAACTTCCCCCCCCCCTTAGGAACATTCGTCCTCGAATGTTAGTAACATTGTCCAATTTAAACAAATTCAAGTCTAGTACACATAATGCTTATAAATACTTACTTGTTATTGCTCCAATTCCGCATCGTGCACTTGTTCTTTCATTTGAAATAGATGCGGGTACTTAGACTTCATTATGTCCTCGGCTTCCCATGTGATCTCTTCTACTTGTTGATTCCTCCAAAGTACCTTTACGGAAGCTACTTCTTTATTCCTTAACCTCTTCACTTGTTGATCCAGAATAGAAATAGGTATCTCTTTATAGGTGAGATCCTCCGTTACTTGTACATCTTCAATGGAAGCAATACGAGATGGATCTCCTATGCACTTTCGATGCATCAACCATGAAACACTAGATGAACTGTGGAGAGTTCTTGGGGTTGTTCCAATTCATAAACAACTTGCCCAAATCTTCGGACAATTTTATATATCCCTATATAACGTGGACTCAACTTTCCTTTCTTTCCAAATCTCATTACCCCTTTCATTGGTGACACCTTCAAGAATACCCAATCACCTATGGCAAATTCTAGCTCTCTTCTCCTAACATCAGCATATGACTTGTGTCAACTTTGGGGCGTTTGTAGCCGCTGTTGTATCACGTTAACTTTCTCCATAGCTTGATGAACAAGATATGGCCCGAATAAGGTAGTTTCACCCTCTTCAAACCATTCAATTGGTGATCTACATTTTCTTACCTATAAAGCTTCGTAAGGTGCCATCTTGATACTTGAATGATAGATATTATTGTAGGCTAATTCAATAAACGAAAGATGATCATCCCAACTACCTTTAAAGTCCAATGTGCAAGCTCGTAGCATATCTTCAAGTGTTTGGATGGTACGTTCTACTTGTCCATCTATTTGAGGATGAAAAGTCGTACTCAAATTCACTTGTGTACCCAAACTATTCTGAAAAGACTTCCAAAAATGTGCAGTAAATTGAGTTCCCCTGTCTGATATAATAGAGATTGGAATCCCGTGTAATCGCACTATCTCTTTAACATACAACCTTGCATAATCTTCAGTTGTATGGGTGGTTTTGACTGGTAGGAAATGCACTGACTTGGTAAGCCTGTCAACTATTACCCATATGGAATCTAATTTCCACAGTGTACGAGGCAAACCTGTGATGAAATCCATGTTAATCATATCCCACTTCCAAACTGGAAGATTTATACATTGTATATAACCTCTAGGTTTCTGATGCTCTACTTTTACTTGTTGACAATTTGGGCATTGAGCTACAAATTCTGCAATGTTCTTCTTCATGTTTCCCCACCAATACATTTCTTTCAAATCATGATACATTTTGGTGGCTCCCGGATGAATAGAATACCGTGAATGATGTGCCTCTATCATAATCCATCTCCTTAGCTCATCTACATCCGGTACACACAATCTACCTTGGCATTGAAGTATTCCCTCTTGCATAAGATCAAATGCCTTTGTCAAACCTTGTTGTACATTCTCTTTCAGCTGAAATAAATAGGATCCGCATCCTGTTTCTCTTTTACCTCAGTTACTAAGGAAAATTTCGCTGCATTTTTCACAATAACCCCTTCGTCTGGAGATTCAAGAAGACAAACTCCCAAGGTGGCTAGTTGATATAAATCTTTAACTAGACCCTGTTTTTCCGTCAACTGGCCATTAGTGCTTCCTATTGCTTTGCAGCTTAATATGTCAGCTACTACTTTTGCTTTCCCTTGATGATATAATATATCAATATCATAATCTTTTAATAGTTCAAGCCACCTCCGCTGCCTCAGATTTATGTCCTTCTACTTAAATATATATTTTAAACTCTTATGATCGGTATATATGTCAACAGGAACCCCATACAAGTAATGGCGCCATATTTTTAAAGTAAATATCACATCTACTAACTCAAGATCATGTATGGGATAATTTCTCTCATGTGGCCACAACTTTCGTAAGGCATAAGCTATTACATTACCGTGTTGCATCAATACACACCCCAAGCCGACTCCTGAAGCATCACAATACACCGCATACCCTTCTGTACCTTCCAAAAGTACTAATACGGGTGTAGAAGTCAATCTATCCTTCAGCTCTTGGAAACTCTTCTCACATGCATCATTCCACTGGAACTTGGTTGCCTTATGTGTTAGTTTTGTGAAAGTTGCCGAAATGGAAGAAAACCCTTCAACAAACTTATGTAATAACCTGCCAACCCAAGGAAACTACGAATCTCTATAGGCGTCATTGGTCTTGGCCAGTTCTTCACCACTTCTATCTTTTGAGTATCAACCCTTGTTCCTTCACCTGACACAGTGTGACCCAAGAATGCTACGGATTTTAACCAAAATTCACATTTAGAGAACTTTGCATATAACCTACAATCACGAAGAATTTGTAACACCTGTCGTAGGTTATTAGCGTGGTCCTCTTGTGATCTTGAATAAACCAGGATGTCATCTATAAACACCGTCACGAACACATCTAGAAATGGCTTAAACACCTTATTCATCAAATCCAAAAAAATTGTGGGTGCATTTGTTAGCCCAAATGACATCACTAAAAATTCATAGTGAACATACCATGTTCAAAAAGTTGTCTTGGGTATACCTTTTTCTCTAACCCTTACTTGATGATAACCCGATCTCAGGTCAATCTTGGAGAAGCATTTGGCACCCATTAATTGATCAAACAAATCATCAATTCTGGGGAGGGGATATTTATTCTTTATTGTCACCTTATTCAGTTTCCTATAATCAATACACATCCTCAATGTGCCATCTTTCTTCCATACAAATAACACTGGTGCACCCTACGGGGACATACTAGGCCTTATGAATCCCTTTTCTAGCAAATCTTTTAATTGTTCCTTCAACTCTCGTAACTCTGTTGGGGCCATTCTATACGGAGGAATAGAGATAGGCTGAGTGCCTGAAATCAAATCATTACCAAACTCCACTTCGCGTTCTAGAGGTAAACCTGGAAGATCTTCAGGAAATACATCAAGGAATTCATTAACCACCGAAATCGATTGAGAAGTTGGTGGCTTCACATCGATATTTTTCACTCTTACTAGATGGCATATGCACCCCTTGGATATCAGTTTACTTGCTTTAAGATAGGAAATAACTTTTCCTCTCGGTGCCCCCATATTACCCTTCCATTCAAGAACATTCTTTTATGGAAAATGAAAATGTACCTTCTTAGCTCGGCAATCTACTATGGCATAACAAGAACCCAACCAATCCATACCCATTATAACATCAAAATCTACCATCTCCAGCTTAATAAGATCAGCCAACGCATCATGACCACAAACAGTAATTATGCAATCACGATAAACTCTCTTAGCTATAATGGATCCACCGACAGGCGTAGATACTTCAAATGACTTATTAATAATTCTAACATTCTTTTAATTTTTTCCGTAATCAATGGAGTGACATATGATAATGTAGAACCCATTTCAATCAATGCATATACATTATATGAAAATATGGATAATGTACCTGTAACTACATCAGTAGAAGCCTCCAAATTTTGTCGGTCCACTAGAGCATAGGTGCGATTCTGGCCTCCACTGGAACTAGGTTCTCCTCTAGCACCTCTACCACGCCCAGTAGGCTGCACTCCTCTACCTAGGGAAGGAACTGATGATAAGGATGCAACGGTTGATCCCGTAGGTCGTGCTATACCACCCATGCCCCTTTATGGGCACTCTCTCACTATGTGCCCTGGCATACCGCAAAAAAAACAAACATTCATTCCAACCCGGCATTCACCTGAGTGAGACTTCCCACAGTACTAACACGACTGACGAGAAAATCTTGCTGTCTGTGAACCTTAAATCACACTGCTTTGCCCAGCTTGACTGCCTCTAAACCCTCATAATTGAGATAAAGTGCCTGCTGTGGAATAAGAGAATGATGGTCTAGGCGGTCAATTAAAAATTCGAGGCCTAAACTCTCCTTGGGATGCCATGACCTGTCCCATAGATCTATCCCTCTTCGACGTCCCTCCTTCAAATTATTGTGTCCTTTTTTGTTGCCTCTGATCCTCCATCTTCTGCGTAAAAGCCTGTATTCTGGCTATATCCATGTCTCTATTCAAAGCAGCACTAATACTATCCACGTACCGATGAACTCTGTCGGCCATAGTAGCTACCACACTTGGAGCATACCTAGCCAAAGAGTTAAACCAAATTCCTTACTCTGTCGCTCATATTTCCTTAGGAAAGATTTAAGAATTGGTCCGCATGAGCCTCTCGGACCTCATATGGAAGGTAATGATAAAGGAATGCTGCTTTGAATTCCTCCCAACCAGCTGGAAGTGCACCGATACCCTTCGATCGTTTCCAATCTTCATACAACAATATAGCTTCTCCTTTCAATCTATAGGCTGCAAGCTCAACCGTTTCCACACCAGATACATGCATGATATCCAGAGCCCTTTAGATTTGATCTATAAAGTCTTGCAGATCTTCATTAGGATCTGACCCAGTGAATGTAGGAGGATATAATTTCAGAAAATCCTATGTCCGCTGACTAGCTGCCCTAGCCGCACCATCAGCACTTGTCGTTGGACCAGCTTGTCCTTGACTTTTTGCAACAACTACTTGAGTCAATATTTGCACCGCATTCCTTAAATCCTGCTCAGCAGCATTAACAGGTGGTTCTACGGTACTTCTCCCCTTCTTGGCTCTTTTGGAGATGGAAAAGTAGAAGAAGCCCGCGATTCAAATTCAGTCTAAGCCCCACCTAGACTAGCTTGGTCAGGTGGTGATTTACTAGGTCCTTATCCAGCAAGCATGTTTACCTCCTTACCTTTTCCCCTACCTTTTCTTGTGATCGATATTTTACTATAACAAAGAAAACCAATTTCAACGGTCAGATACAATTCCACCTACAACTTTAGCTCTAATGCACGATCTAAGAAATGAAGAAAAGAAACAACTCCTAAATGTCCCGTAGCCTCCTACTTATAAATGTGGTGCACAACACATCCATAAACAAGACTTTACTTAGACACGGCTTTGTAGAAACCCTTAGGACAACCTGCTCTGATACCACTTTTGTCACGCCTCAAATTCTAATAGGGCGGACTGGCACCCGAAGCCGTTAAGGCCCGAGAGAACCAATCTTCATACACATACACTCATATGCATGTAACTAAATGAACTAACTCTATCACATATAGATACAAGATATCACTGGAGAAAGTCATAGAGGAATATTCATTAGATATGAAACTTGGACGTTAGGGCCACTATGTCAAAAACATATGTCCCTTACATTCCTTTATTTGTCCCACAACATCTACAAAGCCTCTACAGATACATAGACATAACGAACCTAAAGTTGAGACAAGTCCCCACTTTATACAACATTTATATAATACCAAAACAAGTGTACACATGTGACTCGAAAAGCCCCGAACCAACTGGAGCTCACCAATATTCCGTAGATGACCCACAACCTACTGTGGAGGTCTACTAGTACCTGTGCCTGTAGCAAGTAAGGTAAGTTCCCCAAGGGACGTCAGAATGAAAGAATGTACTGAGTATGTAAGGCCATAAGTAACTATATCAGATATAATAACTTCAATGAGATTAAGTACAAGTGGGTGGACAATATAGATTAACCACCGTAATATAAATGTGTGGAGTCGTGTACATTGCATTCATTTCTTTCATCTTTCATTCATATCATTATCATAAACATTCTTATAACATCGTTCACATAATATCATTCATCTAATCATTCGGTATGGCCTCTAGCTAGGCTTCCGCCCCTTTGAGTTGCCACCCATTTGGGATTGCCTATAGCTAGGCTTACGCCCCTTCGAGTTACCACCCATTCGCAATAATCCTTGGATTACCTCTATCTAGGCTTACTCCCCTTCGAGTTGCCACTAGTACTCAATATTTATTCCGGATAGACTCTAGCTAGGCTTACGCCCCTTCGAGTTGCCACCCGTACTCAACAAGTATGCATTACTTTAATTCTTTTGTTATAAGAGTGATACGTTGGTGTCTGTAACTTTGTTGGAACTTTGGAATAGTATTCCACAATTATGAGACACATGAATAACAATTGGTAACAAACCTGAAATGAGATACTTTAAGACATTTCGGAATAGAAACAAGTGCAAGGACAATGTGAACAATAGGTGCTGCAGAAGGATACGGAAAAGAATAACCTTACATACCTTATGTTCCCAATATGAGTACACAATACTATATGTGGATACAATATTCCATATCTTTCCTTACGTGTTACTCTACAACACAAGTACATAACGGAGCTCACGTTAACAACTAACTACATTACAAGTGCATAAGACGACTATGAGGTACGTGACTGCTATATAGCGTCATTTCGTCCTTCTACAATACAACTCACTATATTACCATACCAAAAACACCACAACATTCCACACATTGACCAAGACATCATAAACCAATAGCATTTCACACCAAGTTTATACTTTACACTTCCTCATTAACACCACGTCACAATTACTCCATCAAGTCATCTCAATACCTTTCACAATAACACATTAATAACAATCCATAATTGATATAATCCAACCTGCCAATGACCCCTTAAATCCATTCAAAAGGTATCATAAGTTAATAATTGCATCCAAGAAGGGTATAGGGGCCTTGGGGGGTCAAAGAGAAGCAAAAACAAACAAAACAAAATTCTAGACTGGGTTGTGGAGCCACCTGTGCCTGCAAGTGGATGAGATGTTGCAGCAGGTGGCCATTTGTCCCTGTCTAGGGCCACCTGGTTTGGCATCTGCGCCCGCAGGTGCCCCGTCCCGAGGGCGGGTGCCCGTTTTAGCCTCCAGGGTCATTTTAAGGTCCTTTTTTGCAATAAATGGTCCATGGACATAATTAAGCTTCTCTTTTCATATTTTAGGTGAACTTGGATGCCAACTAACAATCATGGTTTCACAACACACATGAACATCACCAAAACTACATTTTCCTTTGAATACGTCACCAATCCCATGCACAATTTCATAACAACCATCCCATAAGTTATACACATAGAGAAAGAAATTTAATGACATAAAAACATCTTACATGTTGATATTTAATCCATCAAGTTCACTTCCTTCAAGACCCCAAGTCCACTGTCAAGTTTATAAGGCAAATCCCTTTACCGATTAAGCAAACATACACTGTTTCACACATAGTGAACTGCCCAACACTTTGTCAACATAAACAACAATGTTTATACACCCTATCATGCATATAATATATTTAACCACAAGATTAAACACTTACCAAAGCTTGCAAAAGGGTGATCTTGTCCAAAGAGATAGTTGCTTAGGGTTTGTGAGATGAGAGAATGTTGTGGAAAATTTTTGAAATGGCATGTGTGTTGTAATGAATAAAAATCTGATTTTTGTACCTTTATATAGTGCCTCAAGGTCATACTTATCTAAACACTTTATTCATAAATGTTTTTTTTACTTGGTCAATGGTAGAATGGATCATTTTCTCCATTTGGGCCATGTCTTGTGACTTAATTTTGGGCCTTTATTGAGCCCATTAGTACATGTTAATTCAGCTCACTAAAATTAATGTGGATTACACCAACCATGTCATGTTTAAATAATTCCATAAATGTTATGGTAATCAATTAGGTTCGGAAATGTACGGGGTGTTACATCTAAGAGACCCGGGAGATTTGGAGGTGAATGCTCTAAAAAGAAGAAATGACTAGGGTCCAGTACCATGCCCAAGGATCCATGGGATACTCTAGAATAGGCAGCCCAGAAGCTCGTAGTACGATCCCTATTTCTTTAAAAGCTCAGCTAATTCGAGATTTTTTGTATAAAAGAATATGTCTATGGGAATAAAGAGAAAGATAGGGTACTGATCACTGGTTGAATCTTCTATTATAGGAAAAAATATCTATGTGACCTAATTTTCCTATGATTTGTTGATTCATATTGATAAAAGTTGTTGTGTCCCACAAACATTGCACGAATCTTGAGTTTTCCTCTTACCAACAGGCATCAATCCAAGTAGCTGAGGGAAAACACTAGGAGTTCCCCTCTAGACCTGAGAGAAGAGAAGGTTCGCGATCCTACACAAATTCTCAATCAATATGCATTGAATGATGGTCCATTCCCTGGAAAATTAGGGTAAGCCAAAGGTTCCATTCACGGATCAAGTAATTTAATATATGATCTTTCTGAGACTCCTGAGAAATTTAATCTAGTAGACTCCCTCTTTCTTCTTTAAGTATACTTAGACTCAATTTAGTCTAAGTCTCTAAAGTCAGATTCACCTTATCGAGGGCTTGGTCTACCTTAAAAAGCCCAATATGTCCTGTTGCAGACAAGTTGAGCCCTACCTCTAGCGAAATATATATCATATTATTATCTATGAGACCCCTAGCCTTTGCTTTTAGGGATAAATCCCCCCATAACAACTTCCTTTCTGAGGGAAGATGAGTAGATCGATACAGGAGTCAATTTCATACTGATTTTCTAAGTCTTTCTATGCATCTAAGGGTGCCATCGATCCGGAAGATAGAAACTTACCTATCTAATGAATTACCTACGCGCTGCGAATGTCAAAATTGGGCTTGTGTTCCGTTCATGGGGATATAACATCGAGATAGATTTTATAAAGGGAAGGGTGAACTGCCTAGCAAAGAGAAAAGGCAAAAAGGTCCTTCGCTAGGAGTTAAAATTCAAAAAATCAAGAAGATGGTCACTCTACTACTATATACTACATTTATACTTCTTCCATCGGTCCCTTTAGGCATGATGATATGGTATCTTTAGCTGCAAGGATGGTAGCCTGGGTTACTTCAGGAGCAGGCACAGTGTCGATAGGATCAGCACCCGTTGAGAGACCTTAGGCGATTTCATGGTAATGCGGGAACTTTTTTCTGATAGACTGGCCTATACAATGAGAACTCTTGAGACTGTTTACATTTGAACTCTGGAAACCCCAATAAAATTTAGAGAAATAGACGTAGAAGACCAACCTTACCTATAGGGTTGGGGCCCTTTCCTAGATGATCATATTGGAAAGACGCGTACCCATATACGAAGGCAAGCTAGATGATGAAGTAGTTTCAGATCCAAAAGAAAGACGTAGTAAAGGGGCCTAGAGACCTCTAGCAGATAGATTAAAGATGTGAACACTGTAGCTTCTCCTGCCATATGAAGGAACTCTTCTCTTAAGGGAAACTCTCGTACCCCAAGCTATTTATTCAGTTCTCACGTCTGCATTCTTTGATTTGGAATCCAGCTAACAGTGTTCCATGTCATGCCTCAAATCCCATTGGGACGGATAGACACCCGTAGCTGTAAAGGCCCGAAAGAACCAATCTATGACCGTGTACATTCATATGCATGCCATTAAGTGAACAAAAATTCTGCCACATACAGATATAATATATCGATGATGAAAGTCATGTAAAGACGTTCAAAACAGATACAAGACTTTGCCATTGGGGCCACAATGTCTAGAAGGTAAGACACTTCTATGTTTGACTTTACATTGTCTACAAAGCCTCTAAAAGATACATGACCATGACTAAGGTCGGGAAAAGTCCCCACCTTATACAACTACTACACAGAACCAAAAATATATACAAATGACTCAAAAGCCCCAAATCAACCTGGAGTTCACCAATAGCTTGCAGATGACCCGTACCCTACTGTGAAGGTCTAATAGCTCCTGTGCATACAGCAAGTAAGGCAGGTCCCCCAAGGGACGTCAGTACGAAAGAATGTACTGAGTATGTAAGGCTATAAGTAACTGTAAGAAATATCGGAACTCAAATGGAATCAAATACAAGTGAATAGATAATACTAACATACCACCATACTGTATATGTGGAACCATGTACATTACATTCTCTTCTTTCTTTTTATTTTATATCAATATACATCATACAATGCCCAGGACCAATTGATCATTGGTAAGTAACATTGGGATCGGTTCGAGCTAGGCTTATGCCACCAGAGCTACCACCCATAAATCAATAAATCAGGTTTGGTTCGAGCTAGGTTTTCACCCCCAGAGCTAAAGCCTGCATCCAATAATCAATCGGGATCGGCTCGAGCTAGGCTTTTGCCCCTAGAGCTACCACCCGTACTCAACCAAATATGCATTACTTTATTTCTTTAATTTTTTCTGTGAGATTGTTACATCGTTGGTCATATCATTATTGGAGCTTAGGAACAATAGTCAACAAATAAGATACACATAAATAACAATTGCTAAAAATCTTGAAATGAGATACTTTAAAACATTTCAGAGTGGAAACAAGTTCGGTAACGATGTGAA
The DNA here is from genome assembly GCA_031232105.1 of Capsicum rhomboideum. NCBI lineage: Eukaryota > Viridiplantae > Streptophyta > Magnoliopsida > Solanales > Solanaceae > Capsicum > Capsicum rhomboideum. The sequence goes on along the minus strand of CP124708.1, from coordinate 51,391,056 downwards.
CCATAGGTGCGGCCAAAGGATACGGAAAAGAGTAACCTTACATACCTTATCTTTCCAACATGTGACTAAAACAATTCATATCTTCCTTAAAGCGTTATTCTACAATATGAATACATAATGGAGCTCACATTAAAAGCCAATTACATTACAAGTTCACAAGGTGATAATTAGCTACTTGACGGGAAGTAAAAACTATCCAACATCCCAAACACATGGTATATCATTCCACCTTCCTTTATACTGCCATATAACTTTATTCCACCCTCCTACAATACAATTTACTTCCCCACAACACCAACAATACCAAAACAGTCCACACATTAACATAGACATCACAAACCGACAAGATTTCCCACCAAGTGCATACTTCAAATTTTTACCTTAATGCAACTCCACATATTTATTCCATCAAGTAAAATAAATACCTTACACAACAATATACAAAAAAAATTCCACACAGTTTCAGAATTCACTTTAATATAACAAGAAAGTATTCTCTTTTCACTATGCCAAACGTTCCATTCACAATTACGTATAAACATTTCCACAAGTCATACACAAGGAGTAACGAATTAGGTACATCACCACATTTAAACATACTGAAATTTAATCCATATAATTCAATTCCTTCAAGACCTTAAGTCCCCTTTCAAGTTTAAACCACATAGAAGGCAAATCCTTTAACGACTAAGCAAAAGTGGACTGTTTCACAATAAGTGGACTGCTCAACACTTTTTAAACATAACCAACATGATATTCACAACCTATTATGCATATAATATATTAATATATAAGTTTAAACACTTAACAAGGCTTGCAAGTGGAAGATTTGTCCAAAAATCCTTAGGGAAAATTAGGGTGGCTACGGTTTTGAGACAGGAGAAATGTTTGATTGAAAATCTGATTTTTACAAGTGTGTTGTGTAGAAAAATGAGATGAATTTCATCCTTAAATAGTCCCTCCAAACTTCCTCTCTCTATGGTCATCCTTAGCCAATTATTTTGTCAAAAAGTCCAAGTAGATGATGTTTACACTGGTCCATTTTTAAATGGATCATCTCCTTCTGGGCCCATGTCATATTTACTTAATTTGGGCCTCTATTAAGTCCATAAACATAATATTAATTCATCCCAATAAATTTAGTAGTTAATACACCAACTATATCTAGTTTAAATAATTCTATAAATGTTAAGGAAGTCAAATAATTTCGGAAATGTACGGGGTGTTACATACTTCCCCCCTTAGGAACATTCGTCTTCGAATGTTAGTAACATTACCCAATCTAAACAAGTTCAAGTCTAAGTTCATTCTTCATATTATCACATACACATAATACTTATATATACTTACTTGTTTTTGCTCCAATTCCGCATCTTGAACTTTCTCTTCGGTTTGAAATAAATGCGGGTACTTAGACTTCATCATTTCCTCAGCTTCCCATGTGATTTCTTCTACTTGCTGATTTTTCCAAAGCATTTTTACGGAAGCTACTTCTTTATTTCATAACCTCTTAACTTGTCGATCCAGAATAGCAATAGGTACTTCTTCATAGGTGAGATCTTCTGTAACTTGTATATCGTCAACAGAAGCAATACGAGATGGATCTCCTATGAACTTTCGAAGCATTGAAACATAAAACACTGGATGAACTGTGGAAAGTTCTTGGGGTAGCTCCAATTCATAAGCAACCTGAAAAAAATCTTCGGTAATCTTATATGGCCCTATATTGAGTGGACTTAGCTTTCCTTTCTTTCCAAATATCATTACCCCTTTCATTGGTAACACTTTCAAGAATACCCAATCACCTATGACAAATTCTAGCCCTCTTCTTCTAACATCGGCATGTGATTTGTGTCGACTTTGGGCCATTTGTAGCCGCTGTTTTATCACCTTAACCTTCTCTATATATTGATGAGAAAGATCTGGCCCAAATAAGGAAGTTTCACCCGCTTCAAACCATCCAATTGGTGATCTACACTTTCTTCCATATAAAGCTTCGTAAGGCGCCATTTTGATACTTGAATGATAGCTATTATTGTAGGCAAATTCAATAAGAGGTAAATGATCATCCTAACTACCTTTAAATTCCAACACGCAGGCTCGTAGTATATCTTCAAGTGTTTGTATGGTACGCTCTACCTGTCCATCCGTCTGAGGGTGAAAAGTTGTACTTAAATTCACTTGTGTAGCCAAACTCTTCTGAAAAGACTTCCAAAAATGTGCAGTAAATTGAGTTCTCATGTCTGATATAATGGAGATTTGAATTTCGTGTAGTCGAACTATCTTTTTAATATACATCCTCGCATAATCTTCAGCGGTGTAGGTGGTTTTGACAGGTAGAAAGTGTGCCGATTTGGTAAGCCTGTCAACTATTACCCATATGGAATCAAATTTTTGAAGTGTACAAGGCAAACCTGTGATGAAATCCATGTTGATCATCCCACTTCTAGATTGGAAAATCTAAACATTGCATATAACCTCTTGGCTTCTGATGCTCTACTTTTACTTGTTGATAATTTGGACAATGAGCTACAAATTCTGCAATGTTCTTCTTCATGTTACCCCACCAATATATTTCTTTCAAATCATGATACATTTTAGTGGCTCACGGATGAATAGAATACTGTGAATGATGTGCCTCGATCATAATCCGTCTCCTTAGCTCATCTATATCAGGTGCACCCAATCTACTTTGGCACTGAAGCACTCCCTCTTACGTAAGATCAAATTCCTTTGTCAAATCTTGTTGTAGATTATCTTTCAGCCGCAATAAAATAGGATCTACATACTATTTTTCCTTCACTTCAGCTACTAATGAAGATTCTGCTGCATTTTGCACTATAATTCCTTCATTTGGAGTTTCAAGAAGATGAACCCCCAAACTGGCTAGTTGATGTAGATCCTTGACTATGCCTTGCTCTTTCTTGAGTTGGCCATTAGTGCTTCCTATTGCTTTGTGGTTTAATGTATCGGCTACTACATTTGCTTTCCCTGGATGATATAAAATATCAATGTCATAATCTTTTAATAGTTCAAGCCACCTTCGCTGCCTCAGATTTAGGTCTTTCTACTTAAAGATATATTGCAAACTCTTATGGTCAGTATATATGTCAACATGAACCCCATACAAGTAGTGGAGCCCTATCTTTAAAGCAAATACTACCGTTGCTAGCTCAAGATCGTTTGTTGGATAATTTTTCTCATGTGGCCGCAATCACATTGCCGTGCTGCATCAATCCACATCCCCAGAAAACTCCTGAAGCATCACAATACATCGCATACCCATTTGTGCCTTCTGGAAGTACCAATACGGGTGTAGAAGTGAATTTTTTCTTCAAATCTTGGAAACTCTTTTCACATGCATCGTTCCATTGAAACTTGGTTGCCTTGTGTGTTAGATTTGTCAAAGGTGCAGCAATAGAAGAAAATCCTTCAAAAAACCTTTTATAATAACCTGCCAACACAAGGAAACTATGAATTTTTGTAGGCGTTACAGGTCTTGGCCAATTCTTCACAACTTCTATCTTTTGAGTATCAACCCTTATTCCTTCATCCGATATAATATGACCCAAGAATGCTACAGATTTTAACCAAAATTCACATTTGTAGAACTTTGCATATAACTTACGATCACGAAGAATCTTTAACACCTGCCGTAAGTGATTAGCATGGTATTCTTTTGATCTTGAGTAAACCAAAATATCATCTTTAAACACTATCACGAACACATTTAAGAATGGCTTGAATACCCTATTCATCAAATCCACAAAAACTGTTGGTGCATTTGTTATCCCAAATGACATAACTAAAAACTCATAATGACCATACCGTGTTCGGAAAGCTATCTTGGGTATATCGTTTTCTATGACCCTTACTTGATGATAACCGGATCTCAAGTCAATCTTTGAGAAGCATTTGGCACCCTGCAATTGATCAAACAAATCATCAATTCTGGGGAGGGGATATTTGTTCTTGACTGTTACCTTATTCAGTTGTCGATAATCAATACACATTCTCAACGTGCCATCTTTCTTTCGTACAAATAACATTGGTGCACCCCACGGTGACATACTAGGCCTTATGAATCTCTTGTCCAGCAAGTCTTTTAATTGCTTCTTCAATTCCCGTAACTCTTCTGGGGCAATTCTATACGGAGGAATAGAGATAGGGTGAGTACCTGGAATCACATCAATACCAAACTCGTACTTTCCGTTCTCAAGGCAAACCTGGGAGATCTTCAGGAAATATATCAAGGAATTCATTTACCACTGAAACTGATTGAAGAGTTGGTGGCTTCACATTGGTATCTTGCACTCTTACTAGATGACATATGTACCCCTTGGATATCATTTTCTTTTCCTTAAGATAAGAAATAAATTTACCTCTCGGTGCTCCAACATTACCCCTCCATTCAAAGACGGTCTTTTGTGGAAAATGAAAATGTACTTTCTTAGCTCGGCAATCTACCTTGGCATAACAAAGAAGCCAACCAATCCATACACATTATAACATTAAAATCTACCATCTCTAGATCAACAAGATCAGCTAATGTATCATGATCACAAACAGTTACTATGCAATTACGATAGACTCTTTTAGCTACAATAGATTCACCAACTAGTGTAGATACTTCAAATGGCTTGACTAGTAACTCCAGTGTTCTTTCAAATTTTTCAGCAATCAATGGAGTGACATATGATAGGGTAGATCCTCGATCAATCAATGCATATACATTATGTGAAAAGACGGATAATATACCTGTAACCATATTAGGAGAAGCCTCAAAATTATGTCGATCCGCTAAAGCATAAGTACGGTTCTGGACTCCACTATAAATAAATACTTCTCAAACACCTCTACCACGCCCAGTAGGCTGTACACCTGACTAGGATGATGCAACGGCTGATCCAGTAGGTCGCGCCATACAACTTGTGCCCCTCCGTGGGCACTCTCTCATTATGTGCCCCGACATACCACACCAAAAACAAGCATCTGTCCCAAGCCGACATGCACCTAAATAAAGTGTTCCTCAGTGCTGGCACGTCTGACGAGTAAACATCGATTGGCTCATTCTTCCTTGTTTTTGACACCCTGATGTCTGTGAACCTTGAATCCCACTACTTTGCCCAACTTGGCTGCCTCTAAACCCTCGAAATTGGGATGGAGTACCTGCTGTAGAATAAGAAAATGATGGTCTAGGCGGTCTATTAAAAACCCGAGGCCTAAATTCTCCTTGGGACGCCATGAACTGTCCCATAGGTTTAGCCCTCTTTGACGGTCCTCTTTCAAATTCTTGCGTTCTTCTCATTTGCCTCTGATCCTCCATCTTTTGTGCAAAATCTTGTATCCTAGATATATCCATGTCTCTATTCAAAGCAGTAAAAGTACAATCCCTAATCAAATATGGATCCAATCTATCCACATACCGATGAACTATATCGTCCATGGTAGCTACTACATTAGGAGCGTACCTGTCCAAAGACTAAACTGAAGACTATACTCTCTAACGCTCATATTACCTTGATGAAAATTTAAGAACTGGCCTGCACGAGCTTCTCAGATCTTATATGGAAGGTAATGATCAAGGAATGCCACTTTGAATTCTTCCGAACTAGCTGGAAGTGCACCGATACCCCTAGATCGTTTCCAATCTTCGTACCATATTATAGCCTCTCATTTTAATCTATATGCTGCAAGCTCAACTATTTCTGTACCAGATACATGCATAACATCTAAAGACCTTTGAATTTTGTCCATGAAGTCTTGTGGGTCTTCATTAAGATCTGACCCGGTAAATGTGGGAGGGTCTAATTTATGAAAATCCTGTGTCCACCGACTAGCTGCCCTATCCACACCGTCATTACTTATTGTTGGACCAGCTTGTCCTTGATTTTTTGCAGCAACTATACGAGTTAACATTTGTACCGCATTCCTTAAATCCTACTTAGTAGCATTAACAGGTGGTTCTGGGGGTACTCCTCTCCTTCTTGGCTCTCCTGGAGGTGGAAGAGTAGAAGAAGCCCACAATTTAAACTCATTTTTAGCTTCACCTTGATTAACTCATTCAGGTGGTGATTTACTGGTCCTTTCTCCAGTAATCGTGTCTACCTTCTTACTTTTACCCTTATTTCTCCTTGTAAATGGCATTTTGCTAGACTGAGGAAACAAAAACATAAAACAAATGCAGTGATAAAATATGAATCGACCTACAACTTTGGCTCTATTGCACGATCTAGGAAATGAAGAAAAGACACAACTCCTAAATGTCCCGTAGCCTCCTACATATAGATGTGGTGGACAATACGTCCATAAGAAAGACTCTACTCAGACACGACTTTGTAGACACCCTAGGATGACCCGCTCTAATACCACTTTTGTCATGCCTCAAATCCCATTGGGGCGGATAGACACCCATAGTCGTAAAGGCCCGAGAGAACCAATCTATGATCGTGTACATTAATATGCATGCCATTATGTGAACAAAAATTCTACCACATGGAGATATAATATATCGATGTCGAAAGTCATGTAAAGACGTTCAAAATAGATACGAGACTTGATCGTTGGGGCCACAAAGTCTAAAAGGTAAGACATTTCTACGTTTGAATTTACAATGTCTACAAAGCCTCTAAAAGATACATGACCATGACTAAGGTCGGGACAAGTCCCCGTCTTATACAACTACTACACAGTACCAAAAATATATAGAAATGACTCAGAAAGCCCCAAATCAACCTGGAGCTCACCAATAGCCTGCAGATGACCCGTACCCTACTGTGAAGGTCTACTAGCTCCTGTGCCTAGGACAAGTAAGAAAGGTCCCCAAGGGACATCAGTTCGAAAGAATGTACTGAGTATGTAAGGCTTTAAGTAACTATATGAAATATAGGAACTCAAATGGAATCAAATACAAGTGAATAAATAATACTGATATACCATCGTACTGTATATGTGGAACCATGTACATTACATTCATTTTTGTCTTTTTATCTTCATATCAATATACATCATATAATGCCCGAGACCAACTGATCAATGGTAAGTAACATTGGGATTGGCTCGAGTTAGGCTTATGCCCCCAGAGCTACCACCCATAAATCAATAAATCAGGTTCGTCTTGAGCTAGGTTTTCACCCCCAGGGCTACCACCCGCATCTAATAATCAATTGGGATCGGCTCGAGCTAGGCTTTCGCCCCTAAACCTACCACCCATACTCAACCAAATATGCATTACTTCATTTCTTTAATTTTTTTGTTAGATTGTTACATCGGTGGTCATAAAATTATTGGATCTTTGGAACAATAGTCAACAAATAAGAGACACATAAATAACAATTGCTAACAATCATGAGATACTTTAAAATGTTTCGGAGAGGAAACAAGTTCGGTAACGATGTGAACAATAGGTGAGGCCAAAGGATACGAAAAAGAGTAACCTTACATACCTTATCTTTCCAACATGTGAATACAACAATTCATCTCTTCCTTAAATCGTTACTCTACAATATGAATACATAATGGAGCTCAAATTAAAAGCCAATTACATTACAAGTTTACAAGGCGATAATTAGCTACTTGACGGGAAGTAAAAACTATCCAACATCCCAAACACATGGTATATCATTCCACATTCCTTTATACTACAATATAAATTCTTACCACCCTCCTACAATACAATTTCCCGCCCCACAGTACCAACAATACCAAAACAGCCCACACATCAACATAGACGTCACAAACCGACAAGATTTGCCACCAAGTGAATACTTCAAATTTTTACCTCAATTAAACTCCACATATTTATTACATCAAGTCACATAAATACCTTACACAAAAATATACCCAAAACAGTTCACACAGTTTCAAAATTCACTTTAATATAACAAGAAAGTATTCTCCTTTCACTACGTCAAACGTTCCATGCACAATTACGTAAAAACGTTTCCGCAAGTCATACACAAGGAGTAACGAATTAGGTACAGCACCACACTTAAACATACTGAAATTTCATCCATATAATTCATTTCCTTCAAGAACTTAAGTCCCCTTTCAAGTTTAAACCACATAGAAGGTAAATGCTTTAGCGAGTAAGCAAAAGTGGACTGTTTCACAATAAGTGGACTGCTCAACACTTTTTAAACATAACCAACATGATATACAAAACCTCTTATGCATATAATATATTAATTTATAAGGTTAAACAATTACCAAGTCTTGCAAGTGGAAGATTTTTCCAAATATCCTTAGGGAAAATTAGGGTGGCTAGGGTTTTGAGGGAGGAGACATGTTTGATTGAAAATCTGATTTTTACAAGTGTGTTGTGTAGGAAAATGAGATGTATTTTAGCCTTAAATAGGCCCTCCAAACCTCCTCTCTATATGGTCATCCTTAGCCAATTAGTTGGTCAAAAAGTCCAAGTAGATGATGTGTACACTTGGTCCATTTCTAAATGGATCATCTCCTTTTGGGCCCATGTCTTATTTACTTAATTTGGGCCTCAATTAAGTCCATAAAAATAATATTAATTCATCCCAATAAATTTAGTGGGTAATACACCAACTATCTCTAGTTTAAATAATTCCATAAATGTTAAGGTAGTTAAATTAGTTCGAAAATGTATGGGGTGTTACATTCCAGACCCGTAGTCTCTAGATTGATAGAAGACACAGGCCTGTCATATTTGATAAAGTATCCTTTTTCAGTTTTCTTTCAGACTTACCGTCGCACCCTCACCTCAGAGATCGACTGAGCGTAGACAAATATTAAAGTGTTCTTTCATCGACCTTTTCCCTTTTGACTGGACAAATTCAATAGCTTCTCCTAGCCAGATTCCTAGACCTGGACATCTTTCAAGTTTGAAAGTAGCCCTTATTCCATCAACAACTCAATCGATGGGACTTTCATTCCTTGGGGTTTGTTAAAAGGTAAGGATAGCATGATTGGACGATTGGTTAGAAGGTAAGGATAGAATGATTAACTAGTTTTGGGTCTCTTGGATCATGGGCCAGAGATAATTGGATTTAGCCCGCTGAACATCATTTGGATGGGCTCAGATCCTTTGTATGATTTCATATGCCTTTGACGGGCTTTGAATTTGGACATATCTGGAGGGCCTTCTTGCATGGACTTGGGCTTGATTTGATGATGGGCAGTCCTTTTCTTCTATTGATGTTGAACTGATGCTTTGACTATCTTCCATATCATTCGATAATAAAGATCCACTACTTGCCTTGTCAACGCTAAACTCAGTACCACGCTTCCTTACTAGTATACCTACTAGACCTATATTCATTGCGAATGTGTTCACTACACATCTGACTTAGCAACCTTCTTCTTAGACCGACAACGATAAGGAAGGAGATATATGGATAATGGGATATAGAAGTCAGGTGCGACGGTCAACTCAGTCAGAAAGAAGCGATCAGGTAAGGTTATCATTAGACAGTGTAGTGCAAGCGACAGGCAGAGCTTGCTATATGAAAAAGGCGACTACAATAGGAGATGAAGGCAATGTGGGCTTACCATATGGATGTAGTGCTTGCAAGGAAATTCAGAAGACATTAGCAAGATATAGCACTAGATAGGTTAGGGTAGCGCTTGCCATAAAAAAACTAGCCAGAAAGCAGGTCAGGTAGGCGAGCGATAGTACAAGCAAGCTAACACGCGGGTGAGGTTGAAGGGGTCTTGCGCAATCTTTGGATTATCGCAAGTGCAACCTTTGACCCCTTCTTCGACAACCTCTCATTTGTTTGACTATTCGCGGGGTCTGCTGCATTTAGGTATAAGAAGCCCCACCCAAAAAAGAGTGTAAAGCAGTACACATGTTAAATTGTGTTCCTTGTAAATAAAAGAGCTCATGCTATAAATTACTAATGAAGATCGAGTCCCCAGTTGCTGACAATTGAGTGTGGCATTCCATGCAATGAAACTATCAGTCAATGACGTGTTCGTTGCCAAGGTAGATCTTTTTCTTTGCCTTGAAAGAAATTGCATAAGTGTAAGTACAGTAAAGAGAAAGATAGCCAGTTCTCTTGGGCGGCCGAGAGTGTTATGTAAAAAGAACCAAGGAGGATCCAATTCATCAAGAGAAGTAGGAGTAGGAGCTTAGAACCTTTAGAGGCGGAATCAAAGTGAAGAAATTCGTTCATGTCATGACAATCTATATGGAAGGATAGTTTTGTTGATGCATTCCTCTTAAGAATGAAGAGGAAGAGAGATCTTCTTTTTAACAGGAAAATTTGGTCACGTAGATCTTCTATTTTGCCAAAATTCGTTGATTGCTCCGTACGAATTTACTATGGAAAAACTCCTATTCATTGTAAGATTACTGAAGGAAAGGTTGGTCATAAATTTGGATAGTTTGCTTCTAAACAAAAATGAAGAACTTCATCTATAGGCATTGTGGAAAGGATAGAACAATGGACTAATCACTCGACCTGGATCGTTCTGGTACGATGGTTCCCCTGGGGGGGTACTCTAATTCAATACGATAGAAGAGTTTGCTCCGCTGCATAAGTTCCTCGAATCAAAATCAACCACGACTGAACCAATTCACTTTAGTGAGACAAAGAAGAGTGTCTATATCCCAAAAGGGAGAAAATACCTTGGGGTATTCACTCTTCTCCTTGTCGTCCATTTGAATTAGTACTCAAAGGGAGAGATGATAAAGGGATTCATTGCGGCATACGACGTGGGTAGGGCTTTCTTGTTTGACCCTTTTTACCCTCCCCAAAGAGGGGAACAGTCGCCCATTCCCCAACCTGAAGTTCAACCCGTTCCACGTGCCATCTTGGTTTCGAAATTGGAGAGCCCTCTCCTTTTGGATATCCAAAAAAGAGCAGAACTTCAGGCCTGGCTAGCATTTTTCTTTCAAGAGAGGAACGAGGCCAGGCACCTCCAAATCTGTCTTAGGATATTAAAGAAGCAGTTTCTGGTGGAAAAGAGGATCGAGGCTGCATTGGTACAGGATGGGTTTTCCCCCCGAAAACTTGAGCATCCGCAGCCTCCTCTTTAGCCACCCTACTAGGGCCGTAACTTCTATCTCCGAGAATACCTTAAATAGGTATTTATCCCAGATCGAGCAGGAGGGCACGTGGTAGATCCTGCCCTATTTAAAAATGATTTGTACTCGCCCTTATTGGGTCTAAGTGGGTTCTCCCATGCTTTTCGTTGGTCAACAACCAACTAAAGTGCTCTATACTTCTTCACTACTCATACAGGCTTGATAGAGTTAAGCTGTATTGAGGGAATCATTTTGTCGCAATCAATCAAGAATGACTCAACGAGAAAAAATCACTTATTTCACACAATTCATTGGGTCATGCCTTTTTCTCTTTGCTTTCTATATTCCTATATGCAATGATCGAGATGGACTACTTGGGATCAGCAGAATTCTAAAACTATGGAACCAACTGGTTTCACATCGGGAGAACAAGATCTGGAGCAACGACCCCAAAAATTTGGAAGATATCTTGAGAAAAGGTTTTATCACCGGTGTATCTTATATGTACACAAGTTTATTCGAAGTATCCCAATGGTCTAACGTCATTGACTTCTTGGGAAAAAGGAGGAATATGACTTTAATCTCATGTTTCAGAGAAATAAGTGGCTCACAAGGAATGGAAAGAAACCTATTATATTTGATCTCTAAGTCTGTAAATAGAAATCCTTGGTGGGTCATCACTTATAGGAATGACCTAATGCTAATCCATGTTCCACACGGCCAAGGATGCATTGGTTTTTAATCTCATTAAGACTAAGTCATTCGGAAGAGCAATTTATTCGATAAGAATAGTGGACCGGAAGGCTGTAAAAGAATGAAATACTCCTTTCTTTTCCAATCGCCCCACGAAGACAGATGCTCAAAAAGGTTCTTGAGATTCTTAATCGCTCTTTTTAGTGGGAAGGAATAGTGCGGGAAGGGAGCGAGACCAAGCCGAGCTGCTAGTAGAGAAAGACCTTCCCACGTCTCAAGTTGAATATGAACAAATGAATGAAGCCTCAACTAGAGAGATCAACCTACGGCTTTGAGCTGAGGCCACTGGCGGCGCGGAATGAACTAATCTGAGACCAACAAGTTTTTCGAAAGCGAACTAAATGGAATTGTTGCTTTCCAAAAAGTTTGCTTCAAATTAAAGAAAGAAGGTCTATTTTCCCACTCAGTTCATCAGTCAAACCAATGATTCTTTTCTCAAAGTAATAAAGAGATTCTTTTTCTAGTTAGAATTCTATCAATGGAATGAAAGAACCATCCTTTCCTATTTCTTTGATTGTCCTGTCAGATAGAAAAAAAATTAGACCCCAAAGAGCCCTTCTTTACTTTACTACTTTAGGGAGTGGGGGTGAAGGGGGGGGGGGGTTTACATAGAACCGAGGAAAAGTGGTTTATGATTGAATATTAGAGGCATTCTTATAATTTGGTAGATCCAAGTCCATGGGCTATTTTGGGTTCACTCAGAGCTTTCACAACAACCGTAGGAGGTGTGATATACATGCACTCATTTCAAGGGGGTGCAACACTTCTCAGTTTGGGCCTCATATTTCTCCTATATACCATGTTCATATGGTGGCGCGATGTTCTACATGAATTCACGTTCGAACGACATCATACAAAAGTCATACAATTAGGACCTCAATATGGTTTTATTTTGTTTATCGTATCGGAGGTTATGGTTTTTTTTTTGCTCTTTTTTGGGATTCTTCTCATTCTTCTTTGGCACATACGGTAGAGATCAGAGGTATTTGGCCCCCAAAAAGGATTGCTGTTTAAGATCCTTGGGAAATCCCTTTTTTTAATACCCTTATTCCCCTTTCATCTGGAGCTGCAGTAACTTGCGCTTATCATGCTATACCGCGGGGAAAGAAAAACGAGAAGTTTACGCTTTAGTAGCTACCATTTCACTGGCTCTAGTATTCGCAGGCTTTCAAGGAATGGAATATTATCAAGCACCATTGACTATTATGGTTAGTATTTATGGTTCTAACTTTTTCTTAGCAACTGGCTTTCATGGTTTTCATATGATTATAGGTACTATTTTCTCGATCATATGTTGTATTCGCCAATATCTTGGTCATCTGACCAAGGAGAATCACGTTGGCTTTGAAGTAGCTGCATGGTACTGGAATTTTGTAAATGTGGTTCGGTTATTCCTATTTGTCTTTATCTATTGGTACGGAGGTATATGAAGGAAGGAATCAGTGGATTGAGGAATGAAAGCTTGAAGACAAAGAGAACCGGGCTTTTCCAAAGAATTACTGCAGCTTTCCCACACCCTTTGATTATCATATACAAAAAGGTATCTTCCACTTTTCTACTAAATCTCTCTCTATTTTGGCACATAAATGAAAGGATCGAAGAGATTATGGCAGATTATGTTCACCAAAAAATAAAGGTCCAAAAAATCTGATTTTTATTCACTTGAAACTCTCATGCTTTCTAGATATTTCTCAACTATTTTTCTCTCAAACCGTAAGAACTCAAAGACAACTTTTGGAGCAAGATCATCATTTCTCAAGCTTGGGTAAGTGGTTATTCTTATGGATTAATATATTATATGCTTGGGAAAGTATGTAGATCATGATGGATATGTCAAAAAGGGTACATAATGCATTCTTGCTTTTTGGCTAAAAGATGTGTTATCCATGGAACTTAAACTTTAAATATGACTTGTGGTTTTGATGAAAGAGCATGGTATGGATGAAATATGAACATGTATTGTGTGATTATGTTATTAAACTTGTTATTTTTCTATAAGTGTAAATTATGGAATTTTGGCCGATATATGCTATGAGGTGAATTAAGGTGACTTGATGGATTATTTGTGATATGGTATGAATGAGAAAGTGTAAAGGAGAAGCTTTGTGGTGAAGTGTTACTGGTATATGATGTTGTGGTCAATGTATGGTATAATTGAGGTATTGTTGGTATGACAATGCCGAAAATGGTATTGTAGAGAAGGAGACGACATTTTAAAGGCAAACATGTAACTCATTGACGTCATATGCATTTGTAAGGTAGTTGGTGGTTAATGTAAATTCTGTTATGTATTTGAGTTGTAGAGTGAAACATAAGGAAGGAGTGGGACATTGTATGAACATCTAAGATTGTATATTCATATTGAGAATACAAGGTATGTAAGGTTACTCTGTCCGTATCTTTCTGCAGCACATAGTATTCGCATTGACATCGCACTTGTCCTATCCTGAAATGTGCTAAGGTATCCTATATCCGGTTACCAATTGTCAATATCACATGTTTCATACTCATTGGTAAATTGTGAATCACATGTATTATATTCATTGATAATGTTCCAAAAGACCAATAAGGTTGTGTTCTAAAGTTCCAGTAGTGGTAATACTCATGTATCTTGTTCATTGATTGTTGTCCAATGGTTCCAATAGTGTTATGTTTCCAATAGTGCTATGTTTCCAACAATGTTTATTCACATGTCTCTTACTCATTGGTTAATGATCTAAAGCTTCAAAGAAAGTTATGACTATCATTGTAACGATCTCAAAGTAAGAATAAAGTAATGCATATATATGGTCAATGATGGAGTATGGGTGGTAGGTTTGGGGGCAAAATGCCTAGCTCAAGCCGATCCCGAAATTGTTGGATCAGGGGGCAGTCCTAGGGGCATAAGCCTAACTTGGACTAATCCTGACAGGTGATAGCTCTAGAGGTAATAACCTAGCTCGAGCCTAACCTGATATGTTGGTATGGGTGGCAGCTCTAGAGGTAATAACCTAGCTAGAGTCGATCCCAATATATATGGATTCATGGGTGGCAGCTCTAGAGGCATAAGCCTAGCTCGAGCCGATACCAACTTAACGTAATGTTATGTTAAAAACCCACTGTTCAGTCGGGGCCCGGGTATCACAGGTCACAAGCAAAGATGTATAATCATAGAAGCAAAGAAACAAAGAAAGTAATGAAATCAATATACATGGTTTCCAAAGTACAGAATAGTGACTTATCTATGTTGGTCATTCATTTGTATTTGAGTTCATTGACATGTTTACATATAATACAGTTTCATTTGAGCCTTACATACTCAAGTACATTCTTCGTACTGACGTCCCTTGTGGGACTTACCTTACTTGGTGTAGGCACATGTCCTAGTAGGCCTCCACAATAGGTTGCCAGTTATTGCGGATCCTTCGTGAGCTCAAGTTAGTTCGGGGCTTCTCCGAGTCACAGTTGTACATATATTTTTGTATTGTACATGTTTTATAAAGCAGGGATGAATTTTAGTTCATTTTAGTCAATGCATCTGTTAGAGGCTTTTGTAGACGTATGTGGGTGTATGGATGTAAGATTGAGCCTGGCGTTTTGACTTGAGTGCCTCAACGGCCAAGTTTCGCAGATGTATATATATATCACAAGTTCCATGAATGCCGTTGTTAGTATTTTTAAGCTCTTATGTGCTCACGTGTTTCTTATGGCATGCATATGATTGAATAGAAGCAAAGTTTGGTTCTCTCAGGGAATTTTCGGCTACGAGTGCCAATCCGTCCCGATGGGATTCGGGGCGTGACAGTAGCAGCTTTCACAGGGAAACTTCCTATTAGGAATGAATTCCTTTAAGGTTGTGTTGTTACAGACCAGACTGTTCTAACAGTGCAGGGGAGATGGATAACTAATCTAATACAGTACAACTATGATCAAGCAATAGCACAAATAAGATCAGATTGAATGTGTGAAAGATATGGTTCTGGTTCTCTTCTGTCCCATTCCTTTAATCAAAGAATAATCCATGCCCAGGTCTAGTGCCAGCGCATAGTCAGTGTCTTTCCTGCGTGCCTAACATCCACTCCTTCTTGTCGAGTGCCTTACGATGCATTTAACGATGAGAGAAGGCGATATCAAAGAGAATAACTCAAGGGAACTGGCTACTCCATCAACTCAATTTCATTGCGTAAGTGAGGATGCCAGTTATCATAGTCTAAACTTGAAATATTTCGTAGGCTCATCTCGTCGATTGGCATTCCAATCCTGGTCATTTATAGATAGTCGGCACTTTTAGTCATAGACTATCGCCCATTCCTGATAGCCGCAGCTCTGCCAGTTCCCTATTCCATTAAAGAATGAATTTGAATTGATTTGACAACAGCTGGGAAAAATCCATCTCTTTCTATCTCTATGTTCGCTAAACTTGCTTCTTTTCTTGCTTTCATGAAGCCGACCTTAACAGACATCTCTTCCATTTTCATATATGGAAGATCCGGTGAATCAATTCAATTAGATGTTGCTTACCTAGATTTGGTGGTTGTTCCTCAAAGCGAAGGTAAAGAAAAAGACATTGGGGATTCTAAATCTAACCGCACTTTCCTCAGGTCAAACGACTATAGATCCTGGCCCAATGAAAAAAAGGGTTGAACTCATACTTGCCTTAACCTAATCTACTTGGATCACGGATTACTTATAGTTATGGGCTGTAGGTGAAGGGCGGAGACCAATGGCGGCACCAAAATCAACTCTCAGCTTTTAGGAAGACGTTTTTCTACTTTTAGACCAATGGAGATACCAAAATGAACTGACTTTCTTCCGTTAGTTTGAGGGTTATGTTTGGCCAAAAAAAACAAACTTTAAGGGTATTTTTAGACCCATCGGTGGATTGAGGGTTTTTATGAACCATTCCTCATAGATTAGGGGTAATTTTGGCCCTTTGTCGTACATACAAATATCATACCCATTAGAAGACAAAAATTGCAGTTTACAATGATGGGATCAAGCACATATGTCAAAAGAAGAACTCCACAATATTACAAAAACTAAATTTTGAATTTTAAGAGAAGCTATAGAACTAATACTCTGACTTTTATTTCAATAGAATTAACCTTTGAGCAATTACAGTGATAAATCAGCAAACACTTAAAATGACAGTTTTCTGTATGAACTTTCCAGTTGCCCCAACACTCACCCTTCATGTAACAGACCTTTAAGTTCTTCCAAGAAATTTTCCTGCAACACCCTAATACACCAAAAAACAAGGTCCCTCAACAAAACCCTCCGAACAAGAAAATATTATTTGGTCAAAAAGAAGTATTAACACAATATACTAATGTATATTACATATAAAACAATAAAACGGGTGGCATAGAATTTTCTACAAATCTATACATGTAAGAGAGGACTTACAAGAGTTGGGTTGAGAGTGGGGTGGGAATGGTTCCTTACTGTGGTGCACTAGTGAAGATTGGATAGGTGGAATCGAAGAGAGCTACAAAGATATCTTTTTCGCTAAATGTTATGAACTCTAGAGTTGAAATCAATAACATAGACAAAAACAACTACAAAAACAACATACCCAGTGTATTCCCACCATGTTGGGTCTGGGGAAGGAAAAGTGTACGCAGTCCATACCACTACCTCAGATGAAGTAGAGAGGCTATTTTTGATAGACCCCCGACTTAGAACAGATAACAACCACATAGACAAAAATAAAAATTTATCCTTCACAACAAAATAACCAAAACTATCAAAGACACTAGACCATTCTGGTGAAGAACTCCAAATTTATAGATTAGCCCAAGATTCATGAATCTCAAGAAAGAGAACGATAAAATTACCCCTCCATGCATAGATGAACCCTAGTGGGGTTTGAGATATTTTAGTTTAGACATTTGATCTTTATTTTTTCATGTTTTAGTAGATGATAAAAATAGACCACTAGTCTGCATATTTTATTGAAACCCCTAATGGGAATATAGACATAAGCCTACACCCTCGTCCGTTCCCTATTCCACCTGGTACGACAAATGCATATGTGGTAGTGGCCTTCATAGTGGATCTCACCTTATCTTCAGGCTTTAATGGTTTCATATTAATCCTACAAAAAAAACAAAAAAAATAAATCATGAGATTATCAAGATAATATACTTACACAAAAATCATGTAATTAGACTGTATAACAATGAGTATGCTAATTCATAAAGAGATACTTTACCTCATCAGTTCTTTTTCACTTATGTTGTGTAAGATTTTCTAAATCTACAATATCATCATCCATTTGCTGCACAATATCATAGGTACCCCGAGGTTGTATCTTTCTCACTACACGCCAACCTTTATTGGAATTATCACTAGCATAAAATACTCTAGATGCTTGATCCACTAATATAAAGGGCTCATTTGTCTTCAAAAATTGGAACTTTAGCTTTTTTAACTCCTTTCACTTTGTCATACACATCAAACCAATTACATCGAAATAAAACCACTCTTCGACCCATGAATTGCAATTCAAGAACATTGTTTATAACTCCATAGTAATCAATGTTCTTACTTTATTATTAGCCTCACCAAAAACAACCACGCCACAATTTTTAGTACACAGCTGTTTATCATAATCTTCTATATGAAATCGATATCCATTAACAAAGTAGCCATTAAAATGTGTGACATATGGTGTAGTACCACATAAAAGTTCAAGTAGATCTTTCTTAAGCTTACTATCATCTCCTTTGTACAATTCTACGACCTATCAACAAGTTAAATTGAACTACTTCAAAATGAATAATATAGTATTAATTGTAAAATTTCATGTATATATTACTCACCCTAACTTTAAACAATTTAATTAATTGTCTGTTCCATTCATCATCAAACAAGTGTTGTGTAGCATATATGTGAATTTGTGCAAACTCTACAAATTTGAGGTGAATTCGAACTGTCATATAAAAACTAAAATAGTCCTAAAAGAAATTAAGAAAGAAAAATTTACATACTCTAGAAATGGTAGAACTTCTTCACAATACTTCAGTATTTATATATGTGCCAAATCCAACTAATGTTCAATTCTGGCCTAATGTTCATTTCCTGCAAATCCAATCGTGTTTTAATGGTATCTTTAGTCTTTCCTGCAACATTCATCATCGTTCCCAAAACGTTATCAATCATGTTTTTCTCAACATGCATAACATCTAAGTTATGTCGCAATAGGAGAAATTTCTGATATGGAAATTCAAAAAAATACTCTTCTTGTTCGAATTATCCTTACAATCATCATGAGATATCTTGATCCTTTTTTGGGATCCTTTGTGAGCGGTAGCCCTTGAAGATCTTGCACTTGATAAAGTATCTCAATGCCAGAACACATTTTTTGTGGATTCCTTCACTCTTTTGTGCCATCAAATGACACATTATCATTCCTCCATTTGTGATTAAGAGGAAGATAACGTCGGTGGCCTATAAAACATTGTTTCTTACCATTAGCCAATCTTTTTGAGGAAGTTTCTACGTTACAACATGGGTGTAACACCCCGTACCTTCCTGACCCTACTTGAAAACCTTGAGCCATGTTTACCCTAGGTTCAATAGCAATAAGCACGTATTTTTCTTTGTTATTGATTGAACATTTGATATTGTGCTAGTAAATGTGATTAGACCTTTTTTGTAGGTGGTATTTGTGACTTTGTTGAGATTTTGTGGGGTTAAAAGTGAGGTTTAAGGGACATCCAAGCAAAGGTTCTTAAAGATAAGAGGAAATCAAAAGGTTGGGAGTTGAACAATCCAACCAAATCCGCAAAGAAAAGTCGAAATAAAAAATTAAGTGTGAGGCGCTGCAGGTGGCGTGCCAGGCCGCTTTGGCCTAAAATTTTTTTGGCACAGGTAGCAAGGGGGGTATGCCTGGGGGTGTTTCCGGCCACTAATGTGCACCTGTTCAGGTGCTGAAATTTCTGTAAGTCGTTGGGGTGCCCAGGAGCGTGCCGACGTGCTTTTTGGCCGATTTCTTCTACGATTTTAAGTCTATAAAAAGGACTCTTGGGTTATGGTATCATTATTCCATCATAGTAGGACTACTATTGAGTAATTTTTGCATTCGATTTGGGGTTAAGTCATCGTCATAATTAGTTTATCAAATTATGTTCAATTAAGCCATGAGTGGCTAGAATTGCTTGTTCTTGGGATTGAGGCTACGAACATGAATCTTGTGAGTTGAATATTGTCGTGAAATTTATGGAATTATTTAAACATGAGATACATGGTGAATCATGCATCGAAATTGGTGGGCTAAGTTAATATGTGTTAATGGGCTCAATTTGAGGCCCAAAATAGAATAAAATGCATGGCCCAAAAGAGAAAATGACCCATTCTTGTATTGACTATAGAGACATGGAATTGAATTTAAAAATAAGTAGCTAATGATGGCTTGAAATTATATATAAGACAAGGAAAAATAAGATTTTTATTCATACAAACACACATGCTTTTCTAGACAACTCCAAGAAATTCCATTTAGCTCTCAAAACCCTAAACCATCTTTTTGGACAAGATCACTCATTTGCAAGTTTGGGTAAGTGATTATTCTTATGGATTAATATATTATATGCATGGGAGAGTATGCAGATCATGATGGTTATTTCTAAAAGAGTAAATAATGCATTTTTACTTTTTGTGAAAAGATGTGTCATCCATGGGATTTAAACTTGAAAGGAGACTTGAGGTTGTGATGAAAGTGCATGGTATGGATGAAATAGAAACATGTATGGCGTGGTTATGTTCCTTAACTTGTTATTTTTCTATAAGTATAATTAGTGGGATTGTTGTGGATATGTGGTTCTGAAGTGTATTGAGGTGACTTGATGGAGTAATTGTGATGTTGTGTTGATGGAGAAGTGTAAAGTATGAACTTGGTGTGACATGCTATTGGGTTATGATATATTGGTCAATGTATGGAATGTTGTGGTATATTTGGTATAATAATTTCATAAATGGTATTGCCAAGGGGGAAATGACATTTTAAGGCAATCATGTAACTCATTGTCGTTTTATGCACTTGTAAGGTAGTTGGTGGTTAATGTAAACTCCATTATGTACTTGTGTTGTAGAGTAAAATGTAAGGAAGGATCCGGACTATTGTATGCATATTTAAGATTGTATATTCATGTTGGAAAGATAAGGTATTTAAGGTTAATCTTTTCGGTTCCTTCTGCAGCACATAGTATTCACATTGACATGGTATTTATTCTATTCAAAAATGTTCTAAGGTATCCTATTTCCAGTTATCAATTGTTATTAATCACATGTCCCCTACTCATTGATCATTTGTGATTCAAATGTCTCATGTTCATTGACTAATGTTCCAAAGGCCCAATAATGTTATATTCCAAAGTTCAAATAATATTATGACTATCAATGTATCAATCTCCAGAGTAAAGAATAATGTAATGCATATATGGTTGATGATTGAGTATGGGTGGTAGATTTTGGGGTGAAAGCCTAGACTGATCAGTCGGGGCTCGGGTACATAGTTAAACAAGTGATGATGAACAAACATAGAAGTAATGAAGCAAAGAAAGTAATGAAAGCAATACACATGGTTCCCAACATATAGAATGGTTACTTATCCATATTGGTTATTCATTTGTATTTGAGTTCATTGAAGTATTTATGTGTCATACAGTTTCATATGAGCCTTACATACCCAGTACATTCTTCGTACTGACGTCCCTTGGGGGACTTACCTTACTTGCTGTAGGCACATGTGCTAATAGACCTCCACAGTAGGTTACGGATCTTTTACTGATCATTGGTGAGCTCCAGTTTGTTCGGGGCTTTTCGGGTCTCATATGTATATTTGTTTTGGTACTGTAATGTTGTATAAGGCGGGTACTTGTCCCAAATTTAGGATTGTTATGTATATGCATCTGTTAGAGGCTATGTAGACGGACGTGGTGAGATGAATGAAAGAATGTATGTCCATGTTTACTTGATAGACTTAACGGCTAAGTTTCTTATATGTATATATCACATGTTTCCATGACTTCCACAATTGTCATCTTATATCTCTATGTGATGGTGCTGCTTATTGAGTAACATGCATATGAACGGACATGAGCAAAGATTGGTTCTCTCGAGCCTTATCGGCTTCGGGTGCCAGTCCACCTTGTTGGAACTCGGGGCATGACAAAAGTGGTATCAGAGCAGGTCGTCCTAAGGGTGTCTATAAAGTCGTGTCTGAGTAGAGTCTTGCTTATGGACATGTTGTGCACCATATTTATAAGTAAGAGGCTACAGGGCATTTGGGAGTTATTTCTTTTCTTCACTTCTAGATCGTGCAATAGAGCCAATGTGGTAAGTGGAATCGTATCTAACCATTGGAATTGATTTTCTTTGTTATAGTAAAATGTCAATGACAAGACGAGGTAGAGGCAAAGGTAAACAGGTAGATATGCTTGCCAGTGAAGAAATGAGTAAATCACCACCTGACCAAGCTAGTCAAGGTGGAGCGAACACTGAAATTGCATCGCGGTCTTTTTCTATTTTTCTGGCTTCGGAAGAGCCAATAGGTAGAGAAGTACCCGCTGAACTGCCAATGAATGCCACTGACCAAGATCTAAGAAATTCAGTGCATATGTTGACTCAGTTAGTTGCGTCATAAAGTCAAGGACGAGCTGGTCAAACGACAAATGAGGATGATGCGGCTAGAGTGGCGAGTCGCAGAACACAGGATTTTCTGAAATTACACCCTCCTATATTTACGGGGTCATATCCAAAAGCAGATCCACAGGATTTTGTGAACCAAATTCAAAGGTCTCTAGAAGTTATGCATGTGAATGGTGTTGAAATGGTTGAACTTGCGGCCTATAGATTGAAAGGTGAAACTATATTGTGGTATGAAGAATGGAAAAGATCAAGGGGTATTGATGCACTTCCAGCTGGTTGGGAGACTTTAAAATGACATTCCTTGATCATTACCTCCTATATGATATACGGGAGGCACGTGCAGATAAGTTCTTAAATCTCCATCAAGGGAATTTGAGTGTTAGAGAATACAGTTTACAGTTTAATTCCTTGGCTCGATATGCTCCGAATGTAGTGGCCACAATGATAGACAAAGTCCATCGATATGTGGACAGATTAGAGCTATATTTGGTAAGGGACTGCACCATTGCTCCCTTGAACAAAGATATGGATATAGCGAGAATTCAGGCTTTCGCACAGAAAATGGAGGACCAAAGACAGAGAAGAACGGTACATGAATCTGAGAGAGGACAATCCAAAAAAGCTAGATCGATGGGACAGTCTATGGCGTCCCAAGGAGAATCTAGGCCTCAGATGTTTCCTAGACCGCCTAGACCATCATTCTCCCATTCCAAAATAGGCAATAACTCTAACTTTCGAGGGTTTAGAGGCGGTCAATTTGGGCAGAGTAGTGGAATTCACGAATCACAGGCAGCAGGATTTTCTCGTCAGCAGTGTCAGCACTGCGGGCGTACTCATTCAGGTACATGTCGGTTAGGGATGAATGCTTGCTTTTGGTGCGGTATGATGGGGCACATGATGAAACAGTGACCCCAGAGGAGCATGGGTGGTATAGCACGACCTGCGGGATCAGCTGTTGCATCATCATCATCGGTTCCTTCTTTAGGCTGAGGTGTACTGTTTGTTGGTCGCGGTAGAGGTGCTAGAGGAGAAACCAGTACTAGTGGAGTCCAGAATCGTACTTATGCTCTAGTAGACCGGCAGAATTCGAAGGCATCTCTTGATGTAGTCACAGGTACATTATCCAAATTTTTGTATAATGTATATGCATTGATTGATCCGGGTTCTACATTGTCATATGTTACTCTGTTGATTGCTGCTAAATTTGAAAGAACACAGGAACTACTAACTAAGTCAATTGAAGTATCTACACCAGTTGGTGAATATGTTATTGCAAAAAGAGTATATCGTAATTGTGTGGTCATGATACAGTGGCCAATCTCATTGAACTAGACATGGTGGATTTTGATGTGATAATGGGAATGAATTGGTTGGCTTCTTGTTATACCATGGTAGATTGCCGGGCCAAGAATGTACATTTTCGTTTTCCACAAGAAAATAGTCTTGAATAGCAGGGTAATGTGGGGGCACCAAGAGGCAAATTTATTAACTATCTTAAGGCTAGGAAAATGATATCCAAGGGGTATATATGCCACTTAGTGAGAGTGCATGATATTGATGCGGAACCATCTACTCCTCAGTCGGTTCCAGTGGTCAATGAATTTCTTGATGTATTTCCGTAGGATTTTCCCGGTTTGCCTCCAGAATGGCAAGTAGAGTTTGGCATCGATGTAAATCCAGGCACTCAGCCTATTTCTATTCGCCCGTATAGAATGGCCCCATAAGAATTGCGTGAATTGAATGAGCAATTGAAAGAGTTGCTGTACAAGGGCTTCATTAGGCCTAGTATGTCCTCGTGGGGTGCACCGGTATTATTTGTATGAAAGAAGGATGGCACATTGAGGATGTAAATTGACTATCAGCAAATGAATAAGGCAACGATTAAAAACAAATATCCCTTCCTTTGAATTGACGATTTGTTTGATCAGTTACAGGGCGCCAAGTGTTTTTCAAAGATTTACTTGAGGTCGGGTTACCATCAAGTCAGAGTCACAGACAACGATGTACCCAAGACAGCCTTCCGCACATGGTATGGCCATTATAATTTTTAGTCATGTCATTTGTACTAAAAAATGCAGCAGCTGTGTTCATGGATTTGATGAATAGGGTGTTTAAGCCATTTCTAGACATTTTTGTGACGGTATTCATATATGACATCCTGGTTTATTCAAAGTCACAAGAGGACCATGCTAAGCACTTACGACAAGTGTTGCAGATTCTTCGTGAGCGTAAGTTGTATGCAAAGTTCTCTAAATGTGAATTTTGGTTAACATCCGTCTCATTCTTGGGTCACATTGTGTCAGATGAAGGAATTCGAGTTAATACACAGAAGATTGAAGTGGTGAAATATTGGCCAAGGCCTACGACACCTACGGAAATTTGTATATCCAAAGGAGAGCTGAACTTTAGGCCTGGCTTGCGTTCTTCTTTCAAGAGAGGAACGAGGCCAGGCACCTCCAAATCTATCTTAGGATATTAGAGAAGTAGTTTCTGGTGGAAAAGAGGATCGAGGCTGCATTGGTACAAGATGGGTTTTCCCCCCGGACACTTGAGCATCTGCAGCCTGCTCTTTAGCCACCCTACTAGGGCCGTAACTTCTATCTCCGAGAATACCTTAAATAGGTATTTATCCCAGATCGAGCGGGAGGGCACGTGGTAGATCCTGCCATATCTAAAAATTATATGTACTAGCCGTTATTGGGTCTAAGTGGGTTCTCACATGCTTTTCGTTGGTCAACAACCAACTAAAGTGCTCTATACTTCTTCACTAACAGGCTTGATGGAGTTAAGCTGTATTGAGGGAATCATTTTGTCGCAATCAATCAAGAATGACTCAACTAGAAAAATTCACTTATTTCACACAATTCTTTGGGTCATGCCTTTTTATCTTTGCTTTCTATATTCCTATATGCAATGATCGAGATGGAGTACTTGGGATCAGCAGAATTCTAAAACTATGGAACCAACTGGTTTCATATCGGGAGAACAAGATCTGGAGCAACGACCCCAAAAATTTGGAAGATATCTTGAGAAAAGGTTTTAGCACCGGTGTATCTTATATGTACACAAGTTTATTAAAAGTATCCCAATGGTGTAACGCCATCGACTTCTTGGGAAAAAGGAGGAATATGACTTTAATCTCACATTTCAGAGAAATAAATGGCTCACAAGGAATAGAAAGAAACTTATTATATTTGATCTCTAAGTTCGTAAATAGCAATCCTTGGTGGGTCATCACTTGTAGGAATGACCTAATGCTAATCCATGTTACACACGGCCAAGGATGCATTGGTTTTTAATCTCATTATGACTTGGTCATTCGGAAGAGCAATTTATTCGATAAGAATAGTGGACTAGAAGGCTGTAAAAGAATAAAATACTTCTTTCTTCTCCAATCGCCCCACGAATACAGATGCTCAAAAAGGTTCTTGAGATTCTTAATCGCTCTTTTTAGTTGGAAGGAATAGTGCGGGAAGGGAGCGAGACCAAGTCGAGCTACTAGTAGAGCAAGACCTTCCCATGTCTCAAGTTGAATATGAACAAATGAATGAAGCCTCAACCAGAGAGATCAACCTACGCCTTTGAGCTGAGGCCGCTGGCGGAGCGGAATGAACTAATCCGCGACCAACAAGTTTTTCGAAAGTGAACTGAATGGAATTGTTGCTTTCCAAAAAGTTTGCTTCAAATTACAGAAAGAAGGTCTATTTTCCCACGCAGTTCATCAGTCAAACCAATGATTCTTTTCTCAAAGTAATAAAGAGATTCTTTTTCTAGTTAGAATTCTATCAATGGAATGAAAGAACCATCTCTTCCTATTTCTTTGATTGTCCTGTCAGATAGAAAAAAAATTAGACCCCAAAGAGCCCTTCTTTACTTTACTACTTTAGGGAGTGGGGGTGAAGGGGGGGTTTACATAAAACCGAGGCAAAGTGGTTTATGATTGAATATTAGAGGCATTCTTATCATTTGGTAGATCCAAGTCGATGGCCTATTTTGGGTTCACTCGGAGCTTTCACAACAACCGTAGGAGGTGTGATATACATGCACTCATTTCAAGGGGGTGCAACACTTCTCAGTTTGGGCCTCATATTTCTCCTATATACCATGTTCATATGGTGGCGCTATGTTCTACATGAATCCACGTTCGAACGACGTCATACCAAAGTCATACAATTAGGACCTTAATATGGTTTTATTCTGTTTATCGTATCGGAGGTTATGTTTTTTTTTTGCTCTTTTTTGGGCTTATTCTCATTCTTTTTTGGCACATATGGTAGAGATCAGATGTATTTGTCCCCCAAAAGGGATTGATGTTTAAGATCCTTGGGAAATCCCTTTTTTTAATACCCTTATTCCCCTTTCATCTGGAGCTGCAGTAACTTGCACTCATCATGCTATACCGCGGGGAAGGAAAAATGAGACGTTTACGCTTTAGTAGCTACCATTTCACTGGCTCTAGTATTCGCAGGCTTTCAAGGAATGGAATATTATCAAGCACCATTGACTATTTCAGTTAGTATTTATGGTTCTACCTTTTTCTTAGCAACTGGCTTTCATGGTTTTCATATGATTATAGATACTATTTTCTCGATCATATGTTGTATTTGCCAATATCTTGGTCATCTGACCAAGGAGAATCACCTTGGCTTTGAAGCAGCTGCATGGTACTGGAATTTTGTAAATGTGGTTCGGTTATTCCTATTTGTCTTTATCTATTGGTGCGGAGGTATATGAAGGAAGGAATCAGTGGATTGAGGAATGAAAGCTTGAAGACAAAGAGAATCGGGCTTTTCCAAAGAATTACTACAGCTTTCCCACTCCCTTTGATTATCATATACAAAAAGGTATCTTCAACTTTTCTACTAAATCTCTCTCCATTTTGGCACATAAATGAAAGGATCGAAGAGATTATGGCAGATTATGTTCACCAAAAAATAAAGGACCAAAAAATCTGATTTTTATTCACTTGAAACTCTCATGCTTTCTAGATATTTCTCAACTATTTTTCTCTCAAACCCTAAGAACTCAAAGCCAACTTTTTGAGCAAGATCATCATTTCTCAAGCTTGGGTAAGTGATTATTCTTATGGATTAATATATTATATGCTTGGGAAAGTATGTAGATCATGATGGGTATGTCAAAAAGGGTACATAATGCATTCTTGCTTTTTGGCTAAAAGATGTGTTATCCATGGAACTTAAACTTGAAATATGACTTGTGGTTTTGATGAAAGAGCATGGTATGGATGAAATATGAACATGTATTGTGTGATTATGTTATTAAACTTGTTATTTTTCTATAAGTGTAAATTATGGGATTTTGGCCGATATGTGCTATGAGGTGAATTAAGGTGACTTGATGGATTATTTGTGATATGGTGTGAATGAGAAAGTGTAAAGGAGAAGCTTTGTGGTGAAGTGTTATTGGTATATGATGTTGTGTTCAATGTATGGTATAATTGAGGTATTGTAGGTATGAAAATGCAGAAAATGGTATTGTAGAGAAGGAGATGACATTTTAAAGGCAAACATGTAACTCATTGACGTCATATGCATTTGTAAGGTAGTTGGTGGTTAATGTAAATTCTGTTATGTATTTGTGTTGTAGAGTGAAACATAAGGAAGGAGTGGGACATTGTATGAACATATAAGATTGTATATTCGTATTGAGAATACAAGGTATGTAAGGTTACTCTGTTTGTATCTTTCTACAGCACATAGTATTCGCATTGACATCGCACTTGTCCTATCCCGAAATGTGCTAAGGTATCCTATATCCGGTTACCAATTGTCAATATCACATGTTTCATACTCATTGGGAAATTGTGAATCACATGTATTATATTCATTGATAATGTTCCACAAGACCAATAAGGTTGTGTTCTAAAGTTCCAATAGTGGTAATACTCATGTATCTTGTTCATTGATTACTGTCCAATGGTTCCAATAGTGTTATGTTTCCAATAGTGCTATGTTTCCAATAATGTTTATTCACATGTCTCTTACTCATTGGTTAATGATCTAAAGATTCAAAGAAAGTTATGACTATCATTGTATCAATCTCAAAGTAATAATAAAGTAATGCATATATGTGGTCAATGATGGAGTGTGGGTGGTAGCTTTGGGGGCGAAATGCCTAGCTCAAGTCGATCCCAAAATTGTTGGGTCAAGGGGCACTCCTAGGGGCATAAGCCTAACTCGGACTAATCCTGACAGGTGATAGCTCTAGAGGTAATAACCTAGCTCAAGCCAAACCTGATATGTTGGTATGGGTGGCAGCTCTAGAGGTAATAACCTAGCTCGAGCCGATCCAGATATATATGGATTCATGGGTGGGAGCTCTAGAGGCATAAGCCTAGCTCCAATCGATCCCAACATAACGTAATGTTATGTTAAAAAACCACTTTTCAGTCGGGGCCCTGGTATCACAGGTCACATGCAAAGATGTATAATCATAGAGGCAAAGAAACAAAGAAAGTAAGGAAAACAATATACATGGTTTCCAAAGTACAGAATAGTGACTTATCTATGTTGGTCATTCATTTGTATTTGAGTTCATTGACATGTTTACATGTAATACAGTTTCATTTGAGCCTTACATACTCAGTACATTCTTTGTACTGACGTCCCTTGTGGGACTTACCTTACTTGCTGCAGGCGCAGGTGCTAGTAGGCCTCCACAATAGGTTGCCAGTTGTTACTGATCCTTGGTGAGCTCCAGTAAGTTCGGGGCTTCTCTGAGTCACAATTGTACATATGTTTTGGTATTGTACATGTTTTATAAAGCAGGGATGACTTTTAGTTCGTTTTGGTCAATGCATCTATTAGAGGCTTTTGTAGACGTATGTGGGTGTATAGATTTAAGATGGAGCCTGACGTTTTGACTTGAGTGCCTCAAGGGCCAAGTTTCACATATGTATATATATATATATCACAAGTTCCATGAATGCCGTTGTTAGTATTTTTAAGCTCTTATGTGCTTACATGTTTCTTATGGCATGCATATGATTGAATAAAAGCAAAGTTTGGTTCTCTTGGGAATTGTCGGCTACGAGTGCAAATTCGTCCCGATGGGATTCGGGGCGTGACAGTAGCAGCTTTCAACAGGGAAACTTCCTATTAGGAATGACTTCCTTTAAGGTTGTGTTGTTAAAGACCAGACTGTTCTAACAGTGCAGGGGAGATGGATAACTAATCTAATACAGTACAAGTATGATCAAGCAATACCACAAATAGATCAGATTTAATGTGTGAAAGATATGGTTCTGGTTCTCTTCTGTCCCGTTCCTTTAATCAAAGAATAATACATTCCCAGGGCTAGTGCCAGCTCATAGTCAGAGTCTTTCCTGCGTGCCTAACATCCACTCCTTCTTGTCGAGTGCCTTACGATGTCTTTAACGAAGAGAGAATGCGATATCAAAGAGAATAACTCAAGGGAACTGGCTACTCCATCAACTCAATTTCATTGCGTAAGTGAGGATGCCAGTTATCATAGTCTGAACTTGAAATATTTCGTAGGCTCATCTCGTCGATTGACATTCCAATCTTGGTCATTTATAGATAGTCGACACTTTTAGTCATAGACTATCGCCCATTCCTGATAGACGTAGCTCGGCCCGTTCCCTATTCCATTAAAGAATGAATTGGAATTGATTTGACAACAGCTGGGCAAAATCCCTCTCTTTCTATCTCTATGTTCGCTAAACTTGCTTCTTTTTTTGCTTTCATGAGGCCGACCTTAACAGACATCTCTTCCATTTTCGTAGATGGAAGATCTGGTGAATCAATTCAATTAGATGTTGCTTACCTAGATTTGGTGGTTGTTCCTCAAAGCGAAGGTAAAGAACAAGACATTGGGGATTCAGAATCTGACCACACTTTCCTCATGTCAAACGGCTATCGATCCTGTCCCGATGAAAAAAAGGGTTGAACTCATACTTGCCTTAACCTAATCTACTTGGATCACGGATTACTTATAGTTATGGGATGGAGGTGAAGGGCAGAGACCAATGGCGGCACCAAAATCAACTCTCAGCTTTCAGGAAGACGTTTTTCTCCTTTTAGACCAATGGAGATACCAAAATGAACTGACTTTCTTCCGTTAGTTTGAGGGTTATGTTTGGCCAAAAAAACAAACTTTAAGGGTATTTTTAGACCCATAGGTGTATTGAGGGTTTTTATGAACCATTCCTCATAGATTAGGGGTAATTTTGGCCCTTTTTCGTACATACAAATATCATACCCATTGGAAGACCAAAATTGCAGTTTACAATGATGGGATCAAGCACATATGTCAAAAGAAGAACTCCACAATATTAAAAAAACTAAATTTTGAATTTTAAGAGAAGCTATAGAACTAATACTCTGACTTTTATTTCAATAGGATTAACCTTTTAGCAATTATAGTGATAAATCAGCAAACACTTAAAATGACAGTTTTCTGTATGAATTTTTCAGTTGCCCCAACACTCACCCTTCATGTAACAGACCTTTAAGTTCTTCCAAGAAATTTTCCTGCAACACCCTAATACACCAAAAAACAAGGTCCCTCAACAAAACCCTCCGAACAAGAAAATGTTATTTGGTCAAAAAGAAGTATTAACACAATATACTAATGTATATTACATATAAAACAATAAAAAGGGTGGCATAGAATTTTCTACAAATCTATACATGTAAGAGAGGACTTACAAGAGTTGGGTTGAGAGTGGGGTGGGAATGGTTCCTTACTGTGGTGCACTGGTGAAGATCGGATAGGTGGAATCGAGGAGAGCTACAAAGATATTTTTTTCGCTAAATGTTATGAACTCTAGAGCTGAAATCAACAACATAGACAACAACAACAACAACATACCCAGTGTATTCCCACCATGTTGGGTCTGTGGAAGGAAAAGTATACGCAGTCCATACCACTACCTCAAATGAAGTAAAGAGGATGTTTTCGATAGACCCCCGACTTAGAACAGATAACAACCTCATAGACAAAAATAAAAATTTATCCTTCACAACAAAATAACCAAAACTATCAAAGACACTAGACCATTTTGGTGAAGAACTCCAAATTTATAGATTAGCCCAAGATTCATGAATCTCAAGAAAGAGAACGATAGAATTACCCCTCCATGCATAGATGAACCCTAGTGGGATTTGAGATATTTTATTTTAGACATTTGATCTTTATTTTTTCATGTTTTAGTAGATAATAAAAATAGACCATTAGTCTGCATATTTTATTGAAACCCGTAATGGGAATATAGACATAAGCCTACACCCTCGTCCGTTCCCTATTCCACCTGGTACGACAAATGCATATGTGGTAGTGGCCTTCATAGTGGATCTCACCTCATCTTCAGGCTTTAATGGTTTCATGTTAATCCTACAAAAAAAACAGAAGAAATAAATCATGAGATTATCAAGATAATATACTTACACAAAAATCATGTAATTAGACTGTATAACAGTGAGTATGCTAATTCATAAAGAGATACTTTACCTCATCAGTTCTTTTTCACTTATGTTGTGTAGGATTTTCTAAATCTACAATATCATCATCCATTTGCTGCACAATATCATAGGTACCCCGAGGTTGTATCTTTCTTACGACATGCCAACCTTTATTGGAATTATCACTAGCATAAAATACCCTAGATGTTTGATCCACTAATATAAAGGGCTCATTTATCTTCAAAAATTGCCCCCAATTAAAACTTACTTCATATTTTTTAACTCCTTTCACTTTGTCATACACATCAAACCAATTACATCAAAATAAAACTACTATTCTACCCACGAATTGAAATTCAAGAACATCGTTTATAACTCCATAGTAATCAATGTTCTTACTTTGTTATTAGCCTCACCAACAACAACCACGCCACAATTTTGAGTACACAGCTGTTTATCATAATCTTCTATATGAAATCAGTATCCATTAACAAAGTAGCCATTAAAATGTGTGACATATGGTGTAGTACCACGTAAAAGTTCAAATAGATCTTGCTTAATCTTACTATCATCTCCTTTGTACAATTCTATGACCTATCAACCAGTTAAATTGAACTACTTCAAAATGAATAATACAGTATTAATTGTCAAATTTCATGTATATATTACTCACCCTAACTTTAAACCATTTAATTAATTGTCTGTTCCATTCATCATCAGACAAGTGTTGTGTAGCATATATGTGAATTTGTGCAAACTCTTTACAAATTTGAGGTGAATTCAAACTGTCATATAAAAACTAAAATAGTCCTAAAAGAAATTAAGAACGAAAAATAAGAAAGAAAAATTTACATACTCTAGAAATTGTAGAACTTCTTCACAATTCTTCAGTATGTATATATGTGTCAGATCCAACTAATGTTCAATTCTAGCCTAATGTTCATATCCTGCAAATCCAATCGTGTTTTAATGGTATCTTTGGTATTTCCTGCAACATTCATCATCGCTCCCCAGATATTATCAATCATGTTTTTCTCAACATGCATAACATCTAAGTTATGTCGCAATAGGAGAAATTTCCGATATGGAAATTCAAAAAAATACTCTTCTTGCTCGAATTATCCTTACAATCATCATGACATATCTTGATCCTTTTTTAGGATCCTTTGTGAGTGGTAGCCTTTGAAGATCTTGCACTTGATAAAGTATCTCAATGCCAGAACACATATTTTGTGGATTCCTTCACTCTTTTGTGCCATCAAATGACACATTATCATTCCTCCATTTGTGATTAAGAGGAAGATAATCTCAGTGGCCCATAAAACATTGTTTCTAACCATTAGCCAATCTTTTTGAGGAAGTTTCTATGTTACAACATGGGTGTAACACCCCGTACCTTCCCTACCCTACTTGAAAACCTTGAACCATGTTTACCCTAGGTTCAATAGCAATAAGCACGTATTTTGCTTTGTTATTGATGGAACATTTGATATTGTGCTAGTAAATGTGATTTAACCATTTTAGTAGGTGGTGTTTGTGACTTTGTGGAGCTTTTGTGGGGTGAAAAGTGAGGTTTAAGGGACATCCAAGAAAAGGTTCTTAAATATAAGAGGTAATCAAAAGGTTGGGAGTTGAACGATCCAACCAAATCCGCAAAGAAAAGTCGAAATAAAATATTAAGTGTGGGGCGCTGCAGGTGGCATGCCAGGCCGCTTTGGCCTGAAACTTTTTTGGCACAGGTAGCAAGGGGGTTGCACCTTAGGGTGTTCCAGGCCACTAATGTGCACCTGTTCAGGTGCTGAAATTTCTCTAAGTCTTTGGGGCGCCCAGGAGCGTGCCGGCGTGCTTTTTGCCCGATTTCTTCTACGATTTTAAGTCTATAAAAAGGACTCTTGGGTTATGGTATCATTATTCCATTATAGTAGGACTACTATTGAGTAAGTTTTGCATCCGAGTTGGGGTTAAGTCATCGTCATAATTAGTTTATCAAATTATGTTCAATTAAGCCATGAGTGGCTAGAATTGCTTCTTCTTGGGATTGAGGCTACGAACATGAATCTTATGAGTTGAATATTGTCGTGAAATTTATGGAATTATTTAAACATGATATACATGGTGAATCATGCATCGAAATTGGTGGGCTAAGTTAATATGTGTTAATGGGCTCAATTTGAGGCCCAAAATGGAATAAAATGCATGGCCCAAAAGAGAAAATGGCCCATTCTTGTATTGACTATAGAGACATGGAATTGAATTTACAAATAAGTAGATAATGATGGCTTGAAATTATATATAAGAAAAGGAAAAATAAGATTTTTATTCATACAAACACACATGCTTTTCTAGACAACTCCAAGAAATCCCATTTAGCTCTCAAAACCCTAAGCCATCTTTTTGGACAAGATCACTCATTTGCAAGTTTGGGTAAGTGATTATTCTTATGGATTAATATATTATATGCATGGGAGAGTATGTAGATCATGATTGTTATTTCTAAAAGAGTAAATAATGCATTTTTACTTTTTGCGAAAAGATGTGTCATCCATGGGATTTAAACTTGAAAGGAGACTTGAGGTTGTGATGAAAGTGCATGGTATGGATGAAATAGAAACATGTATGGCGTGGTTATGTTACTTAACTTGTTATTTTTCTATAAGTATAATTAGTGGGATTGTTGTGGATATGTGGTTCTGAAGTGTATTGAGGTGACTTGATGGAGTAATTGTGATGTTGTGTTGATGGAGAAGTGTAAAGTATGAACTTGGTGTGACATTCTATTGGGTTATGATATATTGGTCAATGTATGGAATGTTGTGGTATATTTGGTATAATAATTTCATAAATGGTATTGCCAAGGGGGAAATGACATTTTAAGGCAATCATGTAACTCATTGTCGTTGTATGCACTTGTAAGGTAGTTGGTGGTTAATGTAAACTCCGTTATGTACTTGTGTTGTACAGTAAAATGTAAGGAAGGAGCCGTACTATTGAATGCATATTTAAGATTGTATATTCATGTTGGAAAGATAAGGTATTTAAGGTTACTCTTTTCGGTTCCTTCTGCAGCATATAGTATTCACATTGACATGGTATTTATTCTATTCAAAAATGTTCTAAGGTATCCTATTTCCAGTTATCAATTGTTATTAATCACATATCCCCTACTCATTGATCATTTGTGATTCAAATGTCTCATGTTCATTGACTAATGTTCCAAAGGCCCAATAATGTTATATTCCAAAGTTCAAATAATGTTATGACTATCAATGTATCAATCTCCAGAGTAAAGAATAAAGTAATGCATATATGGTTGATGATTGAGTATGGGTGGTAGATTTTGGGGCGAAAGCCTAGCTCAAGCCGATCCCAAGATTATACGATCAGGGGGTAGTCCTAGAGGCATGAGCCTATCTCGGACCGAACCTGACAGGGGGTAGCTCTAGAGATAAGAACATAGCTCGAGCCGAACATGATATATTGGTTTATGGGTGGTAGCTCTAGGGGTAATAACCTAGCTCCAGTCGAGCCCGATTTATTGATTTATGGGTGGTAGCTCTATAGGCATAAGCCTAGCTCGAGCTGATCCCAACATAACGTTATGTTATGTTAAGGCCCACTGATCAGTCGGGGCTCGGGTACATAGTTACACAAGTGATGATGAACAAACATAGAAGTAATGAAGCAAAGAAAGTAATGAAAGCAATACACAAGGTTCCCAACATCTAAAATGGTTACTTATCCATATTGGTTATTCATTTGTATTTGAGTTCATTGAAGTATTTATGGGTCATACAGTTTCATATGAGCCTTACATACTCAGTACATTCTTCGTACTGACATCCCTTGGGGGACTTACCTTACTTGCTGCAGGCACAGGTGTTAATAGACCTCCACAGTAGGTTACGGATCTTTTACCGATCATTGGTGAGCTCCAGTTGGTTTGGGGTTTTTTGGGTCTCATATGTATATTTGTTTTGGTACTGTAATGTTGTATAAGGCGGGGACTTTTCCCGACTTTAGGATGGTTATGTATATGCATCTGTTAGAGGCTATGTAGACGAACGTGGTGAGATGAATGAAAGAATGTATGTCCATGTTGACTTGATGGCCTTAACGGCTAAGTTTCTTATATGTATATATCACATGTTTCCATGACTTCCACAATTGTCATCTTATATATCTATGTGATGGTGCTGCTTATTGAGTTACATGCATATGAACGGACATGAGCAAAGATTGGTTCTCTCGGGCCTTATCGGCTTCAGGTGCCAGTCTGCCTCGTTGGAACTCGGGGCATGACAAAAGTGATATCAGAGCAGGTCGTCCTAAGGGTGTCTATAAAGTCGTGTCTGAGTAGAGTCTTGCTTATGGACGTGTTGTGCACCACATTTATAAGTAAGAGGCTACGGGGCATTTGGGAGTTGTTTCTTTTCTTCACTTCTAGATCGTGCAATAGAGCTAATGTGGTAAGTGGAATCGTATCTAACCATTGGAATTGATTTTCTTTGTTATAGTAAAATGTCAATGACAAGACGAGGTAGAGGCAAAGGTAAACAGGTAGATATGCTTGCCGGTGAAGAAATAAGTAAATCACCACCTGACCAAGCTAGTCAAGGTGGAGCGAACACTGAAATTGCATCGCGGTCTTCTTCTATTTTTCTGGCTCTGGAAGAGCCAATAGGTAGAGAAGTACCCGCTGAACTGCCAATGAATACCACTGACCAAGATCTAAGAAATTCAGTGCATATGTTGAATCAGTTAGTTGCGTCATAAAGTCAAGGACGAGCTGGTCAAACGACAAATGAGCATGATGCGGCTAGAGTGGCGAGTCGCAGAACACAGGATTTTCTGAAATTACACCCTCCTATATTTATGGGGTCATATCTGAAAGCAGATCCACAGGATTTTGTGGACCAAATTCAAAGGTCTCTAGAAGTTATGCATGTGAATGGTGTTGAAACGGTTGAACTTGCGGCCTATAGATTGAAAGGTGAAACTATATTGTGGTATGAAGAATGGAAAAGATCAAGGGGTATTGATGCACTTCCAGCTGGTTGGGAGACTTTAAAATGACATTCCTTGATCATTACCTCCTATATGAGATACGGGAGGCACGTGCAGATAAGTTCTTAAATCTCCGTCAAGGGAATTTGAGTGTTAGAGAATACAGTTTGCAGTTTAATTCCTTGGCTCGATATGCTCCGAATGTAGTGGCCACAATGATAGACAGAGTCCATCGATATGTGGACAGATTAGAGCTATATTTGGTAAGGGACTGCACCATTGCTCCCTTGAACAAAGATATGGATATAGCGAGAATTCAGGCTTTCGCACAGAAAATGGAGGACCAAAGACAGAGAAGAAGGGTACATGAATCTGAGAGAGGACAATCCAAAAAAGCTAGATCGATGGGATAGTCTATGGCGTCCCAAGGAGAATCTAGGCCTCAGATGTTTCCTAGACCGCCTAGACCATCATTATCCCATTCCAAAACAGGCAATAACTCTAACTTCCGAGGGTTTAGAGGCGGTAAATTTGGGCAGAGTAGTGGAATTCACGAATCACAGGCAGCAGGATTTTCTCGTCAGCAGTGTCAGCACTGCGGGCGTACTCATTCAGGTACATGTCAGTTAGGGACGAATGCTTGCTTTTGGTGTAGTATGATGGGGCACATGATGAAATAGTGACCCTAGAGGAGCATGGGTGGTATAGCGCGACCTGCGGGATCAGCTGTTGTATCATCATCATCGGTTCCTTCTTTAGGCTGAGGTGTGCTGTTTGTTGGTCGAGGTAGAGGTGCCAGAGGAGAAACCAGTACTAGTGGAGTCTAGAATCGTACTTATGCTCTAGTAGACCGGCAGAATTCGAAGGCATCTCCTCATGTCGTCACAGGTACATTATCTATATTTTCGTATAATGTATATGCATTGATTGATCCGGGTTCTACATTGTCATATGTTACTCCGTTGATTGCTGCTAAATTTGAAAGAACACAGGAACTACTAACTAAGTCAATTGAAGTATCTACACCAGTTGGTGAATATGTTGTTGCAAAAAGAGTATATCGTAATTGTGTGGTCATGATACAGTGGCCAATATCATTAAACTAGACATGGTGGATTTTGATATGATAATGGGAATGGATTGGTTGGCTTCTTGTTATACCATGGTAGATTGCCGGGCCAAGAAGGTACATTTTCGTTTTCCACAAGAAAATAGTCTTGAATAGCAGGGTAATGTGGGGGCACCAAGAGGTAAATTTATTAACTATCTTAAGGCTAGGAAAATGATATCCAAGGGGTATATATGCCACTTAGTGAGAGTGCATGATATTGTTGCGGAACCATCTACTCCTCAGTCGGTTCCAGTGGTCAATGAATTTCTTGATGTATTTCTATAGGATCTTCCCGGTTTGCCTCCAGAACGGCAAGTAGAGTTTGGCATCGATGTAAATCCAGGCACTCAGCCTATTTCTATTCCCTCGTATAGAATGGCCCTATCAGAATTGCGTGAATTGAATGAGCAATTGAAAGAGTTGCTGGACAAGGGCTTCATTAGGCCTAGTATGTCCTCGTGGGGTGCACCGGTATTATTTGTACGAAAGAAGGATGGCACATTGAGGATGTGCATTGACTATCGGCAAATGAATAAGGCAATGATTAAAAACAAATATCCCCTCCTTTGAATTGATGATTTGTTTGATCAGTTACAGGGCGCCAAGTGTTTTTCAAAGATTTACTTGAGGTCGGGTTACCATCAAGTTAGAGTCAGAGACAACGATGTACCCAAGACAGCCTTCCGCACATGGTATGGCCATTATAATTTTTAGTCATGTCATTTGTACTAAAAAATGCAGCAGTTGTGTTCATGGATTTGATGAATAGGGTGTTTAAGCGATTTCTAGATGTGTTTGTGACGGTATTCATATATGACATCCTGGTTTATTCAAAGTCACAAGAGGACCATGCTAACCACTTACGACAAGTGTTGAAGATTCTTCGTGAGCGTAAGTTGTATGCAAAGTTCTCTAAATGTGAATTTTGGTTAACATCCGTCGCATTCTTGGGTCACATTGTGTCAGATGAAGGAATTCGAGTTGATACACAGAAGATTGAAGCGGTGAAAAATTGGCCAAGGCCTACGACACCTACGGAAATTTGTAGCTTCCTTGGGTTTGCAGGTAATTATCAAAGGTTTGTTATAGGGTTCTCTTCCATTGCTGCACCTTTAACAAAACTTACACACAAGGCAGTTAAATTTCAGTGGCATGATGCATGTAAGAAATGTTTCCACGAGCTGCAAGATAAATTGACTTCTACACCGGTATTAGTACTTTCGGAAGGAACCGAAGGGTATGCAGTCTATTGTGATGCTTCCGAAGTTATTCTAGGGTGTGTATTGATGCAGCACGATAATGTAATAGCATATGCCTCACGACAGTTGCATCCATATGAGAGAAACTATCCCACACATGATCTGGAGTTAGCAGCTATAGTATTTGCTTTAAAGATATAGCGTCATTATTTTTATGGAGTTCATGTTGATATCTATACTGATCACAAAAGTTTGCAATATATCTTTAAGCATAAGGAACTCAATTTGAGGCAACGAAGGTGGTTAGAGTTATTAAAAGACTACGATATCGATATTCTCTATCATCCAGGAAAGGCAAATGTGGTAGATGATGCGTTAAGACACAAAGCAGTAGGAAGCACTAGTGGCCAGTTGATGGAAAAGCAAGAGATAATCAAAGATTTACATCAACTAGCCAACTTGTGAGTTCGCCTCCTTGAATCTCCAGAAGAAGGGGTTATTGTGCAAAATGCAGCAGAATCCTCCTTAATAGCTGAAGTGAAAGAGAAGCAGTTTGTGGATCCTATGTTATTGCAGCTGAAAGAAAATGTACAATAGGGTCTGACTGCGGCCTTTGATATTACACAAGAAGGGGTACTTCAATGCCAAGAAAGATTATGTGTACCGGATGTAGATGAGCTGAGGGAACGAATTATGATCGAGGCGCATCATTCGTGATATTCTATTCATCCGAGAGCTACCAAAATGTACCATGACTTGAAAGAAATGTATTAGTGGGGAAATATGAGAAAGAACATTGCAGAATTTGTAGCTCAATGCCCAAACTGTCAACAAGTGAAAGTAGAGCATCAAAAACCAGGAGGTTATATGCAATGTATCAATCTTTCAGTTTGGAAATGGGATATGATTAAAATGGATTTCATCACAGGTTTGCCTCGTACACTGCGGAAATTTGATTCTATGTGGGTTATAGTTGACAGGCTTACCAATTCAGCGCATTTCCTACCAGTCAAGACCACCTATACAACTGAGGATTATGCAAGATTGTATGTTAATGTCACGCCCCGAATCCCATTTAAGGTGTGATTGGCACCCGAAGTCGATATGTCCCGAGAGAACCAATCTTTGCTAATGTACATATGCATATCCTCGTATGAACATCGTACTATCGCATGTAACCGATAACATATCAAATGACAATGGCGGAAGTCATGGAAAACATGTACAATATGTAAAACTTGACCGTTAGGGCCATCAAGTCGAGTGAACATACATCTCTTTCATCCATATACCCACATACGTCTACAAAAGCCTCTAACAGATGCATTTATAAGACCAACTTAAATTCGGGAAAATTCCCCGCTTTATACAACATTTACAACATCAAACAAATGTACAATTGTGACTTGGAAAGTCCCGAACCAACTGGGGCTCACCATAAATCTGCAAATACTGTCAACTTACTACGGAGATCTACTAGTGCCTGCACCTACAGCATTTAAAGTAAGTCCCCCGAGGGGGTCAGTACGAAGAATGTACTGAGTATGTAAGGCTCATAAGAACTGCATTAAACATCATAACAACAATGGAATCAATATAAGTTAAAGAGACAATGTGAATAAACTCTCTTTCTGTATGTAATGAACCATGTACTTATATTTCTTCTATCATTGCCACTTATGAGTATTCTCTCATGTCCTTATTATTCATATACTATCCCTTACATACCCCTTTATTCCAGAGAGTTACCTCCACTCAAAAGACTTGCTTTTCAGAGATTCTTCTATTCAAGAAATTCTAGAGATTTAGGTTAATAATATACCATACCTCCACCCTATTGGTGGGTTAATGACATACATGCATCCACTTTATTGGTGGGTTAACATACATATGAACATCAATGGAAGACAACTGTAATAAAATAGTAAATATGGATAAACCATCAACCTGTACTTTTGGAATCATGTCTATTGCTTTCATTACTTTCTTTGTTTCTTTGCTTCTATGATTTTTCATCTTTGCCTGTGAATTGTGATACCCGGGCCCCAACTGATCAGTGGGTTTACATAACATAACGTTATGTTAGGATCGACTCGAGCTAGGCTTATGCCTCTAGAGCTGCCACCCTATGAATCAATATATTGGGATCAGCTCGAGCTAGGTTTTTCCCTCCAGAGCTGCCACCCATAAATCAATGTGTTAGGTTCGGCTCGAGCTAGGTTCATACCTCTAGAGCTTCCCCCTGTCAGGTTTGGTCCGAGCTAGGCTTATGCCTCTAGGACTTCCCCCTGATCCTAGGATCGGCTTGAGCTAGACTTATGCCCCCAAAGCTGCCACCCATACTTGATCATTAACCACATATGCATTGCTTCACTTCTTTACTTTAGAGAGATTGATATCTTTACCTGTGAGAGATTGGTACATTCACTTGTGAGAGATTAATACATTCCGTTGGCATAACATTTTTGGAAGCTTTGGAACCATACCCAATAATATAAGACATGTAAATAAACATTATTAAAAACATAGCATTATTGGAAACATAACACCATTGGAACCATTGGACAATAATCAATAAACAAGATACCTTAATATAACCACTATTGGAACTTTGGAATGTAACCTTATTAGGCTTTTGGAACATTATTCTTGAATATGAGACATGAGATTCACAATTGATCCATGAGTAGGAAATATATGACAGTGATCATTGATAACCAAATATAGAATACCTTAGCACATTTCGGGATGGGACAAGCGTAATGTCAATGTGAATACTATTGGAACATAACATGATTGGAAAAGTTATTCAAGACTAAATAGGCTCTCCTTACATCGTTACTTTCTTTGATATAGCTTCCTTAGAACTTACCACATTATGACAACCTTGGAACTTCAGTCAATGAATAGGAGATACGTGAATCATAATTCTTCTAAGAGTCGTACACATGTGGATGACAATATATCTCAACCTCAACTGATATACCTTTGGATATTTCGGAATGGAATAGGTACAATGTCAATATGATCAACATGCTGTAGAAGAATACAGAAAAAGTAACCTTACATACCTTCACTTCCAAGTATGAGTATACGAGTCTATATATAAACACAACAGTCCAACTCCTTCCTTATGTTTCACTCTACAACACAAGTTCATAATGGAACTCTCGTTAACAACAATTTACCGTACAAGTGTATAAAATTACAATGAGCTATATGACTGTCAGATAAGGTCATATCACCCCTTATAATACAATCCACTACATTCTCATACCAACAACACCATAACATTCCACACATTGACCAAGTTATCATACATCAATAGCATTTCACACTACACTTACCCTTTATGCTTCCGTATTATCATTCCTTCACAATTTCTCCTATCAACTTGCCCCATAACAACTTATAAAAAACAGTAAATACTTAACATAGTCCATCATTCCTCCATACGCCCCTTTAAATTCATTAAAACGACATCACAAGTTGTTAATTACATCCAAAAAGGGTATAGGGGCCTTCGGGGATCAACTAGAGACGAAAACACACAAAACTAATTCTGGGGCTGACCTACGTTGACACCTGAACTCTAAGTTGGATGATTTTTACGTTAAGTTTACCTTTGTCAGCAGCCAGAGGCACCTGCGTCGGTATCTGCGCCCGCAGGTGCCCTCGTCTGCGGGGGCGGATGCCCGTTTTGGTCCGAAATGGTCTCTTTTGGGTCTTTTCATGCAATGAATGGTCCATGATCATAACAAAATTTATTTTGACATATTTTTGATCAGATTGGACACCAACAATCATACATGGTCTCACAACACACATAACAACACCCAAAACTGCACTCTACGGCCAATACGTCACCAAAACCATAACCAATTTCACAATAAAAATTCCAAACATTTTTCACAAGAATAAAACAAAGTAAGACTATAATAACATATCACATGTCAATATTTTATCCATCAAGTTCACTTCTTCAATAGCACAAGTACATATTCAAGTTTACAAGACAAAACCATCCTCCGATTTAGCAAAATGTAACATTTTACATTTTATGAACTTCTCAATACACCACCAACATAACCAATATAATATACACCATATCTCATGAATAAAACATATTAAACCATCATAATAATCACTTACCAATCCTTGTACAAAGATGATCTTGGCCAAAGGAATGACTTAGGGTTCTTGAGAGACAAAGAGAAAATTGTGGTAAAGTCTAGAAAAGGCATGAGATTCCAAATGGAATAAAAATATGATTTCTTTGGATTATATAATACCTTTATAATGATCCTCATCCACACACTTGGTTTGTTTACTTGGTCAATGGAATACTAAGCAAGAATGGGTCAAAAAGCTCTTTTGGGCCCTATCTTCCTCTTGAATTTGGGCTTCATTTAAGGACCATTCGCACAAGACTTTTAAGTATCCATAATTTAGTACATAAATACCACAATTCAATACATAATTAATCAAATCTCTCATGTTTTCATATTTCCATAAATGTTACGGTAGTTAGCTAGACTTCGAAACGTACGGGGTGTTACATTCTTCCCCCTTTTGGAACATTCGTCCTTGACTGTTAGAAACATCGTTTCATGTATAGCCCATCCATATTTATGTCAACACATATATACATATACACATAATGCTTATGGATACTTCCTTGTTATTACTCCAATTCCACACTTTAAACTTTCTCTTCTGTTTACAACAAATACGAGTACCTCTTCACATGTGAGATCTTCTGTAACTTATATATCACCACTGTGAGCAATACGAGATAATATCCTATGCA
Organism: Capsicum rhomboideum; assembly: GCA_031232105.1. Classification (NCBI taxonomy): domain Eukaryota; kingdom Viridiplantae; phylum Streptophyta; class Magnoliopsida; order Solanales; family Solanaceae; genus Capsicum; species Capsicum rhomboideum. The sequence continues at coordinate 51,347,102 of CP124708.1, read as the reverse complement.
CTTTCAAAGCATCTAATATGGAATATTGAATTAAATGTAAAGAGTTCTTGGACTAGTGCTAATAGATACGCAATTTGCTCAAATCTTTGGACAATGTCCCTTTCTTTCCAAATTCTCATTATCTTTCTTCATTGGTGAAAATGTCAAAAATACCCAATCACTTATGGAACATTTTAATTCCCTTCTTCTCATATCAGTATATGATTTATATCAACTTTGGTCCATTTATAGCTGTTGTTATATCACATTCACTCTCTCGATAGCTTGATGAACAAAATCTGACCCGAGCAAAGCAAATTTCCTCAGCTGTAGTCCATCCAATTGATGTTCTATATTTTTTCATATAAAAGCTTCGTAAGGTGCATTTTGATTCTTTTATTATAAGTAATTTCACTAGACGACATACATTCATCCCAATTACCTTTAAAGTTCAATGTACCAGCTTGTGGCATATCTTCAAATGTTCATATAATATGTTTTGTTTGTCCATCCACCTGAGGATGACAAGCCGTATTTACATCCATCTGTGCACCCATGCTTTACTGAAAAGACTTCCAACACTGTTCAATAAATTAAGTTCTCCTGTTTGATATAATAGTGAGTGGAATCCCATGTAATCATACTATCTTTGTAACATACAAATTTGCATAATGTTTGGCTGGATCGATGGTCCTAATTGGTAGTAAATACGCTGACTCGGTAAGCCTGTCAACTGTTACCTATATGAAATCAACCTTTGCAGTATACGAGGTAACCCTGTGGTTAAATCCATGTTATTCATGTTCCATTTCCAAACTGGAAGGGCAATACATTGCATAAAACATATAGATTTATGATGTCATACTGTTAATCAGTGACTACTTGGACATTGCTACAAGTTCTTCATTACGCTCCTCATGTAACCTTACCAAGACCTCTCTGTTAAACCATGGTACATTTTGGTTTTTTTCGAATGAACAAAATACCGTGAACGATGTTCTTCTATCGTAATTTATTTCCTTGACTCGTCTATACCTGGTACACACCATCTACATTGGCGTTAAAGTACTCTCCTATGTGTTTGCTCAAATACCTTTGTCGAACATTGCTGTATATTCTTTTTCAATTGAACTAAATATAGGATTTACATATTGCTCTTCTTTTTCTCAGATACCAATGAAACTTCTGCCACATTTGACACTATAATTCTTTCACCTAAAGTTTTATACAAGTAGTGGTGCCATCTACTATAAGCAATTGTCACAACTGTTAACTTAAAATCATATGTGAGATAAGTTCTTTTATGTGGACACAATTGTCTTAAGGCATACGCTATCACATTGTCGTACTGCATGTATACACATCCCATACCAACTTGTAAAACATCACAATACACTGCATACTGTTATGTGCCTGTGGGAGGTACTAGTACAAGTGTAGGAGTCAATTTATTTTTTCATCTCTTGCAAAATTTTCTCACATACATCATTCCACCGAAACTTAGTTACCTTGTGTTAACTTGGTAAGGATATTGTAATGGAAGATAAGTTCTCCAACAAACTTTATGTACTACCCGGCTAAACTTAAGAAAACTACGAAGCGTTGTAGGCGTTGTAGGTTTTAGCCAATGCTTCACGGCTTCTACCTTTGGTACAAAGTCCCTTATTCCTTCATCTGATACTATGTGACCCAAGAATGCTACGGGTTTTACCTAACATTCACCATTAGAAAATTGTGTCTATATTGTACGGTCACGAAGAATCTACAACATTTGCCATAACTAGTTAGCGTGGGTTTCCTATGGTCTTCGAGTAAACCACCATAACATCTGTAAACTTTGTTACAGACTTGTATAAGAATGGCTTCATTCTATTCATCAAATCCATATAAACTACAGGTGCATTCGCTAGCCCAATTGACATACTAAGAATTTATCATAACCTTACCATGTTCGTAATGCTATCTTGGGTAGATCATCATCATTCACTTTTCATTTCATCATTCACTCATTCATTCATTTCAATCATTAGCAACTTTTCACTTTTACCAAGTAGCACATGTATCCCTTAGAGTATCATTTTCTTTGCCTTCATATAGGCAATAGAGTTACCTCTCGATGGTCCGACATTATCCTTCTACTCAAGAACATTCTTTATGGAAAATGAAATTGTAACTTCTTAGATCGGCACTCTACTGAGGCCTAATAAGAAGCCAACTAATCCGTACCCATTATAACGTCCAACTCTACCATGTCCTACTTAATAAATTCAACCAATGTATCATGATCACCACATTTACTATACAATTACGATATACACAATAGATTCATCATTTCTCCAGTTTTCCAGGTGACCTCTCTGTCTTGTTGATCGAGAATAGCAACAGGTAGCTCTTCCTAGTGACATCCTCTTTGTTATCCTCTCTGTGACAATTACCATGATCAGATACAATTCAACTTACAATACGGGCTCTATTGCAAGATCTGGAATAAAGAAAAGAAACAACATCCTAAATATCCCGTAGCCTCCTACTTATAAATGTAGTGCACAATACATCGATAAGTATCACTCTACTCAGACATGGCTTTGTAGACACCCTTAGAACGACCTGCTCTGATACCACTTTGTCACACCCCAAATCCCATTTGAGTTGTGATTGGCACCCGAAGCCGATTGGCCCGAGAGAACCAATCTTTGCTCATGTATATATGCATATCCTCGTATGAACATCGTACTATCTCATGTAACCAATAACATATAAAATGCCAATGGCAAAAGTCATGAAAAACATGTACAATATATGAAACTTGGCCGTTAGGGCCATCAAGTCGAGTGAACATACATCTCTTTCATCCATATACCCACATACGTCTACAAAAGCCTCTAACAAATGCATTTATAAGACCAACTTAAATTTGGGACAAGTCCCCGCTTTATACAATATTTAAAACATCAAACAAATGTACAATTGTGACTTGGAAAGTCCCGAACCAACTGGGGCTCACCACAAATCTGCAAATACTGTTAACTTGTTGCGGAGGTCTACTAGTGCCTGTACCTGCAGCATTTAAAGTAAGTCCCCCGAGGGGGTCAGTATGAAGAATGTATTGAGTATGTAAGGCTCATAAGAACTGCATTAAACATCATAACAATAATGGAATCAATATAAGAGAAATAGACAATGTGAATAAACTCTTTTTCTGTATATAATGAACCATGTACTTATATTTCTTCTGTCATTGCCACTTATGAGTATTCTCTCATGTCATTATTATTCATATACTATCCCTTACATACCCCTTTATTCCAGAGAGTTACCTGCACTCAAAAGACATGCTTTTCAGAGATTCTTCTATTCAAGAAATTCTAGAGATTTGGGTTAATAATATACCATACCTCCACCCTACTAGTGGGTTAATGACATACATGCATCCACTCTATGGGTGGGTTAACTTACATATGAACATCAATGGAAAACAATTGTAATAAAATAGTAAATATGGATAAACCATCAATCTGTGCTTTTGGAATCATGTCTATTGCTTTCATTACTTTCTTTGTTTCTTTTCTTCTATGATTTTTCATCTTTGCTTGTGAACTGTGATACTCAGGCCCCAACTGATCAGTGGGTTTACATAACATAACGTTATGTTGGGATAGGCTCGAGCTAGGCTTATGCCTCTAGAGCTTCCACCCTATGAATCAATATATTGGGATCGGCTCGAGCTAGGTTTTTCACTCCAAAGCTGCCACCCATAAATCAATGTGTCAGCTTCGGCTCGAGCTAGGTTCATACCTCTAGAGCTTCCCCCTGTCAGGTTCGGTCTGAGCTAGGCTTATGCCTCTAGGACTGCCCCCTAATCCTGGGATTGGCTTGAGCTAGGCTTATGCCCCCAAAGCTGCCACCCATACTTGATCATTAACCACATATGCATTGCTTCACTTTTTTACTTTAGAGAGATTGATATCTTTACTTGTGAGAGATTGGTACATTCACTTGTGAGAGATTAATACATTCCGTTGGCATAACATTTTTAGAAGCTTTGGAACCATACCTAATAATAGAAGACATGTAAATAAACATTTTTGGAAACATAGCCTTATTGGAATCATAACACCATTGGAACCATTGGACAATAATCAATAAATAAGATACCTTAATATAACCACTATTGGAACTTTGGAATGTAACCTTATTAGGCTTTTGGAACATTATTCATGAATATGAGACATGAGATTCACAATTGATCCATGAGTAGGAAATATATGACAATAACCATTGATAACCGTATATAGAATACCTTAGCACATTCCGGGATGGGACAAGCTTAATGTCAATGTGAATACTATTGGAACATGACATGATTGGGAAAGCTATTCAAGACTAAATAGGCTCTCCTTACATCGTTACTTTCTTTGATATAGCTTCCTTAGAACTTACCACATTATGACAACTTTGGAACTTCAGTCAATGAATAGGAGATACATGAATCACAATTCGTCTAAGAGTCAGACACATGTGGATGACAATATATCTCAACCTGAACTGATATACCTTTGGTTATTTCGAAATGGAATAGGTACAATGCCAATATGATCAACATGCTGCAGAAGGATACAGAAAGAGTAACCTTACATACCTTCACTTCCAAGTATGAGTATACGAGTCTATATATAAACACAACAGTCCAGTTCCTTCCTTATGTTTCACTCTACAACACAAGTTCATAATGGAACTCTCGTTAACAACAATTTACCGTACAAGTGTATAAAATGACAATGAGCTATATGACTGTCGTATAAGGTCATATCACCCCTTATAATACAATCCACTTCATTCTCATACCAACAACACCATAACATTCCACACATTGACCAAGTTATCATACATCAATAGCATTTCACACTACACTTACCCTTTATGCTTCCTTATTATCATTCCGTCATGATTTATCCTATCAACTTGTCGCATAACAAATTATAAACAACAATACATACTTAATCAACAGGCCTCCATACGACCCTTTAAAGTCATTAAAACGACATCACAAGTTGTTAATTACATCAAAAAAGGGTATAGGGGCCTTCGGGGATCAACTAGAGACGAAAACACACAAAACTAATTTTGGGGCTGACCTGCGCTGACACCTGTGCCCGCAGGTGGATGAGATGCATGCTAAGGTGACCTTTAGAAGTAGCCATATTCAACTTCATTGTCATCTACGCCCGCAGGTGCCCTCGTCTGCGGGTGCGGATGCCCATTTTTGTCCAAAATGGTCTCTTTTGGGTATTTTCATGCAATGAATGGTCCATTATCATAAAAAAACTTATTTTGAAATATTTTTGATCATATTGGACACCAAAAATCAGCCATGGTCTCACAACACACATAACAACACCCAAAACTGCACTTTACGACCAATACGTCACCAAAACCATAACCAATTTCACAATAAAAATTCCAAACATTTTTCACAAAAATAAAATGAGGTAAGACTATAATCACATCTCACATGTCAATATTTTATCCATCAAGTTCACTTCTTCAAGACCACAAGTACATATTTAAGTTTACATGACAAGACCATCCTCCGATTTAGCAATATGTAACATTTCACATTTTATGAACTTCTCAATACACCACCAACATAATCAAAATAATATACACCATATATCATTCATAAAACATATTAAACCATTATAATAAGCACTTACCAATCCTTGTACAAAGATGATCTTGGTCAAAGGAATGACTTAGGGTTCTTGAGAGACAAAGAGAAAATTGTGGTAAAGTCTAGAAAAGGCATGAGAGTCCAACTGGAATAAAAATATGATTTCTTTGGATTTTATAATACCTTTATAATGATCCTCATCCACACACTTGGTGTGTTTACTTGGTCAATGGAAGACTAAGCAAGAATGGGTCAAAAAGCTCTTTTGGGCCATGTCTTCCTCTTGAATTTTGGCTTCATTTAAGGCCCATTTGCACAAGACTTTTAAATGTACACAATTTAATACATAAATACCACAATTCAATACATAATTAATCAAATCTCTCATGTTTTCGTATTTCCATAAATGTTACGGTAGTCAGCTAGACTCCGAAACATACGGGGTGTTACAGTTAAAGAAATAGTGCGGTTACATGGGATTCCGATCTACATTATATTAGACAGGGGAGCTCTGTTTACTGTGCATTTTTGGAGGTCTTTTCAGCAGAGTCTGGGTACACAGGTGAATCTGAGTACGGATTTCCATCCTCATACTGATGGATAAGCAGAACATACTATCCAAACACTTGAAGATATGCTACGAGCTTGCACGTTAGATTTTCAAGGCATTTGGGATGGCCATTTACCTCTTATTGAATTTGCTTACAACAATAGCTATCATTCAAGTATTAAAATAACACCTTATGAAGCTTTGTATGAAAGGAAATGTAGATCACCGATCGGATGATTTGAAGCAGGAAAAACTGCTTTACTTGGGAAAGATCTTGTTCATCAAGCTATGGAGAAAGTTAAAGTGATCCAACAGTGGCTACAAACGGCCCAAAGTCGACACAAGTCATATGCCGATGTTAGAAGAAGAGGGATTGAATTCGCCATAGGTGATTGGGTATTCTTGAAGGTGTCACCGATGAAATGGGTAATACGAATAGGGAAGAAAGGGAAGTTGAGTCCCCGATATATAGGGCCATAGGAAATTGTCCGAAGATTTGGTCAAGTTGCGTATAAATTGGCACTACCCCAAGAACTCTCCTCAGTCCATCCAGTGTTTCATGTTTCGATGATTCAAAAGTGCATATGGGATCCATCTTGTATTGTTCCCATTGAGGATGTCCAAGTTACAGAGGATCTTACTTATGAAGATATACCCATTGCGATTCTAGATCTACAAGTAACGAGGTTGAGGAATAAAGACATAGCTTCCGTAAAGGTACTTTGGCGAAATCAACAAGTAGAAGAGATCACATGGGAAGCTGAGGAAATGATGAAACCCTCATCTATTTCAAATGGAAGAGAAAGTTCAAAATGTGGGATCGAAGCAATAACAAGTAAGTATCTATGAGCATTATGTGTATATGTTCATATATGCTAATATAGAGATGCATTTGTTGTAATTGAAAAAGTGTTGTTAACATTAGAGGACGAATGTTCCTAAGAGGGGGAGAATGTAACGCCCCGTACCTTACCAACCCTACTTGAAAACCTTGAACCATGTTTACCCTAGGTTTGAGAGCAGCAATAAGCACGTATTTTGCATTGTTATTAATGGAACATTTGATATTGTGCTAGTAAATGTGAATAGACCTTTGTAGTAGCTGGTGTTTGTGACTTTATGGAGCATTTGTGGGGTGAAAAGTGAGGTTTAAGTGACATCCAATCAAAGGTTCTTAAAGATAAGAGGCAAGCAAAAGGTTGGGACTTGAAAGATCCAACCAAATCCACAAAGAAAAGTCAAAATCAAAAATTAAGTGTGGGGCGCTGCAGGTGGCATGCCAGGCCGCTTTGGCCGGAAGATTTTTTGGCACAGGAAGAAAGGGGGAGCACCTGGAGGCGTGCCAGGCTGCTAATTTGCACCTTTTCATGTGCTGAAATTTCTCTAAGTCTTTGGGTCGCCCGGGAGCGTGTCGGGGTGCTTTTTGCCCGATTTCTTCTATGATTTTAAGTCTATAAAAAGGAATCTTGGGTTATGATATCATTATTCCATCATAGTAGGAATACTCTTGAGTAATTTTTGCATCTAATTTGGGGTTAAGTCATCGTCATAATTAGTTTATCAAATTATGTTCAATTAAGCCATGAGTGGCTAGATTTGCTTGTTCTTGGGATTGAGGCTACGAACATGAATCTCGTGAGTTGAATATTTTCGTGACATTTATGGAATTATTTAAAAATAAGATATATGGTGAATCATGCATTGAAACTGGTGGGCCAAGTTAATATGTGTTAATGGCTTGATTTGAGGCCCAAAATTGAATAAAATGCATGGTCCAAAAGGGCAAATGATCCATTCTTGTATTGACTATAGAGACATGGCATTAAATGCCCAAAGAAGTGGCTAAGGATGAATTTATAGTCTATATAATACAAGAAAAAATCAGATTTTTATTCATACAAACACACATGCTTTTCTAGACAATTCCAAGAAATCCCATTTAGCTCTCAAAACCCTAAGCCATCTTTTTGGACAAGTTCACTCATTTGCAAGTTTGGGTAAGTGATTATTATTATGGATTAATATATTATATGCATGGCAGAGTATGTAGATCATGATGGTTATTTATAAAAGTGTAAATAATGCATTTTTACTTTTTTCTAAAAGATGTGTCATCCATGGGATTTAAACTTGAAAGGAGACTTGAGGTTGTGATGAAAGTGCATGGTATGGATGAAATAGCAACATGTATGGTGTTTTTATGTTCCTTAACTCGTTATTTTTCTATATTTATAATTTGTGGGATTGTTGTGGATATGTGGTTCTGAAGTGTATTGAGGTGACTTGATGGAATAATTGTGATGTTGTGTTGATGGAGAAGTGTAAAGTATGAAGTTTGTGTGACATGCTGTTGGGTTATGATATATTGGTCAATGTATGGAATGTTGTGGTATTTTTGGTATAATAATTTCATAAATGGTATTGTCAAGGGGAAAATGACATTTTAAGGCAATCATGTAACTCATTGTCGTTGTATGAACTTGTAAGGTAGTTGGTGGTTAATGCAAACTCCGTTAGGTACTTGTGTTGTAGAGTTAAACATAAGGAAAGAGCAGGAATATTGTATGCACATTTAAGATTGTATATTCATATTGGAAAGATAAGGTATGTAAGGTTACTCTTTCCGTATCCTTCTGCAACACATAGTATTCATATTGTCATGGTATTTATTCCATTCCAAAATGTTCTAAGGTATCCTATTTCCGGTTATCAATTGTTATTAATCACATGCCCCCTACTCATTGATCATTTGTGATTCACATGTCTCATGTTCATTGACTAATGTTCGCCCAATAATGTTATATTCCAAAGTTCAAATAATGTTATAACTATCAATGTATCAATCTCAAAAGTAAAGAATGAAGTAATGCATATATGATTGATGATTGAGTATGGGTGGTAGCTTTGGGGGAGAAAGCCTAGCTCAAGCCGATCCCGATATTTTTAGATCAGGGGGTAGTCCTAGAGGCACGAGCCTAGCTCGGACTGAACCTGACTGGGGGTAGCTCTAGAGGTAAGAACCTAGGTCGAGCCGAACATGATATATTGGTTTATGGGTGGCAGCTCTAGGGGTAATAACCTAGCTCGAGGTATTGATTTATGAGTGGTAGCTCTAGAGGCATAAGTCTAGCTCGAGGTGATCCCAACATAACGTTATGTTATTCTAAGATCCACTGATCAGTCGGGGCCTAGGTACATAGTGACACAAGTGATGATGAACAAACATAGAAGTAATGAAGCAAAGAAAGTAATGAAAGCAATACACATGGTTCCCAACGTATAGAATGGTGACTTATCCATATTGTTTATTCATTTGTATTTGAGTTCATTGAAGTATTTATGTGTCATACAGTTTCATATGAGCCTTACATACTCAGTACATTCTTCGTACTGACGTCCCTTGGGGGACTTACCTTACTTGCTGAAGGCAGAGGTGCTAATATACCTCCACAGTAGGTTGCGGATCTTTTGCCGATCATTGGTGAGCTCCAGTTGGTTCGGGGCTTTTCGGGTCTCATATGTACATTTGTTTTGGTACTGTAATGTTGTATAAAGCAGGGACTTATCCCGTCTTTTGGATTGTTATGTATATATATCTGTTAGAGGCTTTGTAGACGGACGTGGTGAGATGAATGAAAGAATGTATGTCCATGTTGACTTGATGGCCCTAACGGCCAAGTTTCTTATATGTATATATCACATGATTCCATGACTTCCGCTATTGACATCTTATATCTCTATGTGATGGTGCTTCTTATTGAGTGACATGCCTATGAACGGACATGAGCAAAGATTGGTTCTCTCGGGCTTTATCGACTTTGGGTGCCAGTCCGCCTCATTGGAACTCGGGCCGTGACAATGGGCATGCCAATCTCCCTTTTGCACTCCATCCAGACAAATTTCCATATGCTAGAAAGTCATTGATGCTCCATAATAAAGAAGCTTGCAACTTAAAGTTCTGTCTACTTTTTGCATCAAATGTCTCAATACCAACTTCCCATAACTCCTTCAATTCCTCTATCAATGGTTGAATATATATGTCAATTGTATCTCCAGGACTAGTTGGACCGGGAATAAGCATTGATATAATGAAATTTTCTTGTTCCATACTCAACCAAGGTGGTAAATTATAAGGAATAAGTACCATAGGTCAAATGCTATATGGGGTTTTTTAATTCAGTAATGGTTGAAATCCATCACTAGTAAGTCCAAGTCGAACATTACAAGGCTCGGATGCAAATGAGAGATAAAGTTAATCAAATGATTTCCATGCCATTGAATCTGCCAGAAGCCTTATTATTCCATCATCGACTCTTTCATCATGATGCCATGTCATCAAAGAAGATGTCTTGGTTGACATAGACAACCTTTAAATCCTAGGATTTAATGGAAAATAGCTTAAAATCTTTGATGGTATCTTTTTACCTTTTTTATTCCTTGGTTCCCCATTATTTTTATCAATTTTCCATCTGGATGCACCATAAATCTTACAGGATTCAAGTAAGCTATCCGTCTTCCAGTATAATATGCAATCATTTGTACAAGCATCAATCTTCTGGTAAGAAAGCCCAAGATTTGCGACTACCTTCTTTGCCTCATAATATGACTTTGGCAAATTCACTCCATCAGGAAACAACTCATCCTTTAACATTTTCAGCAACATTGTAAATGACTTGTTGCTCCAATGGACCATACTTTTTATGTGAAGCAATTTAATGACAATGGAAAGCTTTGAAATTTTTGAACTTTGATACAGTGGCTTCTCAAAATCCCTCAATAGTCTATAAAATCTTTTGGCTTCAACATTGGGTTCCTCTTTCAATAAATCATCACAACCATTACCAACAGAGCCTCCATCATGATTAGGATATAAATCACTCAAAATTTCTTCTACTTCATCTTCACTTTCATACTCTTCTTCTTCACTATCACCATTATCTTCATCTTCATCTTCATACTTTGACTCTGGCTCACCTAAAACTTCTCCATGGTGATACCAAAAAGTATAATTTTTCACAATACCACATACTTTCAAATGTGCCTTCACTTCCTTACGTGTTCCTAATATTGTGTTGCAATATTTGACACATGGACATCGTATTTCACATAATTCTCCCATTATTCTAGAAGCATAATTCAAAACTTTTTGCACGCCAATTTTGTAGGCTTCATCAAGTCGATCATCAACAAGTTCCATCCATTTCTTACTTGGTGCCATAACCTTGCAAGGTACATAAAAATTAGATATTTAAAAAGATAACAACTAGTGCACACATAAATATAATAGAATTCATTTTAATTGACCAACAGTTATAGTAGAGAAGACGAGGAAGAAGAACAACAACACCAAATTTTTAGACAGCAGAAGCGCTGATAACATAGAAAAGAAAAGGAAAAGGTATAGTACTAGTAGCAATTTCAGATCAGTGAAAAGAAGAAGAAGAAAAGCAGCTATAACAGAAAAGACGAGGAAGAAGAAGAGCAACAACTTTTCAGACAACTGAATCACTGATAAAATAACAACAACAACATACCCAGTGTATTCCTACAAAGTGGGGTCTAAGGAGGGTGAAGTGGATGCAGTCCATACCACTACCTTAGATGAAGTAGAGAGGCAGTTTTCGATAGACCCCTGGTTCAGGACAGATAACAGTATAACAAACAAAAAAACATAAAAATAAACAACAAAATGGTATAACACACCGCTAGATAATAAAAGAAACAAGACACCCACAGAGTAATACTATAAACTGTCTATTCGAAATCACAAACATCATCAAACACTACGAGCAAGAAACTACAGACATAGACACATACAAAGCACTCCTCCCTAATACTACAGACTCACTCCTACCCACTAAACCTCTACCCTAATTTGCATCCTCCACACCTTCTTCTCAAGGGTCATGTCCTCTGTAAGCTGCAACTACTCCATTTCATGCCTAATTACCTCCCTCTAATATTTATTTGGCCTACCTCTACCTTGCCTAAAACCACCCATATCCCGAACCATCGCAACTTCACTTTACAAATCTTGCATTTCACCGAAGCCACTCCCACCTTTTTCTCGAATGACCTCATTTCTTACTCGATCTATCCTAGTAAGTTAACACATCCATCTCAACATTTTCATTTACGCCACCTTTAACTTTTGGATGTGGGAGTTCTTAACTGGCCAACACTCTACTCCAAACAACATAGTCGGTCGGACTGTCACACTGTAGAACTTACCTTTAAGCTTAGGAGGCACCTTCTTATCACATAAGACTTTAAAAATGAGCCTCCACATAAACCACCCTCCACCAATAAGGTGAGTGACATCCTCGTCAATCTCTCAATCCTCCTGAATCATAGACCCAAGATACTTCAAACTATCCCTCTTTCGAATTATTTAAGAATCCAACTCCTCTACCACATCAGCCTCCTACGTCAATTCACTGAATTTACATTCTAAGTACTCTGTCTTACTACTGCTCAACCTAAACCACATAGACTCTAGGGTCTGTCTCCAAACCTCCAACTTATCATTAACTCCTTACCGGGTCTTATCAACTAGTATAACATCATCAATAAATAACATACACCAAGGTACCTCCCCTTGAATACACCGTGTCAAAACATCCATTACCAAGGAAAATAAAAATGGGCTAAGAGACGATCCCTGGTGTAACCCTGTCAAAATAGGAAAGTGCTCTTAATCCCCTCCCCTTAAACAAGTCTTTGCTCTATCGTATATGTCTTGAATAAACCTAGTGTATGCCACGGGCACACCTCTAGCCTGCAAGCACTTTCACAGAATCTCCCTTAGGACTTTGTCGTACGCCTTCTCAATATAGATGAACACCATCTGCAAGTCCTTTATCCTCTCCCTAAACTGATCCACTAACCTCTTCACAAGGTGAATAACCTTAATAGTCGAGCGACCTGGCATAAAACTGAACTGATTCTCAAAAATAGTCACAATCCCTCTCAACCTCAACTCTACCACCCTTTCCTAAACCTTCCTAGTTTGACTCAACAACTTGATACTCCTATAGTTGTTGGAACTCTAAATATCCACCTTTTTCTCATATAATGGAATCATTTTACTCCATCTCCAAGCTTTGGGCATCTTCGCCGCCCTAAAAATGATGTTAAACAACCTTGTCAGCCACTCCATACCTGCCCAGCCAATGCTCTTCAAAAAATCCATCGAAATCTCATATGGCCTAGTCGCCCAACCCCAATGCATCCTACGAATAACACCCTTCACCTTCTCAACCTTGATATGCTTACAATAACCACAATTGTGACACCTATTCTAGTGCTCCAAGTCTGCAACACCCCGTACATTTTTGAACTCACGTGACTACCCCATTGTTCAAGGAATTAATTAAGTTATGATAAATGGTATATTATTAATGAAGGTTATTGGTCTGAATTGTATTCATGTGTTAATGGGCTCAATAAAGGCCCCATAATTGACCACAAGACATGGCCTAAAATGGGTAAAATGACCATTCTTCCTTTTGACCCAAGTAAACCATCAATTATTGATTACTTGTGTGGATAATGATGACCATGAGGATTATAAAAGGGAAAAAATCAGATTTTTATTCATTGAAACACACATTTCTCATTCTAGAATTTTCCACAACATTTTTCTCTTCAACAAACCCTAAGGCAACCACTCTTGGTTGGGCAAGATCATCTCTTTGTAAGTATTGGTAAGTGTTAACTCTTATGGTTCAATATATTATATGCTTAATATGGTGTATAAATCATGTTGGTTATGTTGGCAAAGTGTTGGACTTCACTATGTGTCAAACAGTGTAAATTTGCTTAATCGGTAAAGGGTTTTGCCTTGTAAACTTGGAAGTGGACTTGTGGTCTTGAAGCAAGTGAATTTGATGGATTAAATATCAACATGTAATATGTGTTTATTTCCTTAACTTTCTTTATATTTGTGTGTAACATTTGGAATTATTGTAGTGAAATTGTACATGGAACCGGTGGCGTATTGAAAGGAAAATGTAGTTTTGGTGATGTTTATGTGTGTTTTGAAACCATGGATGTTATTTGGAATATAATAGGATATAAAATATGTTAATATAAGCTTATTTATGATCATGTATCATTCATTGCAAAAAAGGACCCTAAAATGACCCCCGGAGGCTGAAACGGGCATCCGCCCTCAAGGGTGGGGCACCTGCAGGCGCAGATGCCAATGAAGGTGACTTTGGACACTGCCAAGAGGCACCTATGGACACACCTCAACCACCTGTGGGAGCATGTGTCTTCACAGGTCAGCCCAGAAGTTTGTTTTGCATGTTTTTGCATCTCTTTGACCCCCCAAAGCACCTATACCCTTTATGGATGCAATTATCAACTTATGGTACCTTTTAAATGACTTTGAAGGAGTATACCGGAGGTATTTTGATTGGTATCAATTATGTATTGTCTTTAATGTGTTGTTGGGGAAGGTGTTTACGTGACGTAGTGAGGTAAATGTGACATTGTATTGAAGGGGAAGTGTGAAGTATAAACTTGGTGTAAAATGCTATTGGTTTATGATGTCTTGGTCCATGTGTGGAATGTTGTAGTATTTTTGGTATGGTAATGCAGTGAATTGCATTGTTAAAGGTGAAATGACGTTATACGATAGTCACGTACTTTATTGTCGTCTTATGCACTTGTAATGCAGTTAGTTGTTAACGTGAGCTCTGTGATGTACTTATGTTGTATAGTAACACATAAGGAAGGAACTGGATTGTTGTATTCACATATAGGATTGTGTATTCATATTGGGAAGATAAGGTATGTAAGGTAACTCTTACCGTATCCTTCTACAACACATATTGTTCACATTGTCATTATATTTGTTCCATTCCGAAATGGTCTAAGGCATTTCATTTCAGGCTGTCATGTATTGTCTTTCACATATTCTTTATTCGAGGATTAGTTATTATTCATAAGTCTCTTAATCATGGACCAATTTTCCAAGGCTCCAATAATGTTGAGACTACCAACATATCAATCTCTTAAAAGTAAGAAACAAAGTAATACATATTTATTGGTTGCGAGAGTATGGGTGGTAGCTCTAGAGGCATAAGCCTAGATCGATCCAATCCCAAATTTGTTGGATCAGGGGGCAATCCTAGAGGCATAATCCTAGCTTGGGCCAATCCTGACAGGTGGTAGCTCTAGATATAATAACCTAGCTTGAACCAAACCGGATATATTGGTTTATGGGTGGCAGCTCTATGGGGAATAGCTCGAGCCGAGCCCGATATCTTGATTTAAGGGTGGTAGCTCTAGAGGCATAAGCCTAGATCGAGCCTATCCCAACATAACGTTATGTTATGTTAAGAGCCACTAAACAGTTACGATATTATATAAGTGATGATGAATAAACAATAGAAGAAAAAGAAAATAATGAATATAAGGTACATGGTTCCACATATGCAGAACGATGGTTTATCCATATTGAATATTCTCTTATATTTGATTTCATTGGAGTATTTATGTGTCTTACAGTTTTATATGGCCTTACATACTCAGTACATTCTTCGTACTGACCTTCCTTGGGGGGGGCTTACCTTACTTGCTGTAGGCACAAGTACTTGTAGACCTCCTCAGTAGACTACGAGAAATTCACAGATTATTGGTGAGCTCCAGTTGGTTTGGGGCTTTCCGAAATGCAAATGTACATGGGTTTATTGGTGAGCTCCAGTTGGTTCGGGGCTTTCCGAGATGCATATGTACATGGGTTTTAATATTGTAAATGTTGTATAAAGCGGGGACTTGTCCCAACTTAAGATGTTTATGTACATGTATCTGTTAGAGGCTTTGTAGACGTATGTGGGAAGATGAATGTAAGAGACGTATGCCCATTATGACTTGATGGCCCTAACGGCCAAGTTTCATATATAGCATATGTTTCCATGACTTCCGCCATTGGTATTTATTAGTTCCATGAGATAGAGCAATATTCATACAGGGACATGCATATGAACGTCCATGAGTAAAGATTGGTTCCTCGAGCCTCAACGGCTTCGGGTGCCAGTCCTCCTCATTGGAATTCGGGGCGTGACCAAGTCCCCCAGCACGAAACCTTTGTCCCCTTCATCATTCAAAAGTATATGGAAATAGGATTGCCATATTTTCCTAGTGAGGGCATCCTCCACCAACACTTTTCCATCCTCCTACTTGATGCACTTCACTTGATCTAGGTCACTACCCTCCGCTACCTAGCCTTGGAAAGCCTATACAACTTCTAATCTCCACCTTTCTCCACTAAAGCCGCATACAAGATCTCAAAAGCCGCTGTCTTAGCCACCATCAACTCTAACTTAGCCCCTTTCCTAGCTAACTTATACTCCTTCTGTAACACCCCGTACCTTCCCAACCCTACTTGACGACATTGAATAATGTTTACCTAGGTGTCGAGAGCTATAGGTATGTATTTGGTAATGTTAATAATAAGAAAATTGAAATTTGGCCTCGTACATGTGATTAGCCCTTCGTAGAAGGTGTTTTGTGATTTTCATGGATCATTTGTGGGGTTCAAAATGAGGCTAATAGGACCTCCAAACAAAGTATATTAAAGGTAAGAAGTAAGTTAAAGAATAGAACTTGAAGTATCTAACCAAACCCGCGAAGAAAAGTCGAAAAACAAAATTTTCAAAAAAACTAAGGCTGGGGCGTGCTATAGAGCGTGCCACACCGCTCTGGGCTAAAAATTTTAGTCCAGAGGTAGAAATATGGCACGACCAAGGGCATTCCACGCTGGTTTTGGCCACTTTTCAAAGTTGGAAATTTTCTTAAGTCCCAAGGGTGCCCGGGCAGGTACCGGGCCGATTTTTGCCACTTTTATTATACAACCATGAGTATATACATGAAATGAGTAAAGTATTATATTGGTATGATAAAATTACTCGAGAACGAATTTGGCATCAAAATGACAGTTTTACCCTTGTGGTCAAAATGGGCCATACGTGGCTAGAATTACTTGTTTTTGGGATTGAGTCTATGACTATGAATAGCGTGAGTGGGAATATTATTTTAACACATATGAAATTATTTAAACATGATAAATTATTGATTTTATTGGGTTAAGTGAATTGGGCTCAATAAATGGCCCAAAATGATAAAGAAGACATGGGCCAAAATGGGTCAAAATGACCCATTCTTCCCTTGACCTTCTAGACCAAGCATTAAATGCTAAAGAAGTGTATAAGGATGGATTGGACGGCCTATATAAAGGGCCAAAAATCTGATTTTTGTTCATTTGGAAATCTCATGCCTTTTTGATATTTCTTAACCATTTTCTCTCAAAATCCTAAGAACCCGAAACCAACTTTTGGAGCAAGATCATCAATTTTCAAGCATAGGTAAGTAATTATTCTTATGTATTCATATATTATATGCATGGTAAAGTATGTAAATCATGTTGGTTATGCTTGGAAGTGTTGAATATGGCACTTTGGTTTTTTTGTAAAGGATGTGTTATCCATGGGATTTACACTTGAATTATGCCTTGTGATTTTGATGAAAGAGCATGGTATGGATGAAATAACAACATGTATGGTGTTATTATGTTATTAAACTTGTTATTTTCATATAAGTGTAAATTATGGGATTTTGGCCGATTTGTTGTTGTGAGGTGTATTGGGGTGATTTGATGGAATAATTGTGATGTTGTGGTGATGGAGAAGTGTAAAGTATGAATTTGGTGTGATATTCTAGTGGTTTGTGATATTTGTCAATGTTGGGAATATTGTGGATTATTGGTATGATAATTTCATAAATGGAATTGTTGGTGTGATAGTTTCACACATGGTATTGTCAAGAGAGAAATGACATGTTAAAGCCAAACATGTAACTCATTGTTGTTATATGCCCTTGTAAGGTAGTTGGTGGTTAATGTTGGATCCGTTATGTATTTGTGTTGTAGAGTGAAACATAAGGAAGGAGCGGTACTATTGTATGCACATTTAAGATTATGTATTGGTATTGAGAATACAAGGTATGTAAGGTTACTCTTTTCGTATCTTTCTGCAGTATATAGTGAACACTTTGTTATGGTACTTACTCATTTCCGAAATGTCCTAAGGCATCTCGTTTCAGGCTATCATTTATTGTTACTCATGTTACTCTTGGTCTATTGTCATTCATGGATCACATAATTATGAACATGGTTCCAAGTTCCAATAATGTTATGACTACTAAAAGAAACGGTTTCAAGGCAAGTGACGGCGTAAGGAGAATCTAATCATTCTTAAGTCACATATTCCTCATTCATTTGTTATTGTTGTTCATGAGTTACATAATGAAGTACATGTTCCGAAAGTCCCAATCATGTTGTGTTCTAGAGCTTCGAATAATGTTGTGGCTATGTATATATACGTTAATCTCTCATAATTGATTGTATCAATCTCTCATAAGAGGATGAATTAATCCCTCGCAAGTACATCTCTCAAAAGTAAGAAAGAAAGTAATGCATATTTGTTGGTGGTTAATGATTGAGTATGGGTGGCAGCTTTGGGGGAAAAATGCCTAGCTCAAGCCGATCCCGAAATTGTTGGATTAGGGGGCAGTCCTAGAGGCATAAGCCTAGCTCAGACCAATCCTGACAGGAGGTAGCTCTAGAGGTAATAACCTAGCTCGAGCCGAACCTGATATGTTGGTATGGGTGGCAGCTCTAGAGACATAAGCCTAGCTCGAGCCGATCCCAATATATATTGATTTATGGGTGGCAGCTCCAGAGTCAAAGTCCTAGCTCGAGCCGATCCCAACATAACATTATGTTATGTTAAGAACCACTGATCAGTTGGGGCCTGGGTACGATATGATATGAGTGATGAGTAATAAACACTAAAGAGAAGAACTTAATTTATGAAAGCTACATGGTTCCACATATGCAGATCGATGGGTCATTCATATTGACTATCCTATTACATTCTGATTCTATTGACGTATTTATGACAGTTCCATATGGCCTTACATACTCAGTAAATTCTTCATACTGACCCCTATTGGGGAAATTACCTTACTTGCTGCAGGCGCAGGTACTGGTAGACCTCCACTGTAGGTTGCGGATCTTTTATGGACTTTTGGTGAGCTCCAGTTGGTTCGGGGCTTCCTGAGTTGCTATGTACATTTATTTTGGTATTGTATATGAGTATAGAGCGGGGTGTTGTACTGACTCTAAGTTTGTCATAGTTATGTATTTTAGCTAGAGGCTTTTGTAGACATATGTGGGTATGTGTATGATGGTGATAGAAACAGATGTATGTCCTTTTGACTCGATGGCCCCAACGGCCAAGTTTCTTTAATGTATATATAATGTTCCATGATATTCGCACTTAGCATTTTATGTCTTTACGAGGTGGTGATGAATCTTATGGTGTGCATATGATTGGGCATGAGTAAAGATTGGTTCTCTCGGGCTTTATCGGCTTTGGGTGCCAGTCCGGCCCGAATGGGATTTTGGGTCGTGACACCTTACTATTTGTCCACTTCTCCATGTCAAACTTTCTCTCAACCAACTTTGCTTAGGCCACCTTCTTAGTCTCGATCTTTCTTTTAACCTTTTTGTTCCACCACCAGTCCCCTCGGTGCTTGCCAGATCGGTCTCTCGAAACACCCAACACATCCCTAGCTGTCTTCCTTATGCAATTGGCAGTCATCTCCCACATACTATCCATATCCCCTCTAATCTCCCAAGCCCCCAATGTCGTCAATTTCTCCCCAATCTTTAAAGAACTGGCCAAAGTCAAGCTACCCCACTTAATCGTAGGCTGATCCTCCACACCCCTCATTTTTCTGCCCTTCTTGATTTCCAAGTCCATCACCAGAAGCTTATGTTTGGTCAAAAGCTTCTCGCTAGGTATCGCTTTACAGTCCTTACATAACGTTCTATCACCCTTCTTAAGAAACAAAAAGTAAATGTGAGTCTTGGCCACCTAACTACAAAAGGTAATAAGTTGCTCCTCCTTCTTTCAGAAGCTTGAATTCACTACCCATAACCTAAAAGCCCTAAAAAAATCCAAAAGTAATGCTCCTCCTTCATTCGTTTCCTCAAAGACGAAACCTCTATGCATATCATCATAGCCTCTCGATAAAGACCAAATATGCCCATTGAAATCCCCTCCTATGAAAAGCTTTTAAGTGCTCAAAATGCCCCTCACCACCTCATCCAAAACCTCCCCAAAACTCTTCTTCTCCCCTCGTCCAAGTCCACTTATGGAGTGCAGGAACAAATAATGTTCAATGTAGACCCTTTAATGACCAACTTAATCGACATCAACCTATCGTTGACCCTCTTAACCTCCACCACCTGCCCCCTCAACTCTTTATCTACTGAGATACCTACCTCATTCTTATGCCTCACGCTACTAGAGTACCACAACTTATACCCGTCCATATCCCTCACCTTAGAAACTTCCCATTTGGTCTCCTGGACACAAGCTATACTAATCTTCCTCTTCCTAAGAATCTTCACGAGCTCTATGGACTTACCTTGAAGAGTCTCTATGTTCCAAGACCCAACTCTGAACTGAGAGGTTCCTTTATCCCACCTAACCCTACTACCCTTTGCTCCCAATCCCAAACTCGACCCTAGACCCGACCCTAACCCAACACCAGACCTTGTCCCTGACCACACCTTGGGCCCTGAGTTTGACCCTGAACCCAATCTATGAAATGACCCTAGTCTACCATCAACCACCACAACCACTACTCAATAAGAGAAGAAAATAAGAAGGCGCGCAAATAAGTAAGGCTAAAAATAGAAAGGTAAGACTAACAAGACACAATGGTAATAATGAGTGAGATCATTAATGAAGCTTGAAGTTGTGACCACTATATGCTAAGGAAACAAACAGAAATCTGCAGTAAAGAATCAACAGCGTACTCTACCTGCTATACAATCAACTCGTTTTTTGTCATCAATATTTTAAAAACTAATAAAAAAGACTTACTGTTTCAATTCACCAGCACAACTAATCTTAACATTTAATAATAAATAAAATTTTAATTTGAAGACTGAGTGTAAGCTAAACACCTCTTAGGAGGCAATGGCCATCGAACAGTAAAATAATTATATGTAGCAAGCAGTAGTAGCTAAAGCTCAAACAACTAGAAAACCAATTTTTAACCCATTTTTCATCATTAATATTTAATAACCTAAGTAAACAAGTCTTACCGTTTCAGTTTACAAGCACAACTATCCTTAACACCTTGATATTAACCAAAATTGAATTTTGAAGACGAGCATAAACTAAACTCTTATTAGTCTACAAATGGACATCGAACAGTATAGTAATTATGCACATAAATAGCAATCATTTGTAGCTAATGCTCAAGCAAATAGAGAACAATACTTAGTTATCGTCTAGAAAAATAAAGGACTACATGAGAAAAAGAGAGCTTAATTTGATGTTTCTAGAGTAAACAAACTGAAATATAGAATCTAACGGGTAAAAAAGTTCAACTAATTCTTCAATCAATGTGAAAAATATGAACATAAACAAACCCACAATACATTAAACACACAACGTTTTAGTCCTACAATAAGTCTCTAAAGAACTTTTTGAATTCAACCTAATAGAAAAACCCTCCACAATAAACCCTCAAATACCTACTCCATCTTTAACCTACAACCCAATACTTCCAATTTCAACCCACATCTATCAGCATTCCAAATACTTTTCATGTGTTTGGGTCAACATGAAACAGAGAACTGAAGGAAGAAAATTGTTATCATTGAGAAAAGGATGAAAAATATAACCTAATTTACTCTTGATTTTACCTAATAATGTTGTTGATATCAAAATCTGCTAGTGCTTTAGCCGAATAATATAGTGGAAAGCAATTTGAGAGACCCAGATCTTGCAATTTTGAGAGACGCGGATGAAATTTAGGGATTTTGCTACTTAGAGAGAGAGAGACGAAATTTTCTAGTCTAATAGAATTCAATCTTTTTGCTGAAATATTTTAGAGTGACCTGCTGAAATTTTAGCATTTAGAGACTAGGTCTTTTTGTCATTTCTTTTTAAAGAATAAAAATATGTAGTAGGGACTAGAAAATAATGAAATCCCTGTAAGTATATCATTAGGGACCATATTTTATACTTGTCGCTAAATCTTTGTCCCTAATAAGCCTTTTTCTTGTAGTGTATACTCTGAGGGAGCTAGTCTAATATCATAAGGATCATATGCAAAAGCTAACTCTAGCATAAATGGGGTCTCTAACCGAGATGTGAACAATCATAAGGTAGTCCACTAATAATAAAGCTCAACATAATAAAGAGAAAAGGATCTCGGAAGCGTACCTATAACCTCGGGTACCAATCCATAACCGACCTGCCACGAATAAGTATGGTAATATCCAAAAAATAATATAACCGTCTAGCCCAAAAAAACAATAACCTAATCGGGCCCTCATAAGCCCAGAAGGTACAATCAATCACTCATTAAACAATAAACATAACCATACCTGTGTAGCCCCCAATAAGACTGATAAATACAAGTGACAATCAATCATACTGATGATAGGCGATGCATGCAAAAGAATGAAAGCCATGTAAAGAACTAGATGGCACAAGATAAACCCAGAATCGTATCCAACACAAGTATATACAACTCCTCCAACTCAATAGCTTACAAAGGCAGGACCTACGGTGACCATCCTCCTCCAGCACTGTGGCTCACAGAAAGAGGGTTCTATAGGGGAATCGGGATATCTGTATACACTGCCTGGTCTTGAACCCACACATCCATAAACCATATTCAAAACAGTAGCAATAACGAGAACCGAAATTGAACCGACACCAGTAGATAATAACAAGAGGACAGATGATCCATAACTATACACCAGAACACCCAAATCGCAATCATAGAAGGATGTTGGACACGAATCGAAACTCAAAGTAACCAACCATAACCAAAAAAGGTGATCCCATAAGAAGACAACCTCAACCATAGGTTGATGCCAAACTTATGTCTAAGCTCTTAAGCAGAACATAACTAACGATCCAGGGGTCCTAAGCCTATCAGTAATTCATTTATTAGTAAAGTTCAATCTCGGGTGGTCAAATCTTTTAAGTCCAGGCATTTTCGAATTACTAGATCAACGAGGTGCAGTCAAAGATCAGCTACTGCCGTCCCCAAGGGTAATCAAATCAAATAGGTGTGATATCAAGTCTACGTCAACCCAGACCAAACGTAATATCCTAAGAAAGTGTCCATAAGCCTATCTAAGCCTAAAAGAGTCATTTAAAGCATTCTATCATAAAAGGGAAATGGGATCCACTACCCGACCCTAATAACCCCAACCCAAGACAAGCACCTACCAGAACATCGGCTAAGGTTTCTCAATCCCATCCCCAGGCACTAAAGAGCTAAGTCTAGTCCTAACGGCTAACTGTATACTAGCCTAAGGGAAAATGGGCTAATATTCTGGTTAAAAGGAACCATAACCGGCTAAAATAAGTATGAGAATGCCGATAATGAATACATGTCATCACCAGTATTCAAACAAAGCAAATATAAGCGCCGAAACATCTATAAACCAAGCCACAACTCCTTTATAGCATGAAGAACTAAACTGGTGTCCATGGTCTCAAAACCAAAGCCTCGAGCCTAATAATGTAATATACAAAACAATAAGAGTATATACGTATATGTAGAAAATCAAAACCGGGATGAACATGAAATATCATTCTACCATGTGAATTTAACCAAGGAATATCATCGATATGGATAAGTACTACTACAACTCCTACACTAAGGATTATCAGTGCCAACCTAAGGTCGTATACATAAATAATCAAGCTTAACATTATGCAAAAATTATGGCGGGTTTTCAATGCTGAGGGTCAATTTACAATTCTATACTAAATCCCCTAAACAGGTCAAATACTAATACAACTAGCCCTAACACTATCTTATAACCCACAACTAGCATGCAATCAATACAATACATAGTCTTATATAAATAGTAGACTAAAGCCTACCTTGATGCCGAACCGTAGTTCTGAACCGTTCACCAACTGCTCGTCTTTGTTCCATAATCTCTAAATGTCATCGCACTATCAAAATCATAATTTACATGTTAATACAAGTAAAAGGAGATCCATATTGTAATATAAAAGTTTGAATCTGCTATGAGGACCCTCGAAGGACAAGGAAATCATGCCCAAAAATTGAGCACAAATGGAGTCTCAATTGGGGCTCAAATCATTCCAAAGAGCTAAGGAAAAACAAGGATGAAATTGAGAAATCAACGGAGAATTGAGGTGAAACTTACAAAATAATGATTGAAAAAGGCTCAATAGAATGCTACCCACTCGAAACCAGCTTCTATTGTTCATTTCCCATAAGTTTCTTAAGCTCCCATGACCAAATATGGAGGAGAAGGGTTGGGGGAAATGGCTGAAAATTCATGAGGAATAAGAATATATTGACCCAGCAGAGAACATTAAAGTGGTAGGTAAGGAGGGGCGAGGGACCGCTAAAGCGGCAACCTGGTAGCTAAAGAGACATCTGGTAAAATGGACATAGACCGTTAAAGTAACCCTCAGTTGGGTAGCCAAGGTGGCTAAAGAGGTACAAAGTTGAAAAATATACCACCACTAAAAAGTCTCCTAGACTGCATGAGAGGTTGCACCGGATACTAGTAACCACCAAAATATCCAAGTCCTAATGGACTCTGACCGGGTGCTTGGGATTAGTTCGTAACCCCATGCGCGCAAAAAAACTATGTTACCACACAAAAATTAACATTCTGGATTCAACGGAACCATTGAAATCTCCAACCGAGATGGGCCCTACACCCATCGTTTTATTTTTCACCAAATCTACCCAATATCCCAGAACAAGTTCGGAAGCCTCGGGACCCAGACCAACGGTCCCCTTAGCCTAAAATCTACATTTCTGAGCTAACGGAGTTGTCAAAATTCTCATCCGAGGCTGTTCACTAGGAGTTTTTGTCCGAGACCAATTTCTCAACTTCAAAAAGCTCCAAAACAGGAAAATAGGCTTCAAACCCAAATGAACTGTCTGAAAAGTGAATCGATGGTCCCAGCAAGTCATAAATGAACTGTAGCTGCTATGGGAAGACACAAAACACCAAAAATGTTGAAAAATAGAGAAAATGACCTGGAGGATTAGTGCAACATCCATTACTAAAAGTACTTTTGCCCTCGAAAGTCAATGGATAGAAAGAGCCTGAGAGCTCAAAGAGACAAGGGACTGGTCACGCATACCCTACAACCTCTATGACCCCAACCAATGCATCCAATGGATTTTGCTAAAGGTATCTCTTTTTTATTCACATCCTTATTTCACTTTCGAACAACAAACAACTCATCCTCCATAACCAACTGGCCTACAACTGAATCGAGCACGACTGAAATACGTATACCCAAACCATAACATACTGACATCATGATGATATACGAACACTAAGCATATACTCAACCAGGCTAAGGACAACCCAAGACATAAATAGTACAACCAACTCAAAATTTTAAACTTAACATTTCCTTGCCTATTTAAACCTAATGTCTCCTTTGAACTGCACAAAATCTCTCCAATATCATTCGACTTCTACCTTCAAAAACACATCACCCTAACCTTGAAAGACTGAAACTAATCCACCAAAAATCCACATGGACTCTCAATATTCCAAAGCATAATCTCTCAGAAATAAACGATCTGCTCTAGAGTGCCCCCAAAAACTATGGGTGAAACCATGCTAAGCCTTACTTGAGTACACTTTTTTCATTGAGAAGATATACAAAATCCCTGACAAGAACTGAAAATCCAAGGTTAAAATAGTTGAAACCAACATTATGAACCAATGAATCATCCTTCAAGCATTTAGCTAACACAATTTTTCTGAATTAAACAAAACTGAGTTGATAGGTAGTGAGTAGGCCTAGTCAACCTGTCAACAAAGGCTCAACTGAGTCAAACTTTAAAACGGGGCCATAACTAAGTTACATAATCCATAGTTGTAATCCCAATACCAAAGTTGATCTACTAGACTCAACTATCCAAATCAATCCTGTTGACGAGTAAGCGTATATACTTTAAAATCCATCACAACTTTCAAGCAATCATTTAAAAGAGTCAAAAGTCATAACTGGAGATAACAAATCTTCATTGATGTCAAGTACCCAAACCAACCTCACCGTTAGCAATTGACCATATAACCAACAGTTCCCCCAAGGGTTGAAACTAAAATGTTGCCGAAGATAGTAATCATAACTGAGAAAAACCACACGCTAAGGGCTCGACTAATTAAATCGACATCTGCTGAGAGGCACAACACGTCGAGGCATAACCAGGAAATTACTGGTACTATAATGAGGCTTGATGATAGTCAAATCTCAAATAACTTAGAAATTTGATCTTAGCCTAAATTTGATCAAACCAATACTAAATTGAGGAATTTTTGAATTCACCCATTTATACCAATCTTAACTCAACAAACCCATGAACCACATCATAGAAAGAATGGAGTATCTAACTCAACACCAACACCAAGATTAATACTACTATCTAGAGATGAACTAGATAAATCAGAATGAAAGACCTAAGACTTATCAATAGTAGAAGTGGCTATAGAAAAGATCGTCGAAGTAGAATTACCTTAGAAGCATGAAAGGACAAACCCACCTTCACCTTCATAGCTCACTCAACATCCAACCTTACCTCACTAACAGGAAGAAAAATCAACCAACCAAGGTGGTAGTCTAAGACAAATGGACAAGAATCGCAAGGAAGAAGAAACTGACTAGA
Organism: Capsicum rhomboideum; assembly: GCA_031232105.1. Taxonomy (NCBI): domain Eukaryota; kingdom Viridiplantae; phylum Streptophyta; class Magnoliopsida; order Solanales; family Solanaceae; genus Capsicum; species Capsicum rhomboideum. Next base: position 51,320,112 of record CP124708.1, on the reverse strand, counting down.
TAATGCTAGTCTAACCATCTATCAAGTAAAAACTAATCAATAGCAACCAAAACAACAATAGTAACAATAGTAACACCAATATAAAGTGAACGTGGCACAAAAATATAAACAACTAGTGCCACTCTAGGATCACATCAAAGCTAATACGCCAAAGAAAATGGGATTTTAACCCAAGTGCGACACCCTTAATGAAGTCACCACATCGATCATCTCAATCCATTACTAAAAGAAAGTATCAACGGGGGTAGTCACATCTGCATAAAATCTACACAAAGGCAACAACAATTAATGTAGTAATATGAAGGCATGTAATGTCACGCCCCAAATCCCATTGAGGTGGACTGGAACCCGAAGTCATTGAGGCCCGAGAGAACCAATATTTACTTAAGAATATTCATATGCATGTCTCTACACGGATAGCATTCTATCTCATGGGACTTATAACATACCAATTGCGGGAGTCATGGAAAACGTATGCTATATATGAAACTTGGCTGTTAGGTCCATCAAGTCAAAATGTACATTCATCTCTTACATTTGTTTTCCCAAAATCATCTACAAAGCCTCTACAGATACATGTACATAACCAACCTACAGTCGGGATAAGTCCCCACTTTATACAACATCTACAATACAAAAATAATGTACATATGTGACTCAAAAATCCCCGAACCAACTGGAGCTCACCAATGATCTGCGGATGACTCGTAGCCTACCGTGGATGTCTACTAGCACCTGTGCCAGTAGCAAGAAAGGTAAGTTCCCCCAAGGGGGTCAGTATGAAGAATGTACTCAGTATGCAAGTCCATAAGAAACTATATGATACATAAATATGTCAATGGAATAAAAAAAAGTAAATAATTAATATGGATAAGTCACCATTCTATATGTATGGATATATGTACATTAAATGGATTACTATCTTTACTTTTACGCCCATTCACTCGTTCATCACTCACTTCTTCATTCACTACGCATCCTTCCTGTCATGCCCCGAATCCCATCGAGACGTGATTGGCACCCGTAGCCGATAAGGCCCGAGAGAACCAACCTGTACTTATGTGCATTCATATACATACCATCAGAAACACTCTTAACACGTGAGGACTTATTATGCTAATAACGAAAATTTATAGGACATATGACATATACAAATATACATATGTGAAACTTGGCCGTTGAGGCCATCAAAATAAGACTTCATGCGTCATCTTATATACATATACCTACATCCGTCTACAAAAGCCTCTAACAAGTGCATTGACCAAAATGAGCTAAAAGTTGGGACAAGTCCCCGCTTTATACGACATGTACAACACCAAAACATATGTACAACTGTGACCTGGAGAAAGCCCCGAACAACTGGAGCTTACCAAAAGCTGTAAATATCCTGTAACCTACTGTGGAGGTCTACTAGAACCTGCGCCTGCAGCAAGTAAGGTAAATTCCCCAAAGGGGTCAGTACGAAGAATGTACTGAGTATGTAAGGCTCATATAAAACTATACAACACATGAATATTTCAATGAACTCAGATACATATGAATAATCCAATGAATAAGTAACCATTCTGTATTTTGGGAACCATGTGTATTATTTTGATTGCTTCTTTCCTTCAATGCTTACTTGTCATTACATGTGTCATACTGTACCCGGGCCCCGACTGATCAGTGGGTCTTTACATAACATATCGTCATGTTGGGATCGGGTCGAGCTAGGCTTACGCCCCTAGACCTGCCACCCATAAATCAATGTATTGGGATCGGGTCGAGCTAGGCTTATGCCCCTAGACCTGCCACCCATAAATCAATACATCAGGATCGAGTCGAGCTAGGCTTATGCCCTTAGACTTGCCACCCATACTTGATCATTGACCACAAATGCATTACTTTGTTCTTTACTTTGAGATTGGTACAATGAGGTTGATACAATGATAATTATAATCTCACTTTGAACTTTGGAACATAACAGAGACATGCATATAATCACTATTGGAATATTGGAACACAACTTTGTTGGACCTTTGGAACCTTAGCACTGACTATGAAACAAGATTCTCCATTGTGCAATGAATAGGAAACATGTGACAATAACCATTGATAATCGGAAATAGGATACCTTGGTACATCTCGGAATAGGACAAGTGTAACGTCGATGTGAACATTATTTGCTACAGAAAGGTACGGTCAAAGTAACCTTACATACCTTATCTTACCAATATGTAACTACACTGATTCAACTCCTTCCTTATGTGTTACTATACAACACAAGTACATAATGGAGCAAACATTAATGGCTAGCTACATTATAAGTTCACAAGACGGTAAGTAGGTGCTTAACGGAAAGTAGAAACTATCCAACCTTCAAAACACATTGTGCATCACTCCAACCTTCATTATACTACCAAATAACATTATTCCACAACATTACACTATAACTTACTGCTTTTGCAAAACAACAACACCAAATCAGTCCACACACCACCAAAACAGTCCACAAACCAACATAACCGTTACAAACCGGTAGGATTACCTACCTAGTTTATCCTTTACATTTCCACTCCAACGAAACTCCATATATTCACCCCATAAGGTCACCATACTTACTTACACAGTAGCATACCAAAATTATTCCACAACAGTTCCAACATTCAGTTTAACATAACAAAAGAGTATTCTCTTTTCACTACAACAAACGTTCCATTTACCAATACATATAAACATTTCCATCAAGCCATACATAAAAGGAACGATTCAGGGGAAGAACCACACTTTAATATACTGGAATTTCATCATCATAACTTAATTTCTTCAACACCTTAAGCCCCTATACAAGTCCAAGCCACAAGGAAGACAAATTCATCAAAACTAACACAAGTGGACTGCCAACTTAATTAAGGGACTGCCCTATACATTTTAAACACCACCAACGTGATTACCACACCCTATTATACATATATTACATCAATATATAAGGTTAAATACTTACCAAAGCTTGCAAGTGGAAGATTTGTACAAAGGGGTGGTTGGTTAGGGTTTGAGAGAGAAGAGAGTAATTTAATTTAAATGCTGGAATTTGGCAAGTGAATTGTGAAGAAAATAAGCTACATTTCAGCTTTATATACTCCCTCTTAGAACCGATTTTATAAGGCTATACTTAGCCAATTCTTGGTCAAAAATAGTCCAAGTAGGTGATGCACCTACTTGGCTATATAAGCTGTCCAAAACAGTCCATTTTCTCACCTTTTTTCTACTTGGATCATGTCTTGTTGGGCCTGAATTAATAGTAAGTGTTGGGCTGGTCATCTTTCCATTTTTATGTACTTAGTTTGGGCCTCAATTGAGTCCGTTAATAGATGTCCAAATACATCCCAATAGCTTAAGTAGATGATACACCTACTATCCTAATTAAGTTACGGAAGCACCTCGTTTATGTTCTCCCCTTTTTCCAGTGTCTTAATCCTCCTACCTTAATCCACCACTTAACTTTAACTTTACACTTAAGTATGTCCTTACTATCTCAAGTTTAAATACTTTTATCCATGTTAGGTTAGTCGCACAAGTTTCAAAAATGTACTAGGTGTTGTACTTGAATCCAAGAACTAGTTATTCCATCACCTATTGCCATAAATCTGTACCATTTTCCATATAAGTAAGAGTAGTGTCTATAGAATACGGGGTGTTACACTTCCATTCTTAAAATGCCCAGGCCCAAAGCTGATCAGTGGGTAATCAACAGTTTTTGGGATCGACCCATGCTAGGCTTTTCTTTTTCCCTTGGGATACCACCCGTAGTAGCGGGATTGACCCATGCTAGGTGTTCCTTTCACCCCTAGGATACCACCCGTAAATATTGGGATCGACCCATGCTAGGTATTTTAACCCATGGGATACCACCCAATAATAGAGACTCCATTACCTCACTTCCTCAATCGTAGAAATAGTTCATTCGATGAATGACAATAGATCCAGAATAAGGTACGTATGATTAACAATAGATGATAACCTGAATTGAGATACCTTAGAGCACTTTGGAAATGTACAAGTACAATGACAAGGTGAATACTATATGCTGCAGAAGGATATCGAAAGAGTAACCTTACATACCTTGTCTTCCCAATATTAATATACAGTCCTATGTGTGAATACAATAATCCATCTCCTTCCTTACACTTCACTCTACAACACAAGTACATTATGAAGCTCACGTTAACAACCAACTATATTACAAGTGCGTAAGACGACGATGAATTACGTGACTGCCACATAACGTCATTTCACCTTGTACAATACCATTTATTGTATCATCATACCAACAATACCATAACATTCCACACATTGACGAAGACATCTTAAACCAATAACATTTCACACCAAGTTTATCCTTTACACTTTCACATTAACACTACATCACAATTACTCCATCAAGTCATCTCAATACCTTTCCCAACAATACATGAACAACAATCTATAATTGTGTAAAACCTCGTACCTTCCCAACCCTACTTGATGACGTTGAACAATGTTTAATTAGGTGTTGAGAGCCACAAGTATGTATTTTGTAATGTTATAGATGAGATAATTGATATTGGCCCTCGTACATGTGATTAGACCTTCGTAGGAGGTGTTTTGTGACTTCGTGGAACATTTGTAGGGTTAAAAACGAGGCTTTGAGGACCTCCAAACAAAGGATACTAAAGGTAAGAATTAAGTTAAAGAATAGAACTTGAAGTATCTAACCAAATCCGCAAAGAAAAGTCGAAGAACAAATATTTCAAAAACATTTCGGGCTAGGCGCGCCAGAGGGCATGCCAGGCATCTAATTGCCCAAAATTTTGGGCACAGGCAGCAAGGTGGATCGCCCAAGGGCTTGCCAGGCTACATGTGCGCACCTTTCAAAAGTTGGAAATTTTTCTAAGTTCCAAGGGTGCCCGAGGACATACTGGGCCGTTTTTTTTTGCCACATTTCTTATACAACCACGAGCATATACATGGAATTATTGAAGTATTATATTTTTATTCCAATTTGGGTAAAATTATTCGTGGATGAATTTGGCATCCAAATGACGTTTTTACCCTTTCGGTCAAAATAAGTCATACGTGGCTAGAATCACTTGTTTTTGGGATTGAGGTTACGAATATGAATTACGTGAGTGGGAATATTGTCATAACACGTATGAAATGATTTAAACATGAGAAATTATTTATTTTATTGGGTTAAGTGAATTGGGCTCAATAAAAGGCCCAAAATAAGGAAAAAGACATGGGTCAAATGACCCATTCTTCCATTGAACTTCTAGACATGAGTGAGTATTGTCGTGAAAATTATGGAATTGATTAAACATGAGATATATGATCTATTAATCATTTATTTTATTAGACTAAGATAATATGTGTTAATGGGCCAATTTGAGGCCCAAAATGCAGCCAAAATGCATGGGCCCAAGAGGAAAATGATCCATTCTTCCATTTGACCAAGAGTATATGGAATTTAATGCCCAAGTATTGGCTAAGTATGACTTGAGTACTATACAAATACCAAAAAATCAGATTTTTATTTCATTCTAAGTCTCATGCTTTTCTAGACATTTCTTGAATATATTTTCTCTCCTTTTCAAACCCTAAGAACCCTAAGTCATCTTTTGGAGCAAGATCATCATTTTTAAAGCTTGGGTAAGTGTTTATTATTATGTATTAATATATTATATACATGGGAGATTATGTAGATCATGTTGGTTATGCTTGGAAGTTTTGAACATGGCACTTTGTGTTTTTGTAAAAGATGTGTCATTTATGGAATTTAAACTTAAAAGATGACTTGTAGTTTTGATGAAAGAACATGGTATGGATAAAATATCAACATGTATGGTGTGATTATGATCCTAAACTTGTTATTTTTCTATAAGTGTAAATTATGTGATTTTGGCCGATTTGTTGTTTTGAGTTGTATTGAAGTGAATTGGTGGAATCATTGTGATGTTGTGGTGATGGAGAAGTGTAAAGTATGAATTTGGTGTGACATGATAGTGGTTTATGATATTGTGGTTAATGTTGGGAATATTGTGGTATTGTTGGTGTGATATTTTCATACATGGTATTGTTAAGGGGGAAATGACATGTTAAAGCCAAATAAGAAACTCATTATCGTTATATGCCATTGTAAGGTATTTGGTGGTTAATGTAAACTCCGCTATGTATTGGTGTTGTAGAGTGAAACATGAGGAAGGAGCTGGACTATTGTGTTCATATATAGGCTTGTGTATTCATACTTGGAAGGGAAGGTATGTAAGGTTACTCTTTCCGTATTCTTCTACAACATATTGTTCATATTGACATTAGGCTTGTTCTATTCCTAGGGGTTTTGAAGTATATCAATTCAGGTTGACATATATTGTTATTCACATGTGTCCTATTCTTAGATGAATTATGATTCACTTATCTCTTGTTCATTGACTGAAATTCCAAATGCTCTCATAATGTTGTAACTACTAAAAAGGACTATCTCAAAGAGAGTAAGATGTAAGGAGAATCTATTTATTCTTGAATAGCTTTCCCAATCATGTCATGTTCCAAAGTCTTATAATATTATGAATATCTTTGTACCAATCTCATAAGAGTAACATAGGAAGTAATGTCCGAGTTAATATATCTATCCCTCCCAAGTAAAGGTGTCAATCTCTTGAAAGTAAAGAAATAAGGTAAAGCATATATGTGTGTTTCCAATAGTATCACGATCTTTAATGTATCATAAAAGTATCAATCTCTCCCAAGTAAGAAATGAAGAAAGGTGTGTATATATTATAACCCACCAATAGAGTGGATGTATGTTAACCCACCAATAGAGTGGATGTATATTAACCCACCAATAGAGTGGATGTATGTTATATTACTAACCCACAGATAAGGTGAATGAATGTTATTTTCAGCCTAATAACCAAGTAGATGAATAAAAATGGTGATGAGCATAGAAGCAAGAAAGAATCTCTTACATATAAAGAATCTCTTGAATAGAAGAATCTCTAGGAGGCAAGTTTCTTGAGTGAAGGTAACTCTCTGGAATAAAGTGGTATGTGGAGGATAGTATATGAATAATAAGGATATGAAAGAATAATTACAAATGGCAATGAAAAAAGAAATTTATACATGGTTCCTCACCTACAGAAAGGGAATTTATTCCCATTGACTATTTATTTTATATTGACTCTATTATTGTTGTTTTTATTATGTATGATACAGTTATTATTAGCCTTACATACTCAGTACATTCTTTGTACTGACCCCCTCGGTGAACTTACCTTACATGTTGCAGGTGCAGGCACTAGTAGACCTCCACAGTAGGTGGACAGTTCATTTGCAGATTTTTGGTGAGTTCCAGTTGGTTCGGGGCTTTTCGAGTCACAGTTGTATATTTGTTTTGATGTTGTAAATGTTGTATAAAGCATGGACTTGTCCCAACATTGAGTTGGTCTTGTAAATGCATTTGTTAAAGGCTTTTGTAGACATATATGGGTTATGAATGTAAAGAGATAAATGTTCGTTTTGACTTGATGGCCCCAACGGCCAAGTTTTATAAATATATATATAGCATATGTTTCCAAGTCCATGATTCCCTCCTAGTTGCATGAGGTATAATAAGATGCATATGAGAATATGCCTACGAATTTACATGAGCAAAGATTGGTTCTCTCGTGCCATATCGGCTTCTGGTGCCAGTCCGCCTCAATGGGATTTGGGGCGTGACAAAAGTGGTATCAGAGCAGGTCGGTCTAAGGGTGTCTACAAAGCCGTGTCTGAGTAGAGTCTTACTTATTGATTTATTGTGCACCACATTTATAATAAGGAGTCTACGAGACATTTAGGAGTCGTTTCTTTATTTCACTTATACATCATGCAATAGAGACAGTGGTGTACGTTGAATTGTATCTGACCATGGTAAAAATTTTTTCTTTGGTATAGTAAAATGCCAATCACAAGAAGAGGTAGAGGCAAAGGTAAGAAGGTAGATATGCCTGCCGATGAAGGAATGAGTAAATCACCACCTGACCAAGCTAGTCAGGGTGGAGCTGATGCTGAAATTGCATCGCGGTCTTCTTCTACTTTCCCAGCTCCAGAAGAGACAAGGGGTAGAGAAGTACCTGCAGAACCGTCTATGAATACCACTGACCAGGATCTAAGAAATACAGTACATATGTTGACTCAGTAAGTGGCAGCGCAAAGTCAAGGGAGAGCTGGTCCAATGAAAAATGAGGATGATGCAGCTAGAGTGGCGAGTCGCAGAACACAGGACTTCCTAAAATTAGAGCCTCCCATATTCACAGGGTCAGATCCGAAAGCAAATCCACAGGATTTTGTGGACCAATTTCAAAAAGCACTAGAGGTGATGCACGTAATAGGTGTAGAGACAGTCGAGCTAGCAGCTTATAGACTGAAGGGTGAGGCTATCTTGTGGTATGAGGACTGGAAAAGATCAAGGGGTATTAAGGCACCCCCAGCTGGTTTGGAAGAATTTAAAATGGCATTCCTTGATCATTACCTCCTGTATGAGATTTGGGATGCACGTGCAGACCAATATCTGAATTTGCGTCAAGAAAATATGGGTGTTAGAGAATACAGTTTGCAGTTTAATTCTTTGGCTAGATATGCTCCAAATGTAGTAGCCACCATGGAAGATAGAGTCCATCGATATATGGATAGACTGGAGCCATATTTGGTACGAGACTGTACTATTGTAGCATTGAACAGAGATATGGACATCGCCAGAATTCAGGTCTTCGCACAGAAAATAGAGGACCAAAGGCAAAGAAGAAGGACTCAGGAATCTGAGAGAGGGCCATCAAAGAGGGCCAGACCTATGGGCCAATCTATGGCGTCCCAAGGAGAATCTAGGCCTCTGATGTCTTCTAGACTGCCTAGACCATCACTCTCCTATTCCACAACAGGCACACACTCTCAATTCCGAGGGTTTAGAGGTAGTCAATCTGAATAGAGTAGTGGAATTCATGGATCACAGGCAACAAGATATTCTCATCAGCTGTGCAAACGCTGTGGGAGATTTTATTCAGGTGAATGCCGGTTTGATACGAATGTTTGCTTTGTGTGTATTAGGCCAGGACACATGATGATAGTGTCATGACCCAAAATCCCATTCGGGCCGGCCTGGCACCCGAAGCCGATATGGCCCAAGAGAATCAATCTTTGCTCATGAACCTTCGTATGCATATCCTCGTATGAATCTTAGTATAACTCATACAACTATGCAAAAGACATGAACATTGAAACATATGCTATATAAACATTTAGGAAACTTAGTCGTTGGGGCCATCAAGTCAAAATAGACATTCGTCTTTTACATATTCGTCTCTTACATCCATACACCCACATATGTCTACAAAATCCTCTACTAGATGTATCACCAAGATCAACTTAAAGTCGGGACAAGTCCCCATTTTATAAAATATCAAAACAAATATACAACTATGACCCAGAAAGCTCCGAACCAAGTGGAGCTCACCAAAACTCTACAAATGATCCCCAGTCTACAGAGGAGGTCTACTAATGCCTGCACCTGCAACATGTAAGGTAAGTCCCCCGAGGGGGTCAGTACGAAGAATGTACTAAGTATGTAAGGCTCATAAGAAATTCATCATACATAATAACAACAACAATGGGGTCAATATAAGAGAAGTAGTAAATGCGAATAAACTCTATTTCTTTATGTGAGGAACCATGAACAGTTCTTCTGTTATTGTAATCTACCATCCTATATATACCCCCTTATTCAAGAGAGAATTATTCCTACTCAAGAGACTTGCCTCCAAGAGATTCTGTACATGCAATAGATTATTTCTTTCTTTTACGCTCATCATAATTATTATTCATCTTCTTGGTTAACTACATCCACTCTTTGGTGGGTTAATAACTACATCCACTCTTTGGTGGGTTAATAACTACATCCACTCTCGTGGTGGGTTAATAACTACATACATTCTTTGGTGGGTAAATAACTACATCCACTCTTTGGTGGTTTAATAACTACATCCACTCTTTGGTGGGTTAATAACTACATCCACACTTTGGTGGGTTAATAACTACATCCTCTCTTTGGTGTGTTAATAACTACATCCACTCTTTGGTGGGTTAATAATACTTGGGAGAGATTGATTTATTTACTTATGGGAGATTGATACATAGAGGGTCATGACACTATTTGAAACACACAAATATGTTTTACCACATTTCTTTACTTCATGAGATGAACACCTTAACTTGTGAGGGATAGATATATTAGATCGTACATTCCCTCTCCACCACTCTTATGAGATTGGTACCTTTATACTTGCGAGATATTGGTACAAACACAATCATAAAATTTTTGGACTTTGGAACATGACATGATTGGAAAATGCTTTTCAAGAATAAATAGATTCTCTTTATATCTTACTCTCTTTGAGATAGTTCTTTTAGGAAGTAAAACATTATGACATCTTTGGAACTTCAGTCAATGAATAAGAGATAGGTGAATCATAAGTCAACTAAGAATAGGACACATATGAATAACAATATTTTTCAACCTGAATTGCTATACTTCAAAGCCCCTCGGAGTTGAAACAAGCCCAATGTCAATATGAACAATATGTTGTAGAAGAATACGGAAAGAGTAACCTTACATACCTTGTATTCCCAATGCAAATACACAGTCCTATATAACAATCCAGCTTCTTCCTTACGTTTTACTCTACAACACAAGTACATTACGAAGCTCAAGTCAACCATTAACCATGTTACAAGTGCGTAAAACGATAATGGATTACATGACTACCATATAATGTCATTTCACCCTCTTATATTACCATCATTGCATTACCAAACCAACAATACCATAACATGTCACACATCGACCAAGGCATCACAAACCAATAACATTTCACACCAATTTTACCCTTTATACTCCCATATTAACACTACGTCACAATTATTTCTTCAAGTCATCTCAATACCTCCCGTAACAACACATGAACAACAATACATGATTTATACCATCCAAAATACCTCTGGGATACTCCTTTAAAGTCATTCAAAAGGTATCACAAGTTGATAATTGCATCCATGAAGGGTATAGGGGTTTCGGGGGGTCAATGGGATGCAAAAATAATAAATTCGGAGTTTTGGGCAGACCCGCTAAGCCATCTACACCTGTAGGTGGATGACCTGAGTCCGTAGGTACCCTTTGGAAGTAGCCAGAGGCACCTGCGAATTCACCTGCGCCCGCAGGTGCTTTGTCTGCGAGGGCGGGTGCCCGTTTCGGCCAAAAAGGGTCTCTTTTGGGTCTTTTTATGCAATGAATGGTCCATGATCATAAATAACCTTATATTAACATATTTTAGATCATCTTAAATTCCAACAAACATCCATGATTTCACAACACACATAAACATCACCAAACTACATGTTTCTTTCAATACGTCACCAATTTCATGCCCAATTTCGCAATAACAATTCCAAACATTATGTACAAGAATAAAACAAGTTGAGGCTATAATTACATATCACATGTCAATATTAAATCCATCAAGTCTACTTTCTTCAATATCACAAGTCCATGTTCAAGTTTCAAGACAAAACCATCCTCCGATTTAGCAAACATGTAATATTACACACATATTGAACTTCTCAATAATCCACCAACATAACCAACATCATATAGTCACCCTATCATGCATATAATATATTAAAACATAAGCATAAACACTTACGAAGTCTTGCAAGTTGATGATCTTGGCCAAAAGGATGAAGGCCTAGGGTTTGTGTGAGAGAGAAATGCTTGAGAGAATTCTAGAAAAAAGCATATGTGTTGTTGTTGAATAAAATCTGATTTTAACTTTCTTTATATGGTATTTAATGGTCATACTTATCCAATTTAATGCATGTTGGCTTGGTAAAATACAAGAATGGATCTTTTGCACATTTGGGCCATGTCTTCCATTGTGATTTTGGGCCTCATTTAAGCCCAATGGCTCATGACTCATTAATGCCCAACAAATTAATGTATAATTCATCAAATCTCTCATGTTTAACTAATTTCATAAATGTATACATAGTCGTATAGGTTTGGAAACATACGGGGTGTTACATTCTCCCCCCCTTAGGAACATTCGTCCTCGAATGTTAGTAACATCGTCTCATGTACATCCCATGCATCTCTATATTCACATCTATATACATATACACATACTACTTATCAATACTTCCTTGTTATTGCTCCAATTCCGCACCTTGAACTTTCTCCCCCATTTGAAGTAGTCACTGGTACTTTGACTTCATCATTACTTTGGCTCCCTACGTGATTCGATTTCTCCACTGTAATTTTACCAAAGCTATATTTTTTTTCCATCTTTCCACTTATCCATATAGAATGGCAATATATATCCCTTCATAAGTGACATCCCGCATAGCTTGTACATTTAATAAAAATAATGGATCTCAGCATATGACTTGTTTTAACTTGTAGCTACTGTTGTACCCCTTAACCTTGTCTATCGCGTAGTGAACAAAATCTAGCCCCAAATAAGGCAGTTCCACTCGGTTTAAATCTCCCAATAGATGATTTAACTTTCCTTTTCTATAAACCTTCGTAGGGTACCATCTTGGTACTTGAACAATAGTTATTATTATAGGCATATTCAATAAGAGGTAGATGATCATCCCAACACCCTTTTAAGTCTGTCATACAGGCTCGTAGTATACCTGCAAGTGTTTGAATAGTATGCTCTGTTTGTCCGTTTATTTGAGGGTGAAAAGCTATACTCAAATTCACTTATGTACCCAACCTTCTCTAAAAAAGAAAATATGCAGCAAATCGAGCCCTCATTTCTAATGTAATAGAGTTCAGAACTCCGTATAGTTGTACTCTCTCTTTAATATGCAACCTCGCATATTCTTCAACTATGTAGGTGGTCTTAAAAGGTAACATGTGTGATGATTAGGTAAACCTGTCAGCTATCTTTCACTCATTTAAAATCAAATTTCCATAATGTACTAGACAAACCTGTAATAAAATCCATATTACTCATATTACACTTCCAAACTAGAAGATTGAGACACTGCATATAACTTTCAGGTTTCTGATGCTCCACTTTGACTTGTTAACAATTTGGACATTGAGCTACCAATTTTTCCATGTTCTTCTTCATATTCCCCTACCAATATATGTTTTTCAAATCATACTACCTTTTGGTAACTTTCGGATGAATATTTAGCTCATCTACATTCAATATATATGATCTACCTTGGCGTTGAAGTACTCCCTCTTGTGTAAACTCAAATTCCTTCATCAAACCTTGTGGTACGTTCCTTTTTCAGCCGAACTAAAACTTGAATTCACATGTTGCTTTTCCTTTACCTCTACGAATAAGACTCTATCGCATTTTGCGCTATAACTCTTTGATCTGGAGTATCAAGTAAATGCACTACCAAACTTTTTAATTAATATGTAGATCCTTTAACTATACCTTGCTTTCCCATGAACCGACCATTAGTACTTACTAATGCTTTGCGGTCTTAATGCAGCGACCACTGCATTTACCTTTCCCGGATGTGATCGCGATATCATATCATCATCTCCTAACAATTTGAGTCACCTCCCCTACCTCAGATTTATGTCCCTCTACTTTCAGACATATTGCAAACTCTTATGGTAAATATTTATATCTAAATATGAACCCATTTTCAAATAAATACCACAACTGTTAACTCAAGATCATGTGTGGGATAGAAACGATGAATCTCTGTGGGCTTCGTAGGTCTTTTTGTTTTCCATAGTGAAGGGGACATTATTTAATAGGGTAAAACCCGAATCAATCAATGTAAATACATTACGTAAAAAGACAGCTAATATACCTGTCACGTCATCAGGAGAAGCCTCAAATTTCTGCCGATCCGCCACGGTGTAGGTACTGCCCTGAATGCCACTAGAACTAGTTGTCCCTCTAGTACCTCTGCCATGAACAACAGCTTGTGCACCTCTACATAGAGGAGGCACAGATGATGTCGATACGACGGTTGGTCCCGTGGATCGTGCCATGCCACCCGAGTTCCTTTAGGACACCCTCTTACCACGTGCCCTGGCATGACGCAAAAATAGCAAACATTCATTCCAAACCTACATTCACCTGCATGAAACCTCCCGCAGTGCTGGTATAATCGATGATAAAACCTCGAGTGGTTCATACTTCCTTGTGCTTGATACCCCACTGTCCGTAAACCCTGAATCTCACCTCTTTGCCCAAACTGCTTGCTTCTAAACCCTTGGAATAGAGGTGGAGTAATTGTTGTGGAATGGGGAAATGATGGCCTAGTAGTATTGTGAACAATCCGAGGACCAAATACTCCTTCGGATGCCATAAGCTGTCCCATGGGTTTAGATCTTTTTGACGATCCTACTTCCAATTCCTGCATCTTTCTCCTTTGCCTCTGTCCCTCTTTTTGCTGCACAAGAGCTTGTCTTTGAGCTTGTGCAGTAACCACACGGGTCAATATTTGTACCGCACTCATCAAATACTGCTCAATAGTGTTAACGGGCAGTTCTGAAGATACTTCCCTTCTCCTCAGCTCTCCCAGGGCTGGGAAAGTGGAAGAAGCCCGTGATGCAAATTCAGTATCAGCTCCACCTTGACTAGCTTGGTCAGGTGGTGATCTACTCATTCCTACTCCAGCAGGCACATCCACATGCTTCCATTTACCTCTACCTCTTCTCGTGATTGGCATTTTAACTATACCAAAGAAAAGCAATCACCATGATCAGATACAATTAAACTTACAACACTGGCTCTATTGCAAGATCTAGAATTGAAGAAAAGAAACAACACCCTAAATGTCCCGTAGCCTCCTACTTATAAATATGCACAACACATCGATAAGTAAGACTCTACTCAGACACGGCTTTGTAGACACCCATAGAATGACCTGCTCTGATACAACTTTTGTCACGACCCAAAATCCCACTCGTGTCGGACTGGCACCCGAAGCCGATATGGCTCGAGAGAATCAATCTTTGCTCATGAACCGTCGTATGAATATCCTCATATTAATCTTAGTATACCTCATGCAACTATGAGAAAGACATAAACATTGAAACATATACTATATATACATTTAGGAAACTTGGTCGTTGGGGCCATCAAGTCAAAATGGACATTGTTCTTTTACATATTCGTCTCTTACATCCATACACCCACATATGTCTACAAAAGCATCTACTAGATGTATAAACAAGATCAACTTAAAGTCGAGAAAAGTCCCCGCTTTATACAATGTCAAAACAAATATACAACTATGACCCAGAAAGCTCTGAACCAAGTGGAGCTCACCAAAACTCTACAAATGATCCCCAGTCTACAGAGGAGGTCTACTAATGCCTGCACCTGCAACATGTAAGGTATGTCCCCCGAGGGGGTCAGTACAAAGAATGTACTGAGTATGTAAGGCTCATAAGAAATTCATCATACATAATAACAACAACAATGGGGTCAATATAAGAGAAGTAGTAAATGTGAATAAACTCTATTTCTGTATGTGAGGAACCATGAACATTTCTTCTGTTATTGTAATTTACCATCCTCTATATACCCCCTTATTCAAGAGAGAGTTATTCCTACTCAAGAGACTTGCTTCAAAGAGATTCTTTACATGCAATAGATTCTTTCTTGCTTTTATGCTCATCATAATTATTATTCATCTTCTTGGTTAACTACATCCACTCTTTGGTGGGTTAATAACTACATCCACTCTTTGGTGGGTTAATAACTACATCCACTCTCGTGGTGGGTTAATAACTACATCCACTCTTTGGTGGGTAAATAACTACATCCACTCTTTGGTGGTTTAATAACTACATCCACTCTTTGGTGGGTTAATATCTACATCCACACTTTGGTGGGTTAATAACTACATCCGCTCTTTGGTAGGTTAATAATACTTGGGAGAGATTGATTTATTCACTTATGAGAGATTGATACATAGAGGATCATGACACTATTTGAAACACACAAATATGCTTTACCTCATTTCTTTACTTCATGAGATGAACACCTTAACTTGTGAGAGATAGATATATTAGCTCGCACATTCCCTCTTCACCACTCTTATGAGATCTTATGAGATTGGTACCTTTATACTTGTGAGAGTTTGGTACAAACATAATCATAATATTTTTGGACTTTGGAACAGGACATGATTGAAAATGATTTTCAAGAATAAATAGATTCTCTTTATATCTTACTCTCTTTGAGATAGTTCTTTTAGGAAGTACAATGTTATGACATCTTTAGAACTTCAGTCAATTAATGAGAGATAAGTGAATCATAAATCAACTAAGAATAGGACACATATGAATAACAATATTTGTCAACCTGAATTGCTATACTTCAAAGCCCTTCGGAGTTGAAACAAGCCCAATGTCAATATGAACAATATATTGTAGAAGAATACGGAAAGAGTAACCTTACATACCTTGTCTTCCCAATGAGAATACACAGTCCTATATAACAATCCAGCTTCTTCCTTACGTTTTACTCTACAACACAAGTACATTACGAAGCTCAAGTCAACCATTAACCATGTTACAAGTGCGTAAAATGATAATGGATTACATGACTACCATATAACGTCATTTCACCCTTTTATATTACCATCATTGAATTACCAAACCAACAATACCATAGCATGTCACACATCGACCAAGGCATCACAAACAAATAACATTTCACACCAACTTTACCCTTTATACTCACATATTAATACTACGTCACAATTATTTCTTCAAGTCATCTCAATACCTCCCGTAACAACACATGAACAACAATCCGTGATGGAGAAGTGTAAAGTATGAATTTGGTGTGACATGGTAGTGGTTTATGATATTGTGGTAAATGTTGGGAATATTGTGGTATTGTTGGTGTGATAGTGTAATACATGGTATTGTCAAGGGGGAAATGACATTTTAAAGCCAAATATTAAACTCATTGTCGTTATATGCCATTGTAAGGTAATTGGTGGTTAATGTAAACTCCGCTATGTATTGGTGTTGTAGAGTGAAACATAAGGAAGGAGCTGGACTATTGTGTTCATATATAGGCTTGTGTATTCATACTTGGAAGTGAAGGTATGTAAGGTTACTCTTTACATATCCTTCTGCAACATATTGTTCATATTGACATTAGGCTTGTTCTATTCTGAGGGGCTTTGAAGTATATAAATTCAGGTTGACATATATTGTTATTCATATGTGTCCTATTCTTAGATGAATTATGATTCACTTATCTCTTGTTCATTGACTGAAGTTCCAAATGCTCTCATAATGTTGTAACTAATAAAAAGGACTATCTCAAAGAGAGTAAGATGTAAAGAGAATCTATTTATTCTTGAATAGCTTTTCCAATCATGTCATGTTCCAAAAGTCTTATAATATTATATCTTTGTACCAATCTCATAAGAGTAATGAAGGAAGTAATGTGCGAGTTAATATATCTATCCCTCCCAAGTAAAAGTGTCAATCTCTTGAAAGTAAAGAAATAAGGTAAAGCATATATGTGTGTTTCCAATAGTATCACGATCCTCAATGTATCATAAAAGTATCAATCTCTCCCAAGTAAGAAATGAAGAAAGGTGTGTATATATTATAACCCACCAATAGAGTGGATGAAAGTTAACCCACCAATAGAGTGGATGTATGTTAACCCACCAATAGAGTGGATGTATGTTATATTACTAACCCACAGATAAAGTGAATGAATGTTATTTTTCAGCCTAATAACCAAGTAGATGAATAAAAATTGTGATGAGCATAGAAGCAAGAAAGAATCTCTTGCATATAAAGAATCTCTTGAATAGAAGAATCTCTAGGAGGCAAGTCTCTTGAGTGAAGGTAACTCTATGGAATAAAGGGGTATGTAGAGGATAGTATATGAATAATAAGGATATGAAAGAATAATCACAAATGGCAATGAAAAAAGAAATTTATACATGGTTCCTCACCTACAGAAAGAGAATTTATTCCCATTGACTATTTCTCTTATATTGACTCTATTGTTGTTGTTTTTATTATTTATGATACAGTTCTTATGAGCCTTACATACTCAGTACATTCTTCGTACTGACCCCCTTGGGGGACTTACCTTACATGTTGCAGGTCCAGGCACTAATAGACCTCCACAGTAGGTTGATAGTTCATTTGCAGATTTTTGGTGAGCTCCAGTTGGTTCGAGGCTTTCCGAGTCACAGTTGTATATTTGTTTTGATGTTGTAAATGTTGTATAAAGCTGGGAATTTTCCCGACTTTAAGTTGGTCTTGTAGATGCATCTGTTAGAGGCTTTTGTAGACATATGTGGGTTATGAATGTAAAGAGATAAATGTCCGATTTGACTTGATGGCCCCAACGGCCAAGTTTTATAAATATATATATATATGGAATATGTTTCCATGTCCATGATTCCCGCCTAGTTGCATGAGGTATAATAAGATTCATACGAGAATATGCCTACAAATTTACATGAGCAAAGATTGGTTCTCTCAGGCCATATCGGCTTCGGGTGCCAGTCTACCTCAATGGGATTTGGGGCGTGACAAATTGATAACATTCAAAATACCTCCGGGATACTCCTTTAAAGTCATTCAAAAGTGACCATAAGTTGATAATTGCATACATAAAGGGTATAGGGGTTTCGGGGGGTCAAAGGGATGCAAAAGCAATCAATTCGGGGTTTTGGGAAGACCTGCAAGGCCACATACGCCCGTAGGTGGATGAGGTGCACCTGAAGGTGACCATTGGAAGCAGACAGAGGCACCTGCCAAGTCACCTACCCCCGCAGGTGCCTTCGCCTGCGAGGGCGGGTGCCCGTTTCAGCCTCCGGGGGTCATTTTAGGGTCCTTTTTTCCATGAATGATCCATGATCATAACTAAGCTTATCATAACATATTTTAGATCATATTAGATGCCAACGAACAGCCATGGTTTCACAACGCACATAGACATCACCCAAACTACATTTTCCTTTCAATACACCATCGGTTCTATGTAAAATTTCACAACAACAATTCCAAACGTTACACACAAAAAGAAAGCAAGTTAAGGACATAAACACATATTAAATATTGATATTTAATACATCAAATTCACTTCCTTCAAGACCACAAGTCTACTTTCAAGTTTACAAGACAAAACCCTTCACCGATTAAGCAAAAGTCCATAGTTTTGCCAACATAACCAACATGGGCCAACAAACCCATATCTTAGCATGTTAACTACCACACCCTATAATTTTGATATCTCATCCATATCATTCATTTCCATCAAAACATCAAGTCTCCTTTTAAGTTCAAATCACATAGATGACACACCTTTTATCAAATAAGAAAAAAGTGCACTACTCAACACTTCTAGGCATAACCATCATGAATTATATAATATCACATGAATATAATATATTAAATCACAATATTAAACACTTACCAAGTCTTGGAAATGAATGATCTTGTCCAAAAGAGTTTGTTGCTTAGGGTTTGAGAGAATGAAAATATTTTGGGAAATTTCTAGAAATGGCAAGTGTGTTGTGTGGATTAAAATCTGATTGTCTCCACTTTATATATTCCCTTAATGGACCTTCTTATCCAAACATTTGGTCCAATAATAATTGTCTACTTGTCCAAGATGAATGGGTCAAATTTCCCATTTGGGCCATGTCTTATAATTTGAATTGGGCCTTAAATCGAGCCCAATTGTACAAGGTTAATTTGGCCCATCACATTTGATGTATAATGCCTCAAAACTCCCATGTTTAAATAATTCCATGAATTTTACGGTAATTAAATAAGTTCTGAAGTATACAGGGTGTTACATTCTCCCCCCCTTAGAAACATTCGTCCTCGAATGTTAGTGACATATTCAAGTCTAGGATCAATCGTCATGTTATTATATACACATAATTCTTGTAAGGACTTATTTGTTATTGCTTCAATATCTTATCTTGAACTTTCTCTCCTATTTGAAACAAATATGGGTACTTCAACTTTATCATGTCTTTAGTTTTCCATGTGATTTCTTTTACCTATTTCTTTATTCCTCAACCTCTTCATTTGTCGATCTAGGATAGAAATAGGTATCTCTTCATAGGTGAGATACTTCGTAACTTGTACATCTGCAATGAGAGTAATACGAAATGAATTTCTTATGCACTTTCGACAATTTCACATGGCATGTTATATAGGGCCAATTTTCCATTCTTTTCGAATCTCTTTACCCCTTTCAGTGGTGACACTTCCAAGAATACTCAATCATTTATGTCACATTCTATGTCACGACCCGAAATCCCATTCGGGACGGACTGGCACCCGAAGCCGATATGGCCTGAGAGAACTAATCTTTGCTCGTGAAACATTCGTATGCATAACCTCGTATGAATCTTATTATTACTCATGCGACTATGTGGAAGACATGGACATGGAAACATATGTTATATATATAAACTTGGCTGTTGGGGCCATCAAGTCAAAACGAATATTCATCTCTTACATTCACATACCCACATAGGTCTACAAAAGCCTCTAACAGATGCATCTACAAGACCACTTAAATTCGGGACAAGTCCCCACTTTATATTACATTTAAAACATCAAAACCAAAAATTAACTATGACTCAGAAAGCCCCGAAGCAACTGGAGCTTACCAAAGATCTGTAAATACCCGATAATCTACTGCGGAGGTCTACTAGCACCTGTGCCTGGAACAATTAAAGTAAATCCCCCAAGAGGGGTCATTATGAATAATGTACTGAGTATGTAAGGTTCATAAGAAATTCATCATACATAATAACCAAAACAATGGATTCAATATAAGAGAAATAGCGAATGTGAATAAACTCTCTTTCTTCTGTATGTGGGGAACCATGTATATTACGTTCTTTACTTCTCTTGTCTTCATATTTATTCATCTTTATTGTTCTACCCATGCTAGGCTGTTCTATCGCCCCTGGGATAAAATTAACCCATGCTAGGTACTTTGACCCCTGGGATGTTATGTGAACCCATGCTAGGTACTTTGACCTCTGGGATGTTATATTAACCCATGCTAGGCTTTCGTGTCGCCCCTGGGATGTTACTAACCCATGCTAGGTACTTTGACCCCTGGGATGTTATACTAACCCATGCTAGGCTTTTCTGTAGCCCCTAGGATGTAATTATGATAACCCGAGCTAGGCTTTTCTATAGCCCCTGGGATGTAATTATTATAATTCATCAATTATGTCTCTTATTTCTCTTACTTCCATGTTAAGAGTGATAAATTGAGGATAATGTCACTTTTGCAAACGCACATAGATATATATTACTTCACTCCTTTACTTCATGAGATTGACATCTTCACTTATGAGAAATAGACTTATTAGCTTGCACATCACCTCTCTTATTACTCTTATGAAATCTTATGAGATTGGTACTTTTACTTGTGAAAGATTGATACAAGGATAATCATCATATTATTGGACTTTGGAACATGATATGATTGGAAAATGCTATTCAAAATAAATAGATTCTCTTACATTATTACTCTTTTGAGATAGTTTTTTTAGGAATTATAACGTTATGATATCTTTGGAACTTCAATCAATGAATAAGAGGTAAATGAATCATAAGTCATCTAAGAATAGGACACATATGAATAGCAATATACGTCAACCTGAATTTCTATACTTCAAAGCCCCTCGGAATTGAAACAAGCCCAATGTCAAGATGAACAATATGTTGCAGAAGGATACGGAAAGAGGAACCTTACATACCTCATATTCTCAATACGAATACACAATCTTAGACAAGCATATAATAGTGCCGCTCCTTCTTTATGTTTCACTCTACAACACAAGTACATAACGGAATTTACATTAACCACCAACTACCTTACAATTGCATATGACGTCAATGAATTACATGTTTGCATGTAAAATTGTCATTTCCCCCTTGACAATACCATGTATGAAACTATCATACCAATAATCCCACAATATTCCCAACATTGACCAAAATATCATAAACCATTAGCATGTCACACCAAGTTCATACTTTCCACTCTTCATCACCACAACATCATAATTATTCCATCAAATTACTTCAATACACCTCACAACAACAAATCATCCAAAATCCCATAATTTACACTTTTATGAAAATAACAAGTTTAATAACATAATCACATCATACATGTTCGTATTTCATCCATACCATGCTCTTTCATCCAAATCACAAGTCGTATTTCAAGCTTAAATCCCATGGATAACAAATCTTTTTCAAAACCACAAAGTGCCATGTTCAACACTTCCAAGCATAACCAACATGATCTACATACTATCCCACGCATATAATATATTAATCCATAAGAATAATCACTTACACAAGCTTGAAAAATGATGATCTTGCTCCAAAAGTTGGCTTTGAGTTCTTAGGGTTTGAGAGAAAATAAGTTGAGAACTATCTAGAAAGCATGAGAGTTTTCAAGTGAATAAAATCATTTTTTTGCCCATTTTTATAGGACTTTAATTCCATCCTTAACCATTCTTAGGGCATTTAATGTTGTGTCTAGAAGGTCAAAGCAATAATGGGTCATTTGACCCATTTTGGCCTATGTCTTCTTTTCATTTTTGGGCCTTTTATTGAGCCCAATTCACTTAACCCAATAAAATCAATAATTTCTCATGTTTACTTATTTCATACATGTTACGACGATATTCCCACTCACGGAATTCACATTCGTAGCCTCAATTCCAAAAACAAGTGATTCTAGCCATGTATGGCTCATTTTGACCACAAGGGTAAAATTGTCATTTTGACGCCAAATTCGTTTAATAGTAATTTTATCATACCAATATAATACTTCACTCATTTCATGTATATTCTCATGGTTGTAGAAGAAACGTGGAAAAAATTGGCTCGGTACGTCCCCGGGCACCCTTGGGACTTAAGAAAAATTCCAACTTTGAAAAGTGGGCAAAACCAGCCTGGCACGCCCTTGGGCGCGCCAGCTTGCTGCCTCTGGGCAAAAAAATTTGGCCCAGAGCGTCCTGGAACGCCCTCTGGCATGCCCCACCCCTATTTTTTTAAAAATTTTTGTTTTCGACTTTTCTTCGCGGATTTGGTTAGATACTTCAAGTCCTATTCTTTACCTTACTTCTTACCTTTAATATACCTTGTTTGGAGGTCCTCTTAGCCTCATTTGAACCCCACAAATGCTCCAGGAAAATCATTAAACACCTCCTAAGAAGGGCTAATCACATGTACGAGGCCAAATTTCAATTTTCTCATCACTAGTATTACCAAATACATACTCATGGCATCTCGACACCTAAGTAACCATTATTCAACGTCGTCACATAGGGTTCGGAGTATACGGGGTGTTACATTCTAACTCTCTTCTTCTAACATTTATATATGATTTGTGTCGACTTTGGGTCATTTGTAGCCTCTATTGTATCACCTTAACTATTTCTATAACGTTCCTTCAATTGGTGATCTACACTTTTTCCCACATAAGGCTTCATAAGGTGCCATTTTGATACTTGCATGATAGCTATTATTTTAGGTAAATTCAATAAGAGGTAAATGATCATCCCAACTTACCTTTTAAGTCCGATATGTATCTCGTAGCGTATCTCCAACTATTTAGATAGTACGTTTTGTTTGTCCATCTATCTGATATAATCGAAATTGGAATCTCATGTAATTGTGCTATCCCTTTAGCATACAACCTTGCATAATTTCCAGTTGTACAAGTGGTCCTGACAGGTAAAAAGTGTGCTACTTGGTAAGTCTATCAACTATCATCCACATGGAATCAAATTTCGGAAATGTACGAGACAAACTCGTGATAAAACCCATGTTAATCATATCCCTCTTTTCAAACTCGAAGATTCCTGTATTGCATATAATCTCCAGGTTTTTTGATGCTCTACTTTCACTTGTTCACAACTCGGACAATGAACTATAATTTCTGCAATGTTCTTCTTCATGTAACCTTACCAATACATATTTTCCAACCCATGGCACATTTTAATTGTTCCCGAATGAATAGAATACCGTGAATGATGTGCCTTTGTCATAATTTGTTTCCTTAGCTCATATATATATGTGGTACACAAAATCTACCTTGGCATTGAAGAACTTCCCCCTTATCTAAGCTCAAATACCTTTGTCAAACTTTGGTGTGCATTCTTTTTCAACTGAAATAAATTAGGATTTGCATATTTCTTTTTTTCTGCACCTTAGTCACAAATGAAGACTCTGCTGCATTTTACGCTATAACTCTTTCATCTGGAGTTTCAGGGAGACAAACTCTCAAGCTGGCTAATTAATGTGAGTCCTTGCCAATAACTTGCTTTTCTATAAATTAGCCATCGGTGCTTCCCTTTGTTTTGCGGCCTAATACATCGGCTACCGCATTTGCCTTTCTCGGATGGTATAAGATATCACTATCATCATATTCTGTTAGTAATTTCAACCACCTTTGCTACCCTCAGTGTGGGTCCTTTTGCTTAAAAATATACCGCAAAATTTCCAGATCAATCTATATAAATCAATATAAACCCCATAAATAGTGACGCCATATTTTTAAGGAAAATATCACGACCGCTAACTCATGATCATGTGTTGGCTAGTGCTTTGTTCATATGGACACATTTATCTTGAAGCATAAGCTATCAAATTACGGTGTTACATCAATACACATCCTAAGCCGACTCCTGAAGCATTACAATAAACTGCATACCTTTCTGTGCCTTCAGGAAGTACTAATACAGGTATAGAAGTCAATTTATCCTTCAAATCCTAGCAACTCCTTTCACACGCATCATTCCATTGAAACTTAGTTACTGTAACTTACGTGTTAGCTTTGTTAAGGAGGCTGAAATAGAAGCAAAACTCTCCAAAAACCTTTCTATAATAGCCGGCCAACCTAAAAACAAAACTACGAATCTCTGTAGACATCGTAGGTGTTAGCCAACTCTTTACGGTTTCTATCTTTCGTATATCAAACCTTATTCTTTTATTTGATACCATATGACCCATAAATACTACGGTGTTTAACTAAAATTTCACACTTAGAGAACTTTGCATATAATTTACGATCACGAAGAATCTGTAATATTTGCCGTAAATAGCTAGCATAGTTCCCTTGGGATTTTGAGTAAACCACAATAGCATCTGTAAACTTTGTCACGAACATGTCTAAGAATGGATTGAACATTCTATTCATCAAATCATAAAAACTACTAGTGCATTTGTTAGCCCAATTGAAATAAACTTAAAACTTCATAATGACCATACCATGTTCGAAAAATTGTCTTGGGTATACCCCTTTCCTCTAACCCTTACTTGATGATAACCCAAATCTTAAGTTAATCTGTAAAGGAAAATTTGGCACCCTGTAATTGGTCAACCAATTCACTAATCCTGAGGAGGGGGTATTTATTCTTAACTAACACCTTATTCCGTTGTCAATAATTAATACACATTCCCAACGTGCCATCTTTCGTCTGTACAATGAACACTGGTGTACCCTACGGGAACATACTAGGTCTTATGAATACCTTATCGAAAAAGTCTTTTAATTGCACTTTTTAATTCCCGTAACTCTGTTGGAGCCCTTCTATACGAAGAAATAGAGATTGGTTGAGTAAATCTGGAAGATCTTCAGAAAATACATAGAGAAATACATAGAGGTAGCTTCACATCAGTATCTCACACTCTTACTAAGTATCATATGTATTCATTTGGGTATCATTTCCCTTGCTTTAAAACAAGAAATAAATTTTCCTCTTGGTTCCCCCACATTACCCTTCCATAAGAAAAACATTCATTTCTGGAAAACGGAAATGTACCTCGTAGCTTGGCAATCTTACCGTGGCATAATAAGAAGCCAACTAATTCCTACCCATTATAATATCAAAATCCAGCATTTCTCGTTCAATATGATCAACCTATGTATCATAACCACAAACAGTTACTATACAGTTACGATATGCTCTTTTAACTACAATAGATTCACCAACTGGTGTAGAGACTTCAAATGGCTTAACTAGTAATTCTGGTGTTCTTCCACATTTGTATTTTTTTTATTATATATTTTTTTGCAACCTATGAAATAACATATGATAATGTAGAACTTGGGTCAATCAATGTATATACCTTATGTAAAAATATGGATAATGTACCTGTATCTACATCAGGGGAGGCCTCCGAATTCTGTCGATCCGCTAAGGCATAAATACGGTTCTGGGTTCCACTGGAATTATCTGCTCCTCTAGAACCTCTTCCGCGCCCCGTAGCCTGCGTACCTCGACCTAGAGGAGGCATCGATAATGGCGATGCAACGATTGGTCCCATATGTCGTTCCATACCACTCGTGCTCCTTTGTGGAAACCTTTTCCTTATATGTCCCAGCGTACCACACCAGTAAAAAATATTTGTTCCAACCCGGCATTCACCTGAATGAAACTTCCCGCAGCGCTGGTACAGCTAACGAAAAAACCTCAGTTGGCTCATATTTCCCTGTGCTTGATACCCCACTGTCCGCGAATCTTGAACCTCACTTATTTACCCAAACTGGCTGCTTCTAAACCCTTTGAATACAGAGGGAGGATTTGCTGTGGAATGGGAAAATGATGGCCTAGGCGGTCTAGGAAAAACTTGAGGCCTAGCTTCTTCTTGGGACGCCATAAACTGTCCCATAGGTCTAGCCCTTTTTGACGGCCCTTCTTCCAATCCTTGCATCCTTCCCCTTTGCCTATGATCCCCCATCTGCAGTGCAAAAGCTTGTCTTTGAACTTGTGTAACAACTACACGGGTCAATATTTGTACCACACTCATTAAATCCTGCTCAATAGTATTATCGGCAAGTTCCAAAGATACTCCTCTCCTTCTGGGTTCTTCTATAAATGGAAGAGTAGGAGAAACCCGCGCTACGAACTCATTTCCAGACCCACCTTGATCAACTTGCTCAGGTGATGCTCTACTGGTTCCTTCTCCGACAGTTCTATCTACCATCTTACCTTTTCCCCAATATTTTTGTGCCATCGATATTTGTATTATAACACAAGACAAAAACACAATTCCCATAGTCAGTTATAATTCCACCTATACTTTGGCTCTACTGCACGATCTAGAAATGAAGAAAGGAAACAACTCCTAAATGTACCATAGCCTTCTACTTATAAATATGGCGCGCAACACATCCATAAGCAAGACTCTACTTAGACACGGCTTTGAAGACACCCTTAGGATGACCTGCTCTGATACCACTTTTGTCACGCCCCAAATCCCATTGAGGCGGACTAGCACCCGAAGCCATTGAGGCCCGAGAGAACCAATATTTACTCGTGAATATTCATATGCATGTCTCTATACGGATAGCGTTCTATCTTATGTGACTTATAAAATACCAATGGTGGGAGTCATGGCAAACGTATGCTATATATGAAACTTGGCCGTTAGGGCCATCAAGTCAAAATGTACATTCATCTCTTCCATTCATTTTCCCACAATCGTCTACAAAGCCTCTATAGATACATGTACATAACCAACCTACAGTCGGGATAAGTCCCTGCTTTGTACAACATCTACAATACCAAAATAATGTACACATGTGACTCGGAAAGCCCCGAACCAACTGGAGCTCACCAATGATATGCGGATGACTCGTAGCCTACCGTGGAGGTCTATAACACCCAATACCTTCCTAACCCTCTTTTATTACATTGAATAATGTCTACGTAGGTGTCGAGAGCTAGACGTATGTATTTGGTAATGGTAGTGATGGAAAAAATTAAAATTTGGCCTTGTATGTGTGATTAACCTTTCGTAGGAGGTATTTTGCGATTTTCATGGCGCATTTGTGAGGTTCAAAACGAGTCTAAGAGGACTCCTAAACAAAGGATATTAAGTCTAAGAAGTAAGTTAAAGAATAGGACTTGAAGTACCTAACCAAACCCGCGAAGAAAAGTCGAAAACAAAAATTTTGGAAAAAAATAAGGAGGGGCGCGCCCATGGAAGTGCCACGCTGCTCTGGGCTGAAATTTTCAGTCCATCGGCAGAAAAGGGGTGCGCCAGGCAGCGTGCCACGCCGCCCCTGCGCACCTTTCAAAAGTTGGAAATTTTGTTTAAGTCCCAAGGGTGCCCGGGGACGTATCGAGCCGATTTTTATCACATTTATTCTAAAACCATGAGACTATACATGAAATGAGTGAATTATTATGTTGGTATGATAAAATTACTCGAGAATGAATTCGGCGTCAAAATGGCGATTTTACCCTTTTGGTCAAAATAGGCCTTACGGGGCTAGAATTGCTTGTTCTTGGGATTGAGGATATGGAAATGAATACCGTGAGTGGAAATATTTTCGTAAAGTGTATGAAATGCATTAAACATGAGGAATTGTTGATTTTATTAATTCAAGAAAATTGGGCTCAATTTAAAGCCCAAATTGGGATGAAAGACATGGCCCATATGGGAAATTTGACCCATTCATCTTGGCCAAGTAGAGACTTATTATTGGACCAAGTGTGTGAGTAAAAAAGGTCATTAAGGGGCTATAAAAGGTGGAAAAAATCAGATTTCTATCATTTTACCATTCTCATGCCATTCTAGAAATTTCCCAAAGATATTTCTCTTATTTCTCAAGAACCCTAAGCCAACTCTTTGGACAAGATCATCATTTGGCAAGTCTTGGTAAGTGTATATTATTATGATTTAATATATTATATGCATGAGATACTATGTAGATCATATTGTTTATGCTAGAAAGTGTTGGATATGGCACTTGGGGTTTTTACAAAAAGATGTGTAATCCTTGTGAATTAAAATTGAAAAAGGACTTGATGTTTTGATGAAAGTGAATGGTGTTGATGATATC
The DNA here is from genome assembly GCA_031232105.1 of Capsicum rhomboideum. NCBI lineage: Eukaryota > Viridiplantae > Streptophyta > Magnoliopsida > Solanales > Solanaceae > Capsicum > Capsicum rhomboideum. Next base: position 51,291,175 of record CP124708.1, on the reverse strand, counting down.
TCAACTTGTATGGTATTGTTATGTCCATAACTTTCTATTTTTCTACATGTGTAAATTATGGGATTTTGGCCGATTTATGCTATGAAGTCTATTAAGGTGACCTGATGGATTATTTGTGCTATGGTGGGAATAAGAAAGTGTAAAGGAGAAGCTTTGTGGCGAAATGTTATTGGGTTATCATGTGTTGGTCAATGTATGGAATATTGTGGTATTTTGGTATGCTAATGCCATGAATGGTATTCTAAAGGGGGAAATAATATTATAAGGGACTCATGTAATTCATGGTCATCTTAAATGCTTGGAATGTAAATTGTGGTCAATGTATGACATGAATGGGGTATTGTTGGTATGACAATGCCATAAATGGTATTGTAAGAAAGGAAATGACATTTTAAAGATAAACATGTAACTCATTGTTGTCATATGCATTTGTAAGGTAGTGGTGGTTAAGGTTGGTTCAATTATGTATTTGTGATGTAGAGTGAAACGTAAGGAAGGAGCGGAATTGTTGAGCCATATTGGATTGTGTATTTACATTGGAAAGATAAGGTATGTAAGGTTACTCTGTCCGTGTCTTTCTGCGGCAGCTAGTTTTCACACTGACATTACGCATGTTCCATCCCAAAATGTGCTAAGGTATTCCATAACCGGTTATCCATGGTCATTGTCATATCTTTCCTACTCATTGATAATTGGTGAATCTCATGTCTCATATTCATGGTTAATGTTCCAAAATCAATAAGGTTACGTTCCAATGTTTGATATGACGCATGTCCCTTGTTTATGGATTATGGTCCAATGGTTTCAATAGTGTTATGTTTCTAATAATGTTATGTTCTCACACTATTTGTTCACATATCTCTTACCCATTGGTTAATGATCCGAAGCTTCAAGGAAAGTTGTCATAACGTTGAAATCTCTAAGGACCTATCCAAGAGAATAATAACATAAGAGAATCTATTACATCTTGGGTAGTATTTTTTTTTTCCAATCATGCCTTGTTCTAAAGTCCGTCAATATGATGATTATCCTTGTACCAATCTTTCATACATAAAAGTACCAATCTCAGAAGAAGTGAAGAGTGAGGTGAAGTGTTTGTGTTTTCAAGAGTATCACGATCCTCAATGTATCAATCTCTCAAATGAAATAAATTAAGTTATACATGTTGTTGGTTGCAAGAATGGAGGAAGATAATAGAGGGTGTACACAATTCCAAAGTTCCAATAATACTATGACTCCAAACTCCGATGATGTATGATTCAAGTTCTAATAATGTCACGACTATCTTTGTACCAATCTCATAGGTTTCATAAGAGAGGTGTGTTTCTCATAAGTAGATGTGTTAATCTCTCCTAAGTGGAAGTATCAATCTCATAAGGGTAATAAGAAAGGTGAGGTGCAAGTTAATTAATTATTTCTCATAGGTGAAGATGTCAATCTCATGAAAGGGTGTGTGCATATGGTTCCTTAGCGTTTCATTGAGTATGAATCACAAACTTAAGGGTATAAGTTAAGATGGGACAATCTCAATACTATATATCTATATATATACGATATCCATTCAAAGGTGGATGCCCGGTACTATATATCACACCAAGATGGATGCCCGATACTATATACCTATATATATATTATATCCCATCAAAGGTGGATGCCCGGTACTATATATCCCACCAAGATGGAGGCCCGATACTAAATACTTATTTATTATATCCCATCAAGGTGGATGCCCGGTACTATATATCCCACCAAGATGGAGGCCCGGTATTAACTATATATATATACATTCTATCCCACTAAAAATGGAGGCCCGGCATTACGTATAAGGTGATGATCCATAAGGTATTATGAATCAATAACTAGTTGAGTGAATAATAATAAAGATAGTTGTAAAAGAGATGAGACTGTATTCCTTGCATGAATAAGAATGATGATGATGCGACTGAATTGATACGAATGAATGACCAAGTAATGGAATAATAAAAGTAATGAACATGGTTCCACACATTCAGGTTGGAGGTCTATTCACATTAAGTATTCTCTTATGCTTACTTTCCTGTAAGTACTTATGTCTTACCATAGTTTCATCTGTCCTTACATACTCAGTACTTTATTCGTACTGACCCCTCTTGGGGGACTTACCTTACATGTTGCAGGCACAGGTGTTAGTAGATCTCCGCAGTAGGTGCTGAGGTATCCGCAGATTGTTGGTGAGCTCCAGTTGCTTCAGGGCTTCCCAAGTCACATATGTATAGTATATTTTGGCATTTGTAAATATTGTATATACGTGGTCATGTATCTATTAGAGGCTTTGTAGACATATGTAGGGTAGTATGAAAGTAAAAGATGTACGTTCATTTTGATGAAATGGCCCTAACGGCTAAGTTGCATATATTGCTTATGTTGCCATGCCTTGTACTATTGATATTTAATTAAGATAGATTAGAGGATCTTCATACAAGAACATATATATGAGAGTACATGAGTAAAGATCGGTTCTCTCGGACCTTATCGGCTTCGAGTTCCAATCACATCTCGATGGGATTTGGGGCGTGTCAAAAGTGGTATCAGAGCGGGTTGTTCTAAGGGTGTCTACAAAGCCATGTCTGAGTAGAGTCTTACTTATCGATGTGTTGCGCACCACATTTATAAGTAGGAGGCTACGGGATATTTAGGATTTATTTCATTTCTTCATTCTAGATCGTGCAATAGAGCCATTGTCATAGGTGGGATTACATCTGACCATTGAAATCAGTTTTCTTTGATATAGTAAAATGCCGGTTACAAGACGAGGTATGGATAAAAGAAAGGAGGTAGACATGCCTTCCGGGGAAAGAACAAGTAAATCACCACCTGATCTAGTTAGTCAATGCGGGGCTAAAACTGAGTCCCCCAAATCACCTGTTAATGTTACGAAACAAGAGTTACGGGATTTGAGGAATGCAGTACAAATGTTGACTCAGATAGTTGTTGCACAGAGTCAAGGACAATTTGGTCCAACGGTAAGGAATGAGGATACAGACAGGGCAGCTAGTCGGAGGACACAGAATTTTCTGAAATTGGATCCTCCCACCTTTACTGGGTAAGATTTGAATGAAGATCCACAGGACTTTATGGACCAAATTCAGAGGGCCTTAGAGGTTATGCACGTAACTGGTATAGAAACAGTAGAGCTTGCAGCATATAGACTAAAAGGCGAGGCTATACTATGGTACGAGGATTGGAGATGATCTAGGGGTGTCGGTGTACTTCCAGCTAGTTCGGAGGAATTTAAAATGGCATTCCTTGATCATTATCTTCCATATGAGGTCTGCGAGGCTCGAGAATATCATTTTTTAAATCTTCGTCAAGGAAATATGAGCGTCAGGGAGTATAGTCTTTGGTTTAATTCGTTGGCTAGATATACTCCTAATATGGTAGGGACTATGGCCGATAGAGTTCATCGGTATGTGGATAGATTGGAGCCATATTTGGTAAGGGACTATACTATTGCTGCATTAAATAAAGATATAGATATAGCCAGAATACAAGCCTTCGCGCAAAAGATGGAGGATCAAAGGCAAAGGGGAAGGATACAAGAATCTGAGGCAGGGCCGTCAAAATGGGCTAGACCCATGGAATAGTTCATGATATCCCAAGGAGGAGTTAGGCCTCGGGTTTTCCCAAGACCACCTAGACCATAATTTACTCACCCTACAGTGGGTACTCCACCTCCATTTCAAGGATCTAGAGGCAGTCAGGTTGGGCAGAGTAGTGGAATACGGGGTTCACAGACAGTGGGATCTGTTCGTCAATTGTGCCAGTGCTGCGGAAAGTTTCATTCAGGTGAATGCTGGTATGAGATGGATGTTTGCTTTTGGTGTAAAAATCCAGGACACGTGAAGAGAGACTGCCCACAGAGGGCCACAAGTAGTATGACACGACCTACGGGGTCTACAGAATTTGGAGGGTCTCCTTGATATGGTGACAGGTACGTTATCTATAGTTTTACCTAATGAATATGCATTAATTGATCTGTACTCTACCTTATATATTATTCTATTGACTGCGGGAAAATGTGAAGGCACACGAGAGGTATAGCCAAGTTAGTTGGGGTGTCCACACCAGTTGGTGAATTTATGAGAACAAAAAAAAAAGTATGTCGCAATTGTATAGTAAATGTAATCATCACGTTATATCGACGAATAATATTGAGATGGAAATGATAGATTTTAATGTGACCATGGGTATGACTTGGTTAGCTTTTTGTGAGGCCACAATAGATTGCCGAGTAAAGAAAGTACATTTTCACTTTCCACAAAGAATTGTCTTGAATGGAAGGGTACATATGTCAGCCAGAGATACTAGTATACACCCGTAGGGTGTCCCAGTGTAAATTGTATAGACGAGGGATGACACGTAGAGGCAACGGATTGAGGTGTCAGGAAGATTTGACGTATGCATTAGGGTAAAGCACATCATTCACGATATGCTAGTTAGTAGGGAGTACCATGATGTGGAAGCAACTTATTGATGAGATTACATGAAAAGAATAATGCGGAATTAGAAGTGATAACAAGTAAAGTTAAAGTGTTTGGAATCAGAAGGTTATAGCCTATGTAGAGATTCTTTTTAGTTAGACATAGATGTGATGCCATATGGGTAATACTTGATGGGTTTACCAAGTTAACACAGTTGTAGAAATGTTTTTGGGAACCCAAGTGAATGTAAGCATGGTTTTCGTCTTTAGACAGAGGAACAAGCAACTCGTACTATGTAATCATGAGAAGTTAGTTCTATGTAGCATACCTTATAAGATGGATCAAAGATGTGGCCAAATTGTATATTACGTTGAGGTATCCCAAGAACTCTTTACAGTTCATGCTGTATCTCATATGCGATGCTTTAAAGGTGTATAGGAGATTATCCTGTGTTGCTCCCAGTGTAAAATTCACTAGTTATGGAAAAATCTCATATGTGAGGAAGTACGGCTTACTATTCTAGCTCGATAAGCGAAAGTAAAGCATAATAGGAGAAACGAACACAGGGAAGAAATCATAAGGAGGACCAGAGAAATAATGAAATCGAAAGTAATCATAAGTGTTGGACACGAAATCAAAGTTCAGGATCTGGACTTGGAGTCAAGAAATAAGTCTTTACAAGTATTCTATATGTATATGATAAACAAGTGCTACAATGAGACAGTGTTACTAACATTCGAGGACGAATGTTCCTAAGGGGGGAAGAATGTAACACCCCGTACCTTCCTAACCCTATTAAATTACATTGAATAATGTCTACGTAGGTGACGAGAGCTAGACGTATGTATTTGGTAATGGTAGTGATGGAAAAAATTAAAATTTGGCCTTGTATGTGTGATTAACCTTTTGTAGGAGGTGTTTTGCGATTTTCATGCAGCATTTGTGAGGTTCAAAATGAGGCTAAGAGGACCCCTAAACAAAGCATATTAAGGCTAAGAAGTAAGTTAAAGAATAGGACTTGAAGTAGCTAACCAAACCCGCGAAGAAAAGTCGAAAACAAAAAATTTGGAAAAAAATAAGGAGGGGCATGCCACGCCACTCTGGGCTGAAATTTTTAGTCCAGAGGCAGCAAAGGGGTGCGCCAGGCAGCGTGCCACGCCGCCCCTGCGCACCTTTCAAAAGTTGGAAATTTTGTTTAAGTCCCAAAGGTGCCCGGGGACGTATCGAGCCGATTTTTATCACATTTCTTCTACAACCATGAGACTATACATGAAATGAGTGAAGTATTATGTTGGTATTATAAAATTACTCGAGAATGAATTCGGCGTCAAAATGACGATTTTACCCTTTTGGTCAAAATAGGCCATACGGGGCTAGAATTGCTTGTTCTTGGGATTGAGGATATGGAAATGAACCCCGTGAGTGGAAATATTTTCGTAAAGTGTATGAAATGCATTAAACATGAGGAATTATTGATTTTATTGGGTCAAGTAAATTGGGCTCAATTTAAAGCCCAAATTGGGATAAAAGACATGGCCCATATGGGAAATTTGACCCATTCATCTTGGCCAAGTAGAGACTTATTATTGGACCAAGTGTGTGAGTAAAAAGGGTAATTAAGGGGCTATAAAAGGTGGAAAAAATCAGATTTCTATCAGTTTACCATTCTCATGCCATTCTAGAAATTTCCCAAAGATATTTCTCTTATTTCTCAAGAACCCTAAGCCAACTCTTTGGACAAGATCATCATTTGGAAAGTATTGGTAAGTGTATATTATTATGATTTAATATCTTATATGCATAAGAGACTATGTAGATCATATTGGTTATGCTAGAAAGTGTTGGATATGGCACTTGGGGTTTTTACAAAAAGATGTGTAATCCTTGTGAATTAAAATTGAAAAAGGACTTGATGTTTTGATGAAAGTGAATGGTGTTGATGATATCTCAACTTGTATGGTGTTGTTATGTACATAACTTTCTATTTTTCTGCATGTGTAAATTATGGGATTTTGGCCGATTTGTGCTATGAAGTGTATTAAGGTGACTTGATGGACTATTTGTGATATGGTGGGAATAAGAAAGTGTAAAGGAGAAGCTTTGTGGCGAAATGTTATTGGGTTATCATATGTTGGTCAATGGATGGAATATTGTGGTATTTTTGGTATGCTAATGCCATGAATGGTATTGTAAAGGGGGAAATAATATTATAAGGGACTCATGTAATTCATGGTCATCTTAAATGCTTGGAATGTAACTTGTGGTCAATGTATGGCATGAATGGGGTATTGTTGGTATGACAATGCCGTAAATGGTATTGTAAGAAAGTAAATGACATTTTAAAGATAAACATGTAACTCATTGTTGTCATATGCATTTGTAAGGTAGTGGTGGTTAATGTTGGTTCAATTATGTATTTGTGATGTAGAGTGAAACGTAAGGAAGGAGCGGAATTGTTGAGCCATATTGGATTGTGTATTTACATTGGAAAGATAAGGTATGTAAGGTTACTCTGTCCGTGTCTTTCTGCGGCAACTAGTTTTCACATTGACATTACGCATGTTCCATCCCAAAATGTGCTAATGTATTCCATAACCAGTTATCCATGGTCATTGTCATATCTTTCCTACTCATTGATCATTGGTGAATCTCATGTCTCATATTCATGGTTAATGTTCCAAAAGCAATAAGGTTACGTTCCAATGTTTGATATGATGCATGTCCCTTGTTCATGGATTATGGTCCAATGGTTTCAATAGTGTTATGTTTCTAATAATGTTATGTTCTCACACTGTTTGTTCACATAGCTCTTACCCATTGGTTAATGATCCGAAGCTTCAAGGAAAGTTGTCATAACGTTGAAATCTCTAAGGACCTATCTCAAGAGAATAATAACATAAGAGAATCTATTACATCTTGGGTGGTATTTTTTTTTTCCAATCATGCCTTGTTCTAAAGTCCGTCAATATGATGTTTATCCTTATACCAATCTTTCATACGTAAAAGTACCAATCTCAGAAGAAGTGAAGAGTGAGGTGAAGTGTTTGTGTTTTCAAGAGTATCACGATTCTCAATGTATCAATCTCTCAAATGAAATAAATTAGGTTATACATGTTGTTGGTTGCAAAAATGGAGGAAGATAATAGGGGGTGGACACAATTCCAAAGTTCCAATAATACTATGACTCCAAACTCCGATGATGTATGATTCAAGTTCTAATAATGTCATGACTATCTTTGTACCAATCTCATAGGTTTCATAAGAGAGGTGTGTTTCTCATAAGTAGATGTGTTAATCTCTCCTAAGTTGAAGTATCAATCTCATAAGGGTAATAAGAAAGGTGAGGTTCAAGTTAATTAATTATTCCTCATAGGTGAAGATGTCAATCTCATGAAATGGTGTGTGCATATGGTTCCTTAGCGTTTCATTGAGTATGAATCACAAACTTAAGGGTATAAGTTAAGATGGGACAATCTCAATACTATATATCTCTATATATATACGATATCCCATCAAAGGTGGATGCCCGGTACTATATATCACACCAAGATGGATGCCCGATACTATATACCTATATATATATTATATCCCATCAAAGGTGGATGCCCGGTACTATATATCCCACCAAGATGGAGGCTCGGTACTAAATACTTATTTATTATATCCCATCAAGGTGGATGCCCGGTACTATATATCCCACCAAGATGGAGGCCCGGTATTAAATATTTATATATATATTCTATCCCACTAAAAGTGGAGGCCAGAAATTACGTATAAGGTGATAATCCATAAGGTATTATGAATCACTAACTAGTTGAGTGAATAATAATAAAGATAGTTGTAAAAGAGATGAGACTGTATTCCTTGCATGAATAAGAATGATGATAAAGCGACTGAATTGATACGAATGAATGACCAAGTAATGGAATAATAAAAGTAATGAACATGGTTCCACACATTCAGGTTGGAGGTCTATTCACATTAAGTATTCTCTTATGCTTACTTTCCTGGAAGTACTTATGTCTTACCATAGTTTCATCTGTCCTTACATACTCAGTACTTTATTCGTACTGACCCCTCTTGGGGGACTTACCTTATATACTGCAGGCACAGGTGTTAGTAGATCTCTGCAGTAGGTGTTGAGGTATCCGTAGATTGTTGGTGAGCTCCAGTTGCTTCGGGGCTTCCCAAGTCACATATGTATAGTATATTTTGGCATTTGTAAATATTGTATAGACGTGGTCATGTATCTATTAGAGGCTTTGTAGACATATGTGGGGTAGCATGAAAGTAAAAGATGTACGTTCATTTTGACGAAATGGCCCTAACGCCTAAGTTGCATATATTGCTTATGTTGCCATGCCTTGTACTATTGATATTTAATTAAGATAGATTAGAGGATCTTCATACAAGAACATATATATGAGAGTACATGAGTAAAGATTGGTTCTCTCGGGCCTTATCGGCTTAGAGTGCCAATCACGTCCCGATGGGATTCGGGGCGTGACAAGGTCTACTAGCACCTGTGCCTGCAACAAGTAAGGTAAGTTCCCCCAAGGGGGTCAGTACGAAGAATGTAATGAGTATGTAAGTCCATAAGAAACTATATGATACATAAATATGTCAATGGAATAAAATAAAAGCAAATAATTAATATGGATAAGTCACCATTCTATATGTATGGACATATGTACATTAGATGGATTACTATCTTTACTTTTACGCCCATTCACTCATTCATCACTCACTTCTTCATTCACTACTCATCCTTCCATTCTTACAATGCCCGGGCCCCAAGCTGATCAGTGGGTAATCCACAGTTTTTGGGATCGACCCATGCTAGGCTTTTCTTTTGCCCCTGGGATACCACCCGTAGTAGCGGGATTGCCCCATGCTAGGTGTTCCTTTCACCCCTGGGATACCACACGTAAATATTGGGATAGACCCATGCTAGGTATTTTAACCCCTGGGATACCACCCAAGAATAGAGACTTCATTACCTCACTTCCTTAATCTTAGAAATAGTTCATTCGATGATTATGTTATTATTGGAAATGTAACATTATTGGAACTTGGAACCATGTTCATAATTATGTGACACATGGATTACAATAGATCAAAAATAAGGTACGTATGATTAACAATAGATGATAACCTGAAATGAGATACCTTAGAGCACTTCGAAAATGTACAAGTACAATGACAAGGTGAATACTATATGCTGCAGAAGGATACCGAAAGAGTAACCTTACATACCTTGTCTTCCCAATATGAATATACAGTCCTATGTGTGAATACAATAATCCATCTCCTTCCATACACTTCACTTTACAACACAAGTACTTTACGAAGCTCACGTTAACAACCAACTACATTACAAGTGTGTAAGACGACGATGAATTACATGACTTCCACATAACGTCATTTCACCCTTGTAAAATACCATTTATTGCATCACCATACCAAAAATACCATAACATTCCACACATTGACCAAGACATCATAAACCAATAACATTTCACACCAAGTTTATCCTTTACACTTTCACATTAACACTACGTCACAATTACTCCATAAATTCATCTCAATACCTTTCCCTACAATACATGAACAACAATATATAATTGATACCATTCAAAATACCTCCGGGATAAAGGTACCACAAGTTGATAATTGCATCCATAAAGGGTATAGGGGTTTCGGGGGGGGGGGGGGGGTCAAAGAGATGCAAAAGCAAGCAATTCGGGGTTCTGGGATGACCTGTGAGGCCACCTGCACCTGCAGGTGGATGAGTTGCACCCACAGGTGACCTTTGGAAGAAGCCAGAGGCACCTGCGAAGTCACCTGCGCCCGCAGGTGACTTCGCCTGCGAGGGCGAGTGCCCATATCAGCCTCCGGGGGTCATTTTAGGGTCCTTTTTTCCATGAATAATCCATGATCATAACTAAGCTTCTCATAACATATTTTAGATCATATTAGATGCCAATGAACAGCCATGGCTTCACAACACACATAAACATCACCAAAACTACATTTTCCTTTCAATACGCCACCGGTTCCATGTAAAATTTCACAACAACAATTCCAAACATTACACACAAAAAGAAAACAAGATAAGGACATAACCACATATTACATATTGATATTTAATCAATAAAATTCACTTCCTTCAAGACCACAAGTCTACTTTCAAGGTTACAAGACAAAAACCTTCACCGATTAAGCAAAAGTCCATAGTTTTGCCAACATAACCAACATGAGCCAACAAACCCATATCTTATCATGTTAACAACCACACCCTATAATGTTGATATCTCATACATATCATTCATTTCCATCAAAACATCAAGTCTCCTTTTAAGTTCAAATCACATAGATGACACACCTTTTATCAAATAAGAAAAAAATGCACTACTCAACACTTCTAGGCATAACCATCATGACTTATATAATCTCACATGCATATAATATATTAAATCATAAGAGTAAAAACTTACCAAGGCTTGTAAATGGATGATCTTGTCCAAAAGAGTTTGTTGCTTAGGGTTTGAGAGAATGAAAATATTTTGGGAAATTTCTAGAAATGGCAAGTGTGTTGTGTGGATTAAAATCTGATTGTCTCCACTTTATATATGCCCGTAATGGCCCTTCTTAGCCAAAAATTTGGTCCTATAATAATTGTATACTTGTCCTATATGAATGGGTCAAATTTCCTATTTGGGCCATGTCTCATAATTTGAATTAGGCCTTAAATTGAGCCCAATTGTACAAGGTTAATTTGGCCCATCACATTTGATGTATAATGCCTCAAAACTCCCATGTTTAAATAATTTCATGAATGTTACGGGAATTAAATAAGTTCTTAAGTATACGGGGTGTTACATGTAACCACCGATGGGTATGGAAACTCCAACTCAATTCAAATAAAATATAAAGGATAGAAAATCAAAAGCGCACCTATAATGATGAAATGTAAAGTCAGAGTCCCTGACCTACCCGAAGAAGAATGAATCTGAACGTATCTATCCTCAGACTGAGCTTCTGAACGATCAACTGAAATACCAAAAGCACTGTCTCTAACTGAAGGTACCACAACCCTATGAGATTGATCTAGCTGCACTGACTACTTAATAATATCATTCTAGGGATACTATCTAGACTAATGACTGGTCTATCTGCAGTAGTAACAAACTCCTGAAGCTCCAACCTGGTAAAAAACATGAGATGGCCCCAGCTGGCTAACCAACTCACGCCTGGGGTACTCCCTAGACTAATGACCAATCTCTATATAATCAAAACATGCTCTCTGATACACTATACATGCTGACCTAGAATGACCATCAGCCTAAAGACCTAGATCGGATACCCCATAATGACTGACCAGAACTTTGCCCATTGTGACCACCACAACCTTTCTGAGAGTAACCCATACACTGAGGCGCTACCTGATCTAACCTGATAGATTATAAGTGATGATGGCCTCTACTGAGAGGATCTCTAACTCAAAACTGAATACCACAAATATTGTACTGCGGACATGGTCTCTTATCGCCACCTCCATACATCTCAAGACATGCTCTCTCTGCAGTTCTTGCGTGATCAACAATCTGAAAAAAAGTAGATACAACTGCTATCACATGCTTTGACGCCAAGCAGAGTGGTAAAGTTAATCCTCTAATAAATCCATGCACCATCTCATGCTCTAGAGGATATAACACATAAGTATGTCTGGTCCACTCAAGAAATCCAATCTCATACTCTGAAACTGACAGAGAACCCTACTGAATAACAATAAACCCAACTCTGGCTTGATAACCACTCGATGTACCATACACCATTTATGGATGTGATGTATCGACAAAATGACTCAAAATCCCTAACGCTGAATTCTAAAGAACTGAAATGGTCACAAACCATGTCGGAGCCTGGTCTAGCCTCGGACCCTCTAGATGATGCTGAAGATCCTTGATACCAAGATCCAACTTTTTGATTTGACTCTGAACTAAAACCTTAGACACACGTGCAGAAGTCTCGTCAGCATCTATCAATAATCTCGTGCTATCTATCTGAGAAGGAGTGGAGTCAAATGAGGTACTTAGAAGTTCATAGAAGTCAAGATACACGATAAAGAATCAAGAATTGGAATTTCTTAGGAATTCCTTATAGACTCTCGAAGATAGGTTATGGACGTCATCGTACTGATCCACAGGACTCTACTAGGCATCTTGCTCTTTTACCAACAACACCGGTGAACCTGCGCTCTGATACCAAACTGTCACGACCCAATTTATCAGGTCATGATGGGACCTATCATATCCCACCAGTAGGTAAGCCAACCCATAATCTAAAATAGCTAGTAACGGACTAATATATCTTTTTTTCTAACCCTTACCTGATGATATCCCGATCTCAGGTCAATCTTTGAGAAACATTTGGCACCCTGCAACTGATCAAACAAATCATCAATTCTGGGGAGGGGATATTTATTCTTGATTGTCACCTTATTCAGTAGCCAATAATCAATACACATTCTCAACGTGTCGTCTTTCTTTCATACAAATAACACTGGTGCACCCCAAGGGGACATACTAGGCCTTATGAATCCTTTGTCCAACAAGTCTTTTAATTGCTCCTTTAATTATTGTAACTCTGCTAGGGCCATTCTATATGGTGGAATAGAGATAGGCTGAGTACCTGGAACCACATCAATACCAAACTCTACTTGTTGTTCTGGAGGCAAACCTGGAAGATCTTCAGGAAATACATCAAGAAATTCATTTAACACTTGAACCGATTCCAGAGTTGGTGGCTTCACATTAGTATCTTGTACTCTTACTAGATTACATATGTACCCCTTGGCTATCATTTTCCTTTCCTTAATATAGGAAATAAATTTACCCCTCGGTGCTCCAACATTACCCCTCCATTCAAGGACGATCTTTTGCGGAAAATGGAAATGTACTTTCTTAGCTCGGCAATCTACCATGGCATAACAAGAAGCCAACCAATCCATGCCCATTATAACATCAAAATCTACCATTTCCAGCTCAATAATATCATCCAACGTATCATAACCACAAGCATTCACTATACAATTACGATATACTCTATTAGCTACAATAGATTCACCATCTGGTGTAGATACTTAAAATGGATTGACTAGTAATGTAACACCCCGTACCTTCCCAACCCTATGTGACGACGTTGAATAATGGCTACCTAGGTGTCAAGAGCTATAAGTATGCATTTGGTTATGTTAATGATGAGGAAAATAGAAATTTGGCCTCGTACATGTGGTTAGCCCTTCGTAGGAGGTGTTTTGGGATTTTCGTGGAGTATTTGTGGGGTTAAAAACAAATCGTGGAGGAAATCCAAACAAAGAATATTAAAGGTAATAAGTAAGTTAAATAAGAGGACTTGAAGTATCTAACCAAATTCGCGAAGAAAAGTCGAAAAACGAAATTTTTTGAAAAACTAAATGTGGGGCGCGCTAGAGGGAGTGCCACGCCGCTATGGGCTAAAATTTTTAGTCCATAGGCAGCAACCTGGCGTGCCCAAGGGCATGCCAGGGTGGTTTTTCCCATTTTTCAAAAGTTGAAATTTTTTTAAGTCCCAAGGGTGCTCGGGGACATACCGGGCCAATTTTTTGCCACGTTTCTTCTACAACCATGGGAAAATACATGGAATAAGTGAAATATGATATTGGTATGATAAAAATACTCGTGAAAGAATTCGGCATCAAAATGACGATTTCGCCCTTATGGTCAAAATAAGCCATACGTGGCTAGAATTGCTTGTTTTGGGGATTGAGTCTACGAATATGAACCCGTAAATGGTAATATCGTCATGACGCATATGAAATGATTTAAATATGAGAAATTATTGATTTTATTGGATTAAGTGATTTGGGCTCAATAAAGCCCAAAATGAAGAAGAAAAACATGGGCCAAGAATGGGTCAAATGACCCATTCTTATTTTGACCAAGCAATAATTGAGAAAAGGACTTCATGGGTCTATAAAAGGGAGGAAAAATCAGATTTTTAACCCATAAAAACACACATGCTTTTCTTGCATTTTCTAGAATTTTCAAGAGAACACCCTTTGGGCTCTTCAAACCCTAAGTCATCTTTGGAGCAAGATCATCATCTTACAAGCTTAGGTAAGTGATTATTCTTATGGATTAATATATTATATGCATGGGATATTATGTAAATCATGTTGGTTATGCTTGGAAGCGTTGAGTATGGCACTTTGTGTTTTTGTAAAAGATGTGCCATCTATGGAATTTAAACTTGAAATATGACGTGGTTTTGATGAAAGAGCATGGTATGGATGAAATATCAACATGTATGGTGTGATTATGTTATTAAACTTTTTATTTTGTTATAAGTGTAAATTATGGGATTTTGGCCGATTTGTTGTTGTGAAGTGTATTGAAGTGAATTGGTGGAATCATTGTGATGTTGTGGTGATGGAGAAGTGTAAAGTATGAATTTGGTGTGACATGCTAGCGGTTTATGATATTGTGGTCAATGTTGGGAATGTTGTGGTATTGTTGGTGTGATAGTTTCATACATGGTATTGTCAAGGGGGAAATGACATTTTGAGGCCATTGTGTAACTCGTTATCGTTGTAAGCATTTGTAAGACAGTTGGTGGTTAATGTAATCTTCGTTGTATATTTGTGTTGTAGAGTGAAACATATGGAACGGGACTATTGTATTCATGCATAGGATTGTATATTCGTATTGAGGAGATAAGGTATGTAAGGTTACTTTGTCCGTATCTTTCTGCAGCACATATTGTTCATGTTGTCATTGTCCTTGTTCCATTCCGAAATGTTAAAAGCTATATCATTTCAGGTTGTCATATATTATTATTCTCATGTTTCTTCATCATGGACCAATCATGAATCATATGTCTCTTAATCATTGATCGAAATTCCAAATCTTCCATAATGTTATAATTATTACCAAGTATCAATCTCATGAACATAAAAGAATGAAGTAATGCATCTATGTATTTCCAATAAGGTTATGATCCCCAATGCACCAATCTCATAAAAGTAAAAGAGAGAAGTAATGCAATGATGTAATGGAAGAAGTAATTCTCTCATGGTTACTTTATATTTTCCCTCATGGTTACTTTATATTTTCCTCATGGTTACTTTATATTTTCCTTATGGTTACTTTACATTTTCCTCATGGTTACTTTATATTTTCCTTATGGTTACTTTATATTTTCCTTATGGTTACTTTATATTTTCCTCATGGTTACTTTGTTTATACTTATTGAGAACGGGTGATAGCTTGTGGGGGCGCAAGCCTAACTCAACCCGATCCCGATATGTTGGATCAGGGGGAAAGCTCAGTGAAGCATAAGCCAAACTTGATGCCGAACCTGTTTCACTGATTTCCGAGTGATGGCAGGGGGGAAGCTCAGTGGGGCAAAAGCCTAACTTAATGTCGAACCTGACAGGGGGTACCCCTAAGGGCCGAACCTGCTATATATATATATATTGATGGTTGCATTGCATATTGACGGTTGCATTGCATGTTGACGGTTGCATACTAACGGTTATACATTATTGAAAATTATCTATTGATGGTCCTAACTTCTAATGGTAACGGGCATAAAGGCAAATGGAGTAATGAACATAAAGTACCTATTTCCACACATACTGAATGATGATGATTTATCCAAATTGATTATTCTCTTGGAATCAAGTTCATTGGGTTTTTTTTTAGTTTCATGAAGTTTCTTATAGCCTTACATACTCAGTACATTCTTCGTACTGACCCCTTTGGGGGGCTTACTTTATTTGCTGCAGGCACAGGTTTTAGTAGACCTCCACAATAGGCTACGAGTTATCCACGAATCATTTGTGAGCTCCAGTTGGTTCGGGGCTTTCCTAGTCATATATGTATATTGTTTTGGTACTGTAATTATTGTATAAAGCGGGGACTTGTCCCTACTATCGGTTGTTGTGTTCATGTATCGGTTAGAGGCTTTGTACACATATGTGGGAAGATGGATGTAAGAGATGTGTGTTCTGTTTGACTTGATGGCCCTAACGGCCAAGTTTCATATATTGTATACGTTTTCCATGGCTTCCGCCGAGTTGCATGAAGTATAATAAGATTCATACTAAAATATGCTTGCGAGTGAATAGGAGCAAAGATTGGTTCTCTCGGGCCATATCGGCTTCGGGTGCCAATCCGGTCCGAATGAGATTTTGGGTCGTGACAAGTAATTTTGGTGTCTTTTCAAATTTTTCAGAAATCAATGGAGTAACATATGATAGGGTAGAACCCGAATCAGTCAATGCATATACATTATGTGAAAAGACGAATAATGTACCTGTCACTACATCAGGAGAAGCCTCCAAATTCTGCCGATCCGCTAGATCATAGGTATGGTTCTGTAATCCCCTAGAACTAGCTTCTCCTCTAGCACCTCTACCACGACTAGTAGGTTGTACACCTCTTCCCAGGGAAGGAACCGATGATGATGATATAACGGTTGATCCTGTAGGCCGCGCTATACTACCCGTGCCCCTCTGTGGACACACTCTCATCATGTGCACCGACATACTGCACTAAAAGCAACCAGTCATCCCTAATCGGAATGTACCTAAATAAAACCTTCTGTAGTGCTAACACGACTGATGAGAATATCTTATTGTCTGTGAACCTTGTATCCCACTACTCTGCCCAAAATAGCTACCTCTGAACCCTCGGAATTAGGATGGAGTACCTGTTGTAGGATAAGAAAATGATGGCCTAGGCGGTCTAGGAAAAACCCGAGGCCTAAATTCTCCTTGGGACGCCGTGAACTGTCCCATAGGTCTAGCCCTCTTTGACGACCCTCTTTAAAATTCTAGCGCTATTCTCCTTTGCCTCTAATCCTAAATTTTTAGCGCAAATGCTTGTATCCTGGCTATATCCATATCTCTATTCAATGCAGCAATAGTACAATCCCTCACCAAATAAAGATCCAATCTGTCCATATATCGATGGACTCTGTCATCCATAGTGGCTACTACATTTGGAGCATACCGAGCCAAAGAGTTAAATCAAAGACTGTACTCTCTGATGCTCATATTCCCTTGAAGAGGATTTAGAAATTGGTCTGCACGAGACTCTCTAATCTCATAGGTAAGATAATGATCAAGGAATGTCGCTTTAAATTCTTCCCAATTAGCTGGATTTGCAATGATACCACGAGATCGTTTCCAATCTTTGTAGCATAATATAGCCTCTCCTTTCAACCTATATGCTGCAAGCTCAACTGTTTCTATACCAGTCATATGCATAACATCTAGAGCCCTTTGAATTTGGTCCATGAAGTCCTGTGGGTCTGCATTCAGATCTGACCCGGTTAATGTGGGAGGGTCTAAATTCAGAAAATCCTGTGTCCTTCGACTAGCTGCCCTATCCGCGCAGTCATTACTTGTAGTTGGACCAACTTGTCCTTGATTTTGTACAACCACTATTTTGTACATTTCTTACATCTTTCTCAATAGCATTAACAGGTGGTTCAGCAGGTTCTTCTCTCCTTCTCGGCTCTTTTGGAGCTGGAAAAGTAGAAGAAGCCCATGATGCAAGCTCAGTGTCAGACCTACCTTGACTAGCTTGGTCAGGTGGTTATTTACTCGTTCCTTCTCCGGAAATCATGTCTACCTTACCTTCTTACCTTTACCCCTGCCTCGTCTTGTACTCGGCATTTTACTATACAAAAGAAAACCAATGTCAATGGTCAGATATGATTCCACCTACAACTTTGGCTCTATTGCACGATCTAGAAAATGAAGAAAAGAAACAACTCCTAAATGACCCATAGCCTCCTTCTTATAAATATGGTGCACAACACATCCATAAGAAAGACTCTACTCGTACATGACTTTGTAGACAACTTAGGACGACCTGCTCTGATACCACTTTTGTCACACCCCAAATCCTATTGAGGCGGACTGGCACCCGAAGTCGTTAAGGCTCGAGAGAACCAACCTTCATTCATGTACACTCATATGCATGTCACTAAATGAACAACACTCTATCATTTATAGATACAAGATACCAATGGCGGAAGTCATGGAGAAACATTCAATAGATATGAAACTTGGCCGTTGGGGCCATCAAGTCAAAATCGACATACATTCCTTCATTCGTCTTACAACATCTACAACGACGTTAACAGATACATAACCAACCTAAAGTCGGGACAAGTCCCCGCTTTATACAACATTTACATAGTACCAAAACAAATGTACACATGTGACTCAAAAAGCCCCGAATCAACCTGGAGCTCACCAACAGTCGGCAGATGACCTGTATCCTATTCTGGAGGTCTACTAGCTCCTGTGCCTGTAGAAATTAAGGTAAGTCACCCAAGGGACGTCAGTACAAAGAATGTACTGAGTATGTAAGTCTATAACAAATTGCATGAAACATAGGAACTTCAATGGAATCATATACAAGTGAATAGTCAATATAGATAAACCACTGTTCTCTATGTGTAAAACCATGTACATTACATTCAGTACTTTACTTTATACTTCTTTGCATTAAGAAATTGTAATGCATATAAAAAATAAATGACCAACTGATCAGTGGTAAAAGAGAATGACCCATGCTAGGTATTTTAACCCCTGGGATAAGGTCCTTATAAATACACAAATTGGGATCGACCCATGCTAGGCTTTTCTTTTCACCCCTGAGATACCAACCGTGATATTGGGATCGACCCATGCTAGGTGTTCCTTTCACCCCTGGGATACCACCCATGATATTGGGATCGACCCATGCTAGGTGTTCCTATCACCCCTGGGATACTACCAAAGAATACACAGATTCTCTTTACATCATTTCTTTCTTTGAGATGGTTGTTTTGGTGGTCATAACATTATGGGAGCTTTAGAACTTCTGTCAATGAATAAGAGACACGTGAATAACAACATATGACAACTTGAAATAAGATACTTTGAGACATTTTGAAATGAGAACAAGTCGGTAACAATGAGAATAAGAGATGTTGTCAAAGGATATGGAAAGAGTAACCTTACAAACCTTATCTTCCCAATATGAATACACAATCCTATATATGAATACAATAATCCAGTTCCTTCCTTACGTGTTACTCTATAACACAAGTACATAACGAAGCTCACGTTAACAACTAACTATATTACAAGTGCATAAGACGACAATGAACTACGTGACTGCCATATAGCGTCATTTTATCCTCTGAAAATACCATTTACTGTATCACCATACCAACAACACCAAGACATGCCACACATCAACCAAGACATCATAAACCGATAGCATTTCACACCACGTGTATACTTTACACTTTTCTTTCAACACAACATCACATTTACTCCATCAAGTAACTTAAATACCTTTCACAATAACACATTAAAATCAATCCACAAATGATAAAATTCAAAATGACTCCGGACTACCCCTTAGGTCCATCCAAATGGTACCATCAGTTGATTATTGCATCCAAGAAGGGTAAAGGGGCCTTGGGGGGTCAAAGAGAAGCAAAAACAAACAAAACAAAATTCTGGAATGACTTGTGGAGCCACCTGTGCCCACAGGTGGGTGAGGTGTGGCCGCAGGTGCCCATATGTCCTTGTCCAGGGCCACCTGTGTTGGCATCTGCGCTCGCAGGTGCCCCATCCGCGAGGGCGGATGCCCGGTTCGACCAAAATGGGTCTCTTTTGGGCCCTTTTTTGTAATAAATGGTCCATGGCCATAAGTAAGATTATCTTTACATAATGTAGGTAAACTTTGATGCTAATTATCAACCATGGTTTCAAAATTCACATGAACATCACCAAAACTATTTTCTCTTTTCAATACGCCACCGATTTCATGCACAATTTCATAACAACAATCCCACAAGTTATACACATAGAGAAAGCAAGTTAAGGACATAAACACATCTTACATATTGAAATTTAATCCATCAAGTTCACTTCCTTCAAGACCACAAGTCCACTTTCAAGTTTATAAGGCAAAACCCTTTACCGATTAAGCAAAAGTAGATTGTTTCACACATAGTGGACTGCTCAACACTTTGTCAACATAACCAACATGATTTATACACCCTATCATGCATATAATATATTAAACCATAAGAATAAACACTTACCAAAGCTTTCAAATAGATGATCTTGTCCAATGAGAATGTTAGCTTAGGGTTTGAGAGAAGAGAAATATCTTGAAAAACTCTAGAATTCGCAAGTGTGCTTTTGTGATTAAAAATCTGATTTTTGTTGCCTTATATAGTCCCTTGATGGCCATCCTTAGCCAAACCCTTAGTCATAAAGGTTATGTTTACTTGGTCAAAGGTGGAATGGATCATTTCTCCATTTGGGCCATGTCTTATGGCTTAATTTTGGGCCTTTATAGAGCCCATTAACACATGTTAATTAAGCCCACTAAAATTAATGTGGATTACACCAACCATATCATGTTTAAATAATTCCATAAATGTTACGGCAATCAAATTGGTTCAGAAATGTACGGGGTGTTACAGATAACCCGATCTCAGGTCAATCTTTGAGAAGCATTTGGTACCCTGTAATTGGTCAAATAAATCATCAATTCTGGGGAGGGGATATTTATTCTTGACTGTTACCTTATTCAGTTGCCGATAATCAATGCACAATCTCAATGTGCCATCTTTCTTTCATACAAATAACACTGGTGTACCCCAAGGGGACATACTAGGCCTTATGAATCCCTTTTCCAGCAAGTCTTTTAATTGCTTCTTTAATTCTCATAACTCTGCTGGGGCCATTCTATACGGAGGAATAGAGATAGGCTGAGTACCTAGAATCACATCAATACCAAACTCTATTTCCCTTTCTGGAGGCAAGCCTGGAAGATCTTCCAGAAATACATCAAGGAATTCATTTACCACTGGAACTGATTGAAGAGTTGGTGGCTTCACATCGGTATCTTTCTCTCTTACTAGGTGGCATATGTAACCCTTAGATATCATTTTACTTGCCTTAAGATAGGAAATAAATTTACCTCTCGGTGCTCCAACATTACCCCTCTTTTCAAGGAGGGTCTTTTGTGGGAAATGGAAATGTACCTTCTTAGCTTGGCAATCTACCGTGGCATAACAAGAAGCCAACCAATCCATACCCATTATAACATCAACATATACCATTTCCAACTCAATAATATCAGCCAATGTATTATGATCACAAATAGTGACCATACAATTATGATAGACTCTCTTAACTATAATAGACTCACCCATGGCTGTAGATACTTCAAATGGCTTAACTAATAATTCTGGTGTTCTTTTGAATTTTTTAGCAATCAATGGGGTGACATATGATAGGGTAGAGCCCGGATCAATCAATCCATATACATTATGTGAAAAGAAGGATAATGTACTTGTAACCACATCAGGAGAAGCCTCCAAATTCTGCCGATCCGCAAAAGTATAAGTATGGTTTTGTACTACACTAGAATTAGCTGCTCCTCTAGCACCTTTACCACTCCCCATAGGCTATACACCCGACGATGATGATGCAACGATTGATCTCGTAGGTCGCGCCATACTACCCGTGCCCCTTTGTGGTCACTCTCTCATAATGTGCCCCGACATACCGCACCAAAAGCAAACATTCATTCCAAACCGGCATTCACCTAAATGAAGCTTTCCACAGTGCTGACACGGCTGATGAGAAAACCTAGATTTGCTCATTCTTCCTTGTTCTTGATACCCTGTTGTCTGTGAACCTTGAATCCCACTACTTGGCCCAACTTGACTGCCTCTAAGCCCCCGAAATTAGGATGGAGAACCTGTTGTAGAATAAGAAAATGATGGTCTAGGCGGTCTATTAAAAACCCAAGGCCTAAATTCTCCTTGGGATGCCATGAACTGTCCCATAGGTTTAGCCCTCTTTGACGGTCCTCTTTCAAATTCTTCTAGTCTTCTCTTTATCCTCTGATCCTCCATCTTCTGTGCAGATGCTTGTATCCTGGCTATATCCATGTCTCTATTCAAAGCATCAATAGTACAATCCCTAACCAAATATGTATCCAATCTATCCACATACCGATGAACTCTATCATCCATAGTAGCTACTACATTAAGAGCGTACCTGGCCAAAGAGTTAAACCGAAGACTGTAGTCTCTGACGCTCATATTTCCCTGGCAAAGATTTAAGAATTGGTCTGCGCGAGCCTCTCAGATCTCATATGGAAGGTAATGATCAAGGAATGCCGCTTTGAATTCTTCCCAACTAGCTGGAAGTGCACTGATACCCCTAGATCGTTTCCAGTTTTCATACCATAATATAGCCTCTCCTTTTAGTCTATATGCTGCAAGCTCAACTGTTTCTATACCAGATACATGCATAACATCTAAAGCCCTTTGAATTTGGTCCATGAAGTCTTGTGGGTCTTCATTAAGATCTGACCCGGTGAACGTGGGAGGATCTAATTTTAGAAAATCCTGTGTCCACTGACTAGCTGCCCTAGCCGCACTGTCATTACTTGTAGTTGGACCAGCTTGTCCTTAATTTTATGCAACAACTATACGAGTTACCATTTGCACCGCATTCCTTAAATCCTGCTCAGTAGCATTAACAGGTGGTTCTGGGGATACTCCTCTCCTTTCTGGCCCTCCTAGAAATGGAAGAGTAGAAGAAGCCCGCGATGCAAACTCGTCTTCAGCCTCACCTTGATTAGCTTGTTCAGGTTGTGATTTACTGGTCCCTTCTCCGACAATCATGTCTACCTTCTTACCTCTACCCCTACCTCTTCTTGTAATCGGCATTTTCCTATACTGAGGAAACAAAAACATAAAACGAATTCAGTGATTACATATGACTCTACCTATAACTTTGTCTCTATTGCACGATCTAGGAAATGAAGAAAAGAAACAACTCCTCAATGTCCCATAGCCTCCTACTTATAAATGTGGTGCACAACACATCCATAAGCAAGACTCTACTCAAACACGACTTTGTAAACACCCTAGGATGACCCATTCTGATACCACTTTTGTCACGCCTCAAATCCCAATGGAGCGGACTGACACCCAAAGTCATTAAGGCCCAAGAGAACCAAACTATGATCGTATTCATTCATATACATGTCACTAAGTGAACAACATTCTTCCACATATAGATACAAGATATTAATGACGAAAGTCATAGAAAGACATTCAAATAGATATGAGACTTGGCCGTTAGGGCCACCACGTCAAAAGGGTAAGACATTCTTTTGTTTGTCTTACAACGTCTTCAAAGCCTCTAACAGATACATAACTATGCCTAAAGTTGGGACAACCCCCCATTTTATACAACTGTTACACAGTACCAAAACAAGTGTATACAAATGACTCGGAAAGCCCCGAACCAATCTGGAGCTCACCAATAGTCTGCAGATGGCCCGTATCCTACTATGAAGGTCTACTAGCTCCTGTGCCTGTAGTAAGTAAGGAAGGTCCCCCAAGGAATGTCAGTATGAAAGAATGTACTGAGTATGTACGGCTATAAGTAATTGTATAAGATATAAGAACTCCAATGGAATCAAATACAAGTGAATGGACAATATTGATAAACCACCGTACTGTATATGTGGAACCATGTACGTTGCCTACATTACTTGCCTATTACGTTCATATCAATATCAACATCAATCATACAACGTGATAATGCCCGGGACCAACTGATCAGTGGTAAATAACATTGGGATCGGCTCGAGCTAGGCTTATGCCCCTAGAACTGCCACCCATAAATCAATAAATCAGGTTCGGCTCGAGCTAGGTTTTCACACCCAAAGCTTCCCCCTGTATCCAATAAATCAGGTTCGGCTTAAGCTAGGCTTTTGTCACGACCCAAAATCCCATTCGGGCTGGACTGGCACCCGAAGCCGATATGGCCCGAGAGAACCAATCTTTGCTCATGAACCTTCGTATGCATATCCTCGTATGAATCTTATGATACCTCATTCAACTATGCGGAACACATGAACATGGAAACATACGCTATGTAAATATATCTAGGAAACTTGGCCGTTGGGGCCATCAAGTCAAAACGGACATTTGTCTCTTACATCCATACCCCACATATGTCTACAAAGCCTCCAACTGATCCATAAATACAACAACCTATAGTCGGGACAAGTCCCCGCTTTATACAATAATTACAATATCAAAATAATGTACACATGTGACTCGAAAAGCCCCGAACCAACTGGAGCTCACCAATGATCCGCGGATGACTCGTAGCCTATTGTGGAGGTCTACTAACACCTGTGCCTGTAGCAAGTAAAGTAAATCCCCCAAAGGGGTCAGTACGAAGAATGTACTGAGTATGCAAGGCTATAAGAAACTTCATGAAACTAAAAAAAACCTCAACAAACTTGATTTCAAGAGAATAGTCAATGTGGATAAATCATCGTTCAGCATGTGTGGAAATATGTTCCTTACGTTCATTATTCCATTTGCCTTTATGTCCATTACCGTTAGTAGTTAGAGTAACCATCAATATGCAATGCAACCGTTAATATGCAACCGTCAATATGCAATGCAACCGTTAATGTGCAACCGTTAATATATATAGAGAGAGAGAAAGAGCAGGTTCGGCACTTATGGCTACCCCCTGTCAGGTTTGGCATCAAGTTAGGCTTTTTCCCCACTAAGCTTCCTCCCTGCCATCACTCGAAAAGGAGTGAAGCAAGTTCGGCATCAAGTTTGGCTTTTGCTTCACTGAGCTTTCCCCCTGATCCAACAATATCGGGATCGGCTTGAGTTAGGCTTGCCCCCCCACAAATCTATCACCCGTACTCAATAAGTATAAGGAAAATATAAAGTAACCATAAGGAAAATATAAAGTAACCATAAGGAAAATATAAGCTAACCATGAGGAAAATATAAATTAGCCATGGGGGAATTCCTTCTTTCATTACTTGTTATTACTTCTCTCTTTTACTTTAATGAGATTGATACATTGGAGATCATAAACTTATTGGAAACACATAACCGCATTACTTCAGTCTTTTACGTTCATGAGATTGATACTTTTGAAGTTGTAACATTATTGGAAGCTTTGGAACATAACATTATTGGAACTTGGAATCATGTCCAAAATTATGTCAGCCATAAATGACAATAGATCAAGACTAAGACATAGATGATAACATGAATTGAGATGCCTTAGGATGTTTCAGAATTGAGTAAGTACCATAACAAGGTGAATACTATATGCTGCAGAAGGATACAGAAAGAGTAACCTTACATACCTTGTCGTCTTACTACGATTACACAAGCCTATATGTGGATACAATAGTCCAGCTTCCTCTTTATTTTTCACTCTACAACACAAGCATACATCGGAGCTTACATTAGCAACTAGTTACTATACCAACGTATAAAACGACAATGAGCTATATGGCTGCCATATAACGTCATTTCGTCCTTTACAATACAATACACTTCATTACCATGACAACAACATCATCACATTTCACACATTGACCAAGACATCATAAACTAATGACATTTTACACCAAGTTTACCCTTTACACTTCCTCATTAATACTACGTTACCTTTTCTCCGTCAAGTCACTCGATAGCTTTCACAATAACACTTTTAACATCAATCCATATTTTATGCCATTCAAAATACCTCCGGGATACTCCTATATAGTCATTTAAAAGGTACCATAAGTTGATAATTGCATCCATGAAAGGTATAGGGGTTTCGAGGGGGCAAAGGGATGCAAAAACAAGCAATTCGGAGTTCTGGGCTGACCTGCTAAGCCACCTGCGCCCACATGTGGATGAACTGCACCTTCAGGTGACCTTTGGTAGTAGACAGAGGCACCTGCATTGGCACCTGCGCCCGCAGGTGCTTCATCTGCGAGGGCGGGTGCCCGTTTCGGCCAAAAAGGGTCTCTTTTGGGTCTTTTTATGCAATGAATGGTCCATGATCATAAATAAACTTCTTTTAACATATTTTTTGTCATCTCATATGCCAACCATCAGCCATGGTCTCAAAACACACATAAACATCACCAAAACCTCACTTTCTTTTCAATCCGCCACCAAATCCATAACCAAATTACAACAAAAATTCCAAACATTATATACAAGAATAAAACAAGTCAAGTATATAATCACATCTCACATTTCAATATTGAATCCATCAAGTTCACTTCCTTCAAGATCACAAGTCTATGTTCAAGTTTACAAGGCAAAACCATCCTCCGATTTAGCAAACACAAATTGTTTTACACATAGTTAACTTCTCACACTTCACCAACATAACCAACATGATATAAACCATTATAATATACACTTACCAAGTCTTTCAAGATGATGATCTTTGTCCAAAATATGAAGGTCTAGGGTTTGTGTTGAATAAGGAAATGTTGAGAGAATTCTAGAAAAGGCATGGGTGTTGAAATGGAATAAAAATCTGATTTTCTCATATATATAGGACCTTTCTAGTTCCTTGATTTACCAAACACTTGGTCCAATCATGATATAGCAACTTGGTCTTGCAAGAATGGGTCAATAATGGGTCAAATACCCCTTTTGGGCCATGTCTTGGATGTCTTTTTGGGCCTCCATTGAGCCCAATAGTTCAAGATTACTTTGGCCCATCAACTTTAGTGTATAATTCCTCATATATATATAGGTCTCTCAAGTCACTCTTATCCATCTCTTGGCATTAAATGCATGGTTGATTAGTCAAATGGAAGATTAGATCATGTTTTGCCCCATTGGGCCAAGTCTTTTGTTCTTGTTTTGGGCCTCATTTGGCCCAATGGTTCATGAATCATTAATACACAACAAATTAATGTCTAATTGATCAAATCTCTCATGTTTAACTAATTTCATAAGTGTACACGTAGTCGTATAGGTTCAACAATGTACGGGGTGTTACACATCCTACAAAGGTCTAATCCTATGTACTAGGCCCAATATCAATTATCTCATCAATAACATTACAAAATACAAACTTTTGACTCTCAACACTTGAGTAATCATTGTTCAACGTCGTCAAGTAGGGTTTAGTAGATATGGGGTGTTACAGCTTTCGCCCCCAGAGCTGCCCCTTGTACTCAACCAAATATGCATTACTTCATTTCTTTACTTTTTGTGAGATTGTTACATTGGTGTTCATAACATTATTGGAGCTTTGGAACAATAGCCAACAAATAAGAGACACGTGAATAACAATTCCTAACAACCTAAAATGAGACACTTTAAAATATTTCGGAGTGGAAACAAGTTCGGTAACGATGTGAACAATAGGTGCTACAAAAGTATACGGAAAGAGTAACCTTACATACCTTATCCTTCCAACGTGTGACTATAACAGTTCAGCTTTTCCTTAAAGCGTTACTCTACAATATCAATACATAATGGAGCTTACATTAAAATTCAACTAAATTACAAGTTCACAAGGTGATAATAAACTACTCGACTGCCATATAACTTCATTCCACCCTCCTACAATACAATTTACTGCCTCACCAAAGCAACAATACTAAACCAGCCCACACATCAACCTAGATATCGTAAACCTATGGGAATTCACACCAAGTTTATACTTTACATTTCCTCCTCAACACATCATCACATTTACTCCATCAAGCCACTTAAATGCCTTCAACAACAACACATAAAAACAATCCACAATTGATACAATCCAAAGTGCCTCCGAACTACCCCCTTAGAGCTCTCCAAAGGGTACCATGAGTTGGTGAATGCATCTAAGAAGGGTAGAAGGGCCTTGGAGGGTCAAAGATAAGGAAAAACAAGCCAAAATAGGTTCTGGAAGGACCTTCGGAGCAACCTGCGCCCGCAGGTGATGAGGTGTGGCCACAGGTACCCTCTTGGCCCTGTCTTGAGCCACCTGCGGAGTGACCTACACGGGCAGGTAGCTCATCTGCGAGGGCGGATGCCCGAATTGGATGCAATGAGTCTATTTTGGGTCCATCTTTGTAATATATGGCCCATGGCCATAAGTAAGCTTCTCCCTACATATTTTAGGTTAACTTTGATGCCAATGAACAATTATTGTTTCAAAATGCACATGAACATCACAAGACTAGATTCTCTTTTCACTACACCACAAGTTCCCTGCACAATTTCATAACCACATTTCCATAAGTCATACACAAGGAGGAAACAAGTTAGGGACATAACCACATCCTAATATGTTGAAATTTCATCCATCTAATTCACTTCCTTCAAGACCTTAAGTCCCCTTTCAAGTTTAAACCACATAAAAGGTAAATCCTCTAGTAAATAAGCAAAAGTGGACTGCTCAACACTTTTTAAACATAATCAACATGATCTACACAACCCCTCATGCATATAATATATTAAACCATAAGAGCAAAAACTTACCAAGGCTTTCAAGGGGAAGATCTTGTCCAAAGGTGTGGTTGCTTAGGGTTTGAGAGAGGAGAAAATATCTCTTGAAAAATCTGAAATTTTGCAAGTGTGTTATGGTGAATAAGAGCTGAATTTCAGCCTTATATAGTCCCTCCAAACCACCTCTCCTTATGGTCATCCTTAGCCAAACTTTTAGTCAAAGATGATGTGTTTACTTGGTCAAATTTTGAATGGATCATTTCCTTTTGGGCCATGTCTTATTTACTTAATTTTTGGGCCTCAATTGAGC
The DNA here is from genome assembly GCA_031232105.1 of Capsicum rhomboideum. NCBI lineage: Eukaryota > Viridiplantae > Streptophyta > Magnoliopsida > Solanales > Solanaceae > Capsicum > Capsicum rhomboideum. The sequence continues at coordinate 51,262,033 of CP124708.1, read as the reverse complement.
CCATTAGCACAATATTAATTCAGCCCAATAAAATTAGTGGGTAGTACACCAACTATCTCAAGTTTAAATAATTCCATAAATGTTAAGGTAGTCAAATAAGTTCGGAAAAGTACTGGGTGTTACATAAATCCCCAAGAATGCACTCTATCTTGTTTCTCCCCTTCCTCTTTATTATTGCTATTGATTTTGTGTTGCCCTTGTTTGGGCTTGTAATAGATAATCCTTTATTTTTCTGTATCTTTGAATACCTTATTTTAATAATCTAGGTAACATATGCATCATTATTATCTCATCTCTCAAGTTACCAACTGACTTGCTTACTTTATGGTAGCTTCCGATTGTGTTCAGAATGAATCGAGAAAAAGTGTAGAAATAGGGGCCTCGCTATAGAGGCGTCCCTCCTGCTATAGCGGCCTCGCTATAGCGCATTGTGGTAGCGAGATACTCACCGCTATGGAAGCCCACTAGCAGTGAACCCGTTAATTGGTTTCCTGTATTCCCTTTTCCCATTCCCCCATCCATAATGCTATTATCTAATTGTTACAATGTTTTGCCTATAAATCCAAGATCGAAACCTAGCAACTCAAAAGGTTAACGATTAACCAAAGAATTAATTTATACACCCCGGTTATCCAATAGAATCAAAGGTCAATGAACACTTTTAGGCTTCCTCAAACATTCAAGTCTTATCGTACTTAGGCAATTCATATAGCAGACACTAAAAATAATGAAGACTTTAACAATTCATCAATTTAATTCACCACCCTTGCATATTCTATAAGTAGTGGTTAACACCCAAGCATTAAGAGTTTACTAAAATCACTTATCATATATGTTTACTATCAACAACACTCAGCCAATTGACAACCATTTTAAATAACCACAGACTCTCAAAACAATAAGTTAAGATTGCCACTTACACGGGAATCAAATTCAGAGAATCTGTTTAGACAGTTAACTCAACCTAGCCCTTTCTTTTCTTAAACACACAATTAATTACTACCATCTTGACAATGACTACTAGTTGATTGTCCATGTATCAACATAGCCTTTACGGCCACATACCAATTGGAACCTTTCAGGTTCTAATCTAGTTGCTTGACTTACCAAATGTGAGTTATGTAGTCCCAATTGGGTTGGTTGAGATACCAATTGAAATGAAGAGATACCATTTGGACTCAACCTATACAAACAATCATTAGGATAACATGATAGGAAAGATAGAAAGGAAACATTTCCTAGGATGTCTCATAGCTTCTCAAAGATTTGAAGTGGATGTCTACAAACAATCCATAGGACTCTACTTGACATTTTCTCTAGTACTTGTGAGACCAGGAACCTACACTCTAATACCAACTGTCACAACCCAACTAACCGGATCGTACAACCAGAATATACCCCAAAAAGTGTTTAGAAAGAGTAGTATCAGTACAACTACACTTACTGGTAGGCATTATTGGCCAAACAAAGTTAAATAAGGTATCATCGGTCGAACAAAGTTAAATCACATAAACACAATACCAAAATTTGAAATCAAACATGAACCTAAGATTATCAATTTATTTTCTACTTTTCCTATCCCATTTACGCTCTTTTCACTAATGATTATGTACTCCTGATACAACACTTATCACTAATTACCCACATTCTAAACATTTCAATTCAAACTTAACTATGCATAGGCCAGTAGTTCAGCTAAGACACCAAGAAAATTTATTTTCATCGAGAAACACACGACGATAATTAATAGCCTAATAAAGCAACAATCCCCTTAGAATATCATCAAATTTAGGAAAACACAAAGGATCACATTTATACATATTATTACTTAGTTCAAGGTCAAACACCACCCTGGTAACTTGTAAGACCAATATAGTTTATCATTACTTTAAAAGCCTCTCATTATCTTACAACATTGAGAATTAGTTAACCTCAAATACAATACTTATGTCAACCACCGGTCCACTAAAGGGACCCAAGAAATATCATTAACCAGTAGACCCCAAAAGAAAAAAAAACATATAAATAACAAAATATAACCAGGTTCACTCTGGGAACCATCAAACTCCAAAATCACTGTGTACACACATGCTAAGGGTCTTATATCTGCCCACTAGCCATGACCTACAAGGGACGAGCACAGTTTATGTACCAAATATACCAGATAACTAGTGTCTGCCACCTTTATTCCAAACCAAGTGTTATTCCACCCTTATTCCAATGTCCCCGCCCTTATCCTCTCCGAAATCCATAAATTCAGTCATGGTTAATCTTTATCAAATCACAAACAATAAACAACTAGGCACTATCAATAAGTACAATCACATAATAAGTTAAATAAACCATACTTGCATATCAACAAGGTCTTTTTACCTATATCATTATAGATCATCAATTTCCAAACTTGTATTTAATAATTAACAAGTTCAACATTCATTAGCATGTATTGCAACTAAACAGACAATCAGTCAACATGTACACATATAATTAAATTGATCCTTAACTCCAATTCAACCCTAACCTTCGACCTGTTTTAAGGGAAATCAACCACTTAATATATCACCTATTATCAACCAATAATTAATATAAGGACTTACCTATAATCAAACTAGTTAACCACCTATTTTTTTATTATGTAAATATATATATTTGCGTACTCTCACACATCCACAATTCCTCTCTAACTATAACACCATTATCTCATCAGCTTCCATTTTAATACATCATCATTAATCAGCTACTTTACAACTTTTCCTAAATTTTCTTATCAGGCATACTAGCACACCACGTTTCACTGTCTCCACTAAGGGCTCTTATTTCACATATCGAGTATCACTAATTGAATAAGTTTTAAGGTATTAACACCAGCTTTTCTATGAACTTATCTCCATTTAACAATTATGCCTAAATTATATAATGGTTCATTCCTACTTTACTACTCAATTGACATGTATAATTAAAGAGCAAGTAAGTATTAGCAACAATTCACCGTACAATTACATTAACACTAACTTCATTCGTGTTTTCCCTAGTTAATTTATTTTAAAACCTTCTAATCACCATGACTGTAGGCCAAAGGATGAAATCTCCCATCAATCTATATTATGAATATGTTTTATAAATGAGCTCTACTACTCAAATAAAACCTAGCCTTCCTGGGAGTCAATTTGTTATTACAGAGGCATGGACTCTCCTTCCTTGACTCATTCTAACAATTTCTGGGGTGAAAACAATGAGGAACCTTAGTGATTTGTCCTTCCTAAGCGTACCTTTTCATTCTCATTGTTTTAGAGCTTTGAGGCAACCCTAGGGAAGTCTTATAAGGAGGCAACATACTGGTTTAAAGCTCAAAGGAAAAAGGGTTTTAAAAATTTACGGATACCACTATAGTGGAAAAATTCCCACTATAGCAAGGTGATGTCAGTCTGTCTCCTCAAAAATTCCCACTCTGAATTCATCTAACAGTAATGTTTAATGAACCTTTAAAAGAATTTCCATACACACGTGCCCTTCGAGTGTGGTGATTATAGTAATAATGTAACGGGTTGTTATAATAACCCTTGGACTCTCAACTTTTGTAGTCTTGCATATTATTCCGATTTTAGATATTGTTGCTACTTATAAATGACCATTGTACTGTCAATATTTGGGTGATTTTCATGTTATCTAGTTTCATACATTACTGTGTGTTATAGATAATTTTTCAACTGTTAATATTTGGGTGTTCTTGCACACTATCTTATTTTAGACAATGGGCAAATGTCCCTTAGACTACCATATTTTGGAAAAATCTAATTCATCATCGAATTTGGATGGCGACTGATAGATATCCCTTTGTTCGTACACTTTTGCGATACTTGATGTTCTTGAAGTTAAAGAATATCCCTTAGCACCAGACTCCTCTGCCTTTGTGTGATTAATGGATATAAATGCTCTCGGGTAAATCCTACGTATAAAATGTGTCTTAGGGATGCCCTAGAATAAATATCAATTGCTCAACAGGACGAATAGAGATCCATCAATAGGACATACATAAAATTGGCAAATTAAATACAAGTCCATTGGTAGGACAAAAGGATCAAAACAAATTGGCAAAATAAATGCATGTCCACTGATCTGACAAATAAAGATTTGTTGGAAGCATATACCTTAGATAGGAAAAATAAAGGCATTTCCATTGGTAGGATGAATAGAGATCCATTGATAGGATATAGATTGGTAAAATAAATGCCCGTCCATTAGTAGGAATAATATAGATCCATCGATAGGATATAGATTCACAAAATAAATGCCTGTCTATATGTAGGAAAAATATTGATCCATCGATAGGATATAAATAAGATGGGAAAAATAAATGCCCGTCCCTCAGTAGGATGAATAAATATTCTTAGATAGGATATAAATATGTATTTTGAAAGGAGGAATAGAAATCCCTTGACAAGATATAGTTGGTTCATCGAAGGGACAGTTGGTGCAGGTTCGTCAGAGGAACAAATAAAAATCCATCGATAGGATATAAGCTTGTCAGTCGGAGGGATAGTTGCGTTAGTTCATTAGATGAACAGATAAATATCTATCAATAGGATATAAGTAGGTCCGTCAGAGGGACATGTGTTGGCAAAGATGAATTCAATGCTTATATGGTAGTTGCCAAAAACATCACCTTCATTGTTCTATCGACATGTTGGCTCCTTTACATATACCATTTTTGAACATCATATATTCATTGTGATCTATAATTTTTTGAAAATTTGAGGAGGATGTCATTGCTCTCTCCTTATTAGGTGATCTGTTTGACCACTTTGTTGTTGTGCTGACCTCTTTGTATGTGCTTATGCTCAAGGAAAATGATAACAAGACGCAATGTCTCTTTTTCTAGTGACTACAATTAAATTTGGGAATGCTTTAAAATAAAATGTTCATAACATAAATCAAACGACTTTGTTTGTCCTCAACATCCTCTTTTGAGGTAGAATAGACAAACAAAGGGTCTTTCAAATATAAATGAATGGATGAGACCTTGCCTCTGTGGAGCATTATAAATACCATTTTCAATCATTATATGTTTGTTTTGATCATATGTTTTTCTTGTGTTTTAAGGAGAAAATCACCATTTAATCCTTATTCATTGATTCTTACAACCATAGAAAAATTGTTAGTTTTGGAAAGTCATGCATTTTTTGGCCCTCTCCCATTGTTTTGGCTTCTTCCTGCCAATTTCATACGTTCAGCTTCACTTATCCTTTTTGAATAACAGGATATTCTGAACTAAGGGAGTCTTTTGCTGATTATTTTCATTCAAGGGACAACCTACAACCACAGAAAAATTATTAGTTTTTTTTAATTATAAAACTCATCAGTGTTGATCTCCCTCGGTATTTCTACATCCTTCTGTGATTCTTCGGGTACTTTTCATCTTTGGTTACTTGTCATCTTTGGATGCTTTCCTTGACTCCCCCAGTTGGTAGATGTAAGACAAAATTAGTTTTATAATCTAGTTTTGTCGTGTCATGTACTAGCTCAATGAACATCCTTGGTTTAGGGCTTTGACATGCCTGGCACTTGTTGGCAATCTCTTAATATCATTCAGCAATGTATCTGGGGAGGTTGAAGATGACTTCTCAAAAAATTATCATAGCTAAGGATTGTTCCACTTGGATTTTATTTTTGTTGGGGATTTCTTTAAAGTTGAATCTGATATCTTGGTGCTGGGGAGTTTTCATAGTTTAAGCTCATGAATGAATCTTGGTAGAAATTTGAGGTCCTCCTCAAAATTTCTGCCCTTGTTAGATACTCAAGTTAAATCCCAACTCTATTAATGGGAGAGTTGACACTCTGTGTGGCCTTAATATTCCCTATCAAATTTCTCTTCAGTGGCATTTTTTATAGGATCTCCATTCTTACTTTGTTGAAGGACAATCTTCTTCTTTGGAATTTTTTTGAGATTCTTTATCGAATATTCATCCCCAGTTTCTATTTTCTGTGGTAATATGACCGAGCCATGACGTCTACATATTTCATTGATGTAGGAATTAGGTCAAACATAGTTACTCAATATAGCAAAAATTGGGATCTCCTGGTGTTGAGGAATTCTCAGGGTTTGAACTAATGAATGAAGCTCTGGTGGAAATTTTAAGGTCCTCCTCAAGGCTTTTGCCCAGTTAAATGCCTTCGAGAGAAATCTTGAGTTGTTGACTCTATGGAGTTCTTGAGACTCTTCTAAAAATCCATCTTAATTGTATTTGTTGCCATAATCTTATATTTTGACTATTGAAGGATTGATGTTGTTCTTTTGATTTTTGAGATTCCTTCTCAAAAATTCTACCTAGTTTCCATTTTTTGGGTGATTTGACCAAGTCATTAGGGCGCTTATGTATCCCATTGAAGTAGGAATCAGGTCATCACGTAGTTCAGGACTATAAAGAGGAATATAGAAAATACTAAAGAGGTTGACCAAAGCTGACATAGGCCGCCTACGTTTTCCATTCTTGATAATTTATGTCAAACATAGTTAGTACTACAAAGAGGAATATATAAAATACTCCCTCCATTCAGAATTACTTGTCACTTATTTCCTGATTGGATTTCCACTTTTACTTGTCATTTTTGACATATCAAGGAAGCATCAACCTTTTTTCCTATTTTACCCTTAGCATTAATTACTTATTCTCCAAACTAATTTCAAGATACAGTAGTAACCATCAATTAATAAAGTTAATATGGTAAAATTGCTATTACAAATTAATAAAGTAACCATCTTTAATGCATGAGAGTCAATCGACTTGGGCTGCTTTTAGTGTACCATCTTAGATAATATTATGGCTCTCTGTGGATAACACCTCGTGGATAACATGATGTCTTCCTCAATTTGGTGCAAACTTTCCTTTGAGCCTATTTTGATAGAAGGAAGGATTAATTGTCCACCTCCTGAATTGAATTCTGGATCATTCGACACCTTCAGTGGGAATGATGTTTGTGTTTGTCTTGGGCATATTATCATAAGACCAGTCAAATGTGTTGGTGTTTTTTTTTAGTATAATGATAAGTTCTTTCTTTTGTACCTCTATCAGAGAGATACCGATTGTGGTTTCTTCAACTTCACAATTATCTCCTAAATTAACCACTTATGTTTCTTCTAGATTAGGCTTTTCCCGATTCTTAAAATCCTTCAACTATTCTATCAATTATTTTGGAACCATGGTCTTATCATCATACTGTTCACATTTGTCATTATTTACCCCAATTTGTTCATTTATCTCTTAACATGACATGGCATTGGCAAGTTTTAAAATGCTATTACTAAAATTAGAAACAAACCAACTTAGTAATAACAATTGAAATAAGTAAACAACCGTAAATGATTTTCAAAAAAAGGGGAGGCCTTTTGTCGAATTCAGAAAATAGTCACTAACTTTGGCTATAATCCGCACAGGTATGGATCTACACCTTTTGAAATGTAATAATGGATGAACTAAGGCAACTAAATACATAAAGGGTGTGTTTTGGCCACATCCAGAACATCACTGATATTGCAAAAACTCAATTTTTATCTTTTTATCTACTATAGTGATCAGGGATTTATTAGTGGAGTAGAGATACAGTTGCACAACTGCACTCCTCGCTTTCCATCTCAAATATTTGATGTCCAGGTTGATTCTCCCACATCCAAATCATACTCTATGCAAAAATCCCCTATTTCTTTCCTCAGACTATTATTTGCATTCCATGCTTAAACAAAGAAAGACTGGTGTAGATGAGGCTAGGAATTATGCATCTCTTTTGGAACTTAGCATATTCCAGAATGAGTCCTACCATATGCGGCTTCAGTGTCCATAATAAATACATTTTTTGTCATAACAAGACTAATTTCTTGTGGTATGATAAATGCTTGATGGGGTGCCATCATCACTATGAACTCACGCCTCTTGTTTATGCTTAGAGAGGTCACAAATCCCTCAATAATACTAGGGTAGGCTTGAATTATTACCTTCACTACACACCAATCTTCATCTGTTTTAATCACATTAATGGTTACCCCTCCATGGTTTGGCAACGTGTTGTAATTATCCTTGGGAGTGGTTGTTTGGAGAGTGAGGACTGTTTGATTGATTAGGTCTTAAATCCTATGCTTCAGATTGATACAATTCTTGATGGTATGCCCAGCCCCTCCTGAATAGTAAGAACAGTGTTGGTCATATTTATAAAGTTTTGCATTTACATTGGTAGATTTTAGATCATCTGTTAGAATCAGTCCAGCTGCGTTTATTCTCTGTAAAAGTTGTGTTAGACTTTTAGCTAGAGGAGTAATGACTCTGGGAGGTTTCTTCTCAAAATTTTGACAAGGCATGATGTATTTGTTTTGGTACATTTGAGGAGTGATTGTGGTAGTTTTAAGGATTTGGACAAGTAGGGACTAGTGTCTTGAAATGTAATTGGAAGTGTTAGTATGTTTGTGGAGTAATTTAGTAATTTTTAGGGATATTTTGATAATCTGGATGTGGTGTTTATTAGTTGGATTGGTCTAATAATCATGATGAGAATTTTGCATGGTGGAGAGGTAGGCTTTGGATGCAGATAACTTTCTAGAGCTTGATTTGAAAGGATTTCTTGATCTATTGTTCAAGCTATAAGAAAAAAAGGACACATCCCATTCCTTTTATTGCAATAATCTGGAAGATACAACCAGTGTGGCTACTGGAGAAATTTTCCCATTTTTGAGTCAATCTTCAATCGTCTCCCCGATCTTGACCAGGTCAGCAAATGTTGCATGAACCACTAATATCATCTTGTTGTAGAACTTCAACTCTTGGGCAAGGGTAAATACAATAATGTGTTCCTATTCTGTCAAGGAAGGTCACACTTTTGTTGCCTCCTTTCTGTAGAGATAAGCATAATTATGAAAGAACTCATTAGACTTTTGCTTAATTTGATTTAGGAAGTATCTATTGAGGACCACTTCCACATTATAGGTGAACCTATCTCTGAAATCCTTGGTAAAAAAATCCATTCAAACCACTTTTTCAACTCTTATAAGGTGAACTATTCAAGCGCATCACCGCTCAAGCTCCGACTAAAAAGCCTCATCAACAATGCTTTATTCTTGCCTACACTTACCATTTGATTCCAATAACTTCTCAAATGGGTGGTGGGGTTTCCCTTGCCATTGAATGTTTCAAATTTGGAACCTTAAAAACTTCTGGTAATCCCTAGTTCGGATGATTGCAAAGATCATCATAACAGAATCCTATAATGTTTGGGAAACTTCGTGCCCCTTTCATTTTTTCAATCTCTTCATTTATCATCAACATGTCCTCATTGTACCTACTACCAAACACCTTCCGTTCCCTTTTTCTCTTGTCATAGTGATAAATTTTGAGAATTTTAATGAATGTATGGAAAGGTTTTGGTATCACAGGGGAATAAAATATAGCTGGTAGACCTTTCTAGGTAGGAGGTGGATTCTGCATAGTTTGAGCAAAATTTTGATATATGAGAGTAAAGTTATAGGGGACATTGGGATTGAAAATGGGAGGATTATTTTGGGAAGCGATGGCATTAGGAGGGTTATTTTTGTAACTTAGAGTATGGTTCTGGGATGGTAAGTACTTGGATGGTTGTGAGGATTATGAGTTTGGTACATTGGATTAATAGGGTCAACAAGAGGTCTCGGCACGAAAGCTGAGGTTATGCCACTTGGACAAATTTCAATATTGGGGTAGTTAAGAGGAGGGATTTGGAGCGGGGGCCTGAGGTTGTCAAAGACCAGAGTGTTAGTAGCAATGGCCATATGGGGCAGGTTTGTTGCTCTTTGTACCTCATTTTGGATCTCCTCCAATTTGTTGTTATTTCTACTATCATAATATTTCTGATGTTTATCTAGATCAGAGCGTTCTCATCATCACGACCAGTCATTTTTCCTTTGCCTTTAGACAAGCAAAGCTCGAAGGAGAAATTCTTATCGACTTTGATCCGGTGAAGAACTAATGTTCAGCGAACATAGGTCAACACAGATCAGTTTCTACTTACTCTACTACCTATTAAAGTAAAAAATAACTCAAAAGGCAAATATGCTTACTGAGTACTAGTAGTTGTACTGACCCCTATTATTTTGCATCCTTCTAAAGTAGATTCTGGTATGAGTGTATATTGTGGACCTTGATTCATGCGGTATTTCCCTATTTAAAGTTGTGGTGAGTTCCTACCTTTATAAACTTTCCTAGCTTCTTCTACCTTTTATTTATGCCTTTCATACTTTCTTAGACAATGTTGTATCTTAATTATGACATTTTGTATTAGAGTCACTGTTGAACTTGTGACAGTTGAGTCTTGGGATTTTGAGTAGTACTATTCTATTTACATGTGAGGTTGACTTTAAGCTATTATTATTGAGAGTTCATCACAGTATTATAATATTTGCCTTATTTTAATTTGCTTGTATTTGTTGAGTTAGGCTTATCAACCATGGTTGGGTTGGAGTAGGTGCTATCAGAACCCTTATGATTTTGGGTCATGATAAGTTGGCATCGTAGTTCTTGGTTAATCTCTTGAATGCGTACAAGAGCAAATATCTAGTAGAATCTCATAGATCGATGCAGAGATGTCTAATATCTATCTTTAAGAGGCTATAGGATATTAGGAAATTCTATTTCTTGATTCCTTATCGAGCATTCTTAGTTTTATCTAACTCTTGAAATCCCCTCATTCCATTCTCTCGCTTGTAGTAATGACACATTCATGGATTTGCATACTAACAATTGGAAGTTATGTTGAATGGTATGGTGCAAGATTTAGTACCAATGAGGGAGTGATAGACAAATGAGAAGGTTGTGTAGTAAGATTTAGACTATATCTATTATTTTGAGATAGTTTAAGTAAGGTTGTGGTTTTTATTGCATAGCTTAGGGATATTCATTTTGGAAGTTTGAATGAGAGTTTGAAGAACTTCGTAATCATCTTATCCTCTATTGTTAGTTGTTCAGCAGAGGAAAGAGTACATATGTGACTTAGATAGTATGAGAAATAGGGTTTACAATTGGGTAATGCATAATTAAAGGAATAACCAGGAAATATGTGTGGTACTACAATTAATGGAGATTGTCATAAATAGGACGGGGTTGCTTAGTGTATGATGAGAATAAAAGTGCTTCAATAAAGGTAAAATTTCTACTACACTCTTGGGGAGTGAATGTATCAATAAGGATTCATCAGTTCTATGATAGGATAGGCATATATACTAATACTTTAAGGAAAGGTTAAGGTTATAGAAGATCAGTAGATCGAGTATAAGGGTAGGTTTCAATGCATGAGAAAGGATTTTATATGATGAGGTTTAAGGTGGTATAACTACTTTGGGGATTCATATAAAGGGTATACTTTCTATCATATGAAGTGGTTTGAATGGGTTGAGTATTATAATACAATAGCCATATTTGAAAATGTGTTTGCTTGGCTAGAGTCTCAAAGTTTGATACTTTTACTATCATTAGAGATTTATGAAATGGTAAATTGAATTTGTGCAGGGTGACATAAAGAATGAATGAAGACCAAGTGTTGAGAGTTCTCAAAGGGAGATGGCTGACAACTTTAGGCTAAGAAGGGTAAGTTTCTTTCATAATTAGATTTACGAAATTATTCAACGATATTTTGTTAGCAAGGGTCATGTTTACTTGTTTGTATGCTATGAATACAAGGGTACATATTATTATTGAGCTAGATACTGAGTGTTTTGTGTAAGGTATTGCGTTTACTTGATGGGTGAAAATGTATGATGCATTTTGGGTGTGACCTTCTCGATGGTTATGTTATGGAAAAGTGGTGGATCTAGTGGGATTTTGTAATTTGGTACTACCAAGGTAGAGCAAGGGATGAATGGAAATAGATATTCTAGTCAACAAGCATAAACGTTAGTTGCTTAAGGAGCTACCAATTTTTTCACCTAATTGGATAATAGAGTTTGATGTTGCTTTTAGATTTGAAGAACTATGGACACTCGACTGCAAGCATTGATATGTAAGGGAAATTAAAGTGGTGGATCAATGGTAGGCATTAATCAGTTTAGGTTGTGAAGTGTTGAGAGTTAGTGATATCAATTGAGACCAAGAGAAGTAATTAATATTGGGATGATTGGCTTGCAGAGAAAGGAAGTTTTCAATGGGCTTGGTTGTGTGAAATTGTCTGAGGATGTTAATAAGGATGTACATCTGGTAATTGATTATTTTACGGGATTGATTCAGTATATTTGTGATTTCAGGTATCATATCAATGACAACATTAATTTTGAGGAATGTAGCACTACTAAGTAAATTTGATGAGAAGACTTCATGATTGGTTGTACTTGTGATGTGACTAATTTGTAAAGGTTTTTTATTAAAAGATTCTTGTAATATAGGAAAGACTTTTAGGCATCCAGGATTTGCAATTTGATACTAATTAGGTGACTAGCTTAGTTGGTATGGAAGACATGGAATTATGGAGCACCACTCGAATAGATTTAAAGGAATCTCAAATTACAAAGGAAAAAGGTATTGCAATTAGAGTATGACACTTCGAAACTATGAATAAGAACAAATATTTCAATTTAGAGGGCTAAGGATCCATCTTCAAGAAGTGGGACTTGGGTTCAGGATGACATGATTTCGTGGGTTTTGTTCAAAAAGTTGTGATATTATCATGTGTTTCAAGATAGGTTTTAAACTACTTAGTATGGATAGAGAATAAAGTCTACAGACGTTCAGGTCAAGTGTGATGATAAGCTTTGGAGTTTGGTAACTAGTAAAATTCAGATTTCATATGACAGATATGACAAGATTAATGGAGAAGTGATTAGTGATAAACTAAGGTATACAATTTCATAGAATCTTTAAGGAAATGGACTAAGGTTGATTGGTAAATGGAGTTTTCTACACGATTTGGGTCAAAGTTCGATCTTTCTATGGTAAGACTATATATGTGATAGTGGAGTATGTTAGGGTATGGAATGATAAGAAATAATTGTGCATGTCAGTTATAGACGGTTTAAAAGGACTTGTGCATAGAAAAGAACCTGGATTACAGAATTTATTACTTTGGTATGTTAAAAGGAATAATGAAGTATTTCACTTAAAGGTTTTGGTTTAGAGTATGAGGTAATATGACATAGGCTTTAGGTCAAAGAATTAGAATGGTGAACGAGTTAAGGGAACAAATAAGAAGATTGTATATTGGAGGGTTTAAAGTATTCAAAATTATGTCATGGGTATAAGTTTATAATTTGAAGTCCTAACAACATTTAATTATCAATACAAGTTGAGGAATATGTAGAAACAAGACATCATGTATAGATCCTTGGTAAAGAGTTGAAGATTTGTGTGGATTTCATCCACTGGGATTCATAGTCGATAACACTAGTTGGAACATGCGTTAGTGGAAGGTGGAATGGTTTTGCATAGACTTATGGAGGGATTAGTATTAATGTTCCTAAATAGTTGGTTTTGGTTTGGATGACAAGAATTGATTTATGGGTAATTTTGCATTTCTATGTTGGACTAAATTGATCACTTTATGACGGACTGCTTATATGTGTATTTCAGATAGGGCTTATGATTCTATAGGTTTATAGAGGTTTTAAATTTAAATGATGCTACTTCATTCATGAATACTACATAGGCTATTATGAGGATTTATATAGATATTGGGTGATGTATACAGGGTACATGCTTATGGTCTATGAAGTTTTTGGGGTGATCGGTGATTTTTTCTAAGGTTTGACATGGGAATATGATTGTTTGAATAGTATTCAAAACATGACATTTGAAGATTTGTACAGAATTGGTATTGGTTTCTTACTTAGTAGCTTGAACATGTCAAACTAGTACTATCAGACTTTAAATTAACGCCATATGCCTTGGATAAGGCCAATTCTGATAGAAAATAATTAGAGTATGCTCAAAACAAGAAAAGTTTTTTGGGGGGAAAAGGTGTCACGCCACATATCCCAACGGGGAGGACTGGCACCCAAAGCCGATAAGGCCTGAGCGAACCAAATCTTACCCACGTCCAATCATACGCATGCCATAAGAAACATCACCACCACGAAAGGATATAAAATGCTAGTAGCGGAAATCATGGAGCATGATATATATACATACAAGAAACTTGGCCGTTAGGGCCATTAAGTCAAGAAGGACATACACCTCTTACATCCATATACCCACATAGGTATACAAAAGCCTCTATTAGAAATACACGCATAACCATCCTAAATTCGGGACAAGTACCCGCTTTACACAACCTTTACAATACTAAAATCAATATACAACTTGAACACGAAAAGCCCCAAACTAACTGGAGCTCACCAAAGATCAGTAGGTGTCCTGCAGCTTATTGGGGAGGTCTACTAGTACCTGTGCCTGCAGCAAGTAAGGTAAATCCCCCTGAAGGGGTCAGTATGAAGAAAGTACTAAGTATGTAAGGCTGTATCAATATGTAAGAACTTAAATGGAAAATACATTACAAGGGAATGCCCAATTATGGATAAGCCATCAATCTATATTTTTGGAACTACGCGTATTACTTTCGATACTCACTTCACTTTTGTACCTCTTCTTACTTACTTTCCAGTCATTAATTATATACTGCCCGAGCCCAACTGATCAGTGTTAAAATAATATCGTCATGCAGGTGTTCATGTCACCCCATGGATACACCCATAATGTTGGGATAGTCATCATGAAGGTATGTTCTTTCACCCCATGGATATCGTCATGAAGGTGTTTATTTCACCCCATGGATACACTCATAATATTGGGATAGTCATCATGAAGGTGTGTTATTTCACCCCATGGATACACTCATAATTATACCTTACTTAATTCTTTAACTTCTACGAGATTGGTACTTTTACTTTGTGAGAGATCGATACGCTCACTCATGTGAGATTAATAAATTCACTTATGAGAGATTAATACTTTTGTTAGTGAGAGATTGATATATTTGTAGTCACAACCTTATTGAAAGCTTTGGAACATAACATTATTGGGACTTTGGAACCATGTCCACAATTATGTAACTCATGAACAACAATAGACTAATGAATGAGGAATATGTGACTTAAGAATGAATAGATTCTCCTTACGTCGTCACTTTCCTTGAAATAGTTTCTTTTAGTAGTTACAACATTACTGGAACTTGGAACCATGTTCATAATTATGTGATCCATGAATGACAATAGACCAAGAGTAACGTATATATGATTAACAAGAGTTGATAACCTGAAATGAGATGCCTTAGGACATTTCGAAAATGGGTAAGTACCACAACAAGGTGTTCACTATATGCTACAGAAAGATACGGAAAGAGTAACCTCACATACCTTGTCGTCTCAATATGAACACCCAATCCTATATGTGAACACAATAGTCCAGCTCCTTCTTCACCTCTTACTCTACAACACAAGTACATAGCGTAATTGACATTAACCACCAACTACCTTACAAATGCATATAACGATAATGAGTTTCATGTTTGCCTTTAAAAATGTCATTTCCCCCTTGACAATACCATTGAGGAAATTATCATACCAATAATCCCACAATATTCCATACATTGACCAATACATGATAACCAATAGCATGTCACACCAAGTTCATACTTTCCACTCTTCATCACCACAACATCACAATTATTCCATTAAATCACCTCAATACACCTCATATCAACATATCGGCCAAAATACCATAATTTACACTTATAGAAAAATAACAAGTTTAATAACATAACCACACCATACATGTTGATATTTCATCCATACCATGCTCTTTCATCGAAACCACAAGTCATATTTTAAGTTTAAAACCCATGGATAACACACCTTTTACAAAAACACAAAGTACCATGTTCAACACTTCCAAGCATAACCAACATGATTTACATACACTCCCATGCATATAATATATTAATCCATAAGAATAATCACTTACCCAAGATTGAAAAATGATGATCATGCTCCAAGAAGTGCTTTAGGGTTAGAAGTTGAGAGAAAAGGCTTTGGGAAATTTCTAGATTTGGCATGAGACTTTTGTGTGATAAAAATCTGATTTTTGTACCTTTATATAATCCCTCAAATCCATCCTTAGCCACTCTTTATATCATTTAATGCTATATCTAGAAGGTCAAGGGAAGAATGGGTCATTTGACCCATTTTGGCCCATGTCTTCTTCCTTATTTTGGGCTTTTTATTGAGCCCAATTCACTTAAAACAATAAAATCAACAATTTATCATGTTTAGATAATTTCATACGTGTTACGACAATATTACCACTCACACTATTTATATCCGTAGCCTCAATTCCAAAAACAAGTGATTCTAGCCACGTATGGCTTATTTTCACCAAAGGGGTAAAATCATCATTTGGATGCCAAATTTGTCCACGAATAATATTATCAAATGGAATGCCAATTACTTCAATTATTCCATGTATAGGCTCGTGGTTGTAGAAGAAATGTGGCAAAAAGCTGCCCGGTACGTCCCCGAGCACCCTTGGGACTTTGAAAAATTTCCAACTTTTGAAAGGTGCACACAAGCAGCCTGGCACGCCCTTGGGCGCGCCAACTTGATGCCTTTGAACAAAAAATTTGGGCAATTAGCGGCTTGGCACGCCCTCTGGCGCGCCTGAGCCTTAATTTTTTTGAAAATTTCATTTTTCTACTTTTCTTTGCGGGTTCAGTTAGATACTTCAAGGTCTATTCTTTAACTTACTTATTACCTTTAATATCCATTGTTATTAGGTCCTCCAAGACTCATTTTTAACCCCAAAATCGTTCCACAGAGTCACAAAACACCTCCTACGAAGGTCTAACCACATGTACGAGGCCCAATATCAATTATCTCATCAATAACATTACAAAATACATACTTATGGCTCTCGACACCTAAATAAACATTGTTCAACATAGTCAAGTAGGGTTGGGAAGGTACGGGGTATTACATTCTTCCCCCCTTAGAAACATTCGTGTTCGAATGTTAGTAACATCGGCTCATGTACATCCCATGCATCTCTATCTTAACATATATATGCATATACACATAATACTTATGGATACTTCCTTGTTATTGTCCCAACTTCATACGTTGAACTCTCTCCCCTGTTTGAAATAGTCACGGGTACTTTGACTTCATCATTTCTTTGGCTCCCTACGTGATTCGATTTCTCCACTGTACTTTTACCAAAGCTATATTTTTTTTTCATCTTTCCACTAATCCATATAGAATGGAAATATATATCCCTTCATAAGTGACATCCCGCATAGCTTGTACATATGGCTTGTTTTAGCTTGTAGGTACTGTCGTACCCCCTTAACCTTCTCTATAGCGTAGTGAACCAAATCTAGTCCCAAATAAGGTTGTTCCACTTGGTTTAAATCACCCAATTGATGATTTAAACTTTCTTCTATATAAACCTGCGTAAAATACCATTTTGATACTTGAACAAAAGCTATCATGATAAGCACATTCAATAAGGGGTAGATGATCATCCCAACTACCTTTTTAAGTCTCTCATACAGGCTCGTAGTATACCTTTAAGTGCTTGGATAGTATACTCTGTTTGTCCGTTCATATAAGGGTGAAAAATTATACTCAAATTCAAGTATGTACCCAACCTTTTGTCACACCCCGTATCCCAACCTTTTCTGAAAAGAAACTTCCAAAAATGTGTAGTAAATTGAGCTTCCCTGCCTAATGTAATAGATTTTGGAACTCCGTATAGTTGTACTTTCTCTTTAATATACAACCTCGCATATTCTTCAGCTATGTAGGTGGTCTTAAAAGGCAACATATGTGATGATGAGGTAAACCTATCAGCTATCTCTCACTCATTTAAAATCAAATTTCCACAATGTACGAGACAAACCTGTGATAAAATCTATATTACTCATATTCCATGTCCAACCTGGAAGATTGAGACGCTGCATATAACCTCCAGGTTTCTGATGTTCTACTTTGACTTGTTAACAATTTGGACATTGAGCTACAAATTCTGCAATGTTCTTCTTCATTTTCCCCCACCAATACGTGTCTTTCAAATCATACTACCTTTTGGTAACTTCCGGATGAATAGTTAGCTCATCTATATCTAATACACACGATCTACGTTGACATTGAAGTACTCCCTCTTGCGTAAACTCAAATTCCTTCATCGAACCTTGTGGTACGTTCCTTTTTCAGCCGAACTAAAAATTGGATTCGCATGTTGCTTTTCGTTCACCTCTACGAGTGAAGACTTTATCACATTTTGCGCTATAACTCTTTGATCTGGCATTTTAAGTAAATACCCTACCAAACTTTTTAATTAAGGTGGGCTATACCTTGCTTTC
The DNA here is from genome assembly GCA_031232105.1 of Capsicum rhomboideum. Lineage (NCBI taxonomy): Eukaryota > Viridiplantae > Streptophyta > Magnoliopsida > Solanales > Solanaceae > Capsicum > Capsicum rhomboideum. Next base: position 51,243,682 of record CP124708.1, on the reverse strand, counting down.
CCATGACCCGACTGTCCATACTTTCTAGTGCTTTGCGGCTTAACGCATCGGCCATCGCATTTGCTTTTCCCGGTTGTGATCTTGATATCATATCACCATCTCTGAATAATTTGAGTCATATCCCATACCTCAGATTTAAGTCCCTCTACTTTAAGACATATTGCAAACTCTTATGATCAATATTTATATATCAATATGAACCCATCTTTCAAATAAATACCACAACTGTTACCTCAAGATCATGTGTGGGTTAGTTTCTCCCTAATGGCTGCCACTATCATGAGGCATATGCTATTATCTTACCATGCTGCATTAACACATATCCAAAAATATGTAGTAAATTGCATAACCTTTTGTGCCTTCGGGAAATACTAAAACTGGTGTAGAAGTTAATTTTCTGTAACCTGCCAACCCAAGAAATGACGAATCTCTGTGGGCATCATAGGTCTCTTCTCTTTTTTTTTTCCACTGCTTCATTCTTTTGCGTCTCAATCCTTATTCTTGCATCCGATACAATGTGACCCAAGAATGCTACGGATTTTAACCAAAATTCATACTTAGAGAACTTTGCATTCAACTTACGATCCTGAAGAATCTGTAACACCAGCCGTACATAATTGGCATGGTCCTCTTGTGATCTCGAATAAACCAGAATATCATCTATGAACACGGTCACAAATAATTCCAAGAATGGTTTGAACACCCTATTCATCAAATCCATAAAAACATCTGGTACATTTGTTAGTCCCAATGACACAACTAAGCATTCATAATCGTCATACTGTGTTCGAAAAGCTGTCTTGGGTATATCTTTGTTTCTAATTCTGACTTGGTGATAACTCGATCTTTAAGTCAGTCTCATTCCAGAGAAATTGGTGCAAGAAAGAGTGGATACAATCCTTTTGACCTACTCGATCCTTCTCCAGCAAGCGTAACAACCTGCTTACCCTTGCCTTTACCTCTTCTTGTCATCGACAGTTTCTATATCAAAGAAAACCAATCACCATGGTCAGATATGATTTTTTTTCCACTTACACTTTTGGCTCTAATGCACGATCCAAGAATTGAAGAACAGAAACAACTCCTAAATGTCTAGTAGCCTCCTACTTATAATGTGGTTCACAACACATCGATAAGTAAGACTCTACTCAGACACGACTTTGTAGACACCCTTAGAACGACCTGCTCTTATACCACTTTTGTCACGCCCCATATCCCAAAGGGGCGGACTGGTACTCGAAGCCAATAAGGCCCGAGAGAACCAAATCTTACCCACGTCCAATCATATGCATGCCATAAGAAACATCACCACCACGAAAGGATATAAAATGATAGTAGCAGAAATCATGGAGCATGATATATATACATACAAGAAACTTGGCCGTTAAGGCCATCAAGTCAAGAAGGACATACACCTCTTACATCCATATACCTACATAGGTCTACAAAAGCCTCTATTAGAAATACACGTATAACCATCCTAAATTTGGGACAAGTCCCCTCTTTACACAACCTTTACAATACCAAAATAAATATACAACTTGAACACGAAAAGCCCCAAACCAACTGGAGCTCACCAAAGATCAGTAGGTGTCTTACAGCTTACTGGGGAGGTCTACTAGTACCTGTGCCTGCATCAAGTAAGGTAAATCCCCCTGAAGGGGTCAGTACAAAGAAAGTACTGAGTATGTAAGGTTGTATCAGTACATAAGAACTTCAATGGAAAATACATTACAAGGGAATGCCCAATTATGGATAAGCCATCAATCTATATTTTGGGAACTGCGCGTATTACTTTCGATACTCACTTCACTTTTGTACCTCTTCTTACTTACTTGCCAGCCATTAATTATATACTGCCCGAGCCCAACTGATCAGTGGTAAAATAATATCGTCATGCAGGTGTTCATGTCACCCCATGGATACACCCATAATGTTGGGATAGTCATCATGAAGGTATGTTCTTTCACCCCATAGATATCGTCATGAAGGTGTTTATTTCACCCCATGGATACACTCATAATATTGGGATAGTCATCATGAAGGTGTGTTCTTTCACCCCATGGATACACTCATAATTATACCTTACTTCATTCTTTAACTTCTACGAGATTGGTACCTTTACTTTGTGAGAGATCGATACGCTAACTCATGTGAGATTAATAAATTCACTTATGAGAGATTAATACTTTTGTTCGTGAGAGATTGATATATTTGTAGTCACAACCTTATTGGAAGCTTTGGAACATAACATTATTGGGACTTTGGAACCATGTCCACAATTATGTAACTCATGAACAACAATAGACTAATGAATGAGGAATATGTGACTTAAGAATGAATAGATTCTCCTTACGTCGTCACTTTCATTGAAACAGTTTCTTTTAGTAGTTACAACATTATTAGAACTTGGAACCATGTTCATAATTATGTGATCCATGAATGACAATAGACCAAGAGTAATGTATATATGATTAACAAGAGTTGATAACCTAAAACGAGATACCTTAGGACATTTCGAAAATGGGTAAGTACCACAACAAGGTGTTCACTATATGCTACAGAAAGATACGGAAAGAGTAACCTCACATACCTTGTCGTCTCAATATGAACACTCAATCCTATATGTGAAAACAATAGTCCAGCTCCTTCTTTACGTCTTACTCTATAACACAAGTACATAGCGAAATTGACATTAACCACCAACTACCTTACAAATGCATTTAACGATAATGAGTTTCATGTTTGCCTTTAAAAATGTCATTTCCCCCTTGACAATACCATTGAGGAAATTATCATACCAATAATCCCACAATATTCCATACATTGACCAATACATTATAACCAATAGCATGTCACACCAAATTCATACTTTCCACTCTTCATCACCACAACATCACAATTATTCCATTAAATCAAGTCAATACACTTAATATCAACATATCGGTCAAAATACCATAATTTACACTTATATAAAAATAACAAGTTTAATAACATAACCACACCATACATGTTGATATTTCATCCATACCATGCTCTTTCATCAAAACCATAAGTCATATTTCAAGTTTAAAACCCATGGATAACACACCTTTTACAAAAACACAAAGTACCATGTTCAACACTTCCAAGCATAACCAACATGATTTAAATACTCTCCAATGCATATAATATATTAATACATAAGAATAATCACTTACCCAAGCTTGAAAAATGATGATCATGCTCCAAGAAGTGCCTTAGGGTTTGAAGTTGAGAGAAAAGGCTTTGGGAAATTTCTAGATTTGGCATGAGACTTTTGTGTTATAAAAATCTGATTTTTGTCCCTTTATATAAGCCCTCAAATCCATCCTTATCCACTCTTTATATCATTTAATGCTATATCTAGAAGGTCAAGGGAAGAATGGGTCATTTGACCCATTTTGGCCCATGTCTTCTTCCTTATTTTGGGCTTTTTATTGAGCCCAATTCACTTAAAACAATAAAATCAACAATTTATCATGTTTAGATAATTTCATACGTGTTACGACAATATTACCACTCACGTTATTTATATTCGTAGTCTCAATTCCAAAAACAAGTGATTCTAGCCACGTATGGTTTATTTTGACCAAAGGGGTAAAATCATCATTTGGATGCCAAATTCGTCCACAAATAATCTTATCAAATGGAATGCCAATTACTTCAATTATTACATGTATAGGCTCGTGGTTGTAGAAGAAATGTGGCAAAAAGCTGCCCGGTACGTCCCCAGGCACCCTTGGGACTTAGAAAAATTTCCTACTTTTGAAAGGTGCGCACAAGCAGCCTGGCACGCCCTTGGGCGCTCCAAATTGCTGCATGTGCCCAAAAAATTTGGGCAATTAGCGGCCTGGCACACCCTCTGGCGCGCCTGAGCCTTAATTTTTTTGAAAATTTCATTTTTCTACTTTTCTTTGCGGGTTTGGTTAGATACTTCAAGTTCTATTCTTTAAATTACTTCTTAACTTTAATATCCATTTTTAGGAGGTCCTCCAAGCCTAGATTTTAACCCCACAAATGTTCCACGAAGTCACAAAACACCTCCTACGAAGGTCTAACCACATGTACGAGGCCCAATATCAATTATCTCATCAATAACATTACAAAATACATACTTATGGCTCTCGACACCTAAATAAACATTGTTCAACATCGTCAAGTAGGGCTGGGAAGGTACAGGGTGTTACAAAATGAAAGTCATATTTTAGAGTTCTAGAGAGTGGCAATGTGTTTTCTAAGGATTTTTGGTACTAATGACAATTCTGGAATGGTATAGTCATTGTATTTTGTTGGTTCAGACTTAGTACTAGATTTTGAATTCAATTATCATCTTGGGGTGACTATGATGTGTTTTGGTGAATTGAGTATGTTCAACAATATGTGTATGATCAACACATTTACTGCATTTAGAGATAGTTCAAATATATGGAAACTGATCTAAGGGAGTTTTGAATTGTGATGCTAGAGATGCAGTGTTAAGAGCTAAAAGTAAGGGAGGATTTTGAGTACTACAGATGTAACTTTTCTTGGAAGTGCTTGTAGGAGGTCTACTATAGGTATGTGTAGTTGCTCGACAATCTTGATTCTTTTCTTTCCCATTCGAGGATGAACGGATGTTTAAGTGGTATATAATGTAACAACCTGCATGGTTGTTTTTCAATTTTTTTTATTTTGACATTTTACACCCTTTCTCATAGTTTCCTTATTTTACTTATAGTCTGTAGAAGTGGGTGATATGGTTCCCGAGGTAGTTGGTTGAGTATTATGTGAGTTTTCCATTTATGAAAGTTTAGAAAGTTGATATAGTTGGTTGTAGTCAACATCCATATAAGTTGAGCTCGTACCTAAATTATTTCAGTTCCATCAATTCCAGAATATGATTTTTGGGTTGGTAGGACTATTGATTCGTGTCTCGGGGTATTCAGATGAGTTTTGGAAAATTTTATGACTTTTGAAAGTTGGAAACATAAGAGAGTTTACCAAAATTAACATTCTAGGTTATAACAAAAAATTTCAAGTTTGGATGATTCCACAATATCCGTAGGGTCACATTTATTCTAGTATCTTGGATCGTACCATTATATTTGTATCAAAATTTTGAAACTAACACAAAAAGAATTGATGGATTTCGCATTCGTATGAGGGACTTATGCCCTTTTCAATGAAGTTGTTGTTGTTGTGTTGGTGCAACCGTAATTGGGGACTTTTGATCAAAATTATAGGGCCACAACCTTGGTAAAATGACTGCAAATGTGACTAGGACTACAAATACGGTACCTATGAGTATAAAAAGGGGTCAGACTTTGGGATTTTCGTATTTTTAACATTTTGGGAGATAGGAAGCTCCGACTGAGGTAATATTTTATGCATTTTTATCATAATATCAATGGGTACGTGTTTCTATCCTTGTTTTACTCATTTACTAAGAATATTTATTTCATTTTTCATGATTTTAGTTCATAAAGTTTAAATTTAAAACCCCAAAGTTATGAAATCAAAAGTTTTTTATTTTAGGATATTTGTGTTTACGTTCATTTTTAGAAACTAAGGTTCTTATAGTATGAGTAAACTGATTTTGCCATAAATTTACCAAATTTTCTTATTTTAAAGAGTGTATGAACATGGAAAGTTTGGGTTATCCTAGTAAAGTTCAGAAATGGTATTTTTATGATTTGAAAGTCAATTTTAACTCCATTTTTGATGAAATTTTGTATTTGAACTCTTTAACTTATGGGTAACATGATTTTTAAATAAAATTTCAATTTTACCCTTGTGGGATTGGGGTTAACTTTTGGATTAACTTTTTGGATCTAGAATAGAAGTATAGAAATGTGTGTGTAGATGGACTTATATTTACGTGTAAAACTTGTTCTTGATAGATCCATTGTGACTTAAGGCTCTTATTAAAGAAAATCTATTTTAGTGGTGGTTTGTGGCACATTTTTCTTGCTTTGAGATAAGTTATGGATTAATTTTCTTCAAACTTTACATGGGTGGGGGCTTATCATTTAAACCATGCTATGGGTTGGGTAAATTAGTGAATTTTGCAGTAAATGAGATAGTTTATTAATTTGATGCTCGTGTGGGGGCTTGTGTGGATTATTATAGTAAACTAGATGGTTTATTAATGTGACGCATATGTAGGGGCTTGTATTAATAATATGTTTTTGATTTGGAAGGATTGATTTGCATATTGCATTTTTGGACTATTCTGCACATTATTGATATACATTAGGGTTGTATTTGTTTTGATCATGCATACTTATTCAAACTCACTCTGTAAAGTCATGAAATGGAATATTTAATGAAAAAATGTCATTATTAATATTTTTATTTTAATAAACAGACGGGCCTAGAGTCCACCGAGGGTTGAGCCGCACACCCCCAAGCCTTATTATAAATAAACAAAGAAGAAAATACAATGAGGGGGACATAAACTTTACCTCCGACCCTATGGTGGTTCATAAGTCGACTAGCTTACTAAGGCAGGTTAATTCATCCCCAAAACTAAAAGAAAACCTAGAAAACTAAACACCTAAGAAGAAAGGACTTCTCTCAAGTACAAGAAATATAAAAAATGCATAAATAAAGGAGACTCTCCCTTTACAAGTAAATGAAAAACTCAAACAAAAAGAGCATCTTCAAAAAGGATATACCTATGACTATATAGCCTATGTGAAGAAATACTAAAAGAACATAGGGAAAACCTATGAAGTTGCACTAGACCTGAGTTACTAACTCAGATAGTACAACTGACAAATCACTTCAAGGTGGTTGCTTGATTCTCTTCAATTTCCTTCTTCTGAAATTAGCCATGCCCATTCTATCAAGTGTGAAATAACCTCTAGTTTCTTATGGGAGTTACTGATAGTTATATAAATATTGAGGAGTACCAACCAGGTGACTATGTTTTGAGAGAGTATCTGCTGGAAAATTACCTTCTCTGTAGATATGTTTGCAAAGAAAACAATCCAACAATTTGGTCAAATCTTGAAGTTCATTGATGTATCTGATGATGTTCCAAAAGTGGAGTTGTGATTTGTCTAATCCATTTCACAAGTAATTCTGAATCAACGACAAGTATCACCCTACTATAACCATGTTGAATGCACCAAGTGATGCCCAGAGTAGTTGTCTGAACCTCTGCTGGCTTGTTAAAACCAAAATCAAGAGGTGTAGCAAAAGCATATATCAACCTACTATTGTGATCTCTCAAAATACCACCAGCTCCTACCTTTCCTGGGTTATCAATTACACTACCATCAATATTAAGTTTAACTAAGATTAAGGATAATAAGAGGATCAATTGATCCTAAAATCTATGTCATCACCCATGAATCTTTGACCTTCCACTAACCTAACTTTGTAGGATCGTGTAATGATCCATTTTGTTGTTATGGTAAAAGTTATTTTTACCAAACAATTTGATCAAAAATACATTTTCGGGGACGATTAGTATTAATTTTTATGATAGAAAATTTATGGCCCAATGTTAAATGGGCCAAATTTTCAATTGGGCTAGGGCTGCCAACTACTGTAGCAGTGATAGGTCTGTCGTTGTAGTGATTCCACTGCAGCAACATTCCACTCGCCGCAGTTACGGTTAGGTAGTAAGTCACCTGAGTTTTCTTAAAACTCTTCTCCAGATGTGGTCTCATATGTAATTTGCCTCCTCCAAGTATACCCCAGATGAACACTAGTCTTAAAATGACAAGAATTAAGAGGCCAAGCTCTGAGAGAGTGATTTCCAAGCATTTCCCTGAAGAAAATTTTGATGGATTGGATAAAAAGCACAGAAAGAAAGGATCTTCACTCTCAGTGTCAACAAACTTGTCAATGAGATAGGTTATGGTTTAATGTGTAATATATTTGGGTTAGATATGTGTAATAACTATAGTTTTGATGGGAGACTTCATGACTAGGCCTACGGGCATGGATTTTTGGGTGGAATGAATAATGAACTGAACTTAAGATAATAGGATTTGATGTATTAAGTGATACATGTTGATTTTATAGTATGTGTAAACTCTTTCTATGTTGAGAAGTTGTTATGCTAGTGTGAATGAGAGGCAGGTCGGTAAAGGGTAAGTTGGTATGAGTTATATTTAAAAAGGTATATTAAGGGGTAGAATTATTGGGTTGACATTTTAGTGCCTTGTATATTTCAGGTTGGTGGTAGTGCAAAATAGGTTGAGTTGTGATGGTTGTAGAAAAAGGAGTTGGCATACTCAAGGATATTTAATAGTAAAGTTAAAGGAGAAAAGAAAAGGGTTGTAGGTAGAACTAAGAGTGGGCTTTACTCGTTTGTACGAGGGTTGATGTTAGTGGAATAAATATAGAGAAGATTAGTATTATGGAGTGTCCTTAAACAGAACATGGTACTGGGATAATGGTAGACGGTAGTGAGTGGGGAACAATTGATATGGTTGAGTTAGTGACTGAGAGGAATAATCCTTGGTACGTAAGCTAATGTTAAGGGCGGTTGAGTCGCTTGGTAGGAATTTTCTAAAGGTTGGGTATGAATGGGTGGATTCAAAGTAGTTGTAGACTTGATTTGAGTCTATGCTTATAATTGAGTTGGATGAATGTGAATACCTTTCAGGCATGCTTGTAATTGCTGGTTGAAATAATGTTAAAATTAAGCCAAAATGATTAACTTGAAGGTTTAAGTATTAATGAATGAAATATGAACTTACATATTGATATTATTATGCTTGAGCATTTTTGTTAAGGTTTTTACCTGTTTTGATGATATTGGGATCGGGTGTCAAGCCGATATAGATTGATATTGGAATTGGGTACCACACTGGTACAATACATAGACTGAGCTCGTCCTCTGCAGGTCATGACTAAGGGTCCCTACCGACCCTAGAATGTATGTACACTATTTTTAGGCATGCATTATTGTTATTGAATCATTGTGATTGCATTGTTGTATATCAACTTATACGTGACTGGTTGATGATTGAACTGCTTCAGTAAAAGTGATTAGATATTAATAACTTGTAACGGAATGATACAAAGAAGATTACCAGTGGTTTGTAAGTTAATGGGTTGTGACTGTGCATTGTAGTAAAATGTGATATATCAGGTATGCCTTGAATTATGTATAAATCTTATCCTCCTGTGTGTATAATTATATATGTGAAGTTTATTGTATTGTCTTTTCTTTATAAATTAGTGTTCTATAAATTGTCTTGGTGGTTGCATTACCGGTGGGTAATGGTAACAAATTAGTGAGTGAGGGTTGTTATTAAAAAAGATTTATGAGAGAGAGAGAAAAAAGGAGTGTAGAGTTGTTTATAATGAGTTACGTGCGTAAGAGATATATGTTTGTTTATTCCATCGGATGGTTTCATTTAGTCATACTCCGAGGATAAAATAACAATGTTATAATAAGGGAAAAGTGGTAAGGTTGGTAGTTAAAATACGTTAATTATGTAAAGTGTGTTAAGTGTATATTGTCATGATCTCTCCATGATTGTTATATGTTTCTATATGCTTTCTAACCTTGGTCGGCTGATGATACCTACCAGTACGTGTGTTTTGTATTGATACTATACTTACTATATCTCCTCTAGGGGGTATAGATATGATTACAGGTCAGTTAAAGTTTTTGTAGTGCAGTGGTGATCATTCCTCAACAGCTTCACATCATTCTACTCTTACATGGAGGCTGTATCTTGAGTTTTCTTTCTTGTACCTATTTAGACTAAGTTCTGGGGAGTTATTTGGTTAAATTCTTTAATGTATTTATTGAATAAAGTTTTGTTTAAAATAAAATGGTTTATTAATTACTAATGCTTAATGTTTTAGAAATGTATTCTGCAGTAGTTAAAGGTTGGGTGGTAAAGGTTCTCCTATCTATGGTAGAGTTGGGTAGGTGCCCACACTATCCCATGATTTGGGTCATGACAAGTTGGTATCAGAGCCTAGGTTACTAATTTCCTAGTATAAGAGCAAATGTCCAGTAGAGTCCTGTAGATTGGTATGTTGACGTCCACATTAAATCTGTAGGAAGCTACAAGGTACGTAGGAAATCAATCTCATTTTCTTCTCTCCCATCGTGCTATTTAAATATTGTCTCCTCAAGTTTAGTGCAATTAGTATCTGACAGATTCCAATTGGTATCTCGACAATCACAATCAGGATTAGTTGGTCCCAATTGGTGTCTCGATATTGTTTGAAAGGTTAGGAATTACTTATTATAATCGGTAGGGGGTCAATATGAGGTGCATGACTTGTATTTTAATGTTGTGTTATGTTTCGATTGAATGTTACATGTACTCTTTATGTGGTTATGCTACTTGATTAAGTGGAATGTTTTGATTTTTAGTGAAGTTGGTAAGTATAACTCTTTCGTTAATTGATTGGCTATGCTTATTGAAAGGAATCGTAAGATGATGTTAAGCTAAAAACATGTGGGGTGTAAGGCTTATGAGTTAATAGTAAAATGTAAGGGAGGTATTAAATTGTAAAACGTGTAGTTATAAATGGGTGTGGACTAGTGTATCGGGTTTCCGACTTCAGCTAAATTTGCTAGAATGTGGTTAGTGGAAGTGTCAAAGTGTTTGTGGGATAGCATCATATAGGAAAAAGTTAGGTAAAAAAAGAGCTCGGAGTCATTGATTTGGAACCTCTGCAGCAATAGATTTATCACTGCAATGAGATTGCTACATAGACTCCTTGTCATTCTTGGAGAGCCTCTACATCGACAAAAAGGCCACTGCAGCAACACTTAGTAGAATGCTGATAGTAAAATCCCCTGTTTTTGTGCTTTAAAAGAATGACCCTGTATTCATAGCATATATGAAAAGATATAGTTTACCATGCATTTTCAGTAAGATAATAGTTCCATGTTTTCAACAGGAATAAAATATTCAAAAGAACAGAAAGTAGGAAAAGATTTTATAATACATACCCCAAATGGGGGCAACCAACCATAAAAATCTATAAGCGGGGAATGTGAAAGATGAGGGAACTAGATAGAGGCCTCATCCTCATGAAGGCTCGAAGCATCAGAGCCCTCTTCCTCTATTAAACTCAGGAAGGAGAACTTTTGCACATCCAAAATCCTTCGCTTGGGCCTATTCTGGTCTGAGGCGACGCACTTGAACATGACCTCCATGTTCTTCCATATTAAGATGAGCATGCATTATCAAGAGGCACTATTCTTATTCTCCCTATCTAAATACTTACGGAGGACCTCGTAAGCCCAAACTAAGGTAGATTAGGAGGTCTGGAAGCTCGGAGGAGCCATAGGGCTAGAGGGAGCCTGTCACGACCCAATTTTTTTTGAATCATGATGGCGCCTACCTTAACCCACCAATAGGCAAGCCAAACCCTATCCCGGAGCGACAAGCGACAGGATAACGGGCGGAATCTCAGAAAACAGAGACAAAGTGGAAGTAACCATACTAATATAAAAACAAAATCAAAATATATATAAATACCAAGACTGAGAAGGAAGAAGACAATATATAAAGTCGAGAACCCCTCCCAAGACCTGGTGAAGTCGGTACAAGAGCCACTACTAGACATGTCCAAAATATAAGACAGAAACCAAATATATACAACAAGTACTACAGTCTCGACAGCAAAAGACTATACAGTAGAGATAGAGTGGGATCTGACGTCCCTGCTCCGGAGTCAGTGCTGAGAAGAGCGTCACGTCAAAACCGTCGACTAGTGCCCAGTCTGCATCGAGGAAAAAGATGCAGAAGTGCAGTATGAGTACCGGGGAAACGGGTACTCAGTAGGCATCATCGGCCGACTGAGCTCAATATAATATAAGCAAGCTAAAATGCGAGGGTGCATGCTAGGTCCGGGGTATAAATAAGAAGTGCATAAGTAACTGCCGAGGCGCATAGATATGCTCAGGAGAAAATAAGTGCGATACAGAATAACGAGTAAATAAATGCGTAAGTAAACACACAAGTCAAACATAACCTATCTGGGCCCCCATAAACCCGACAGGCACACGGAAGAAAACAATAACCCAGTCTGGTCCCCATAAACCAGCGGGACACACAAGAAAAGTAAATGCATAGTCACCAGTCTCTCAAAGCTGTATCAGTATCTAGTAACCACGGTACCCAGTACCAAAACTCTCCAATCATATCATAACCAGATGCCGAACTCGAACCGAAACTCATAATAATCAGATATCGGACTAGAATCGAAACTCATATTAATCAGTGGCCGGACTCAAATCGGAACTCATAATAATCAGTAACCATCATATCTGAATTAGTGGCCGTACTCGAATCGGAAATCATAATAATTAGTAACCAAACGACAGAGTAGTGCCAGAATCCACACAAACACAAGTAAACAGGGACATACCGGCCCCAGAATGAACCCGAAACATAAATAAGGATCTAACCCACCACGTACTACAAGTCAATCTCGGGATCCTTCCAGGTCAACTATCTACCATAAACAGTATGTATATACAAGTCTGGGTATACATTCTAAGTCATGGCAAGGCGGGTCCGCATTCTAAATCAAACTAGCCGACTCCGGTCAAATACGGTGCTATTAGGGACTAACAAGGTTAAACAGGTCAAAAGGGCATAACTAGGGTAATTTAATACAAATTTTATCCTAAAAGATCATCTCGGGGCGTAACTAAGCCTAATAATGTTTAAAGCTAACTACACCGACTGTGAAGAGTAGCGGGGCCCACTACGGGGTCCCAGAACCAAGTCTGGGCTAAGGTTACCGAAACCCCTACTAACAGTGGTACAACATTAACCAACCCTATAAAAGTAATATCTGGCACACCACGAGGATAACAGGCCTGAAACACATCCGAACAAGGCCCTAACCGACCCAAAAGGCCTAATCATAGCAAGCCAATGCCAATCCACAACTACCAGCCCAAACACTAGCATAATAATATGCAAATACTATAAACAAACTCAGTCTAGGTATATGGTAAGCCTAGCCTACCTGGACGCCGTCGAACGCCTGCCAAAGCTTGCTAAATAGGAGTCTTCCCCTTCCGTGAGACCTCAGATTTCTGTCACGCTAGCAAAATAATAAACTACATGTCAAAACATGAATTTTTATACCCATATTGCATTAGTTCGAAAAAAATATTCGAACGGTCCTTGTGGGTCCCACTTGCAGAATCGCAAAAACGAAACCGTCACAGCGTCCCAAATCACCCCGTGACCAATAGTCACAACTAACACCGCCCAATTCGAGCTCAACATCTAGCTCAAATATCAACACCAATTCCAACAACCACCGTAACTAAAACTACCGTAAAAATAAGAAAACGTACCGTAGAAACGACGAGAACGAGTCCACGAACCCAAATATACCAACCCCTAAACTTGAATCTCTCTAGAAATGCCTAAAGTTGATCTTAAAGTGCTTAAAAAAATGGTGGAATATATGTATTATGTAGTTTTAATATTGAAACCAAAATGAGGAAAAAGTAAATAAAATTATAGTATATACATATATACACTACACGTACAAGACCAACAAAAAAAGTAAGTCTTTTAGTCAAATACCAATTAATGTTGCATGCACATGGCCTTATCCATTATTTTACTCTCCGTATATATATATTCGGATACTGCATAGGCTCGTAGTAAAATAAATATAATATTTTAAATATACCATCATGAATAGAAAATTATTTTGAACAAAACCTCTATAAAATAAAAATATTATTTTAACATATTTAAATTTACTATCTCCGTTTAAAATATAAATAAATTACAGAACTTTTATAAAGTAGTATAGATACATCATCACTAAAGAATTTTATAAATATCATAAATATTTTTGAAAGGTAATTAACTATGTCATTTTACCAAATTCTAATTTAATTTAACATTTTACAACGTGCTCGGTCTAAATAATATTCTCAAACGAACTGCCCGGGAACCGAACTGTCAGTCCCAGCAAGTCATAAATAACTTGGGGCAGTTATAGAAAAGCTCTAAACACCGAGAATGCACGAAAATGAGGAAAATGACCGGTAAGGTCATTACAATATCCACTACTAAAAGGACTTTCGTCCGCGAAAGTCAAGAATAAACACATACCTGAAGATGTGAACAAGTAGGGATATTGGGCTCGCATGTAACGTTCTAGCTCCCAAGTAGACTCCTCAACTGGACGGTGACGCCACTGTACCTTAACCACTGGAATGTCCCGAGAGCGTAACCATCTGATATCTCTGGCTAAAATGGACATAGGCTCCTCCACAAATGCCAACTTCTCGTCTAACTGAACCGAGTCCCACTGAAGCACATGCGACTCATCCGGGATATACTGTCGCAGTATATAAACATGAAATACTGGGTGAATAGCTGAAAAAGTCAGAGGTAAGGCCAGTACATATGCTACCTCCCCTACTGTCCGCAGAATCTCAAAGGGTCCAATATACCTGGGGCTAAGCTTGCCCCTCCTACCGAATTGCATCATGCCCTTCATTGGCGATACTCATATGAAGATCCTATCACCAACTCTAAATCTCAACGGACGACGTCTACGGTCAGCATAAGTCCTCTGTATACTCTGAGTTGTCCGCAGCCTGTCCTGAATCACCCGAACTCGATCCAAAGACTCTCGGAGCAAATATGTGCCACGAGGACTGACTTCTGAAGTCTCGAACCATCCAACTGGATACCGACACCGTCTACCATACAAAGCCTCAAACGGAGCCATATGAATGCTGGAGTGGAAGCTATTATTATACGCGAATTTCGCTAAAGGCAAGAACTGATCCCACTGACCCCCAAAGTCTAACACACAAGCACGGAGCATATCCTCTAACACCTGTATAGTCCGCTCTGACTGACCGTCGATCTGAGGATGAAACGCAGTACTGAAGTCCACTTGAGTACCCAACTCCGCCTGGAAAGCCTGCTAGAAACTGAGACCCTCGGTCTGAGATAATAGACACCGGCACTCCGTGTAGGCGAACTACCTCCTGAATATATACACGAGCTAACTTCTCAGCACTGTAGGAAGTTCGAACAGGGATAAAGTGCATGGACTTATTCAACCGATCTACAACAACCCAAATACTATCAAAGCCACGAGAGGTGCGAGGTAACCTACCAATGAAATCCATCATGATCCGCTCCCACTTCCACTCGGGAATGGGTAACTGCTGAAGTAGACCACTAGGTCTCTGGTGCTCGGCCTTTACCTGCTGACAACAAAGGCATCGAGCTACAAACCCTGCTATGTCTCTCAGCATACCACTCTACAAATAGTGTTGCCTCAGATCTCGATACATCTTAACTGTCCCAGGGTGAATAGAATATCTGGAACTGTGTGCCTCGTGCAGAATCAACTGAATCAAATCTCCAACCCTCGGGACACAAATACGACCGTCAAACCTCCGAACACCATCAGAACCCAAGGTAGCTGTCACACCCCAACTTCCCATTGAGGCGTGATTGGCACCCGAAGTTGATAAGGCCTGAGAGAACCAATCTTTGCTTATGTTCATTCATATGCATGCCATAAGAAATACCATTACCACGTAAGAAATTATCATGCTCATAAATTCATGAAATATGTACTAAATATATACATATGTGAAACTTGGCCGAAAAGGCCATTAAGTCATCATGGACGTACACCTCCTACATTTGTCTTCCCACAACTGTCTACAAAGACTCTATAGATACATGACCATGTGTCACGCCCCGAATCCCATCGAGACATGATTGACACCCGTAGCCGATAAGGCCCAAGAGAACCAACCTTTGCCTATGTTCAATCATATGCATATCATAATCATAACCACCATTGCGTAAGAACATGAAAGACGAATAAAGGAGAATATGGGACATAGTTATACATGTCTATGAAACTTGGCCGTTGAGGCCATCCAGTCAAAACAACATATGTCTTTTACACTGATACACCCACATCCGTCTACAAAAGCCTCTAACAAGAGCATTGACCAACTGAACCATAAGTCGGGACAAGTCCCCGCTTTACACAATATAAACATCACCAAAACATATATACACTCTGACTCGGAGAAGCACCAAATTAGCTGGAACTCACCAAAGAACCGCTAACACTGGCAATCTACTGGGGAGGCCTACTGGTACCTGCACCTGCAGCAAGTAAGGTAAATTCCCGAGAGGGGTCAGTACAAAATAAGTACTGAGTATGTAAGGCTCAAATGAAACTTTGTAACACATGAACATACTAATGAACTCAATACAAATGACTAGACAATGTGAGTAAGTCACCATTTTACATTTTGGGAACCATGTGAATTGCTTTCATTACTTTCATTACTTTCTTTACATTCAATGCTTGCTTGTCATACATGTGTCACAATGTACCCGAGCCCATACTGATCAGTGGGTCTTTTCATAACATATCATCATGTTGGGATCGGGTCGAGCTAGGCTTATGCCCCTAAGACCTGCCACCTATAAATCAATGCATCAGGATCGAGTCGAGCTAGGCTTGTGCCCCTAGAATTGCCACCCATAAATCAATACATCGGGATCGAGTCGAGCTAGGTTTACGCCCCTAGACTTGCCACCCAAAAATTAATACATCGGGATCGAGTCGAGCTAGGCTTACGCCCCTAGACTTGCCACCCACAACTGAATACATCGGTATCAAGTCAAGCTAGGCTTACGCCCCTAGACTTGCCACCCATACTTTATCATTGACCACATTTGTATTACTTTGATCTTTACTTTGAGATTGATATTTGATAGTCATAACATCACTTTGAACTTTGGAACATAACATTGTTGGAAACTTGAACCATTAACCAATGAGTAAGAGACATATGAATAACTTGGCAACATAACATTATTAGGATCATAACACCATGGGAACTATTGGACAACAATCTATGAACAAGAGGCATAAGTATAGTCACTATTGAAACATTGGAACATAACCTTATTTGAGCTTTTGGAACATTAACCATGAATATGAGACATGAGGTTCACAAATGATCAAAGAGTAGGAAATATATGACAATGACCATGGATAACCGGATATGGAATACCTTAGCACATTTCGGAATAGGACAAGCGTAAAGTCAATATGAATACTATTTGCCGCAGAATGCTACGGACAGAGTAACCTTACATACCTTGTACTCTTAATATGGATATACAATCCTAGATGTGGATACAATAGTCCCGCTCCTTCTTTATGTGTCACTCTACAACACAAATACATAACGGAATTCACATTAACCACAACTACTTCACAAATGCATATAACATCAATGGGGTACCTGTTTGCTTTGAAACATGTCATTTCCCCTTGACAAAACCATTGATAGCATCATTATTCCAAAAATCCTCCAATATTCCCAACATTGACCAATACATATTAATCATTGAATTTCACCACAACACTCCTCCTTTACACTTTCTTATCCACACCACATCACAAATAATCCATCAATTCACCTTAATACACTTCATAGCACATATCGGCCAAAATCCCACAATTTACGCTTATAGACAAGAACAAGTTTAACAACAAAAATAACACCATAGAAGTTCATATTTTATCCATACTATGATCTTTCATCAAAGGCACAAGTCCTAATTCAAGTTCAAATCCCATGGATCACAAATCTTAGACAAAAGCACAAAGTACCATGTCCAACATTTCCAAGCACAACCAACATGATTCACATACTCTTTCATGCATATAATATATTAATCCATGAGAATAAATACTTACCAAGGCTTGGAATAGGATGATCTTCACCAAAGAGTCAAAAGGAAATATTGGCTTTAGGGTTTTGGAACTAGAGAAAATGCTTGAGAAAATAACTAAAAGGCATGAGACTTTTGAAGCAATAAAAATCAGATTTATTGCCCTTTATATAGGCCCCCAATTCCATCCTTATCCACTCTTTATCATTTAATGTTGGTTTCTAGAAGTTCAAAGCAAGAATGGGTCTTTTGACCCATTTTTGGGCCATGCTTTCTTTTCATTTTTGGGCCCAATTCACTTAACCTGTTAAAATAAATAATTTATCATGTTTAAGTCGTCTTATAGGTATTACAATAATATTCCCACTCATGCTATTCATATCCATAGCCTCATTCCCATAACCAAGTGATTCTAGCCACGTTTGGCTTATTTTGACCTTAAGGGCAAAACTGTCATTTTGACCCCAAATTCGTTCTCGAGTAATTTTATCATACCAATGTAATATGTCATTCATTTAATGTATATACTCTTGGTTTTAGAATAAACGTAGCAAAAATCGGCTCGGTACGTCCCCGGATACCCTTGGGACTTAGAAATTTCCAACTTTCGAAAAAGTGGAAAACCCAAGGTGGCACGCCCCTGGGCGCACCAACCGACTGCCTATGAGCTAAAAATTTTATCCCAGAGTGGCGTGGCACGGTCCTAAATGCGCCCCTCCTTAAAATTTTTGAAAATTCCATTTTTCGACTTCTCTTCGCGGGTTTGGTTAGACACTTCAAGTCCTATTCTTTAACTCATTTATTAACCTTATTATACTTTGTTTAGAGGTCTTATTAGCCTCATTTTGAACCCCACAAAGGCTCCATGAAAATTTCAAAACACCTTCCATGCAAGTTTAACCACATAACAAGAGCCAAATTCAATTATCTCACCACTAGCCTTACCAAATGCATACTTATAGCTCTCGATACCTACGTACATATTATTTAATGTCGTCAAGTAGGGTTGGGAACGTACGAGGTGTTACATTATTCCCCCTTTAGGAACATTCATCCTCGAATGTTAACAATACTGTTTCATTTACAACAAGTGCATCTCTACATTAGCATACATATACATAATCTTTTAAGGCTCATGGAGACTTACTTGTTATTGCTCCACTTACGCACTTTGAACTTCTTGATCCATTTGAAATAGATGGGGATATTTGGATTTCATCATCTCTTCCGCTTCCCATGTGACCTCCTCTACTTGTTGATTTCGCCAAAGGACTTTCACGGAAGCTACGTCTTTATTCCTCAATCTTTTCAGTTGTCGATCTAGGATAGCAATGGGTACCTCTTCATAAGTAAGATCCTCTGTAACTTGAACATCTTCAATGGGAACAATACGAGATGGATCTCCTATGTATTTTCGAAGCATGGAAACATGAAATACCGGATGGACTGAATAAAGTTCTTGAGGTAGTGCTAATTCATAAGAAACTTGCCCAAATGTTCTAATAACTTCATATGGGCCTATGTAACGTGGACTCAATTTCCCTTTATTTCCGAACCGCATTACCCCTTTCATTGGTGACACCTTTAAAAACACCCAATCACCTATGGCGAATTCAAGACCTCTTCTTATAACATCCGCATATTAATTATGAAGACTTTGAGCCATTTGTAACCGCTGTTGGATTACCTTAACCTTTTCCATAGCCTGATAAACGATATCTAGCCCAAGTAAAGCAGTTTCACCTGCTTCAAACCATCCTATTGGTGATCTACATTTCCTTCCGTACAAAGCTTCATAAGGTGCCATTTTAATACTCGAATGATAGCTATTGTTATACGCAAATTCAATAAGAGGCAAATGGTTATCCCAACTGCCTTGAAAATCTAACGTACAAGCTCGTAGCATATCTTCAAATGTATGAATAGTACGTTCTGCTTGTCCATCAGTCTGAGGATGGAAAGCTGTACTCAAATTCACCCGTGTACCCAAACTCTGCTGGAAAGACCTCCAAAAGTGCGCTGTGAACTGTGCTCCTCTGTCTGATATAATGGAAAGAGGAATACCATGCAACCTCACTATTTCTTTCACATACAACTTCGCATAATCCTCCGCTGTATAGGTCGTCTTGATCGGTAGAAAATGTACTGACTTGGTAAGCCTGTCCACTACATCAGTACGAAGAATGTACTGAGTATGTGAGGCCATAATCAAACTACATCAATACATAAGAACTTCAATGGAAATAATTATAAGAAAACTCCATATGTGGAATTATGTACAATGCTCCTGTTAGTGTCATTTATGATCATTCATACATAATAACAACAGCAATGGAATCAATATAAGAGAAATAGCCAATGTGAATAAACTCTCTTCTGTATGTGGGGAACCATGTATATTACGTTCTTTACTTCTCTTGCTTTCATATTCATTCATCTTTATTGTTCTACCCATGCTAGGCTGTTTTGTATCCCCTGGGATGAGATGAACCCATGCTAGGTACTTTGACCCCTGGGATGTCATATGAACCCATGCTAGGCTTTTGTGTCGCCCCTGGGATGTCATTAACCCATGCTAGGCTTACCGCCCCTGGGATGTCATGCTATGTGAACCCATGCTAGGCTTTCGTGTCGCCCCTGGGATGTCATGAGATAACCCATGCTAGGCTTATCGCCACTGGGATGTATCGTGATATATTGGGATAGACCCATGCTAGGCTTTTCTGTCGCCCCTGGGATGCCACTCGTGTTATTGGGATCGACCCATGCTAGGTATTTAACCCCTGGGATGCCACCCATTAAACACTGCTTCTTTAATTCATTACTCTTCTTTCATTACTCTTTCTTTCATTCTATGAGTGATACCTCGATGATAGAAAGATTCTTGAAAGTTAAAACACAAATATACAATACTTCACATCTTTACTCTTATAAGATTGGTATCTTTACTTGTGAGGGATAGATACATTAACTTGCACATTACTTCGTTCATTACTTTTGAGAGATTGGTACATTTCTTGTGAGAGATTGATACTTTTGCTTATGAGAGATTATTACAATGATAGTCACAACTTTCTTTGCAGCTTTGGATCAATAATCAATGAGTGAGAATCATGTGAATAAGCATTCTTGGACATATAACCTTCATGAAAACATAACACTATTGGACCCATTGGACAATGATCAATGAATAAGATGCATGAGTATAACCACTATTGAAACCTTGGGACATCACCTCATTGGACTTTTGGAACATTACTAACAAATATGAGACATGTATACAACTCTATTGGAACTTGGTCTCATATCATGATTGGAATAATGCTATTTAATTAAACAAGCCCTCTTGACCTCATCACTCTCATTGAGATAGTTCTCTTAGAATTTACAACATTATGACAGCTTAGGAACTTCAGTCAATGAATAAGAGATAAGTGAATCGTAATTCATCTAGGAGTAGGACACTTGTGAATAACAATATATGTATACCTTAGTTAAAATACTATAGGACCCCTTTGGAATGTAACACTCTTGGAACCTTAGGATAATGATCATTAAATACGATACATGTGGATATCAACTGTTCACCAACCTGAGATGCAATACCTTAGAATATTTGGAACTCTTGACATGTTAGCCAATGAACGTGAGTCAACCAATGAACATGAGTCAACCAATGAAAATGAGTCATATGATTCACCATTGACCAATGAGTAAGGATCATATGAATAACTCTGGCCAACTATCGGATATGGAATACCTTAGAGTATTTCGGAATCGAATGAGTACCATGACACTGTGAACACCATATGTTGCAGAAGGAAATAGAGGAGTAACCTTGCATACCTTTGCGTCTCACTATGAATACCCAAGCTTATATGTAAATACAATAGTCCAGCTCTTTCTTTACGTCTCACTTTATATCACAAGTACATAACGAAGCTTATATTAGCAACCAACTACCTTACAAGTGCACAAGATGACCATGAATCACATATTTACTTTATAACGTCATTTTGTCTTCTTACAATGTCATTTATCATATCAACATGCAAACACTACCATAACATTTCACTCATTGACCAAGATTTCATATGACAAAAGCATTTCGCATCACAATTACCCTTTATGCCTTCTCATTATCATTTCGTCATATTTACGCTTCTCAATTGGCCTCATAACAACATATGAACAACCATCCATACTTAACATAGTCCAAAATGCTTCCATATGACATTTTAAAGTCATTAAAACGACATCCCAAATTGATAATTACATCCATGAAGGGTATATGGGTTTCGGGGGGCCAAAGGGATGCAAAAACAAGAAATTCGAAGTTATGGGCCGATACGCTAAGCCACTTGCGCATGAAGGTGGATCACCTTGTCCACAGGTGACCTTTGGAAGTATCCAGAGGAACTTGCGTTGGCACCTGCGCCCGCAGGTGCTTCGTCTGCGAGGGAGGGTGCCCGTTTTGGTCCGAAATGGTCTTTTGGGGGTCTTTTTATGCAATGAATGGTCCATGATCATAACCAAAATTATTTTAACATATTTTTGATCATCTAACATTCCAAAAACCATCCATGGTCTCACAACACACATAACATCACCAAAATGACACTTTACGGCCAATCCGCCACCAAAACCATAACCAATTTCGCAATAGAAATTCCAAATATTATACACCATGACCAAACAAGGGGAGACTATAATCACATCTCACATGAAAATATTGAACCCATCAAATTCATTTTCTTCAAGACCACAAACCCATGTTCAAGTTTACAAGGCAAAACCATCCTCCGAATTAACAAACACATACACTTCACACATAGTGAACTTCTCACACTCCACCAACATAACCAACATAGTATAAATAATTTTCCATGCATAAAATATATTAAACCATAATAATATACACTTACCAATACTCACCAAGTGATGATCTTTGGCCAAAAGGATGAAGTCTTAGGGTTTGAGTTTAGAGAATATTGTGGAAATTTCTAGACTTTGGCATGTGTAACCAAGTGAATAAATATCAGATTTTTGGTGAATTTTATAGACCCTTAATGGTCATATTTATCCATATCTTGTTCAATAATTAATGGTTTGATTTGGTCAAAATAAGAATGGATCATTTCCCCTTCATTTGGGCCATGTCTTTTGTGTCTTTTTGGGCCTCCCTTGAGCCTAATGGCTCAAGACTTCTTTAGCCCACTAACTTTTGTGTATAATTCCTTATATATATATATATATATATATATATATATATAGGTCCCTCAAGTCACTCCTGTCCATCTCTTGGCATTAAATACATGGTTGATTTGGTTAAATGAAAGATTGGAAGAATGGGTCAAATTCTTATATTGGGCCATGTCTTCTTGTTAATTTTGGGCTTTATTTTGGGCCCAATAATGCAAGGTTTATTCATGCCCACAATTTAATGTATAATACATCAAATCTCCCATGTTTTACTAATTCCATAAAGGTACACGTAGTCATATAGGTTCGACAACATACGGGGTGTTACCCCTCCTACAAGGGTCTAATCCCATGTACTATGCCCAATATCATACTTTTGGCTCTTAAGTAAACATTTTTCAACGTTGCCAAGTAGGGTTTGGTAGGTACGGGGTGTTACAGTAGCTCTCTCAGACTCACCCCTCAATACCTGATCTTGAATGCTAAGGAGACCGCTATCCTCAAACTGACGACTCTGAATCTGCTCCAGCAAAGTAGATCTAGCCTTAACACAAGCAACAATCCTCCTGGGGTCAGAAATATCCAATCGAACCATCGAGTTAGCTAAGGACTGAATGTCCAAAGCTAATGGCTGCTGTGAGACTGGAATTAAGGCTAAGCTACCCATACTCACTGTCTTCCGGCTTAAGGCGTCCGCTACCACATTTGCCTTGCCCAGATGATAGAGAATAGAGATATCATAGTCCGTCAGTAACTCAATCCACCTGCGGTGCCTCGAATTAAGATCTCTCTGAGTCATAATATGCTGAAGAATGCGGTGGTCTGTAAAGATCTCATAATGAACACCATAGAGATAATGCCTCCAAATCCGCAGTGCAAACACAACCGCCGCTAACTCCAAATCATGAGTGGGATAGTTACGCTCGTGCACCTTCAGCTGTCTCGATGCATAAGCAATAACACGACCCCGCTACATTATAAAACATCCCAAACCGATACCATACACATCACAATACACGGTGAAACCCTCACCCTCAACTGGAAGTGTCAACACAAGGGCAGATGTAAGTCGATCCTTGAGCTTCAGGAAGCTTGCCTCACAATCCTCAGACCACTGAAATGGAACCTCCTTCCTGGTCAGTCTGGTCATAGGAGATGCAATAGATGAGAAGCCCTCAACAAATCGTCTGTAATAACCTGCCAACCCAACAAAACTTTGAACCTCGGTAGGTGACGTGGGCCTAGCCCAACCTCGAATAGCCTCAATCTTCGCTGGGACTACCATGATACCGTGTCAGCATACAACATGCCCCAAGAAAGCAACAGACTGAAGCCAAAACTCACACTTTGAGAATTTGGCATAAAGCCGATGATCTCTCAAAGTGTGGAGCACAGTCCTCAAATATTGCTCGTGCTCCTCGCTACTCCTCGAATAAACTAAGATGTCGTCAATAAACACAATGACAAAGGATTCCAAGTATGGCCTGAATACCCGATTCATCAAATCCATGAAAGCTGCAGGGGCATTAGTCAATCCAAAAGACATCACCAGGAACTCATAATGGTCGTACCGAGTCCTGAAGGCTGTCTTTGGGATGTCCTCATCCCTAACTCTAAACTGATGATATCCAGATCTCAAATCTATCTTTGAGAACACCGCAACCCCCTGAAGCTAATCAAAGAAATTGTCAATACGAGGCATCGGATACTTATTCTTTACTGTCACCTTATTTAGCTTCCTGTAATCAATACACATTCGCATAGACCCATCCTTCTTCTTTACAAAAAGAACTGGAGCACCCCACGGCGACACACTCGGCCTAATAAAACCCTTCCCCAAAAGATCCTTAAGCTGACTACTCAGCTCCCTCAACTCAGCAGGAGCCATACGATAAGGAGCCATAGAAATAGGTCGGGTTCCCGACTTGAGGTCAATAATAAACTCTATATCATGCTCAGGAGGAAGTCCAGGTAGGTCAGTCGGGAATACATCAGGAAACTCACAAACAATTGGGACGGAGTCGGGTGATGGACTCTCAATGCTAGCATCCCGAACATAAGCAAGGAATGAATCACATCCCCTCGACATCAATCTACGAGCACGAACATATGAAATAATCCCCGTCGGTGTGCGGCTAATAGAACCCTGCCACACCATTGGGGGTACACCAGGCATGGCTAAGGTCACGGTCTTGGCAAAGCAATCCAAGACTGTATGATAGAAAGACAACCAGTCCATACCCAAAATCACATCAAAGTCTACCATGGCCAATACGATAAAATCAACCCGAGTCTCAAACTCCTGAATAGTCACCAGACATGATCTATATACCCGATCAACTACTAAAGAATCACCAACTAGGGTAGATACACGTAAGGGTACAGATAATAACTCAGAACATAAACCCAACTGTGATGGATAATAAGTAGATACATAAGAAAATGTAGATCCGGGATCAAATAACACAGAAGCTGGCTGATGGCATACGAAAATAGTACCTATAATCACCGTATCTGAAGCCTCAGCCTCCGGCCTAGCCAGCACGGCATACAACTGACGCTGGATACTACTAGTCTAAGCACCAACCTGACTACCAGTCCGACCTCCCTGCGCTCCACCTCGGGAACCCTGGGGACCACCCCGACGACCCTGTGCACCACCTCTGCCTGCTGGTGGTACAAATCTGATAGGCTGTGCAGTCTGAACCGAAGGCTCAAATGCCCTGTGCTGAGGACACTCACGCGCAAAATGATCGAATACACCACAAGTATAACATGATCCTGGCTTCCTGCTCGGCCTAGAAGATCCGATATGACCACCTCTAGCAGATGCACTGGGCTGACCACGTCCCTGAGGCTGGCTAACAGAACCACTATAGGTGGGCTGACCCTTATCAAATATCTGTAAGGATGACTGTACGGGCCTACTGGGCTGACCCTGTCGCTGAAAAGACTGTTGCTGGTGATGAGGGTACCTACCCTGAAACTGGAAACCACGACCTATGAACTGCAAACCACTATGGCTCCCACTGAAACTACCCTGGACACGAGGTCTCTTATCGTTGTCCCCTTAGGCCTCGCAATCCATCTCCTCAATAGAGTATACATGCTCAATAATCTCTGCGAATGACTTTCCTGAAGTCACTAAACTCTGGGTAGCCCTGCGGAGTGGCAATCTCAGTCCCCTGACAAAACATCTAACTCTCTCGTACTCATCAGGCAAGATAGAAGTAGCGTGCCTAGCAAGATCATGAAACCTCGCCTCATACTCGGCGACAAATAATGAACCCTAAGTCAATCTGGAGAACTCATCCCTGAGCCGTTCCCGCATAGTACGGGGCATATACTTTCTCAAGAAAATCTTGGAGAACTGGGTACAGGTAATCGGTGGAGATCCCGCTGGCCTGGAATCAAGATGTCCCCTCCACCATCTCCTCGCTGCAGTATCAAACTGATATGCCACAAAATCAACACCACGAGACTGTACTAATCCCAAAATTTCTCAGTCTATCCTCGCAACTGGACAAGAACTCATATGCATCCTCTCCTGGAGTACCAGCAAATCTAGGTGGAGCTAATCTCAAGAAGCGACCCAACATCTTCTGTTCCTCGACAGACATAACTGGCTGGACTTCTACCGGCACAGGCAGAACCTCAACTCTGGGTGCAGCAGCTACAAGCTGCGCCCCAACACCAACTCCCTGTGCGGCTGGCTGTACTCCCACAACAGGCGGGCCTCCAACTAATCCTAACAACTGAAGCAATGTACCTCGAAGCAAAGAATCATCAATAAATCCGGGTGGAGCCTGGGCTGCCCCCTGGCCTACTAGCTGCTGTGGCGGCGGAACATCTGGAACTATAACGGGATCGGGTGACTGATCCCTAGCATGATCTGGGCCTGGGGCTGCTACTCTGCCCTGCCTTCGACCTCTAGGTCGTCCTCGACCCCTAACAGGAGCCATCGCTGCAGGCCCGGGATTTTGACCCCTGGCTCTAGTATTATGCGTCCTAACCATCTGCGTAAAGAGTGAATCAAATAAAGATTAGAAACCAACATAGACACCAATGCACAGAGGTGAATCAAATAAATAAGATTTACCCTTAACATGCTCGGTAGCCTCCCGAAGATAGGATACGGACGTCTCCGTACCAATCCGCGAGACTCTACTAAACATCGGCTTATGCACCAACAATAACAGTGAAAATTAGGCTCTGATACAAAGCTGTCACGACCCAATTTTTTTCGAGTCATGATGGCGCCTACCGTAACCCACCAATAGGAAAGCCAAACCCTAGCCTGGAGCAACAAGTGAAAGGCTAACGGGCGAAATCTCAGAAAACAGAGACAAAGTGGAAGTAACCATACTAATATAAAAACAAAATCAAAATATATATTCATAACAAGACTGAGAAGGAAGAAGACAATATATAAAGTCGAGAACCCCTCTCAAGACCTGGTGAAGTCGGTACAAGAGCCACTACTAGACATGTCCAAAATATAAGACAGAAACCAAATATATACAACAAGTACTACAGTCTCGACAGCAAAAGACTATACAGTAGAGATAGAGTGGGATCTGCCACGGACGTCAGTAAGCTCACCCTGCTCCGGAGTCAGTGCTGAGAACAGCGTCACGTCAAAACCATCAACTAGTGCCCGAATCTGCATCGAGGAAAAAGATGCAGAAGTGCAGTATGAGTACCGGGGCAATGGGTACTCAGTAGGCATCATCGGCCGACTGAGCTCAATATAATATAAGCAAACTAAAATGCGATGGTGCATGCTAGGTCCGGGGTATAAATAAGAAGTGCATAAGTAACTGCCGAGGCGTATAGATATGCTCAGGAGAAAATAAGTGCAATACAGAATAACGAGTAAATAAATGCGTAAGTAAACACACAAGTCAAACATAACCTATCTGGGCCCCCATAAACCCGACAGGCACACAGAAGAAAATAATAACCCAGTCTGGTCCCCATAAACCAGCGGGACACACAAGAAAAGTAAATTCATAGTCACCAGTGTCTCAAAGCTATATCATCATCCAATAACCACGGTACCCAGTACCAAAACTCTCCAATCATATCATAACCAGATGCCGGACTCGAACCGAAACTCATAATAATCAGATGCTGGACTCGAACTGAAACTCATAATAATCAGTGGCCAGACTCAAATTGGAACTCATAATAATCAGTAACCATCATATCTGAATCAGTGGCCGGACTCAAAACGGAACTCATAATAATTAGTAACCAAGTGACAGAGTAGTTCCAGAATCCACACAAACACAAGTAAACAGGGACATACCGGCCCCAGAACGAACCCGAAACATAAATAAGGAGCTAACCTACCACGTACTACAAGTCAATATCGGGATCCTTCCAGGTCAACTATCTACCATAAATAGTATGTATATACAAGTCTGGGTATACATTCTAAGTCATGGCAAGGCGGGTCCGCATTCTAAATCAAACTAGCCAACTCCGATCAAATACGGTGCTATTAGGGACTAAGAAGGCTAAACAAGTCACAAGGGAATAACTAGGGTAATTTAATACAAATTTTATCCTAAAAGATCATCTTGGGGCTTAACTAAGCCTAATAATGTTTAAAGCTAACTACACCGACTGTGAAGAGTAGCGGGGCCCACTACGAGGTCCCGGAACCAAGTCTGGGCTAACATTCCCCAAACCCCTACTAACAGCGGTACAACATTAACCAACCCTATAAAAGTAATATCTGGCACACCATGAGGATAACAGGCCCAAAACACATCCGAACAAGGCCCTAACCGGCCCAAAAGGCCTAATCATAGCAAGCCAATGCCAATCCACAACTACCAGCCCAAACACTAGCATAATAATATGCAAATACTATAAACAAACTCAGTCTAGGTATATGGTAAGCCTAGCCTACCTGGACGCCGCCGAATGCCTACCAAAGCTTGCTAAATAGGAGTCTTCCCCTTCCGTGAGACCTCAGATTTCTGCCACGCTAGCAAAATAATAAACTACATGTCAAAACATGAATTTTGATACCCATATTGCATTAGTTCGAAAAAAATATCCGAACGGTCCTTGTGGGGCCCAATTGCAAAATTGCAAAACCGAAACCGTCACAGCGTCCCAAATCACCCCGTGACCAATAGTCACAACTAACACCGCCCAATTCGAGCTCAACATCTAGCTCAAATATCAACACCAATTCCAACAACCACAGTAACTAAAACTACCGTAAAAATAAGAAAACGTACCGTAGAAACGACGAGAACGAGTCCACGAACCCAAATATACCAACCTCTAACCTTGAATCTCTCTAGAAATGCCTAAAGTTGAGCTTAAAGTGCTTAAAAAAATGGTGGAATATATGTATTATGTAGTTTTAATAAAGAACACAAAATGAGG
Organism: Capsicum rhomboideum; assembly: GCA_031232105.1. Lineage (NCBI taxonomy): Eukaryota > Viridiplantae > Streptophyta > Magnoliopsida > Solanales > Solanaceae > Capsicum > Capsicum rhomboideum. The sequence continues at coordinate 51,214,361 of CP124708.1, read as the reverse complement.
AAAAAGTAAATAAAACTATAGTATATACATATATAGACTACACGTACAAGACCAACAAAAAAAATAAGTCTTTTAGTCAAATACCAATTAATGTTGCATGCACATGGCCTTATCCGTTATTTTGCTCTCCGTATATATATATTCGGATACTGCATAGGCTCGTGGTAAAATAAATATAATATTTTAAATATACCATCATGAGTAGAAAATTATTTTGAACAAAACCTCTATAAAATAAAAATATTATTTTAACATATTTAAATTTACTATCTCCGTTTAAAATATAAATAAATTATAGAACTTTTATAAAGTAGTATAGATACATCATCACTAAAGAATTTTATAAATATCATAAATATTTTTGAAAGGTAATTAACTATGTCATTTTACCAAATTCTAATTTAATTTAACATTTTACAACGTGCTCGGTCTAAATAATATTCTCACACGAACTGCTCGGGAATCGAACTGTCAGTCCCAGCAAGTCATAAATAACTTGGGGCAGTTATAGAAAAGCTCTAAACACTGAGAATGCACGAAAATGAGGAAAATGACCTGTAAGGTCATTACAGAGCCGCTTCTGGGAAAGGCATGTAATGCTGTTGTAGGATATCTCTCACGGCAGCCAACTTAGACTCCACCCGCTGTATGGATCCCCTAAGTTTACCCTTTTCTCCTCTCCCTCATGGGACCTGCTACTCTCTTCCTTAGACCCCACCTTCCTTCCTTTCTTGCTTCCCCTATGAACCCTCCACCTTTAGTGAGTTAAAGGGCACATAACACTCCTCAAAGGGGTCCCCTTCCTTTTTTGGCACATCTGCCTACTAGCATGGCTCAACAAATACAGAGGGTAGAAAGAAGTCCTTGTAGGAATCATGAAGAAGTACTTTAACTCATCTATAATCTTCAGCCCCACATTCATCTCCACCCCTTCCAAAGAACAAGCCACTACCAAAGCCCGGGGAAAGGTCATGTTGGTGACAATGCCTGAAGTACGAATACTCTATGATGCCAAGTTCAGCCACTTTCGAGCCTTTTTCATGAAAAAGGGTGCTCTTGGTTCTTTAGCGCTCGTCCACCGAACCTTAATGTCCTCATTCTTTGTCACTAAAGTGTGTGCCAACCATTTCAGATCAGCTTCATCTTTCTTTGCTTCAAAGGTTGCTTTTAAGGGGTTTGGCACCCTAAGAGTTTCACTGATAGTGGTAGCATCCACCAAAAAGTCTAACCCTCAGATGCAGATTGTGGTTTTGGGTAGGGACCAATCCGTCGTCGGGAGTATATTATAAAATTCCCAAACTATTTCCAGGTTGCATGTGAAGATGGGCTCCCTAGCATCTCCCACTCAAAGGTGCATACTCGATTGAAAAACTTGTGTGCCTCTTCAACCACATCCTTCAACCCGAACCGCCTTTTATGGATGAAACCCCTTGTGCTTCTCCCATCTTGATACCTAGTACAACAAGAATAATTGGAGAAGCATTGGTAGGTGGGTTAGTCGGCATTCGGGTTGGCCATAGTTGTTGGTCCTACAAGCATCATATAATCATAATTAGGAAAAAGTGATGCTATGGAAAGTAAAGGAATCAAAAAATCATTTTGAAAAATCCTAGTCAGGGTCACTGCAAGACTATCGCTGCAGCGGCACTTTGATAGCTACAAAAATGTCACTACAGCGAAAATATCTTACTATGGCAGTATCAATGTAGCGACAAAGGTGTTGGTGCAGGGACGCTATCATCGCCAACATTCCCTGACCCCATCAATGTTGTATTTCTAAATTTTCTTCAAATTTTTGAGTTTCGAGAATAGATCAAGCTTAGTAGAGTAGTGACATTTTTCTTCCAATTTTTTATTTACACTAAATTATGAGTGATTAACACCCAATACGAGCCTCATTTTCTTGGAAATCCTTAGGGAAGAGGACTTATCATCATCTACCCTATTCAAGCCTGAAAATTATCATGAAAATCGTAAATCTTATGCCTAGAATGCCATAGGAGCGTTGAGAATGTAAAATAGAGTAGCATGGTTAATTAATCCATTCAATAGGGGGAAATTTGAGTTTCCCAAAAATGCACCAAAACCAATTGAATTTTCAAATTCTAGTCCTAAAATCTATGATTCAAAGATGATAAAATCACAAAGAGCATAGTAGAGATGAAGAATTACCTTAGTTTGATGCTAGAAAGAGATTTGCAAGAGAGAGTTTGGAAAATTTGAGATTTTTGAAGTTAGAGAAGTGGGATAAAATGAACCCCACTTACCCTATTTGAAAAGTTCCAATGACCACTACACGGCCAGTTCGTTGCTACAGCAGCATCACTGCAGTGACAATATATTCGATGCAGTGACTGCAGGAGTGTGATTATTCTTTTTCCCTAATTTTCATGTATTGTAATAATATATGGTTTCTCGAGTATTTTAGATAACCTGTTACGTAAATTTTATTACTAATAGTAATCCTTGTGATATAGTGATTGTAAGTTGTGTCTATAACCAAGTGGTCTGTAGTGCTTGGACTGGTTGGATAAATGTTTTGTGTTAATTATAGGATGGCAGTTAGGTAAGTATTAAAAAATCATTTAAAAGTAGATGGGAGGTTGTGTTAAATTTCTACCATTTTGGAAATGTTGGGTTTTGAGAATCATGCTAAAACTCTCCCTCATGGTTACCATATCTATTTGGGGAAGAATAGTGGGTAAATTAGTATCTACTATAACGACTCATTTTGTCGTTATGGTAAAAATTATTTCAACACAATAATCTGATCAAAAATGTATTTTGGGCCAATTAGAATGAATTTTATGGTAGAAAATCTGTGGCCCAAAGTTAAATGGGCAAAATTTTGAATTGGGTCAGGCTTGCCAACTATTGCTGCAGCGATAGGTCTGCCGCTGTAGTGACATTCCGCTTGCTACAGCGACGGTTAGGTAGTAAGCCTCCCTAGTTTTTTTGAAACTCTTCACCTAGCTGTGGTTTTTTATGTTATTTCCCTCCTCCAAAAACACCCCAGATGAACCCTAGGGTTAGAACGATAAGAATTAGAAGGCTAAGCTCTGGGAGGGTAATTTCTAAGCATTTTTCTGAAGAAAACTTTGATGGATTGGATAGCGAAAATACTAAAGGAGAGGATATTCACTCTCCATAGTAGAGAACTCATCAACAAGTTGTGTTATGGTTTAATGTGTAGAATATTTGGGTTAGATATGTGTAATGACTATAGTTTTGACAGTAAACCTTATGTCTAGCCCTACGGGCATGGCGTTTGGGTGGAATGAATAATGAACTAAACTTAGGATAATCGAATTTGATGTATTAAGTTATGTATGATTATTTTATGGTATGTGTTAACTCTTTATCTTTTCAGAAGTTGTTATGCTTGGGTGAATTAGAGGCAGGTCGGTAAAGGGTGAGTTGGTATGAGTTACATTTAAAAAGGTTTGTTAAGGGTGGAATTATTAGGTAGATGTTTTAGTGTATTGTATATTTTAGGTTGGTGGTAGTGCATAAAAGGTTGAGTTGTGGTGGTTGTGGAAAGAGGAGTCGGTAGACTCAAGGATATTTAATAGTAAAGTTAAAAGAGAAAAGAAAAGGGTTGTAGTTAGAACTAAGTGTGGGCTTTAGTCGGTTGTACGAGGGTTGATGTAACTGGAATAAATGTTGAGAAGATTAGTGTTATGGAGTGTCCTTAAGTTGAATATGGGAATCGAGATAATGGTAGATGGTAGTGAGTGGGGAACAATTGATAAGGTTGAGTTAGTGTCTGGGAGGAATATGCCTTCGCACGATAGGTTATATTAAGGCTGGTTGAGTCACTTGGCAGTAATTTCCTGAAGGTTGGGCTCGAATGGGTTGATTAAAAGTAATTGTAGACATGATTTCACTCTATGCTTATAATTGAGATGGATGATTGTGATTAGCCTTCGTTCATTCTTGTAATTGTTGGTTGAAATGATGTAAAAAGTAATCCAAAAAATATTAACTTGAAGGTTTAAGTGTTGATGAATGAAATATGAACTTGTATATTGATATTATTGTGCTTGACAATTGTTGTTGAGGTTTTTACCTATTTTGATGATATTTGGGTCCGGTGTCACGCTGACACAAATTAATATTAGGATAGGATACCATGCCGGTATGGTACATAGACTAAGCTCGTCCTCTAGAGGTCATGCCTAAGGTTCCTTGCCGACCCTAGTATGTATGTACACTATTTTTAGGCATGCATTATTGTTATTGTATTATTGTATTTGCATTGTTGTATATTATCTTATATGTAACTGGTTGATAATTTGACTTCTTAAGTGTAAGTTATTTGATATGAATAACTTGTAATGGAATGATACAAAGAAGATAACTTGTGGTTTGTAAGTTGATGGTGTGATTGTGCATTGCAGCAAAGTGTGTGTATCAGGAATGTCTTGAATTGTGTATAAATCTTATCCTACTGTGTGTGCAGTTATATAGGTAAAGTGTAGTGTAGTGTATTTTTTTGTACAGTTGTTGTTTTATTAATTGTCTTGGTGGCTGCATTACTGGTGGGTAAAAGTAATAGATTAGTGAGCAAGGATTGTTATGAAAGAGGATTTATTAGAGAGAGAGAGAGAAAAGTGTATAGGTGTTTTCAATGAGGTAAGTGCATAAGAGATGTGAGTTTGTTTGTTCCATGGAATGGTGTCATTTAGTCAATCTCTGTGGATAAAATAACAATGTTATAATAAGGGAAAAGCAATAAGGTAGAGTTGAAATATGTTATGTAAAGTGTGTTAAGTGTATATTGTCTTGATCTCTCCTTGATTGCTATATATTGTTATATGTTTTCTACCCCTAGTCGGATGATGAAACCTACCAGTACATGTGTTTTGAACTAATACTACGCTTACCATATCTCATTTTGGGGGTATATATATGATTGCAGATCAGTTAAAGTTTCTGTAGTTCGGCGTTGATCATTCCTCAAAAACTCTCAACAACTCTTGTCATTCTACTCTTACATAGAAGTTGTGTCTTAAGTTGCCCTTCTTATACTTAGTGATCTTATACCGATTTAGACTAGGTTATGGGGAGTTGTTTAGTTAATTTAATGTATTTATTGAATAATGTTTTGTTTAAAATAAAAAGGGTTATTAATTATTAATGCTTAAGGTTTTAGAAATTCATTCCTCAGTGGTTAATGGTTTAGTAGTAAGGGTTCTCCTATCTAAGGTAGAATTGGGTAGGTGCCCGCATGATCCCATTATTTGGGTCGTGATAGGAGGAGAAGGATCATCTCCATCTATATGACCTCGTAATTCTTTTCCAGTGACAAATAGTTGAAACTGAAATTTCTAAGCAGAATAATTTTTTTAGTGAAACGATTGAAGGACTCAAACTGATGTGAAGTCATGTTTTTAAATAATAGAAATTAAAACCACATTGACACGAAAGAATAGCTAGAATAACCAAGACTAAGAGCCCTAAGTATTTAGTTTGATGAATAACCAAGAAACCAAAAACTTTCAATAGAAACTGTGAAAGTAACCACAGATAAAGGACTCTATGAATCATGGGAAAGAAGGCTCTAATGCCATGTACAGAATAGAGAAAACATGAGAGGAACTAAAGAATAATTGTCTCAATTCACTGATTCAACTACCTAAGAATACATTGGTATATATACATAAAAGAAATATCCTACACTTAATTTAAATCCTACAAATTAATGTGCATAATATTCTACAACTAATGTTACAAAATATTGTCATGACTCAAAAATCTGGGTCATGATGGCACCCTACTATAACTGTCATGACCCACAATCCCAAGATTATGATAGAACCTACCCCAATCCCACCTTAGAAATTAAGCCCAACACAACAATATAGAATAAACTAGAAGAAGATCAATAACGAAATATAACTCAAGACTTTTAGAATAAAGTCAAAATGGAAGCAATAACAAAATAATATCTGGACAATACAACTCGAACATCCCAAAAATCTAGTGTCATTAGTAAGAGCAACTCTAAACTGTCATAAAATTTGAGTACACAAATGTTTGTCTCTAAAATAAAGTAAAGACGTAGATAAAATGGATAAAGCCGGGAACATGCTCCGGATGGGGATCTCACCACGACTTCAATAATCTTAGAGTTGCATGATCAAAATCCGTGGATAGCACTTGAACTAGGATGTGCACCAAAAGGATACAAAAGTAGGAGTGGGTACGATCCGCTTGTACTCAGTAGGCTTTATAGGCCAACAAAGCTAAGTAGACAACAAAAATAAGTAAAGTAAGACTACGAGTGATGTAACTCCCCTAAAAATAGAAAATTCCCACGTGGATCAGTCTGCACAAATATACCATATAAGGTTGAACCTCAAAAGCAATGCATGTAGATAAAAACCACATATGAAGATATCCAAAACACAATATCACCCAAACGAAGGATATGCAATGAAGTGCAACATAATAATATAGAATGAATGCAATGACCAAATGCTCACTTCGTATACATCCTCAAAGCCTAAGATTCTAGGAGAGGACCTATGGGGCATTCACAACTAATATACTAATCACAATTTTATGATCAACCTTGCCAGAACTTCCCTCGGCTAAGGAATTTTATAAAATGGTTCATTTATTTTTGCAAAGAATCCCAGTTCAATAGTAGTACCAGTTCCATGAAAATGAGAGATAAATAAGTATGCATGATCATGGAAAAATCAACAAAGCATGATAATCAGCTCAGCAATGGTATAAATGCACCCAAGTCACCCAGTCTAAGTAAATAATGATACAAGTCCCCTCATGGCAACAAAATATATAATTAATGCAAGATCTTAATAAAAATCCCCAATACAAGCCCCCACTTGGGCATCACAATGATAATAAGCTCTCTAATCAATAATAAAGTCAGCACAAGCCCTCACTCGGGTATAACAATAATAATAATCAATCCCAAGTAATGTAAACAATTGGATTTTACCTAACCCATAGCATATTTTACATGATAAGTTCTATACCCAATCAAGTCCAAAAAAAGTTAAAACATAACCTACATCGAAGCCAAAACACAAACCCCAAACCCTCAACACATAGTTTTTCCTTTCAGAGCGGCTTCATAATGCTCCAATTCTATCAAAAATGTTTTTGTACACCTAAATACGAGTCTATTGATACCCATATTGGCATACTTTTATTTTGGGTCCAAAATCACTTTGAAAATCAACTCCTAAAATAAAAGGATAAAACTAAAGTTTTAATAGAAAATAAATTTACCCATATTTTAAGGGTTCAAACTCTGAAATTCCATTGAAAATTAATTTGAAATCCGATTAGAAATCATCGAAATACTCATTTTTTACTTTACCAAGGAAATCCCAAAATCTCAAATTTTGAAGATGATTTTGCAATATAATCAATGGGTAATGATTAAAAGTAGGTTTAGAAGCTTACCCAATTCAAAGTTGATGAAACACCCTCTTAGATTTTCCCAACATCATGCTCAAAAATAGTGAAAATGGGGTTTAGAGTCGAGAATGGTTTTTTTTTTACTGTTCAGGTAAATAGTACTTCAATATTGACTGCCACTAAGTTGTTCTTTGCAATAACAAGAATGGGCCATGTGATTGTGATTCACAAAAGGCTTACCCTTCGCAATCGCGGCACCCCCCCGCGATCACGATGAATAATTGCCTGGTGCACCAGCAACAGTCTAAGGCTAAAAATCTCTCTGGCTGGACCCTCAGATTCATTTAGGACCCTACCAAAATAAACCAATAATGCTGCTAAGTTAATTTTGATTTCCAAACTCAACAGAACCCTCAGAATCACTAATGGAGGTCGTTATCAATAAGTTTCACCTAAAAATAACTCTAGGTTAATAGAACTAGTTTCTCAACCAAATGCTCAAAAATCACAAAAGGGCCTCGAAACTAGAACCAAACATGCTACTAACTCAAATTGATATTCTGGAACTGATGAAACTGATAGAATTTTCATCTGAGGCTCGAATCTCGGAATGTTGAGCAAAGTTAACTATATTAACTTAAAGGTTACTCAAATACCAAAATGTAATAACCCCTGAACGCTTTGGGGACGGTGTAACCCATTCCCACAAATCACAAATGTTATAAGGCAACAACAAGAAGGGGAAAAATGATCAAAACATAGAAAATTCTAAAAATTACCATGAGGGTTGTTAGATTACCTACCACTAAAACACGCGTTCATAGTTGAATGTAAAGTAAGAAAGGTACCTTTCATTCTGAATCTCACTGCACCCTTCATGAGTTATACCTTCAACAAAACACGCTTACCTTGCATGAAACATCTATGAATCAGTGTCACTCAATCCATCGAGTCTCTCAACAAGTCAATACATCAAGGCCTAACCTTGAAGGAATCAAACCATCCCATGGGGGATCTACCCTTCTCCCATACAAAGTCTCAAATGGTGCAATCTGGATACTACAATGGTAACTATTATTGTAGGCAAACACCACTAATAAAGAGAATTGGTCCTAATAACCACAAAAATCCATAATATGTGCCCGAAGCATGTCCTCTAATACTTGAATAGTCCTCTCCAACAGGCAATCCATCTAAGGGTGAAATACCATGCTCATCTCTAGATAGGTCCCCAACTCAAGCTACATAGAACTTCAAAATTTTTAGGTAAACTGAGTACCTCAATCTAAAATAATGGAGATAGGCACGTTATGTAACTAAAAGATCTCTTGAATGTAGATCTTAGCCAATTTCTCTACATTGTAATTCATCTTCATAGGTATAAAGTGCACTGATTTTGTCAACCTATTCACAATCAACCAAATGTAATCAAACTTCCCCAAAGTAGGGAGCAAACCAACCACAGATTTCATAGTAATCCAATCCCATTTCCACTCTGAGATAAGCCTCCACTGCATCATACCACTCAAATACTGGAGTTCATACTTTACATGTTGACAATTAAGACACTTGGCCACAAAATCCATAATATCATTCTTCATCCCTCACCACCAATAGGGTTGCTTCAAGTCATGGTATATCTTAGCTGCTTCTGGATGGATAGAATACCTTGAACTATGAGCCTCTTCTAAAATCAGTCTAATCAATTCACCAACCATTGGCACACAGACTCGACCACCGATCCTCAAAACACTCTCCAGAACAAGAAATGTCTTTTTTGCCTCACTACTAAATACTTTGTCACGATCATCCTCAACTTTCTATCATCAACCTGTCATGCTCGAATCTACTCCAACAGTGATAATCTACCCTAAATACAATCCAAAACATGCCTAGGTACTAAAATATCAAGTCGAATCAACTTGTTGGACAAAGTCTGAATGTCCAAGGCCAAAGGTCGCTCCTCCACCACAAGATAAGCCAAACTCCCTATACTCGCTGCCTTTAGTTTCAAGGACTCTGTTACCATATTAGCCTTGCCTAAATGATAAAGAATAGTGAGATCATAATCCTTAAGTAGTTCCATCCATCTACACTGTCTCATATTAATATCCCACTGATTGAAGAAGTACTGAAGGCTATGATGGTTGGTGAAAATCTCACAATGAACCTCTTACAAATAATAATGCCACAACTTCAACATGAATACCACCATCGCTAACTCTAAGTCATGAAGGGTAGTTATTCTCATGGACTTTAAACTGTCAAGAAGCAGAAGCTATCACTTTACCCTTTTGCATCAACACACCACCCAAACAAACTCTAAAAGAATCACAATACACTGTAAAACCCATGCCCTCCTCGGGGAAAGTTATGATAGGAGCCAAAGTCAACAAAACATCTTAAGCTTTTGGAAGCTCTTCTCACACTCATCCAACCACTGAAAAGCAATGAATTTTTTTGTCAATTTAGTCAAAAAAGTTACAATAGACGAGAAGCCCTCTATAAAGCACAGATAGTAGCATGCTAATCCAATAAAACTCTGAATCTTGATAGGGGAAGTAGGCCTATCCCAATCACATACAACCGACACCTTAGATGGATCAACCATGATTCCATTCCACACACTTAACCTATAAAAGATAATGAATCTAACCTAAACTCACACTTAGAGAACTTGGTAACTCATCTCTCAACCTTTGAAGTACTGTTTTCAAATGCATCACATGCTCCGCCTCATTCTTGGAATACACCAGGATATCATCAATAAACACAATCATAAAAGAATCAAGATATGGCTAAAATACCTTGTTCATTAACTCTATAAAGGTTGTCAGGGCATTAATCCGCCCAAAATACATAACCACGAACTCATAATGGTCGTACCGCATCTTGAAAGTCATCTTCAAAATATTTGAAGCTCTAATCTTTATCTGATGGTAACCAGACGACAAGTCGACCTTAGAGAACACTATCACAATTGGAAGTTGATCCAACAAATCATTGATATGTGGAAGAAGACATTTGTTCTTGATGGTAACTATATTTAACTACTAATAATCAATACACCTATACATGGTCCCATTTCCCCCCTTAACACACAAGACAGGAGCACCCCAAGGTGAAAGACTCGATTTAATAAAATCCTTACTCAACAATCCTACAATTGCTCCTAAAACTCCTTTAACTTAGTCGAGGCCATCCTATAAAGGGAAATGGGTTTAGTTCCCAGCTCTAAGTCAATAGAAAAATTGATATCCCTATCCAGAGGAACACCAGGCAGGCCATAGGAAAAAAATCTATGAACTCCTTAACAACTCTCACAAACTTCAAAGGAGGAGAAGAATCAACACTGGTATCCCTCATTAAGCCAAGTAAGATTGACACCCTCTCTCCATCATAAGACGAACACAAACAAAAGATATAACCCCTTTAGGACATAAACTAGGAGTGCCCATGAACTGTAACATCTTTGCATCAGTCATAACTAGGGTAAGGGTTTTGGGATAACAATCCAGAACCTCTTGATAAGGAGACGACCAGTTCATACCCAATATAACATAAAAATCAGCCATTTTAAGAATGATAAAATTTACTCAAGTGTTACATCCTAAAAGTGTCAGTACAAATGATCAGTACACCCAATCCACTACTAAAGAATCCCCTACAGGGGTAGAAAAATAGATGGATACAGTAAGGGACTCACACAATGAATCAATACCAGAAGCAAATATGTAGACACATAAGAGAATGTATACCCAGGGTCAAACAAAACTAAAGCAAAATGATGGAAAACTAGGATGATACCTGTAATGATAGCATTAAAGGCCTCTACATCATGTCTCTTTGTAAAAGTATAGCACTTCTCACGTTCGCCTCCATACTGAGTAAATCCTTGTCACCACTACAAACTCATTGAAATCCACCCCTAGTACCCTGGGATCTACTCTATCGCTTTGCGCACCCATCTGGCAGGAGGTGGTGGTGCCTAGTAAGGTTGATGCTGTAAACCCTATTATGGAGGACCTGACACACGTATAAGAAAATCACTCACTAAGTGTCCAAACTTATCACACACATAACATCCCTTGTAAGATAAATCATGTTGTGGAGGACAAAAGAACCAAAACACCCTTAATGACCAGAAGAACCAGAATGAAACCCTTAGCCTGAATGATCGAACCTCTAACCACCCAAAGGCTTAGAACCTACAAACCCGCTATCTGAACCCTATAACACTACCTAAATTAATATGCTATAGTAACAATGAGAACCTCTACCAAAATACTCCCTACCTTGAGATGAGTTACCACTTAAATTGTTATATCGGTGTAACCTATTACCTTTTTAACCCTTAGTCTCACAGTGAATACCCTTGACTCTTATGAAATGAGAAATAATACTCTAAAAGGAACCACCTGTAGTTAGTAGATGAGTTATAGCCAACTAAAGAGTAGTAGTCACACCTTTCATAAACTTTCTGAATGAGCCCTTCTATAAATCACCAAACTCGTCCCTAAGCCTATCCCTAAAACTGAAGGGCACATACCTCTCTCGAAACACCTCTGAGAATTGCGTCTGAATCAAAGGAGAACCCACTGGCCTACAATAAACAAAGGACGCCACCATTATTTGGTTGCACCAATCAGATAAAAAGTAGTATAATCAGCACCATATGACTCAAGCAAACTAAAGTTATGCAACATCTCCTGACAGCTGACTAAGAACTCATACACATCCTCCTTAACAACACTATTATACTTGAAAGGGGCCAATTTTATGAATCTCTCAAACCTTTTTTGCTCTTCAGCTGACATTATTATTCCAAAAAACACCGATGGAAAGTCTGGCAGGTATCACCTAAACTTCTGGGGCCACAACAACAGCTGGATATACCCTAAGAGTCTAAAATCTCTAACTAGGAACCTGCTTTAGCGGCTGAACACCCTCTCTTATCTGAGAACTATTTGGTATGCCCGATAGGGTACGTGCCTGAGACTTGCCATCCAAATGGCTCAAAAAATGAATCAGAACATCCTGTATCACTAGAGTAATAATAAAACCCTAAGGGGTCTAGGCTGTTCCCACACCCTCTAGGTGATAGGCCGCATCAACATACTTGATTAATAGCTCGAGAGATGTTGCTCTAGGATACCCCCTAGTTGGAGGCGCTCCTCATTCTTTGCCTCTACTTCGATCTATGTTAAGAACCTTACCTCGTCCCTTGTCTGGGGGCCCTACAGTGGGTGTCGGCTCAACCTCATCAACAACACCATATTGAGTCCTCACCATCTGTGCATAAAGATTAAGCTATATAAGTTTAGAATACCAAGTGTGAACAACGCACAAGATAGCCAATCAAACATAGAGAATTTTCCTAAAATGTTCCATAGCCTTCCAAAGATAGATACAGACGTCAATGTATTGATTTGCAGGACTCTACTAGACATTTTCCACTTGTACTCATAAGACTGGTGAACCTAGTGCTTTGATACCAATTTGTGATGATACAAAATCCTAATGTCATGATAACACCTGCCTCAATTCCACCTTAGTAGGTAAGCACAACAAAACAAAATAAAATAAACCAAAAGAAGATCAATAACAAAATATAACTCAAGACTTTTAGAATAAAGTCAAACTGAAAGTAATAATAAAGCAATATCTAGACAATACAACTCAAACATCCCCAAAATCTAGTGTCATAAATAAAATCAACTCTAAACTACCGTATAATACGAGTACACAAATGTTTGTCTCTGAAATAAAGTAAAGACAAAGGTAAAATATATTAAGTCAAGAACATGCTCTGAGCGGGGAGCTCACCACAACTTTGATAATATCAAAGTTACATGACCAGAATTCGCGAATTACCCTCAAACTAGGATCTTCACCAAAAGGGAACAAAAGTAGGAGTGAGTATAATCCACTTGTAATCAATAGGCATCATAATAATATAACTAAAACAAGTAAAGTAAACTACGAATGGTGTAACCACCCTACAAATAGAAAAGTCCCACATGGATCAAGCCACACAAATATACCATATAAGGTTCTATCTCTATGACAATGTATGTATATAAACACCACGTATGAAGATATCCAAACACAATACCACCCAAATGAAGGATATGCAATAAAGTGCAACATAATAATATAGAATGAATGCAATGACCAAATGCTCACTTCGTATACACTCTCCAAGCCTAAAATTCAAGGAGAATACCTATGGGGGGTTTACAACCCATATACTAATCACAATCTTATAATCAAAATTGTCGGTACTTCCCTTGGCTAAGGCATTTTATAAAATGGTTCTTTTTTTTTTGCAAAGAATCAAAGTTCAATAATAGTACCAGTTCCATGAAAATATCAAATAAATGAGTATGCATGATTGTGGAAAAATCAACAATGCATGATATTCAGCTCAACAATGGTGTAAATGTACCCAAGTCACCCAGTCTCAGTAAATCATGATACAATCTCCCTCGTGGCAAATACAATATGTAATCAATTTAAAGTATTGAAAAAAATCTCCGACACAAGCCCCCACTTGGGTATCACAATGATAATAAGCTCTCTTATTAGTAATAAAGTCAACCTAAGCCCCCACTTGGGCATCACTATAATAATAATCAATCCCAAGTAATGTAAACAATGAGATTTTACCTAACCCATAGCATGCTTTACATGATTAGTTCTCTGCCCTGCCTAGTCTAAGAAAATTACCATAACCTATCAAAGTTGAAACATAAGCCCCAAACCCTCAACACGTAGTCTTTCCTTTGTGAGAGGCTTCATAATGCTTTAATCTATGAAAAATGTTTTTCTACACCTAAATATGAGTCTATTGATACCCATATTGGCATACTTTTGTTCTGGGTCCAAATTTACTTCAAAAATCAACCCCTAAAATAAAAGGGTAAAACTAAAATTTTAATAGAAAATTAATTTAACCATAGTTGAAGGTTCCAAATCTGAAATCCAATTAAAAGCCAAGTTGAAATCAAGTTAGAAATAATTAAAATACTTATTTTTTACTTTATCAGGAAAATCTCAAAATCTCAAGGTGAAAATTCAATTGTAGAAGATGATTTTGCAATATAATCAATAGGTAATGACTAAAAATAAGTTTAGAAGCTTACTTGATTCAAAGATGACGAACCCCTCTTAAACTTCCCTAAAATCATGAACTCGAACTTTTAAAATGGTGAAACTAGGTTATGAGCCGAGAATGGGGTTTTTTATACTATTTAGGTGAACAACGCCTTGCAATCGCAACCCTACCCTTTTGATCATGAGGGCCAGCCAGTATTGATTTTCACTAAGTTGCTCTTCACAATTTTGGGAATGGACCACGTGATCGTGAAGTACAAAATGCTTACCGTTCGTGATTGTGACTCTCTCTACATGATCACGATGAATAATTGCCTGGTGCACCAGCAATAGTCCAAGGCTAAAAATCTTGCCAGATTGACCTGCGGGATTTATTCAGGACCCTAAAAACTTAAACCAATAATTCTACTAAGCTAATTTTGATGATCTGGACTTAATGGAACCCTCAAAATCACCAATGGAGGTCGTTATCAACAAGTTTCTCTCGAAACCAACTTTAGGCCAATAGAACTAGTTTCTCCACCAAAGCTCAAAAATCACGAAATGGCTTCGTAACCAGAATCAACCATGTTACTAACCTACAATCAAATTTTATAATGATGGAACTAATAGAATTTTCATTTGATGCTCGAATCACAAAATATTGACCAAAGTCCACTATATCAACTTAAAGGTTTCTCAAAAACAAAAAACTCATATAAAACACTCCTAAATGCTTCGGGAATCATTTTCAAAATGACAAGAGTGTCTTTAAACCAAATCAAACTATGGTTAAGCAATAATGACACGCGTAAAAAAGTGCAAAGTCGATCAATCCACCAATAACCAACTAGCATAGCCAGTATAATGTAAACCAAGGCTATCTCCTTATAACAAGGATTCTATAATCAGAGTAGGACCTCATCCTGCCTTAATTCTAACCAACAAGCCTCCATAACTACATTACCCAGGGGCAAACTACCTAAAGGATCAGTTTTTATAGTGAAAATCCCCAACAAACCCGACCTAAATGATCAAGCAATCTAACCAAACCTAGGCTAAGACTCCTAACAACATCCATAACACAAACAATCACCCTAGACTAAGTCTCAAGTGAGAAGTAACTACCTAGACTAAGGTTCAAAGTGGAGACCTACTTCTATGACCTCTAAATATGCTAAACAGTTCCTAAACCACCACTATAATTCACTTGTCACATAAATTTATTCCACCAATAAGAAATTTATAATACATATACCTCAACTAAGTTAAGTCTAAAATAAGGTAAGTTATAACCTACATGGAGGTCATATGGCACACTTAAAATCAATTACTTTGAGGCTTTTATTTTTCGAGAAGACCACGACTACTGTCACGCTATCAAAACAGTAGTCAACTCATGAATATGAGAAGATAGATATATATTAAAATTTAACATTTCAGGCCAAAAATCAAGAGAAAATGATTTAAAAATGGAGAGCAACACTTTTATACTGCCAGGGGTCCTTTTTTTACAAATGCAGGACCCCTCTCGTGAATGTAGAGGTCCACCGGCCCAACCCTTTACAAATATAGTTTGTTCTCCATGAATGCAAGAGCAAACCTAGACCAGCCAGACTGGCCCTTCTTAGAAAATGCAGCAGACTGCTCCTAAACATAAGGTCAATTTTCTTGACCTTTGCGAATACAGCCCTCTGGTCGTGAATGCGAAGAAGGCTGGTGTTGTGCAGTAGCAACAACACACCAACAACTTTTTCTAAGTTGTATTTTCAATAAACGGGTCCTTGGGATTCATTCAAAACCCCATGCATGCAAATTAAATATGACACCCTATGAAAATGGCATTTTGGACTCAAAAGAACAACAAAATTCCTATTGGAGGTCATTTTAATGAAATGTAGACCCAAGACCTCTCTTTTCTATTTTTAACTAAAAGATGTACAATAGCCCAATATGAGTCCAAAAGCCTCAAAACCTATATTAAAGGTCCCTCGCACCCAAAATTCATGTTTCGGAGCTATCGCAACAGTCAAAATTCTCTTCCGGAGCTATTTACTTGAAATTTTGACCAGAGTCAAATTTCTCAACTTCAAGATCCCAAACACATAAATTGGCTTAAATCTTAAATGAGCTTTTCTGTAACCAAACCAACTATCCCAGAAAGTCATAAAATACTTATATCAACTATAGGATAGCTTACAATGCAGAAAATGAATAAAAGTAGAGAAAATGACCTAGATGGTCATTACAGATATTTTTCACTAAATATAGTATCTAGAATATCTCTTCATATGTTCAACAAATAATGCTACACAATATTCTACACTAAATTAGTATCTAGAATATCTTTTATGCAATATTCTACCCTAATGTTGTATCTAGAATATCTTTTACATATTTACCATATTGATAATATCATGCTAAAAACCTTGACACAATGGTTAACGAAGTCAATTTCAACGTGATGACTTCCTCGGGTAAGACCTTTAATAAGGTAGTAGACTTTGTAAAGAAGGTGGAGGTTGTCAAGTTAGAGAACTATACGAAGATAGCTGGGAAGAAGGCCCAAAATACTGACATATTTAGTGTATCATACTCTAGAGGCCACATTTCTCAGGTACCATGCATGTATTATTCATTTAACCTTGTCGATTCCTGTAAGAGTCAGTCAAGGACCACTCAGCAGTCTTTCGATGTGGGTAGTCACGTGGTTTCATTCCCTTCTTGTAACACCCCGTACGTTTCCAAACCTATACGAGTACGTGTACAGTTATGGAATTAGTGAAACATGAGAGATTTATTTAATTTTACATTAAAACTTGTTGTCTTAAGCCATTGGGCCAAATGAGGCCCAAAACAAGAGCAAAAGACTAGGCCCCATGGGGCAAAAATGATCCAATCTTCCCTTTTGACTAATCAACCATGAAATTAATGCCAAGATATGGATAAGAGTGACTTGAGGGACCTATATATATGAATAAAAATTAGATTTTATTCCATTGTGACACCCATGCCTTTTTCTAGAATTTTCTCAACATTTCCACAAACCTTAATCTTTCATCTATTTGGCCAAGATCATCACTTTGTGAGTATGGGTAAGTGTATATTATTATGATTAATTATATTTTATGCATGGTATATGTTTTATATGATGTTTTTTATGTTGGTGATGTATTGAGAATTCACTATGTGTGTAATATTGCATGGTTGCTAAACCGGAGGATGGTTTTGTCTTGTAAACTTGAACATGGACTTGTGATCTTGAAGGAAATGAACTTGATGGATTCAATATTTACATGTGAGATGTGATTATAGTCTTGCCTTATTTTATCCTTGTGTATAATGTTTGGAATTGTTGTTGTAACTTTGGTTATGGATTTGGTGACGGATTGAAAAGAAAGTGAGGTTTTGGTGATGGTTATGTGTGGTGTGAGACCATGGATGCTTTTTGGCATATAATATGATCAAAAATATGTTAAAATAAGTTTATTTATGATCATGTACCATTCATTGCATAAAAAGACCCAAAAGAGACCAATTTGGCCAAAAATAGGCACCCGCCCTCGCAGGTGAGGCACCTGCGGGCGCAAATGCCAACCCAGAGGCCCCTGTACACTGAAAAGGGCCATCTTTGGCCATATGTCATCCACCTGCGGGCTCAGGTGGCTTCGCAGGTCACTTCCAAAACCCCATTTTGCATGTTTTTGTCCCCCTTTGACCTCCGAAGGCCCCTATACCCTTTATGGATATAATTAGCAACTTGTGATGCCATTTTAATGAATTTAAAGGGGCCTATGGAAGTATTTTGGACTATTTTAAGTATTCATTTTTGTTCATGAATTGTTATGAGGCAAGTTGATAGGAGAAATTGTGACGGAATGCTAATGAGAAAGCATAAAGGGTAAGTGTGATGTGAAATGCTATTGATGTGTGATATTTTGGTCAATGTGTGGAATGATATGGTGTTTTTGGTATGATAATGCAATGGATTGTACTGTGAAGGATGAAATAATGCTATATAGCAGTCACATAACTCATTGTGACACTTATACATTTGTAAAGGAGTTAGTTGTTAACATGAACTTTGTTATGTACTTGTGTTGTAGAGTAAAACATAAGGAAGGAGCTGGACTAGTGTAACCCCATATAGGCTTGTGTATTCGTAGTGAGGCGACAAGGTATGTAAGGTTACTCTTTCCTTATCTTTCTGCAGCATATATTAGTCACATTGACATGGTACCTATTCTATTCCGAAATGTTCAAAGGTATCCCATTTTGGGTTATTAATTATTGTTACTCACATGTTCCTTATTCATACATCAATTGTGATTCACATGACTCATGTTCTTTGGTTAATGTTCCAAGTTCCAATAATGTTACAGTTATCAAAAGTATCAATCTCTCACAAGCTAATGTATCAATCTCAAGAACGTAAAGGAATAAAGTAAGCATCTATGTGTTTCCAATAACGATATAATCATCGAATGAACTTTTCCAAGATTAAAGAGAGTAATGATTTAAGGAGAGTCTATTTATTTTGAATAGCATTTCCCAATCATGTCATGTTCCAAAGTCCTATAGTATGATGATTATCTTTCTACCAATCTTTCACAAGTAAAAGTACCAATCTCATAAGAGTAATAAAAGAAGTAATGTGCAAGCTAATATATCTATTCCTCATAAGTGAAGATGTAAATCTCATGAAGTAAAGAAGTGAAGTGAAATGTGTATATGAGTGTGTTTCAATTATGTCATAATCCTCAATGTATCACTCTTAAGAATGGAAGTATGAATAACAAGAGAAAGAAGTGATGTATAATTAATAAGTAATCATGGGTGGTATCCCAGGGGTTAAAATACCTAGCATGGGTCGATCCCGATACATCCCAGGGGCGATATAAAAGCCTAGCATGGGTTATCACAGTATATCCCAGGGGCGACACGAAAGCCTAGCATGGGTTACGATAACATCCCATGGGTCACAGTACCTATCATGGGTTAATGACATCCCAGGGGAGACATGGGTTAATCTCATCCCAGGGGTGATAGAATAACCTAGCATGTGTAGAACAATAAAAATGAATAAGTATGAAGACAAGAGGAGTAAAGAACGTAATGTACATGGTTCCCCACATATAGAAAGAGAGTTTATTCACATTCTCTATTTCTTTCATATTGACTCCATTATTGTTGTTATTATGTATGATGAATTTCTTATGAGCCTTGCATACTCACTACCTTATTCATACTGACCCCTCTTGGGGGATTTACTTTAAATGCTACAGGCGCAGGTGCTAGTAGACCTCTTTTGTAGGCTGTGGATCATTTGCAGATTTTTGGTGAGCTCCAATTGGTTCGGGGCTTTTCGAGTCACAGTTGTATAGTTGTTTTGATGTTGTAAATGTTGTATAAAGCGTGGACTTGTCCTGACTTTAAGTTGGTCATGTAGATGCATCTGTTAGAGGATTTTGTAGACATATGTGGGTATATGGATGTAAGAGATGTACGATCATTTTGATTTGATGGCTCTAACGGCCAAGTTTCATATATATATATAGATATGACATATGTTTCCATGTCCATGACTTCCGCATAGTTGCATGATGAATAATAAGATTCATACAAGGATATGCATACGAATGTACATGAGCAAAGATTGGTTCTCTTGGGCCATATCGGCTTCGGGTACTAGTCTATCCCGAATGGGATTTGGGGCATGACACTTCCGCTTATCAGCCTTCATTAGATAGAGCATGATTACCTTATGGTGGGATTGGAAATTTTAAGATAAATTGCCTTAATGGCAGACAATTATGTTTTTAGAGTCAGCAGCAGTCCAGATCTTTAGTTCTGATCGGTAGAGAGGGTAGAGAAAATGTTAGAGATCATCCACAGAGTGGACATAGAGGTTATCAGAAAGGTCGAGGTGGTAATTAAGAAGGTGTAAATAGTGGTAGAGGTGATGCATAGCCTTCTAAGAGAGGTTCTCAGATTGACGATAGGGCACATTGTTATGCCTTCTCGGGTAAATCTGAGGCAGAGGCATCGGATATGGTTATCACAGATACCATTCTTGTCTTTGATTAGATGGATTCTGTCTTATTTAATCTAGGTTGTACCTTTTATTATGTGTCTGTTAGATTTGATTTAGGGTTGAATATAGTCTATTACATGCTTGATTCAATTGTTTATATATCTACTTCAATTGGGGATTCTGTCATAGTAACTCAGGTCTATCGTGTTTGTTTAGGGATTTTTATAGGTTTCCAAACTTTGGTTGATCTAGTGATTCTGGATATGTTAGGTTTTGATATCATTTTGTCTCTATATCATTCTATTTTGAATTGTAATACTAAGACTGTAACTTTAGCTATGCCGGGGATGGATAGGCTAGAGTGGGAGGGTTTCTTTAAACCTGCTCCTATAAAACTCATACAATTTATTCATGCTAAAAGGTTAGTAGGGAAGGGGTGTTCGGACTTCTTAGCTCATTTTTGAGACACTAATGTAAAGGTCCCATATTTTGATTTAGTTCCTGTAGTGTGAATTTCAGGAGGTGCTCCCTACAAATTTTATTGGTATGCCTCCGTATTGGGAGATTGATTTATGTATTGACTTAGGTCGGGCACTCACTCTATTTCTATTCCTCCCTATAGGATGGCTCTGGCCGAGTTGAGCATGCTTAAGACTCAGTTACAAGAGTTGCTTGATAAGGGTTTTATTCATCCTAGTGCTTTACCATGGGGTGCTACAGTTGTTTTTGTCAAAAAAATGATGGTAGTCTAAGAATGTGCATAGATCATTGATAGCTAAATAAGGTAAACAACCAAAATAAGTACCCATTGTCAAGGATTGATGACTTATTTGATCAATTGTAGGGTACTTCGGTGTTCTCTAAGATATATCTAAGGTCGAGGTAGCATCAATTAAAGATCTGGCCTGAAGATATTCCTAAGACAACCTTTCGGACTTGCTACAGGCATTATGAGTTTTAGGTCATGTCATTTGGATTAACTAATACACCGGTAGCCTATATGAGTTTGATAAATAGAGTCTTCAAATCTTTCTTGGATTCATTCATTACTATATTCACTGATGACATTTTTTTGTACTCTAAGAGTAAGGAGGAGCATGCAGGGTATTTATGTACTGTCTTGGATATATTGAAGGAGAAGAAGCTTTGTGCAAAATTCTCCAAGTGTGAATTCTTGTTGACATCTTTGTCCTTTTTGGGACATGTTGTTTCTGAAAAAGGGGTAATGGTAAATTCCCGAAAGATTGAGGTGGTTAAGAATTGGGTTAGGCCCACCTTAGTGACTGAAGTTCATAGTTTTGTAGGTTTGCCAAGTTATTACCACAGGTTTGTTAATGGTTTTTCTTTGATTGCTATTCACTTTATGAGATTAACTCAAAAGGAGTTACCTTTTGTTTAGTCTGACAAATGAGAAGAGAGATTTAAAAAGCTCAAATCTCTTTTGACCACAACTCATATTCTTGCCTTACTGGTTAAAGGTAAATATTTTATAGTATTTTGTGATCTTTCATGTTTTGGATTGGGTTTTGCATTAATGTAGGATAAGAATGTGATTGCCAATGCTTTAAGCCAACTAAAGGTTCATGAGAGGAATTATCTAACTCATGACTTGGAGATGGAGACAGTGGTCTTTGCACTTAAGATATGGAGGAACTACTTATATGGCATTAAGTGTGAGGGTTTTGCAGATCATTGCAGTTTGCACCATGTTTTCACTCATAAGGACTTAAACTTGATACAACGACGGTGGATAGAGTTGTTAAAAGATTATGATGTTACCATCTAGTATCATGTCGAAAAGGCTAATGTGGTGGCAGATGCCTTGAGCAGGAAATCTATAACTATGGGAAGTTTAGCTTGCTTGAAAGTAACAAGGCATCATTTATCTAAATAGATTCAAACTCTAGCAATGTAGTTTATGCAGTTTGGGGTGTTAGAAAAAAGGAGAAGTGTTGGCTAGTGTTGAAGAAAGGTCTACATTCCTTGATCAAATCAAGGCCAGACAGTTTAAAGATGTGAAGTTGAATAAGATTCAAAATAAAGTAGTGCATGGTGAGGAACGACAGGCTACTTTTGATGCTTTGAGACTGGAGGAAGCCATGGAACAATAAATACACAAGATCATGAGCGATCAAGATTCCATTTGGGCATTCAAGAAGGGCCCATATGGGTTATTTCATAAATAGACACTTTTGGGCTATTTTTGTAATAGGCTATTTTTGTAAAGGCAATAACTATAAATAGTTTCCTTAGCCATTTTCA
Organism: Capsicum rhomboideum; assembly: GCA_031232105.1. Lineage (NCBI taxonomy): Eukaryota > Viridiplantae > Streptophyta > Magnoliopsida > Solanales > Solanaceae > Capsicum > Capsicum rhomboideum. Next base: position 51,191,575 of record CP124708.1, on the reverse strand, counting down.
TACTTAGATTTTGATGAATTGAATATTTTAGAGCATTCAAGCTTGTAGTTTCTCTAGGTGAAGCCTAGCATTAGTGTAATTCATAGTTGATAATCGTAGATTGAGTGTTTAGGGTGGATTCTCAAAATTGCTCATGTCAACTTTTTCTAGCCTAATCAATCATCGAGTTACCCTCTTTGTGGATTCAATTTGGTTTTCTTGTCTTTGATTGAGTCAGAATTATTGTTGTTTGATTGGATTCAATTAAGAGGTCAAGGTATAGAGCCCTTTGTTGCTCATAAATCCGATCGAATTTTGATAATTCCACATATCATTTTCTTTATTTTAATTTTCCATATTTTGATTCTAGTTTCTGACTAGGATAGTTATAATTTTGTTATCAAAGCTTACGCTAAAAATTTGCTTCAACAATTCTTAATCCTAGGTTCATAAATCTAAAAATCGTGTCAAAATAATATTTTGGTCAAAAATTTGAAAATCAAAAAAATTGTCTGATTTGTGTCTTTGTTTGAGTTTCTAGCACTAGATTAGTGTGCTCTAGTATTTTGGAAGTTTGTTTTTTGGATATTTTACCATTGTTGAGCTTGAAAAAGCTTGAAGAAAGTGAAGTGAGTTTGTTGATTGAGGCAAAATTGGATGTTCAAATATAGTTTCCCCAGTCAATTGGAGCTCGGATCTAAAATTTGAAGGCAAACGTAGTTAAATTTCATTAGGATCAATTTTGATGTTCATGGTGTTCTTCATGGTTTAAAAAAATTACAAGTGGTTTTAAATTCAGAGAGTAATTGGTTTTAAATTAGAGTTTAATGATTATTGGAGTTTGTCCGTGTTGTTGAAAGGAGCTTGTGTTTAAAATTTTGTGTCAATCGAAGCTCATTTAATTGAAGTTGAATTTTTTAATTTTCATGTTGTTCGTGGTGTTCTTCAAAGCTTGAAGATGGAGAAAATGAGTTTATTTTTGTCTTGGAATTGAGGTCTAAAAACCATTGGGGTTTGTTCCCTATGTTGAGGGAAAGCTAATTCTAAATTTTGAGTTAATTTCTGAGTTGATTTGAGGGTGTTGGGATATAGTGTGTGTTCTTGGTGTTCTAGGTATTCTTGGAATCTTCAAGTTGTTCTTGAGAAAGGAGGAAAAAAGTACATTTGATCCAATTTTCCCAAGTCAAAGGTTATTTGAAAAAAAAATTAAATTTGAAATTGCCATGTGGATAGGCCATGTCACCAGTCAACTACCATGCAGCATCCACACAGCTAGCCACACGGACCATCCTTGACCACTCTCATCTACAGCAAGTGTGATACGCTTTCTAAGAGCAGAAAAATTAGGTTTCTATACTTCGTTTTATTTTGGAGTTTTGGAAACCCAAAATTTTTTCGAAGTTTCCAAACTTCCTTTTTTATTAAATCAAAAGTAGCCTAAAGAGGCCCTTTATTAATCAGCAAAAATATATGCAGGTCCAAAAATTGACCCGAGCTAGGTGGCCCATATCAATTCTCAGGTAAAAGAAAGAAAAAGAAAACAAAGCTACTTCTAGAAACAACAAAAATAAAAGAAAAAAAATATGAACTAAAGAATCATAACTGCATTTGTGTCTTCATCAATGGCGGGTTCTACTGATCGAGATGTAGACGACGAAACATAGGGTAAGCTCAGATAGAAGCCGAACAACAAAAAGCCCCACATCCATGAAATTATGAGTTGTGGAAGACTGCACATAAGACATTTACAAGTCCCACAAATTCCATGAAATCAGTCCACACAAAGATTTCTTCAACTCTCAATTCTTCAGATTGGAGCACATACCACTCAGCTAAGTTTATATCTTACCCCCAGATCAATATATTAAGTGATACCGATGGAGATTGACCCATTTAAGTTTTTCCCTTGAGAGGTTGAGTGCAACAAGAAGCTGATACCACTGTCGAAGAACAGTCCCTCAAATGGACCAACTTAACCAGATTTGGTATAGGGTCCTCTTTTATGAACCCACCCTTTTGCCCATTATAGCTTAGATCCCAATCTCGATCTAACTTATTCCATTGTGGTCTGTTGATAGACGTTGCTGCATATTGACACATCTCCTTCCTGTAGCTCAATAAGTCAACCTAGATCCTTGCCTTATTCTGTGTAAATGCAACATGAATGCCAATTCTATGTTTTAGCTTTATGTTCCTTGATTCTATTATTTTCAGCATGATATATTGTGTGCTATACTGATAGAAATCCTTATGCTTAAAAATCCCCATTCTGGTATTTAATAATTTTCAATGTAGGGATTTATTTTTGTCTATTGCAAGAATTGCTCGTCTTTCATTTATGATGTCTTGAACTGTATTATATACAATTTCTGATGTACCTGCAAAAGAGAAAACTTTGTTAACTAAACAATCATCCATCTTGTTTCCTTCTCTCAAGGTGTGTTCCACCTTTATTTGGTATTGCTCTACCAGTCTTAGGATCCATTTAATATCAACATCTATCTTTTATGGAACCTCCCAAACTCCACTTAAAATCTTTCGAAGGATTAAAGAATATGTTTCCATTATAATATGAAGGTAGTTTTGATCAACACAAAACTCTAACCCCTTCCTCATAGCTCTTGTTTGTACTTCCAAGCTATCAAGAATATCAAAATTATATGAAGCAACACTGACAAAGTCCCCTACATTATTTCTAATACAAAATACACCACTACTTAGACCTGGATTGTCTTTTGAGGCACTATCTGTATTACATTTAAACACACCTTCTAATGGAGGGTTCCATTTCACTACAGTGGCCCTGATGGAAGGTTTAGATGCTTCAAATAATCTAACCAACATAGGCCAATTGGTTGGCAAGTTTCACAGCCAAGGATACCTGAACTTAGCAAATAGATAAATATTTCTATTTTCTTTCAACATCATAAAATGAATAGAAATCCTACCACTATGTTTAATCACATTTCTTCTCTTCCAAATCTGCCATAAAATGAAAGAAGGGACAAAATTGTAAAGAGTCCTAAGTTTAGCACAACACTTAGTATTCCACCACTTAAATATTGTGTCTTTCAACTGAAGAAATGGACCATGTACTCTAGGTACTGCTGCAAACCAGGACCACAATAAATTTTCATATGACTCATGGACTAACATATCACAACAAATAAAATTCACCACTTTTTCCAGTCCTGCTTTAATGATAAAATTCCCAGTAGGGAGCTTTTTTTTCCATAATCTCCACAGGAAAAATGACACCTTAAAAGGTATCCCTTTTTCCCAATTATATCTGAAGTCATTATCCACTGTACCAGGCTGCCTTATGACTTCCCAAGCACTGCTGACAGAAAATTTTCTTAAACTTTGTAGCATCCACCTTGGCTTATCCCATGCCAATGAGATTTCTCTTGAACCAATTTTATTAATCACATGTCTGCAGATTTCTTCGAGGAAAATTTCATTAAGCAAATCCACGTTTCACCCATCATGAAGCATCAGCAGCTGCATATCTTCTAAAACCAAATTAGGAATATAATAAACTGGAAGCAATAAATGTAAAGCCCTAAGTTGAGTCCAATTGTCAAGCCAAATAATAGAATGACCATACTTAGTATCCCACCATATTTCTTGATCAATAAAATCCCTAGCCTGTAACATAAACTTCCAAGCTTGAGAACCCTCTCTCCATTCTATTACTTGAGGTCTATGCCTTTTACAATACTTGTTCCATATAAAATTGGTCCACATTATTTTCTGAGTTCTAAAAATCCACCATAATTTTGTAAACAAAGATTTAGAAACATCAAACAATAACCTAAATCCCAAACCCCCTTCATTCTTAGGTTGACAGACATTGGACCAAGCAACCCAGTGCTTATATCTCCCATTCTCTTTAAAATTCCATAAGAATTTGGAAAAAAAACTATGAAGATCATGAATCACACATTTTGGTGGCCTAAGTGCTGATAACTAATATATTTGGAATACTCTTAACACATTATTAATCTACACAACTTTACCTCCAAAAGACAAGAGTTTGTCTTTCTACAATTTTAACTTGTTCTAAACCTTCTTTATTAGGTCTGAGAAGTGAGTTTTACTTTTCCTAGCATGTCCAATTGGACACCCAAGGTATGTAAAGGAAATTTTCCCTTGAGAAAGCCTGTTCAATCCTCCACCAACTAAATATCAGCCTGAGAAGCCTTGCTATATAAAAAATAAGCACTTTTCTCTTTGTTAATCTTCTGGACTGATTGTTTTTCATATTCACCTAACATTTTGATGATTAGTTACAATGATAACCAGTTAGCAAAAATAACAGTGTCATCATCATTCGCAAGGTGATTTATATTCATACTCCATTTAGGCATTCCATAGCTCTTGAAACCACAGTTTGTAAATAAACTGTTCAGTGCTCTAGAAAGCAGCTCAGCAGCTAAAATAAAAAGAGACGATGACAAGGGATCCCCCTGCTTCACTGCCCTGGTAGAGTGAAAGAAACCATGAGTCTGACATTTTATTAAAATAGAGTACCAGTTATTTGAAATTAATATCCATATCATGTCACAGAAGCTTCTAGAGAAGCCCATTATTTCCAATACTTTAATCAGAAACTTCCAGTCTACCCTATCATAAGCTTTTGCCATGTCAAGCTTAATCACCACATTTGCAGTCTTACCCCTTTTTTGATATCACATACAATCTCATAAGCAGGTAGGACATTCGCAGTAATGTTTCTACCTTTAATAAAACTAGATTGGTTTTGAGAGATGAGCCTGGGCAAATTACATTCTAATTTATCATGAAGAATCATTGATGACTTTATTGAAAAATGACTCAAGCTAGTAGGTCTTAAGTCAGAAAAGTTCAAAACCTTTTCTTTCTTAGGAAATAATACAGTATTAGTATGAGTAATAGATTGGGCAAAGTCACTCCATCAAATAAAGCATTAACCACCCTCACAATATCTTCCCCAACTATGTCCCGACACACCTGATAAAAGTGACCAGTAAAGCCATCTGTCCAAAAAGCACTGTAACCATTTAATTCAAACACCTGATAAAAGTGACCAGTAAAGCCATCTGGCCAAAAATCATTGTAACCATTTAATTCAAAGACCACCTTCTTTACCTCTTCTTCAGAAAGTAGAACCTGCAGCCTTATATTATCTTCTTCTGCAATCACCATGGGAAGAAGATTAATCAGTGAGAGGTCTTTAGTAGTACTATTACCTGCAAATTTCTCCTGATAAAAATCTATGACTTTAGCATCCACTTGCTCTCTGTCCTCAGCCCAAGATCCATCCATTTTCTAAATTTTGTTGATTTATAATCTCTTCCTTCTCCCGTTGACTAGATTGTGGAATAACTTGGTATTTCTGTCCCCTTAAGTAAACCACTGCATACCTATTTTTTACCTCAAAACTTCCTCTTCATAATGCAAATATAGCCTCAACTCATCCTGATCCCTCTAAAGAACAGCTTTGTTAGCAGCAGTAGGAAATTCTTCAAACAGATCCTCCTTAATTCTTACTATATCCTCTTTGATAGCCAATTGTTTAAAAATATCCCCAAATTTTAGTTTACTCTACGGTGCCAGAGCCAGCTTGGTCCTTTTTATCTTTTGCTTTAAATTAAGAAAGATATCTCCGAAATCTGCTGATACCCAACTCTGATGAACCACATCTTTGAAATCCTCTTTTTTAGTCCAAAATTTCAAGAACCTAAAAGGTTTATAGAATTGATGATTTTGTCTACCACAAGATAACAACATAGGTATAATCAGATCCAGTTCTGGCTAAATGTTCCTTTTCTACACACCCCATCAGACCAAGAAAAGCTTGATTAATAACTATTTTGTCCAGCCTTTTGAAAATACGCTTCTCATTAGCCCTTCCATTCCACCAAGTAAAAGGACTACCTTTAAGATTGATATAAAAGAGCTCACAAGAGTTAATGTAAAAGGAAATATGCTCCACTTTAGTAGGTTAAACAGAAAGACCCCCAATTTTCTCCTCCTCATTCATAACAACATTGAAGCCCCCCTCTCCCCCCCCCCCCTCCCCCACCATCTAAGGTACTCTAATGTTTTGACTCAAAGAATATATATCATCCCACAACCCTAGATTTTAGTTGTATCATATTTAGCATACACAGTTGTAGTAATCACTTGATGCCCATTTTGAAAGGAAAACTGAATGGTGATTTGTTGTTTAGAATCAGCTAACACCATCACCTGAATATATTCCTGTACAAATATCTAGATCTTGACATTGGCATTATTGTTTGCATATTGCATCCCTAGTCTTCTTTTGTATATCTGTAAATGCCTTATATCTTAAAAAGGCTCCATCAAAGCAATCAAAAAATAATTATGATGCTTGTGTAACATTTAAACTCTGTGAAATGAATGTTTGGTCTTCACAGATCTGATGTTCCAAAACAAAGCTTTCAAATTCATTTATTATTGGTTTTACCACTCCTTCTAGGTATGACCCTGGTAGGCTTGTCAGCCTTGGTCTTACCTTTTTTTCCCTTTGTATTTTCTTGTGGAGACAGCTCTGCATCCTTCATTACCTGGCTCAAATTTGTCTGGTATCCCCTTCTTCTTTATCTTCTATCATGTTATTCTTATTATGTGCACAAAATTCCTCTTTAACTTTTGATATATGATGGGATTCAAAATCATGCAAAACTTTGACTGGAGGATTATTTTCTAATGACAGTGAATTACACTTCCCTGTTATTGCCATTACTTCTTAAATATCAGCAGCTAACACTTTATTTTCAATTACAAGAGGAATTTCAGTAATATCTCTAAACCCTGAATCAATTTGTAAAGGTTCCTGGCAAGTAGCATGTGAAAGTGCCATCTGTACAGCCTCATCATCCACTATACCTGGTAAATCAATTTACACCCCAATCACTATCTTCATTACTGTTGTCTTTAGTATCAATTACCTTCTCAAATCCTTGATTATCTTCATTTATCTTTTGTGTTGCAGTGTTGTTCTCATTTGTCTGGTTACTACCCATGCTATCATTTACAGGTTGAGAGTTTTATTGATCCAAGCCTGCCTTATGTTGGTACAAAAGGACCTTGTTTGCATCATTAATTTGCCTTAACATCTTATTCTCTTCTGGATGATATGTTACTAGGCTTTGCTTGGCATTTTCTTCATCCTCTTTATTTGTTTCTATTTTGTTTTCATCATTATTGTTGTTGGAAAACTCCTCACCTCCTATCTTCTTTTGTATTTTGTGGTTGTGAACCCCTGTTGTCTTCTCCATCCTCTTATAAGATGTCAAATGCATTTTCAGTGCAGACGTCACCAGTAGTGGACTGGTCACCATTTTTCTTAATTTCTATCCCATAAACTGCCTTGCTCAAGAACTTATTGGTGCCTTTTTCAACCTTAAACCTTCTGCTAGTAGGATTCCACTTAGCAAACACTACATTTCCATTTATATATATTCTTTGCATATGAGTAAAATTTTGAACTTCCTTGCTATTCTCCTCACCTTCTTATTTGTAATCCTCAACATGTGATTTTAATTCAGGGTGAAGGCTCCTACACTCTACTTCTTCATGTCCCTAGAGTTTGCATGTGAAACAATATTTGGGTGACATGTCATACTAAATCTTGACTGTTTGAATCTTTGTTTCATCATTCTAACTGTTCACCATTTCTATCTCTACTTTTTCAGGTAATTTCCTTGCAAGATCAACTTGAACCTTTACCCTCATAAAAGTAGGATAGGTCTTGTTAATTGTATCCATATTCAGATAGATTGGCTTTCCAACAGCTGAGGTCAATGAAAATATAGATTCATTCACAAAAAAAGTAGGAAGCAAATCTGGGAAAGATATCTAGGCAATTGCTTGAGTGGTCTCCTCATCGGGCTTAAACTTGCCATCATAAATGAGGGGTCTCATTTAATATTCCACCCTATCTTTTGAAGTGATATGGTAAACATTTTTATACATCATGTTTATGAAATCTTCCATTAGGTTAAATCTCATCAAAATATGTTTGTTTCTTAGAAAACCAATTTTATAGTCCACTTTCACCTTGCATTGTATGAGAATTTGGTTGTGAAGGTCTTCGAGCTCAGGCCAATCATATGAAAACTTTCCTATAACTTCTAATAGAAGATCTTCTAGAATATTCATCTTTTGGACCTCTTTCTCCATTCAAGTAACTCTAGGGACCCTATTCTTAAATTCAACCTACTTAATTGCAATCGAGTCCTATTGCAACTTTTTCCCTTGCTACACAAGTGAATTGGGCTTCATCAAAACTGCATATTTCACTTTGTTTGTAATTACCTATTCACTAACATTACCCATATCCTTATTATCAGTGGTAGGCAAAACACTAGGATCAATAGGTAAATTAGGGTTTTTGGGAGAATTGGGATGATAAGGTTCTAGAAAATTAGTAGGAGACATTGAGGAAAATTTCTGTCCAACCTACTCTGGTTGACCGGTGGCCAGACCGACTATGCCAGTGGTGGAAACTATGTTTTGTGGTGGCTTTAGGGTTGACCGGAGTTTAGGCTATAGGGCGTTGTGTTGGGTTTACTATCATGTCTCAAGGGTCCGAATTTCCTTCTTGTTTTTCCATACTCAGTTTTCTTCCATTTCTCAATGATTTAATAATTAATTAACATGTTTAATTATTTTTTAACTAGTTTCTAAACATCAAATCATTTCTTTGATCCATCAGATTAAGCAACAACAATTAATTCTTTCTAGTTTTATTACTTAGTTTTTTTAGTCTGATTTTTTTTCATGCTTCTTTTGTTCTACTTTTCTTGTCTTGTTTAGTTGATAAATTTCTTGATTCAAGTGCTTTTAGATTTATTTGAGTCATTCTTCTTTCTAGAGTCATAAGAATCCACTCCACCACAAAGATAGGTGACCTTGAATTGATTGAACGGAGCTAGTTCACAAGCAATCTTGAGAAGAAGCCATAGAGGTGAGTTGAGAGTTACATATGAATGATGTGAGGCTTTTATTACTTATCTCGCGTGTTCAGTTTTATAGGTAAAATTTCTAATCACTTTCCTTATAACCATGGAGGAAGGAGCTTGGTGAACAACATGGGGTGATATGACAATGTGTCAAGTCAAGTGACCTATGTAAATGGAATGGAAGTTGAAATAAATGAAAGGTTTGGAGGTATGCACTAAAGGGTGAGAAGGATGAATAGTATGAGTGAAATACGTTTCCCTACGATAAGTCAAAGTGAGGGAACAAGAAGGACCTCGGGTCAAGAATCCAACCTATACTACCCCCAACCAAATTGGAACCAAACCTACCCTCAAGCTATATTCCAAATGAACTCGAGCTATGTTAGACAAGTCACCCCACATCCAAATACACAACCATATCATCCACCACAAAGGAGTCCTTCTTTTATGGAAATCCAAGTTAGAAGCCAAGAACCTCTATGAAATACATTACATGAATCCTTGCATGTACCTTATGTTCCAACCCAACAACACTACCTATAAATACCCTACAAAGATATCTATTATCAAAACCCTCTCTATGATGAGATGTGTGAAGCACATAACTTGTATCGATGGTAGGAAGGACCCAGAGGCTTTGGAATGAACTAAGGCATGGGATGTCAAGGTAAATAAGATAGTAGAGATAGGTATAGGGATGAAAAAAAAGGTTTGAAGATTGAAGTGATCGGTATGGTGATAAGGAGATGGGTGACAAAATGGTGAGTCTTCCAATGTTCCAAGATGATAGTCAAGATATTCAAGCTAACTACAACACGAAAAGGAAAGACCAAGCCTATGGAGGTAAGCATGATATACCTCAATCTTCTTTTCGTTCTATCATTTAGTGTTATAAATGTCATGGCGAAGTACATATTGCTAGAGAATGTCCACAAAGGAGGTCAAATGTGATCTTGTGTGATAGACCTTATGCTAAAAATATGATAGACTGTGAGGTTGGGAATGGTTATGATAAGCCTAAGGTTAGGAATGATGAAATAACCTCGAATATGGATAATGAGCAATTGGAGAAGGGTTTTAACTCTTCTTGGGTTCTAAAGCAAATCATGAGGGATCTTTATAAAGAGGAACTTGATCAAAGTGTGAACCTATTCCATGCAAGGGTCAAGATGATGGATAGGGTATGTTCCTTTCTCATTGATGGTAGGAATAGTACTAATGTGGTGAATTGCACTATGTTTGATAGAATGAAGCTTCCTACATAAAGACACCCCAAGCCATACAAACTTCAATGGATCATTAAGAATGATGAAGTAGAGGTAACCAATCAAGTGGTCATGAATTTTAGCATTGGAAAGTATCTAGATGAGGTGTTATGTGATGTTTTGCCCAAACAATCTTGTCATATGTTGTTTGGTAGACCTTGGCTAGTCGATAGGGATGTCCAATATCAAGTGGAGTTCAACAAATACTCACTTGTATTTGGATGAATAAAGCACACTCTTATACCTTTAACATCCTATCAAGTGAGTGAGGACTACAAGATAATGAGGGAGCTCTAGTAAGTACTTAAGAGAGAAGAACTTGAGAAAGAGGAGAAAGAATTGGCTTAAGAAGGGGAGTTACCTACTAAGAAAGCTCCTACAAAAAAGTGGGTGGACCAAGCCTATTGGTCCAGGATGATGCTTGGGAGGGAAGATCTTAGTGAAGCATGTGCGGAGGACAAAAAGGCAAGCTCAAAGGCTTTCCCCAAGGTGTGTACCTACCCCCTCTTATTCCTAGTGATCCTTGGAAACATGATGATATTTTCATTATGGTAAGTAGGTTCTTGGAAATAAGAGAACTCCTACCATACCATGTGAAGATTGAAGCCAACAAGATTCTTTCATGGTTTATTTCTTTTATGCTTAAATTATGTGAGCTCCCTATTTTGGTTGCCAACTATACTTGTTGTTTGGGAAAGAATCCATGGTGCATTCGTGATGCCTAAATTATGTGTTCTACTCCTTGTCACACTTATGTTGTTAGACAAGTTGAGGTGTTGGGATGGATTAGTAGGAGCATGATAATATTAGTGAACATAGGAAGTGCATCCTATAGTTCTTTCAATCTCTCAAGAAGCATGGCTTCACTTGTTGATACACTCCTTATGGGAGTTTGTTTGAGGAAGGATAATGAATTGTACTTGAAATGCTTAATCTTTTACTCTTATGTTCTAAATTTTGAATGCCTTCTTGTTAATATTCTATCCTTAAAGTGTGTATTCGCAATTGAGGACCCTTAGGATGAGTTGAATGCCTTTCATTCCTTTCTTTATTCCTTGTTTTCATATGATGACCATTTGCCAAAATATTGTCTCATGCTTGTGAACCCCAAGGCAAATATGTCATTGCCTATTTTGGGAGTTTCCTATGTACTTGCATCCTTTTTTTAACACACTTGTGCTTATGTTGTATGGCCTATAACTAGGGGACGTTAAGTGGTTTGCTTGTTTGTTGGGGATTCCATGGGTATTAAAAGCTTATTGTCATCTTCATAATGTTGGACAAGTCAAATTTTCAAATGGGACTCTCAAAAGAATGCTTGATACTCTTGGAAGCATGCTTACCACTTTTTTATACTACTTTTTTTCTTATGATGATACCCATGTTGGTATGGGATTTGTTTACTATAGAGGTAGAGGTATATGGATCTTATACTTCTTTGACACGAATGAGTCCTTATGGTTAATTAAACCACTCTTTATGTGGTCATATTGCAAGATGAAGAAAAAATTATGTCTTAAGGTGACATTACCTATTGGAGGTTTTGAGGCCAATAAGAACCTTTTAGTTTCCTTGTCTCAGTATAATGCTTATAGCCAAGTTGTTTGTACTTTATAGGATGAATGGATCTAATTTCAACACAATGGATTGTTGGTTGTATTTAAAATATGTGCCTCCTTGGCAAGTTGGTATGGTTGATAACCCTTATGCTAACCCTCATGCTATGAGGATATGTTTGTTGTTTATCCATCTCATGTTTATGCAGGTCCAGATTCAAGGATGAATCCTTTTGAAGAAGGTAGAGGATGATACGAGCATGGTTATCTTAGAGCACATTAGGAGGGGTTTCCATATATGGATGTGATATGATGTGGACTTACGACACTTTTGATGCTTAAAACAATGGATGTTTGCTACTACAAAGCCATTATATGTGAGTATGATATGTTTTTTTGGAGTTTGTAGGTTAAATAGCCCAGAGAAGCAAAGTGTAGATTTTTGGACTTAAAGGCATCAAATAGAAGCATTCCACGACCGTGGGATCTGACCATGGTCATACCATAGTTGTCGTGGGTTGAAATTGAGAATTGATATTCAAGTGTTATGCAAGTGTGAAAAAAATCAGATGAGGGGATCTCATGATCGTGGGATGATACCACGAGGTCGTACTTAAGATTGTGGGAGTAGTATTCTGCAAAGTGAAAAATCAAAGGTAGAAGCTACAAAAGGAAGTCACGACCGTACATCGATACCATGAGCTCGTACTAAGTATCGTGCCAACTAAGAACTGAAAGATACAAAAGTCAAGAGCCAGCCTACGAGAACCAAGAACGATCATGGTATCTAACCACGATCGCACCTTCCTTCGTACGAGGCACCGACTTAGTAAATCCCTCTGTGTTTAGGATCGGTTTTTATTTTGTCTATAAATACTCCTAATGGGTCTTTTATACCAGTTTACATTCTTTTACATACTATTACTATTTCAAGGCATATTCATGTTCTTGAAATTACAAACATCAATTTTTAGGGTTTTATTCATAATTAAGATTTGTGGGTTTTCATATTATTCTTGTAATTTCATAATTATGCTTTCTTATTAGAATTATTCTTGTGTGCTTGCAACTATGAGTAGCTAAACACCACAACAGGGTTGTGGGAAACATGACGGATTAACAAAGTAGTGTTCGTACTACGAAGTAATTCTCAAATGGTATTCATGTATGTATTGTTGTTCCTTTTGGAATGATTGCTTTTTAGCTGCAAACACTAGAACTCGCTTATCTTTACTCACAACAAAATTAGGGGTAACGGATGGGAAAAGGGAATAAAAAACAGAGACTTGGAGCTATCAACCTTCACTTAATAGCTTAAGCCAATAATCTGGGAAAGCTAATAAGGGATCCAAGATAGGGGTTAGTAATGCAAGGCTCAGGAGAAGAGAAAACTTACTTGAGGATATTACTTAAACAAGTGTATAAAGGTATTTAGGTATACATAACCTGTTGATTCTACATGTTGAGCACCAGAAGAGATCACAAGTATGAAGAACCTACAGAGTTATGAAGTTACTGGAATATAGTCCTAGTGCCTCTCTTATATTGATTACAAATCCAACAAAATCAACAATTATTACTATTGGACTTTTGATTTACAAAACCTCCCTTTTTACTGGAGATTATTTACTGATCGTTGAGATAAGGACTTGATAGAAATTTTGACCTATTCCTAGTGGGATCAACCCCAACCTAGTTGAGTTCTATATTTGATCAACGACTGCTTTATACTTTGTTCGAGGTGTAATTTAGGTGATATCAAATTTTTGCACCATTATAGGGGACTACAATTATGAAGTTAATTAATTGTGTTTGTCGGGCTACTGGTTTTTCATTTCCTTATTTTACTTTTCTGTTATTTCTAGGGCACACACCAGGTCATTCCCATCACTTGGAGTCAAGGAAATCCCCTGATTATAATTGATATGGAACTTGAGAGAACTCTGAGAGCTAGAAGAAGGATAGTGAATAATGGAGTTCATAATGAAGAAGTTGATGATGCGGGAGTCCTGAATAAGCTAGGACATCATCATGGATTTTAAGAGAATGCTAAGCAAGACGCTATTAGGCAAGCAGCAAGGAAAGAAAGGGCTAGACAAGCTGAAGTAGACCATTTGGCCCACTTGATGAATGAGAGAGTCAGAGAAGGTATAGGGGGAAATAACCTCTACAACTGTATCTTTCTCAGTTTGATGAAGTAAAAGACAAGCTAGACTTTCTAGAGTCGATTGAGACAAGTGCTATTATTCCACCAGCATTGCCTCCAGGAACTAATTTAACATCACCAGTGCTATGATACAGTTGTTGAATTTAAAGGGAGTATTCACCAGCCTTGCTATTGCTGACGTAAACATTCATGTGATAAACTTTGTGGGGATTTTCAATTCCTATAAACTATATGGAGTGAGCCAAGAGGTGATTAGACTATGGTTGTTCCCCTTTTCTCTGATAGGAAAGGCTATATTATGCTTGACAGAGTTGCAACGTGGATCGATCACTACTTGGAATGAGTTGAGGACTCAGTTCTTGGATAGCTTTTTCCCACGTTACAGAATGTTGCAGTTGAAAGATGAGATTTATAACTTCAGGCAATTACATGTGGAGGTATTATATGGTACCTAGTTGAGGTTTAAAAAAAGTTGCAGAATGTACCCAACCATAGAATATCGAGTCGTAATTTGCTAGAGATATTCTATAGAGTCTTAAAAATCGAACAACAAGGCTATAGCAAACACTATCATTGGTGGGACATTTATGAGGTTATGTTGGGATCAAGCTTCTGAGATTCTAGATTAGATAACTAAAACCAACTGGGGTTGGCACACTCGAGATGCAGACATGTCCACAAACACTTGTATAATTGGGGAATCTGCAGAGTAGAGAGCATTAGATGATTTAGTCACTCAAGAAGTAGCACAGCTGAGGACTGAGCTTAGCTTGTTTACTAAGCAGTTTGCAGCAGCGGGAGCAGAAAAGGTGAATGTGGTTGATTCACAAGGTAAAACACCTAGGCATGATGATTCTAATTTTGAGAAAGAGGCTAAATATCTATACAATCAGGTGGTGGGTTTTTGAGCTAAGGTCTAACGGCCTAACCAAGACAATTGGAACTCTAGGAAAGGGAATTAAGGTCGAAACTACTATAAAGACAACAACTATAATAGGTCTGGGTATAGATATAATAGTAGAGCAAGAAATAGTGATTGGAGGAGAAAGAAAGATTACAAGGATAGAAGTGGCCTATATGTTCCACTGGGGAATTGAGATGTTGATTCAACCAATTCGAGAATGGAAGACATGATTGCTAAAGTATTGAAAGGGGTAGAGAAAATTGATGATTTCCTTAAGGGGCTAACAAAAAATATTTCAGGCATGAGTCAGAAGGTCGAATCACATACTACCGCCATCAAGCTACTTGAGCAGGAGTTTGGTCAGATGTCTGCCGCATTGAATCAGCATTAACAGGGTACACATTTGAGAAATCCTAAAAGTGATGGTCATTTCTTGGCTATTTCTACTAGGAGTGGTAAAATGACTGTTGATCCACCTATGCCCATGGTTATTAGGATGAGGTCAAATTGGTGATTATCAACGATAAGAAGGAGGCCGAATCTAAAAATTTAGTTGTTGATAATAATGCACCTGGAAAGCCTCTAGTTGCTGATAAAGAGGCTAAGCTGAAAAAGGGGAAAGGAAAGAAGTTCCAATAAGTTTTGACTCCCATTCCATGCCCTCTTCCTTCTTTTCCATAGAGATTGAAGAAAAAGGTTGAAGAGGGAGAGTATCAAAAGTACATCTCCATGTTAAAAGAATAGACGGTGAATATCCCTCTAGTTGAGGCTCTTGAGTAAATTTTGAGTTACATAAAATTTATAAAGGATTTGGTAACAAAGAAGAGGACTGTAAGTTTTGAGCTCATTGATAATGTGCACCATTATAGGGCAATCATTTCCCGGTCTCTCATTGAGAAGAAGGAATACCATGGATCTTTCACGATTCTAAGTACCATTGGGTCCTTTAATTTTGCTAAAGCTTTGTGTGCTAGCATTAATTTGATGCCTCTAGCAGTGTACAAATAGTTGGGGTTCGGGGCGCGTAAATTGACTTTGATGAGACTCTTTATGGCGGATTGTACTATGAAGAAGCCTGTGGGGATCTTATGTGATGTTTTGGTGAGGATTTCATCCTTTATTTCTCTAGATAATTTTATTATCCTTGATTGTGAGGTTGACTTTGACGTTCCCATTATCTTGGGGAGACCATTCCTTGCGACTGGACATACGTTGGTTGTTATGGAGACTGGGCATATAAATTTTTGATTGAATGATGAATAGGTGACTTTCAATGCATACCAATCCATAAAGCATCCAAAGGATATATGTGTGATTTTTATGATTGATACAGTCGATGAGGATGCATTGGAAACTCCTATTAAGGAGAGGCTTGGAATTAAAACACTTGCAGCAGTTATTATAAATTTCGAGGGTGATGACATTAATGGCTATGATGAGATAGTAAGTGCACTTACTAGTAAGGGTTCATACAATTTTACACCAAATAAGCTAGAACTTGATTTGAATAATAGGGTGACCCCACTAGGTAAGCCTTTTGTTGAGGAGCCTCCAGTCTTGGAACTCAAGCCTCTTCCATCCCACCTTTGGTATGTATTTTTGGGAGCCAACAAAATTTTGTCGGTTATTATTGTGGCTGATTTTGTAGATTGGTAACTTGAGGCTTTGGTGTATGCATTGCAGAAATTCAAGAGGGCCATTATATGATCCATTGCTGATATTATTGGGAATCCACCTGGAATTTGCAGACATAAATCCAACTTGAGTCAGATTGTGTGCCTAGTATTGAGCATCAACAAAGACTGAATCCACCTATTCAAGAGGTAGTAAAAAAGGAAATTATCAAGTGGTTGGGTTCAGGTGTGGTTTACCCGATTGCCGACAACAAATGGATGAGCCCGGTCTAATGTGTGCCTAAAAAGGGTGGAATCTCTGTGGTTCCAAATGAGAAGAATGAAATCATTCCTATGAGGCTAGTTACGGGTTGGAGAGTATGCATGGACTATAGGAAGCTGAATGTATAGACTGAAAAAGATCACTTTCTGAAAAGGGGATTGAGGTTGACAAGGGGAAGATTGAGGTGATTGAAAAATTGCCTCCACTAATTTTTGTGAAAGGTATTCAGAGCTTTTTCGGGCATGCCAGATTTTACCAAAAATTTATCAAGGACTTCTCTAAAATTGCACATCCCTTGTGCAACTTATTGGAGAAGGAGGTAAAGTTTGTGTTTGATGATGTATGTCTGAAGGCGTTTGAGTATCTAAAAGAGAAGTTTATTTTGACCCCTATTATTGTGTCACCCAAATGGTCCATGCCATTTCAGGTTATGTGTAATGCTAGAGGCGTGGCACTAGGAGCAATCCTACGCCAAAGGTGAGAAAAGATTTTACATCCCATCTATTATGCTAGAAAAAAGCTTAATCATGCTTATAAAACTTACACTGTGACTAAACAAGAGTTGCTTATTGTGGTGTTTGCATTTGAAAAAATTTGATCTTATTTACTTGCCACAAAAGTGATTGTGCATACTGACCACGCAACTCTTAGTTACCTTATGGCGATGAAGGATGCGAAACCATGGTTGACTCATTAGGTACTTCTGTTACAGGAATTTGACTTTGACATCACAGATTGAAAGAGGACAGAAAAAATCAAGTGGCTTACCACTTATCAAGCCTTGAAGAAGAGGCAATGCTGAAACTGAAGGATGAGCGTGAGATTGATGATACTTTTCTGGACGAGCAGGTATTGGCTGCATTGGAAGACTTGATTCCATGGTTTGTAGACTTTGCCAATTACTTGGTAAGTGATGTAGTGCCTAAAGACCTATTATTTCATCAGCAAAAGAAGTTTATGCATGATATAATAAAGTTCTTCTGGGATGAGCCATACTTGTTCTATTTTTTTGTAGATGGAATAATTAGGAGATGCGTTCCTGAGGTAGAGATGATGAGTATTTTAGAGGAATGCCACTCGTCACAAGTTGGGGGTGATCATAGTGGTAAGCGGACTATGCATAAGATCTTGTAATATGGATACTATTAGACCACCATTTATAAAGACGCATATGATTATGCAAGATCCTAAGATTAATACCATAGACAAGGAAACATCTTGCAAAGGCTAGAGCTTCTAATGACCATAATACTTGAGCTTGAGCTATTTTATGTATGGGGCATTGATTTCATGGGACCCTTTATAAGCTCATATGTAATGAAGTATATTTTAGCAGTTGTTGACTATGTTTTGAAGTTGGTGGAGTCAGTTTCCTTTCCAAACAACAAAGGGAAGAGTGTCACAACATTTTTGAGGAAGAATATATTCTCCAAATTTGGTATACCAAGGGCGATCATTAGTAATAGGGGTTCACACTTTTTCAATTGTCTATTTAAAGCCTTGCTTGAGAAATATGGTGTGAAACATAGGGTGGCAACACCTTTCCATCCTCAGACAATCGGACAAGTTGAGGTCTCTAATAGTGAGATCAAGTCCATTTTGGCGAAGACTGTAAATGCTAATCGAATGTACTGGCTAAAAAGTTACATGATGCATTATGAGCCTACTGTACAACATTCAAGACCCCTATTGGTGCGTCCCCATATCAACTTATATTTTGTAAGGCATGCCACTTTCCTGTTGAACCTGAGCAAAAGGTACGATGGGTACTGAAGTGGTTAAATTTGCAGTGGAATGATGCGGCAAAATTGAGACTAGAGTAGTTGAATAAGATAGATGAATTTTGTCTTCATGTCTATGAAAGTTTAGCCTTGTACAAAGAGAAAATTAACTTGTACCATGATCACATGAATAAGTAAAGAGAATTCACCATTGGCGACATGGTACTACTATTTAATTCTAGGATGAAGTTTTTCCCTGGCAACCTAAGGTCGAGATGGAGGGGGGCTTACAAGATATTAACTGTGTATCCTTATGGGGCCATTGAGCAAGGAAATAATGAGGGCAAAAGGTTTAAGGTGAATGGATAAAGGGTGAAACATTACCTCAGTAATGTAGATGAGGTTAAGATGATTTGTTGTAACACCCCATACGTTCCCAACCCTACTTGAAGACATTAAATAATAGGTACGTAGGTATCGAGAGCTATAAGTATGCATTTGGTAAGGCTATTGGTGAGATAATTGAATTTGGCTCTTGTTATGTGGTTAAACTTGCATGGAAGGTGTTTTGCAATTTTCATGGAGCCTTTGTGGGGTTCAAAATGAGGCTAATAGGACCTCAAAACAAAGTGTATTAAGGTTAAGAAGTAAGTTAAAGGATAGGACTTGAAGTATCTAACCGAACCCGCGAAGAAAAGTCGAAAAATGAAATTTTTGAAAAATTTTAAGGAGGGGCGCATTTGGGACCGTTCCACGCCACTCTGGGCTAAAAATTTTAGCCCAGAGGCAGTAAGTTGGCGCGCCCAGTGGCGTGCCACCTTGGGTTTTCCACTTTTTCGAAAGTTGGAAATTTCTAAGTCCCAAGGGTATCCGGGGACGTACCGAGCCAATTTTTGCCACGTTTCTTATACAACCATGATTATATAAATGAAATGAATGACATATTACATTGGTATTATAAAACTACTCGAGAATGAATTTGGTGTCAAAATGACAGTTTTGCCCTTAAGGTCAAAATAAGCCAAACGTGGCTAGAATCACTTGTTTTTGGGATTGAGGCTACGGATATGAATCGCGTGAGTAGGAATATTGTTGTAACGCGTATGATATGATTTAAACACGAGAAATTATTGATTATTATGGGGTTAAGTGAATTGGGCCCAAAAAGGACCTAAAAATGAAAAGAAAACATGGCCCAATTAAGCCAAAAAGGACCCATTCTTCATCCTTGACCATTTGTACATGGAATTTAATGCCAAGGAGATTTGAGGGGCTATAAATAGGTGGAAAAATCTGATTTTAATCAAAGTATTGCACTACACTTTTCTAGAAATTTCCCAAAAATTGCTCTCAACTCTCAAGAACCCTAAAACCCCTAAGCCAACTTCTTGGAGCAAAATCATCACTTTTCAAGCTTGGGTAAGTGATTATTGTTATGGATTAATATATTATATGCATGAAATAGTATATAAATCATATTGGTTGTGCTTGGAAATGTTGAGCATGGTACTTTGTGCTTTTATAATAGATTTGTGATCCATGGGATTCAAGCTTGAATTAGGACTTGTGCCTTTGATGAAAGATCATGGTATGGATGAAATATGAACGTGTATGGTGTTATTTTGTTATTAAACTTATTATTTTTCTATAAGTGCAAATTGTGGGATTTTGGCCGATATGTGCTATGAAGTGTATTAAGGTGAATTGATGGATTGTTTGTGATGTGGTGTGGATAAGAAAGTGTAAAGGAGGAGTGTTGTGGTGAAATGCAATGATTATTATGTATTGGTCAATGTTGGGAATATTGGAGGATTTTTGGAATAATGATGCTATCAATGGTTTTGTCAAGGGGAAATGACATGTTTCAAAGCAAATATGTACCCCATTGATGTTATATGCATTTGTGAAGTAGTTGTGGTTAATGTGAATTCCGTTATGTATTTGTGTTGTAGAGTGACACATAAAGAAGGAGCGGGACTATTGTATGCACATCTAGGATTGTATATCCGTATTGAGAGTACAAGGTATGTAAGGTTACTCTGTCCGTATCTTTTTGCAGTAAATAGTATCCACATTGCTAATTCACTAGTCCTATCCCGAAATGTGCTAAGGTATCCTCTATACGTTTATCAATAGTCATTGTCATATATTTCCTACTCATGGATCATTTGTGAGTCTCATGTCTCATAATCATGGTTAATGTTTCAAAAGCTCAAATAAGGTTATGTTCCAATGTTCCACTAGTGATATTACTTATGCCTCTTGTTCATAGATTATTGTCCCATGGTTCCCATAGTGTTATGTTTCTAATAGGGTTATGTTGCCAAGTTATTCATATGTCTCTCACTCATTGGGTAATGGTTCAAAGTTTCCAACAATGTTATGTTCCAAAGTTCAAAGTGATGTTATGACTATCAAATATCAATCTCAAAGTAAAGATCAAAGTAATGCAAATGTGGTCAATGATCAAGTATGGGTGGAAAGTCTAGGGGCGTAAGCCTAGCTCGACTCGATCCCGATGTATTGATTTATGGGTGGTAAGTCTAGGGGCATAAGCCTAGCTCGACTCGATCCCGATGCATTGATTTATGGGTGTCAGGTCTTAGGGGGATAAGCCTAGCTCAACCCGATCCCAACATGCTGATATGTTATGAAAAGACCAACTGATCAGTCGAGTCCTGGGTACATTGTGACATATGTATTGACAAGTGAGCACTGAATGTAAAGAAAGTAATCAAAGTAATCAAAGCAATTCACATGGCTTTCCAAAATGCAAATGGTGACTTATCTACATTGATTATTCAAATGTTGTGAGTTCATTGAAATATTCATGTCTTTTACAGTTTCATCTGAGCCTTGCATACTTAGAACTTATTTCGTACTGACCCCTTTTGGGGAATTTACCTTACTTGTTGCAGGCGCAGGTACCAGTAGGCCTCCCCAGTAGATTGCCAGTGTTAGCGGTTCTTTGGTGAGCTCCAGCTAATTTGGGGCTTCTCCCAGTCAGAGTGTATATATGTTTTGATGATGTACATATTGTGTAAAGCGGGGTCTTGTCCCGGCTTATGGTTCATTTTGGTCAATGCTCTTGCTAGAGGCTTTTGTAGACGGATGTGGGTGTATCAGTGTAAAAGACATATGTTGTTTTGACTGGATGGCCTCAACGGCCAAGTTTCATATACATGTATAAATATGTCCCATGTTTTCCTTTATTCGTCTTTCATGTTCTTACGAAATGGTGGTTATGATTATGATATGCATATGATTGAACATAGGCAAAGGTTGGTTCTCTCGGGCCTTATCGGCTACGGGTGCCAATCATGTCTCGCTGGGATTCGGGGCGTGACAAAAGTTGTATCAAAGCAGGTCATTCTAAGGGTGTCTACAAAGCCGTGTCTGAGTAGAGTCTTACTTATCGATGTGTTGTGCACCACATTTATAAGTAGGAGGCTACGGGACATTTAGGATGTTGTTTCTGTTCTTCACTTCTAGATCGTGCAATAGAGCCAGTGTTGTCAGTTGAAGTGTGTCTGATCATGGTATTTGTTTTTCTTTGGTATAGTCAAAATACCAATCACGAGAGGTAGAGGTAAAGGAAAGCAGGTAGATGTTCCTGCTGGAGAGGGAATGAGCAGATTACCACCTGACCAAGCTAGTCAAGGTGGAGCGAATGCTGAAATATCATTGCGGTCTTCATCTACCTTCCCAGTTCCGGAAGAGCCAATTGGTAGAGAAGTACCTGTAGAGCCACCGATGAATGCCACGGATTAGGATCTTAGAAATGCTGTACATATGTTGACACAGTTAGTGGCGGCACAAAGCCAGAGACGAGCTGGTGTAGTGACACATGATGATGATGTGGCTAAAATGGCGAGTCGCAGAACACAGGATTTCCTAAAACTTGACCCTCCTATTTTCACTGGGTCAGATCCAAAAGCAGATCCACAGGACTTCGTGGATCAAATTCAGAGGGCCTTGGAAGTTATGCATGTGACAGGGGTCGAAACAGTTGAACTTGCTGCGTATAGGCTGAAAGGAGAGGCAATATTATGGTACGAGGGTTGGAAGAAATCCCGTGATATTGGTGCAACTCCACCTACGTGGGAAGAGTTTAAAATTGCTTTCTATGATCATTACTTGCCCTATGAGATCCGTGAGGCACGTGCGGATCAATTCCTAAATCTCCGTCAAGAAAATTTGAGCGTGAGGGAATATAGCTTGCAATTTAATTCCTTGGCTAGATATGCGCCAAATGTTGTGGCTACGATGACAGACAGGGTCCATAGATATGTGGACAGACTAGAGCCATATTTGGTACGGGATTGCACTATTGTTGCCTTGAATAAGGACATGGACATTGCTCGAATACAAGACTTCGCTCAGAAAATGGAAGACCAACGACAGAGAAGAAGAGTGCATGAATTTGATAGGGGATAGTCCAAAAGGGCTAGACCTATGGGACCACCTATGATGTCCCATGGAGGATCTAGGCCCCGCATGTTTCCTAAACCACCTAGATCGTCGCTCTCTTATTCCACAGGGGGTGCTCACTCACAGTTTCGAGGGTCTAGGGGTGGTCCATCAGGGCAGAGTAGCGGAGTTCATGGGTCACAGGCAGCAGGTTTTCCTCGTCAGCAGTGTCAGCACTGCGGGTGTATGCACACAGGTACATGTCGGTCAGGGACGAATATCTGCTTTTGGTGTGGTATGCTGGGGCATATAGCGAGAAAGTGTCCATAGCGGAGCATGGGTGGTATAGCACTACCAGCTGGGTCGGCTGTTGCATCATCAGCATCAGATCCTTCACAGGGCCGAGGGGTGCAGCCTATTAGTCGTGGTAGAGGTGCCAGAGGAGGAGCCAGTACTAGCGGGGTCAAGAATCATACTTATGCTTTCCTGGACCGCCAGAATTCAAAGGCTTCCCCTGATGTTGTCACAGGTACATTATCCATATTCTCACATAATGTTTATGCACTGATTGACCCAGGTTCTACATTTTCCTATGTTACCCCATTGATTGCTGCAAAATTTGCAAAGGCACCAGAATTATTAATTAAATCAATTGAAGTGTCTACACCGGTTGGTGAATATATTATTGCAAAGAGAGTATATCGTAACTGTGTGGTAACTATGTGTGGTCATGATACATTGGCCGATCTCATTGAACTAGACATGGTGGATTTTGATGTGATCATGGGAATGGATTGGTTGGCCTCTTGTTATGCTACGGTAGATTGCCGGGCCAAGAAGGTACAATTTTGTTTTCCACAAGAAAATGTTCTTGAATGGCAGGGTAATGTAGGGGTACCACGAGGGAGATTTATTTCCTATTTGAAATCCAGAAAAATGATTGCTAAAGGTTATATATGTCATCTAGTACAGGTGAAAGATAATGATGTGGAACCACTAACTCCGCAGTCGGTCCCAGTGGTCAATGAATTTCTAGATGTATTCCCAGAGGATCTTCCAGGTTTACCCCCAGTACGGGAAGTGGAATTTGGCATTGATGTGATTTCGGGCACTCAACCTATTTCTATTCCTCCGTATAGGATGGCTCCAGCAGAACTGCGTGAATTGAAGGAGCAGTTGAAAGATTTGTTGGACAAGGGCTTCATTAGGCCTAGTATGTCCCCGTGGGGTGCACCGGTGTTATTTGTATGAAAGAAAGATGGCACCTTAAGAATGTGCATTAACTATCGGCAATTGAATAAGGTAACGATCAAGAACAAATATCCCCTCCCTCGCATTGATGATTTGTTTGATCAGTTACAGGGTGCCAGGTGTTTTTTAAAGATCGACTTGAGGTCGGGTTACCATCAAGTCAGAGTTAGAGAAGAAGATGTACCCAAGACAGCTTTCCGAACACGGTATGGTCATTATGAATTTTTAGTTATGTCATTTGGACTAACAAATGCTCCAACTGTGTTCATGGATTTGATGAATAGGGTGTTTAAGCCCTTTTTGGACGTGTTCATCACGGTATTCATAGATGACATCCTAGTTTATTCAAGATCACCGGAGGACCATGCTAATCACTTACGACAAGTGTTACAGATTCTTCGTGAACGGAAGTTGTATGCAAAGTTCTCCAAATGTGAGTTTTGGTTGAAATCAGTCGCATTCTTGGGTCACATTGTATCAGATGAAGGCATACAGGTTGATACCCAAAAGATTGAAGCAGTGAAAAATTGGCCAAGACCTACGACACCCACAAAAATTCATAGTTTTCTTGGACTGGCAGGGTATTACAGAAGATTTGTGGAAGGTTTTTCCTCTATTGTAGCACCGTTGACAAAGCTTACACATAAGGCGGTAAAATTTCAGTGGAATGACGCATGTGAGAAAAGCTTCCAAAAGTTGAAAGATAAATTAACCTGAACACCAGTTTTAGTGCTTCCCGAAGGTACCGAAGGTATCGAAGGTTATGTAGTATATTGTGATGCTTTCGGGGTTGGCCTCGGATGTGTGTTGATGCAATAGGGTAATGTCATAGCATATGCCTCACGACAGTTTCGGCCACACGAGAAAAACTATCCCACACATGATCTTGAATTGGCAGCGGTAGTTTTTGCTTTAAAGATATGGCGGCATTATTTATATGGGGTTCATGTTGACATCTATACGGATCACAAAAGCTTGCAATATCTTTTTAAGCATAAGGAACTCAATTTGAGGCAACGAAGGTGGTTGGAGCTTTTAAAAGATTATGACATTGATATTCTTTATCACCTAGGCAAAGCAAATGTAGTAGCTGATACATTGAGCCGTAAGGCAGTAGAAAGCACTAGTGGTCAGTTGAACGAAAAGCATGAGATAATCAAAGATTTGAATCAATTAGCCAGCTTGGGAGTTCGCCTTATGGAAACCTCAGATGATAGAGTTATGGTGCAGAATGCAGCAGAATCCTCCTTGATAGATGAAGTGAAAGAGAAGCAATTTGCGGATTCTATTTTATTGCAGCTAAAGGAAAATGTGCAGCAGAATTTGACCAAGGCATTTGATATTACACCGGAAGGGGTGCTTCAATGTCAAGGGAGACTATGCGTACCGGATGTAGATGAGCTGAGGACACGAATTATGACAGAGGCACATCATTTGCGCTATTCTATTCATCCGAGTGCTACTAAAATGTACCATGAATTGAAAGAAGTGTATTGGTGGGGAAATATGAAGAAGAACATTACAGAGTTTGTTTCTCAATGCCCGAATTGTCAACAAGTGAAAGTAGAGCATCAAAAACTGGGAGGTTACATGCAATGTATCAATCTTCCAGTCTGGAAATGGGATATGATTAACATGGATTTCATTACGGGTTTGCCTCGTACACTGCGGAAGTTTGATTGTATATGGGTTATAGTGGACAGGCTTACCAAGTCAGTGTATTTTCTACTGGTCAAAGACGACCTATACAGCTGAGGATTATGCGAAGTTGTATGTGAAAGAGATAGTACGATTGCATGGTATTCCACTTTCCATTATATCAGACAGAGGAGCACAGTTCACAGCGCACTTTTGGAGGTCTTTCCAGTAGAGTTTGGGTACACAGGTAAATTTGAGTACGACTTTCCATCCTCAGACTGATGGACAAGCAGAACGTACTATGCATATGATTGAACATAGGCAAAGGTTGGTTCTCTCGGGCCTTATCGGCTACGGGTGCCAATCATGTCTCGCTGGGATTCGGGGCGTGACATTTGTGATATAGTTCTTGGTAAAGTCTAAGTAACCAAGAATACCTACGTCATGATGCGATGTTAAATCAAGCGCTTCATGAAAGTCAACCCATGGGTTAGTTGGTGAAGTCTGAGTAATCAAACTAGCCACGTCATGCTGCGACATTAAATCAAGTGTTGTCTGGGAGACAACCCAAGGATTTTATACTTATTTTATTTATTAGTTAATGGTTGCTACATGTGTAGGGACTATGTATAAAAAAAACCAAAGGAACTGGAACAAAGACATAACCCACAAAAGAATTGTACAATTGTAAGAAGTTCTATTGTCTGCATGAAGTCCAGGGAAGTGATTTCCAAGAGTTGGTCCTACGATTGAGCATCCACGATCATACCAAGATAGTACAATCGTGGAATCCATCATCTAATTGAAATCCTGCGAATCAACTTCTAGGTAATGGAACCTACAAATTTAAGGAACGATTGTGGTTAGATACCATGATCGTCCCACTACCAGAAATTGGGCCTATGGGAATATATATGCTAGTAACCATTTCCAAACCATTGTTATAAACAGTCTAGTGCAATGGTTATGATCGTTGCCAAAATATTTGGTATCTATCGACACGGTTTAATCATATGACTATTGTCATTATAATATAACTGTTGCAATGGCCTAGCTATAGCAACGGTTTTTTGAACCGTTGCGGTAAAGACATCTATAGTAATAGTTGTCTGAAAATTATTATGTATTGGAACAGTTAATTAATCTTCCATATTTTCCCTCTCTTATCTCCATAACCTGCCAGAGAGGCCCTTTTATTTGATTTAATTAAAACATTTTATCTATTCAGATAAAATAATTTGCCTCTTCAGACAAACCCATTTTCTCTTTTTATGTAAAACATTTTCTCTCCTCTCTAACCCATCATTTCTCTTCTCTCTTCTCTCAAATCTATTTCTACTTCCAATCTCTCCTCTCTCTTCTCTCAAATCTATTTCTACTTCCAATCTCTCCTCTCTCTTCTCTCCACCTAAGTAGAAATATTGGTTGGAACATGACTAGAGGATAAGAAATATTATATTTTGTAGTGATTTTAGTGAAATTTGAGATTCTAGTGATTTGGGGTTTGTTTCTCGAAGTGAGTTTTGTCAAATCTGGGAAATTTTTGAGCTTTTCTTCTTCATTTGCTGGTTGTTTTCTTCTTCAATCTGTGAGATTTTAATATTATTTTCTTTAATCTCTTATTGTCTCTTTAATATTTAAGGTGTAGTTAGTGTATTTTATATATTTCTTTAGATTGATGATCTTGACCTATATTATTGCGGGTTTTCCTATGGTGTGTTGCTACTATGTTGGGGGTTTCCCGTGAGTGGCCTGGGTACTTCTAATTATGAGAGTAACCACCCCTTTTCCTCTCTATTCTTGTTTGCTTGGACTAAATAAAGGCTTTCTGTCTCATTTTTCATTGGTGAAAGATCAATTGAATAACTTTGCCTCAGTTAACTGGGCTGAAATAGGTTGTCTATATTCCATCCTATATTATTATTATTGTTCTCAATTCTAGTTTTAGTTTTAGTCAGGGATGCAAATGAATATTTAGTTGAGGATATGAATGAATGTTTAATACTTTTATTGTTGTTTGAGCTCTGTTGTTTGCAAAAAATGAGTCCTGGAAATAATTTAGTTTGATTACCATGCTTGTCGTAGAAGATTTACTTTATAGGATCACATAAAGATTAATATAAACTCTATTTTAAAAAAAAAGAGAGTTGTTCAATATTAAATTTTGCTTTTTGGTAGTTCTTCATCCTTATCATAACTTACTAGTTAATTACTTTGACCTCCGCCAGTTGTAGAGCCAAATTTATCAAAGATAAAGATACTAGAAGCTAGTTATAGCTCATTCATTTTATGTTTTAATGGAGTCAAGGTATGGGCTGTATATTTGTTGTGTTTGTCATCATATTTAAGTATTCATACAATCTTTTGTGATTACTACAAAACCCTTTATAAACATCGAACGAAGAAATGCTTCATTCCTGCTTTGATCGAATGTTATGGAAGGGCATAAGCAATCTGTTGCCTTATTGTGTTTGGCTTGTTTTACATTCAAAGATTTGAAGCATATATCTTGTTTGCCCATTCCTTTTCATCAATATTGTTGTGTAGGCTAAAAGCTATTGCTAGAGTAGGAATCGGTTTCGTCTCTTCCAATAGTTAGTACTGCCTAAGGTCCTAAAAAACCTTTTAAAACTTGTGGGATATTGGAAAATGAATGGTAGTAGCCCCTCTTTTTCCTTAATTTGGATATTTAAAGTTGATATGTACTATTATTTGTAATCGGCTTTTTTAAGTTCATTTTCTCTTAAAGGTATCTAATAATTGGAATTTTGAAACTTGCCTGAGTTACGATTATCTTTCAATAAGAAAATACATAATAAACTATTTGTTCTTATCTTGTTACAAGCTATTTGTTTCTTGACACTAATTCCTCACCATCTTTCTTTACATAACCTAAGGGAGATCACAAGAATCACATGATCTTGTATCTATTGTGTTGTTGCACCTTTGTGTTGTTGGTTTCAAGCTATTGTGTGTAGCTTGCCACTACTGTATTTTATAGCAAATAGTTACTGCATTTGAGGCTGATTTCTGCTGCCTTTTTGGACCTTTTGCTGCTGCATTTTGATTTTGATTTTGTTGTAAGTTTGATCATTTGCTACTGCATTTTTTGGGCAATTTGTCGTTGTATTTTTGAGTGATTTGCTACTGCATATTGATATGCGCTTCTAGTGCATTTTGAGCTGAATTTCTATTATACCTTAAGCTAAATCGTTACTAATTATACCTTGATGATGTTGAACTGGTAGTTGATAGTTATGCAAAAGCTACAGTACCTCAGGAGGTAATGTGGACTGATATGAATTACATGGATGGTTTTAAGGACTTCACACTTGATCCAGTTAACTTCTCATTGGAAAGAGTGAATCTTTTTCTCAGGGAGCTTCATCACAATGACCTAAAATATGGGCTAATAGTAGATCCAGGTAAGTTCTCATTGTCATCAAGTCTTAAATATTTTCCAGTTACAATGTTTTAGAAATTTTATGTTGAGTTAAATTGTAAAATAAGTTTTTCTGTGGCACTCTGAAATGTTAGTTGAGTATTAGTGATTTGAAATTTCTGAAATTGGAAAAGAGCAGGCCATACGAGTAGCTCAGAGAAGTATAGGGATAGTGTCAAGTATAGAGAAACATACAAAGTATATTGGGCGCTAATTCTATGAATTGCAATATAAGCTGGTCAAAGCGGGGAAAGGAAAATGGTTTATCGATAGCAGCTTTTACTTTATCTCATTTTATCCTTGTTATAATATTAAGCATCTTCCTTGGCACTTCGGATTCCATCACTTAATGTTTCTTGTGACTTCAACTAACGACTTTTCTTTTTAAAAAAGATTTTATTATTTGTTTGAACTATGAATTTACTTGTACCTTCAAACAACTTTGACTATTACAACATTTAGCTAGCGACACTCCTAAATTTCCACACTTTTAGTCCATGCTGCTGTTAATTTTCTTGTAGCTGCAACCATGTCAATTCCTTTCTCTAGGAATTTTACATCTGATTACAATCGTATATGAACTTAGTTATGGTGAGATAGAACTGAAGCAAGATAAAACTACTTGAAGCCTGGGATAACTGTGAATGTTTAATTGTTGTTCAGCTAAAAAATATGGTCTGACACACTGACAAGGCTTGTTTTATGGCAGTTGAAACAAGAAGATCCCTTTATTTGAGACTTAGGTTACCTTCTGATCGCCCTCTTCTAAGAATTCAAATGACATTGATCTAGTAGGGAAGAAAAATAGTAGCAGCTTAGTCCAGAAAGGTAAAGCGTCAATATCATATATGTATATATATGTTTAACATGGTTTTTTGCTCATTCTTAGAACACTCCGTCATGTCATGGACTTACCAGGATCTTCTTTTCTCAAGAATGTATATTTGACAATACTAGTAATGGTGAGTAGTTATTTATTTCCTCTTTTGCACACCTACTATAGAATTACAATTGTTATTGTGCTAACATTGTCAATCCCTCTATAGTTACTGGAGGTGTGACTTCTCTAGTTCAAGGTTCTTATGAACACTACATTACCTCCACGAGGGACTTGATGACTCGATAATAAATTTTTCTTTTTGAAGGCTCCATAGGTGAATCTTTTACTATGCACCCTAATATGTTGTTTGAGTTGAGCATAGTTAGACAATTTGCTTGCTGTACATTTTGGATCCAGAAATTTCTTTTCTGTTCATTTTATGCAAACTTTTCAATGTTTGTACTTCTTAGTTTTAATTTGTATTTTGTTTTCCTTGGTTCTAAAGCTTTTCTTTCATGTCCACTTTCTTGCATTGGATTTTTATCTTATTACATTATTGCTTGATGAATTGAGCAGTGCTACTGTTGGATTACAGTAATATTTAACAGGGTATCTTATTTAATAGTTACCATTATATTTACACTAACACGATGTACCTCACAGGGTTGGGGTTGTGCTTACTGCTCTCTGCAGACAATCATTTCATGGTTCAAGTTGTAAAATTACACTTCAATTGTTATCCTAGCACCCAGGTATTATGTAGATCCTTTAGCTACAGTGATTGAAGTACCTCTCTTGTCAGGTATGATTGGTTTGACTTACCATATTCTGTTAGATACCTTAAGTTAGTACTAATTATAAATGCATATGATTCTTGGCTTGCTCAATGTTTTTTCCTCGACTCACAACTCCCTTTTCAGAACAAGAAGTTGATAAATATAAATGTTCAAAAATTCCATTTACAGTAGCTTCAAAATGGATATTTTGAATTATGATCATTCAGTTTTGTTTAGTAATTATCATCTTTAGTGGTATATATAATTTTATAATTTCAAATATTTATATTTACAGCTCAGGCTATTGGAACATATATGAATTGTTCCAATATGTAAAAAAGAACCATTGTAGCATCATTTTCTAAAACACAAGATATCAATTGTTAGAACATATGAGAACTGTTCTAATATGTAAAATATAACCTTTGTTTTTGCATTTTCGATCATTGTGCAAAACCAATTGCAAAACTATAATAACCGTTGCAATTGAGCTAATAATTCCTCTGCAACATAGGCAAGAGAACCGTTGTAAAACATCAATTGTAATGATTTTAACCGTTCCAATTGATATATAAAATAGTCGTTATTGAGGGATGAATACCGTTACAATTGATGTACTTTAAGCAACGGTTTTAAGAACTGTTACATGACCCGTTGCCATTGATATATAGTAATGCGAGCTGGTGCGGCGGGCATAACACCTGTTGCTATAGTATTACTGCAACGGTTTTAAGGCCTATAGCAATGATTTTCTTACAGTTGTGGTAGGACCATTTTCCAATAGTGTCCTTAAGATTCTTAGGTACTCAGGTAAGTTTTCTTAAAATCTCTTAGTACGAGGGCATACCACGATCATTGTATGATCCCACGATCATAGGCACAAGCTGTTTGTTGGGTCCTATTCTAAGTTTTTAAATTTCACTAGGCCCGACTCAGCTTGGATTAAAAGCCCTAAACCTTATACCCTTAACTTGATACCGTTCATTCATCATTCAAACACAAGATCACACCTAAGTGCTCGATCAAAGAGAAAAAAAAAATGATTAAACCCTAGATTCTTGCTAGTTTTGAATTGTTACAAAGTGTGTACTCCCTCAAATTTGCAAACTCCTAAAAATTCAAAGCACTCTCCAAAAATAAAGTAAGTAAACTCTCATACTTTAAAAATTGAATTCACGCTAATTGAGAAAATGCTCATACACACTTGGTAGAGTGCCAAGTTATTGGTAACTGAGTTCGGAGGGAGTAGAGTAGTGAAATTAAGTACATTCTAGGTATTGTGTTATTGTTTGAATGGATAAAAAAGGGGGAAGTCTGAGTTCCCCCTCATATGCAAAGATAGGGTCAAAATTGGTTCGGTTGATTTGAAAGTGTAAAGTGTCAGCGCATACTCTATGACATAACCTACGATCATTGTATCAATTTATGATCGTAGGTTGGTTCGTTGTGGGTGCCAGTTTTTAAAGCCTCAGGAGTTCATCAGATGATCATATGCCATGATCGTTGTATCTTAGTACAATTATGGGTTGTAGTCGTCTGATGTGACAAACCCCCAGGAAATTCTAGTAGGGACTTCCTACAATCGAAAGTATGATCGTACCTTTATTCCACGATCGTACAAGCAATTGTCTGTTTGAATTACTGCACACCTATTTCTGATTTTTTTTTGGGACTAATACTTTTGCGTATAGGTACCATGGCACCTAAGTTAAATAAGAACAAGAAGGATGAGGCTACCTTCAAGTAAATTGCTAAGAAGCGGGCACTAAAATACACACCTCTGGCTTTAGAGAGCGAATCAAAGGAATCTAGTGGTTCGGAGGTCAAATACTCCAAAAGTAAAGTGAAGAACAACACTCACCTCGAAACACTAGAGCACAAGCTACTGCTAAGGCTAAGGTCACACCTTCCACTGCATTGGTACCCACGGCCAATCCCATTGAGCCTCCCTAGTCTAAGGAGGGAGGACAAGCCAAAAAACAATCGAGGATGAACCAGAGACTACACAGGCTAATAAGGAGAGTTCCTCTGATGAAGATGATTCCATGGATGGTTTTGGTAGCACTAATCTGGAATCTTCAGCAAGAGCTGATATTGATTCTACACCTGTAAGTGGGGCAGACTTGAGGAGATGGGGTGTACTAAAGTCTCGAGAGTATTATAATAATAGGAAATCTCTAAACAACAAAGGGAACCAAATGTGGAGCATCCAAGAAGAACCCTGTATGCTTTCCGGGGCATTAGAAAGAGTTCCAGAGTTGACCCGGGTCATTAAAAAGTACAAGTTGGGGTGGATGACCAAGCAAGTGGGGAATTTTAGGGCTGAGTTTGTGCCTGACTTTTATACCAACTATGCAGCCACTCTTGAGAGCATGACTTCTTCTGGGAAGGAGAAGGACATAAGGAAGCAACCCAGGATGGACTTAGTATTAGTGTCGGGGAAGGCGATTGATATTTCAGTAAAGGCTATTTCTAAAGCCTTGTTTAGGGATGATTTTGAACCAACAAAGGATACTCCGGAGATTTGAATGAGATAAAGGTTTCCTTGACATTCTCGTAATATCCCTATCCTAAAACCAACATTCCACAACAGATTTTGGATCTTAGAGGGCGTTTAGAGAGGTTTGGGATAGGGGAAATGATTTTGGGGTCGAGGAGAAAACAAGAAATAAAAGGGGCAGTTTTGTCGCTTAAGGGACCTACATGTCGCTAAGGTGACATCCGCTTAGGCGACCACATGGTCTCTAAAGCGATGGTCGACAGCAACAAACTCAGTCGCTTAGGCGGCACAAGGCTTTGCTAAGGCGACATTTGCTTAAGCGATGGCATGATTGCTAAACCAATGATCAAGGCAACATCGACAGTTGCCTAAGTGACCTATTTGGTGCAAAAGCGACGGCCGCCTAAGGAACTAAATGGTCGGTAAAGTGACTACACAAGGACCAAATTTTCAGCCAAAGAGTAAACTTTGATCGAGTGCTCACGATTCATTCTGGAACCCGTGCGTGCAAATGAACTACGATACCATACCAAATTCGACATTCTGAACTCAACGGAACAATTAAAATTTCCAACCGAGGTCGTTTTAATTAAATATGTGTCCCACACCCATGTTTTCATTTTAATAAATTTCTAGTTAATAGCCCAAAATGAGCTCAGAGGCCTCGGGACCCAGACCAAGGGTCCTCCTAGCCTAAAATCCATATTACAGAGCTAATCGCACTGTCAAAATTTCCATTCGAGTCCATATAATAGGAGGTTTGGTTCGAGATCAATTTTTTAACAGCGAAAGCTCTAAAACAGGGAAATGAGCCTAAAACCCAAACAAACTTCTTGAAAACTGAACCAATAGTTTCAGTAAGTCATAAATGACCTACAGCCGCTATAGGGAGGCGCAAAATACCAAAAATATGTGGAAATCAAGAAAATGACCTAGAGGGTCATTACAATATCCACTACTAAAAGGACTTTTTTCCATGAAAGAAAATAGATAGAAAGTGCCCAAAAACTCGAAAGGATGAAGTACTGGGCCTGCATGCCCCAAGCAAGACTTCCCAGATAACCTTTAAGGCAAAGCAACGCTTCCAAGGGATTTCACTAAAGGTATCCTTTCTTTACCAACTCCCTTACTTCACCTTCCAAACAACCAAAACTCATCTTTAACAGCCAATTGGCCTCTAACTGAACCGAGCATGACTGAAGAATACAAACTTAAAGCATAGCATGCTGACATCATACCAAAACAAGCACAACCAAGAAGATACTCAACTAGGCTACGGAAAACCCAAAGCATGACTCATACAACCAACTCCAAAATCCCAAATATAATATTCTGTTATTTTTCCAAACCTGATAGCCACCCTGAACCACGCAAAATTTGTTCAACATCAACTAAGACTTGTCCGCACATTCACACCATATAACCTCGAAAGACTAAAGCTGACCCATCAAAAAATTGCATGGACTAGCATAAGAATAAGGCCCATACGATTCAACCTGAATACTCGAATGATGGTGATTAAAGTCTGCAATCTCTTCCAAGCCACTAACTAGTCCAGATGACCCTCGAAACCAAAAGCCATGAGTCTAAAGCATAGACTATCGAAACTGAATGATCCATTCCAGGATGCTCCACCGATTGTGGGTGAAACCATGTTAAACCCAACTCGAGTACATTTCTTCCGCTGAGTAGACAGTCAAAATTCTGATGAAAACTGAGTACCAAGGCCAAAAGCAGTAAAAACTAATATCATGTGTCAATGAACCATCCTCCAAGTATCTATCTACCCCATCTTCCCGAACTAAAGAAAAATAAGCCAAGGCATAATGAGTAGGCCTAGTAGGCCTGTCAACGAATGCTCAACTGAATCAAAACCTCAAAACGAAGGCTGCAACCAAGTCATACTATCCAAAGCTGTAATCTCAACACTGAAGCTAAGTTACTCGATCTTAACTATCCGAATAGGTCCTGTTGACGAGTAAGCATCCATTCTCAAATAATTATCACAACTCTTAGGCCGTCATTCAAAGGAGTCAAAAATCATAACTGGAGTCAACAAGTTTTCCCTAAGGTCAAATACCCAAGTCAATATTACTATCAGAAAGCACGCATATATCTAACAGTTCTCACAAGGGCTGAAATTGAAATTGTGTCAAAGAACATAATCACAATTGAGAAAAAACATCGACTGAAGATACGGGTAATAAAATCCATATCTTCTGAGGGCATAAAATATCAAGGCATAACTAAGAACTCACCACGGCTACAAAAAGCACTAATGGCATACAAATCTCAAGCAACTCAGAAAATATGGTTTTAGCCTAAACCTGGTCAAACCAATACTAAATCTATGGTGATAAATACTTACTCTCAAAGACAACCTTTTTGGTTACCAACAACTGATACACAAGCACTCCACGAAGTCATACTACGCCGAGTAATTACCAAACTAAAGAGTTTCTGAATTCACCCATGTAAACCAACCTTAACTCAACACCAACACCAAGATCAAAACTACTTCCAGGAGATGAACTCGACAATTTAGAATAACAAACCTCAGAATTATCAATAATAAAAATGGCTATAGAAAAAATTACCAAAGTTAGAATATCCACAAATCCAGGGAAGGACAAACCTTCTTATATTTCCATAATTCACTCAACAACCGACCTTTCTAATAGAAAAGGAAAACCAACCAACCAAGGTAGTCGTCTAAGCCAAATAGACAAGAATTGCAAATAAGGAAATACTAACTAGATTATGCTAGTCTAGCCGTCTATCAAGTAAGAATCAATAAATGTCAAAAAAATGACAACATTAACATCAATATAGAACCAGTGGCACCAAAAATGAAAAACAATAACCAATACCACTCTAGTCCTACAATAAGGACAATATGCCAAAGGAAAGGGACTTTAACCCAAAAGCTAAACCCCAAGCAAAATTACCACACCAATCCACTCAATCCACTACTAAAAGAAACCATGTACGAGGGTAGTCAAACATGTATAAATATACACAAAAGCTTACAATAAACCATATAGTAATATCAAGGCATGTAAACACCGATGGGTATGGAAACCCCAACTTAATTCAAATAGGCACTAAAATATAATAAATCAAAATCATACCTATATGATGGAATCCAAAGTCATATCCCCTAATATACTCAAAGAAGTATGAATCTAAAAGCGTCTAATCCCAAACTGAGCATCTGATCGACCAACTAAAATACTAAAAGCACTACCTTTGCCTGAAGGCACCACATCTCTACGAGACTAATCTGGCTGTACTGGCTTCTCGATAATACCACACTGGGGATGCTCTCTAGACTAATGACCGATCTCTCTGTAGTCACAACAAACTCCTGAAATTCTAAACAGATGAGAAACACGAGTTAAACCCAATTGGCTAACCAACTAATGCTTCGGGCACTCTCTATACCAATGACCAATCTCACCACAATCAAAACATGCCATTGGGACTCTCTGATGTACTGTACCTTTTAACCCAAAATGGCCTCCACGGCCTGAAGACCTAGACCGAATACTCTATGATGTCTGACCAGAACTCTATCCACTATGACTACTAACACTAAACTACTGACATAGCCTCTTACCGCTACCACTATATGTATCAATACATAACTTCTCTATATACCTCGTATGATCAACAACATAAGGGAAAAAAACCCATCTGCTATCAAATGCTCTGTCATCAAGCACAGTGGTAAAGCTAATCCCCTGATAAATCCATGCACCATCTCATGCTCTATAGAAAATAATATAGGAGTATGCCTAGCCTATTCGAGAAACCCAATCTCATACTCTGAAACTGATAAAGATCCATACCAAACACCAATAAACCCAACTTTGTCCTGACAACCACTCAATGTACCGAGCAATACCATTGATTATGAAGTATCCATGAAAAGACTTAGAATCCCCAAAGTGTATCCTAGAAAGCTGAGGTGGTCACAAACTTTACCAAAGCCTGGGCTGGCCCCAAACCCTGTGGATGACGCTAAAGATCCTCGATATTAATCTATAACTCCTTAATCCTTTCACGAAGCTGAAACTCTAGTAACACGTGTAGAAGTCCCATTTGTATTTATCGACAACCTTGTGTTATCCATCTAGGAAAGAGTGGAGTCAAAAGAGGTACTTAGAGGCTTAAAGAAGTACGAACACATGACAAGGAATCAAGGAATAGAATTTCCTATGAATGCCCTATAACCTCCCAAAAATAGGATATAAACATCTTCATACCGATTTGCAGGACTATACTAGGCACTTAGCTCTTGTACCAACAACACCGATGAACCTAGTCTCTAATACCAATATGTCATGATCCAATTTCTCAGGACATGATGGTACCCACCATAACCCACCAGTAAGTAAGCCAACCCATAGTCTGAAACAACTAGTAACAGGCTAATAAGAAAGGCGGAAGTAAAACTAAATAATAGTGTGAAAAAAGGCAAGAAGAAAGTAAATATACCCCCAAAACCTGGTGAAATCATTACAATAACTTCTAATACAACAGGAGTACAAAGTAAAGTATAGAATAATGTATGCAAGGTTGTCTCTGAAATACAAGATAGAGATCAGTCTAATAATAAGAAGGAGAGCAGAAAACTCTATACATTAAGAGCTCACCACTAATCTCTGATCCATAACTGCTCCGCATGATACACACATCAACAGTGAGAACTCGTACTATAATTTGAAGGTTACATAAGTATAGTATGAGTACCAAGCACGTGGTACTCAGTATGCATCGGTCGACTGAGCTCCAAAGATAATGCAAGTATAAATAACATGTAAGGCAGGAATATAAACTACATGCAGAAATCCACAAAACTAAGCATAATAATTTTAATGAAATGATAAGGATAACTTATCAGGGACTGTGAATAACCTGGGACAAAGTGTGATACCATAAAGCTAGCCATTATATAATAATAAAATAGAGAAGATATATACCATATATAATAGTAGGGTGAAGAAAGGTATATACAAGGAATAATAATAGTAGGAAAGAAGGAAATAGTATACAAATCACGGCTAGAGAAGGGCATATACATATATAACAAAGCTATCCCAACAACCAAATTCAAAGGTATTTGTAATGACATTAACAGCCTAAAATGTCATTACACTAAATTGGAAGGTAAAAGTTGCACCTAGATTTCCCTTAGCAAAAAATTAAGAAATTCAGGGCTAGTCTAGTTTTGGCTCAAATTTGAGAGTGTGGTAGTTGAATGAAATCTGGTATTGATATGATTAGTAATAGTTGGGTTTGATATAATGGGTGGAAAACCAATGAGTATAGGAAGTTATAGCAACTTCCAGCTCCTGAGTTATAGAACTCCAATGAGTATTGATAGGGTGAATTTTAAAAAGTAACTGAGAAGGGGTCCTGAGTTTCTTCCTCGGACTGCTGCAACGAAAAAAGTAATTATTGCAGTGGTACCACAGTAGTGGTTAGGGAAACCTCAACAACGTCCTCCATCAAAATGGGTGTAAACTACCGTAGTGGAAATTTAACCATTGCAGTGATAATTATCCATTGCAGTAGTAATTATCCACTACAGTGGTAACACGTAGTAAAATATCAGTTTTAAAACACAGAAAAACATTTTAGTTCTTGACTTTACAAAAAATGTAATAGGGCATTGGGGAGAGGCGATTTTCAGTAGGAATTCAAAGTTTTTCATCTTTGGAGTTCAAGAAAGATCGAACGGGAATGAAAGGGAAGAAGTGTGTCTTAAAGGTGACTTTAATCAAAGGAGTTGAGGTAGGATAAGGTTTTGTATAGCACTGAGACTTTCTTGGCTTTGTGCTTGTTTGTAATTTGAACATCTATGTTTGCCTTCTAGCATGGTTTTTGATTTGATTTAAACATTAAGTGCTTGGAAACGGTGCCAAAAACTTGTTGCTTTCAACTACACATGCAAGGGACGTAATTTCCCCCAACTTAACCAAGTGAAAAATCAACTTTGAGATGTAATTGAGGGAGGGTCCATCACATGGCTCATCGCACGCCAAGGGAGGTGTGGAAGACGGACAACGCATGCCTAATCCAGTACCCCCTCACAATAGAGGGTGTAAGGCATTCCCATTCCCACTCTTTGGGAGGTGCAGCGCATGGCCCCCTCCAAAGCATGAGTGTTCGTCCGATTTTTGCTCTCTTCTCCTCATGCACTTGTTCCTTGATTCCTCACGTCTTGTGGCTTGTTTGTAGCCTTAATTTAGCTCCCATAGATCCTCCAATGGTCTCTTATAACATATCATAACAAACATTAGTCCATACAATAGAATAAATCTCATCAAAGTACACTAGAACAAGCATAACTCAAGCTAGCAACACTAGTTTTCTCATCTAAGCTCTATTTGATAATTTTGACTCTTAACTCATTTAAAATGCATTTTAAACACTCTAAACATGCAACTTAGCACAAAAATACAAAAATAACACTATTAACTTCATTAAGCACACCAAGTTATCCTCAAAACTAAGCTAAACATGTGTAGATAATGACACTTAGGTGTATAAATAGGCCTAAGATCACCACCCCACACTTAAAGCCTTGTTCTTCCTCGAACAACTCTTTACAATACTCACAATCATGGAAGACTATAACTTTACTACCTTAACTAAGATACTCAAGCTAGAACTACAATGACTACTTGAATAACAAGTTATACTTTAAGCATGACATATTATAATTGAACCCACATGAATACTACTTCAAAGCTTTCTTGCCTCAAGAATTGACTCTACCAAGTTGGAAAACTCATTCATATTACTCAACAAAGAGATTATATAAGTCTCCTATCCAGCATTAAACATGTGCCCTCACCACAAAAGAGTTATACATATTCACTCACAATAATGCAATTTATTACAAGAATGGGTGTAAGAATCAAATTTCGCTTACTCTCACAAACAATTCACATCTCACATAAGATAAACCATAAGCTTGCCCTTAGTGTACTGCTCCACTAAATTCAGAATATCAAAGCTCAAGATCAAGTAGGACTTTACGAGTTGTAATGTAGGCTAAGGGATGGGTAGGAACTATTTTGGTCAAGAATAGTGGAAAACTTTCTCAACCGCTTTAATACATCACACTATCCATTAAGCTCATCTCTAACCAACCTATATTTTTACCACTTTTATCTTCCCATCTCTCTTTTGTTTTTCCCCATCTCTTTAAGCTAGCTTACACATATTTAGCAAGGAGTATTTGCTATCAACACATGATTCACTTTTGATCAATTTTTATTTTCATTACATTACTCCCAACAACACATAAACTTTTTCAAAACACCAATATCTATTATTTTGGGGCTTCACTTTCACTTTTTTTTTCCTTCTTCATTTTTCCACTCCTTAACATATTAATTTTCCAACTAAAGCACTTAGGAGTTTTGGATCAAATTATTATAAATTAGAGGAAAGGGAATAAACTACATATGAGGCTACCAAAGAATAGGCTAAAGGCTCAACAGAGCTAACTACGGTCATACATAAAGGGTAGATAAAGCAG
The DNA here is from genome assembly GCA_031232105.1 of Capsicum rhomboideum. Lineage (NCBI taxonomy): Eukaryota > Viridiplantae > Streptophyta > Magnoliopsida > Solanales > Solanaceae > Capsicum > Capsicum rhomboideum. The sequence goes on along the minus strand of CP124708.1, from coordinate 51,150,720 downwards.
GTGTAAACATGGTTATCAAAGAAATACCTATATCATCTCCTAAACTCAACATTTTTTTTTTTACTTTGAAAACACACCGGACAAGTTCTAGACATCAATATGCACACATGGAATATACAAAAACCTCAACACATATGGCACATGTTTAACTCAAGAAGGATCTCTATAGACTCTCAACCAAACAATCACATGAATTCAAATTTAAGCCAATATCTCACAAGAGTCGAATAAAAGAGACTAGGTGTCTCATAGAAGTCATTCAATTTTCACATCATGCCATAGAATTCAACACCAACTTGCATCAAGTAATCATGTGTAGAACCTAGCAAGAGAATCTCTATTTATTCCTAATGTCAAAAATTTTAAAATTACTCCTAAAAATCAAAAAGGATATTGGGTTCAAAGGGTTTCCCCTCGAAAAAGAACTAAAAAGAAAAATTGAGGGGTGGGTGAATTGTGCTTCTACTAAATGAAACAAACAACAAAAACTAAAAACAAAGATAAAATCTTTTTGTAATTTTTTAGATTTAGTCAGAAACTTGCAAAGAAATCAAAACCAAAATCCTATAGCGCACTTCACCCTAATCAAAACAGAAGATTTCCTACCCCACACTTAAGATCACACTTTGTCCCCAAAGTATAAATCAAAGGATAGAAACACTCCCTGAGGCCTATAGTCCTAGATAGTAGCATCATATTCATCAAAAAGGTCTGGAGGACTCCACACTTAGTTTTTGCCATGCTCCTTACCTAAGATCTCTGATACTCAGACTTCTCTTCAACCTATCAACATAAAACAAAAATAAAACCAAAAGTGATACTAAAGAAAAAGTAAAAAGTAAAAATGACTATCGTAACTTGGGTGCCTCCCAAGAAGTGCCTGATTTATTGCTGCGGTATGACTCACATCATAAATCTCATCCTTTTTCTCATACTCGAAGCCCATCTTCTCATCCTTTTCTGATATCTCGAGTGCTTACAATTTAGGTCTGCATCTTTTCTTGCACTCATCTTTTCAGGATTCCCTTCAAGTTTTTCCAACTCAGGCTTATTGGTCAATTTAGGCAACTCCGTGAAAGAGTCCAAAGAGGCAATGAGAGGTTTGCTCTCCTCCACCCCATATTCATCAACTTGCATCGCTATGATAATGCTTAAATCTATATAGAGTGAGGGTGTGTTGAGTTCTTTGTACACTCTAAAAACCACCTTTTCATCATTTAACCTCATTTTGATCGTTCCCTCTTTAACATCTATCAACAATCCACCAGTAGCCAAGAATGGACATCCCAATATGATTGGTTCCCTATCATCTGCATCATAATCAAGAAAAATAAAGTCAGTAGGAATAATGAACTTACCAACCTTAATGAGAACGTCCTCAATAATTCCTTCGGGAACCACTCTAGTCCTATCCGCCATTTAAAGCACAATTGATGCAGGCCTTAGCTTCCCTAACCCAAGAGTATTAAATACTGAAAGAGGCATCAAGTTGATGCTTACCCCTAAATCACTCAAAGCCTGAACCACATCACATCACATCACCAATTTTTATAGGGAGGGTGAAACTCCCAAGGTCCTTTAGCTTTTTAGGCATCTTGCTTATCACTATAGAACTACACTCTTCAGTAATTACTATAGTCTCAACATCACCAAGCCTCATTTTATTTGTCACCACCTCCTTCAAGTACTTAGCATACTTTGGTATTCCCTACAAAATATCTACAAGAGGAAGGTCAATGTGAAGTTCTCTAAATATTTCAAAGAATTTCTTAAAATAAGCATCCTCTTTGGCTTTCTTATGCTTTTGAGGGAATGGTGGTGGTGGTTTGTTTTGAGGTTGCTCAACTGACAACCACTCTGGATTACCTTGTGTAATATACTTGTGTTATGGTCAAGACTTTTAATAAAAGTATGAGCCTCATTTGGCTATTGGTGATGCGGGCAATCTCTGAGAAGAGACTTGAATCTCTTCCATAAATGATAGAGATTTTTATTTGGCTTCTTCTTGAAACTTAAGATCTCACTCCTCATCTTTGCAGTTTTACCAGAAGGAAAAAATTGAATGAGGAACTTCTTTTCCAAGTCATCCCAAGTTGTGATTGAATTTGAAGGTTTTGCCTTCAACCATTTCTTCGCTTCTCCTAAAAGTAAGAATGGGAAAAGAGTAAGCCTCACATAATCCGTGGAGACTCCTGTGGGAAAAAATGTGTCTCTGATCTCAAGAAAATTCTAAAGATGGACCTGTGTATCCTCATGTGAAAATCCTGTAAACTACCCACTTGTGTGCAACAATTGCACCATGTTATGTTTAAGCTCAAATCTACCTCTAGGTTCCAGTTTGCATATAGTAGAGGTAACATTAGTTGCGAGTGGGGTTTCCACATCGCACACTATTCTAGGTGCTTCTATGATTTTAGGAACAACCTCGACCTATTGATCATGCTCAACCTATGATACTGGGTAGAGAAGTGTTGTTTTTCTTCTCAGCCGGTGTAAGAGACGCTCTAGCTCAGGATCTAGTTAGACCAAATCCTTATCCCTTGCCAGCTTACTAGCTTCACAAACCTATACCTGTAAGATGAGTAGCTAAGACCAAGTTGTTAGCACTTATCAAACACAATAGTAAAACTAAAAATTAGAAGGTTGCTAATTTTTTTCAAGTCCCCGATAATGGCGCCAAACGCATGTTGCTTCCAACTGTAAACGCAAGTGTACGTGGTCGTGCAGGTAATAAAATGGTTTTTTTGAGCCAAATATCGATCCCACAGGGACTTGGTGTTTAGCAAATGATCCAATTCAAATATTACTATTTAAGTTTAACAAGTGCAATTTGTAACCAAGATGATTGAGTTTTTTTTTTTTATAACTAAAGAACAGAAATAACCATGATATGAAATTCGGATTGTAAAAAATAGATGGAGAGTTCCAGGGTTGAGGCATTTACTTCACATTCATGCATAACTATGATTTCTAGCCGGTGTTGGTGTTTATCATGATTATTGATTTATGGAGTTGATATTACAACTTAGGAATGGTAATTCTCTGAGTCATCTACCCAAATTAATCTCACAACTAAATCATTGAGAGGGGATGTGAGTTTTCAATTCGGATGCATTAAACTATCTTCCTGTTTCATTAACCAAGTGGGGCGTTTATGTATATCTCTATTCTAACTGCAAATCATCCTTTAACAATTAGTATCTAACAATTAAAAACATGATCCAAACTCCCTAAGTTCTTTATTCCATATCTCCATTCCTATGGTTAATTCATTTTGAGACTTATATTTATCCTAAAGTTCATGACGCTTTAGAATAGTAAAACAAGAACGCAAGAATAATCACATAACTTTATAAACATATAAACCAACAATCAAACCATAATTAAGAAATCATGTTGTAGCCTCAACCCTAGAAATAGGGTTTTTATCCACTCATATTCATACAAATTATCACCATAGGTGAGTTCATAAAGTAAAACTACAAAGAAGATAAAGTAGAGAATGAAAAACCCTAGTGTAGAGCCTTTGATGCTTTCTCTCTCTCCAATCTTGTGTTGTTCCAAGAGTTATGTGTAAATATGGATAATTAATCCTTATATAGTTTTTTAGGTTGTCCATAGGCTTACCCAACCTAAATATATACATTTACCAACTTGCCCCCAACTTAAACAAGTGAAAAATAAATTTTGGGATGTAATTGAGGGGGGAGGGTGCGCCACGTGGCTCATCGTACTCCAAGGGAGGTGTGGTGCATGGACAACGTAAAACCAAAGAAGTATACCCTGGTTATGGAGGGTGTGAGTCATTCCCATCCCCATACTTTGGGAGGTGCGGCGCATGGCCCTCTCCAAAGCGTGAGGGTTCGTCTGATTTTTGCTTTCTTCTCCTCATGCACTTGTTCCTTGATTTCCCACTTCTTGTGGCTTATTTGTAGGCTTAATTTAGCTCCCATATATCCTAAAATGGTATCATAAAATATATTATAACTAACATTAGTCCATACAACACAATAAAGCTCATCAAAGTACACTAGAACAAGCATAGCTCAAGCTAGCAACACTAGTTTTTTCGTCTAAGCTCTATTTGATAATTTTGACTCTTAAATTGTTTCAAATGCATTTAAAATACTCATTAGCACACAAATTCCCAAATAACATAATTAACTTCATTAATCACACCAAGTTATCCTCAAAACTAAGCTAAATGCGCATAGATAATGACACTTAGGAGTATAAATACACCTAAGATCAGTTGATGAAATTGAATAAGTGTAAAATACATAAAAGTGAACTTGTGATTGTAATTATATGATTATTCATGATGTATTTTATGCTTGAAATCATTGTTTATGAATCTTGTTATGATCGCTTTTATAGTTATTTGACTTTCTTGCATGTACATTGTTAAGTTAGTCGACCTATGATGCTTACTCGTACTTGTTGATGTACGATGCTACCTATACTCTTTTTTTTGTTGAGTGCAGCATATCTTCCAGCAGTTGACACATGACCTCAGCTCTAGATAGTGATTCAGTCCTGATTTTGAGGGTGAGCACCATGTCCGGGCAACCTTCAGATCTTCTATGATGTTATGTCCATTGATCCAGGACTAAGATACTTTCCTTTTTGATTATGTTTTTGGATATTCGTATTAGTTTTAAACTCAATTTTTCTTTTTAGATGTTCTTGTACGGTGACTTCAGGTCCCGTTGATTGTAATAGATAGTGCTTTTTGCACTCTATTTCATTTTATCGACGATGATGTTTTTGAATGATTATTAGTTATTGAATAAGACATTTTATAATTTGTTAAAAAGCACGTGAGCTAATACTGTAATGAATATGAAGATGACACTTAAGTGAATAAAGGTAAGTATAGTACGGTTCTCCTACCATAGGTTAGCGCCAGTGCCAATCATGACCATTTGGGTCATGACAGAGATGGTATCAGACCACTGGATTCATAGATCTCATCGTATAAGAATAGGTCTAGTAGAGTCCTATAAAATGGTATGGAGACGTCTGTACTTTTCTTTGGGAGGCTATAGGACTTTAGGAATGAATTCATTTCTTTCCTTCTTTTGTGTTATAACTTGATTTCAATTGGTATCTAATCATTTCACTCTTGTTCGCAGATGGTTAATACCCATTCCACTAGAGTAGTACCAGCAACACCCATACTCACTGTTAAGACTGCAGTTTGGGGCAGACCTTGGGTTAGAGGTAGACCAAAAAGAGGAGGACAGGAAACAGCGCCCATTAGGGGTGGAGCACAGGAATTTGGGAGATCGATAAGGCATAGATCATCGTCCCCTCCCCCACTAAAAAATGCCCCAGGCCATGTTCAAGATAAAGAAGAGGTCGTTGAGGAAGAGAAGATGATAGCTCCATAGAATGTGGTACCAACACCAAATGGTGCAGCTCATGTGCCCTTGTCTGTAGAGGTGATTCAATAGGTGTTGGGATTCTTGGGTAGCTTGGTCGGTACTGGCTACACTTTAGTGATTTTGACTGCTCTTTCCCCAGTATTACAATATGTTGCTGTTGTAGCATCAAGGATAGATGTAGGCTCTGAAACAGAGGTATATCCTTAATAGGTACTTGGATCAGTAATGATTGAGGATGAGTATGGACTATTTTATAAGTTCATAAAGATGAAGCCCTCGATTTTCCAAGGTAAGAATCTGAGAATGATTTCAAGTTCTTAATAGACTGTCATGAATATCTACACAAGATGGGTATTGTTAAAAAGTATGGGATGGAGTTTTTTTCCTTTCAGCTACAAAATGAGGCTAAGCAGTGGTGGAGGTCATATGTGGAATGCAGTTCTGCCTTACTTACACTTACTTGGACTTAATTTTAGAACATATTCCTTGAGAAATATGTCCCTCTCACTTATCATGACCAGAAAAAGGATGAGTTTCTGAGGTTGGAGTAGAGTAACACGTTCGTGGCGGCCTATGATGCCAAATTTCATGTGTTGTCCTACTATGCACTACAGTTGATTATCTCAGAGGAGGAACGTATTAGGTACTTTGTGAAAGGGTTGAATTTAGGGATTCAGTTGGCCACCTTATATGTGGCAGTGACCAGTACGTCCTTTCAGGATATTGTTGAATTCGCCAAGAAGGCTAAAGCACTTGAGAAACAAGAAGAGATAAAGCCAGAAGATAAGAAGGCTTAAACATTGGTCCAATTTAGTGGTACTTTTCCAAAGGGGTGTGGTTCTTCTAATCCCTACCATTCAGCCATGCCAGTGTATGTAGGGGGCCTATCTCAGGTCAGCTATCAGCCTTCCTGAGCTGACAACTATATGCCTTATTTCTCTTTAGTTTAGAGGCCTACTTTGGGACCCAAATGCTTTGAGTATGGAGGTACGGGATATGTCAAAAGGTATTGACCTAACTTTTTGTCTGCACATTAGTTGACGCAGCAACCAGCTTCTACTGCTCTAGTTCCAGCAGGTCAAGGTGGAGGAGAAAATGGTAGGGGTCGTCCACAAGGTGGGTATGGTGGCCAAGCTAAGGATGGAAACAAAGCCAACCAAGGTGTATGACAAGTTGGTAGGAATGGAGCTCAGGGTGGTATAGGTGACGACCAAGGTGGTGACAAGCCATATCTTTATACAGTTCTGGCTTATCCCTAGGTGAAAGCTTCTGATGCAGTAATCACGGGTACTATTCTTATCTGTGATCATATGGCTTGTGTATTGTTTGATACTGGTTCCACCTTCTCTTATGTCTCTGTGAAATTTGTTATGGGTTGGGACATAGACTGTGAATATCTTGATACTTCTACGTATGTGTCTACACTATTTAAGGTATCTGCGTATGTTGAGCAGGTATATCATGTATGTTTCATAATGTTTATGGGGCTTAAGACCCTGGTAGATTTAATCATCCTAGATATGGAGGAATTCAATATTATTTTAGGGATGAGTTGGTTGTCTCATCATCATATTATTATTATGCCAAAACCGCTATAGTAGCAATGCCCGAAAAAGAGAAGTTAGAATGGAAGGGTACTTTTAAGCCTATTCCTGTGAGGGTTGTGTCCTCAATTCATGCTCAAAAACTAGTAAAAAGAGGGTGTAGGGCATTTTTAGCCCAACTCCGCGAAGAAAAATTTATAGTCCCTCTGATAGTGTCAGTTCCAATGGTTTGTGATTTTCTAGAGGTGTTTCCTGATGATCTTCCAGGTATGCCTCCGGATAGGGAAGTTGAATTTTGTATAGACCTAAAACCAGGAACTAGACCCATTTCTATCCCTCCATACCATATGGCACATGTAGAGTTCAGAGAGTTGAAATCCTAATTGCGAGAGTTGTTGGAAAAACTCTTTATTCACCTAAGTGTCCCTACTTGTGGTGCGCCAGTGTTTTTTGTGAAAAAAAATGATAGTATGAGGATGTGCATAGACTACTATCAGTTGAATAAGGTGACCATTCATAACAAATATCCTTTTCTAGGATAGATGATTTGTTTGACCAGTTACAAGGGGTTGCATTTTTCTCTAAGATTGATTTAAGGTTAGGTTATCATCAGCTAAAAATTAGGGTAGAGGACATCCTTAAGACTGCTTTCCCAACTCGTTACAGGCACTATGAGTTTTTGGTTATGTCTTTTGGCTTGACCAATGCCCCAGCTGCTTTCATGAGCTTGATGAATAGAGTGTTTAAGTGCTTCTTGGACTCATTAGATATTGTGTTTATTGATGATATACTTTTTTATTCTAAAAGTGAGGAATAGCATGAAGCTTATTTGCGTACTATGTTGAAATTATTGAAGGAGAAGTAATTATATGCTAAGTACTCAAAGTGCAAATTTTGGCTTTCTTTGGTATCCTTATTGGGGTACATGGTTTCTAAGGAAGGGTTATGGTGAACCCGTAAAAAGTTGAGGCTGTTAAAAATTGGGCCAAATCGACGAACGTGACAGAGATTCACAATTTTGTAGGATTGGCCAATTACCACGGTCAATTTTTCAAGGGGTTTGTTGCTATTGCTTTGTACATGACCCACCTGACTTAGAAAGCAGTTCCATTTGAATGGGATGACAAGTGTGAGGAGAGTTTTCAAAAGCTCAAAATTTTATTGAGTTTGGCTTCAGTACTAACCCTGCCTATTGAGGGTAAATATTTTATTGTATTTTTGATGCCTCACATTTGTGTTTAGGTGTTATGTTGATGTAAGATTGAAATATAATGGTTTATACTTTGAGACAACTAAAGCCCTATGAGAAAAAATACCCAACTCATGACTTAGAGCTAGCAGCCATAGTGTTCGCTTTGAAAATTTTGAGACACTATCTCTATGGAGTGAAGTGTGAGGTGTTCACAGACCACTGTAGCTTGCAACACATGTTCACCTAGAAGGATATGAATCTAATACAGTGAAGATAGATGGAGTTGATTAAAGATTATGGCATCTCAATCTTGTATCATCATTTATGGAGGTTTCCAAGCACCCATTAGCAAGAAAGTTATGATCTTTGGCTAATAATTTTCTAAGATTGCAAGATACTAGCAAAGGAAAGTTGTTGGAACGTGTGAAGGCTAGGTACACATTCTATGATCAGATTAAGAGTCGACAGTTTGAAGATAATAAATTGAACAATCTCAGGAATAGGTGTTACAAGGGAAGGTGAAGGAGGCCATTCTAAATGATGAAGGGGCCTTGAGAATCAAAGGTCGGTTGCATGTACCTCGGGTAGGTAACTTGATTTCCACAATGATGGTAGATGCTCATAATTTCAAGTACTCCATACATCCTGGTGCCAACAAGATGTATAGAGACTTAAGGTAACATTATTGGTGGTGAAGGATGAAGCGTGACATTATAGATTTTGTGGCTAAGTGTCAAAACTACTAGTAAGTCAAGTATGAACATCAGAAGCCTGGTGGTAATTTTAAGTGGATGCCCATTCTGGAGTGGAAATGGGAATGGATAACAATGAATTTTATGGTTGGCCTTCCAAAAACCTTGAGGAAATGCGACTCCATTTATGTCATTGTTGACCGATTGACTATGTTGGCTCATTTTATTCCAGTGAGGGTTGATTATAATGTAGCTAAGTTTTCCAAGATTTATATGAAGGAAATTGTAAGACTTCATGGGGTACCGATGTCAATTGTGTCTAAAAGGGGTACTTAGTTCACCTCCAATTTTTGGGAAAGGCTTAAGTCCGAGTTGGGGTCTAGATTGGACCTAAGCACAGCTTTTTACCTATAGACAGATGGTCAATCTGAGCAGACTATCCAGGTTCTTGAGGATATGCTCCGGGCTTATATTATGGACTTTGGGGGTCAATGGGATGAATACCTGCCATTGTGTGAGTTTGCCAACAACAATAGCTACCACTTTAGTATTGACATAGCTCCTTTTGAGGCCTTATATGGTAGATGATGTAGGTCCCCAATTAGGTGGTTTGACGCATTTGAGGTGAGGTCTTAAGGCACTGATATGCTTAAGGACTCCATGGAAAAAGTGAGATTCATACAGCAAAAACTCATAGTAGCTCAAAGCCGACAGAAGGAGGATGCGAATAAAAAGGTAAGAGACATGAAGTTTGAGAAGGGGGAGAAATCACTCTTGAAGGTTTTACCCATGAAGGGAGTGATGCAATTCGACAAGAAAGGCAAGTTGAGCCCAAGGTACATAGAACCTTTTGAGGTATTAAAGGAAGTGGGGTCAGTAGCATACAGGTTGTCCTTACCCCCTAGTATGTTTAGGGTTTATCCCATATTTCTTTTATCTATTCTAAAGAAATATCATGGAGATGGTTATTACATTATCTGTTGGGACTCAAAATTGTTCAATAAGGAACTATCCTATGAAAGGGAACCAATTGTTATTCTAGCAAAGGATGTGAGAAAGTTGAGGACATGATTTATTCCTTATGTGAAGGTTTAGTGGAGTAATTGTACCGTTGAGGAAGCTACATGGGAGACAAAATAGACATGCGCAAGTGGTATCCGTACTTGTTAATTGATTCAGGTATATCCTATTCCACTCGTTATGTTTTTAGGCTAGTTGTCGTACAGGGATGAATGAGTGGTAAATTGGTATCTAATGTAATGACTCAAAATGTCGTTATGTTGAATTGGGAGGTAAAAGTTGCACCTAGACTTCCCTTAGTAAAAAATTAACGAATTCAGGGCTAGTCTAGTTTTGGCTCAAATTTGAGAGTGTGGTAGTTGAATGAAATATGGTTTTGATATTATCAATAAGAGTTGGGTTTGATATAACGAGTGGATAGCCAATGTGTATAGGAAGTCATAGCAACTTTCGGCACCTGAAACAGAGTTATAGAACTCCAATTATAGTGTTTATCGTGGAGGGGTTGATTTGCATTGTCAAGATTTGTAGGGCGTACTGTAAAATGAGAAAAATTGAGACGGGGTCTTGATTTTCTTACTCAAACTGCTGCAGTGTAAAAAGTAACCGTTGCAGTAGTACCACCATCGCGGTCAGGGAAACTGCAGCAGCGGCGTCCAGCAAAATAGGTGTGAACCACTGCAGCAGAAATTTAACCGCTGCAGTGGTAATGCGAAGTAAAATATCAGTTTTAAAACCAAAAAAAAAAAATCATTCTTGACTTTTCAAAAAATGCAATAGGGCATTAGGGAGAGGTAATTTTCAACAGGAATTTGAAGTTTTTCATCTTTGGAGATCAAGAACGAGTCAAATAGGAATGAAAGGGAAAAAGTGTGGCTTAAAGGTGACTCTGAGCAAAGGAGTTGATGTAGGCGATGGTTTCGTGTAGTACTTAGACTTTCTTGGCTTTGTGCTTGTTTGTAATTTGAATATATATGCATGTCTTCTAGCATGGTTTGTGATTTAATTATTGTATTCCATTTTTATGAGGTGTTGAGGTGATGGGTCGGTACCACGCCGGTACAATATGATATGTTCTTGGATTTGTTTGTTATTCTACTTATTGATGACATCTTGGTTTACTGTAAGAGTAAAAAGAAGCATACAGGACATTTACACATAGTTTTGGATATTTTAAGAGAGAAGAAGCTTTATGGAAAATTCTCTAAGTGTGAATTTTAGATATCGTTCATGTCCTTTTTGGGGCATATGGTTACTGAAAAGAGGGTAATGGTGGATCCCTAAAAGATTGATATTGTTAAGAGTTAGGCTAGACCCAGTTCTATGACTGAGGTTCATATATTCGTGGGTCTGGCAAGTTATTACCAGAGATTTGTCAAGAACTTTGCCTCCATTGCTACTCACTTGACAAGACTAATGCAGAAGGAGGTACCGTTTGTTTGGTATGAAAAGTGTGAAGAGAGCTTTCAAAAGCTCAAGTCCATTTTGGCCACAGCTCTCATCCTTACTTTGCCCATTGAAGGTAAGGATTTTATAGTATTTTGTAATGCTTCACTTTCTGTCTTGGGTGTTGTGTTGATGCAGGATAAGAATGTGATAGCCTATGCTTTAAGGCAATAGAAGGTTCATGAGAGAAATTATCCCACTCATGACTTGGAGCTAGCAGCAGTGGTTTTTGCACTCAAGATATGGAGACACTATCTTTATAGTGTCAAGTGTGAGGTTTTCATAGACCATCGCAGTTTATAGTATGTATTCACTAAAAAAAAAAAATTGAGGTAGAGGTGGTGGATGGAGTTACTAAAAGATTATGATGTAACCATCCAGTATCATCCAGAAAAGGCCAATGTAGTGGCAGATACATTGAGCAGAAAATTTGTAAGTATTGACAGTTTAGCTTATTTGAGCAACAAGGCGACCTTTTGCTAGAGAGATTCAAACTCTAGCAATGCAGTTTATGTAGTTTGGGGTGTCTGAAAGGGGTGGAGTGTTGGCTAGTTTTTAGTCTAGGTCAACATTCCTTGATTAAATCAAGGCTAATCAATTTAATGATGCAAGATTAGAAACAAAGTGGTGTATAGTGAGGCTCAGGAAGCCACACTTGATACTAGTGGCATGTTGAGAGTGAGGGGGCATATGTGTGTGCCTCGTGTTGATGATCTGATTCCTAATTTACTTGCAGATGCTCATGTTTCTTGATATTCTATACATCCTGGTGCATCCAAGTTGTATTGTGACATGATACAACTCTATTGGAGACCCCCAAATGAAGAGAGATATAATGGAGTATGTGGCCAAATGTCAGAATTATCAGCAGGTGAAATATAAACACCAAAAGCCTGCAATATTTCTTTATAGAATGCCCATTCTCGAGTGGAAATGGGAGAGGATTTCTATGGATTATATGGTGGGTCTTCCTAAGATCTTGCGAGAGCATGACTCTATTTGGGTCATTATGGATGGGCTAACAAAGTCTGCTCATTTCATTTCGATTAAGGTGAATTATAATTCAGAGAAGTTAGCCACAATCTATGTGAAGGAAATTTTGAGGCTACATAGGGTACCGGTATCCATCATATCCATTAGAGGTACAGAGTTTACCTTCAAGTTTTGGCACAAATTACATAAGGAGTTAAGCTCAAAGCTTGATCTTAGCATTGCATTTTATCCTTAGACTGACGGGCAGTCTGAGAGGACCATTCAAGTGCTTAAGGACATGCTTTGAACATGTGTTGATGAATTTGTGTCACGCCTCAAATCCCATTGGGGTGGACAAGCACCCATAGTCGTAAGGCCCGAGAGAACCAGCCTATGATCATGTACATTTATATGCATGTCATTAAGTGAACAAAAATTCTGCCACAAACGGATATAATATATCGATGATGAAAGTCATGTAAAGACGTTCAAAATAGATACGAGACTTGGCCATTGGGGCCACAACGTCTAGAAGGTAAGACACTTCTATGTTTGACTTTACAATGTCTACAAAGCCTCTAAAAGATATATAACAATGACTAAGGTCGGGACAAGTCCCTGCCGTATACAACTACTACACAATACCAAAAATATATACAAATGACTCGGAAAGCCCCGAATCAACCTGGAGCTCACCAATAGCCGCATCCAATAATCAATCGGGATCGGCTCAAGCTAGACTTTTGGCCCCAGAGCTACCACCCGTACTCAACCAAATATGCATTACTTCATTTCATTAATTTTTGTGAGATTTTTACATTGGTGGTCATAACATTATTGGAGCTTTGGAACAATAGTCAAAAAATAAGAGACACGTGAATAAAAATTGTTAACAAACCTGAAATGAGATACTTTAAAACGTTTTGGAGTGGAAACAAGTTCGGTAACGATGTGAAAAATAGGTGCGGCCAAAGGATACGGAAAAGAGTAACCTTACATACCTTATCTTTCCAACATGTGCCTACAACAATTAAGCCCTTCCTTAAAGCGTTACTCTACAATATGAATACATAATGGAGCTCACATTAAAAGCCAATTACATTACAAGTTCACAAGGTGATAATTAGCTACTTGACGGGAAGTAAAAACTATCCAACATCCCAAACACATGGTATATCATTCCACCTTACTTTATACTTCCATATAACTTCATTCCACCCTCCTACAATACAATTTACTACCCCACAACACCAACAATACAAAAGCAATCCACACATCAACATAGACGTCACAAACCGACAAGATTTCCCACCAAGTGCATACTTCACATTTTTACCTCAATGCAACTCCACATATTTATTCTATAAAGTCACATAAATATATTCCACAACAATATACCAAAAACATTCCACACAGTTTCAGAATTCACTTTAACATAACAAGAAAGTATTCTCGTTTCACTACGCCAAACGTTCCATGCATAATTACGTATAAACATTTACACAAGTCATACACAAGGAGTAACGAATTAGGTACAGAACCACACTTAAACATACTGAAATTTAATCCATCTAATTCAATTCCTTCAAGACCTTAAGTACCCTTTCAAGTTTAAACCACATAGAGGGCAAATCCTTTACCGATTAAGCAAAAGTGGACTGTTTCACAATAAGTGGACTTCTCAACACTATTTAAACATAAACAACATGATATACACAACCTCTTATGCATATAATATATTAATCTATAAGGTTAAACACTTACCAAGGTTTGCAAGTGGAAGATTTGTCCAAAAATCCTTAGAGAAAATTAGGGCGGCTAGGGTTTTGAGAGAAGAGAAATGTTTGATTGAAAATCTGATTTTTAAAAGTGTGTTGTGTAGAAAAATGAGCTAAATTTCAGCCTTAAATAGGCCCTACAAACTGCCTCTCTCTATAGTCATCCTTAGCCAATTATTTGGTCAAAAAGTCCAAGTAGATGATGTGTATACTTGGTTCATTTTTAAATGGATCATCTCCTTTTGGGCCCATGTCTTATTTAGTTAATTTGGGCCTCAATTAATTCCATAAACATATATTAATTCAGCCCAATAAATTTAGTGGGTAATACACCAACCATCTCAAGTTTAAATAATTCCATAAATGTTAAGGTAGTCAAATAAGTTCGGAACTGTACGGGGTGTTACACCCTTCCCCCCTTAGGAACTGTCACGCCCCGAATCCCATCGAGACATGATTGGCACCCATAGCCGATAAGGCCCGAGAGAACCAACCTTGGCCTATGTTCAATCATATGCATATCATAATCATAACCACCATTGCGTAAGAACATGCAAGACGAATAAAGGAAAACATGGGACATAGTTATACATGTATATACAACTTGGCCGTTGAGGCCATCCAGTCAAAACAACATATGTCTTTTACACTTACACACCCACATCCGTCTACAAAAGCCTCTAACAAGAGCATTGACCAATACAAACCAAAAGTCGGGACAAGTCCCCGCTTTATACAACATGTACATCATTAAAACATATATCTACTCTGACTCGGAGAAACCCCGAATTAATTGGAGCTCACCAAGGAACCGCTTACACTGGCAATCTACTGGGGAGGCCTACTAGGACCTGCGCCTGCAGCAAGTAAGGTAAATTCCCCGAGAGGGGTCAGTACGAAATAAGTACTGAGTATGTAAGGCTCAAATGAAACTTTGTAACACATGAACATACTAGTGAACTCAATACAAATGACTAGACAATGTGAGTAGGTCATCATTTTACATTTTGGGAACCATGTGAATTGCTTTCATTACTTCTATTACTTTCTTTACATTCAATGCTTGCTTGTCATACATGTGTCACAATGTACCCGGGCCCCTACTGATTAGTGGGTCTTTCCATGACTTATCGTCATGTTGGGATCGGGTCGAGCTAGGCTTATGCCCCTAAGACCTGCCACCCATAAAGCACTGCATCGGGATCGAGTTGAGCTAGGCTTATGCCCCTAGACTTGCCACCCATAAATCAACACATCGGGATCGAGTCGAGCTAGGCTTGCGCACCTAGACTTGCCACTAAATCAACACATCGGGATCGAGTCGAGCTAGGCTTATGCCCCTAGACTTGCCACCCATACTTGATCATTGACCACATTTTCATTACTTTGATCTTTACTTTGAGATTGATATTTGATAGTCATAACATCACTTTGAACTTTGGATCATTAGCCAATGAGTGAGAGACATATGAGATTGGTACATTCACTTATGAGAGATTGACCTATTCATGTGACATAGCATGTTTGGGAACTTGGAACCATAATCAAAATAGAAGACATGTGAATAAACATTATTGGAAACATGACACCATTGGAACCATTGAACAATCATTCATAACAAGATACTTGAGCATAACCACTATAGGAACATTGAACCATAACCTTGTTTGAGCTTTTGGAACATTAACCATGATAATGAGACATGAGACTCACAAATGATCCATGAGTAGGAAATATATGACAATGACTATAGATAAATGGATATAGGATACCTTAGCACATTTCGAGGTAAGACTAGTGAAATTGCAATGTAAGTACGTTTTGCCGCAAAAAGATACGGACAGAGTAACCTTACATACCTTGTACTCTCAATACGGATATACAATCCTAGATGTGCATACAATAGTCCCTCTCCTTCTTTATGTGTCACTCTACAACACAAATACATAACGGAATTCACATTAACCACAACTACTTCACAAATGCATATAACATCAATGGGGTACATGTTTGCTTTGAAACATGTCATTTCCCCTTGACAAAACCATTGATAGCATCATTATTCCAAAAATCCTCCAATATTCCCAACATTTACCAATACATAATAATCATTGCATTTCACCATAACAATTCTCTTTTACACCTCCTTATCCATACCACATCACAAACAATCCATCAATTCACCTTAATACACTTCATAGCACATATCGGCCAAATTCCCACAATTTACACTTATAGACAAGAACAATTTTAACAACAAAAATAACTCCATAGATGTTCATATTTTGTCCAAACCATGCTCTTTCATCAAAAGCACAAGTCCTAATTCAAGTTCAAATCCCATGGATCACAAATCTTATACAAAAGCACAAAGGACCATGTCCAAAATTTCCAAGCACAACCAACATGATTTACATACTCTTTCATGCATATAATATATTAATCCATAATAATATTCACTTACCCAAACTTGCAAAGGGATGATTTTGCTCCAAAATTGCCTTTGAGTCTTTAGGGTTCTTGAGAGAATATTGTAGAAGGTTTGAGAAAATATCTCAAAGAACATGAGAGTTTAAATGAATAAAATCTGATTTTGTGGTACTTTATATAGTACTTGGGTCATCCTTAGCCTTTCTTGATATTTAATGCTTCAATTGACCAAGTCAATAGAAGATTGGGTCATGTGACCCATGTCTTTTATCCCATTTTGGGCTTTTATTGAGCCCAAATCACTTAACCCAATAAAATCAATAATTTCTCATCTTTATACGTATTACAATAATATTCCCACTCATAATATTCATATCTGTAGCCTCAATCCCAAAAATAAGTGATTCTAGCCACGTTTGGCTTATTTTAACCTTAGGGGCAAAACTGTCATTTTAACCCCAAATTCGTTCTCGAGTAATTTTATCATACTAATGTAATATGTCATTCATTTCATGTATATACTCTTGGTTGTAGAAGAAACGTAGCAAAAATCAGCTCGGTACGTCCCCGGATACCCTTGGGACTTAGAAATTTCCAAGTTTTGAAAAAGTGGAAAACCCAAGGTGGCACGCCCCTGAGCGTGCCAACCCACTGCCTCTAGGCTAAAAATTTTCGAAAATTCCATTTTTCGACTTCTCTTCGCGGGTTTGGTTAGACACTTCAAGTCCTATCCTTTAACTCACTTCTTAACCTTATTATACTTTGTTTAGAGGTCTTATTAGCCTCATTTTGAACCCCACAAATGCGCAATGAAAATTTCAAAACACCTTCTATGCAAGTTTAACCACATAACAAGAGCCGAATTCAATTATCTCACCAATAGCCTTACCAAATGCATACTTATAGCTCTCGATACCTACGTACATATTATTTAATATCGTCAATTAGGGTTGGGAACATATGGGGTGTTACATTCTTCCCCCCTTAGTAACATTCGTCCTCGAATGTTAACAATACCTTTTCATTTACAACAAGTGCATCTCTACATTAGCATACATATACATAAACTTTTAAGGCTCATGGAGACTTACTTGTTATTGTTCCACTTCCGCACTTTGAACTTCTTGATCCATTTGAAATAGATGGGGATATTTGGATTTCATCATCTCTTCCACTTCCCATGTGACCTCCTCTACTTGTTGATTTCGCCAAAGGACTTTCACGGAAGCTATATCTTTATTCTTCAATCTTTTCACTTGTCGATCTAGGATAGCAATGGGTACCTCTTCATAAGTAAGATCCCCTGTAACTTGAACATCTTCAATGGGAACAATACGAGATGGATCTCCTATGCATTTTCGAAGCATGGAAACATGAAATACCGGATGGACTGAAGAAAGTTCTTGAGGTAGTGCTAATTCATAAGCAACTTGCCCAAATCTTCTAATAACTTCATATGGGCCTATGTAACGTGGACTCAATTTCCCTTTCTTTCCGAACGGCATTACCCCTTTCATTGGTGACACCTTTAAAAACACCCAATCACCTATGGCGAATTCAAGACCTCTTCTTCTAACATCCGCATATGACTTATGACGACTTTGAGCCGTTTGTAACCACTGTTGGATCACCTTAACCTTTTCCATAGCCTGATAAATGATATCTGGCCCAAGTAAAGCAGTTTCACCTACTTCAAACCATCCTATTGGTGATCTACATTTCCTTCCGTACAAACCTTCATAAGGTGCCATTTTAATACTCGAATGATAGCTATTGTTATACGCAAATTCAATAAGAGGCAAATGGTCATCCCAACTGCCTTGAAAATCTAACGTACAAGCTCGTAGCATGTCTTTAAGTGTCTGAATAGTACATTCTGCTTGTCCATCAGTCTAAGGATGGAAAGTTGTACTCAAATTCACCCGTGTACCCAAACTCTGCTGTAAATACCTCCAAAAGTGCGCTGTGAACTGTGCTCCTCTGTCTGATATAATGGAAAGTGGAATACCATGCAATCGTACTATCTCTTTCACATACAACTTCGCATAATCCTCAGCTGTATAGGTCATCTTGACCGGTAGAAAATACGCTGACTTGGTAAGACTGTCCACTATAAGCCATATAGAATCAAACTTCCGCAATGTACGAGGAAAACCCGTAATGAAATCCATGTTAATTATATCCCATTTCCAGACTGGAATATTGATACATTGCATGTAACCTCCTGATTTCTGATGTTTCACTTTCACTTGTTGACAATTTGGGCATTGCGCGACAAATTCTGCAATGTTCTTTTTCATGTTGACCCACCAATATATTTCTTTCAATTCATGGTACATTTTAGTAGCACCCGGATGAATAGAATAGCGCGAATGGTGTGCCTCTGTCATTATTCGTATCCTCAGCTCATCTACGTTCGGTACGCATAGTCTCCCTTGACATTAAAGCACCCCTTCCGGTGTAATATCAAATGCCTTGGTCAAATTCTGCTGCACATTTTCCTTTAGCTGCAATAAAATAGAATCCGCAAATTTCTTCTCTTTCACTTTAGCTATTAAGGAGGATTCTGCTGCATTCTACACAATAACTCTATCATCTGAGGATTCAATAAGGCGAACTCCCAAGCTGGCTAATTGATTCAAATCTTTGATTATCTCATGCTTTTCATTCAACTAACCACTAGTGCCTTCTACTGCCTTACGGCTCAATGCATCAGCTACTACATTTGCTTTGCCTGGGTGATAAAGAATATAAATGTCATAATCTTTTAAAAGCTCTAACCACCTTCGTTGCCTCAAATTGAGTTCCTTCTGCTTAAAAAGATATTGCAAGCTTTTGTGATCCGTATAGATGTCAACATGAACCCCATATAAATAATGACGCCATATCTTTAAAGTAAAAACTACCGCTGCCAATTCAAGATCATGTGTAGGATAGTTTTTCTCATGTGGCCACAACTGTCGCGAGGCATATGCTATCACCCTACCATGCTACATCAACACACATCCAAGACCAATCCCGGAAGCATCACAATACACTGCATAGCCCTCTGTGCCTTCAGGAAGTACTAACACTGGTGTGGAAGTCAACTTATCTTTCAATTTTTGAAACCCTCTTTCACATGCATCATTCCATTGAAACTTAATTGCCTTGTGAGTTAACTTTGTTAATGGTGCTGCAATAGAAGCAAACACTTCTACAAATCTTTGGTAATAACCTGCCAAACCTAAAAAACTGCGAGTCTCTGTGGGTGTCGTAGGTCTTGGCCAGTTTTTCACTGCTTCAATCTTTTGGGTATCAACCTTTATGCCTTTATATGATACAATGTGACCCAAGAACGCGACTGATTTCAACCAAAACTCACATTTGGAGAACTTTGCATACAACTTCCATTCACGAAGAATCTGCAACACTTGTCGTAAGTGATTAGCATGGTCCTCCGGTGATCTTGAATAAACTAGGATGTCATCTATAAATACCGTGATGAACACGTCTAAAAATGGCTTAAACACCCTATTCATCAAGTCCATGAACACAGCTGGAGCATTTGTTAGTCCAAATGACATAACTAAAAATTCATAATGGCCATACCGTGTTCGGAAAGCTGTCTTAGGTACATCTTCTTCTCTAACTCTGACTTGATGGTAACCCGACCTCAAGTCAACTCTTGAAAAACACTTGGCACCCTGTAACTGATCAAACAAATCATCAATGCGAGGGAGGGGATATTTGTTCTTGATCGTTACCTTATTCAATTGCCGATAGTCAATGCACATTCTTAAGGTGCCATCCTTCTTCCGCACAAATAATACCGGTGCACCCCACGGGGACATACTAGGCCTAATGAAGCCCTTGTCCAGCAAATCTTTCAATTGCTCCTTCAATTCACGCAATTCTGCTGGAGCCATTCTATATGGACGAAAGGAAATAGGCTGAGTGCCTGGAATCACATTAATGCCAAATTCTACTTCCCGTTCTGGGGGTAAACCTGGAAGATCCTCTGGGAATACATCTAGAAATTCATTGATCACTGGGACCGACTGCGGAGTTAGTGGTTCCACTTCGGTATCTTTCACCCGTACTAGATGACATATATAACCTTTAGCAATCATTTTTCTGGCTTTTAAATAGGAAATAATCTTCCTTGTGGTGCCCTTACATTACCCTGCCATTCTAGAACATTTTCTTGCGGAAAACCAAAGTGTACCTTCTTGGCCCGGCAATCTACCGTAGCATAACAAGAAGCCAACCAATCCATTCCTATGATCACATCAAAATCCACCATATCTGGTTCAATGAGATCGGCCAATGTATCATGACCACACACAGTTACGATACACTCTCTTTGCAATAATATATTCACCAACCGGTGTAGACACTTCAATTGATTTAATTAATAATTCTGGTGCCTTTGCAAATTTTGCAGCAATCAATGGGGTAACATAGGAAAATGTAGAACCTGGGTCAATTAATGCATATACATTATGTGAGAATATGGATAATGTACCTGTGATAACATCAGGGGAAGCCTCTGAATTCTGGCGGTCCACTAAAGCATAAGTACGATTCTGGACCCCACTAGTACTGGCTGCTCCTCTGGCACCTCTACCACGGCCAATAGGCTGCACCCCTCGGCCTTGTGAAGGAATCGATGCTGATGAAGCAACAGCCGACCCAGCTGGTCGTGCTATGCCACCCATGCTCCGTTGTGGATACTCTCTAGCTTTATGCCCCGGCATACCATACCAAAAGCAGACATTCATCCCTGACCGATATGTACCTGTGTGCATACGCCCGCAGTGCTGACACTGCTGACGAGGAAAACCTGCTGCCTGTGACCCATGAACTCCGCTACTCTGCCCCGATGGACCACCCCTAGACCCTCGAAACTGTGAATGAACACCCCCTGTGGAATAAGAGAACGACGGTCTAGGTGGTCTAGGAAACATGCGGGGCCTAGATCCTCCATGAGACATCATAGGTGGTCCCATAGGTCTAGCCCTTTTGGACTGTCCCCTATCAAATTCATGCACTCTTCTTCTCTGTCGTTGGTCTTCCATTTTCTGAGCGAAGGCTTGTATTCGAGCAATGTCCATGTCCTTGTTCAAGGCAGCAATAGTGCAATCCCGTACCAAATATGGTTCTAGTCTGTCCATATATCTATGGACCCTGTATGTCATCGTGGCCACAACATTTGGCGCATATCGAGCCAAGGAATTAAATTGCAAGCTATATTCCCTCACGCTCAAATTTCCTTGACGGAGATTTAGGAACTGATCCGCACGTGCCTCACGGATCTCATAGGGCAAGTAATGATCGAGGAAAGCAATTTTAAACTCTTCCCACGTAGGTGGAGTTGCACCAATATCACGGGATTTCTTCCAATCCTCGTACCACAATATTGCCTCTCCTTTCAGCCTATATGGAGCAAGTTCAACTGTTTCGACCCCTGTCACATGCATAACTTCCAAGGCCCTCTGAATTTGGTCCACGAAGTCCTGTGGATCTGCTTTTGGATCTGACCCAGTGAAAATAGGAGGGTCAAGTTTTAGGAAATCCTGTGTCCTGCGACTCGCCATTCTAGCCGCATCATCATCATGCGTCACTACACCAGCTCGTCCCTAGCTTTGTGCCGCCACTAACGTTGTCAACATTTGTACAGCATTCCTAAGATCCTGATCCGTGGCATTCATCGGTGGCTCTACAGGTACTTCTCTACCAATTGGTTCTTCCGAAATTGGGAGGGTAGATGAAGACCGCGATGATATTTCAGCATTCGCTCCACCTTGACTAGCTTGGTCAGGTGGCAATCTGCTCATTCCTTCTTCAGCAGGCGCATCTACCTGCTTCCTTTTACCTCTACCTCTCGTGATTGGCATTTTGACTATATTAAATAAAAACAAAATACCATGATCAGACACACTTCAACTGACAACACTGGCTCTATTGCACGATCTAGAAGTGAAGAACAGAAACAACATCCTATTGTCCCGTCGCCTCCTACTTATAAATATGGTGCACAACACATCGATAAGTAAGACTCTACTCAGACACGGCTTTGTAGACACCCTTAGAACGACCTACTCTGATACCACTTTTGTCACGCCCCGAATCCCATCGAGACATGATTGGCACCCGTAGCCGATAAGGCCCGAGAGAACCAACCTTTGCCTATGTTCAATCATATGCATATCATAATCATAACCACCATTGCGTAAGAACATGCAAGACGAATAAAGGAAAACATGGGACATAGTTATACATGTATATACAACTTGGCCGTTGAGGCCATCCAGTCAAAACAACATATGTCTTTTACACTTACACACCCACATCCGTCTACAAAAGCCTCTAACAAGAGCATTGACCAATACAAACCAAAAGTCGGGACAAGTCCCCGCTTTATACAACATGTACATCATTAAAACATATATCTACTCTGACTCGGAGAAACCCCGAATTAATTGGAGCTCACCAAGGAACCGCTTACACTGGCAATCTACTGGGGAGGCCTACTAGGACCTGCGCCTGCAGCAAGTAAGGTAAATTCCCCGAGAGGGGTCAGTACGAAATAAGTACTGAGTATGTAAGGCTCAAATGAAACTTTGTAACACATGAACATACTAGTGAACTCAATACAAATGACTAGACAATGTGAGTAGGTCATCATTTTACATTTTGGGAACCATGTGAATTGCTTTCATTACTTCTATTACTTTCTTTACATTCAATGCTTGCTTGTCATACATGTGTCACAATGTACCCGGGCCCCTACTGATCAGTGGGTCTTTCCATGACTTATCGTCATGTTGGGATCGGGTCGAGCTACGTTTATGCCCCTAAGACCTGCCACCCATAAAGCACTGCATCGGGATCGAGTCGATCTAGGCTTATGCCCCTAGACTTTCCACTCATAAATCAACACATCGGGATCGAGTCGAGCTAGGCTTGCGCCCCTATACTTGCCACCCATAAATCAACACATCGGGATCGAGTCGAGCTAGGCTTATGCCCCTAGACTTGCCACCCATACTTGATCATTGACCACATTTGCATTACTTTGATCTTTACTTTGAGATTGATATTTGATAGTCATAACATCACTTTGAACTTTGGATCATTAGCCAATGAGTGAGAGATATATGAGATTGGTATATTCACTTGTGAGAGATTGACATATTCATGTGACATAGCATGTTTGGAAACTTGGAACCATAATCAAAATAGAAGACATGTGAATAAACATTATTGGAAACATGACACCATTGGAACCATTGAACAATCATTCATAACAAGATACTTGAGCATAACCACTATAGGAACATTGAACCATAACCTTGTTTGAGCTTTTGGAACATTAACCATGATAATGAGACATGAGACTCACAAATGATCCATGAGCAGGAAATATATGACAATGACTATAGATAAATGGAGATAGGATACCTTAGCACATTTCGAGATAAGACTAGTGAAATTGCAATGTGGGTACGTTTTGCCACAAAAAGATACGGACAGAGTAACCTTACATACCTTGTACTCTCAATACGGATATACAATCCTAGATGTGCATACAATAGTCTCGCTCCTTATTTATGTGTCACTCTACAACACAAATACATAACGGAATTCACATTAACCACAACTACTTCACAAATGCATATAACATCAATGGGGTACATGTTTGCTTTGACACATTTCATTTTCCCTTGACAAAACCATTGATAGCATCATTATTCCAAAAATCCTCCAATATTGCCAACATTGACCAATACATAATAATCATTGCATTTCACCATAACAATTCTCTTTTACACCTCCTTATCCATACCACATCACAAACAATCCATCAATTCACCTTAATACACTTCATAGCACATATCGGCCAAATTCCCACAATTTACACTTATAGACAAGAACAATTTTAACAACAAAAATAACTCCATAGATGTTCATATTTTGTCCATACCATGCTCTTTCATCAAAAGCACAAGTCCTAATTCAAGTTCAAATCCCATGAATCACAAATCTTATACAAAAGCACAAAGGACCATGTCCAACATTTCCAAGCACAACCAACATGATTTACATACTCTTTCATGCATATAATATATTAATCCATAATAATATTCACTTACCCAAACTTGCAAAGGGATGATTTTGCTCCAAAATTGCCTTTGAGTCTTTAGGGTTCTTGAGAGAATATTGTAGAAGGTTTGAGAAAATATCTCAAAGAACATGAGAGTTTAAATGAATAAAATCTGATTTTGTGGTCCTTTATATAGTACTTGGGTCATCCTTATCCTTTCTTGATATTTAATGCTTCAATTGACCAAGTCAATAGAAGATTGGGTCATGTGACCCATGTCTTTTATCCCATTTTGGGCTTTTATTGAGCCCAAATCACTTAACCCAATAAAATCAATAATTTCTCATCTTTATACGTATTACAATAATATTCCCACTCATAATATTCATATCTGTAGCCGCAATCCCAAAAATAAGTGATTCTAGCCACGGTTGGCTTATTTTAACCTTAGGGGCAAAACTGTCATTTTAACCCCAAATCCGTTCTCGAGTAATTTTATCATACTAATGTAATATGTCATTCATTTCATGTATATACTCTTGGTTGTAGAAGAAACGTAGCAAAAATCAGCTCGGTACGTCCCCGGATACCCTTGGGACTTAGAAATTTCCAAGTTTCGAAAAAGTGGAAAACCCAAGGTGGCACGCCCCTGAGCGTGCCAACCCACTGCCTCTGGACTAAAAATTTTCGAAAATTCCATTTTTCGACTTCTTTTCGCGGGTTTGGTTAGACACTTCAAGTCCTATCCTTTAACTCACTTCTTAACCTTATTATACTTTGTTTAGAGGTCTTATTAGCCTCATTTTGAACCCCACAAATGCGCAATGAAAATTGCAAAACACCTTCTATGCAATTTTAACCACATAACAAAAGCCGAATTCAATTATCTCACCAATAGCCTTACCAAATGCATACTTATAGCTCTCGATACCTACGTACATATTATTTAATATCGTCAATTAGGGTTGGGAACATACGGGGTGTTACAGGAACATTCGTCCTTGAATGTTAGTAACATTATCCAATCTAAACAAGTTCAAGTCTAAGTTCATTCTTCATATTATCACATACACATAATACTTATATATACTTACTTGTTATTGCTCCAATTCCGCCTCTTGAACTTTCTCTTTAGTTTGAAATAAATGCGGGTACTTAGACTTCATCATTTCCTCGGCTTCCCATGTGATTTCTTCTACTTGTTGATTTCTCCAAAGCACTTTTACAGAAGCTACTTCTTTATTTCTTAACCTCTTAACTTGTCGACCCAGAATAGCAATAGGTACTTCTTCAGCGGTGAGATCTTCCATAACTTGTACATCTTCAGTGGGAGAAATACGAGATGGATCTCCTGTGCACTTTCGAAGCATTGAAACATGAAACACTGGATGAACTGTGGAAAGTTCTTGGGGTAGTTCTAATTCATACGCAACTTGACCAAATCTTTAGACAATCTTATACGGCCCTATATAACATGGACTCAGCTTTCCCTTCTTCCCAAATCTTATTACCCCTTTCATTGGTGACACTTTCAAGAATACCCAATCACCTATGGCAAATTCTAGCCCCCTTCTTCTAACATCGACATATGATTTGTGTTGACTTTGGGCCGTTTGTAGCCGCTGTTGTATCACCTTAACCTTCTGCATAGCTTGATGAACAAGATCTGGACCAAATAAGGCAGTTTTACCCACTTTAAACCATCCAATTGGTGATCTACACTTTCTTCCATATAAAGCTTCGTAAGGTGCCATTTTGATACTTGAATGATAGCTATTATTGTAGGCAAATTCAATAAGAGATAAATGATCATCCCAACTACCTTTAAAGTCCTATGTGCAAGCTCGTAGCATATCTTCAAGCGTTTGTATGGTGCATTCTGCTTGTCCATCTGTTTGACGATGAAAAGTCATACTTAAATTCACTTGGGTTCCCAAACTCTTCTGAAAAGACTTCCAAAAGTGTGCAGTAAATTGAGCTCCCCTATCTGATATAATAGAGATTGAAATTTCGTGTATTCAAACTATCTCTTTAATATACAACCGCGCATAATCTTCTGCTGTGAAGGTGGTCTTGACTGGTAGGAAGTGTGCTGACTTGGTAAGCCTATCGACTATTACCCATATAGAATCAAATTTCCAAAGTGTATGAGGCAAACCAGTAATGAAATCCATGTTAATCATGTCCCACTTCCAAACTGGAAGATCCATACATTGCATATAACCTTCAGGCTTCTGATGCTCTATTTTTACTTGTTGACAATTTGGACATTGGGCTACGAATTCTTTAATGTTCTTTTTCATGTTACCCCACTAATACATTTCTTTCAAATCATGATACATTTTGGTGGCTCCCGGATGAATAGAATACTGTGAATGAAATGCCTCTATCATAATCTGTCTCCTTAGCTCATCTACATCAGGTACACATAATCTACTTTGGCACTGAAGCACTCCCTCTTGTGTAAGATCAAATGCCTTTGCCAAACCTTGTTGTACATTCCCCTTCAGCTGCAATAAAATAGGATCCGTATACTATTTTTCCTTCACTTCAGCTACTAATGAAGATTTTGCCGAATTTTGCACTATAATTCCTTCATTTGGAGTTTCAAGAAGATGAACCCCCAAGCTGACTAGTTGCTTTTCCGTGAGCTATCCATTGGTGGTTCCTATTTCTTTGCAGCTTAATGCATCGGCTACCACATTCATTTTTCCCGGATGGTATAAGATATCGATATCATAATCTTATAGTAGTTCCAGCAACCTCCGCTGCCTCAAATTTAGATCCTTCTGCTTGAAAATATATTGCAAACTCTTATGATCGGTTATGTCAACGTGAACCCCATACAAGTAGTGTCGCCATATCTTTAAAGCAAATATCACAGCTGCTAGCTCAAGATCATGTGTTGGATAATTTCTCTCATGTGGCCATAATTGTCTTCAGGCAGAAGCTATTATATTATCGTACTGCATCAATACACATCCTAAGACAACTCCTGAAGCATCACAATATACCTCATACCCTTATGTGCCTTCTGGAAGTACCAATACAGGTGCAGAAGTCAACTTATCCTTCAGATCTTGGAAACTCTTCTCACATGCATCATTCCACTGAAACTTGGTTGCCTTGTGTGTTAGCTTTGTTAAAGGTGCCGAAATGGAAGAAAACCCTTCGATAAATCTTCTATAATAACCTTCCAACCTGAGAAAACTATGAATCTCTGTAGGCGTTGTAGGTCTTGGCCAGTTCTTCAAAGCTTCTATCTTTTGAGTATCAACCTTTATTCCTTCATCCGACACAATATGACCCAAAAATGCTACAGATTTTAACCAAAATTCACATTTAGAGAACTTTGCATATAACTTACGATCATAAACAATCTGTAACACCTTTCGTAAGTGACTAGCATGGTCCTCTTTAAATCTTGAATAAACCAAAATATCATCTATAAACACTGTCACGAACACATCTAAGAATGGCTTGAACACCCTATTCATCAAATCCATAAAAACTGTTGGTGCATTTGTTAGCCCAAATGACATAACTAAAAACTCATAATGACCATACCTTGTTCGGAAAGTTGTCTTGGGTATATCTTTTTCTCTGAACCTTACTTGATAATAACCCGATCTCAAGTCAATCTTTGAGAAGCATTTGGTACCCTGTAATTGATCAAACAAATCATCAATTCTGGGTAGGTGATGTTTGTTCTTGACTATTACCTTATTTAATTGTCGGTAATCAATACACATTCTCAACGTGCCATCTTTCTTGCATACAAACAACATTGGTGCACCCTATGGGTACATACTAGGCCTTAATCCCTTGTCCAGCAAGTCTTTTAATTGCTCCTTCAATTCCCGTAACTCTTCCAGGGCCATTCTATACGGAGGAATAGAGATAGGCTGAGTACCTGGAATCACATCAATTCCAAACTCTACTTCCCGTTCTGGAGGCAAACCTGGAAGATCTTCAGGAAATACATCAAGGAATTCATTTACCACCGGAACCGATTGAAGAGTTGGTGGCTTCACACCGGTATCTTGCACTCTTACTAGATGGCATATGTACCCCTTGGATATAATTTTCTTTGCCTTAAGATAAGAAATAAATTTACCTCTCGGTGCTACAACATTACCCCTCCATTCAAGGACGGTCTTTTGTGGAAAATGGAAATGTACCTTCTTAGCTCGGCAATCTATTGTGGCATAATAAGAAGCCAATCAATCCATACCCATTATAACATCAAAATCCACCATCTCTAGCTCAATAAGATCAGCCAACGTATCGTGATCACAAACAGTTACTATGCAATTACAATAGACTCTTTTAGTTATAATAGATTCACCAACTGGCGTAGATACTTCAAATGGCTTAACTAGTAATTTCGGTGTTCTTTCGAATTTTTCAGCAATCAATGGAGTGACATATGATAGGGTAGATCCCGGATCAATCAATGCATATACATTATGTGAAAAGACGGATAATGTACCTGTAACCACATCAGGAGAAGCCTTCAAATTCTGTCCATCCGCTAAAGCATAGGTACGGTTCTGAACTCCACTAGAATTAGTTGTTCCTCGAACACCTCTACCATGCCCAGTAGGATGTACACCCAACGAGGATGATGCAACGGCCAATCTAGTAGGTCGCTCCATACTACCCGTGCCTCTCCGTGGGTACTCTCTCATTATGTGCCCCGACATACCACACCAGAAACAAGCATCTGTCCCAAGACGACATGCACCTAAATGAAGCTTCCTGTAGTGCTAACACGGATGAAGAGAAAACCTTGATTAGCTCATTCTTCCTTGTTCTTGATACCCTGCTGTCTGTGAACCTTGAATCCCACTACTTTGCCCAACTTAACTGCCTCTAAACCCTCGAAATTGGGATGGAGTACCTGCTGTAGAATAAGAAAATGATGGTCTAGGCGGTCTATTAAAAACTCAAGGCCTAAATTCTCCTTGGGACGCCATGAACTGTCCCATAGGTTTAGCCCTCTTTGACGATCCTCTTTTAAATTCTTACGTTCTTCTCCTTTTTCTCTGATCCTCCATCATCTGTGCAAAAGCTTGTATCCTGGCTATATTCATGTCTCTATTCAAAGCAACAATAGTAGAATCCCTAACAAAATATAGATCCAATCTATCCACATACCGATGAACTCTATCATCCATAGTAGCTACTACATTAGGAGCGTACCAGGCCAAAGAGTTAAACCGAAGATTGTACTCTCTGATGCTCATATTACCTTGACGAAGATTTAAGAACTGGTCTGCATGAGCCTCTCGGATCTCATATGGAAGTTAATGATCAAGGAATGCCTCTTTGAATTCTTCCCAACTAGCTGGAAGTGCACTGATACCCCTAGATCATTTCCAATCTTCGTACCATAATATAGCCTCTCCTTTTAATTTATATGCTGCAAGCTCGACTGTTTCTGTACCATATACATGCATAACTTCTAAAGCCCTTTGAATTTGGTCAATGAAGTCTTGTGGGTCTTCAATAAGATCTGACTCTGTGAATGTGGGAGGGTCTAATTTAACAAAATCCTGTGTCCGCCGACTAGCTGCCCTATCCGCACCGTCATTACTTGTAGTTGGACCAGCTTGTACTTGATTTTGTGTAGCAACTATACGAGTCAACATTTGCACCGTATTCTTTAAATCCTTCTTAGTAGCATTAACAGGTGGTTTTGGGGGTACTCTTCTGCTTCTTGTCTCTCTGGGAGGTGGAAGAATAGAAGAAGCCCACGATGCAAACTCATTTTCAGCTTCACCTTGATTAACTCGTTCAGGTGGTGATTTACTGGTTCCTACTTCGGCAGCCATGTCTCCCTTCTTACCTTTACCCTTGTTTCTCCTTGTAAACGACATTTTGCTATACTGAGGAAACAAAAACATAAAACAAATTCAGTGATTAAATATGACTCCACCTACAACTTTAGCTCTATTGCATGATCTAGGAAATGAAGAAAATAAACAACTCCTAAATGTCTCATAGACTCCTATTTATAAATGTGGTGCACATGTCACGCCCCGACTTCCAACGAGGCATGATTGGCACCCGAAGCCGATAAGGCCCGAGAGAAACAATCTTTGCTTATGTTCGTTTATATACATGTCATAATAAATACCATTACCACATAAGAACTTATCATGCTAATAACGGAATTCATGTAACATGTGATAAATATATACATAGGTGAAACTTGGCCAACAGGGCCATCAAGTCATCATGGACATATACCTCTTACATTTGTCTTCTGACAACCGTCTACAAAGCCTTTACAGATACATGACCATGTCTATACAATATTTACATAATACCAAAACCTAGAGTACACATGTGACTTGGGAAGCCCCGAAGCAACTGGAGCTCACCAACGATCTGTATATGGTCCGCAGCCTACTGAGGAAGTCTACTAGTACCTGCGTCTGCAGCAAGTAAGGTAAATCCCCCAAGAGGGGTCAGTACGAATAATGTACTGAGTATGTAAGGCCATAAGAATTACATCATACATAATAACAACAATAATGGAATCAATATAAGAGAAATGGAAACTGTGAATGAACTCTCTTCTGTATTTGGGGAAACCATGTACATTACGTTCTTTACTTCTCTTGTCTTTTCATATGTTCATCTTTATTGTTCTACCCATGCTAGGCTGTTCTGTCACCCCTGGGATGAGATTAACCCATGCTAGGTACTTT
Source organism: Capsicum rhomboideum (assembly GCA_031232105.1). Classification (NCBI taxonomy): domain Eukaryota; kingdom Viridiplantae; phylum Streptophyta; class Magnoliopsida; order Solanales; family Solanaceae; genus Capsicum; species Capsicum rhomboideum. Next base: position 51,119,451 of record CP124708.1, on the reverse strand, counting down.
GACCCCTGGGATGTTATGTGAACCCATGCTAGGCTTTCGTGTCGCCCCTGGGATGTACTTATGATAACCTATGCTAGGCTTTTATATCGCCCCTAGGATGTATCGGGATCGACCCATGCTAGGCTTTTCTGTCGCCCCTGGGATACCACCCGTGTTATTGGGATCGACCCATACTAGGTATTTTAACCCCTGGGATACCACCCATGAATACTCATTATTTATACATTACTTCTTTCTCTTGTTATTCTTACTTTCATTGCTTAGCGATACCTTGTGACTTGGAACACATACATACATTACTTCACGTCTTTACTCTTGTAAGATTGATACCTTTACTTGTTAGGGATAGATATATTAGATTGCACATTACTTCTCATATCACTTTGATGAGATTGGTACTTTTACTTATGGGATATTGGTACAAAGATAATCATCATACTGTAGGACTTTGGAACATGACATGATTGGAACAATGCTATTCAAAATAAATAGATTCTCTTTACGTCATCACTCTCTTTCTGTATAGTTCTCTTAGGATTTACCACATCATGACAACTTAGGTACTTCCGTCAATAAATAAGAGATAAGTGAATCATCATTCATCTAAGAGTAGGACACATGTGAATAGCAAGATATGTCAATCGTAGTTGGAATTCTATAGAACCCTCATGGAGTGTAACACTTTTGGAACCCTAGGATAATGATCCATATTAGCTAATGAACATGAGTCAACCACTGGACATGAGTCATATGATTCACCATTGACCAATGAGTAAGGAACTTATGAGTAACACTAGTCAACTACCGGATACGGAATACCTCAGAGCATTTTGGAATCGAATGAGTACTATGACAATATGAACACCATAGGCTGCAGAAAGATACGGACAAAGTAACCTTACATACCTTCACTTCCAAGTATGAGTACACGAGTCTATATATGAACACAACAGTCCAGCTTCTTCCTTACGTCTTACTCTACAATACAAGTACATAACAAAGTTCATGTTAACAACCAACTCCCTTACAAACGTATAAATGTCACAATGAGTTACGTGACTGCTACATAGCATAATTTTGTCCTTCACAGTACATTCAATTGTATTATCATACCAACAACACCATAACATTCCACACATTGACCAAAATATCGTACATCAATAGCATTTCATATCACACTTACCCTTATGCTTTCTCATTAGCATTCTGTCATAATTTATCCTATCAACTTTCCTCATAAAAACATATGAACAACAATCCATACTTAATACAGTCCAACATGCCTCCATACGACACTTTAAAATCATTAAAACGATATCACAAGTTGCTAATTATATCCATAAAGGGTATAGGGGCCTTCGGGGGTCAAAGGGGGACAAAAACATGCAAAACGGGGTTCTAGAAGTGACCTGCGAAGCCACCTATGGACCTGCGTCCACAGGTTCCCTTTGGCAGTAGCCAGGGGCATCTGCTTTGGCGCAGGTGCCTCACCTGCGAGGGCGGGTACCCTTTTTCGGCCAAATTGGTCTCTTTTGGGTCTTTTTATGCAATGAATGGTCCATGATCATAAATAAACTTTTTTAACATATTTTTGATAATATTACATGCCAAAAACTATCCATGGTCTCACAACACACAAAAACATCACCAAAACCTCACTTTCTTTTCAATACGCCACCAAATTCGTAACCAAATCTACAACAACAATTCCAAACATTATATACAAGGGTAAAACAAGGTAAGACTATATTCACATCTCACATTTCAATATTTAATCCATCAAGCTCATTTCCTTCAAGATCACAAGTCCATGTTCAAGTTTACAAGACAAAACCATCCTCCGATTTAGCAAGCACAAATTGTTTTACACATAGTGAACTTCTCACACTTCACCAACATAACCAACATGATATAAACCATCTTCCATGCATAAAATATATTAAACCATGATAATAAACACTTACCAAGCCTTCTGCAAAAAAATTGATCTTGTCCACAAAGATGAGGGCTTAGGGTTTGTATGATATTAGAAATGTTGAGATAATTCTAGAAAAGGCATGAGAGTTCAAATGAGTTAAAAATCTGATTTCCATCATATATATATAGGTCCCTTAAGTCTCTCTTATCCCATTTTGGAATTAAATGCATGTTTGATTTGGTGAAATGGAAGATTGGATCATTTTTGCCCCATTGGGCCTAGTCTTTTGTTCTTGCATTGGGCCTCATTTGGCCCAATGGCTCATGACTCATTAATACCCAACAAATCAATGTCTAATTCATCAAATCTCTCATGTTTAACTAATTCCATAAATGTACATGTAGTCGTATAGGTTCGAGAACCTACGGTTGTTTCACCTCCTACAAAGGTCTAATCCCATGTACTAGGCCCAATATCAATTATCTCATCAATAACATTACAATTTACAAACTTTTGACTCTTGACACTTGAGTGACCAGTGTTCAATGTCGTTAAGTAGGGTTTGGTAGATACGGGGTGTTACAGCACAACACATCCATAAGCAAGATTCTACTCAGACACTGCTTTGTAGACACCCTAGGATAACCCGCTCTGATACCACTTTTGTCACGCCTCAAATCCCATTGGGGCGGATAGGCACCCTTAGTCGTAAGGCCCAAGAGAACCAACATATGATCATGTACATTCATATGCATGTCATTAAGTGAACAAAAATTCTGCCACATACGGATATAATATATCGATGACGGAAGTCACGTGAAGACGTTCAAAATAGATACGAGACTTGGGCATTGGGGCCACAACGTCTAGAAGGTAAGACACTTCTACATTTGACTTTACAATTTCTACAAAGCCTCTAAAAGATATATAACCATGACTAAGGTCGGGATAAGTCCCCGCCGTATACAACTACTACACAGTACCAAAAATATATACAAATGACTCGGAAAGCCCCGTATCAACCTGGAGCTCACCAATAGCCTGCAGATGACCCGTACCCTACTGTGAAGGTCTACTAGCTCCTGTGCCTGTAGCAAGTAAGGTAGGTCCCCCAAGGGACGTCTGTACGAAAGAATGAACAGAGTATGTAAGGTTATAAGTAACTGTATGAAATATAGGAACTCAAATGGAATCAAATACAAGTGAGTAGATAATACTGATATACCACCGTACTGTATATGTAGAACCATGTACATTACATTCATTTCTTTCCTTTTACCTTCTTATCAATATGCATCATACAATGCCTGGAACGTACTGATCAGTGGTAAATAACAATTGGATCGGCTCGAGCTAAGCTTATGGCCCCAGAGCTACCACCCATAAATCAATAAATCAGGTTCGGTTCGAGCTAGGTTTTCACCCCCAGAGCTACCCCCTGCATCCAATAATCAATTGGGATCGGCTCGAGCTAGGCTTTCGCCCCCAGAGCTACCACCCGTACTCAATCAATTATGCGTTACTTTATTTCTTTAATTTTTGTGAAATTGTTACATCGGTGGTCATACATTATTGGAGCTTTGGAACAATAGTCAACAAATAATATACACGTGAATAAAAATTGTTAACAAACCTGAAATGAGATACTTTAAAACGTTTCGGAGTGGAAACAAGTTCGGTAACGACGTGAACAATAGGTGCGGCCAAAGGATACGGAAAAGAGTAACCCTACATACCTTATCTTTACGACATGTGCCTACAATAATTCAGCCCCTACTTAAAGTGTTACTCTACAATATGAATACATAATGGAGCTCACATTAAAAGCCAATTACATTACAAGTTCACAAGGCGATAATTAGCTACTTGACGGGAAGTAAAAACTATCCAACATCCCAAACACATGGTATATCATTCCACCTTCCTTTATACCATCATATAAATTCATTCCACACTCCTACAATACAATTTACTTCCCCACAACACCAAAAATACCAAAACAGTCCACACATCAACATAGACGTCACAAACCAACAAGATTTCCCACCAGGTGCATACTTCACATTTTTACCTCAATGCAACTCCACATATTTATTCCATCAAGTCACATAAATACCTTCCACAACAATATACCAAAAACATTACACACAGTTTTAGAATTCACTTTAACATAACAAGAAAGTATTCTCTTTTCACTACGCCAAATGTTCCATGCACAATTACGTATAAACATTTCCACAAGTCATACAAAAGGAGTAACGAATTAGGTACAGAACCACACTTAAAAATACTGAAATTTCATCCATATAATTCAATTCCTTCAAGACCTTAAGTCCCCTTTCAAGTTTAAACCACATAGAGGGAAAATCCTTTACCGATTAAGCAAAAGTGGACTGTTTCACAATAAGTGGACTGCTCAACACTTTTTAAAAATAATCAACATGATATACACAACCTATTATGTATATAATATATTAATATGTAAGGTTAAACACTTACCAAGGCTTTCAAGTGGAAGATTTATCCAAAAATCCTTAGAGAAAATTAGGGCGGCTAGGGTTTTGAGAGAGGAGAAATGCTTTGATTGAAAATCTGATTTTTACAAGTGTGTTGTGTAGAAAAATGAGCTAAATTTCAGCATTAAATAGGCCCTCCAAACCTACTCTCCCTATGGTCATCCTTAGCCAACTATTTGGTCAAAAAGTCCAAGTAGATGATGTGTATACTTGGTCCATTTTTAAATGGATCATCTCCTTTTGGGACCATGTCTTATTTACTTAATTTGGGCCTCAATTAAGTCCATAAACATAATATTAATTTAGCACAATTAATTTAGTGGGTAATACACCAACTATCTCAAGTTTAAATAATTTCATAAATGTTAAGGTAGTCAAATAAGTTCTGAAATGTACCGGGTGTTACACTTTGGGCGTCATTGGGGTCAATTTCTACCATTGTGGGAATTCTCATACAACAATAGTTATCACTCTAGCATTGACATGGCCCAATTTGAGGTTCTTTATGAGAGGAGATGTAGATCACCCATAAGCTAGTTTGAGGTGGGTGATGTGAAACCTTTGGGCACAGACTTGGTGAAGGAAGCTCAAGAGAAGGTGAGGTTTATTCAAGATAAGTTATTGTTGACTCAAAGTCAATAGAAGGAATATGTTGGCTTCATTGTAAGAAACATATACTTTAGTCAGGTGAGCATGTGCTACTGAAGGTGTCTCCTATAAAGAGAGTGATGTGCTTTGATAAGAGGGGCAATCTTAACCCTAGAGAGTGATGTGCTACTGAACGGAATATGTTGGTCCGTTCAAAATTCTTGATGATGTGGGTCCAGTGGCTTACAAACTTGCATTGCCTCAGAGTTTGTTCGGAGTCCATCCGGTGTTCCATGTCTCTGTGCTTAAAAAGTACCATCGGGATGGCTATTACATCATTCATTTGGACGCAGTATTGCTTGATAAGAATTTTCCTTACAAAGAGAAACCAGGAGTGATACTTGACTGGGATATTCGAAAGTTGATGACCAAAGAGATTAGATCTATGAAAGTATAGTAAAAGCACCATCCTATTGAGGAGGCAACTTAGGAGACTGAGTGAGTTGGATACGCGTAACAAGTATCCTCACTTGTTTGAGGATTTAGGTACCTTCCTTTGTTAGTTTTCCCTTTTTTTCTTAATTTATCATTTGGGGACGAACAATGGGTAACATGGTATCTGTTGTAACGACCCTTTCTGTCATTATGGTATAGCTTAGCATGCAAAAATTTAGGGTTAATATTCTCTCGAATAAAGCATTAAAATTTTTAGGCTAGGTTAGTCTTGGATGAACTCCATGTGTGGTGTGGTCTAGGTAAATTCAGTGATGGATAGGTTGATAATTATATGATTTAAGACCCTAACGTGTTAGCTAAGGGAGTTAATGAGTTTGTAAAAACTTTGAAAATTAAATTTGGGTTAGTAGAACTCTGGATATAGGGTGTAGTTATACACCTTGACCTAGGTAGATTTTCTGGTGCAAAGTAATAAAAAGGAGTGTAAAGACTTCGTTTTTGGCCAAGGGTTGATTGGTTTTGATTATATTGCCAGAATTCACTCTTTTAAATGTGACATTGATAGAATTAAAGTGGAATGAAGGTAGAAAACCCTAGAATATGAGAATGATTTATGAATTTGACCTTGGGGTTATCGGATTAGGTTATAATCCTTAAGATTGTTAGACATTGGTTAATTAGTGCTTTATATGTTGTTTTTTAGACCACAATCAAGACGAAGATTCAAGAAAAGGCAAGGCTCAAGTTCATTAGAGCATTGCAGGGCTAGGATTGAGGTAGGTGATGGTTGAATTGGAGTTAAAAACTCAAGTTGATTTATGAGTGCATGTTAACTGCCTATTTCTATAGTTGTTGCAATGCATGTTGTTGAATGTTGAATTTGTTGGATGTATATATGTCATGACCCAAAAGTTGAGGTCATGATGGCACCTACTTCAACATGAAGAAAGTTAAGCAATAACCTACCTCGAAGAGTCGAAATCCAAGCCTAGACCCTTCAACTCGTAGCCTTTCCTTTACAAACAGTCTCAAAATGGACTAAATCTATCAAAAATGTAATCTACATGTCAAAAGGAGAACGAATGATACCCATATCGACTATATCTAAATCGGGTCCAAAAAGAGTTTGAAAAATAGGTTTAAAATTTAAAGGGGCAAGTTTGGAATTTTATTTTGGAAACCTGTTCGTCATATCATAAGGAGTCTAAATCTGAAAACCATGTAAAAATGAGTTGAAATCGAAGCTCAAATCAAAGAAAAACAATTTAATTTTAACTAGGTAAAAAAAACCCAAAACCCTTTTTGAAATCAACTTTTTAAAGCCATTTTAAAGATAGAATCAATAGAAAATTATGGAAATGGGAATTTAGAGATTACCTAGCAAGATTGATAAGAAATCCCCCTTGAAATCGTCTTTCTCGAGGTCCTCAAGTCCAAAAATGGTAAAAAATCATGAAATAGAGAATTTATATTGTTCAGGTCAATAGTTCCTCACGATCGTGAGGGTTAATATTGACCGGCATTAAATTGGTCATCAAGATAGCGAGAGGAGGGCCTCGTGATCATGATGGTCAAACCTAACCCGATCAATTGAAATACCCATCGCGATGCCGGTACCCCCATCACGTGATCGTGATGAAGAGGATTGTTAAGTCCCGCGATTGCAACATGTGTCCATGCAATCACGATAGGGACCTAATGCACTAGATATCAGCAATCTAGCTGAAAATGCAAGTTCCCAAAACCTCCAAACGGACCCATAGAATTTGTTCAGGATCCCATAGAAGAAAATCAGATATGCTACTAGGCTATTTTCGACGTTTCAGACTAAATGGCACCATTGTATTTTCGAAAAAGATCGTTTACAACAATTTAGCCCCAGGGACCCTTTCAAGCTTATTTTAACTAGTTGTAACACCCCGTACATACCCGACCCTAATTTGATGGATTGGTGACCTAGGGTGTAGTTATACACCTTAGCTTCGAGAGAACTAAGTACATATGTTGCATTGGTTTTGGATGGAACAATTGATATTATGCTAGTAAATGTGGTTAGACCTTTGTAGGAGGTGTTTGTGACTTTGTGTAGCATTTGTGAGGTGTAAAGTACATCCAAGCAAAGTATCTTAAAGGTAAGAGGCAAGCAAAAGGTTGGAACTTGAAAGATCCAACTAAATCCACAAAGAAAAGTCGAAATCAAAAATTAAGTGTGGGGCGTTGCAGCTAGAGTGCTAGGACGCTTTGGCCTGAAATATTTTTGGCACAGGCAGAAAGGGGGAGCGCCCAGGGGATTTCTAGGCCGCCCCTTCACACCTTTCAAATGCTGGAATTTCAGCTAAGTGTTTGGGGCGCCCGGGAGCGTGGCGGGGCGCTTTTTACCCAATTTCTTCTACAATTATTAGTCTATAAAGATGACTCTTGGGTTATGGTATCATTATTCCATCGTAGAAGGACTAATCTTGAGCCAGTTTGGCATCCGAGTTGGGGTTAATTCTTCGTCACAAGTATTTTATCAAATTATGTTTAATTAAGCCATGGGTGGCTAGAATTTCTTATTTTTGAGATTGAGGCTATGAACATGAAACTCGTGAGTTGAATATTATTGTAACATTTATGGAATTATTTAAACATGAGATAATTGGAGTATAACACTGTCACGACCCAAATCCCATTCGGGCCGGACTGGCACCCGAAGCCGTTGAGGCCCGAGAGAACCAATCTTTGCTCATGTACACTCATATGCATGCTACTCAATATACAGCACCACTTCAAATGAATATAAAGTGTCAATAGCGGAATTCATAAAACATATATAATAACTATGAAACTTGGCTGTTGGGGCCATCATGACAAAACATGTGTCCCTTACATACCCTTCACGTGTTCCACAACATCTATAAAGCGTCTACGGATGCATAACCAAAACCAATCTTAGAGTCGGGACAATCCCCCGCTCTATACATACATACAGTATCAAAACATCACCAAACCAATGTACATAGTGACTTAGGAAGCCCCGAAACAACTGGAGCTCACCAATGATCTGCTGATATAGTGTAAACACTTGTGTCTGTAGCAAGAAAAGTAAGGCCCCCAAAGGGGTCAGTACAAAGAATGTACTGAGTATGAAAGTCCATAGGAACTGTGTCTAACATAAAGACTTCATTGGAGTTAAACACAATAGTATTCATGTAAATAAACCATTGCATTTGGAACATATATATTAGGTTCATTACGTTCATTACGTTCATTACTTCTTTACTTCTGTACGTATTCATCTTTGTCTGTGCTATACTGTACCCGGGCCCCAACTGATCAGTGGGTCTTTACATAACATATCGTTATGTTGGGATCGGCTCGAGCTAGGCTTATGCCTCTAGAGCTGCCACCCTGGGATCAACTCGAGCTAGGCTTATGCCTCTAGAGCTTCCACCCATAAATCAATATAGCAGGTTCGGCTCGAGCTAAGTTCTTACCTCTAGAGTTGCCCCCTGTCAGGTTTGACCCAAGCTAGGCTTTTACCTCTAGGGCTGCCCCCTGATACAAAAATTCTCGAGAACATCTCGAGTAGGCTTATGCCTCTAGAGCTTCCACCCTTAAATCAATCATTAACCACATATGTGCATTACATTGCTCTTTACTTCACATTACCTTTCTTTAAATATAAGAGATTAATACTTTGACAGTCATAACATCACTTTGAACTTTGGAACTTAACATTGTTGAAAGCATAACCTTATTGGAGCCATGGAATCTTTGTAACATTAGCCAATGCATATGAGACATGTGAAACATGTGATGAACCATAATTGATACCCGAAAATAGGATACTCTTGACTTATGAGAGATTGGGATTTTTGTAGCCATAACATTGTTGGAAGCTTAGAATAATAACCAATGAGTGAAAGATATATGAATAAACATTATTGGAAGCGTAACACTATTGGAACCATCGAACAATAATCAATGAACAAGGTACATGAGTATCACCATTATTGGGACTTTGGAACACAACCTTATGGGGCTTTTGGAACATTATCAATGACTATGAGACGTGTGATTCACAAGTGATCAATGAGTATGAAACATGTGATATTGATAATTGGTAACCGGATATAGGATACCTTAGCACATTTCGGGATAGGACAAGTGTGATGTCAATGTGAATACTACGTGTTGTAGAAAGATACGGACAGAGTAACCTTACATACCTTGTATTCTCAATACCAATATATACTCTTAGATGTGCATACAATGTCCCGCTCCTTCATTATGTTTCACTCTACAACATAAATTCACAATGGAGTTTACATTAACCACCAACTACCTTACAAATGCATATGACGTCAATGAGTTACATGTTTACCTTAAAAATGTCATTTCCTTCTCTACAATACCATTTTCGGCATGGTCATACCAAAAATACCCTAATCATACCATACATTTACCACAACATCATATACCAATAACATTTCACCACAAAGCGTCTCTTTTACACTTTCTCATTCACACCATATCACAAATAATCCATCAAGTCACCTTAATACACTTTATATCACATATCGGCCAAAATCCCATAAATTACACTTATAGAAAAATAACAGGTTTATAAACATAATCACACCATACATGTTGATATTTCATCCATACCATGCTCTTTCATCAAAACCACAAGTCATAATTCAAGTTTAAGTCCCATGGATAACACATCTTTTAGCCAAAAAGCAATAATGCATTATGTACACTTTTTGACATACCCATAATGATATACATACTCTCCCATTCATATAATATATTAATCCATAAGAATAATCACTTACCCAAACTTGCAATTGAGTGATCTTGTCTCCAAGAGTAGGTTGCTTTAGGGTTTGTGTTGAGTGAAATGGGTTTGGAAATATCTCTAAAGGCATGAGGGTTTTAATGAATAAAATCAGCCCTTTGTGGCTTTATATAGTTCTCATGGTCATCCTTAGCCACATTGATTCAATAATTGAGGTGTATTACTTGGTCAAATGGAAGAATGGGTTATTTGACCCATTGGGCAATGCCTTTTAGCTTCTTTGGGGCCTTTATTTCCTTGAGCCCAATTTATAAAATCAATGTATAATCCACCAACTTCCTCATTTTTAAATCATTTAATAAGTGTTATGATAACATTCCAACTCACGAGATTTATATTCGTAGCCTCAATCTCCAAATAGGCAATTCTAGCCAATCATGGCTCACTTTGACATAAAAGGGTAAAAACGTAATTTCGATGTCAACAACGCCCAAGCGTAGGCCTACAAATATGGAATACTTATATAATAATTCAAAAGTCATCTTTATAGACTAATAATCGCAAAAGAAATCGGGCGAAAAGCACCCCGGTTCGGCCCCGGACGCCCAAAAGACTTAGAAAAATTTCAGCTTGTGAAAGGTGCGCAGGGGAGGCCTGGCACGCTGCCTAGCGTGCCCCCTTTCTGCCTCTGGGCTGAAAATTTCAGCCCAGAGCGTCCTGGCACGCCCCTGGACCCACCCCTCCCCTTTTTTTTAATTTTTCATTTCTTCGACTTTTCTTTGCGGATTTGGTTAGATACTTCAAGTTCTATTCTTTAACTTACTTCTTAACTTTAATGTTCTTTGTTTGGAGGTCCTCCAAGCCTCGTTTTTAACCCCAAAAATGCTCCATGAATTCACAAGACACCTCTGACTAAGGTCTAAACACACATATTAGGCCCAATAACAATTGTTTCATCAATGACACTATAAAACACATCCTCGTGGCATCTCGAAACTTAGGTAAACCTTGTTCAATGTCATCAAATAGGGTTAGGAGTATACGGGGTGTTACATTCTTCCCCCCTTAGAAACATTCATCCTCGAATGTTAATAGCATCGTCTCTTGTGCAACAAAGATATCTTTATATTAGCATATCTATACATATACACTCGTAACTACTTATTTATTCCTTATACACCTTCGCACTTTGATCTTTTCTTTCCGTGTACAGCAATTACGAGTACTTTATATTTCATTATTTCTTTGGTTTCCCTTGTGATTTCTTCTACGTGTTAATTTCTCCAATAGTGCCTTTACGAAAGCTACTTCTTCTCATGTGAGATCTTCCGTAACTTGTATATTTCTACTGGGAACAATACGAGATAATCTCCTATACATTTTCAAAGCATCGAATATGAAATACCGAATGAACTGTGAAATGTTCGTGGACTAGTGCTAATAGATACGTACTTTGTCCAAATCTTTGGATAATTTCCCTTTCCTTCCGAATCTCATTTTCTTCTTTTCATTGGTGACAATGTCAAAAATACCTCATCACCTATGGTATATTTTAATTCCCTTCTTCTAATATTGACATCACCTGAGCAAAGTAAATTTCATCAACTGTAACCCATCCAATGGATGATTTATATTTGCTTTCATATAAAACTTCGTAGGGGCCATTTGGATACTTGTATTATAAATAATTTTCAATAAACGATAGATGTTCAACCCAACTACCCTTAAATTCCAATTTACAACCTCGTGGCATATCTTCAAATATTCATATAATACGTTCTGTGTGTCCATCCATCTGAGGATGACAAGTCGTACTTACATTCACCTGTGCACCCATGCTTTACTGAAAAGATTTGCAACACTGATCAATAAAGTGAGCTCTTCTGTTTGATATAATAGTGAGTGGAAAGCCATGTAATCGTAGTCTCTCTGTAACCTGCAACTTTACATAATGTTCAGCTATATCGGTGGTCCTAACTGGTAGGGAATGCGCTGGCTCGGTAAGCCTGTCAAGTATCACCTATATGGAATCAACCGTCGCAGTGTACGAGAAAACCCTGTGATTAAATCTATGTTATTCATGTTCCATTTCCAAACTGGAAGGGTAATACATTGCATAACACATACAGATTTCTGATGCCATACTGTTAATCAGTGACCACTTGGTCATTGAGATACAAGTTCTACAATGTGGTTTTCATATAACCTTACCAAGACATCTCTGCTAAACCATGGTACATTTTGGTTGTTTTCGAATGAATAAAATACCATGAATGATGTCCTTCTGTCATAATTCATCTCCTTAACTTGTCTATACCCGGTACACACAATCTATATTGATGTTAAAGTACTCCTCCTTGTGTTTGTTCAAATACCTTTGTCGAACTTTGCTGTGCATTTTTTCATTTCCATTGAACTAAAAAAAAAAGGATTTACATATTGTTTTTCCTTCATCTCAGCTACCCATGAAAATTCTGCCACAGTTGACATTATAATTCTTTCACTTGAAATGCTATACAAGTAGTGGTGCCATCCGTTACAAGCAATTGTCACAACTGTTAACTTAACATTATATGTGGGATAACTTCTCTTATGTAGACGCAATTGTCTTAAGACATACGCTATCACATTGTCATGCTGCATGTATACACACCCCACACCAACTTTTAGAACATCACAATACACCGCATACACTTAGGTACCTTTAGGAGGTACTAGCACAGGTGTCAGAGTCAACGTATCTTGCGACTCTTGTAAACGTTTCTCACATACATCATTCCGCTGAAAACTTAGTTACTTTGTGTGTTATCTTTGTTAAAGGTAATGACAGGAAGCCTTTATTCTTCTGTAATAACTAGCCAACTCAAGGAAGTTATGCCTTTCCGTAGGTGTAGGGAGTCTTGACCAATTCTTTTGTGTATATTAATCCGTATTTCTTCATCTGATACAATGTGTCCTAAAGATGATACAGATTGTGACCAAATTTGCATTTCAAGAACTTTCCTACATCTTAAGGTCACGAAGAATCCATAACTCCTGTCACAAGTGATTAGCATGGTCTTTTTTTTTTTTTGTAATTGTGAGTAACCCAAAATAGTATCTAAAACCACTGTCGCGAATCCGTTTAGAATGGCCTGAACACCCTATTTCTCACGCCCATAAACACAACTAGTGTATTTGTTAGATCAAATATTATAACGACGAATTCATATCGACCATACTTTGTTCGAAAGAGTATCTTGAGTATTGGTTTCTCTGCCCCTTACTTGATGCTCACCCAATCTTAGGTTAATCGTTAGAAAAATCGATCAAAATAAATCATCACTTCTGGGGAGAAGCTATTGATTCTTACTTTTCACCTAATTCCCTTGCCGATAGTACATACACATTCTCAATGTGTCATTTTGTTTTCATACAATAAACACTGATGCACCCCAAGGGTCGTACTAGGTCTTATGAATCCCTTGTTCATCACGTCTTTTACTTTCTCTTTTCATTCCCGTAACTCTACCGGGGCCATGCTGTACGAATAAAACTATGTTGAGTACCTGACACCACCTTAATATCAACTCATACCTCGAGGAATTCATTTCCACCAGAACTGATTGAACAGTTTGTGGTTTCACACTAGTATCCCTCACTAGTACCAAGTGACATATGTACCCCTTTGGATATCATTTTCCTTGCCTGAAGATAGGAAATAACTTCACCTCTCGGTGCTCCAACATTACCCTTCTATTCAAGAACATTCCTTGAATTAGGATATATGCACCCACTGGTGTAAAGACTTCAAATGGCGTAACTAGCAATTCTGGTGTTCCTTCGAATTGGTCAACAATCAATAACGTAACATATGATAGGGTAAAACCTGAATCAATCAATGCATTTACCTTATGTAAAAATACTAATAATGTACCTGTACCTGCATCAGGAGAAGACTCCATATTTCGTGGATCCGCTAAGGTATACATACGGTCTTGGGTCCCACTGGAACTAGCTGCTCCTCTAGAACCTCTATCGCACCTCGTAGGCTGTACACCTCTACCTGGAGGAGGCATCGATAATGGCAATGCAATAGTTGGTCTCATAAGTCGTGCCATACCACTCGTGCTCCTTTGTGGACACCTTTTCCTCACATGTCCCGGCATACCACACCAATAGCAAACATTTGTTCTGAATCAGCATTCACCTGCGTGAAATCTCCCGCAGCACTCACACAGCTGACGAACAAACCTTGATTGATTCCTACTTTCTTGCCCTCGATACCCCACTGTCTGTGGACCCTGAATCTCACGTCTTTGCCCAAACTGGTTGCCTTTAAACCCTTGGAATAGAGGGGGAACATTTGTTGTAGGCTGAGAAAATAATGGCCTAGGTGGTCTGTGCAAAATTCGAGGCCCAAATCCTCCTTGGGACGCCATGAACTGCCCCTCGGGTCTTAGCCCTTTTTGACGACCCTTCTTCAAAGTCTTGTGTCCTTCTCTTTTGTTCCACCATTTGCTGCTTCAACACTCGTCTTTGAGTTTGTGCATCAACTACACGGGTCAGTATGTGCACCACACTCATTAAATCTTACACAATAGCATTATTGGACAATTCCTCTGGAATTGAAAGAGTAGGAGGAACCCGTGATACCAACTCATTTCCAGCCCCACCTTGATCAACTTGCTCAGGTGGTGCTCTACTGGTTCTTTCTCCAGCAATCCTGTCTATCTCCTTTCTGTTTCCCCAACCTTCTCTTGTCATTGGCATTTCTAATCAAACACACAAGAAAACAATTCCTATGGTCAGTTATGATTCCGCGTACAACCTCTCTGTAAAAGAAAACCACTATCATTGAGCACATATAAGTCCACTTACAACCTTGGCTCTATTGCACGATCTAGAATGAAGAAAATAAACAACTCCTAAATGTCCCGTAGCCTCCTACTTATAAATGTGGCGTGCAACATATCGATAAGCAAGACTCTACTCAGACACAGCTTTGTAGACACCCTTAGGACGACTTGCTCTGATACCACTTTTGTCACGACCCGTATCCCATTTGGGCCAGACTGGCACCCAGAGTCGTTGAGGTCCGAGAGAACCAATCTTTGCTCATGTACACTCATATGCATGCTACTCAATATACAGTACCACCTCAAATGAATATAAAGTGTCAATAGCGGAATTCATAAAACATATATAATAACTATGAAACTTAGCCGTTGGGGCCATCATGACAAAACATGTGTCCCTTACATACCCTTCACGTGTTCCACAACATCTACAAAGCCTCTACGGATGCAGAACCAAAACCAATCTTATAGTCGGGACAATCCCCCGCTCTATACATACATACAGTATCAAAACAACACCAAACCAATGTACAAAGTGACTTAGGAAGCCCCGAAACAACTGGAGCTCACCAATAATCTGTTGATATAGCGTAAACTACGGTGAGGGTCTACTAACACCTGTGCCTGCAGCAAGTAAAGTAAGGCCCCCAAAGGGGTCAGTACGAAGAATGTACTGAGTATGCAAGGCCATAGAAACTGTGTCTAACATAAAGACTTCATTGGAGTTAAACACAACAGTATTCAATGTAAATAAACCATTGCATTTGGAACATATATATTAGGTTCATTACGTTTATTACGTTCATTACTTCTTTACTTCTGTACTTATTCATCTTTGTCTGTGCTATACTGTACCTGGGCCCCAACTGATCAGTGGGTCTTTACATAACATATCATTATGTTGGGATCGGCTCGAGCTACGCTTATGTCTCTAGAGCTGCCACCCTGGGATCGACTCGAGCTAGGATTATTCCTCTAGAGCTTCCACCCATAAATCAATATAGCAGGTTCGGCTCGAGCTAGGTTCTTACCTCTAGAGCTGCCCCCTGATACAAAAATTCTCGAGATCGGCTCGAGCTAGGCTTATGCCTCTAGAGCTGCCACTCTTAAATCAATCATTAACCATATATGTGCATTATGTTGCTCTTTACTTCTCATTACCTTTCTTTAAATATAAGAGATTGATACTTTGACAGTCATAACATCACTTTGAACTTTAGAACTTAACATTGTTGGAAGCATAACCTTATTGGATCCATGGAATCTTTGGAACATTAGCCAATGCATATGAGACATGTGAAATATGTGATGAACCATAATTGATACCCGAAAATAGGATATTCTTGACTTATGAGAGATTGATACTTTTGTAGCCATAACATTGTTGGAAGCTTAGAATAATAACCAATGAGTGAAAGATATATGAATAAACATTATTGGACGCGTAACACTATTGGAACCATCGGACAATAATCAATGAACAAGGTACATGAGTATCACCATTATTGGGACTTTGGAACACAACCTTATGGGGCTTTTGGAACATTATCAATGAATATGAGACATGTGATTCACAAGTGATCAATGAGTATGAAACATGTGATATTGATAACTGGTAACCAGATATAGGATAACTTAGCACATTTTGGGATAGGACAAGTGTGATGTCAATGTGAATACTACGTGCTGCAGAAAGATACGGACAGAGTAACCTTACATACCTTGTATTCTCAATACCAATATATACTCTTAGATGTGCATACAATGTCCCCTCCTTCCTTATGTTTCACTCTACAACATAAATTCACAATGGAGTTTACATTAACCACCAACTACCTTACAAATGCATATGACGTCAATGAGTTACATGTTTACCTTAAAAATGTCATTTCCTTCTCTACAATACCATTTTCGACATGGTCATACCAAAAATACCCTAATCATACCATACATTTACCACAACATCATATACCAATAACATTTCACCACAAAGCGTCTCTTTTACACTTTCTCATTCACACCATATCACAAATAATCCATCAAGTCACCTTAATACACTTTATATCACATATCGGCCAAAATCCCACAAATTACACTTATAGCAAAATAACAAGTTTAGAAACATAATAACACCATACATGTTGATATTTCATCCATACCATGCTCTTTCATCAAAACCACAAGTCATAATTCAAGTTTAAGTCCCATGGATAACACATCTTTTAGCCAAAAAGCAATAATGCATTATGTACACTTTTTGACATACCCATCATGATCTACATACTCTCCCATGCATATAATATATTAATCCATAAGAATAATCACTTACCCAAACTTGCAATTGAGTGATTTTGTTTCCAAGAGTAGGTTGCTTTAGGGTTTGTGTTGAGTGAAATGGGTTTGGAAATATCTCTAAAGGCATGAGGGTTTTAATGAATAAAATCAGACCTTTGTGGCTTTATATAGTTTCATGGTCATCCGTATCCACATTGATTCAATAATTGAGGTGTATTACTTGGTCAAATGGAAGAATGGGTCATTTGACCCATTGGGCCATGCCTTTTAGCTTCTTTTGGGCCTTTATTTCCTTGAGCCCAATTTATAAAATCAATGTATAATCCACCAAATTCCTCATTTTTAAATCATTTAATAAGTGTTATGATAACATTCCAACTCACGAGATTTATGTTCGTAGCCTCAATCTCCAAATAGGCAATTCTAGCCAATCATGGCTTACTTTGGCATAAAAGGGTAAAAACGTAATTTCAATGTCAACAACGCCCAAGCGTAGGCCTACCAATATGGAATACTTATATAATAATTCAAAATTCATCTTTATATACTAATAATCATAAAAGAAATCGGGCGAAAAGCACCCCGGCACCGCCCCGGACGCCCAAAAGACTTAGAAAAATTTCATCTTGTGAAAGGTGCGCAAGGGCGGCCTGCCACGCTACCTGGCGCTTCAGCCCAGAGCGTTATGGCATGCCCCTGGGCGCGCCCCTCCCCTTTTTGTTCAATTTTTCGTTTCTTCGACTTTTCTTCGCGGATTTGGTTAGATACTTCAAGTTCTATTCTTTAACTTACTTCTTACCTTGAATGTTTTTTGTTTGGAGGTCCTCCAAGACTCAATTTTAACCCCACAAATGCTCCATAAAGTCACAAGACACCTCTGACTAAGGTCTAAACACATATATTTGGCCCAATATCAATTGTTTCATCAATAACACTATAAAACACATCCTCATGGCATCTTGAAACTTAGGTAAACCTTGTTCAATGTCATCAAATTGGGTTAGAAGTATACGGGGTGTTACAAACACATTGAATTTGGTGGTCTAAGTTGATATGTGTTATTGGGCTCAATTTAAAGCCCAAATTGGAACAAAAGACATGGCCCAAAAGGGCAAAATGACCCATTCTTCCTTTGACTAATCAATGATTGATCAAAGTGGCTAAGGATGACATCAAGGGCCTATATAAAGGGAACTAAAATCAGATTTTATTCACACAAACACACATGCCACGTTTCATATATTGTACATGTTTTCCATGACTTTCGTCATTGGTAATTATTCGTTACATGGGATAGAATGATATTCATACATAAACATGCATATGAGAGTACATGAATGAAGATTGGTTCTCTCGAGCCTTAACGGCTTCGGGTGCCAGTCCGTCCCGAATTGGATTCGGGGTGTGACAAAAGTGGTATCAAAGCAGGTCGTCCTTAGGGTGTCTACAAAGCCGTGTCTGAGTAGAGGCTTTCTTATGGATGTGTTGCGTTCCACATTATAAGTAGGAGGATACGGGGCATTTAGGAGTTATTTCTTTTCTTCATTTCTAGATCATGCAATAGAGCCAATGTCGTAAGTGGAATTATATCTGACCATTGAAGTGGTTTTCTTTGTTATAGTAAAATGCCGATTACAAGTCAAGATAGGGACAAAGGTAAGAAGGTAGATATGCTTGCCGGAGGAGAAACTAGTCAATCATCACCTGACCAAGCTAGTCAAGGTGGGGCTGAAACTGAATTTGCATCGAGAGCTTCCCCTACTTTTCCAGCTCCAGAAGAGCTGAGAGGGAGAGAAGAACCTGCCGACACACCTGTTAATGATACTGAGCAGAATCTAAGAAATGCAGTGCAAATGTTAACTCATATAGTTATTGGTATAGTTTTTGCACTGAGTCAAGGACAAGTTCGTCCAATGAGAAGTAGTGATGGTGCGGATAGGGAAGCTAGTCGGCGGATACAGGATTTTCTGAAATTAGACCCTCCCACGTTCACTGGGTCAGATCTGAATGAAGATCCACAGGACTTCTTAGACCAAATCAAAAGGGCTCTAGATGTTATGCATATGACTGGTATAGAAACAGTGGAACTTGCAGCATATAGACTAAAAGGCGAGGCTATATTATGGTACGAAGATTGGAAACGATCTAGGGGCATAGGTGCACTTCCATCTAGTTGGGAGGAATTCCATATGAGATCCAAGAGGCTCAAGCGGATCAGTTTTTAAATCTTCGTCAAGGGAATATGAGTGTCAGGGAGTACAGTCTCCAGTTTAACTCGTTGGCTAGATATGCTCCAAATGTGGTAGCCACCATGGCCGACAGAGTTCATCGGTACGTGGATAGATTAGATCCATACTTGGTCCGGGATTGTACCATTGCTGCCTTGAATAGCGATATGGATATAGCCAGAATACAAGCCTTTGCACAGAAAATGGAGGATCAAAGGCAAAGGCGAAGGGCACGCGAAGTTGAAAGAGGGCCGTCAAAGTGGGCTAGACCTATGGGACAGTTTATGGTTTTCCAAGGAGAATTTAGGCCTCGGGTTTTCCTAGACTACCTAGACCATCATTTTCTTACCGACAGCAGGTAATCCATCTCAATTTTGTGGGTTTAGAGGCGGTCAAGCTGGGCAAAGTAGTGGGACTCGGGGTTCACAGACAGTGGGGTATCGAGAACAAGGAAGTATGGGCCAATCAAGATCTTCTCGTCAGCTGTGCCAGCGCTGCGGGAAGTTTCATTTTGGAGAATGTTGGTTTGAAATGAATGTTTGCTTCTGGTGTGGTAGGTCAGGGCATATGAAGAGAGAGTGCCCACAGAGGGGTATGGGTAGTATGACACAACCTACGGGTTCAGCCATTGCATTATCATTGTCAGGTGTACAGCCCGCTGGTCATGGTAGGGGTGCTAGAGGATCATTTAGTGCTAGAGAAGTTCAGAACCGTACCCATGCCTTAGTAGATCGACAGAATTCGGAGACTTCTCCTGATGTAGATATAGGTACCCTACTCATATTTTTTTCATAAGGCATATGCTTGATTGATATGGGTTCTACCCTATCATATGTTATTTCATTGATTGTTGTAAAATGAATGTGAAAGGACACCAAAATTATTAGTTAAGCCAAGTGAAGTATGTACACTAGTTAGTGAATATAGTGAAGCTAAAAGATATCGTAATTGTATAGTAACTATTTCTGTGGAATGGAGGGGTAATATTAAATCAACGAGAGGTAAGTTTAGTTCCTATCTTAAGGCAAGGAAAATGATATCCAAGAGGTGCATATGTCACTTAGTAAGAGTGAAAGATATTAATGTGGAACCACCAATTCTTTGCTCGGTTCCGAGGGTAAATGAATTTCCTCGATGTACGAGTTGATATTGATGTGATGCTAGGCACTCAGCCTACTTCTAGTCAGTAACTGAGTAGGGTAAAAGTTAAGAATAAATATTCCCTCCCCGGAGTTTATGATTTACTTGACTGGTTATAGAGCGCCAATCATCAGGTAAGGATTAGAGAAAACAAATATATCCAAGATAGCCTTTCGAACACGGCGTGGTCGTTATAAATTCTTAGTTATGTCATGCAGGCTAACGAATGCACCAGCTGTGTTTATGGTTCAGGCCATTTCTAAACGAATTCGTGATAGTGCTTTTAGATGCTATTTTGGTTTGCTCAAGATCACAAAGGGACTATGCTAATCACGTGCGACAGGTGTTATGAATTCTTCGTGACCGTAAGATATGTAAAGTTCGTTAAATACAAGTTTGGTTACAATTCATATCGTCCTTTGGTCACATTGGATAGAATGAAGGAATAAGGATTGATATACAAAAGATTTGGTCAAGGCCTACAACGCCTATGGAAATTTGTACCTTCCTTGGGTTGGTCGGCTATTACAGAAGATTTGTTAAGAAGGCTTTATTCCATTTCAGCACCCTTAACACAGCTAACACACCAAGTAACCAAGTTTCAGCGGAATGATGCATGTGAGAAAAGTTTTCAAAAGCTGGAAGATAAATTGACTCCTACACCTGTATTAGTACTTCCCGAAATCACATAAGAGCATGTGGTATATTGTGATGTTGTAGAAAATAGTTTAGGATGTGTATTAATGTATCACGACAGTGTGATAGCGTATGCCTTAAGACAATTGTGATCACATGAGAAAAAAAACTTATTCCACATATGATTTTAGGTTAGCAGCTATGATAATTGCTTGTCAAATCTGGCACCACTATTTGTATGGGGTTCGTTTTCTTAAAACTCCTATAATGTGGTAGAGTCTCCACTTGTAGTTGAGGTAAAGGAAAAGCAATATGTAAATCCTATTTTTAGTTTAATTGAAAAAGAATGTGCAGCAAAGTTCGACAAAGGTATTTGGGCATACACAAGGGGGAGTTACTTGCACACCAATGTAGATTGTGTGTACCAGATACAAATGAGCTAAGGAAATGCATTAGAATAGAAGCACATCATTTAGGATATTCTATTCATTCGGAAACAACCAAAATGTACCATGGTTTGAAAGAGCTGTATTGGTAAGGTTACATGAAAAGAACATTGCAGAAATTGTACCTCATTATCAGACATCTGGAGGTTATATGTAATGTAGGAATCTTCTAGTCTGGAAGTGGGACATGATTAACGTGGATTCCACTCTCTATTAGATCAGACAGGGAGCTCAATCTACTGCCCATTTTTAGAAGTCTCATGAGTAAGAGCATGAGTACACAGGGGAAATTGAGTACGGCCTTTCATCCTCAGATCGATGAATAAGCAGAACGTACTATCCAAACACTTGAAGATATGCTACGAGTTTGCACCTTATTGACTCACTTACACTAATGGTTATTATGCACATATCAAAATGGCCCCTTACGAAGCTTTATATGGAAGAAAGTATAAAGCACCAATTGGATGGTTTGAAGTAGGTGAAACTGCTTTACTTGAGCCAAATCTTTTTCATCAAGCTATAGAGAAAACAGCAGCTACAAATGGTCCAAAGTCGACACTTCATATGCCGATATCAGAAGAAGGGAATTAGAATTTGCCACAAGTGATTAGGTATTTTTGACACTGTCACTAATGAAATGGATAATGATATTCGGAAAGAAAAGGAAGTTGGCCCTATATAACATGCCATATGAAATTTTCCGAAGATTTGGGCAAGTTGCATATAAATTATCACTATTCAAGAATTCTCCATAGTTCATTCACTATTTCATATTCGAAGTGTATAAGAGATTATCCCGTATTGCTCCCAGTAGAGATATACAAGTTATGAAAGGTATCACATGTGAAGAGGTACCTATTACTATTCTAGATTGATAAGTGAAAGAAATGAGAAATAAAGAAGTAGCTTCCGTAAAAGTACCTGGAGAAATCAGCACGTAGAAGAAATCACGAGGGAAATCAAAGAAACAATGAAATCTAAAGTACTTGTATTGGTTGTAAAAGGAAGAAAAAGGTCAAGGTACGTAATTGGAGTAATAACAAGTAAGCTTTTATACGTATTAAATGTGTACATGATAACATTAAGAATTCACTTCGACTTAAAATTGTTCCAATGAAACGATGTTACTAACATTCGAGGAAGAATGTTTCTAAGGGGGGAAGGATGTAACACCCCGTACATACCCGACCCTAATTTGATGTATTGGTGACCTAGGGTGTAGTTATACACCTTAGCTTCGAGAGCACTAAGTACGTATGTTGCATTGGTTTTGGATGGAACAATTGATATTGTGCTAGTAAATGTGGTTAGACCTTTGTAGGAGGTGTTTGTGACTTTGTGTAGCATTTGTGAGGTGAAAAGTGAGGTTTAAAGGACATCCAAGCAAAGTATATTAAAGATAATAGGCAAGCAAAAGATTGGAACTTGAAAGATCCAACTAAATCCACAAAGAAAAGTCGAAATCAAAAATTAAGTGTGGGGCGCTGCAGCTGGCGCGCCAGGCCGCTTTGGCCTGAAATATTTGTGGAATAGTAAGCAAGGTATGCACCCAGGGTCATGCCAATCCACCCCTGCACACCTTTCAAATTCTGGAATTTCAGCTAAGTGTTTAGGGCGCCCGGGAGCGTGCCGGGGTGCTTTTTGCCTAATTTCTTCTACAATTATTAGTCTATAAAGATGACTCTTGGGTTATGGTATCATTATTCCATCGTAGTAGGACTAATCTTGAGCCAGTTTGGCATCCGAGTTGGGGTTAATTCTTCCTCACAAGTATTTTATCAAATTATGTTCAATTAAGCCATGGGTGGCTAGAATTTCTTATTTTTGAGATTGAGGCTATGAACATGAATCTCGTGAGTTGAATATTGTCGTAAAATTTATGGAATTATTTAAACATGAGATAATTGGATTATAACACATTGAATTTGGTGGGCTAAGTTGATATGTGTTATTGGGCTCAATTTAAAGCCCAAATTGGAACAAAAGACATGGCCCAAAAGGGCAAAATGACCCATTCTTCCTTTGACTAATCAATGATTGATCAAAGTGGCTAAGGATGACATCAAGGGACTATATAAAGGGAACTAAAATCAGATTTTATTCACACAAACACACATGCTAATCTAGAAATTTCTACAACATTTCTCTCCACTCAAACCCTAATAACCCTAAGGCAACTACACTTGTTTGGGCAAGATCATCACTTTGGAAGCTTGGGTAAGTGTTTATTCTTATGATTTAATAGATTATATGCATGAGAGATTATGTATATCATGGTGGTTATGTTGGCAAGGTGTTGAATAGTGCACTTTCGCTTTTTGCTAAAAGATGTGCATCCTTGTGATTTAAACTTGAAAAAGGACTTGAGGTTTTGATGAAAGTGAATGGTATGGATGAAATATCAACATGTATGGTGTGTTTATGTCCTTAACTTGTTATTTTTCTATAAGTATAAATTGTGGGAATAATTGTGACGTCGTATTAAGGAGGAAGCGTAAAGGGTGAACTTGGTGTGAAATGCTATTGGTTTGTAATGCTTTGGTCAATGTATGACATGTTGTGGTATTGTTGGTATGTAAATGTCGTGAATGGCATTGTAAAGGGGGAAATGACATTATAAGGCAAACATGTAACTCATTGTCGTCTTTTGCACTTGTAAGGTAGTTGGTTGTTAACATGAGCTCCGTTATGTACTTGTGTTGTAGAGTATAACGTAAGGAAGAAGCTGGACTATTTTATTCACATATAGGACTGTGTATTTATATTGGGGAGATAAGGTATGTAAGGTTACTCTTTTCGTATCCTTCTGCAGAACATATTGTTCACATTGTCATTGTAGTTGTTCCATTCCAAAATATTCTAAGGTATCTCATTTAAGGTTGTCATGTATTGTTATTTATATGTTCCTTATTCGTGGACCAATTGTGATTCACATATATCTTAATCATTGACTCAAATTCCAAAGCTTCCAATAATGCCATGATTATTAATATATCAATCTCTCAAAAGTAAAAGCATAAAGTAATACATTTATGGCTTGTTGTTTGAGAACCGGGACGGCTCAAAGGGGCACATAAGTCTAGCTAGACCGATCCCGAGATTATTGGATTAAGGGACAGCATCAAAGGGGCACATAAGCCTAGCTCGAGTTGATCCTAATATTATGTTACTACCCACTAATAAAGTGGATGACTACCCACTAATAAAGTTTATGACTACCCACCAATAAGGTGGATGATTATATTATGACACACTGATAAGGTGGATGATCGATATTATATTTTGACCCACAGATAAGGTGGATGATCGGTATTATATTATGACCCACTGATAAGGTGGATGATCGGTATTATATTATGTCCCACTAACCAGTGGATGAACGGTAATGAAGATAATTGTAAAAGCAATGAAAGTATATCCCTTGCACGAATATATATATGATGATAAGAATGAATGACCAAATAATGAAAATAATTAAGGTAAGGTACACGGTTCCACACATCCAGAACGGAGGTTTATCAATATGGATTATTCTCTTATGCTTGGTCCCTTTGAAGTATTCATGTAGCATACAGTTCCATTTAGCTTTACATACTCAGTACATTATTCGTACTGACCCCCCCTTGGGGGACTTACTTTACTTGCTGCAGGCACAGGTGTTAGTAGACCTCCACGGTAGGCTGTGGATCATTTACGGATTATTGGTAAGCTCCAGTTCAGTTCGGGGCTTTCTGAGTCATATACATATGTCACGCCCCAAATCCCTTTGGGGCGGACTGGCGCCCGAAGCTGATGAGGCTCGAGAGAACCAATCTTTGCTCATGTCTAGTCATATGCATGTCACTCACTAAACAACACCATCACATAGAGGTATAAAATGTCAATAGCGGAAGTTATGGAAGCATGTGATATATACATATAAGAAACTTGGCCGTTAGGGCCATCGAATCAACATGGACATACATCTCTTACATTTGTCTTCCCACAACCATCTACAAAGCCTCTACAGATACATAACCATAACCAACCTAGAGTCGGTACAACACCCCGCTCTATATACATATAAGATACCAAAACAAATGTACATATGAACTCGGGAAGCCCCGAATCAACTGGAGATCACCAACAATTCGCAAATGATCCGCAACCTACTGTGGAGGTCTATTTGTACCTGTGCCTACAGGAAGTAAGGTAAATTCCCCAAGAGGGGTCAGTACGAATAATGTACTGAGTATGTAAGGCTATAAGAAACTGTATGCAACATAGGATATCAAATGGGATCAATACATGTGAATAAACATTATGGGTCAATCACCGTTTTGCATGTGTGGAACCATGTTCATTACTTCCATTGCTCTCATTACTTTAATTGTTTTCATTACTTTCATTGCTTGATCAATTATTAATATCGATTTCATTCGTGAAATAACATTCCTTCATATTTTCAATTATGTGACATACTTCCTTTGGCTTACGTTCATCTTTATTATCAGTCATCCACTTATTAGTGGGCCATAATATAATAAGAGTCATCCACCTATTGGTGGGCTATAACTGTCATCCACACTTGGTGGGCTATAATATAATAAGAGTCATCCACCTATTGGTGGGCTGTAACCGTCATCCACACTTGGTTGGCTATAATATAATAACCGTCATCCACGCTTGGTGGGCTATAAAATAATAAGAGTCATCCACCTATTGGTGGTCTATAACCGTCATCCACACTTGGTGGGCTATAATATAATATATAGTATACATAATATAGCATAATATTGGGATTGATCCATCCGAGCTTATGCCCTTAGATTGTGATCCATACTCAATGAAACATAAAGTAACCATATGTGCATTACTTCTTTTCAATCTTATTTCCTTTACATTTGTTATGAGAGTGATACATTGGTGATTGAAACATTATTGGGCACACGTACATACATTACTTCATTCCTTTACTTTCATGAGATTGATACATTAGTAGTTATAACATCTTCATTCTTTACTTGTGAGAGATTGTGAGAAATTGATACATTAATTATAACATTGTTGGAACTTTGAAACATAATATTATTAGGACTTTAGAACGTAACACTTTTGTAACCTTAGGATGATGATCAATGAATAAGACACATATGGATATCAACTGTTCACCAACCTGAGATGAGATACCTTAGAACACTTTGGAACTTTTGACATATTAGCCAATGAATATAAGTCAACCAATGGACATGAGTCATATGAATCACCATTGACCAATGAATAAGGAACATGTGAGTAACACTAGTCAACAATCGGAAATGGAATACCTTAGAGCATTTCAGAATCGAATAAGTACAATGACAATGTGAACACTATATGTGCTGCAGAAAGATACAGAAAGAGTAACCTTACATACCTTATGATCTCAATATGAATATACCATCCTACATGTGAATACAAAAATCCAGTTCCTTCCTTACATGTCACTCTACAACACAAGTTCATAACGGAACCAACATTAACCACAAGCTACATTCCAAGTGCATAAGACGATAATGAGTTACATAATTGCCTTCGAATATCGTTTCTCCCTTTACAACACCATTCATGGAATTATCATACCAACAATACCATAATATTCCATACATTGACCAAGACATCATAAACGAATAGCATTTCACACCAAGTTTATACTTTACACTCCCTCATTAACCCTACGTCACATTTACTCCATCAAATCATCTCAATAGCTTTCATAATAACACATGAACAACAATACATAATATATACCATTCAAAATACCTCCGGTATACTCCTTTAAAGTCATTTAAAAGGTATCACAAGTTGATAATTGCATCCATGAAGGGTATAGGGGTTTCGGGGGGTAAAAAGGATGCAAAAACAATAAATTCGGAGTTCTGGGCCGACCTGCTAAGCCACCTGCACTGGAAGGTGGATGAACTGAATCCTCAGGTGCCCTTTGGCAGTATCCAGAGTCTCCTGCATTGGCACCTGCGCTGCAGGTGCTCTAATCTCGAGGGCGGATGCCCGTTTCAGCTTTCGAGGGGTCATTTTAGGGTCCTTTTTTGCCATAAATGATCCATGATCATAATTAATCTTCTCATAAAATATTTTAGATAATATTAGATGCCAAATAACAGCCATGTATTCACAATGCACATAAACATCAACAAACTACATGTTTCTTTCAATACGTCACCAATTCCATGCCCAATTACGAAATAAAAATTCCAAACATTATGTACAAGAATAAAACAAGTTGTGTCTATAATCACATCTCACATGTCAATATTAAATCCATCAAGTCCACTTTCTTCAAGATCATAAGTCTCCTTTCAAGTTACAAGGCAAAACCCTTTATCGATTTAGCAAACATAGACTATTTTACACATAGTGACTTTCTCAATACTTTATCAACATAACCAACATCATCTACACCATATTCAATGCATATAATATATTAAACCATGATAATAAACACTTACCAAGCTTGCAAGATGATGGTCTTGACCAAGGGGATGAGGGCTTAGGGTTTGAGTTGAGAGAAAAATGTTATAGAAATTTCTAGAATTGGCATGAGTGTTTTTGTTCAATAAAATCTGATTTGTTCCACTTATATAGTCCCCTAATGGTCCTTTATTTAACCAAACACTTTTTCCAATCATGATATAACAACTTGGTCTTGCAAGAATGGGTCAAGAATGGGTCATTATTCCTTTTTTTTTTTTGGGCCATGTCTTCATGCTAAGTTTGGGCCTCATTTAGCCCATTAACAAATTGTTAATTGAGCCCACTAATTTAATGTGTAATACTCCATAAATCTCATGTTTAAATAATTCCAAAAATGTTAAGCCAATCAATTAGGGTCGGAAAGGTACGGGGTGTTACATCCTTCCCCCCTTATCCTCGAATGTTAGTACCATTATCCAATTTACACAGATGGATCATTCCTTATGTGATCATATAGATACATAATGCTTTATTGATACTTACTTCGTCATGTTAATTATCATATACACATAATGCTTGAAGACACTTACCTGTTATTGTTTCGATTCCGCACCTTGAACTTTTTCTTCCGTTTGAAACAAATACGAGTACTTGAGATCTCATTATTTCTTCGATTTCCCATGTGATTTCTTCTAATTTCTGATTTCACCAATAGTATTTTATGGAAGCTACTGTTTTATTTCTTAATCCTTTGCTTCGCGATCTAGAATAACGATAGGTACCTCTTTATGTGTGAGATTCTCCGTAACTTGTACATCTCCATTGGGAGCAATACGAGATGGATCTCCTATACACTTTCAAAGCATCGAACACAAAATACTAAATGAACTGTGGAGAGTTCTTGGAGTAGTGCTATTTTGTAGGCAACGGTAATCTCATATGGCACGTTATATAACTTTCCATATTTACATAGTACGATTTACTCGTCCATCTGTCTGAAGATGAAAAGCCATAATTACATTCACTTGGGTTCCTATACTCTTCTGAAAAGGCTTCCACAAATGTGTTAACTTAGTAAGCCTATCAACTATTACCCATATGGCATCACATTTCCAAAGTGTATGAGGCAAACGTGTGATAAACTCCATTTTAATCATATTCCTTTTCCAACTAAAAAGAATCTCTACATAACCTATAACAACTTGTTGTCAGTTCGGTCACTGAATTATAAATTTCGCAATGTTCCCTACTAACTAGAATACCGTGATTGAGGTGCTTTTACCATAACTCATTTCTTTAACTCATATATATCTGATACATAAAATCTTCCTTGGTATTGAAGTACTCCCCTCTTATGTAAGCCCAAACACCTTTGTCGAACTTTACTGTACATTCTTTTTCAACTGAATGACATAGGATTTGCATTTTGCTTTTTCCTCACCGTAGCCACAAGTGAAGACTTTGCTGTATTTTATACTATAATTCCTTCAACTCTTGAAAACTCTTCTCACATGCATCATTCCCTTGAAACATGGTTTTTTTGTGTTAACTTGGTAAGGGTATTGTAATGGAAGATAAACTCTCCAACAAACTTTCTGTACTAGCCGGCCAAACCCAAGAAAACTACGAATCGTTGTAGGCATTGTAGGTCTTTTGCCAATTCTTCACGGCTTCTATCTTTGGTATATAGTCCCTTATTCCCTCATATGATACCATGTGACCCAAGAATGCGATGGATTTTACCTAAAATTCACACTTAGAGAATTGTGTTTATATCGTACGATCGCGAAGAATCTATGACATTTGTTGTAACTAGTTAGCATGGGTCCTTATGGTTTTTGAGTAAACCACCATAGCATCCGTAAACTTTGTCACGAACTTGTCTAAGAATGGCTTGAACATTCTATTCATCAAATCCATAAAAATACAGGTGCATTTGCTAGCCAAATTGACATAATAAGAATTCGTAATAACCATACTGCGTTCGTAATGCTGTCTTGGGTATATTATTATCATTCATTTTTCATTTCATCATCATTCATTCATTCATTTTTTTTCAATCATTAGTATCTTTTCACTTTTACTAAGTGGCACATGTATCCCTTAGAGTATCATTTTCTTTGCCTTCAGATAGGCAATAAAGTTACCTCTCGATGTTTCAACATTATTCGTCTATTCGAGAACATTCTTTGTGGAAAAATGAAAACGTAACTTCTTAGCTCGGTACTCTACTATGTCCTAACAAGAAGCCAACCAATCCTTACCCATTATAACATCAAACTCTACCATGTCCTATTCAATAAGGTCAACTAATGTGTCAGGATCATCAATATTTGCTATACAATTACGATATTCTCTGTTAGCTACAATTGCTTTACCAACTACTAGATAGAGTTCAAATGGTGTAACTAGTAATTCTGGCGTCCTTTCTATTTCAAAAGAATTTTTCCACAAGCAATGGGATAACATATGGTAATGTTGAATACGGGTCGATCAACGCATATACCTTATGTAAAAATATGAATGTTGTACCTATTTCTACATTAGGAGAAGCCTCCGAATTCTGTTGGTCCACGAAGGCATAAGTACGGTCTTGTGTTCTACCAGAATTGGTTGCTCCTCTAACACCTCTGCCATGACCAGTAGGTTGTACACCTGACGATGATAATGCAATGACTGGTCCTATAGGTCGTGTCGTACTACCCGTAGCCCTCAGTGGGCACTCTCTCATCATGTGCCCTGACTTGCCACACCAAAAACAAACTGTCATTTCAAACCAGCATTTACCTGAATGAAACTTTCTGCAATGCTAGCACAGCAGACGAAAAGATCCCACTGTCTGTGAACCCCGTATTCCACTACTCTGCCCAACCTGACTGCCTCTAATCCCTCAACATTGAGGTGGAGTACCCGCTGTAGGGTAGGAAAATGATAGTCTAGGTGGTCTAGGAAACATCCGAGGCCTAGATTCTCCTTGGGACACTATAGATTGTCCCATAGGTCCAGCCCTCTTTGAAGCCCCTCTTTCAACTTTGTGTGCCCTTCGCCTTTGCCTTTGATCCTCCATTTGCTACGCAAAGGCTTGTATTCTTGCTATATCCATCTCTCTATTTAACGCAGCAATAGTACAGTCCCTTACCAAATATGGCTCCAATCTGATCACATATCGATGGACTCTGTCGGCCATTGTGGCCACTACATTTGGAGCATATCGAGCCAAAGAATTAAACTGCAGACTGTATTTTCTAACACTCATGCCCGCCTGACGGAGATTTAAAAACTGATCCACGCGAGCTTCTTGGATCTCATATGGGAGGTAATGATCAAGAAATGTTGTTTTAAATTCCTCCCAATTAGCTGGATTTGTGCCAATACCCCTCGATCGTCTCCAATCTTCATGCCATAAAATAGATTCTCCTTTCAATCTATAGGATGCAAGTTCCACTGTTTCTGTACCAGTCACATGCATAACATCTAGAGCCCTTTTGATTTGGTCTACGAAATCCTGTGGATCTTCATTCACATCTGACCTGGTGAACGTGGGAGGGTCTAGTTTCAGAAAATCTTGTGTTCTTCGACTAGCTGCTCTAGTCTCATTATCATTACTTGTCATGGGACCTACTTGCCTTTGATTCAATAAATCAACTATACCAGTAACTATACCAGTAACTATATGAGTTAACATTTGTACGACATTTCTTAGATTCTGCTCAGTATCATTAACAGGTGTGTTGGCAGGTTCTTCTCTCCCTCTCAGCTCTTCTGGAATTGCAAAAGTAGGGGAAGCTCTTGATGTAGTTTCAGTTTCAGTCCCACCTTTACTTGCTTGGTCGGGTGGTGATTTACTCGTTCCTTCTCCGGAAGGCATATCTACCTGCTTACCTTTACCCTTATTCTGTATTGTAATTGGCATTTGACTATACAAAAGAAAACCAACGTCAATGGTCAGATATTATTTCACTTACAACATTGGCTCCATTGCACGATCTAGAAATGAAGAAATGAAACAACTCCTAAATGTCCCAAAGCCTCCTGCTTATAAATGTGGCGCGCTACACATCCATAAGCAAGACTCTACTCAGACACGGCTTTGTAGACGCCCTTAGGACGACCTGCACTGATACCACTTTTGTCACGCCCCAAATCCCATTAGGGTGGACTGGCACCCGAAGCCGATGAGGCTCGAGAGAACCAATCTTTGCTCATGTCTAGTCATATACATGTCACTCACTAAACAACACCATAACATAGAGGTATAAAATGTCAATACCGGAAGTTATGGAAACATGTGATACATACATATAAGAAACTTGGCCATTAGGTCCATCGAATCAACATGGACATACATCTCTTACATTTGTCTTCCTACAACCGTCTACAAGCCTCTACAGATACATAACCATAACCAACCTAGAGTCAGGACAACACCCCGCTCTATATACATATACGATACCAAAACAAATGTACATATGAACTTGGGAAGCCCCGAATCAACTGGAGCTCACCAACAATTCACAAATGATCCGCAACCTACTATGGAGGTCTATTTGTACCTGTGCCTGCAGGAAGTAAGGTAAATTACCCAAGAGGGGTCAGTACGAATAATGTACTGAGTATGTAAGGCTATAAGAAACTGTATGCAACATAGGATCTCAAATGGGATCAATATATGTGAATAAACATTATGGGTCAATCACCGTTTCGCATGTGTGGAACCATGTTCATTACTTCCATTGCTCTCATTACTTTAATTGTTTTCATTACTTTCATTGCTTGATCAATTATTCATATCAATTTCATTCGTGAAATAACATTCCTTCATATTTTCAATTACGTGACATACTTCCTTTGGCTTACGTTCATCTTTATTATCAGCCATCCACTTATTAGTGGGACATAATATAATAAGAGTCATCCACCTATTGGTGGGCTATAACTGTCATCCACACTTGGTGGGCTATAATATAATAAGAGTCATCCACCTATTGGTGGGCTGTAACCGTCATCCACACTTGGTTGGCTATAATATAATAACCGTCATCCACGCTTGGTGGGCTATAAAATAATAAGAGTCATCCACCTATTGGTGGGCTATAATCTTCATCCACACTTGGTGGGCTATAATATAATATATAGTATACATAATATAGCATAATATTGGGATTGATCCATCCGAGCTTATGCCCTTAGATTGTGATCCATACTCAATGAAACATAAAGTAACCATATGTGCATTACTTCTTTTCAATCTTATTTCCTTTACATTTGTTATGAGAGTGATACATTGGTGATTGAAACATTATTGGGCACACGTACATACATTACTTCATTCCTTTACTTTCATGAGATTGATACATTAGTAGTTATAACATCTTCATTCTTTACTTGTGAGAGATTGTGAGAAATTGATACATTAATTATAACATTGTTGGAACTTTGAAACATAATATTATTAGGACTTTAGAACGTAACACTTTTGTAACCTTAGGATGATGATCAATGAATAAGACACATATGGATATCAACTGTTCACCAACCTGAGATGAGATACCTTAGAACACTTTGGAACTTTTGACATATTAGCCAATGAATATAAGTCAACCAATGGACATGAGTCATATGAATCACCATTGACCAATGAATAAGGAACATGTGAGTAACACTAGTCAACAATCGGAAATGGAATACCTTAGAGCATTTCAGAATCGAATAAGTACAATGACAATGTGAACACTATATGTGCTGCAGAAAGATACAGAAAGAGTAACCTTACATACCTTATGATCTCAATATGAATATACCATCCTACATGTGAATACAAAAATCCAGTTCCTTCCTTACATGTCACTCTACAACACAAGTTCATAACGGAACCAACATTAACCACAAGCTACATTCCAAGTGCATAAGACGATAATGAGTTACATAATTGCCTTCGAATATCGTTTCTCCCTTTACAACACCATTCATGGAATTATCATACCAACAATACCATAATATTCCATACATTGACCAAGACATCATAAAACAATAGCATTTCACACCAAGTTTATACTTTACACTCCCTCATTAACCCTACGTCACATTTACTCCATCAAATCATCTCAATAGCTTTCATAATAACACATGAACAACAATCCATAATTTATATCATTCAAAATACCTCCGGGATACTCCTTTAAAGTCATTTAAAAGGTATCACAAGTTGATAATTGCATCCATGAAGGGTATAGGGGTTTAGTGGGGTCAAAGGGATGCAAAAACAATAAATTCGGAGTTCTGGGCTTACCTGCTAAGCCACCTGTGTTGGCACCTGCGCCCGCAAGTGCTCCAGTCTCGAGGGCGGATGCCCATTTCAGCCTTCGGGGGTCATTTTAGGGTCCTTTTTTGCCATAAATGATCCACGATCATAATTAAGCTTCTCATAACATATGTTAGATCATCTTAGATGCCAAAGAACATCCATGGCTTCACAACGCACATAAGCATCAGCAAACTACATGTTTCTTTCAATACGTCACCAATTCGAAGCCCAATTTCGAAATAAAAATTCCAAACATTATGTACAAGAATAAAAAAAGTTGAGGATATAATCACATCTCACATGTCAATATTAAATCCATCAAGTCCACTTTCTTCAAGATCATAAGTCTCCTTTCAAGTTACAAGGAAAAACCCTTTATCGATTTAGCAAACATAGACTATTTTACACATAGTGACTTTCTCAATACTTTATCAACATAACCAACATCATCTACACCATATTCCATGCATATCATATATTAAACCATGAGAATAAACACTTACCAAGCTTGCAAGATGATGGTCTTGACCAAGGGGATGAGGGCTTAGGGTTTGAGTTGAGAGAAAAATGTTATAGAAATTTCTAGAATTGGCATGAGTGTTTTTGTTCAATAAAATCTGATTTGTTCCCCTTATATAGTCCCCTAATGGTCCTTGATTTAACCAAACACTTGTTCCAATCATGATATAACAACTTGGTCTTGCAAGAATGGGCCATTAATCCTTTTTTTTTAGGGCCATGTCTTCATGCTAAGTTTGGGCCTCATTTAGCCCATTAACAAATTGTTAATTGAGCCCACTAATTTAATGTGTAATACCCCATGAATCTCATGTTAAAATAATTCCATAAATGTTAATCCAATCAATTAGGGTCGGAAAGGTACGGGGTGTTACAGCATATATATGTTTTGGTATTGCGTACAGTATTATATAAAGCGGGGACTTATCCCGACTGTAGGTTTGGGTTATATATCTGTTTGAGGCTTTGTAGACATATGTGGGAAGAGGAAAGTAAAAGATGTATGACCATTTTGACTTGATGGCCCAAACGGCCACGTTTCATATATTGTACATGTTTTCCATGACTTCCGTCATTGGTAATTATTAGTTACATGGGATAGAATGATATTCATACGTAAACATGCATATGAGAGTACATGAATGAAGATTGGTTCTCTCGGGCCTTAACGGTTTCGGGTGCCAGTCCGTCCCTAATGGGATTCGGGGTGTGACACTAGTTCTCGTCTAAAGGATCAAAATGCAAAATAAAGGATTGGGGCCCAAACTAACTATGCTACTAACCCAAAATCGATATTTCGGATCTAATAGAACTAGTCAAATCACCATCCAATCCTCAAAACATAAAATATTGACCAAAGTCAAAATCATGGATTTAAAAGCCTCTAAAAGTTCCAAACTCTTCCAAATCACTCCCGAACGCATTGGGGACTGTGCCAACCAACCCTACAAATCACAAATAACATATAGCAACTATGGAGAAGGGTAAAATGGTCAATATATAAAAAGGTGAAATTCATAACTATGGTTGTTATATTATCCACCACTAAACACAAGTTCATCCTTAAACTAAAGAAAAAATAAAGAATGTGAAGAGGTAAAAAACTAGGGGTATCTACGTCGCATATCAGACTCGACCTCCCAAGTAGCCTCCTCAATAAGGCAATGTCTCCACTGGAACTTTACTGAATCAATATGCTTAGACCTCAACTTTCTATTCTGTCTATCTAGGATAGCAACGGGATCCTCCTCGAAGGATAAATCATGGTCTAGTACATTAGAATCCCACCAAATTACATGTGCATCATCTGGACGATATCTCTTCAACATGAAAACATGGAATACCTGATGGACAGCTGATGGATGTGGAGGTAAAGCTAGCTTATACGCCACATATCCATACTTCTCAAGGATCTCAAAAGGACCAATGAACCTCGGAATAAGCTTCCCTTTCTTCCCAAACCTCATTACACCCTTCATGGGTGAAACCTTCAACAAAACCCGATCTCCAATCATAAAGGCAATATCGCGAACTTAACAGTTGGCACAACTCTTATGCCTACTCTAGGCAGCCACTAGCCTCTGCTGAATTAGTCTCACTCGATCCATCGATTCTCTCAACAAATCTGTGCCCCAAGGCCTCACCTAAAAAGAGTCAAACCATCCCACAGGGGATCTACACTTTCGCCTATACAATCCTCAAAGGGGGCCATCTGAATGCTGGAATGGTAACTGTTGTTATAGGCAAACTCCGCTAAGGGAAAGAACTAGTCCCAATGACCTCCAAAATCCATAACACGTGCTCGAAACATGACCTCTAGCATATGAATAGTCCTCTTAGACTAACCATCCATCTGAGGATGAAAAGTTATGCTCAAATCAAGATGAGTACCCAACTCACTCTGCATAGTACTCTAAAAACTTGAGGTAAACTGAGTACCTCTATCAGAAATAATGGACACAGGGACACCATGAAATTGAACAATCTCTCTAAAATGAGGGATTCTTTTCTAGGCGCCCGGGTTAGAAACTTTTTGAGATTTGTCAAATTGTTGCCAACTTCTCCATATTATAATTCGCCCTCATAGGTACAAAATGCGCTGATTTGGTCAATCTATCTACAATCACCCAAATAGAGTCAAACTTCCCCAAGGTTGGGGGTAGACCAATAATAAAATCCATAGTGATCCGTTCCCACTTACACTCAGGAATGGTCTTTCTTTGCATCATACCACCCAGTCGCTAATGCTCATACTTTACCTGCTGGCAATTCAAACACTTAGCTACAAACTCCACAGTATCCTTCTTCATACTACCCCATCAATAATGTATTTTAGTCATGATACATCTTAGCCGCTCCTAGGGGAATGGAATATCTAGAACAATAAGCCTCTTCCAAGAATAATCTAACCCATCCACCAACTCTTGGTACATAAACTAGGCCACTAATCATCAAGACACCATAGGAATAAAGAGATGTCACCTATGCCTCGCCACTCAACACCCTATCACGAATCACCCTCAATCTAATATCATCAAACTGATGAGCTCGAATCTACTCCATCAAGAAAGACCTAACCTCAACAAAGTCCAAAACATACCTAGGTGCCAAAATATCAAGCCTAACCAACTCGTTAGCTAAAGACTGAACCTCCAAGTCCAAAGGTCGCTCTTGGGTCAAGAGATGAGAGAAACTCCCCATACTCGCTGCCTTCCGAATTAAGGCATCCGCTATCACATTGGCATTGTCCGGATGATATAGAATAGTCAGATCATAGTCCTTAAGAACTCAAGCCAACGTAACTATCTAATTTTAAGATCTCTCTGAGTGAAAAAGTACTGAAGGCTACAATGATCGGAGAAAATCTCGCAATGGACTCTATACAAGTAATGCTGCCATAACTTCAACACAAAAACAACCGCGGCCAATCCAAATCATGAGAAGGGTAATTCTTCTCATGATGCTTTAACTGTTGAAAAGCATAAGCAATTACCTTACCCTTCTGCATCAATACCGCCCAAGCAACTCT
This sequence comes from Capsicum rhomboideum, assembly GCA_031232105.1. Classification (NCBI taxonomy): domain Eukaryota; kingdom Viridiplantae; phylum Streptophyta; class Magnoliopsida; order Solanales; family Solanaceae; genus Capsicum; species Capsicum rhomboideum. The sequence continues at coordinate 51,081,303 of CP124708.1, read as the reverse complement.
AGAAGCATCACAAAACACAGTAAAACCCAGACCCTTCTTGGGAAAGGTCAAGATAGGAGAAAAAGTCAACAATACCTTGAGCTTTTGATAACTCTCGTCATAAGTATCCAACCACTGAAATACAATTTTCTTCTTAGTCAACTTGGTCAAAGGATCCTCAATAGAAGAGAAACCTTGCACAAAGCGCAAATAATACCATGCTAACCCAATAAAACTCCAAATCTCAATAGAAAAAGTGGTCCTAGCTTATTCACAAACTGCAGCTATCTTGGTTGGATCGACCATAATGCCATCCTTGGTCACTACATGACCCAAGAAGGAAATAGAATCCAACCAAAACTCACACTTCGAGAACTTGGCATATAAATTCTCATCTCGTAGCCAATTAAGTATAGTCCACAAGTGTCTCACATGGTTAGCCTCATTCTTGGAATAAACCAAGATATCATTGATGAATACAATCATGAAACAATAAAGATAAGGTTGAAATACTCAGTTCATCTACTCCATGAATTGATAATGGGACATTGGTCAACCCAAAAGAGATGACAAAGAACTCATAATGACCATATTACATGCAAAATGTCATTTTCGAAACAACTGAAGCTCTAATCTTTAACTGATAAAAATTAGATCTCAAGTCAATCTTAGAAAACACTGAGGCACTTTAAAGCTGATCAAACAAATCCTCAATGCGAGGAAGAGGATATTTTTTCTTGACCGTCACCTTATTCAATTGCCAATAATCAATACACACGCACATAGATCCTATTTTCTTCTTCACAAATAAAACAGGAGCACCCCAAGAAGACACAATAGGTCTAATGAAACCCTTACCCAACATATCTTGCAATTGCTCCTTTAATTCCTTTAGCTTAGTTGGGGCCATCCTATAAGGAGGAATGGAAATGGGCTTTGCGTCCGTCTCAACATCAATAGAAAAATCAATGTCCCCGTCCAGAGGCATACTAAGTAAGTCCATAGGAAACACATCCTGGAACTCTTTAATAACTCGAACAAAATCCAAGGGAGGCGATGAAGCCACACTAGTATCGCGAACATAAGCTAAATAAGACAGACACCCCTTTTCTACCATGTGACTAGCATGTAAAAAATATATAACTCCCTTCAAACTCAAACTAGGCGTACCCATCCACTCTAACCTTGGAACACCTGGAGTAGATAAAGTCACTATATTGGCAAAATAATCCAAAACTGCATGATAGGGAGCTAACCAAACCATACCTAAGATAACATCAAAATTAACCACATCTAGGATAATCAAGTCTACCTAGGTCTCACACCTTGCAAAGGTCACCACACAAGATCGGTACACTTGATCCACCACTAAAGAGTCTCTTATACGGGTAAAACATGAATGGGCATAAAAAGGGACTCATATGCAGCATCAAAACCAGTAGCAAAGTATGTAAACACACAGGAGAATATAGAGCTAGGGTCAAATAATACAAAAGTAGAATGATGAAAAACTGGGACGATACCTGTGATAACCGCATCAGATGACTCTACCTCAGGTCTCCCAAGTATAGCATAGTACTGACCATGCCCACTTCCAGGGTGGGCTACCCCATGTCCACTACCATGAGCTCCCTGAGCTCTACCTCGAACACCACTAAAAGCACCCATACCGCTCTGTGAACCACCTCTAACTTTAGATATAGGAGTAGGGCAAAGCTGAAGCTGAGAACCTTGCTGGGTAGGACCCAATACATGTCGAGGATAGTCCCTCACATAATGACCAGGCTCATCACATACATAACACCCGCTGCTACCTGACTCATGCTAAGAGGGCCCAAAAGAACCAGAACACCCTCTCTGACCCCATGACCAAAACTAGAGCCTCTACCAGCATGACCTGACCTCTGACTGCCTGAAGCCCAAAACCCACAAACCTACTATTTGAACCCTTTAAAGCTGCTTGAACTGGTCTACCATAATAACCGTGAGCACCTCTATCAGAGAAACCCCTACCTCGGGACGCATGTCCATTGAACTTACCTTATTGACGGATCTTCTTAGCACCGCCACCCCCTAAGTACCCTGATAAATCTACTTAATCAACTTAGCATACTCTACGATTCTCTGGAAAGATGCTCCTAAAACCACCATCTGAATCATAGCTAACTGATAATAACCTGCCAAGCTCTTAACAAACTTCCTAATCCTCTCTGTCTCGGTGGAGATACTGGCAGTGGCATATCTTGGATAGTGCATAAAAGTGTGCCTCATACTTTGCAATAGTCATGGATCCCTGCTCCAAGTGAGCAAACTCATCTCTCAATTGATTCCTCAAACTATAAGGCACGAACCTTTCCAGAAAAGCCTTAGAAAACTTGGTCCATGTCATAGTAGGAAAATCCAATGGTTTACAACTAGTAAGAGACCTCCACTACTGTCTGGCCACGTCAGTCAACTAATAAGTAGTATAGGCAACACCATAAGACTCAAGGGATCCAAGGTTATTCAACCTCTCCTAATAGTCAAGCAAAAACTCATAAGCATCCTCTCTAATGGCACCACTAAACTTGGGAGGAGCCAAGTGAATGAATCTCTCAAACCTCTTTTGATCATCAAAAGACATCACATAACCTGAAGCAACAGGAGGAACAGTGAGTCTAGTAGGCAGTGAATCAACACGTGGGGGTACCACGATAGGTGGTAGTATCCTTGAAGTTGGAAAACCATAAGTAGGAGCCTGTCCTAGTGGCTAACTGACTCCTGGAGTATAAGAAATACTTGGCACACTCGGTAGAATACCCATCTAGGAAATTCCATCCAGACGATCCAACAGATAAATCAATAAATCACCGGGGTAGAAACTAAACCTTATGGGACCTGAGCTGGTCCCAATCCTCTATCTGATACTCCTTATCATCATAATAACTCTCAGGCTCGAGAGTGGCCACCCTAGCCCATCTTCTAGCCGTTGAAGCTCCTCGTACCCGACCCTTACCTCTAGCTCAGCCACGACCCTTGTCTTACCCCTTGATTGGGCTCCAACAGTAGGTGTTGGCTCAGCATCCTCAATATCTCTAGATCTATTCCTCACCATCAGTGCAAAAAATAATCGAATACAAGTTTAGAATATTGGGCATGAACAACCTGCACGATAAGGAATCAATTTAGAGAAGTTTTTCCAAAAGATGTCTTATAGCCTATCAAACATAGATACGGACGTCAACGTATCGATCGGTGAGACTTTACTAGAAATTATGCTCTTACACATATGAGACCGGAAAACCTAGTGCTCTGATACTAATTTTTCATGATTCAAAAGTTGAGGTCATGATGGCAACTACCTTGGCCCATCCTGAAGAAAGTTAAACTATAACCTATCTCGAAGAGCCGAAATCTAATCCTAGACCCTTCAATGCGGAGCCTTTCTTTTATGAGTATTCTTAGAATGGACTAAATATATCAAAAACATAATCTATACATCAAAAAGGAACTAATGATACCATATCGAATATATTTAAATTGGGTCCAAGAATAGTTTGAAAAATAGGTTCGAAATTAAAAGGGGGAAATCTAGAATTTTATTTTAGAAACCTGTTCCTCATATCAAGAGGATTCTAAATCTGAAAACCCATGTAAAAATGAGTTAAAATCGAAGCTCAAATCGAAGAAAAACCAATTTAAGGTTAATTGGGTAAAAAAACCAAAAACCAATTTAAGGTTAATTAGGTAAAAAACCCAAAAACCAATTTGAAATCAACTTTTTAAAGCTATTTTGAAGATAGAATCAATAGGTAATTATGGAAATGGGAGTTTAGACATTACCCAAGCAAGATTAATGAGAAATCCCCCTTGAAATTGCCTTTCCCAAGGTCCCCAAGTCCAAAATTAGTGAAAAATCATGAAATAGAGAATTTATGTTGTTTAAGTGAATAGTACCTCACGATTACGGTCCCCACCTTGCAATTGCAAGGGTCAATGTTGACCGGTATTAAGTTAGTCTTCGCGATCATGAGAGAAAGTCCTCATGAACGTGGTGTCCAAACTCGACCCCGTCCATCGAAATACTTATCAAGATTGTGGTACCCCCACCACGCGATTGTGATGAAGAGGATTGTTAAGTCTCGCAATTGCGATACATGTCCACACGATCGCGATGGAACTGATGCACCAGATATCAGCAATCCAGTTAAAAATGTAAGTTCCCAGAAACTCTGAACGGACCATCGGGATTCGTTTGGGAGCCAACAAAAGAAAAGTAGATATTCTACTGGGATATTTTTGACGTTTCAGACTCAATGGAACCGTTAGATTTTTGAAAAATATCATTTACAACAATTTAGCCCCTGGGACCCCGTTAAGCTTATTTTAACTAGTTCTCATCTAAATGGTCAAAATACAAAATAAAGGGTCGGGGCTAGAACTAACTATGCTACTAACCCAAAATCGACATTTTGGATCTAATGAAATTGTACGAATCACCATATGATGCTCAAAACAAGAAATGTTGACCGAAGTCAAACTCATGGCTTTAAAAGCCTCTATAGTCTCAAACTCACCCAAATCACTCCCGAACGCATCGGGGACCATACCAATTAACCCCATAACTCACAAATAGCATATATCAACTACGGAGAAGGGTAAAATGGTCAAAATACATAAAAAATTAAAATTCACAACTACGATTGTTACAATATACAAGTTGGTTTTTGATCACCTTAAATGAGATTATGTAAAAAGAGCTTGTTTTACTATGCAAGTGTGGTTGAATTATCTCATTATGTGATTGTACATGTTATGGAATTGGTTGATACTCTGAGATGAACTGGTAAAGGTTTATCATCACGGAATTGGTCAATTTTAGGGGGCATAAGGGTGGGGACGTTAGAATAAGGGTAGCATAAAACTTGGTTTAGGATGAGGAGCAGACACTAGTTGTTTGGGTTATTTGGTATATAGACTGAGCTCGGTCCCTATAGGTCATAGCTAGGGGGCATATATAAGACCCTTAGCATGTGTGTGCACAGTATTGGAGAGTTTGACGGTTCCTTAAGTGATCCGAGTTATATTATTGTTTGTTATTTTTGGATCTTTGTGTGGTCCGGGTTATTGTAGTTGAATTGAGTTAATTTTCTTTATGTTCAATAAAGAGGTATTTGTGACAAGGTTGAGTTGTCTGTTTTTATGAGTCATGGTAGTTGACTTGAGTTGAATATTTTGTGCTTGTAAATAATTTTCTTATCTACTTGATTGCTTGTTTTAAGTGAATCTGTGAAGGAAAGACTAATTGAATGGATAATTGCTAATATTACAGGGTTGCTTCTTGTTTACAAATTGTTGGTTGAGTGTTCACATTGGTTAAGATGAGTTGGCCTATGACCCTACCAGTACATAGTGTCTTTATACTGATACTACACTGTGCTCTTCTTTTTATAGAGTGCAGAACATATTCCAATGACTTAGATGAGACCTCATTTGTAGACAGTGACCGACTTCTGATCCAAGGGTGAGCATCATCTTTCGAGCAGCCATGGATTGTCCTTGTTTGATATTGTCCATTGTTTCAAACATATACATTTAAGCTTGTTATTAGTTTTCTGGATTGTACCTATGGATTATTCTGATTAGATGTTCTGGCATGATGACCTTCAGTTTCTGGGGGCATTTTAGACTTGATGTTTTGATTTCCGCATTTGGTTAATGTTTGTAGAGATATTTTATTTCTTAAATGGAATTGGATTTCGCTCTTATTAAAATGGTTAAGTGTTGGTATTGATTGTTCGGATAAAATGGTTCTCCCACTGAAGGATTAGTATGGGTGCCACTCATGATGGGGTTTGGATCGTGACAATAAATCAATATGAATGCGATACTTTTTTTCTTAGATTGAGAAAATGGAACGAGGAGATTGATCTCGATACCCATCTATAATGGAGCAGTATGTTAAATTGGAGTAATAAAATACAACACCTTTCTGGTAAGTGTTCATAAGAAAGTGGCAAGTCACTATTTTCCAATTTTTTTATTAGAGGACAACTAAGGCAAGTCACTATTTTCCAATTTTTTTATTAGAGGACAACTAAGTCAATTTTTAGTCCTTTCTCCTTACGTGTCACAAAAAATGAATATTTACAAGGATAAAAATCATAATTTTGAGAAACTACTATTTTAGGGACCATCGGCTTTACCAAGCCTATTGTTGGAATAGGATATAATTAATTAAATCTTCTATGAAATCTAACTTAAATTTGTTTAATCTAACTTTAAGTAAAAAATTAAATAACAAGAACTCCTATCAAAGCGTAACATTTTGATTTTAAGTAGCGGGTTAGCAATTAAAATTAGTTGTTCAAATTAATCAATATGTGCTTATACGATTAGAGGGAGTTGTTTGGGTGGAAAGCACCCTCATTTTCAACCAGAAGGCTGTGAACTCGAGTCAAAAATCTTCTATTAAATCTAACTTAAATTTGTTTAATCTAACTTTAAGTTAAAAAATTAAATAACTTGAACTCCTGTCAAAGCGTAACATTTGATTTTAAGTAGCGGGTTAGCAATTAAAATTAGTTGTTCAAATGAATCAGTATGTGCTTATACGACAAGAGGGAGTTGTTTAGGTGGAAAGCACCCTCATTTTCAACTCTAAGGTTGTGAGTTCGAATCAATAAGTGAGCAAAAAGGGTGGGAGCTCCTAAGGAGGGGTAAAAAAAAGTGCTTATACAGTATTTTATTTAACAACTAGAAATAGAGCATGTTATTTTGACTGACACAGTCACTAATATAATAATTATTATACTAACTTTTTGTGACCATTAAATCTATCCAAAAATATGGATTTCTTTCATGGTCTATTGTTGTTTTCATCAAGAGTCGATCGACCAATTTTCTCACGGAACAAACTTTCAAAGAATAAAATATTTAGCTTACATAATAGAATATGAAGTACAGAAAAATTCATCCCAATTAGTCATAATATGTGACGACTCGAGTCTATACCCTGGACGAGACATAGTATTTAAAACCATGAGTAGTCCCAAACTAATCTTTGATACTGGCATGTTACTAAAATCAATACTATAAATATTGTGTTGTAGCATAATGATACTGAAATGGGAAACTATAAAACCAACTTTGTATCCTAATGAAATAAAAGATTGTTCAAAAATCATCAAAAATAACTGTTAAATCAACTATTTTTGAAAGCCTCAACTAACTGAATGAGCTATTGGGACAAGATCCCTAGCTAACTCTCAAAAGAAGCAAAACTAAAACAGAAATGGAAAAAAAGTATGGACTGAGCATAAATGAAATAAAATATATCCTCAAATGATGAGGACTCATCAAAGCTATCGTTGAATGTGGTACTGAAATGTATCTAACTGTGTGACTGAGACTGGGCACCAAAACCTATATTATAAAATAATATAGCGCAAAGAGTTTTTCAATCAGTACTTTGAATGTACTAAGAATGATATATATGCAACGTTATAAATATAATGAACATGTTGTATAACTGATGTATGTGAAATACGTAAAACTGAATAAGTAACTAAACTGTAATACAATGACCTGAAAGTAAAAGCATTATTAAAATGTGAAGCATAGTTTTAAAATCATGAAGTGACTCATTTTAACTGAAACTGGGGGTCATGTACGAATTATGCTAAAACTATTTGTATGGGAGGTTCTAGTAATCGACATAAACCATGTGAGTTAACATGGAGTCCAACGTACAATCTCAGTAGGGAGGGTGCCCTATATCCGGCCAAAGGTATAGAACCTGTTTGGTGTGGATCCACTCACTGAGCCCATTCGGGCTAAAGGTGGCACTCTCAACTAGTGAGGACTCTTATCCTAGGTGGCAATGTAGTTCTGGGATTTGAATTATCTGGAACCCGTATCCACTCGATGCTAAATACTACTCCCAAAATCATGTACTATTAGTTCATAAATATAAACTAATGTCTGGAAAAAAAAAAAAGATGAACTAGTTTGATTACTGTTTGTACTGATATTCTAAAATACTGAACTAGTCATGCTATATTTACTTAATTTTAGGATCATGTATTCATAGCATGCCAATTTGTACTAAATCATACTCAATTCTGTAAAAAAAAATCATGCTAAATCATATGTCAAGCTTGTGATCCATAAACATGGCTGAAAAATCATGCATAAAAGTATTTATAAAGGTATAAGATCATGGGAAGACATGTTAGAACTAAAATCATGAATAGTCAAGACATTGGGTATAAAACCCTAAATCATAATTCATGAAACTACAATTGATAATTCAAAACTTTGGGCATGAGGGTGAAATAAAACCCTCATTGAAATCCCATATACCTGATTACTAGAGGTTCTTGGACTAGAACTTGGGGAACTTGAACTTAGAGAAGAACCCTAGGCTTAGGACTTGGGACCTTTTCTTTCTTTCTGACTTAAAGTGTTTTATCGATATCAATGAGGGGGAGGTTGACTATTTTACCTTTAATCCCCTTTAAGGAATGTAAAACGATGTAGTATAGGGCTTAAAAGAGTGAAAAAGGACTGGTTTTCCCTTTTAAAAATGTAACTAGAATTCTAGAAAATGAACCTCACGAGTCATTGTACGACTCGTGCTTCTAAACCACGGATCATGGTTTTGACTCATAAGTCCTAAGAAGTTTGGATTGTTTTAGAAGTGGTATCCTACGAGTTACTGTATGACTCATAGGTTGATACCACGAGTCATACTAAGACTTGTGGTCTCAAAGACCTACCCTAGATGGTTTCTATCTAAGGACCTAGGGGTCCTAGGTACGACTCGTACAATGGATACCATGACTCGTGGCCTGAGTCGTGGTTCCTGGGAAGGATTTTCAATCCTCAGGACTTTCTCCTTGGTTCATTAGTATGAGTCAACCTACGACTCATACACTGGTCTCATGACTCGTGGTTTGAGTTGTGGTGACTAGAACTCTTGGAAAAGTCTGGAAAACCTGCCACGAGTCATAGTACGACTCGCGCTCACTTTACGACTTGTATAGTGAGTCGTACTGGTCTGAAACTTTGATTTTTAGCTGGTTTTCTGGTCTAAGTCTGAGTTTAAGCATGAGAAACTTTTGAGGTGTTACAATATCTCTCCCTTAGGATCATTCATCCTTGAATGAAAACTAAAGTTGGGCTTAAAAAAAAGGAAACTATTGATACTGTCTGACTGATTACTAAATCTAAAATGCTAACATGATGACTGGCTTGACAAAAAGTAGAAACTCAACTGAATCTCATAGAACATGCATGCATACTGAGAAATTTGAGAATGACTGATAGAGACATGAAACAGGAAGAACAACTATAGGAGGAAAACTATTACCTCAAGCTGTCTCGGTACTAGGAGGGAAAAGATGAGGGTATCTGGCCATCATGTCTGCTTCTACAATCAACATTCAGAAAGACTTTTGAATGTTGAGAAAATTTATTCAAAATAATGATGAAGAAATATCACAAAACTGAAATGAACACTCAGTAAATCTCTATTTTCTCAGTTGTTTTCCATAACCATATGAATTTATATACAAACTGAGCAAAATCACTCAAATCAAAGACGAAGAGAAATCGCAAAATTTTAATCAATAATCTGAAAAACTTTTTGTTCAAATTTGTCACCAAAATTGTATAATGTTTATACAAATCACAAATCTCCAATCAAAAATCACAAAAACATTCTTCAATTGATACTTTACCTCTTTATGATCTATAAATTATTAGTTAATGAATACATTTGATCGACAAAGAAAAATCCCAAAATTTCAATCAACATTCTGAAAAAAGTTTGCGAAAATCAGCTTAGAATCTGGAGAAAGGAAAAGTTTTGCGATAATTTTGGAGAAAATTAAAGTTGAGGATAGTGATTTATGGGAGAGAATCTTGGGTTTTAGGGAGTTTTAGGAGAGAAAGGCGTGGTTCTATGGACTTTCTGTTTTAATTCAAAAAAGTTGCTACATATGGTTAAAAAAATTATTGCCACAGATAGTTAATATTTTCTAAATGTAGATATCTAGGTCATTTTTCCTTATTTAAATTTCAAGTTGATTGATCATACCCAAAACTAGTCCTAAAAAAGATAATTGGTCGCTGCAAATATAATTCAATTGTAACGTTCAAAATCGAATTTCACAGAGAATAAGATTCACCTATAATTATTTTATGTTGCGATGAAAATAAGTTTGAATAGTTATTTTAGTTATAAGATTAAGATTTAAATTTCTAACTAATTAACTAACAAATATCAAAGCAGTAAAAATTATCAAATAAAAGAGAATGGGTTGACTTTAAGATTAAGGAGGCATAGAGTTATGATTTCCTCCAGGAAAAAGTACATGGCATAAGAAACTTAAACCCTTAATCATACCACATAACAACAATTTCAAAAAATTACCTCATGCAATATTTATATCAAATATTTTAGTAAGGCCTACAAATTTTGGGAGAATATTAATCTCTCCCCTTTTTCATGACATTACCTTCTCCAGCAGTTACTTCCTTATCTCTCTCGCTACCTCCCACCACCTCCCTCACTTTCCCAACCAAATTCTCCAACCAACAGACCCACAATCAATTCCCACCGGAAACAACCATCACTTCACCATCAACGACCTTCTTCGTTGCCTCAAAACTCTGGCCGGCAACTCTACAAAACTCAAAACCATCGGAAAATTGAACCCATCTCCTTCAACCTCCCATATCGACTCCGGTAGCATATTCTAACGGGAGAAAGCATTTCAAGATGAAATTTACTTTAGATCAGAATGCAAAGATGCAAGAATTTGTGGAAAGAGTTGAATGGAAAATGCAGAAGAGAGATGAAGATCTAGTGAACAATTTCTGCAACGAAATTGGTATTGAAAAAGGGGGTTCTAAAGGTATGGATGTACAATAATAAGAATGCGTCTGGGAGATTCATATCCATTCTTTATAGATTCAAATAAATTTTACAGTGAAAATTCAAGTCCCTTTTTTATATATAGTTCAAATGGATTCAAAAATTCTTTTAGAAAATTGAAATTCGGATCTTGTTTGTTTTAGTGTTAAGAGTAAAAATACTCCATCGCCGCTGCCACCGCCACAATTTCAACACCATTGCCATTGTTTCCATCCAAACGAATTCTTGAACTATTTGTATTTGTATTTATAGTTGACTGCATCATTTGTATTTGTATTTGTAGATGTAGTTGTAGTTGTAATTGACTGCATTATTTGTATTTTCATTATTTCATTTATTTTGTATTTGTAGTTGGCTGACTGAATCTTCTGTATTTTAAATAATTGAAAAGGAACTGTTGATTCTCTTTCTATGAATACTTGTATTTGTATTCATTGTTATGAATTTTATTTATTGATATAAATTGAACCATACAAATACAAATAATACATTTGTATCAAACAATATATATTTAAACTTGAACCATACAGATACAAATGATATTTGTTTATATACAAATACAAATGATAAATTTGACATACAAATGCAAACGATACATTTGTATTCAATGATACATTGCATATTTCTATATGATAGACTCGAGCAAATGCAAATAATGCATATATTTATTTATATACAAATACAAATGATAAACTGTACATATTCATGGCTAAACCATCCAAATACAAATGATAAAGTTATATAAAATGTATCATTTGATACAAAAAAGATGAAATACAAAAAAATATAAAATATAAAAAAAATTGAGAAAAAGAGAGAGAGAGGGGTGAAAATATAAAATACATAGAGGGAGAGAGATGCGAAAATAGAAAATATAAAATACAAAAAAATGAGGAATAGAGAGATGTGAAAACATAAAATACAAAGATCGGGAGAGAGATGTGAAAATATAAAATATAAAATACAAAAAAAAATGAGAAAGAGAATAAAAGAAAAAGAGAGGTTAGAGATAGAAGAGAGAGAAAAAGAGAAAAATAAAGGAGAAAATCAGGGAGAGAGGTGAGTTGCTATGGGATGTAATTAACAAAGTATTGCTATGGAAGACTTAATTATGGGCTCATGTTTTCTATTTAAGAAATTTCCTCCTTCCTCAATTGTCAGATTCTTTCTCACTATGTTAGTTATACTTCTGCTGAACTATTCTCTATCGATCATGAATCTTTTCTTACCATAAATATCTCTCAATCAAATGTAGTAATTTTCTAGCGTTATTCTCTCATGAACCTTAGCTAAGCAATTAATCTCTTCACTTAGATTGCGAGCTTATTTATATCTAACCTTCACTTTTAAATCTCAGTCATTAATCTCTTAATGCTAATGTTTCTTGAATAATACCTACAGCAACCCCGGTATTAATGCTAACATTCTTGAATAATACCTACACCAACCCTGGGAGAAATGTCCAATTTCTTCACATGTTATTTAACATTCATTCTTTTACAAATTGATTATTGTTAAAAATTTACTAATTATGTTTTTATCTTGGAACTAGTTAGGAGAAGTGGGCCCACGCATTCATGGGCCCAACATCTATCCTAAATTAATATTACGGAGAAGGGCCTAATATACCCTTCAAGTATTGAAAATGGTCCAAATATACCTTCCTTCCATCTTTGGGCTCTAAAATACCCTTCTCATCCACCTATAGGCTCTAAAATACCCTTCTCATCCACCTATAGGCTCTATTTTACCCTTTTCATTAACAAACACTTTAACAAAAAAAAAAATAGTATTTTCATTTAATACGTGCCAATTTCTTATTCGTTGGGATTTTAATTGATTTAAAACTAATTAATTCCTAAATCCAATCTGGACCCCACTTAAAATTACTCAATCCAGCGACCAAATCCAACCCAGGGATCCGAATCCTAAGCTATCCATCCTTTTGTCCATCATCTTCAGGTCACTAAGCAATTTGACAATGGAGTTTTCAGGTTGCACTTCTTCTCTGCAAAATTTACTTTATTTGTTACTGTTGTGGATCAAACAAACGGCTCTTCTTTCTTGCTCCGAATGGCATCACAAGCTTGCGGTGTCTTATTAGGAACAAGTTTTTCACCTTTTCTCTTTTGAATAGTTTTATGTTGCACTAACTACTCTTCGGAGAACTTTGATGCTTAGGCTTTGTGACTATTTTAGCTGGTAATATTGATTTGACAATTCTTATCCTCAAGCAGCCTTGAATTCCTCCAAAGCAGCACACTTTCAAGGAGTTTCTCTAAAATAATTTTTCACAATGCTTTGTATAGTCTAGTTCTCTGTGATAACAGTTGTTGCATATCATTTTAGTTTGGAACTTCAAATTTTTAAATCAAGGATAGCTTAGTGACCTGCAGATGATGGATAACTTAGGATTCGAGTCGCTGAGTTGAATTTGGGTCGCTGGATCAGGTAATTTTAAGTGGGATTCGGATTGGATTTGGGGATTAATAAATTTTTAATTAATTAAAATTCCAACCAATAAGAAATTGACACGTATTAAATTAAAATACTATTTTTTTTTGTTAAAGTGTTTGTTAATGAAAAGGGTAAAATAGAGCCTATAGGTGGATGAGAAGGGTATTTTAGAGCCTATAGTTGGATGAGAAGAGTATTTTAGAGTCCAAAGGTGGAAGGAAGGTATATTTGGACTATTTTCAATACTTAAAGAGTATACTAGGCCCTTCTCCGTTAATATTATAATAATAATAATTAAGTTATAATATATATTTGTTTATTTATTTAAAGAAGCTTTTGTTTTTCTTTTTGTTTAAATAAAATAATTACTCTCTAAGTTGCTCGGACTCTTCAAAAATGTCATCTAGTGTATGTCGGATCCTTTAAAAGTAGTGCATTTTCGGAGGATCCAACACGGGTGCGGCAACGTTTTTGGAGAGTCCGAGCAACTTAGATTACTCTACTATATGTTGTTGATACTTCATCCAATCTTAACTGATCTTTTTAAATTGTGAACTTGACATGTTTAGTCTAATATCAAACAATTTTTCTCCATATTTTTGCCCTAACGATTGGTTATCTAAATTTTACTTTTGGTTTGTTTATAGTATTATGTAAAGTTGGTTTGTTAGTTATTGTGTATTACTTTCTCAATCTCAATTTATGTGGCATCTTTCGAATTTGAAAATTTAAACAAAATCTATTTTTAAGAGTAATTTTTTCATATATTTTTAAAAATATTATGAACCGTTAATCATTTCGACTCAAATATATAAAAAAAATTTCAAAGTTTTTGAAGATTCTATGTCTGAAGCCACAATCAACATTAAATGATTTGACTCTCAAAATCTGACCTGTCACATAAATTGGGTCGAAAAGAATTTTTTTTTTCTGTCCTGTTAATCTAGAAAGATTTACAATCACAATTGGGAGAAATATATAAATTACTAAACTATGGAAAGAAGAAAAAACAAAAGAGATATCTAGAGACCTCTCACACGAAAGGTGAAGCTTCAGCCACCAGGCCAAGCAGGTTGTATTTGAGAGAAGATTGGAGTGACTTTAGTGGAAGACAAGATGCAGGAAGTGTGGTTGAGATGGTCCGGACATGTGATGAGGAGGTGCACGGATGCCCCAATACGAAGGTATGAGAGGTTGGCTATGGATGGCTTCAGGCTGGCTAGAGGTAGGCCGAAGAAATATTGAAGGGAGGTGATTAGACATGACATGGAGCAGTTACAACTTACTGAGGACATAACTCTAGATAGGAAGATGTGGAGGACGCGAATTAGGATAAAGAGTTAGTGGGTTGGAGTGCATCCTTTCTAGTAGGAAGGAGTGTTTTGTTTGTAATTGTGCTGGTAGTCGTAGTGTTATGGTGTGTCTTGTAGTTTCTTGTTCGTGGTGTTTTGGTGTTGTTTGTGATTTTTGGATAGATTGTGTATAACATTACTCTGTGGGTGTCTTGTTTCTTTTATTATTTATTGGTGTGCTATCCCATTTTGTTTGTAATTTCTATCTTTTTTATACTGTTATTTATCCTGAGCAGAGGGTCTATCAAAAACAACCTCTCTACTTCGTCTGAAATAATGGTATGGACCGCGTACACTTTACCCTCCTCACACCCCACTTCGTCAGAATACACTAGGTATGTTGTTGTATAATGTTACTATAGTCACTGCAGTGACTACTACTTTTGCAACCTCTTGTACTTTTAGAGAGACCACAAATATGTATTTCTTCTGCTATGAAAGCTCTTGTGGTTAACGTGTGCACTTGAATTTTTCAGTTTTTTATACGCAAGATTTTCTTGTATGCTCTACCTTCATCATGTTGGCTCTAGTTCCACTGAATAATCTTTTCCATAAGCCTATTTCAATGACTTATACTTCAGTAAGACGCATCTTTATTTTTTAGATCAAACACAAGCAAGCAAATGGTTCTTATACTTTGACAACGATTATCTCGACAACATATTTCTAACAATTACATTGACATCAAACGAACTCATAAGGTAATCATCTTGGGAACTTCAATCCCCAGCAATTCGTAAGAGTAGATCCTTGGATTATCTATCCCACTAACAAAAATACCGAACTTGAGGAAACAGATTTAAGAAGGAAAAAGTAGAGAATAGAACACTGAAACAAAGCTAAACAATGACATATAAGTCTAGCAATCCACTATAAATACGCTAACAATCCCGTTGCACCACATGGAGAGATCCTCTATGGCAACTGGTTCCACTCAGCGGTACTGCAACACAAGTCAAAGAGATCAATCACTTGCTAAAAGGTGAATAAATTGGCAGAAACAAATGAAAGATAATCCAAAAATCAAAATTAACTAAATAGTATTGAGAAATTGCTCAACAATTAAATGATTTTTCATAAATCAAAATGCTAAAGAAAACAAACTTTGAGGGTGTTATTTGTACTGAGAGTTCAGGTACTAAGGGGCCGTAGAATTAATGAAATGGCTACAACCACAAGCTGGGAAAAATCTTCAAGTAATTCATAAGGTATACGATGACCAAACCATTGATTTACAAAGCAGATATCTGTATTTCCATGTTCCGATTTTAGACTAAAGTTAGTATAATATGCCAGATAGAAACAAATCAAACCAACCCAAGCTCAAGCTTGGCTCAAACACAAACAGTAGACAAGTAGACCTCAGCTTGATACAGCTCACCATCCAGCCAATCCAGAGGGAGCATAATGTAATCAGCTTCTTCTTTTTTCCACGATTATGCAGATTCAGCATTTTACCTTAATGAAGCCAATTTCCTTTGCATTGCTGCGGAAGCACTGCCTGCAACACATGAGTCCATACTTCCTAATAATAGCATGCGGGTTGCCACACACACGGCTGCATAAAACACCGATTCCACATGAAAAATTAGATCACATTCTATCCTTTTTTATAACACTCTTCACATGAGGGTAAATCCAACTAGGGGAAGCTAAAAGAAACGAATAAATATACAGAGGTATGTTCCAACTAGAGGAAGCCAAAAGAATGAAAAACATCCGTAGGTACATTGTCTAGCGCTGCTGATCAATGGTCATAGTATACTCAAAATAAAAGATGTTATGAAAACCAAAACTCACAATCCACCAATCAGATGCATTTCTAGTGAAAATTCACCACCGAAATGTTCAACACAAGCTCCTCTTGCCAAAGAGAATCAGAGTCCAGGAGATGGATGCTTAAAAGGAATTAAACTATATCCAAAATACTCATAATTTGCATCTAATGAAAGGAAAAAAGCGAACGCCAGAACTTGCCACAAGCACGCATCTGATTCATTACAATAAGCACTACAAATATAAGATTGAATAGTGAATAGCGGATATTAGAATATCAAACTCTAACTACTCGCCTACAAATGACCCGGATCAGAGGACAATATTAGCGAGGAAAAAAAAAGAACATATACGAGGAGAACAAATTAAACTGCTATAAATAATTGACAAGAAATAAACACAATGATATCAGTATAACGCTAATACACAAGTACCAATTTTATATCTAAAACCTCAATAAGTGTTATGATCCTATTGCAAGGTATGAGACTTGAGTCTCACATCGATTAAATGGGGAGCTGATGTGGGGCTTATACAGCCTTGGACTCTCCCACCTTAATAGCTAGCTTTTGGGATGTGGTTCTTCTAAAGTTATATTAATAGTATCAGAGCCACTCATCACCCTCCGTGCCCACCGTGACGCGAAAAGGGCTACCTGAGAAAGAGCTACCTACACAAGTAGAGTGAAAGCTACCCAGAGTGAAGCCATCGAGGACGACGGATGCGGAACGTGGTGGTTTTGTTATGATCCTATTGCAAAGTATGGGACTTGAGTCCTACATCGGTTAAATGGGGAGATGATGTGGGGCTTATATAGTCTTGGGCTCTCCCACCTTAATAGCTAGCTTTTGGGATGTGGTTCTCCTAAGATTGTATCGATAAGTTTTAAGGGAGTCATTGTGATAGCTCATATCGAGCTCATGGCACATAACAAATCTGGAAAAAAGTCGGGACTCCTGATTGGAAAATCCCAAATCGGTGCATAAGAGGTCATATATACAATGGTAAGCATCAAATTCACTCGAATGATTCAATAAAATAAGTGAATCTCAAGGTATTGTTCAATCAGAAAAGCACGAAACCATAGAGAAAACATATAGCAAACAACGATCTTATTTACTTGGGATTGAATCAAACAAGAGCGATAGAGAGAGAGAGAGAGAGAGAAAAGAAAGATACCAGGTCCGGGAGCCAGGGCCATAATTCTTGGGGTGAGCGTTCCAGATGTTGGAGTGACCCATCTTCACAAGCAGAGGCTGCACTTTGCTGATTGTATGAAAAACCCTAATCACTCGAGACTTCTCCTTCACTTGCTTGGAGACTAGAGTCCCCACGAGAATTTATAACGAGACTTGTAGTTTAGGCCACAAGGGCAGTAATAATTACACTTTGATTGACCAAGTAATTATTTGATTAGTAGGTAATTAAGTGTAATTAGGTGTAATTAAAAGAAATTAATTATATTTTTTAATTTATAGGGAGCTGTTGATAATTATATGATGTAATTACAAGTTGATTACTTTTTAATTTTTTTTCTTTTATTTCTATTTTTATTTTATTTTTTTTAAATTCTTTCTATTTTATTATTCTAATATTTTTTAAAAAATATTTTTTATTTTATATTATTTATATTTCATTTCTTTCTCATTTCCCAACCTATATTTTTTGTGATTCCATGTAATTTTTTGTATTATCTATTTTACGTTTGTTTTTTTCATTTAGCATCTTAGTTAGTATTCTAATTTTGAAATTAAGTAGAATTCATTGTTGAATAAGGTTATAAACTTAGGTTTTTCTTTTCTTTTGAATTATATTTACGTTATGTTAAAATTTGACATAAGAGTATTATTTAGTTTTTTTGAATTTTGAACTTATGTTATATTTTCACTTTCAATTTATTTATTTTACTAGTATTGACATGATATTTCATATTGTAAGCCATTGATTTTTTAGTTAGAATTGATAGATTATTATTTTTGTCAAATGTTTTAATAATTTTATGATATTATATTTATAATAATAATCTTTTTGTCAAACATGCATTTTATAATGTTCTTTAAATCATGTACTTTATGTTTTTATGATTAATTTAATTAAAATATACTAGTTTGAAAAATATAAATTCATTATTTTTTTTTATACTAACATATGTTTATTAATTAATATATTTCAAAAGATTTTTTTTTGTCATATGTTTTTTTTATAAGAACATATGTGTATAATATTTAATTTAATATCATTTATAAAGGCACTTATTTGTCTAATATAAATTTTTAGTTTTTGATAATTAACTTTTATTTTAAAAATTGAATATAACCATGTAATTACACTTGTGCAACCAAACAGTACACTTGTAATTACATCGTGGCAAACAAACAGGTCAGCGTACTTACTAGGTTGTGTAATTACTAGACTGGTAATTACTACCCTAGTAATTACACCAATTTCAATTACCATGTGGCTTTCCAAACAGACCCTAATTGTTTTTTGGTTCAAAAATACCTCTCTGTTTATTTTTTGGCTAAAAAATACCCCTCACTTTAACGGAGTGCCACCAAGCACACCACGTGGAGGGCCAAAACTACCCTTGAACTATCTGAAATGGAGCAAAAATATCCTCCGTTTATTTTTTAGCTAAAAAATACCCCTCACTTTAACGGAGTGTCACCAAGCACACCACGTGGAAAAAAAAATTTGTCACATGGCCAGTCCACAACAGCATCCCATTTAATACCCAACCAACCCACTTAACCATCCAACTTAACGGCCCATTTAAGACCCGTACCCAATTCATCTTCAAAAAATCTGATCCGTCCGCATAAGTAAAGGGTAAAGATAGATCCATCCTTTATTTCGCTTGAACTCTCCCAAAAAAAAAAATCAATGCAGATTAGAAATTTTGAGGGAAAAGAAAGCCCTTAGTACATGGGCTGAAACTCGATCCATCTTTATCACGTAAAAGAATATGGGGCAGTTCAACCTATGTACTAAGACTTTCTTTTCCCTCAAAATCCCTAGTCTGCATCGACTTTTTTTCGGGGGGAGAGTTTAAGTAAAATGAAGGGTGAATGTATCTATACCCTTTACTTATGAATATGGATCAGGCTTTTTGAAAACGAATCGGGTACGAGTATTAAAAGGGTTGTTAAGTTGGATGGTTAAGTGGGTCGGTTGCGTATTAAATGAGATGCTGACATGGAATGACCATGTGGTAATTTTTTTTCACGTGGTGTGCTTGGTGGTACTCCGTTAAAGTAAGGAATATTTGTGAGCCAAAAAATAAATAGAGGGGTATTTTTAAGCAAAAAAATAAAATGAAGGTATTTTTACTCCATTTCGAATAGTTCAGGGGTAGTTTTGGCCCTTTTCCGTAAATGGGATGCTGATGTGGACTGGTCATGTGGTAATTTTTTTTCACGTGGTATGCTTGGTGGCACTCCGTTAAAGTGAGGGGTATTTGTGAGCCAAAAAATAATTTGAGGAGTATTTTTTAACCAAAAAAACAAATGGAGGGGTATTTTTGAGGCAAAAAATAAATTGAGGGTATTTTTGCTCCATTTCAAATAGTTCAGGGATAGTTTTGACCATTTTTCATTCTTTTTATTTTGAGTAAAGGGTCAAAAATACACCTAAACTATCATTTTTTTTAGTTTCACATTTAGACTATTGAAAGTTTAAATTTGATACCTAAAGTATCATCCAATAGTTATAGTTAGAGAAACATACCTCAATGCTAATTGGACTAAATATTTGTTTACACTTGCCTTAGGCGCATTTGGACTGAAAATATTTTGTCCACGTGGCATATTTAATGGCTCTATTTGCTAACATGTTATTTTTTTATTTTTCAATTAACTTCTTCAAAATGCTAAATTCTTTCTCCCCTTCTTCTTCATCAATTTTCTTTATTTTTTCTCCTCTATTGCACATTTTCTCAACCTCCTCCTCCTTCTTCTTTTTCTTCTTCTTCATTTATCAACATCCTTCTTTATTTTATTGTTCATTTACAAACGATTAGATGGTCCAATAAGATACATTAAATTGACCAAGGAGGTGAGAATTCTCAATGAACTTTCAAAATTCAGTGATACGAGTGAAACTTACAAACATTTCAATGAATTTTCAAGGACATGTCAATTGTTGAAATGACAAGTGATAAGGAAGGAGAAGAAACTGCTCCTCGTGGAACTGAGTAAAAGGGCAGCCCGGCGCACTAAAGCTACCGCTATGTGCGGTGTCCGGGGAAGGGCCCCACCACAAGGGTGTATTGTACGCAGCCTTACCTTGCATTTCTGCCAGAGGCTGTTTCCAAGGCTTGAACCTGTGACCTCCTGGTCACATGGCAACAACTTTACCAGTTACTCCAAGGCTCCCCGTGGAAATGAGTGGAATTTTTTTTATTAATTATTTATTTAACTTTTGCCACATTGAAATTTTTATTCCACGTGGCAAAAAATTTAAACAAAAAGAGAAGAGTGAGAGAGTGTAGCACACACAACATCACATAATAGTTGAGGTTTGTTTCTCTAGCTACGAAGTGATAGTTTAGGTATAAAACTCAAACTTCCAATAGTTTACCTGAATTTTTGACCCGTCAACTCTTTTATTTTTTCATCTTTCTGCATTAAGAAACAATTATTTTTTTTAAAAAAAAGGAATCATAATTTAAATGATAAAAAGTCCGAGTAGGGGGGGAAATGTTCTCTAGCATACCATTGGGGTCAAGATCATAATAATTCGCCTATCGTTTTCCGATGGCCATGGCCACCACTGCCATGGACAGCCTCTGCCTGAGGCTATTCAGTCATAAACCAACCCAATACCATACCCCGTGCCTACAACTTCTTATGCTTCTACATTACGTCCAACACTCATGATCATACAACCAGGTCCAACGAAATCAATTGCTTACCTGCATGAAGTACCCAGGGTGATCTAGGAGGAAGAAGAAGTGGCCTATATAATAGAAAAAGAGAACTTACAATACTGCTAAAGATAAATTCTCATATGGATGGCCATCAAGAATTACATAAACTGATTCCTTAACAATGTGAATTAAAGGAAGAATGCAACAAAGTCATACTCAACAACAGGTATGTGTTAACCCCTGCTACCATTCTAAAAGATTATGTCAACCCATTATCCGGCATTCTTGTCATGACCCAACTAACTGGATCATGCGAGCACCTACTCTAATCCATTTAGATAGGAGAACCCTTACCACTCATTCAAAATATATATGCGGAAGTCAATAAGAAATAAAAAAATTACATTATTTATTACAGACAGTTTACAAAATTTAAAATACAACTAAAAAAATTTTCTCAAGAAACTATTCTAGATAGGTACAAGAGCTACTAAGAGAAAGTACAAAATAAATACACAATTTCTGCCATAGCGATGACAAGAGAAGCTGCTGGAGATCTTTACCGTGTCAAGCATGAAACACCTAGTGATTCTGCAATAAGACTATAACCCAAAAAGAGTATAGAAAGAGTAGTATCAGTACAAATAACACGTACTGGTAAGCATCATCGATCGATCCGAATCAAATTACATAAATATCTAGAAAGAAGCATACAACTTGAGATTCATTTATCCAGAATCTTTCATTAAAACAATTCCTTAGCACCCTTGTATATTACCAACCTAATCATAGAAAAAGACTTTCCTGGTTATCATGATCAACCCTAATCACCAACTTTCCATTACTTCATCACGTCAGAACTCATTCTGTAATTATCAATGAGTCCTATGATACTCGATCCTCAAGGTTTCTTTACCCCTAACAAACCGTCGTTTAATACCCTTACACGATACTTAACTTTATCCCACTAATCCGGTCATATATTGGCACCCTAGTATCATTAGATTCCCCTAAGTCTATGTGGCACAAATAATATGACAGTAACACCCCGCCTTCCCAGGCTAAAATGTAATAACCACTAGACCACCGACCGTACTTATGTCATGGTTAAAAACACGAACGCCTATCGGGTAACCTTACCTCAGTTCATAACACTTAACCTTGGTCTATGCCACTACCGAGTTTAATCCAGCGAGAGTTAACATAGACAACATCTCAATTCAACACACCACTACCAAACTCAGAAATTTAGTCAAGCGTAAGTTAATATAGACAATATACCAAGTCAAGAACCATGACTCACCCATAATATACCTCCCCTTGTCTCATTCACCTATGTAAGTAGATGATACAGAAAATAAACTCTTCTTTTTATAGCCTTAACCTGGGCCTCTCATGGATCCCTTCCAACAATGGAAAAAGTCATAATCAAAAGTCTCAGTTCATAGAAAAGTCTAATACATAAGTCATCACTTAACCTGGTTCATGCAAGGAACCTATATAACACATAACCACATAATTCCCAGTCCACACAAGGAACCAATAAGTCAGATAAACACATAAGCCTAGTTTGCTCAAGGAACCAATACATCAAATAAACAATTAAGCTCGATTTACTCAAGGAACTAATATAACACACTATATGACAAATAAATTAATAACCCGGTTCACTCAAGAAACCGTCACTCTCACCAATACCTGTACACACACACTGAGGGTCTTATGGTCGCCCACTAGCCATGACCTGCAGGGGACGAGCTCTTGTCCATGTACCAAATCCCAGACATCAAGTGCCTACCAACCTTATACTAACCATTCCCATGAAAATGTCCAAATACCAGTACATCCCACAATAATAGATATAATCCCATGAAGATGTCCTAATACCGGTACAACCCATAATAATAAATATAATCATGTGAAGATGTCCAAGTACCGGTACATCCCACATTAGTCATAGATATCACAACATCATAACCACAATGATAACATAACAACACTTGTAAAATCCAACAAGCTTTCATATAAATTCATTGCATGTGATTAACACTTAGGATATCAAATAGTCATTCTCTTTCCTTGAACATACATTATAAAAAGTAGTATGAAGAACAGTTAGCAAACACATATAATTCAGGTTGGATTCCGATTATGTAAGACTGTCACTTACAACTTGCATATATAACATGTTCCATAACCCATCCCCAACCGTTCATCCTAACACTTGATACATTTCCTATTTTCCATTGCTCTGGTTACCACCATAGATTCTTCTAAATCCACTAAGACTAACCACCTTTAGTTTAGGCCTTTAATAGGTTTAACCCAATTTCCAAGTACAAAACCATTATTAAATCATGCAAGAATGAACAACAACAAGGTAAACACATAATTTCATGGACAATTTCAAAACCATAAAATAACAGCAATTTCACACCTTATTAATCGAGTTTTCATCCAGTTTATCCATTCCAACTCCGTGTACGAAGGCCTAAGCATGCAATCTCCCATCAATCTATGTCATGCTTATGCTTTCTGACCTAGGTCTAAACTACTCAGTTAAACCTATCCTACCTGGATGCCCAGCAGCCGCTACGGAGGCATGAACACAAGTTTTTGACTCCGTAAAGGTGAATTTTGACGTAAAATAAGAGGGAAAACCATGGGTTTTTACCCTATTAAAGTAAAATCTCTCTTCTCCATTGCTCCCAGGCCATAAGGTAACCCTAGGAGTTTTTTTAGAGCAAACCTCATCCTTTTTACAACTGAAGAGGGGAAAAGAGAGATATTAAAATCAGACCTGAGATTCTGGTCCCGTAATTCTGCTATAGTGGCCTACCGACAACTATGGAGACGCTGCTATAGTGGGAAAATTTCTGTTATAGCGGGATGACATCAACCCTACTGAATAATTTCAAATTCCAAAATTTTTAGTCATGTCACCCCATACTAATTCGAGATCATATTTTCAGAATTTTCCATAACCTGTACCCATAACGAGGTATCTTTTATTAATGACAGAATAGGTTGTTACAACATATATCAATTACCCATCGTTCGTCCCCAAATAATCACGATTAGAAAAGAATGGTACGAGTCTAAATTGAACCTTAACACCCTTACCACGATGACATATTTACATACGTTACATGAAACACCAAAATTTTGTTTTCCTTGGTCCTCTAAAATTTCAAACCGTAATTTTATTACTACTCTACTCTGTCAAGGAATCTTCCTTCCTTATGAATCACACGAAATTAATTAGAGCAACCATTTTTCAAGCGCCCAAGGTATCTGTAGCCTTATCAATATATCAAAATGAAAAAAATTCAACACATAATGGACGAAAAAAATATTCCACACTCCGAGAGACTGATCCCGCTATAGCGGCATTGCTATAGTAGGAGAGGGCCGCTATAGTAGGGCTAACAGATTAAAAGGGGTGAGAAATGGGTTTATCGTACATTTCTCCCTATTTCACTCAAAAAACTCCTTTCCCCTTCCTGATCACCTCGCTCCCATCGTTGGAAATAAGGTAATTATCGATACACTTCCTCTCTTTACTTTATTATATGCATTTTTTCCTATTTTATGCTTGAGTTTGTAGAAATAAAATAGGTTTTTGGGTTGTTTTGTAAACATTAAAGTTGGGATGGTTTTGGCCAAAATTTTGAAGCATAGGTGCTTCCCTTAAGTTTACAACACTTCTACAGCATTCTAGCATATAGAGTTCATAGCCAATTTAAGCCCGAAACAGTAGAGAATATGAAGGGTTGTTCTTGGTTTGGTTTTGGTGATTTGGCATGTTTTAGGAGTCTTCATGCCTGAATTTTTGCATAAACTAGTGTTAGGTCACTTTATGAGCACTGATCTGGGGTGGAATGCCAAAAATGAGATTTTTCTCTAAGGGGGCCATTGACGCACCCCTTGGAGCTTAGGGATGATGAAGGCCACTATAGTGGACTTGTCCCACTATAGCGACCTCGTTATAGTGGAAAAATTCCCTCTATAGCGATATCTCCAAAGCTGGATACAACCCGCTATAGCGAGAGGCTGCAGACGGTAGCCTCCTAGTCTAGCCCAGACTTGGCCTTTTTATGAAATTTAATTTTCTTAACACTTTTGTGATTTAAAACTTATTTATTACCATGATTTACAGATCCGACACTCCAATGGCTAAAAACCAAGAGAATGCCCTAGTCTACGAGAGCTTTCCTGATGAGAACTATCGAGAGAGATTCCTGGAGTACCGAAGGATGAGGTTTTATTTTGAGAGGGCCTTTGTGATGAGAGGGTTGACAGACAAGGCGCATGAATTCTAAAATCGGCTCCAGGAGTTTGTCTAGGGCACACTGGTGGAGTCTTCTCTATCTAGGGTCTCGAGTTGGGTCAAGGAGTTCTATGCCATATTCTCTACTATGTTTCGGGATGACCCCAACCCTACCATCTCCATCATGGGAGTGGATGTCCATGTTGACATTCGTACTATAAATGAGGTGCTCAGGGTGCTGCACATTTCTAATGTTGGGTACTTGGCTAAGGCTCAAGAGATGGACATGAGGTGGCTGCGGGACACCCTGGTTGCGGAGGAGTACAGGGACTTAGTCTACTGGCCCACCACTGAGGGCATTACGTGTACCTTCTTCACAGCCGATGCTAGGAGATGGCTGAACCTGGTGTCCCAGAGGATTCGTCCATTAGGCAACCTTTTCGATGTGACCTACCCTCAGGATCTGGTGGTGGCATGTGTTATACGGGGCATAGCGCTGAATATGGGGCCCAAATAGTGATGGAGTGGAAGGACTTATACCAGGGCAATAAGAAGGGAACTACCTTCCTAGTCTTGTCTCCACAATATGCAGGTCCATTGGGTTGCCCAAGGAGGATGCTGACACTGAGCTGGATATGGATGTCCCTTTTCACCCTCTCAGGGTGAAGGTGGTCCCGTCCAAGGGGAAGAAGAACAGAAAGGTGGGTGAGGCCCAGAATATCCTACCCGCAGAGGATGATGATGATAATACTCCTCCCTTTCAGTCCCAGCCCCAGCCCCAGATTTCTAGTAGCCGCCTAGAAGTAGTCTTGGCTGTAGTTAGGAGGTACATGAAGCATGCCCCTTCCAACTTCACAGTCCCACCTCCCTCTGCCCAGAACTATACATCCCTCCACAAAGAGCTTGTTGAGGAGAAGAGGAGGAGGCAGTCTGGGGACTGCATGCTCGCACGGATGTGGAAGACCGTGAAGGTCATGTTCAAGTACGCAGTCCCTGATCAGAAGCTTCCCCAACTAGAGCCAGGGGATATGGAGGAGTTCTCCTTTCTGAGTAATGCAGAGGGAGAAGGCCCCGCCCCGACAACCCATGATGGTGACAGGGCATCCAGCTAGGACCCTGGTGCATGCTAGCTCAGTCTCCTCTTTTTTTTTTTTTTACATGTTATTGATTTGGGTTGCCCCCGTTTGGGGCATGTAACACACAATTTTCCTCCCTTCCTTTTCCCTTTTTATTTCTACACACGAATGCTAGTTTTAATAATTTTATTAATGAATGCATGCTTTTCTTTTGTATATAAGCAATTTTTGTAATTCACGCAGTAGCTCATAGCTCAATTAATGATTAATGCAGGCCGAAAATGAAAAATAAAATAGGGGAAAAATAGGGTAGGGATTCTGCCCCACCCATCCCACTATAACAGCTTGCACGTCGCTACGGCATGCCGCCATAGCAAAACATTCCCGCTAAAGTTGGCTTGCTGTAGTGGGTTAGTACGCTATGGTGGCCCAACAATAGTAGCCCAGAATTTTTACATTTTCTGCAACTTCCTCATTCCCCTTCCCTGTTTCTAGCAGTAAAACATGAAATTGTGTTATAGCCTTTAATATAATCCCAAGACCAAACCCAGCAATGCATAACAACAACTTAGTATCACATTATTTAAATCGAATATGAATTACAACAAGAAATTTTCATTACCACAAATCCCACTATTATGCAACAATAGCCCTTTTCCCATGATCCTTAACCAAAAGCTACTATTTGTAACAAAAGTTCCCACAGTCATAAACCATTTTCCCCTTTCCATTTCACCAATGATAAGTCTATGTTTAGTATTTTAGCATATAGTTTTCAATTAAACCACATAGCAAGTAATTCCTTTAACCATCAATACATAACCAAGTTATGACCTTTCACCAACCACGGAATACACAGTAATTCAATCACACTTCACCCATTCATAGTAATTCAGGCGATACCAATACATATAAGTATCAATTTCAAGGTTCATCTATAGCAAACCCCCTTTTATTATCCTTTATTTGGCTCATGGATAACTATTAGCCGATCATCTATGCATTTACGTAGCCTCTATGGCCAGATACCAATTGGAACCTTCCCCGTTCCAACTTACCTTACTTGTGTTATTTTAACCGAAGTCAATTGACATCCCCTTTACCTCGTTGAGATACCAATTGAAATTCAGAGATACCAATTGGACTCAACTCACTCAAGCAAGCACACACTTCACACTAAATGAGAGAAAAAAGTGAAATAATTTCCTAGAATGCCTCATTGCTCCGCGAAGATTAGGTGTGGATATCAACACATCAATCAGCAGGACTCTACTTGACATTTTCTCTTGTACTGTGAGATCGGTAACCTAGGCTCTGATACTAACTATCACGATCCAATTAACCAGATTATACGGGCACCCACTCTAATCCACCTAGATAAGAGAACCCTTACCACCCATTCAAAATATATATGCAGAAGTTAATAAGAAATAGGAAAATTACATTATTTATTACAACCAGTTTATAAAACTTAAAATACAACTGAAAACTTTTTATCAAGGAACTAGTCTAGACAGACTCAAGAGCTACTAAGAGAAGTACAAAACAAAAGACACAATTGCTACCATAGGGACGATAAGAGAAGCTGCTGAAGATCTTTAACGTGTCAATCAAGAAACACCTAGTGATCCTACAACCAGACTATACCTCAAAAAGGGTATAACAAGAATAGTATCAGTACAAACAATACGTACTGGTAAGCATCATCGGTCGATCCGAATTAAATCACATAAATATCCAGAAAGAAGCATATAACTTGAGGGTCATTTATCCAGAATCTTTCATTAAAATAATTCCTTAACACCCTTGTCTATTACTGATGTGCCATGAACGTACGACACTTGAGACACTTAAAACATGAGATATTTACAAGTTTGAGGGTGCATTTTATTGGAGTGATGTGTTTTGTTAAGTGTTGCAGGACAATTGGGTCACGAGGTGAACTATGAAATATGAAGAAGATTCTGCACCTGAAATGATGAATGGACAATAGTCATCGGGTTGTAATATGACTCCTTGCCCGAGTCATTGTGTGACTAGAAGAATTTAGGAACTTAAAGAAAGTGGCTAATACTACGACTCGTACCCTGACTAAATAAGTGATAGTGAATAATTATCAAGACGCCAGTAAAGGTAAAGTTGAAGGACACACAGAGGATGCTTGGGTGCTACGAACCATAGGGTCACGTGTCGTCATATCAAGTTATTCTGAGCAAAAGAGGAAAAGTCCTGAGAAGATAAAGTGAAGTCCCAGGGGAAACACATAGGGTGACTATACGAGTCATCACCAGTATACAAAAGTAAGAGACAATGAGTGAAGTAAGAGGTGATGATGAGTCGTCATCTGACCGGACGACCTATCAGGTGGACCGCAGGCGACGCCGACTCCTATACTCTTATTTTGTTTAGGATAGGATTTGTTAAGTCTATAAATACTCTTTTAGGGTTATTTTTATGGGAGAAATTATTATTATTATTGTATAACATTATAATGTGGGATTCCAAGGAACATTCTTAAGATTTTACTAATATTGAGTTTCCAATTTTAATTAAAGTTGAGATTTCAGGTTTTATTCATTCTTGTGAGTTTCAATGTGTTTTTTTTCATCTATGAATTCTTGCATTGTTCATATAATTATGAGTAGCTAAACTCCATAACTAGGTTTATGGGAACCGTAACAGATTAACAATGTAGTGTTCAACATACAAGGAAATCATCGAAGGGTATACAGGTATGTATTGGTAGTTCTTTTGAATTGGTTGCTTTCTAATGAATGCACACATTGAAACTCATCCTATCTTTACCCTTCTTTGTAGCAAGGGTATTCGAATAGGACTAGCAGATCAACAACAAGACTTGGAGTAATCTTCATTTAATCAACTTTGAGTCGTGATACGGGAAAGGCTGTATTGGGATCATTGGTAGGGGTAATATAGCAACACTCATGACGTATTAACCTTTGTGCTTGAGGATAGACGTCTACAAGGGGCGTAACATAGTCGGTTAGATGATACCTAACCTATCAATTTTGCATATCGGATACCTTAAGAGATCATTAAAGTGCGGAGAACCTACGGAGTTATGAAGTTATTGGGAAACACAGTCCTAGTGCTTTTCTCATATTGATTACAACCTCAGCAAATACTTTCGTGACACTATTTCTCATTTATTCTACAAAGACCCCCCCTCTTTACTTATTTACCAATTACTCTTATACATAGTTGATTGGATTTTGACTTATTCCTCGTGGGATCGACCCCAACCTTTTTGGATTCTATATTTGATGCAACGACTGCTTTATACTTTCTGGGAGGTATAATTTGGGCGACATCAAATTTTGGTGCCATTGTCGGGGATTACAGTTACGGAGTTGATTGATCGTGTTTGTTGAAGTGTTGGTTTCGTTACAATTTTTATTGTCCTACTATTCATAGGGTGTACGCCGGTGTATGCCCAACACTTGGATTCATGGAAATCCCCTGATTCCACTTGATACGGAAATAGAAAGATTTCTAAGGAATAATTGAAGAATGATGAATACTGACGGAGTTTAAGATCCCGCAGCCGGTGCTAACATTTATAAGCAACCACTAATTCATCCGGCTGGTCATGAAATTGTTGATCAAATCACTGATCGATTAATGGCTGAGGAGAATGTGAAACAAATAGCTTTTAGAAAAGCAGATAGAGATCATTGAGCAATGCAAGAGGCAGAACAACGTCTTGCTGCACTTGAAAAGAGACAAAGAAAATTGAGGGTGCAACAACCCCCACAAAGACCATATGTGTTATTTTATGATGATCTTGAAAAAGACGATGTGGCCTATTTGGAGCTGGTTGGGACTGGTGCCATTATTCCACCAAAGTTACCTGAAGAAACTAAATTTGACATTACAAGTGCTATTATCCACCTGTTGAACTTAAAAGGGGTGTTCGCTGGCCTTTCGACTGATGATGCGAACATGCATGTGATGAATTTTGTGGGGATATACACTTCATACAATCTACCAGGAGTGAGTCAAGAAGCAATTCAATTAAGGCTATTTCCATTCTCCCTTACGGGGGAAATGTCTTTGTAGTTGACTGAGTTACCATGAGGTTCTATCACTACTCTGCAAGAGTTGAGGAATCAGTTCTGGAATAATTTTTTCCACCTTCCTGAATGTTACAACTGAAGAATGAGATTCATACTTTCAGACAACTATATTTTGAAGCACTTTATGAGACTTGGATAAAGTTCAAGAAAAAGTTGCAAAATGTTCCAAACCATAAGATGAATGGTCAAAATTTTCTTGAGATCTTCTACAGAGTATTAAATACTAATACCAAGGCTGTAGTAGACGCTATCACTAGTGGAGCATTTATGATCCTGAGATGGGAACAAGCTTCAGAGATTTTAGATTGTATTACTAAAACCAATCGAGGTTGGAATACTCGAGAAGCAAACCGACCAACATGAACTTTAGCCATCGGAACATCAGCAGAGCAAAGAGCGTTTGATGAAACTGTAGCTCAAGAAGTAGCACAACTGAGGACTAAGATTGGATTACTTGCTACATAAATTATGGCAGGAGGAATGGAAAATATTAATGTGGTAGGTTCACAGGGAAAGCACCTAGGTATGAGGATCAGATTTTGAGGAAGAAGATAAGTATTAAGATAGAGAAGTGGTAGGTTTTCGAGCCAAAGTCCAAGGGTCTAACCAAGAAAATTGGAAATTGAGGCAAGAGAATCAAGGTCGGAACTACTACGCTGATAATTACAACAAGTCGGGGTATAGAGATTGAGACAGAGATCTGGATGGTGATTGGAGGAAAAAAAATGACTATAAAGATAAGAGTGGCCTTTATGTCCCACCAGAAAATCGTGATGCTGAGTCTGAAAATTCAAGGATGGAAACCCTACTTGCAAAACTTGTTAAGGGTCGAAGAGTCAAGAAAACTGCCTAAAAGAGATTAAGGCAGACCTTTCAGGGATAAGCCAAAAAGTTGAGTCTCATGCAACCGCTATCAAACAGCTAGAACAATAATTCAGGCAGATGTCTACCATTTTAAATTAGCATCAACCAGGCACTCTTCCGAGTAACACCATCAAAACCCTAAAAATGATGGTCATTGCTTAGCCATTACTACCCAAAGTAGGAAGACTACTGTTGATTCACCTAGGCCTTCTGTTGATGACAAGAAAGATGAGCATGTAGTAGTTAATGATGAGATCGATAATGAAATAGAAAATGTGGTGGTTGATAATCATGTATCTCAAAGGCATCGCATTGCTGACAAAGAGGCTAAGTCTGATAAAGGGAAGGAGAAGAAGGTCCCTCAAGTGTTTAAACCCATTCCTCAACCTCCTCCTTCCTTTCCGCTATGGTTGAAGAAGAAAGCCGAAGAGGGAAAATATCATAAATTTATCTCAATGTTAAAAGAATTATAGATAAATATCCCTCTCGTCGAAGCTTTGGAACAAATGTCAGGGTTGTAACACCCCATACATTCCCAACCCTACTTGACGACATTAAATAATATGTACGTAGGTATCGAGAGCTATATATATGCATTTGGTAATGCTATTGGTGAGATAATTGAATTTGGCTCTTGTTATGTGATTAAACTTGCATAGAAGGTGTTTTGAAATTTCATGGTGCATTTGTGGGGTTCAAATGAGGCTAAGAGGACCTCAAAACAAAGTGTATTAAGGTTAAGAAGTAAGTTAAAGGATAGGACTTGAAGTATCTAACCGAACCCGCGAAGAAAAGTCAAAAAATAAAATTTTTGAAAAATTTTAAGGAGGGGAGTGTTTGGGACCGTGACACGCCACTCTGGGCTAAAATTTTTAGTCCAGGGGAAGTAAGTTGGCGCGCCCAAGAGCGTGCCACCTTGGTTTTTCCACTTTTTCGAAAGTTGGAAATTTCTAAGTCCCAAGGGTATCCGGAGACGTACCGAGCCGATTTTTGCCACATTTCTTATACAACCACGAGTATATACATGAAATGAATGACATATTATGTTGGTATGATAAAATTACTCGAGAATGAATTTGGGGTCAAAATGACAGTTTTGCCCTTAAGGTCAAAATAAGCCAAACGTGGCTAGAATCACTTGTTTTTGGGATTGAGGCTACGCATATGAATAGTAAGAGTGGGAATATTATTGTAATACGTATAAGACGATAAAATTATTAATTCGATTGGGTTAAGTGATTTGGGCTCAATAAAAGCCCAAAAATGGGACAAAAGACATGGGTCATATGACCCAATCTTCTCTTGACTTAGTCAAATATGGAATTAAATGGCAAGACATGGCTAAGGATGACCCAAGGACTATAAATAGGTCCAAAAATCAGATTTTCTTCATTTTGGAATTCCCATGCCTTTTAAGATATTTTCTGAACATTTCTCTCAAACCCTAAAGAACTCAAAGTTCATCTTGGAGCAAGATCATCCTATTCCAAGCCTTGGTAAGTATTTATTCTCATGGATTAACATATTATATGCATGGGATATTATGTATATTATGCTAGTTATGTTGGCAAGGTGGTGAATAATGTATTTTTGCTTTTGATGGAAGATGTGCTATCTTGGTGATTTGAACTTGAATTATGGCTTGTGCCTTTGATGAAAGATCATGGTATGGATAAAATATGAACGTGTATGGTATTATTTTGTTATGGAGCTTGTTGTTTTTCTATAAGTGCAAATTGTGGGATTTTGGCCGATTTGTGCTATGAAGTGTATTAGGGTGAATTGATGAATTATTTGTGATGTGGTGTGGATAAGAAAGTGTAAAGGAGAAGTGTTGTGGTGAAATGTATTGATTATCATGTATAGGTCAATGTTGGGAATATTGGGGGATTTTTGGTATAATAATTTTATCAATGATTTTGTCAAGGGGAAATGACATGTTTCAAGGCAAACATGTACCCCATTGATGTATATGCATTTGTAAAGTAGTTGTTGGTTAATGTGAATCCCGTTATGTATTTGTGTTGTAGAGTGACACATAAATAAGGAGCGGGACTATTGTATGCACATCTAGGATTGTATATCCGTATTGAGAGTACAAGGTGTGTAAGGTTACTCTGTCCGTATCTTTCTGCGGCAAAATAGTATCCACATTGCTATTTCACTAGTCCTATCCCGAAATGTGCTAAGGTATCATATATCCGTTTATCAATAGGCATTGTCATATATGTCCTACTCATGGATCATTGGTGAGTCTCATGTCTCATAATCATGGTTAATGTTCCAAAAGCTCAAACAAGGTTATGTTCCAATGTTCCAATAGTGATTATACTTATGCCTCTTTTTCATAGATTGTTGTCCAATGGTTCCCATGGTGTTATGATTCTAATAATGTTATGTTGCCAAGTTATTCTCATGGTTCTCACTCATTGGTTAATGATCCAAAGCTTCCAACAATGTTATGTTCCAAAGTTCAAAGTGATGTTATGACTATCAAAGTATCAATCTCAAAGTAATGAATAAAGTAATGCAAATGTGGTCAATGATCAAGTATGGGTGGCAAGTCTAGGGGCATAAGCCTAGCTCGACTCGATCCCTAAGTATTGATTTATGGGTGGCAAGTCTAGGGGCATAAGCCTAGCTCGACTCGATCCCGATGCATTGATTTATGGGTGGCAGGTCTAGGGGCATAAGCCTAGCTCGACCCGATCCCAACATGACGATAAGTCATGGAAAGTCCCACTGATCAGTAGGGGCCCGGGTACATTGTGACACATGTATTGACAGATAAGCATTGCGAAAAAGAAAGCAAAGAAGGTAATGAAAGCAATTCACATGGTTTCCAAAATGCAAAATGGTGACTTATTCACATTGATTATTCATATGTTTTGAGTTCATTGAAATATTCATGTATTGTACAGTTTCATCTGAGCCTTGCATACTCAGTGCTTATTTCGTACTGACCCCTCTCGGGGAATTTACCTTACTTGCTGCAGGCACAGGTACCAGTAGGCCTCCCCAGTAGATTGCCAGTGTTAGCAGTTTTTTGGTGAGCTCCAGCTAATTCGGGGCTTCTCCTAGTCAGAATGTATATATGTTTTGATGATGTATATGTTGTATAAAGCCGGGACTTGTCCCGACTTTTGGTTTGTATTGGTCAATGTATCTGTTAGTGGCTTTTGTAGACGTATGTGGGTATATGTATATAAGGTGACTCATGAAGTCTTGTTTTGATGGCCTCAACGGCCAAGTTTCTCAAATGTGTATATATATATGCCATGATTCCCAATATCCATGATTTCCAATACTCAAGGTTCTTGTTCTTATGTGATAGTGGTGTTTCCTATGGCATGCATATGATTGTATAGAAGCATAGCTTGGTTCTCTCGGGCCTTATCGGCTTCTGGTGCCAATCATGCCTTGTTGGGATTCGAGGAGTGACAAAAGTGGTATCAGAGCAGGTCGTTCTAAGTGTGTCTACAGAGCCGTGTCTGAGTAGAGTCTTACTTATCGATGTGTTGTGCATCACATTTATAAGTAGGAGGCTACGGGACATTTAGGATGTTGTTTCTTCTCTTCATTCTAGATCGTGCAATAGAGCCACAGTTGTAAGTGAAATTTTATCTGACCATTGAAATTTATTTTTCTTGTTATAGTAACAATGCCAATGACAAGAAGAGGTCGCGGTAAAAGTTAGAGGATTGATAGAATTGCTGGTGAAGGGACCAGTATACCACCACCTAATCAAGTGAATCAAGATGATACTGAGCATGAATTTGTGTCACGAGCTTCCTCCACTCCCTCTGTACCAGAAGAGTCGAGTAGGAGAAACGTACCTATAGAACCATCAGTCAATACTATGGACCAGGATCTTAAAAATGCAGTTCAGATGTTAACACAGTTAGTGGCAGCCCAGAGTCAAGGACGAGCTGGTCCAATGACACATGATGATGATGCGGCTAGAGTAGCAAGTCGCAGAACACAGGATTTTCTAAAATTGGACCCTCCTATCTTCACAGGGTCAGATCCAAAAGCAGATCCACAGGACTTCGTGGATCAAATTCAGAGGGCCTTGGAAGTTATGCATGTGACAGGGGTAGAGACAGTGGAACTTGCTGCGTATAGGCTGAAAGGAGAGGCAATACTGTGGTATGAGGATTGGAAGAAATCCCGTGACATTGGTGCAAATCCACCTACGTGGGAAGAATTTAAAGTGGCTTTCCTTGATCATTACTTGCCCTATGAGATCCGTGAGGCACATGTGAATCAATTCCTAAATCTCCATCAAGGAAATTTGAGTGTCAGAGAATATAGCTTGCAATTTAATTCCTTGGCTCGATATGCGCCAAATGTGGTGGCTACAATGACAGATAGAGTCCATAGATATGTGGACATACTAGAGCCATATTTGGTACGGGATTGCACTATTGCTGCCTTGAACAAAGACATGGATATAGCGAGAATTCAGGCCTTCGCTCAGAAAATGGAAGACTAACGACAGAGGAGAAGAGTACATGAATTTGATAGGGGATAGTCCAAAAGGGCTAGACCTATGGGACCACCTATGATGTCCCAAGGAGGATCTAGGCCTCGTATGTTCCCTAGACCACCTAGACCATCATTTTCTCATTCCATGGCGGGAGCTTATTCTCAGTTCCGAGGGTCTAGGGGTGGTCCATCTGGGCAGAGTAGCGGAGTTCATGGGTCCCAGGAAGCAGGTTTTCCTCGTCAGCAGTGTCAGCACTGCGGACGTAATCACACAGGTACATGTCGGGCAGGGACAAATGTCTGCTTTTGGTGTGGTATGCGGGGGCATATAGAGAAGGATTGTCCACAGCGGAGCATGGGTGGTATAGCACGATCGGCTGGGTCGGCTGTTGCATCATCAACATCGGTTCCTTCACTGGGTCGAGGTGTACAGCCTGTTGGCCGTGGTAGAGGGGCCAGAGGAGCAGCCAGTACTAGCGGGGTCCAGAATCGCACTTATGCTTTGGTGGACCGCCAGAATTCAGAGGCTTCTCCCGATGTCGTCACAGGTACATTATCCATATTCTCACATAAGGTATATGCACTAATTGACCCAGGTTCTACATTTTCCTATGTTACCCTATTGGTTGCTGCGAAATTTGCAAAGGCACCGGAATTATTAATTAAATCAATTGAAGTGTCTACACCGGTTGGTGAATATATTGTTGCAAAAAGAGTATATCGTAATTGTGTGGTTATTGTGTGTGGTCATGATACGTTAGCCGATATCATTGAATTAGACATGGTGGATTTTGATGTGATCATGGGGATGGATTGGTTGGCCTCTTGTCATGCTACGGTAGATTGTCGGGCCAAGAAGGTGCAATTTTGTTTTCCGCAAGAAAATGTTCTTGAATAACGGGGTAATGTAGGGGCACCACGAGGAAGATTTATTTCCTATTTGAAAGCCAGAAAAATTATTGCTAAAGGATACATATGTCATCTAGTACGGGTGAAAGATACAGAAGTGGAACCACTAACTCCGCAGTCAGTTCCAGTGGTCAATGAATTTTTAGATGTATTCCCAGAGGATCTTCCAGGCTTACCCCCAGAAAGGGAAGTAGAATTTGGCATTGATGTGATTCCAGGCACTCAACCTATTTCCATTCCTCCATATAGAATGGCTCCAGCAAAATTGTGTGAATTGAAGGAGCAATTGAAAGATTTTCTGGACAAAGACTTCATTAGGCCTAGTATGTCCCCATGGGGTGCACCGGTCTTATTTGTGTGAAAGAAAGATGGCACCTTGAGAATGTGCATTGACTATCGGCAATTGAATAAGGTAACGATCAAGAACAAATATCCCCTCCCTCGCATTGATGATTTGTTTGATCAGTTACAGGGTGCCAAGTATTTTTCAAAGATCGACTTGAGGTCAGGTTACCATCAAGTCAGAGTTAGAGAAGAATATGTACCCAAGATAGCTTTTTGAACACGGTATGGTCATTATGAATTTTTAGTTATGTCATTTGGCCTAACAAATGCACCATCTGTGTTTATGGACTTGATGAATAGGGTGTTTAAGCCATTTCTGGACGTGTTCGTCATGGTATTTATAGATGACATCCTGGTTTATTCAAGAACACCGGAGGACCATGCTAATCACTTACGGCAGGTGTTGCAGATTCTCCGTGAACGTAAGTTGTATGCCAAGTTCTCTAAGTGTGAGTTTTGGTTGAAATCAGTTGCATTCTTGGGCCACATTGTGTCAGATGAAGGTATACAGGTTGATACACAGAAGATTGAAGCAATGAAAACTTGGCCAAGACCTACGACACCCACAGAGATTCGTAGTTTTCTTGGACTGGCAGGTTACTACAGAAGATTTGTGGAAGGTTTTTCCTCTATTGACGCACCATTAACAAAGCTTACACATAAGGCAGTAAAATTTCAGTGGAATGATGCGTGCGAGAAAAGCTTCCAAAGGTTGAAGGATAAATTAACCTCCACACCAGTTTTAGTGCTTCCCCGAAGGTACCGAGGGTTATGTAGTGTATTGTGATGCTTCCGGGGTTGGCCTTGGCTGTGTATTGATGCAGCACGGTAATGTCATAGCATATGCCTCATGACAGTTGCGTCCACACGAGAAAAACTATCCCACACATGATCTTGAATTGGCAGCGGTAGTTTTTGCTTTAAAGATATGGCATCATTATTTATATGGGGTTCATGTTGACATCTATACGGATCACAAAAGCTTGCAATATCTTTTTAAGCAGAAGGAACTCAATTTGAGGCAACGCAAGTGGTTAGAGCTTTTGAAAGACTATGACATTGATATTCTTTATCACCCAGGCAAAGCAAATGTAGTAGCTGATGCATTGAGCCGTAAGGCAGTAGAAAGCACTAGTGGTCAGTTGAATGAAAAGCATGAGATAATCAAAGATTTGAATCAATTAGCCAGCTTGGGAGTTTGCCTTATTGAATCCTCAGATGATAGAGTTATTGTGCAGAATGCAATAGAATCCTCTTTAATAATTGAAGTGAAAGAGAAATAGTCTGTGGATTCTATGTTATTGCAGTTAAAGGAAAATGTACAGCAGAATTTGAAAAAGGCATTTGATCTTACACCGGAAGGGGTACTTCAATGTCAAGGGAGATTATGTGTACCGGATGTAGATGAGCTGAGGACACGAATTATGACATAGGCACATTATTCGCGCTATTCTATACAACCGGGTGCTACTAAAATGTACCATGAATTGAAAGAAGTGTATTGGTGGGGCAACATGAAAAAGAACATTGCAGAATTTGTTGCGCAATGCCCAAATTGTCAACAAGTGAAAGTGGAACATCAAAAACCGGGAGGTTACAT
Source organism: Capsicum rhomboideum (assembly GCA_031232105.1). Lineage (NCBI taxonomy): Eukaryota > Viridiplantae > Streptophyta > Magnoliopsida > Solanales > Solanaceae > Capsicum > Capsicum rhomboideum. Next base: position 51,042,302 of record CP124708.1, on the reverse strand, counting down.
GCAATGTATCAATCTTCCAGTCTGGAAATGGGATATGATTAATATGGATTTCATTACGGGTTTGCCTCGTACATTGCAGAAGTTTGATTCTATATGGGTCATAGTGGACAGGCTTACCAAGTCAGCGCATTTTCTACCAGTCAAGACAACCTATACAGCTTAGGATTATGCGAAGTTATATGTGAAAGAGATAGTACGATTTCATGGCATTCCACTTTCTATTATATCAGACAGAGGATCATAGTTCACAATGCACTTTTGGAGATCCTTTCAGCAGAGTTTGGGTACACGGGTGAATTTGAGTACGGCTTTCCATCCTCAGACTGATGGACAAGAAGAACGTACTATTCAGACACTTGAAGATATGCTACGAGCTTGTACGTTAGATTTTTAAGGCAGTTGGGATAACCATTTGTCTCTTATTGAATTTGCGTATAACAATAGCTATCATTCAAGTATTAAAATGGCACCTTATGAAGCTTTGTACAGAAGGAAATGTAGATCACCAATAGGATGGTTTGAAGCAGGTGAAACTGCTTTACTTGGGCCAGATATCGTTCATCAGGCTATGGAAAAGGTTAAGGTGATCCAACAACAGTTACAAACGGCTCAAAGTCCTCACAAGTCATATGCCGATGTTAGAAGAAGAGGTCTTGAATTTTCCATAGGTGATTGGGTGTTTTTAAAGGTATCACCGATGAAAGGGGTAATGCGGTTCGGAAAGAAAGGGAAATTGAGTCCACGTTACATAGGCCCATATGAAGTTATTAGAAGATTTGGGCAAGTTGCTTATGAATTAGCACTACCTCAAGAACTTTCTTTAGTCCACCCTGTATTTCATGTTTCGATGCTTCGAAAATGCATAAGAGATCCATCTCGTATTGTTCCCATTGAAGATGTTCAAGTTATAGAGGATCTTACTTATGAAGAGGTACCCATATTGAGGAATAAAGACATAGCTTCCGTGAAAGTCCTTTGGCGAAATCAACACATAGAGGAGATCACATGGGAGGCTGAAGAAATGATGAGATCCAAGTATCCCTATCTATTTCAAATGAATGAGGAAGTTCAAAGTGCGGAAATGAAACAATGACAAGTAAGTATTCATGAGCCTTAAGTGTTTATGTACATGTATGCTAATATAAGATGCAATTGTTGTAATTGAAGAGATATTGTTAACATTCGAGGACGAATGTTCCTAACGGGGGAAGAATGTAACACCCCGTACGTTCCCAACCCTACTTGATGACATTAAATAATATGTACGTAGGTATCGAGAGCTATATGTATGCATTTGGTAATGCTATTGGTGAGATAATTGAATTTGGCTCTTGTTATGTGATTAAACTTGCATAGAAGGTGTTTTGAAATTTTCATTGCGCATTTGTGGGGTTCAAATGAGGCTAAGAGGACCTCAAAACAAAGTGTATTAAGGTTAAGAAGTAAGTTAAAGGATAGGACTTGAAGTATCTAACCGAACCCGCGAAGAAAAGTCAAAAAATGAAATTTTTGAAAAATTTTAAGGAGGGGCGTGTTTGGGACCATTCCACACCGCTCTGGGCTAAAATTTTTAGTCCAGGGGCAGTAAGTTGGCACGCTCAAGAGCCTGCCACCTTGGTTTTTCCAGTTTTTCGAAAGTTGGAAATTTCTAAGTCCCAAGGGTATCCGGAGAAGTACCGAGCCGATTTTTGCCACGTTTCTTATACAACCACGAGTATATACATGAAATGAATGACATATTATGTTGGTATGATAAAATTACTCGAGAACAAATTTGGGGTCAAAATGACAGTTTTGCCCTTAAGGTCAAAATAAGCCAAACGTGGCTAGAATCACTTGTTTTTGGGATTGAGGCTACGGATATGAATAGAAAGAGTGGGAATATTATTTTAATATGTATAAGACGATAAAATTATTGATTTTATTGGGTTAAGTGATTTGGGCTCAATAAAAGCCCAAAAATGGGACAAAAGACATGGGTCATATGACCCAATCTTCTCTTGACTTAGTCAAATATGGAATTAAATGCCAAGACATGGCTAAGGATGACCCAAGGACTATAAATAGGTCCAAAAATCAGATTTTCTTCATTTTGGAATTCCCATGCCTTTTAAGATATTTTCTGAACATTTCTCTCAAACCCTAAAGAACTCAAAGTTCATCTTGGAGCAAGATCATCCTATTCCAAGCCTTGGTAAGTATTTATTCTCATGGATTAACATATTATATGCATGGGATATTATGTATATTATGCTAGTTATGTTGGCAAGGTGGTGAATAATGTATTTTTGCTTTTGATGGAAGATGTGCTATCTTGGTGATTTGAACTTGAATTATGGCTTGTGCCTTTGATGAAAGATCATGGTATGGATAAAATATGAACGTGTATGGTGTTATTTTGTTATGGAGCTTGTTGTTTTTCTATAAGTGCAAATTGTGGGATTTTGGCCGATTTGTGCTATGAAGTGTATTAGGGTGAATTGATGGATTATTTGTGATGTGGTGTGGATAAGAAAGTGTAAAGGAGAAGTGTTGTGGTGAAATGTATTGATTATCATGTATAGGTCAATGTTGGGAATATTGGGGGATTTTTGGCATAATAATTTTATCAATGGTTTTGTCAAGGGGAAATGACATGTTTCAAGGCAAACATGTACCCCATTGATGTATATGCATTTGTAAAGTAGTTGTTGGTTAATGTGAATTCCGTTATGTATTTGTGTTGTAGAGTGACACATAAATAAGGAGCGGGACTATTGTATGCACATCTAGGATTGTATATCCGTATTTAGAGTACAAGGTGTGTAAGGTTACTCTGTTCGTATCTTTCTGCGGCAAAATAGTATCCACATTGCTATTTCACTAGTCCTATCCCGAAATGTGCTAAGGTATCATATATCCGTTTATCAATAGGCATTGTCATATATGTCCTACTCATGGATCATTGGTGAGTCTCATGTCTCATAATCATGGTTAATGTTCCAAAAGCTCAAACAAGGTTATGTTCCAATGTTCCAATAGTGATTACACTTATGCCTCTTGTTCATAGATTGTTGTCCAATGGTTCCCATGGTGTTATGATTCTAATAATGTTATGTTGCCAAGTTATTTGCATGGTTCTCACTCATTGGTTAATGATCCAAAGCTTCCAACAATGTTATGTTCCAAAGTTCAAAGTGATGTTATGACTATCAAAGTATCAATCTCAAAGTAATGAATAAAGTAATGCAAATGTGGTCAATGATCAAGTATGGGTGGCAAGTCTAGGGGCATAAGCCTAGCTCGACTCGATCCCTAAGTATTGATTTATGGGTGGCAAGTTTAGGGGCATAAGCCTAGATCGACTCGATCCCGAAGTATTGATTTATGGGTGGCAAGTCTAGGGGCATAAGCCTAGCTCGACTCGATCCCGATGCATTGATTTATGGGTGGCAGATCTAGGGGCATAAGCCTAGCTCGACCCGATCCCAACATGACGATAAGTCATGGAAAGACCCACTGATCAGTAGGGGCTCGGGTACATTGTGACACATGTATTGACAGATAAGCATTGAGAAAAAGAAAGCAAAGAAATTAATGAAAGCAATTCACATGGTTTCCAAAATGCAAAATGGTGACTTATTCATATTGATTATTCATATGTTTTGAGTTCATTGAAATATTCATGTATTGTACAGTTTCATCTGAGCCTTGCATACTCAGTACTTATTTCATACTGACCCCTCTCGGGGAATTTACCTTACTTGCTGCAGGCGCAGGTACCAGTAGGCCTCCCCAGTAGATTGCCAGTGTTAGCGGTTTTTTGGTGAGCTCCAGCTAATTCGGGGCTTCTCCGAGTTAGAATGTATATATGTTTTGATGATGTATATGTTGTATAAAGCGGGACTTGTCCTGACTTTCGATTTGTATTGGTCAATGCATATGTTAGAGGCTTTTGTAGACGTACGTGGGTATACGTATATAAGGTGACTCATGAAGTTTTGTTTTGATGGCCTCAACGGCCAAGTTTCTCAAATGTGTATATATATATATGCCATGATTCCCAATATCCATGATTTCCAATACTCAAGGTTCATGTTCTTATGTGATAGTGGTGTTTCCTATGGCATGCATATGATTGTATAGAAGCATAGCTTGGTTCTCTCGGGCCTTATCGGCTTCGGGTGCTAATCATGCCTCGTTGGGATTTGGGGCATGACAAGGGTATGCGAAGTTTATGAAAGACTCGGTAACGAAGAAGAGAACCATCAATTTTGAGGCTGTAGATAATGTGCACCATTGTGGAGCAATGGCTTCTCGCTCACTTGTTGAGAAAAAGGAAGACCCAGGAGCTTGCACTATCCCTTGTACTATTGGGCTTATAATTTTGCAAAAGCCTTACGTGACTTGGTAGGTAGCATTAACTTGATGCTGCCTGCACTCTTTAAGCAGTTGGGATTGGGGTCACCTAAACCTACATCTATAAGTCTTCTCATGGCTGATCGGACTGTGAATAAGCCGGTGGGAATCTTGTATGTCGTTTTGGTAAAGGTGGCATCATTTTTTTTCATCTAACTTCGTTATTCTTGACTATGAGGTTGATTTTGAGGTTCTCATTATCTTGGGAAGGCCATTCCTTGCGACTGGTCATGCATTGGTTGACATGGAAACTGGACAGATGAAGTTTAGGTTAAATGACAAGCAAGTTACTTTCAATGTGTACTGATCCATGAAGCAACCAAAAGATATGCGTATGATTTCTGTGATAGATATGATTGATGAGAGTGACGTGGTTGTTCCTTTTGAATAAAGATTGGGGGTCGAAGCCCTGATCGCAGTAATCATGAACTTTGATAGTGATGGTATTGATGAATATGATGAGATTGCGAAAGCACTTATTGGTAGAGGTCATATACTTATGCTCCAAAGAAGCTTGATCTAGATTTGAAAATTAGAGTGACCTGCCAGCGCATCCTTCGATCGAGGAGCCTCCCAACTTGGAGTTTAAGGCTCTTCCATCCCATCTTCTTATGCATTCTTGGGGGCCAACAACTCTTTGTCTGTCATTATTTATGCTGACTTATTGGAATGGCAAGTTGAGGCCCTAGTTTCTGTGCTTCAGAGGTTTAAACAGGCCATTGGATGGTCCATTGCGGATATTATCAGGATCCTACCCAGAATTTACACTCATATAATCCAGCTTAAGCCGGGCATCAACGTTGTCTTAACCTACCTATGTAAAAAGTTGTAAAGAAAGATTATTAAGTGGTTAGATGCTGGGGTGGTATATCCTATTGTTGATAGCAAGTGGGTGAGCCCAGTCCAATATGTGCCAAAAAGGGCGAAATCACCGTGGTTCCAAATAAAAATAACGAGTTGATCCCAATGAGGCCGGTTATCGGATGGAGAGTTTGCATGGATTATCGAAAGCTGAATTCTTGGACCGAGAAGGACCATTTTCCTATGCCCTTTATGGACCAGATGTTGGACCATTTTTCTGGCAGAGGATGGTATTGATTTCTTGATAGTTATTCAGGGTACAATCAGATTTCCATAGCCCCCAAAGACCAAGAGAAGAAAATTTTTACTTGTCCATATGGGACGTTCACTTTCAAGTGGATTCCGTTTGGTCTATGCAATGCACCGACTACTTTTCAGCGTTGTATGATGTCTATACATGGTGGAAGACACTAGTGAGGTATTTATGGATGATTTCTCAGTTGTGACTGATTCGTTCGAGGAATGTTTGGCACACCTTGACAATGTACTACCAAGATGCGAGGATTGTAATTTGGTGTTGAATTGGGAAAAGTACCTTTTCATGGTCAAAGAGGGTATTGTTTTGGGACACCAGATTTCAAAGAAGGGGGTTGAAGTTGATAAGGCGAAGATTGAGGTGATTGAAAAGTTACCTCCACCAAATTTTGTAAAGCGCATTCAGAGTTTCTTGGGTCATGATACTTTTTAAGACGAACATGTGTTGGCAGCATCACAAGACTTAATCCTATGGTTTGCAGATTTTCCCAACTTTTTGGCAAGTGATCTAGTTCCAGAGGATATGACGTATCAACAGCAAAAGAAATTCATCCATGAGGTGAGAAAATTCTTCTGGGATGAGCCATACTTGTTTAGGGTGTGTGCAGATGGTATGATTCATAGGTGTGTTCCTGAGGTCGAGATGATGAGTATATTGGAGGCATGTCATTAATCTCTAGTTGGGGGTCACCATGGAGGTGCGTGGACTATGCACAGGATCTTGTAATGCGGTTACTACTGGCCCACCATTTATAAAGATGCCAATGATTATGCGAGGGCATGCGATCATTGTCAAAAGCAAGTAAATATCTTAAGACGACATGAACTCCCAATGACTGCGATCCTTGAGCTTGAGCTGTTTGACGTATGGGGTATTGATTTTATGGGTCCGCTTGTGAGCTCTTATGAAATGAAGTATATTTTGGTAGCTGTTGACTATGTCTCTAAGTGGGTGAGGTGATTGCGCTTCCCAATAATGAAGGTAAGAGTGTTACAACTTTGTTAAAGAAGAATATATTCTCACCTTTTGGAACACCTCGAATTATCATTAGTTGTAACACCCCGTACCTTCATAACCCTAGGTGACGACATTGAACAATGTATACTTAGGTGTCGAGAGCTATAAGTATGCATTTGGTAATGTTAATGTTGAGGAAATTGAAATTTGGCTTCATACATGTGATTAGACCTTCATAAGAGTTGTTTTGTGAGTTTTATGGCGCAGTTGTGGGGTTCAAAATAAGGCTAAGAGTATCTCTAAACAAAGTATATTAAGGTTAAGAAATGAGCTAAAGAATAGGACTTGAAGTATCTAACCAAACCCGTGAAGAGAAGTCGAAAAATGGAATTTTCAAAAAAACTAAGGGGGGCGTTTGGGACCGTTCCACGCCGCTCTGGGATAAAATTTTTAGCCCAGAGGCAGTAGGTTGGCGCGCCCAGGGGCGTGCCACCTTGGGTTTTCCATTTTTTCGAAAGTTGGAAATTTCTAAGTCCCAAGGGTATCCGGGGTCGTACCGAGCCAATTTTTGCCACGTTTATTCTACAATAATGAGTGTATACATGAAATGAGTAAGGTATTATGTTGGTATGATAAAAGTACTCGAGAACGAATTTGGCATCAAAATGACGATTTTACCCCTGTAGTCAAAATAAGCCATACGTGGCTAGAATTGCTTGTTTTTGGAATTAAGGCCACAAGTATGAATTGCATGAATGGGAATATTGTCGTAACACATATGGAATGAATTAAACATGAGAAATTATTGATTTTATTGGGATAAGTAAATTGGGCTCAAAAGAGGCCCGAAATAAGGCAAAAGACATGGGCCAAGAATGGGTCAAATGACCCATTCTTCTTTTGACTAATCAATAATTGAGAAAGGTGGATAAAGAGGAATTCAAGGCTCTATAAAAGGGGCACAAATCAGATTTTTTATCCACAAAAGACACATGCTTTTCTATCTTTTTCTCTAGACTTTTCAAGAACACCCTTTTGGGCTCTCAAACCCTAAGGCACTTTTGGGAGTAAGATCACCATTTTCCAAGCTTGGGTAAGTGATTATTCTTGTACTTTAACATATTATGAGCATGAGATATTATGTATATCATGTTGGTTATGCTTGAAAGTGTTGAGTATGGTGTTTTGTGTTTTGGTAAAAGATGTGAAATCCATGGGATTGTAACTTGGATTATGACTTGTGGTCTTAATGAAAAAGCATGTTATGGATAAAATAACATGTATGGTGTTATTATGGCCCCAAACTTGTTATTTTTCTATAAGTGTAAATTATGAGAGTTTGGCCGATTTGTTATTGTGAGGTGTATTAAAGTAATTTGATGGAATAATTGTGATGTGGTGGTGATGGAAAAGTGTAAAATATGAGCTTGGTGTGACATGCTATTGGTTATCATGTGTTGGTCAATGTATGGAATATTGTGGGATTATTGGTATGATGATTTCATAAATGGTATTGTCTAGGGGGAAATGACATGTTAAAGCTAAACATGTGACTTATTGTTATTGTATGCCATTGTAAGGTAATTGGTGGTTAATGTTGGTTTCGTTATGAACTTATGTTGTAGAGCGGAACACAAGGATGGAGCGGGACTATCGTATGGACACTTAAGATTGTAGAATCGTATTGAGAACACAAGGTATGTAAGGTTACTCTTTCCGTATCCTTCTACAATATATTGTTCCTATTGACATTGGGCTTGTTTCAATTCCGAGAGGCTTGAAGTACATCAATTCAGGGTGACGTATATTTTTATTCATATGTACCCTATTCATAGATGAATTATGATTCACTTATCCCTTGTTCATTGATTGAAGTTCCTAAGATGTCATAACGTGGTAATTTCTTAAAAGAACTATCCCAAGAGAGTAAGATGCAAGAGAATCTATTTGATCTTGAATAGCATTTTCCAATCATGTCATGTTCCAAAGTCCTATGGTATGATGATTATCCGTGTACCAATCTCTTGAAGGAAAAAAGTGAAGTGAGATGTGTATATAAGTGTGTGCTTTAATGTCATGATCTCTAGTGTGTCACTCTCATAACTAGGTAAAGGGTATAAGATTGTAAAGAAGTAAGGTGCTTGGTTACTATATGTCTCATTAAGTATGGATCACATTCTAAAGTGGTATAAGTTCAATATAGAAAATCCCTATATTGTGCTATGTCAGTTATTGTATTCCCTCCCAAAGGTGGAGGCCCGATATCCTGTGCTTACTTAGATAAGATCTCATAAGAGTAGTGAAGAGGTAATATACGAGCTAATATACCTATCCCTCACAAGGTAAGGTGTTGATCTCATGAAGGTAAGAAGTGGAGTAATATTTGTGTGTTTCAAATAGTATCATGACCATGGTTGTACCAATCTCTTATAAGTGCGTATAGAAATCTCTCATAAGTGAATGTATGAATCCCTCATAAGGAAGGAATGAAGTAATGTATATACGTGTTCCCAAAGATGTTCCAAAGTCTTATAATTTTGTAATTATGGTGGTACCAATTCCTCACAAGTAAAAATGCCAATCTTGTAAAAGTAATAAGAGAGGTGATGTGCAAGTTAATATATCTATTCCTCATAAGTGAAGATGTCAATCTCATGAAGTACAAGAGTGAAGAAGTAATATATAGATGTGTGATTCCAATTATGTCATGATCTTTATTGTATCACTCTTAAGAATGGATACCAGTTGCTTCGGGAATTTTTGAGTCATAGGTGTACAGTTGTGTTGATGTTGTAAAGATAGTATAAAGCGGGGACTTGTCCCGACTGTTAGTATGCATCTATTAGAGGCTTTTGTAGACATGTGTGGGTTATGAATGTAAAAGATAAATGTTCGTTTGATGTGATGGCCCCAACGGCCAAGTGTCCTAAATATGTATATAACATATGTTTCCATGTTCATGTTTTCCGCATAGTTGCATAAGGTTTAATAAGGTTCATACGAAGATATGAATACGACTGAACATAGGAAAAGGTTGGTTCTCTCGGGCCTTATCGGCTACGAGTGCCAATCATGTCTCGATGGGATTCGGGGCGTGACATTAGTGATGGAGGATCCCACTTTTGCAATTACTTATTCAAAGCCTTGCTTGAGAAATATGGTGTGAAACATAAGGTGGAAACACCTTACCATCGTCAAACAAGCGGGCAGGTTGAGGTCTCTAACCGAAAGATCAAATCCATTCTGGCAAAGAAGGTGAATGCCAATAGGACGAATTGGGTCCATTCTGGTGAAGACGATGAATGCCAATAGGACGGATTGGGCAAGGAGATTGGATGACACACTTTGGGCCTATCGGACTGCATTCAAGACACCCATTGGTGCATCCCCATATCAGCTTGTGTACGACAAAGCATGCCACTTGCCAGTTGAACTTGAGCATAAGGTATTGTGGGCATTGAAGCGGGAATTTAGAATGGCAAGATACAACCAAATTGAGACTTGAGCAGATGAATGAGATGGATGAGTTTTGTCTCCACCCATATGAGAGCTCCACCTTGTATAAGGAAAAGATGAAATTGTATGATGAGCACAAGATTGAGAGAAGAGAATTTACTACAGGCGACATGGTGCTACTATTTGACTCACGACTGAAGTTGTTTCCTAGTAAGTTGAGGTCAAAGTGGAATGGACCATATCGAATCACGATGTTGTCCCCCTATGGTGCAATTGAATTGGAGAATAAGGATGGGAAGAAATTTAAAGTCGATGGCCAGAGGGTGAAGCACTACATAGGCAAAGACATGGATGCTCGAATGGTCTGTGATGTGGACTTAAAAGAGGCTTGATGTATCAAGCCTACTTGAGTCATGTCGCGATGTTAAATCAGGCGCTACGTGGGAGGCAATCCATGGGTTTATTGGTGAAGTCTGAGTAACCGACATAGCCAGGTCATGCCGCGACGTTAAATCAAGCGCTGCGTGAGAGGCAACCTATGATTTTGTACTTTACATTTTATAGGGTAATGTGTGTTTCAATATGCATGGGAACATAAGCTGAAATGGAACCAAAAATATTTCTGGTGCCCAGTCTATACGACTCACCAGACGAGTCATTTCCAACCACAATAATTCATTTAGTGGCTCGTAGCCTCCTCAACACTTTATTAAATAGTTACTGGCCACCCTATGACTCACAAAACAACTCGTACTCGGACAGTACGACTCGTCATCATAGGTCTTAGGGTTTGGTAACATCAGGTGTGTCCCTTACCCAAGTTCTCAAATTTCATTATCTGATTTAGTACAATGGGGACATTGTATGATCTCAAAGTTGGGGTTGGGGGTATACCACAACCGAGGGTTTTTGTTGCCATTTTTTTTTTCTTAGGCTGCGCTATCGTAGTTAGAACCGACATGTTTAGGTTTTTTTATATTTTGTTTGATTTTTGTACTTAGAGTGATTAAAAGAGAACTTGGTGCAGTCTGGTTTAATTAACTGTGTTTAAAAGATACCCATCCAAAAATGTGTTTTTGTGATGTAATGTATGTGTGCTTAGACTGTGCTGAAATCGATGTTTGGGATCTAGATATGGCATTAGGATTGTAAATAGGATAACTAGGTCAATCTTGCATGAACTAAATAGGTAATAACTTAGATAAAAAACCCCGAGCTATGAGTGAGTAAGGACTTTACCTAGTCAGTGTGTGTGTGCGATCTAGAACTTGTCGGTTAGTCTCACTAAAAGCTGTAGGATTAAAGGTTAGGAAAGGATCATAGGTTGTGTTTGAATTTAGTCCACTTAACCTAAAATGACCTACCAAATGATCATGTATCCCTTGAACCCAAATTTTGAGCCTTAGACTGTTTCTTTGACCTACCCATGACACCTTCCCAGTTTTACAATGAACCTTCTTTGGCCCTAGTTCCTCCCTGGACACTGTGCACCTCAATTCAGGAAACTCGCCTAAGTTGAGGGTGGCTATTGCATAGGGGTGCGTAAAAATTGGGTATGTAGTTTAAGTAGTGAAAAAGAAAGAAAAAAAGTTGTGGGTGAGGTTAACAAAAAAGAAAGAAAGAAATAGAAAAGTAATAGTGAAATATGTAAAAATAAAACTGCACCCGAGGGCCAAAAAAAATAAAATAAAAAATGGAGAAAAGGGAGGAAAATAAAGAAAAGCAGGAAAAATGGAGCCAAAAAGTAATGTAGTGCCAAGGAGGAATGAGTCACTGTATCCAAATGTATCAAACCTGTCCCCGAGCCTGTATTACAAGGTGAGAAAGACCTACTGTGATCCTAACCCGACAATCTGAAAGCTGAAGTGTAGAAAATAAGGGCAATCCTATGGTATCAAACACATATAACCAGACTTCTTTGTGAGAGTGAGAGATTTAATTCAGTCCCGATATGAGTTTGCATTGCATATACTGAGTAAGTGGTTACTTCTTTGTTGTGAGAGCATAGGGGCTGTAGTCTAGTTATTGCTTGTTTAGGTAGTGTAGTGGTCAATGTGTTAGATTGCCTAGTTACAATGTACTGCCATATCCTAATCCCATTGTGTTTTAGTAAGTACATAGCACACACACTGCATTGGTGGTTTAATATAAGAATGGAGTGTGTTGAATGAACTTTAATGGTTTGCTTGCATCTTTTCAAGGAAATTGACTGCTATAGTAATCTTGATATTACTCTAGGTTAAGCATCTTAGATAGTTGGTATTTTGTTTGCTTGAGGACATGCAAACGTTCTAAGTTGAGGGTGTTGATGTGCCGTGAACTTACAACACTTGAGACGCTTAAAACATGGGATATTTGCAAGTTTAAAGGTGCATTTTGTTGGATATGATGTGTTTTGTTAAGTGTTGCAGGACAACAGGGTCACAAGTTGAACTATGAAATACGAAGAAGATTCTGCACCTAAAATAATGATTGGACAACTAGTCGTTGGGTTACAATACGACTCGTTGCCCGAGTCGTTGTGTGACTAGAAGAATTTTGGAACTTAAGGAAGTGGCTACGACCGGACTCGTATCCTGACTAGATGAATCATAGTGAATAATCCTCAAGACGCCAGTGAAGATGAAGCTGAAGGACACACAGAGGACGATTGGGGGCTACGACCCGTAGGGTCACGTGATGAATCATCACGTCAAGTCGTTCTGAGCAAAAGAGGAAAAGTCCTTAGAAGATAAAGTGAAGTACCAGGGGAAATGAGTCACCCTAAGACTCGTAGGGTGACTAAATGAGTCATCACCAGTATACAAAAGGAAAAGACAACGAGTGAAGCAAGCGGTGACGATGAGTCGTCTTCTGACCAGACGACCCGTCATATGGACCATAGCCGACGCCGACTCCTGTACTCCTATTTTGTTTAGGATAGGATTTGTTAAGTCTATAATTACTCTTTAGGGTTATTTTTACAGGATATTATTATTATTCTACAACATTATATTGTGGGATTCCAAGGCACATTCTTGGGATTTTACGAATATTGAGTTTCCAGTTTTAATTAAAGTTGAGATTTTAGGCTTTATTCATTCTTGTGAGTTTCAATGTTTTTTTTCATCTATGAAATCTTGCATTGTTCATACAATTATGAGTAGCTAAACTCCATAACTAGGGTTGTGGGAACCATAACAGATTAACAAAGTAGTGTTCAATGTACAAGGTGATAATCGAAGGGTATACGAGCATGTATTGGTGGTTATTTGGAATTTGGTTACTTTCTGACGAGTGCACGTGTTGGAACTCATCCTATCTCTACCCTGGACTATAGCAAAGGTATTCAGATAAGACTAGTGGATCAACAACAAGACTTGGAGTTATCTTCATTTAATCATCTTTGAACCGTGATACGGGAAAGGCTATGCTGGGATAATTGGTAGGGGGTAATATAGCAACACTCATGACGTATTAACATTTGTGCTTGAGAATATTAATCTACAAGGGGCGTAACATAGTTGGTTAGAAGATACCTAACCTATCGATTCTGCATGCCGGATACCTTATGAGATCACTGAAGTGTGGAGAACCTACGGAGTTATGAAGTTATTGGGGAACACAGTCCTAGTGCTTTTCTCATCTTGATTACAACCTCAGCAAATAATTTCGTGACAATATTTCTCACAAAATCCCCCCTCTTTACTTATTTACCAATTACTCAGACAGACATAATTGATTAGATTTCGACCTATTCCTTGTGGGATCGACCCCAACCTTTTTGGGTTCTGTATTTGATACAATGACCGCTTTATACTTTTTGGGAGGTGTAATTTAGGTGACATCAATTATAAACCTTATCATAGAAAAAGACTTCCCTGGCTATCATGTTCAGTCCTAATCACCAATTATCCATTACTTCATCACGTCAGACCTTATTCCGTAATTATATATGAGTCCTACGATACTTGACCCTCAAGGTTTCTTTACTCATAACAATCCATCGTTTAAGACCCTTACACGATACTTAATCTTATCCAAGTCAGGTAATACATTAACACCCTAGTATCTTTAGATCCCCTTAAGTCTATGTGACACAAATAATAAGACAGTAACACCCCGCCTTCCCGGCCTGAAATACTGCTAGACCACTGACCATACCCATGTAATGGATACCAACACGAACACATATTGGGTAACCTTACCTCAGTTCATAACACTTAACCCTGGTATACCTTGCTATCGAGTTTAATCAAATGAGAGTTAACATAGACAACAACTTAAGTCAATACACTTCTACTAGCCTCAGAAATTCAGTCAAGTATAAGTCAATATAGACAATATACCAAGTCAAGAACCATTACTCACCCATAATATACCTCTCCTTGTTTTATTCACCTAAGTAAGTAGATGATACAAAACATAAACTTTTCTTTTATAGCCTTAACCTGGACCTCTCATGGATCCCTTCCAACGATGGAAAAAGTCATAATCATAAGTCTTAGTTCATACAAATGTCCAATACATAAGTCACCACATAACCTGGTTCACACAAGGAACCTATATAACACATAACCACATAATTTTTGGTCCACACAAGGAACCAATACGTCAAATAAACACATAAGCCTGTTTCGCTCAAGAAACTAATACATCAGATAAATAATTAAGCTCGGTTCACTCAAGAAACCAATATATCAGATAAATAATTAAGCCCAATTTACTCAAGAAACCAATATAACACAATATATGATAAGCAAATAAATAACTCGATTTACTTAAGGAACCGTCACTCTCACCAATACCTGTACACACATGCTAAGGGTCTTATGGTCGCCCACTAGCCATGACCTGCAGGGGAGGAGGTCTTGTTCATATACCAAATCCCAGACATCAATTGTCTGTCAAACTTATACCAACCCATCTAGTAAAGATTTTCAAATATCGGTACATCCCATAATAATAAATATAATTCTGTGAAGATGTCCAAATACTGGTATATCCCACAATAATAAATATAATCCCATTAAGATATCTAAGTATCGGTAAATCCCACATTAGTCACAAATATCACAACAATCATAACCACAATAATAACAAAACAACACTTGTAAAATCCAGTAAGCTTTCATATAAGTTCATTGCATGCAATTAACACTTAGGATATTAAATAGTCAGTCACTTTCCTTGAACATGTATTATAATAAGCCTTAAAAAGAATAATTAGCAAACACATATAACTCAGGTTGGATTCCAATCACGTAAAACCATCACTTACAACTTGCAATATAACTTGTGCCATAATCCACCCCAAATCGTTCATCCTAACATTTGATACATTACCAATTTTTCATTACTCTGGTTACCACCATAGATTCTTCTGAATCCACCAATACTAACCACCTTTAGTTTATGCCTTTAATAGGTTTAACCCAATTTTCAGGTACAACACTATTATCAAATCATGCAAGGATGAACAATAACAAGGTAAACACGTAAATTCATGGAAAATTTCAATACCACAAAATAACAGAAATTTTCCACCCAAGTAACCGGATTTTCATCTATTTTATCCATCCCAACACCGTGACCAAAGTCCTAAGCATGCAATCTCCCATCAATATACGTTATACTTATGCTTTCTAACCCAGGTCTAACTTACTCAGTTAAACCTAGCCTACCTGGACGCCCAACAACTGCTACAAAGGCATGAACGCGAGCTTTTGACTCTGTGAAGGTGAATTGTGACGTGAAATCAGTGGAAAGACTATGGGTTTTACCCCATTAAAATTAAATCCCTCCTCTCCATTGCTCATAGGCCATGAGGTAACCCTAGGAGGGTTTTTAGAGAAAACCTCATCCTTTTTACAACTGAAGAGGAGAAAGAGAAATATTAAAATTGATCCTGAGATTCTGGTCCCGTCATCCCACTATAGCGGCCTGCCAACCGCTATGGCGATGCCACTATAGAGAAAAAATTCCCTCTATCAGCCCGACCCAAATATTTTAAATTCCAAAATTTTTAGTCGTGTCGCCCCATACTAATTCGAGATCGTACTTTCAAAATTTTCAGTAATTTGTACCCATAACGAAGTATCTTTTAATAACGACAGAACAAGTCGTTACAATTCTGCATTATGTATTGCAATTGGGCATATCTTATGCATACCCTAAAGAGGGACCTATTGTTCGATCCAGAGGAAAAGACTACTACTGTGATTGCATGGATTTCTCTCCCATCATTACCTAATTTATTTGGGAAGGAATGAGTTTTTTCTTTAGCTTAAGTGGATAGGAAGTTCCTACAAATGGATATGGTTGTACGCAATCAAACTAGACCTAGCTAGCTATGCTAGGGTGATGGTAGAAGTAGACCTACTAAGTGACTTCCCCAAAAAGGATCAATGTGAAAATGAAGAAACAAAAAACATGGGAGGTTGAGGAGAAGTGAATTAAGATCACATATTACTATGTTCCAAATAGTTCTGCACACTACTAAGAATTTTTATCATATTCAACGAAAAGACCTGTTAAGTAAGATGGAAGACAATTTGTACAACTAAACAAATACTTAAATGAGAACCAATCTAGATATGATAGTATTAATTGAGTTAGAAATTTTATGTGCTTACGAGCATCTTTTCCCTTTTTCTTTTAAAATTTCACATTTAAATAAAATATATCTACAATAAAACACTAACCTGACAGAACTCATCAATAAGATAGGGGATAATTTCAGAGACCTTCCCTCAGGTATTTCTCTATCACACTAACCTCCCTCGTGGTTTATGATATTACGCTTACCTCCCTTGTTTTATTTTTTTGTAATAATTATTTTAAACTATTATTATTAATGCAAAATAATTATAATATGACTACATTGCCCTTTCTTAAATTTCACTCTTTTAATTAGTTAGTTTTATGAATATCTTGTATTAAAGAAATTATTATTTTCTCATAGAAGCGATTTATGGGTTCCTCTTTGTAGGACTCATGGATAAAGACATCGTTTCCGGTGACTTAATTTCAACTTTGAAGCAGGGCTACAAGGAATTCTTCTAAGACATGCATATAAAAAACTCAAATATGAAGATAATCAAAAAACTATTTTACTCAACATTCAATATACATCACATCAATAGTTATATTTTCAAATTTGCCATAATACTAGAAATCATTTTTTCTTCAATTTATATAAACATTTGTGAGATATCAATCTTGTAAATGAGTTCACGCTTTTGACACTTATATGCATTACTTTCCTTTCATTTTTTCAAGTAACAAATGAAGAAAAGGATCCCAAAGAATAGATCTCTCCGTTGTTGAATCTCTCTTTGATCAATCATTGTGTAATATTTTGAATCCTCATAATTAATGAAATCCAAATAATCTCTAGATTGATTAGAAGAGTCTTTCAGTTGGTTAAAATCGGTTACTTGAATGAAACTAGATCTTATGGAATCATATTTATTTTCATTCTTGTTCAATTTCTTGTATGTGGGTTTCTTGAAATTGCATCAATGTTTGTTTTCTTGTGTCTCTTTCCGGTTTGCTTGTTTAATTAACATTTGCTTTTTTTGGGTTTTTTGAGATTAGTTTTTTTTTTCAAAAGATTTAAAATTTTATGTTCTTGATGATTACAAACCATCCCAATGTTAGTTCTTGAATAGGTTTTAAGGATTTACAAAATTTATTAAATATAATATTTTGATAGAAATGCTTAATTGAAAGAAATTAATATTAGAGAAGGGCATATTTGTCAAACTGTATTTTATTTACATTAATGAAAAATAGGTAAAAGGAATTATTATAAAAAAATCAATATAAGGGAGGTAAGGGTAATATCGTAAACCATGAGGGAGGTTAACATGATAGAGCAATACCTGAGTGGAGGTCTCTGAAATTATCCCATAAGATAACTAGTCTACCCTATATTTCTAAAATCAAATCCAGTGATAATTCTCCACTCATGCTCTTCCTAAGCTAGTAAGTAATTTTGAAGGGCATTTTCCTAGACCTGAGGGGAGGTCTCTGAAATTATCCCATAAGATAACTGGTCTACCCTATATTTTTTAAATCAAATCCAGTAATAATTCTCCACTCATGCTCTTCCTAAGCTAGTAAGTAATCTTGAAGGGCATTTTCCTAGTCCATTCTTTCTAGCGTTCGTTAATCAAATTTGTAACTGATATTGCTTGATTAGGAGTAACCAGATAATTTAATATTGTAATAAAGTTGTCAACTAAAAAGATACCGAAAGTACATACAAGCCTAGCTATTAATAATTAAAAAGATACTATCCACAGAAGAACTTAAAATCAAAGATCAGTTAGGGAATTAGATGGCATTACAATTTAATAATGGTATAATGATACTAATAAATTTTACAAGGGTGTAATTTGTTCAATTCAAGTGTGTCCAATAGTTGATGTAAAGTAACCCATTCTTTAGTATTTGTCATTAGGTAGTCCAAATTCAATATCTATCTAAAAGAATTAACATTCAGTAACCAAAATTATTTTTCTTAAAAATAGCAAAAAAAGATTTAGTATCTCCTCCTAGTGGTTGCAACCCTAAATTTTCAATATTTTCTCCTAAGCTTGTTTACTTTGTTTTTCAGCTAAGAAATCTTCATGTCGACTCATCGATCGATATTTTGAGGATAAGAACCTAAAAACACCATTAAAGACTACAAAGACTTGATTCAAATATTTTTATTTGACGTATTTGTTATTTGTCTCAACTAGGTGATATTGAGTTTTGTTGGAAACATCTTTAAGGAGTATGAATATAATTTAAGATGTGTCAGATGGTTTGTGGCGAATTTTGAGTTGAACTTCATATTGATAACATGAGTTTAAAGATGACTCCATATGATATGCGTGGCATCCATGTATCGCAATGAATATCAATTATAAGTAATTGTATATCCATTTATCTCATGTATATCATATATATTATGTAGAAATTCATGAAAAATTATGTGTGATATATATCTATATACACGATATATATGTGACATGCACATCTAGTAGTAGTTACCATGAAATTTTTGTGTCATATATAATATACAATATGATATATACATGTAACAGCCCGTATGTTTCTGAATCTAGTTGATTACCGTAACGTTCATGGAATTATTTAAACATGAGAGGGTTGGTGAATTATGCATGAATTTGTTGGGCTGAATTTATTTTGTGCTAATGAGCTCAAAAGAGGCCCAAAATTAACAAGAAAGACATAGCTCAAATGGAAAATGACCCATTCTTGGCATTGACCAAGTAAACACACATTTAATGTGGCTAAGGATGACTACAAGGACTAGATAAGGCAAGAAAAAATCAGGTTTTTATTCACCAAGACACACATGCCATTTCTAGACTTTTCCAAAATATTTCTCATCTCACACAAACCCTAAGTCATCACTCTTTTGGACAAGATCACTCTCTTGAAAGCTTTGGTAAGTATTTATTCTCATGGTTTAGTATATGATATGATTAATATGGTGTATAAATCATGTTGGTTATGTTGGCAAAGTGTTGGACAGTTCACTATGTGTAAAACTGTCTATTTTTGCAATCGGAAATAGGGTTTTGCCTTATAAACTTGAAAATGGACTTGTGGTATTGAAGGAAGTGAACTTGATGGATTAAATATCAACATGGAAGATGTGATTATATCCTTAAATTGTTTTATCCTTGTATATAATGTTTGGAATTGTTATTGCAAAATTGTGCATGGACTTGGTGGTGTATTGAAAGAAAAAGTGTGGTTTTGGTGATGTTCATGGGTGTGGTGAAACCATGGTTGTTCTTTGGCATCTGAGTTGACCTAAAACATGTAAATATACGCTTATTTGTGTCCATGGATCATTTGTTACAAAAAAGGACCCTAAAATGACCCCTGGAGGCCGAAATGGGCATCCACCCTCGCGTATGGAGCACCTGCGGACGCAGATGCCAACTCAGGTGGCTCTGGAAAGGACAGAGGGGAACCTGCGGCCACATGTCATCCACCTGCATGCGCAAGTGGCTCCACAACCCAGTCCAAAATTCTGTTTTGTATGTTTTTGTCTCTCTTTGATCCCCGAAGCCTCCTGTACCCTTCTTGGATGTAATTATCAACTTATGATACCTATTGAATGACTTTAAGGGGTCTTTTGGAGGCATGTTGGATTATATCAATTATGGATTGTTGTTAATATGTGGTTACGAAAGGTATTGAGGTGACTTGATGGAATAATTGTGACGTAGTGTTAATGAGGAAGCATAAAGGATAAACTTGGTGTTAAATGCTATTGGTTTATGATGTCTTGGTCAATGTGTGGAATTTTATGGTGTTGTTGGTGTGGTAATGCAGTGGATTGTATTGTAAAAGGTGACATGATATTATATGGCAGTCATGTAGCTCATTGTCGTTTTGTGCACTTGTAAGGTAGTTAGTTGTTAACGTGAGCTCCGTTATGTACTTGTGTTGTAGAGTAAAACGTAAGGAAGGAGATGGATTATTGTATTCACTTATAGGACTGTGTGTTCATATTGGGAAGATAAGGTATGTAAGGTTTCTCTTTCCCGTATTCTTTGGCAGCATCTCTTGTTCTCATTTCAAAACGTCTCAAAGTATCTCATGTCAGGTTATCATATATTGTTATTTGTATGTATCTTAATCATGGAATGATGTTCCAAGGCTCCAATAATGTTATGACTATCAACGTATCAATCTATCAAAAGTAAAGAATTGAAGTAATGCATAGTTGTTGGTTGTGAGAGCACGGGTGGCAGCTCTAGAGGCATAAGCCTAGCTCGAGCTGATCCCGAGATTATTAGATCAGGGGGTACTCCTAGAGGCATAAGCCTAGCGCGGGCTGAACCTGATAGGGGGTAGATCTAGAGGTAATGACCTAGCTCGAGCCAAACCTAATATATTGGTTTAGGGGTGGCAGCTCTAGAGGTAATAACCAAGCTCGAGCCGAGCCCGATGTATTGATTTATGGGTGGTAGCTCTAGAGTTGTAAGCCTAGCTCGAGCCGATCCCAACATAACGTTATGTTATGTTAAGACCCACTGATCAGTTGGGGCCCGGGTACATTGTGACACAGGTGATGATGAATATGTATAAAAGCAAAGAAGCAAAGAAAGTAATGAAAACAATATGCATAGTTCCAAACATACGGACCGATGGTTTATCCATATTGGCTGTTCTCTTATATTTGATTCCATTGGGGTTCTTAGGTATTGATTTAGTTTATTATAGCCTTACATACTCAGTACATTCTTCGTACTGACGCCCCTTGGTGGACTTACCTTACTTGCTCTAGGCACAGGTGCTCATAGACCCCCATAGTAGATTGCGGATCATTTGCCGATCATTGGTGAGCTCCAGTTGGTTCGGGGCTTTCTGAGTCATATGTGTGCATTTGTTTTGGTATTGTAAAGTTGTATAAAGTGGGGACTTGTCCCGACTGTAGGTTGGTTGTGTACATGTATCTGTAGAGTCTTTGTAGACGTATGTGGGAAGATGAATGAAAGAGATGTATGTTCATTTTGACTTGATGGCCCTAACGGCCAAGTTTCATATATAATATGTTTTCCATGACTTTCGCCATTGGTATTTTATAGTTATATGAGGTAGAATGAAATTCCTACAGATACATGCATATAAATGTACATAAGCAAAGATTGGTTCTCTCGGGCCTCAACGACTTTGGGTACCAGTCCGCCTCGTTGGACATCGGGGCGTAACAAAAGTGGTATCAGAGCAGGTTGTCCTAAGGGTGTCTACAAAGCCGTGTCTGAGTAGAGTCTTGCTTATGGATGTGTTGTGCACCACATTTATAAGTAGGAGGCTACGGGACATTTAGGAGTTGTTTCTTTTCTTCATTTCTAGATCGTGCAATAGAGCCCATGTTGTAAGTGGAATCGTATATGACCATTGGTATTGGTTTTATTGTTTATAGTAAAATACCGATGACAAGAAGAGGTAGAGGCAAAGGTAAGCAGGTAGATATGCTTGTCGGTGAAGGAATGAGTAAATCAGCACCTGACCAAGTTAGTCAAGGTAGAGCTAACATTGAAATTGCATTGCGGTCTTCTTCTACTTTTCCAGCTCCGAAAGAGCCAAGAGGTATAGAAGTACCCGCAGAACCACCAATGAATGCCACTGACCAGGATTTAAGAAATACAATGCATATGTTGACTCAGATAGTTGCTGCATAAAGTCAAGAACGAGCTAGTCCAACAACAGATAAGGATGATGCGGCTAGAGTGGCGAGTTGCAGGACACAAGATTTTCTGAAATTAGACCCTCCTCTATTCACTGGGTCAGATCCAAAAGCAGATCCACAGGACTTCATGGATCAAATTCAGAGGGCTCTAGGTGTTATGCACGTGACTGGTGTTGATACAGTTGAACTTGCAGCCTATAGATTGAAAGGTGAAGCTATATTGTGGTATGAAGACTGGAAAAGATCGAGGGGTATTGATGCACTTCTAGCTAGTTGGGAAGAATTTAAAATGGCATTCCTTGATCATTACCTCCCATATGAGATCCAGGTGGAACGTACAGACCAGTTTTTAAATCTACGTCAAGGGAATATGAGTGTTAGAGAATATAGTCTTCACTTTAATTCCTTGGCTCGATATGCTCCGAATGTAGTGGCCATAATGACAGACAGAGTCCATTGATATGTGGACAGATTAGAGCCATATTTGGTAAGGGACTGCACCATTTCTGCCTTGAACAAAGATATGGACATAGCCAGAATACAGGTCTTCACCCAGAAAATGGAGGATCAAAGACAGAGAAGAAGGGTACATGAATCTGAAAGAGGACAGTCCAAAAGAGCTAGACCTATGGACAGTCTATGGCGTCCCAAGGAGAATCTAGACCTCGGATGTTTCCTAGACCGCCTAGAACATCATTTTCCTATTCCACAACAGACACTCACTCTCAATTCCAAGGGTTTAGAGGCGGTCAATCTGGGTAGAGTAGTGGAATTCATGGATCACAGGCAGCAGGATTTTCTCATCAGCAGTGTCAGCACTGCGGGCGTACTCATTCAGGTACATGCCGATTAGGGATGAATGCTTACTTTTGGTGCGGTATGTCGGGGCACATGATGAAAGAGTGTCCCCAGAGGAGCATGAGTGGTATAGCACGACCTACGGGATCAACCGTGGCATCATCATCATCGGTTCCTTCCCTAGGTAGAGGAGTGCAACGTATTGGGCAGGGTCGAGGTGCTAGAGGAACAACTAGTTCTAGAGGAACCCAGAATCGCACCTATGCTCTAGTGGACTGGCAGAATTCGGAGGCTTCTCATGATGTCATCATAGGTACATTATCCATATTTTTGTATAATGTATATGCATTGATTGATCCAGGTTCTACATTGTCATATGTTACTCCATTGATTGCTGCGAACTTTGAAAGAACACCAGAATTATTAACTAAGTAAATTGAAGTATCTACACCAGTTGGTGAATATATTGTTGCAAAAAGAGTATATCGTAATTATGTGGTATCTGTGTGTGGTCATGATACACTGGCTGATCTCATTGAATTGAAAATGGTGGATTTTGATGTCATAATGGGTATGGATTGGTTGGCTTTTTGCTATGCCACAGTATATTGCCGAGCTAAGGAAGTACATTTTCATTTTTCACAAACAAATGTTCTTGAATGGAAGGGTGATGTAGGGGCACCGAGAGGAAAATTTATTTCCTATCTGAAAGCAAGGAAAATGATTGCCAAGGGGTACATATGTCACTTAGTACGAGTGAAAGATACTGATGTGGAACCACTAACTCCTCAGTTGGTTCCAGTGGTCAATGAACTTTTTGATGAATTTCCAGAGGATCTTCCAGGTTTACCCCAGAACGGGAAATAGAATTTGGTATTGATGTGATTCCAGACACTCAGCCTATCTCTATTCCCCCGTACAGAATGGGTCCAGCAGAATTGTGTGAATTGAAGGATAAATTGAAAGACTTGCTGGAAAAGGGCTTCATCAGGCCTAGTATGTCCCTGTAGGGTACACCAGTATTATTTGTACGGAAGAAAGATGGCACATTGAGAATGTGCATTGACTATCGGCAATTGAATAAGGTAACGATCAAGAAAAAATATCCCCTTCCTCGAATTGATGATTTGTTTGATCAGTTACAGGGTGCTACATGTTTTTCGAAGATTGACTCAGTTTTTCTTAATCATTTTGCTTCTAGAATTCTTGAGAAGAAGGAGAAAAAAAGGAGTAAGTCGGGTTTTGCTTTTTTCTTATGTTCTCTCGATTATTTTTGCTTTTGATCCTCATGATCTGAGATGAAATGTTAATTAATTTTTATAAAAAATAGTATATATTTCAAGCATGAAATTAGGAGGAGATTTTGAAAGAATCCCTTAAGAAGTAGAAGAAGAATGAGGAGGAGGAGGGGAAGGATGAGAAGAAGAAATAAAAAAAGATAAAGAGGAGAAAAATCAGGTGACGAGTGACCTGAGTAAGGAAGGAACTAGATATATCCTTATCATTTTATGTATTTCTTAGCCCCGTCCTTGTTTACTTTGCCGACTTTTGAAGCAAACAAATTAGGAAGTTCTTTTGCTAAAGTAATGTTGGATAATTTGTGTAATAATTTATAAATCTTTGATCTGGGAGGAGGAAGAAGTGGCCTAGATGATAGTAAAAGCGAACTTACAATATGTTGTTGTAAGTAAATTCTCATATGGATGTTTAGATATTCAAGAACTACATAAATTGATTCCTCGACAGTGTGAATTAAAGGAAAAATACAATATAGCCTTACTCAGAAACATATATGTGTTGACCTGTGCTACCATTCTAAAAGATTATGTCAACCTATTATCGAAGCCTGCATTCTACATTATGCATTGCAATTGGGTATATCCTATGCGTACCCTAAAGAGGGATCCATTGTTTGATCCAAGGGAAGAGACTACTACTGCTATTGCATGGATTTCTTTTCGATCATTACCTCTTAATTTTTGTTGGGAAAGAATCAATTTTTCATTAGCTTCAGTGGTTAGGAAATCCCTAAAAGTAGATATGGCCACACGTAATCAAACTAGACCTATCCAGTTGTGCTAGGGTAAAGGTAGAAGAAGACCTATCCAGTTGTGCTAGGGTGAAGGTAGAAGAAGACCTATTGAGTGACTTCCCCAAAAAGGATCAATATGGAAATTGGGAAACAAAAATAGGGGAGGTTGAGGAGAACTGAATTAAAATAAAATATTACTACATTCCAAAATACTACAAAAACTGCAAGTTTCAGGGCCATAATGAACAATAATGCTATGTAATCCATCCAGAGCTATATCCCAGGAGAAAGAAGAAGATCCAAAGGAGGGAGATAAAAAGAAGAAGGCTAAAAGAACCTGTCAAGAATACATCAGAGAAAGACAAATGAGATGGTAGGAAAAACCCACAAAGTGATCGAAATAAGATAGAGCAAGGGAATAAAGGAAAATAGACTAAACAAAACACCTTCAAGGAGCTGAAACCAAAATGAGGTTTTAGAACGGGAATTAAGACAATATGAAAGAGGAAAACAATAACAAAGATGGAACCCACAAGATAAGCAAAATAGTGGACAAAGAGTGACTATACTCAATAAATTTGATGAGCTGTAGAAGGATAATACTGAACATACAATAGATATGAAGCCAAAGAGAAAACTAGCAGATCCACCAAATTAAAGAAGATACAGAGAATCGACCAAAAATGGATTGAAGCGGTCTTTGTCAAACAACTTAATAATAAAGGTAACCTTATAAACAACAAGACTCAAATGACACAAGGAGAAAGAAATAATAATGAAAGTAGGTGTAGCGACCCTCTTCGTCGTTATGCATGAGTCCTACGTTTTAAATCTCGCGTCCAAATTCTTTACGGTTTGAAAGTTACAAAATTTAGGCTAGGCTAGTTTCTATCAAATTCTGAGAGAGATGTGGTATATGAAAATTTGAGAATGATTTAGACCGATTTGGTGTCAATTACATTGATTTCTGGTTAGCTAAGATGATAAGGAACACATAGGAATTTACAGAATCGAATTTGGGTAAGTAGAACTCCCTGAATTGATCTTAGCATAAAGGGCATTATTTGGAATGTCCCAGGTTCAAGGTGTGTTGTAAAAAGTGAGATTTTTGGGTGAAGACGGATGTTCTATCCCATCAACTCTGCTATTGTAGAGAAATTCCCGCTATAGCAATGGTCAAAGGCGGTCAACGACCGCTATAACTGTCAGTACCGCTATAGCACCATCGCTATAGCGCTATAGATCTGAAAATCGCAGATTTATTAAAATATTTCCTCAAAATAGTTTATTTTTCTAAATCTCTTTTTGGGGCAAGGAAAGGGCGATTTAGGGCAAAATACATAAGAAATTCATCATTTGGCTTCATTAAGGTAAGGAATTCTTTCCCGTTAATTTGTATTTAATTATTAAGCCTTAGAATTGTAAATTCACGAAGTTCGGGGAGAGTTTTAGGATGAATTTTTTGGTTCATTACTGGTGCAAGGGGGAAAATTAAGGAATAAGTTAATGGGTTTTGATTATTAACGATTAATTTACCCTTGCATTTTGTTAATTCACTAATTAATCCATGGAATTGGTAGTTTTAGGTGAAATACGGTGGAAAAGCCCTAGAATGGGAAGGGAATGATCATGAACTTGACCTTAGGAGTTGGGTGTGAGTCATAAATCCCGACATGTCAAGGACATTTCTTTAATTATGTATTGATATGCATGTTCTATACCATGAGCATGAGGGAATTGCACGGAAGGGCAAAGCTTCGGCTTAAAGGGTTATGCAAGCTTGATTCGAGTAGGTGATGGTATTGTAGTTTAATCCAACTTGTATTATATGTGCATGTTAACTACTTTGTAGTGTGGCTGGTTAATACATGTTGTTTGGTATGGTCAATGCAATGATTTTACTTGCTTATTAATTTGACTTGCCTTATTTCTAAGATATGAAATATTTTGGTATTTTCGACGTTCTCACGGGTTATTGGTGAAAAAGGTTGGAAGACACTTATGACTGGGGATTTTAGTACATGGACAATATTTGTCCCCTACAGATCATGGCTAGAGGGTGGATGTATAACCTATAGCGTGTATGTACGAGGTTCAGGTGAGTTTGACGGTTCTATGGCTGAACCGGAGAATATGTATTTATCTATGCTTGGTAATGGTACACGTGTCTTGACTTGACTTGACTTGACTGTTCTTAACTTAGTGATATTTGTTGACTTGCTGGTTTTTAATCTTGAACTATCTTTTTGGTATTTGTATGTATGATGTTTTTAGCATGAATTAGCTTGTTATACTATCATTTGGTTAAGTGTTCATATTTTCATTTTGGGTTGGCCAAATGACCCTACCAGTACACTATTGTTCTTGTGTGCTGATACTACACATGTATTTATTTTGGTGAGTGTAGCGCCTATTCCAGTGGCTCCTATGAGAACTAACTTGTGATTTCAGTCGTTGATTTCAGATTTTAGGTTGAGCAGCTTATATGGGCTACCATGGAATCTCTTTCTTAGCATAGTTCTATTTCGGACTTATGACTATCTTAGTTTTGGGGTTGCATCCCCTTCTTGACATTCATAGATGATTTGGTACAGATGACTTTCTGGTCCTAGGGATGTTTTGCTAAGTACTTTTTCTGCTTTAAGTTGTACTTATGGTTTTTGGTTTAGAATGGATATTATTCTATTGATGGATTAGTTTTGCTTATTTATTCTAAGTGTTGATCATGGTATGGTCTTTGGGTTAATTGGTTCTCCTAGCGTATGAGTAGCGTAGGTGCCACTCACGATGGGTTTGGGTCGTGACAAAGTTGGTATCAGAGCAAATGAGTTCGGTAAAATCTTGCAAAATAGTACAAAGACATCCGTACTTTTCTTCAGGAGGCTATGGGACTTTAGGAAAATCTTTCATTCTTGTTTATTTTGTGCTATAACTTGATTCCAATTGGTATCTAGAGATCTAAATTGGTATTTGATTCTCTTCACTCTTTTGTCTACAGATGGTAATTACTAGGTCCAATGAAACCCGAGCAGCAGCCCCTGTATCAGCTGATCCATCTGAGGAGCCAGGCATGAGTGAAAGAGGATGAGTGAAAGAGAGAGGAAAGAAAGGAAGGGGACGAGCCACACCTGCCAGGGGTGGAGCTCGAGCAGCTGCTGGCTATGCTCATGAAAGGTCAATATCCCCTCCCCCACCTCAGGATCATTTTAAGGAGAAAAAAGTAGTAGAAGAGTAGAAAGTAGGGATCGAAGTGGTGGCACCAGATGGGGTTACAACCTTACATAATATGTTTGCTGAGGTTGTTTAATAAGTGTTAGCTTTTCTTAGTGGGTTGGTAAGGACTGGAGCCACTCCTACGGTACCGACTTTCTAGGCTCCGACTGTTCACCCTATTATTTCTATGGCTCCAAGGATGGATGAGGCTTTAGGGACTGATGCTTTTCCTCGTCCGGTGTTGGGTTCTGTGATGACAAGTACGGAGCATGATCTGCTGACTAAGCTTTTGAAGATGAAACCACCTACCTTTCAGGGTACTGAGTCTGAGGATGCTTTTGAGTTTATCATTGATTCCTATGAGAGGTTGTGCAAAATGGGTATTGTTTAGTAGCATGGGGTTGATTTTTTGACTTTTCTGTTATATAAGGATGATAAGCAATGGTGGAGGGCGTATGTTAAATGTCGATCACCAGTTTTACCTCCTTTGATTTGGGAGCAATTTCATGCCTTGTTCTTGGAGAAATATGTGCCACTGGCCCTCTGTGATCGCAAGAAGGATGAGTTTTTGGCATTGGAGCAGGTGACATGTCAGTTACAGCCTATGAGGCTAAGTTCCATGCCTTTTCTCGCTATGCTACTCAGTTGTTGACTTATGAGGAAGAGAGGATTCAAATGTATGTCAACGGTTTGAACTATGATCTTCAGGTTTTGACTGTTCATATGACTTCTGCAGGGAAGGGGTTCAATGAACTTGCAGATTATGTGAAGAAGTTAGAAGGGGTTACGCAAATGGGTTAGGCTAAGATGTTAGCCAAGAAGTCCCGCAATGTTGGGAATTTCAGTGGATCTTACTCTAAGGTCCACGGATAGCAGGCCTATTTATCCCATCATATTCAGTCAACCTTCCCAGCTTCTACCATGGTTCCAGCTAAGGTTTCTTCTCTGACACAGGTTTTTTAGAGGCCAAGGGGTTTTTACTCTTCTGCCAGTCGTCCTTCTCTTGAGCGTGAATGTTACTATTGTGGTGATGTTGGTCATTTTAAGAGAGAGTGTCCCTTGAGGCAGGCAAATGGCAAGGCACAACAACGAAATTGGGTTATAGTTGTAACACCCCATACTTTTCCGAACCCATGAGACTACCTTAACATTTATGAAATCATTTAAACATGAGAGAATTGGTGAATTATGCATTAATTTGTTGGTCTTAAATAAATCTTGTGCTATTGGGCTAAATAGAGGCCCAAAATGAAGTAAAAAACATGGCCCCCCATTCTTGTGTTGACCAAGCACACATGCATTTAATAAGGATAAGGATTACCATTAAGTGATAGATAAAGAAAGGAAAAATCAGATTTTATTCAACACAATACACATGCCATTCTAGACTTTTCAAAAATATTGCTCTCCACACACAAACCCTAAGTAACTATTCTCTTTGGCCAAGATCATCATCTTGCAAGCTTTGGTAAGTATTTATTTTCATGGTTTAATATGTGATATGTTTAATATGGTGTATACATCATGTTGGTTATGTTAGCAAAGTGTTGGACAGTTTACTATGTAACAAACTGTCTATTTATGCAATCGAAAAAGGTTTTTGCCTTATAAACTTGAAAATGGACTTGTGGTCTTGAAGGAAGTGAACTTTATGGATTCAATATTGACATGTGAGATGTGATTATAGCCTTAACTTGTTTTATCCTTGTGTATAATGTTTGGAATTGTTATTGCAAAATTGCGCATGGACTTGGTGGTGTATTGAAGGAAAATATGGTTTTGGTGATGTTCATGTGTGTTGTTAAACAATGATGGTTTGTTGGCATCCAAGTGACAAAAAATATAGAAAGAAAAGCTTACTTATGAATTTGGACCATTTATTACACAAAAGAACCCAAAAGAGACCCTTTTTGGCCGATTTGGGCATCCGCTCCCGCAGACGAAGGCACCTGCGGGCGCAGATGCCAACGCAGGTTCCCCTGGATAGAGCCAAGGGTCACCTGCAGCCGCATGTCATCCACCTGCGGGCACAGGTGGCTTCTCATGTCACACCAGAATTCTGTTTTGTATGCTTTTGTGTCTATTTGATGCCCGAAGACTCCTATACCCTTTATGGATGTAATTATCAACTTATGGTACTTTTTAATGACTTTAAGAGGTCGTATAGAGGCATGTTGGATGATATCAATCATGGATTGTTGTTAATATGTGGTTATGAGGTAACTTGATTGGGTAATGGTGACATAATGATAATGAGGAGGCATAAAGGGTAAACGTGGTGTGAAATGCTATTGATGTATGATGTCTTGGTCAATGTGTGGAATATTATGGTGTTGTTGGTATGATAATTCATGGATTGTATTGTAAGGGGTGAAATGACATTATATGGCAGTCATATAGCTCATTGTCATCTTGTACACGTGTAAGGCAAGTAGTTGTTAACGGGAACTCCATTGTGTATTTGTATTATAAAGTGAAATGTAAGGAAGGAGATGGACTATTGTGTTCATATATAGACTTGTGTATTCATACTTGGAAGTGAAGGTATGTAAGGTTACTCTTTCCGTATCCTTCTGCAGCATGCAATATTCACCTTGTTATTGTACTTACTCATTTCCGAAATGTTCTAAGGTATCTCATTTCAGGTTATCATCTATTGTTAATCATATATACCTTATTCTTGATCTATTGTTAGTCATGTGTCATCTAATTGTGGACATGGTTCCAAAGTTCCAATAATGTTATATTCAAAAGTTCCAATAATGACTTGATTATCGAATGAATGAACTATTTCAAAGACTAAGAAGTGAGGTAATGAAGTCTCTATTCTTGGGTGGTATCCCAGGGGTTAAAATACCTAGCATGGGTCGATCCCAATATCTCGGGTGGTATCCCAGGGTAAAAAGAACACCTAGCATGGGTCAATCCCGCTACCACGGGTGGTATCCCAGGGGAAAAAGAAGAGCCTAGCATGGGTCGATCCCGAAAACTGTTGATTACCCACTGATCAGCTTGGGGCCCAGGCATTGTAAGAATGGAAGGATGAGTAGGGAATGAAGAAGTGAGTGATGAACGAATGAATGAGCGTAAAAGTAAAGAAAGTAATCCACGTAATGTACATATGTCCATACATACGAAATGGTGACTTATCCATATTGGTTATTCACTTATATTTGATTCCATTGAAGTATTTATGTATCATACTATTTCTTATAGCCTTACATACTCAGTACATTCTTCGTACTGACGTCCCTTGTGGGACTTACCTTACTTGCTGCAGGCACAAGTACTAGTAGACCTCCACAGTAAGCTGCGGGTCATCTACTGATCTTTGGTTAGATCCAGTTGGTTCGGGGCTTTTCGAGTCACAGTTGTACATTGGTTTTGGTATTATAAATATTGTATAAAGTGGGGACTTGTCCCAACTTTAGGATGGTTATGTATGTGCATCTGTTAGAGGCTATAGTAGACATATGTGGGTATATGAATGTAAGAGATGTATGTCCATTTTGACTTGATGGCCCTGATGGCCAAGTTTCACGTATGTATGTATCACATGTTCCATGATTTCCGCTATTAGCATTTTATGTCCTTACGTGATGGTGATGTTTTTTATGGCCTGTATATGAATCGACATGAGCAAAGATTGGTTCTCTCGGGCCTTATCGGCTTCGGGTGCCAGTCCGCCCCGTTGGAATTCGGGTCATGACAAAAGTGGTATCAGAGCAGGTCATTCTAAGGGTGTCTACAAAGCCGTGTCTGAGTAGAGTCTTACTTATCGATGTGTTATGCACCACATTTATAAGTAGGAGGCTACGGGACATTTAGGAGTTGTTTCTGTTCTTCAATTCTTAGATCGTGCATTAGAGCCAATATTGTAGTGGAATCATATCTAACCATTGGACTTGGTTTTATTTTGTATAGTAAAATGCCGATTACCAGACGAGGTAGAGGTAAAGGTAATCAAGTAGATATACTTGCCAGAGAAGGAACCAGTAGATCACCACCTGACCAAGCTATTCAAGATGGGCCTGACACTGAGTTTGCATCGCGGGCTTCTTCTACATTTCTAGCTCCAGAAGAGCCGAGAAGGAGAGAAGAACCGACAGAAGCACCTGTTAATGCTATTGAGCAAGATCTCAGAAATGCAGTGCAAATGTTGACTCAGATAGTTGCTGCACAAAGTCAAGGACGATCTGGTCCAATAACAAGTGATAATGGTGCGGCTAGGGCAGCTAGTCGGCGGATGTAGGATTTTCTGAAAGTAGACCCTGCCACATTTACTGGGTCAGATCTGAGTGAAGATCCGCATGACTTTATAGATCAGATTCAAAGGGATTTAGATGCTATGCATGTAACTGGGGTAGAAATAGTTGAACTTGCTGCATATAGATTAAAAAGAGAGGCGATATTGTGGTTTGAAGATTGGAAGAAATCTCGTGGTGTCGGTGTAAATCCACCTAATTGGGAAGAATTTAAAGCGGCTTTCCTTGATCATTACCTTCCTTATGAGATCCGAGAGGCTCGTACGGATCAATTCTTGAACCTTCGTCAAGGGAATCTGAGTGTTAGATAATACAGTCTGCAATTTAATTCTTTGGATCGATATGCTCCAAATGTAGTGGCCACAATGACAGACAGAGTACATCGATATGTGGACAGATTGGAGCCATATTTGGTACGAGACTGCACTATTGCGGCCTTAAATCGAGATATGGATATAGCTAGAATTCAGGCCTTCGCACAAAAGATGGAGGACCAAAGGGAAAGAAGAAGAGTACATGAATCTGAACGAGGACAGTCCAAAAGAGCTAGACCTATGGGACAGTCTATGGTGTCCCAAGGAGAATCTAGACCTCGGATGTTTCCTAGATCGCCTAGACCGTCATTCTCTTATTCCACAGTAGGCACTCAAGCTCAATTCTGAGGGTTTAGAGGTAGTAATGTTGGGCAGAGTAGTGGGATTCGAGGTTCGCAGACCGCTAGATTTTCTCGTCAGCCATGTCAGCAATGTGGAAGGTTTCATTGAGGTGAATACCGGCTTGGGTCAAATGTTTGCTTTTGGTGCGGTATGACGGGGCATATGATGAGAGACTGCCCACGAAGAGGCTTGGTAAATATGGCGCGACCTGCGGGATCAACCGTTGTATCATCATCATAGGTTCCTCCCCTAGGCAGAGGTGTACAGTCTGCGGGTCGTGGTAGAGGTTCCAGAGGAGCAGCCAGTTCCAGTGGAACTCAGAATCGTACTTATGCTCTAGTGGACCAGCAGAATTCGAAGGCTTCTCCTGATGTCGTCACAGGTACATTATCCATATTTTCATATAATGTATATGCATTGATTGATATGGGTTCTACATTGTCATATGTTACTCCATTGATTGCTGAGAAATTTGAAAGAACACCGGAACTATTAACTAAGTCAATTGAAGTATCTACACCAGTTGGTGGCTATATTATTGCAAAAAGAGTATATCGTAATTGTGTCGTAACTGTGTGTGGTTATGATACACTAGCCGATCTTATTGAACTGGGCATGGTGGATTTTGATGTGATAATAGGAATGGATTGGTTGGCTTCTTGTTATGCCACTATAGATTGCCGAGCTAAGAAAGTACATTTTCATTTTCCACAAACTAATGTTCTTGAATGGAAGGGTGATGTAGGGGCACCAAGAGGAAAATTTATTTCCTATCTGAAAGCCAGGAAAATGAATGCTAAGGGTTACATATGTCACTTAGTATGAGTGAAAGATACTGAGGTGGAACCACTAACTCCTCAGTCAGTTCCAGTGGTCAATGAATATCTTGATATATTTCCAGAAGAACTTACAGGTTGTCCCCCAGAACGGGAAATAGAATTTAGTATTGATGTGATTCCAGGCACTCACCCTATCTCTATTCCCCCATATAGAATGGCTCCAGCAGAATTGAGTGAATTGAAGGAGCAATTGAAAGATTTGCTGGACAAGGGCTTGATCAGGCCTAGTATGTCCCTGTAGGGTACACCAGTATTATTTGTACGGAAGAAAGATGGCACATTGAGAATGTGCATTGACTATCGGCAATTGAATAAGGTAACGATCAAGAAAAAATATCCCCTTCCTCGAATTGATGATTTGTTTGATCAGTTACAGGGTGCTACATGTTTTTCGAAGATTGACTCGAGGTCGGGCTACCATCAAGTCAGAGTTAGAGAAAAAGATGTACCCAAAACAGCCTTCCGAACACGGTATAGTTATGAATTTTTAGTTATGTCATTTGGACTAACACTTGCACCAGTTGTGTTCATGGATTTGATGAATAGGGTGTAGGGTATTTAAGCCATTTCTAGACGTGTTCGTGACGGTATTTATAGATGACATCCTGGTTTATTCAAAGTCACAAGAGGACCATGCTAAGACTTACGACAGGTGTTACAAATTCTCCATGAGCGTAAGTTGTATGCAAAGTTCTGTAAATGTGAATTTTGGTTGAAATCCGTATCATTCTTGGGTCACATTGTGTCAGATGAAGGAATTCGAGTTGATACATAAAAGATTGAGGCGGTGAAAAATTGGCCAAGGCCTACGACGCCCACAGAAATTCGTAGCTTCCTGGGGTTAGCAGGTTATTATCGAAGATTTGTTGAAGGGTTTTCTTCCATTGCTGCACCTTTAACGAAGCTTACACACAAGATATTTAAATTTTAGTGGAATGATGCATGTGAGAAAAGTTTTCAAGAACTGAAAGATAAATTGAATTCTACACCGGCGTTAGTACTTTCGGAAGGCACCGAAGGTTATGCAGTATATTATGATGCTTCCGAAATTGACCTAGGGTGTGTATTGATGCAACACGGTAATGTAATAGCATATGCCTCATGACAGTTGCGGCCACACGAGAGAAACTATCCCACTCATGATATTGAATTAGCAGCGGTGGTATTTGCTTTAAAGATATGGCGTCACTATTTGTATAGAGTTCATGTTGACATCTATATTGATCACAAAAGTTTACAGTATATCTTTAAGCAGAAGGAACTCAATTTGAGGCAACGAAGGTGGCTTGAGCTATTGAAAGATTATGATATTGATATTCTATATCATCCAGGAAAAGCAACTATGGTAGATGATACATTGAGCCGCAAGGTAATAGGAGGCACTAGTGCCCACTTGACAGAAAATCAAGATTTAGTCAAAGATCTACATCAATTAGCCAGCTTGGGGGTTCATCTTCTCTAATCCTCAGATAAAGGGGATATTGTACAAAATGCAGCTGAATCTTTATTGATAGCTGAGGTGAAAGAGAAGCAGTTTGCGGATCCTATGTTATTGCAGCTAAAGGAAAATGTACAACAGGGTCTGACTAAGGTCTTTGATCTTACACAAGAAGGGGTGCTTCAATGCCAAGGTAGATTATGTGTACCGGATATAGATGAGCAGAGGAGATGAATTATGACAGAGGCGCATTATTCACGATATTCTATTCATCCGGGAGCTACCAAAATGTACCATGATTTGAAAGAAGTGTATTGGTGGGGAAATATAAAGAAGAACATCGCAGAATTTGTTGCTCATTGCCCAAATTGTCAACAAGTAAAGGTAGAGCATCAGAAACCAGGAGGTTACATGCAATGTATCAATCTTCCAGTCTGGAAATGGGATATGATTAATATGGATTTCATCACAGGTTTACCTCGAACACTACGAAAATTTGATTCTATATGGGTTATAGTTAACAGGCTTACCAAGTCAGCGCATTTCTTACCAGTCAAGACCACCTATACAGTAGAAGATTATGCAAGATTGTATGTTAAAGAAATAGTGCGGTTACATGGGATTCCGATATCCATTATATCAGACAGGGGAGCTCAGTTTATTGCGCATTTTTGGAGATCTTTTCAGCAGAGTTTGGGTACACAGGTGAATCTGAGTACGGCTTTCCATCCTCAGACAGATCGACAAGCAGAAGTACTATCCAAACACTTGAAGATATGCTACGAGCTTGCACGTTAAATTTCCAAGGCAGTTGGGATGACCATTTGCCTTTTATTGAATTTGCGTACAACAATAGCTATCATTCAAGTATTAAAAGGGCACCTTATGAAGCTTTGTACGGAAGGAAATGTAGATCACCAATCGGATAGTTTGAAGCAGGCAAAACTGATTTACTTGGGCCAAATCTTGTTCATCAGGCTATGGAGAAATTTAAAGTGATCCAGCAGCGGCTACAAATGGTCCAAAGTCGAGACAAGTCATATGCTGATGTTAGAAGAAGAGGGCTCGAATTCTCCATAGGTGATTGGGTATTTTTGAAGGTGTCACTGATGAAAAAGGTAATGCGATTCGAAAAGAAAGGAAAATTGAGTCCACGTTATATAGGCCCATATGAAATTATTAGAAAATTTGGGCGAGTTGCGTATGAGTTGGCGCTACCCCAAGAACTCTCCACAGTTCATCTAGTATTTCATGTTTCAATGCTTCGAAAGTGCATAGGAGATCCATCTCATTTTACTCCCATTGAAGATGTGCAAGTTATAGAGGATCTTACCTATGAGGAGATACCTATTGCCATTCTGTATAGACAAGTGAAGAGGTTAAGGAATAAAGACGTAGCTTCCGTAAAGGTACTTTGGAGAAATCAGCAAATAGAAGAGGTCACATGGGAAGCTGAAGAAATGATGAAGTCCAAGTACCCTCATTTGTTTCAAAGGGAAGAAAAAGTTCAAGATACGAGATCGGAACAATTACAAGTAAGTATTTACAAGAATTAAGTATATATGTATGATAACATGAAGAATGATCTTATACTTCCATTTGTTTAAATTGAATGATGTCACTAACATTCGATAAAGAATGTTTTTAAGGGGGGAAGGATGTAACACCCCATACTTTTCCGAACCCATGAGACTACCTTAACATTTATGGAATCATTTAAACATGAGAGAATTGGTGAATTATGCATTAATTTGTTGGGCTTAAATAAATCTTGTGCTATTGGGCTAAATGGAGGCCCAAAATGAAGTAAAAGACATGGACCAAATGGGGCAAGTGACCCATTCTTGTGTTGACCAAGCACACATGCATTTAATAAGGATAAGGATTACCATTAAGTTCTATATAAATCAAGGAAAAATCAGATTTTATTCAACACAATACACATGCCATTCTAGACTTTTCAAAAATATTGCTCTCTACACACAAACCCTAAGTAACTATTCTCTTTGGACAAGATCATCATCTTGAAAGCTTTGGTAAGTATTTATTTTCATGGTTTAATATGTTATATGTTTAATATTGTGTATACATAATATTGTTTATGTTGGCAAAGTGTTGGACAATTTACTATGTGACAAACTGTCTATTTATGCAATCGAAAAAGCGTTTTGCCTTATAAAATTGAAAATGGACTTGTGGTCTTGAAGGAAGTGAACTTTATGGATTCAATATTGACATGTGAGATGTTATTATAGCCTTAACTTGTTTTATCCTTGTGTATAATGTTTGGAATTGTTATTGCAAAATTGTGCATGGACCTGGTGGTGTATTGAAGGAAAATATGGTTTTGATGATGTTCATGTGTGTTGTGAAACCATGATGGTTCTTTGTCATCCAAGTTACCAAAAATATGTAAAGAAAAGATTACTTATGGCTTTGGACCATTTATTACACAAAAGGACCCAAAAGAGACCCTTTTTGGCCGATTTAGGCATCCGCCCCCGCAGACAAAGGCACCTACGGGTGCAGATGCCAATGCAGGTGACCATGGATAGGGCCAAGGGTCACCTGCAGCCTCATGTCATCCACCTGCGGGCGCAGGTGTCTTCGCATGTCACACCAGAATTCTGTTTTGTATGCTTTTGTCTCTCTTTGATCCTCGAAGACCCCTATACCCTTTTTGGATGTAATTATCAACTTATGGTACTTTTTAATGACTTTAAGAGGTTGTATAGAGGCATGTTGGATGATATCAATCATGTATTGTTGTTAATATGTGGTTATGAGGTAACTTGATTGGGTAATGGTGACATAATGATAATGAGGAGGCATAAAGGGTAAACGTGGTGTGAAATGCTATTGATGTATGATGTCTTGGTCAATGTGTGGAATGTTATGGTGCTTTTGGTATGATAATGCCATGTATTTTATTGTAAGGGTTGAAATGATGTTATATGGCAGTCATATAGCTCGTTGTCATCTTGTACATGTGTAAGGCAAGTAGTTGTTAACGGGAACTCCATTGTGTATTTGTATTGTAGAGTGAAACGTAAGGAAGAAGCTGTACTATTGTGTTCATATATAGGATTGTGTATTCATACTTTAAAGTGAAGTTATGTAAGGTTACTCTTTCCGTATCCTTCTGCAGCATGTAGTATTCACCTTGTTATTGTACTTACTCATTTCCGAAATGTTCTAAGGTATCTCATTTCAGGTTATCATCTATTGTTAATCATATATACCTTATTCTTGATCCATTGTTATTCATGTGTCATCTAATTGTGGACATGGTTCCAAAGTTCCAATAATGTTATATTCAAATGTTCCAATAATGACTTGATTATCGAATGAACTATTTCAAAGACTAAGAAGTGAGGTAATGAAGTCTCTATTCTTGGGTGGTATCCCAGGGGTTAAAATACCTAGCATGGGTCAATCCCAATATCTCGGGTGGTATCTCATGGGTGAAAAGAACACCTAGCATGGATCAATCCCGCTACCACGGGTGGTATCCCAGGGGAAAAAGAAGAGCCTAGCATGGGTCGATCCCAAAAACTGTTGATTACCCACTGATCAGCTTGGGGCCCGGGCATTGTAAGAATGGAAGAATGAGTAGGGAATGAAGAAGTGAGTGATTAATGAATGAATGAGCGTAAAAGTAAAGAAAGTAATACACGTAATGTACATATTTCCATACATACGAAATGGTGACTTATCTATATTGGTTATTCACTTATATTTGATTCCATTGAAGTATTTATGTATCATACTGTTTCTTATGACCTTACATACTCAGTACATTCTTCGTACTGACGTCCCTTGTGGGACTTACCTTACTTGATGCAGGCATAGGTACTAGTAGACCTCCACAGTAAGTTGCGAGTCATCTACTGATCTTTGGTTAGCTCCAGTTGGTTCGGGGCTTTTCGAGTCATAGTTGTACATTGGTTTTGGTATTATAAATATTGTATAAAGAGGGGACTTATCCCGACTTTAGGATGGTTATGTATGTGCATCTGTTAGAGGCTTTTGTAGACATATGTGGGTATATGAATGTAAGAGATGTATGTCCATTTTGACTTGATGGCCCTGATGGCCAAGTTTCACGTATGTATGTATCACATGTTCCATGATTTCCGCTATTAGCATTTTATGTCCTTACGTGATGGTGATATTTTGTCACACCCCAAAATCCCATTGAGGCTTGATTGGCACCCGAAGCCAATATGGCCCGAGAGAACCAATCTTTGCTCATGAACATTTGTATGCATAACCTCGAATGAATAACATACTGTCTCATATAATTGATAAAATGTAAAATGCCATACATATACATGTATAAAACTTGGCCGTTGGGGCCATCACGTCGCACTGAATGTACATATATTACATCCATATACCCACATATGTCTACAAAAGCCTCTAAATACATACACGATTATTTCATAACGTCTACAACATCAAAACCAATGTACAACTTTGAATCGGAAAGCCCCGATCCAACTGGAGCTCACCAAAGATCAGTAGATGACTCGCAACTTACTGTGGAGGTCTACTAGTACCTATGCCTGCATCAAGTAAGGTAAGTCCCACAAGGGACGTCAGTACGAAGAATGTACTGAGTATGTAAGGCCATAAGAAAACTGCGTCAGTACATAAGAACTTCAATGGAAATAATTATAAGAGAAACTCTATATGTAGAACCATGTACCTTTCTTTCATTATTATCATCTCCAATCATTCATACATAATAACAACAACCATGGAATCAATATAAGAGAAATAGAAAATGTGAATAAACTCTCTTTCTGTATGTGGGATACCATGTACATTACGTTCTTTCTTTCCCTTGCCTTTACTTTACTTTACTTTTACATTGCTCATATACTGTTAGGGCCCTCATCATGCAGGTGTTATTATCACCCCATGGATAAAAGATCATCGTCATGCAAGTATTCTTTTTACCCCATGGATAGGATCATATCATCATGCAGGTGTTCTTGCACCCCATGGATA
Organism: Capsicum rhomboideum; assembly: GCA_031232105.1. Taxonomy (NCBI): domain Eukaryota; kingdom Viridiplantae; phylum Streptophyta; class Magnoliopsida; order Solanales; family Solanaceae; genus Capsicum; species Capsicum rhomboideum. The sequence goes on along the minus strand of CP124708.1, from coordinate 51,001,909 downwards.
AATGAACATCATCATGCGGGTGTTTTCACCCCATGGATAAACTAACATCATCATGCAGGTATTTGTACCCCATGGATAACACCCATGAACACAATCATTATGTATTAGTTTATTCTTACTTCATTTCTTTACTTTTGAGAGATTGGTACATTTACTTGTGAGAGATTGATTCATTCACTTGCCATAACATTATTTGAACACCACATCTTGGAACCATTGAACAATAGTCAATGCATAAGAGACATATGTATAACTCTATTAGGACTTGGGATAATGACATGATTGGAATAATGCTATTCAAACTAAACAGGCCCTCTTTACCTCATTACTCTCATTGAGATAGCTCTCTTAGAATTTAAAACATTATGACAGCTTAGGAACTCCAGTCAATGAATAAGAGATAAGTGAATCGTAATTCATTTAGGAGTAGGACACTTGTGAATAACAAAATACGTCTACCTTAGTTAAAATACTATAGGAACCCTTTGGAATGTAACACTTTTGGAATCTTAGGATAATGATCACTAAATACGATACATGTGGATATCAATTGTTCACCAACCTGAGATGCAATACCTTAGAACATTTGGAACTTTTGACATGTTAGCCAATGAACATGAGTCAACCAATGAACATGATTCATATGATTCACCATTGACCAATGAGTAAGGTACATATGAGTAACTCTAGCCAACTATCGGATACGGAATACCTTAGAGTATTTCTGAATCGAATGAGTACTATGACAATGTGAACTCCATATGTTGTAGAAGGATATAGAAGAGTAACCTTACATACCTTTGCATCTCACTATGAATACCCAAGCTTATATGGAAATACAATAGTCCAGCTCTTTCCTTACGTCTCACTCTACATCACAAGTACATAACGAAGCTTATATTAGCAACCAACTACCTTACAAGTGCACAAGATGACCATGAATCACATAGTTACTTTAGAACTTCATTTCTCCTTCTTACAATGTTATTTATCGCATCAACATGCCAACACTACCATAACATTCCACTCATTGACCAATATTTCATAGAACAATAGAATTTCGCATCACACTTACCCTTTATGCCTTCTCATTATCATTCCGTCACATTTACTCCCATCAATTTGCCTCATAACAACATATAAACAATAATACATACTTAATACAGTCCAACATACCTCTATACGACACTTTAAAGTCATTAAAACGACATCACAAGTTGATAATTACATCCTAAAAGGGTATCGGGGCCTTCGGGGATCAACGGGAGACGAAAACATGCAAAACGAAAATTTGGAGGTGACCTGCACTGACACCTGCACCTGCAGGTGGCCAAGGTGCACGCGCATATTCCCTCTGGCAGCAGCCAGAGGCATCTGTGTTGGCAGTCCACCGGTGCTTTCGGCTAAATGATTTGCCTTTTTGTGGTTTAAACTTGAAAAGGGACATAAGGTCTTGAAGGAATTGAATTATATGGATGAAATTTCAGTATATTAATGTGTGATTATGTCCCTAATTTGTTCCCCTTGTGTATGGCTTGATGGAAATGTTTATAAGTGTTTGTATATTGAACGTTTGGCGTAGTGAAAAGAGAATACTTTCTTGTTATGTTAAAGTGAAATCTGAAACTGTGTGGACTGTTTTTGGTATATTGTTGTGGAAGGTAATTATGTGACTTGATGGAATAATTATGTGGAGTTGCATTAAGGTAAACTTGTGAAGTACGAACTTGGTATGAAATCCTATCGGTTTGTAACGTCTATGTTGATGTGCGGACTGTTTTGGTATTGTTGGTGTTGTGAGGCAGTAAATTATATTGTAGGAGGGTGTAATGAAGTTATATCGCAGTAGGAAGGAAGGTGGAATGATGTACCATGTGTTTGGAATGTTGGACGGGTTTTACTTCCCGTTAAGTAACTAATTACCGTCTTGTGAACTTGTAGTGTAATTAGTTGTTAATGTTAGCTCCATTATGTACTTGTGTTGTAGAGTAATACATAAAGAAGGAGCTGAAACATTGTTGTATTCACGTGGTGAGGAGATAAGGTATGTAAGGTTACTCTTTTTCGTATCCTTTGGCCGCACCTATTGTTCTCATTGTTACCGAACTTGTTTCCACTCCAAAAATGTTCTAAAGTATCTCATTCATGTTTGTTATAAATTTTTATTCACGTGTATCTTATTCATTGATTATTGTTCCAACATTCCAATAATGTTATAACCACCAATGTATCAATCTCATAACAAAAGAATTGAAGTAATGCATATTTGCTTGAGTACGGGTGGTAGCTCAATGGGGAGAAAGCCTAGCTTGAGACAATCCCAAATGATTATTGGACACAGGGGTAGCTCAAAGGGGCGTAAGCCTAGCTAGAGACGAACCTGTTTTATTGATTTATGGGTGGCAGCTCAAAAGGGCATAAGCCTATCTAGAGACGATCCCAATGTTATTTACCACTGATCAGTTGGTACCGGGCATTATATGATTGCTGTTTGATATTGATATAAGCGTAAAAAGAAAGTAATGAACGCAATGTACATGTTTCCATATATACAGTACGGTGGTTTACCAATATTGTCCATTCACCTGTATTTGATTTCATTGAAATTCTTATGTTTCAAGCAGTTATTTATGGCCTTACATACTCAGTACATTCTTTCGTACTGACGTCCCTTGGGGGACTTACCTTACTTTCTGCAGGTACAGGAGTTAGTAGACCTTCTCAGTAGGATACGGGTCATCAGCGGACTGTTGGTGAGCTCCAGTTTACTCGGGGCTTTCTGAGTCATTTGTACCCACTTGTTTTGGTATTGTATAATAGTTGTATAAAGCGGGGACTTGTCCCAACTATAGGCATGGTTATGTATCTGTTAGAGGCTTTGTAGATGTTGTAATGTCAAACGAAGGAATGTCTTACCTTTTTGACGTGGTGGCCCTAATGGCCAAGTTTCATATCTATTTGAATGTCTTTCCATGATTTCCGTCATTGATATCTTGTGCCTATAAGTGACATAGTGTTGTTCATTTAGTGACATGTACATGAATGCTCGAGGTCATAGGTTGGTTCTCTCGGGCCTTAACGGCTTCGGGTGCCAGTCCACCCCAATGAGATTTGAGGCGTGACAAAAGTGGTATCAAAACAGGTCGTCCTAGGGTGTCTACAAAGCCGTGTTTGAGTAGAGTCTTGCATATAGATGTGTTATGCACCACATCTATATGTAGGAGGCTATGGGACATTTAGGAGTAGTTTCTTTTCTTCATTTTATAGATCGTGCAATAGAGCTAAAGTTGTAGGTGGAATCATATCTGACCATTGAAATTGTTTTCTTGTGTTATAGAAAAATGTAGATTGCAAGGAAAAGTAGGGGTAAAAGTAAGAAGATAGACAGGATTACCGGAGAAAGAAATAGTAGACCACCACCTGAACAAGCTAATCAAGGTGGGGCTGAAACTGAGTTTGCAACGCGGGCTTCTTCTACTCTTCCATTTCCAGAAGAGCCGAGAAGGAGAGAAGTACCTGCAGAACCACCTGTAAATGCTACTGACCAAGATTTAAGGAATGTGGTACAAATATTGACTCGCATAGTTGCTGCACAAGCTCAAGGACAAGCTGGTCCAACTACAAGTAATGATGGTGCGGATAGGGCAGCTAGTCGGCGGACACAGGATTTCCTTAAATTGGATCCTTCCACATTCACCGGATCAGATCTTAATAAAGACCCGCAGGACTTCATGGATCAAATTCAAAGGGCTTTGGATGTTATGCATGTCTCTGGTGCAGAAATAGTTGAGCTTGCAGCATATAGATTAAAAGGGGAGGCTATACTATGGTACGAGGATTGGAAACGATCTAGGGGTATCGGTGCACTTCCAGCTAGTTGGGGAGAATTCAAAGCGGCATTCCTTGATCATTATCTTCCATATGAGGTTCGAGAGGCTCGTGCGGACCAGTTCTTAAATCTTCATTAGGGGAATATGAGCATCGGGGAGTACAGTCTTCGGTTTAACTCTTTAGCTAGATACGCTCCTAATGTGGTAGCTACTATGGCCGATAGAGTTCATCGGTATGTGGACAGATTGGATCCATATTTAGTGAGGCATTGTACTATTGCTGCTTTGACTAGAGATATGGATATAGCCAGGATACAAGACTTTGCACAGAAAATGGAGGATCAGAGGCAAAGGAGAAGGACGCAGGAATTTGAAAGAGGGCAGTCAAAGAGGGCTAAATCTACGGGACAGTTTATGGCGTCCCAAGGAGAATTTAGGCCTCGGGTTTTTAATAGACCGCCTAGACCATCATTTTATTATTCTATAGCAAGCACTCCATCTCAATTCCGAGGGTTTAGAGGCAGTCACATTGGTCAAAGTAGCGGGATCCAGGGTTCACAGACATTGGGGTTTTCTTATCAGTCATGTCAGCACTACGGAAAACTTCATTTAGGTGAATGCCGGTTTGGGATGAATGTATGTTTTTGGTGTGGTATGTCGGGGCACATTGTAACACCCCGTACATGTTTACCTTAGTTTTGAGAGCAATAAGTAAAAAAAAAGAAAAAAAGAAAAAAAAATAAAAATAATTAAGGGTGGGACGCGCCCAGGGGCGTGCCACGCCGTTCTGGGCTAAAATTTTTAGTCCATAGGCAGCAAGCTGGCGCGCCCAAGAGCGTGCCACGCTGGTTTTGGCCACTTTTCAAAGTTGGAATTTTTCTTAAGTCCCAAGGGTGCCCGGGGATGTATCGAGCCGATTTTTGCCACGATTCTTCTACAACCATGATAATATACATGAAATGAGTGAAATATTATATTGGTATGATAAAATTACTCGAGTACAAATTTGGCATCAAAATGACGATTTTACCATTGTAGTCAAAATAAGCCATACGTGGCTAGAATTGCTTGTTTTTGGAATTGAGGCTACAAGTATGAACTTCATGAGTGGGAATATAGTTGTAACACATATATTATGGATTACACATTGATGTTAGTAGGTTAAGATGATATGGGCTTTTGGGCCTAATTTGAGACCAAAATAAACAAAACATGAAAGGCCTAATGGGTCAAAATGACCCATTCTTGCCTTGACTTGTCAAAGGGTGGATTAAATGGCTAAGGATTACTTTATGATGTTATAAAAGGTGGCCAAAAATCAGATTTTTATCTCATTAGACATACATCACATTTCTCTCATTTTTTAGAATATTCAAGAGAACTCTTTGTGGCTCTTCAAACCCTAAGGCATTTTTGGACAAGATCATCATCTTCCAAGCTTGGGTAAGTGATTATTCTTGTACTTTAACATATTATAAGCATGAGAGAATATGTATATCATGTTGGTTATGGTTGGAATTGTTGGACATGGCACTTTTGGTTTTTGTGAAAAAGATGTGTCATTCATGGGATTATAGCTTGAATTTTGACTTGTGCCTTTGATGAAAGAGGATGGTATGCATAAGATATGAACATGTACGGTGTGATTTTGTTATTAAACTTGTTATTTTTCTATAAGTGTAAATTGTGGGATTTTGGCCGATTTGTTGTTGTGAGGTGTATTGAAGCAATTTAATGGAATAATTGTGATATGGTGCTTATGAGAAAGTGTAGAGGAGAAACCTTGTGGTGAAATTCTATTGGTATGTGATGTTTTGGTCAATGTAAAAAATGTTATGGTGTTGTTGGCATGAATAGGGAACTCATGTAACTAATGTAGCTTGTGGTCAATGTATGGCATGAATGGGACATTGTTGGTATGCTAATGCCGTAAATGGTATTGTAGAGAAGGAAATGCCATTTTAAAGATAAACATGTAACTCATTATTGTCATATGCCTTTGTAAGGTAGTTGGTGGTTAATGTTGGTTCCATTATGTACTTGTGATGTAGAGTGAAACGTAAAGAAGGAGCGGAATTGTTGTGCTCACATATTGGATTGTGTACTTACATTGGGAAGATAAGGTATGTAAGGTTACTCTGTCCATATCCTTCTGTAGGTCATAATGTTCATAATGACATTTCACTTGTCCTATTCCAAAACATGCTAAGGTATCTCATTCAGGTTTGATGTATATTGCTATCCATACGTTTCTTATTCATTGACCGATTGGTATTCATACGTCTCTTATCCATGGACTGAAATTCCTAAAACTCTCATAATGTTGTTGTAACTACTAAAAGAAGTTATTAAGAGAAAAGTGACCACGTAAGGAGAACCTATTCATTCCTAAGTCACGTACCCACATTCTTTAGTCGTTGTTGTTCATGAGTTACCTAACTATGGACATGGGTCCAAAGTCCTCATAATAGTATGTTCCAACGGAGTCATAATGTTGTGATTCTAGAATAATTATCTCAAGGAGGGTAAGATGTAAAGAGAGGCTAGTTATTCTTGAAAAGCATTCTCCAATCATGTCATGTTCCAAAGTCCAATATTATTATGAATATCCTTGTACCAATCTCATAAGAGTAGTGAAAGAGGTAAGTGCGAATTAGTATATCTATTCCTCACAAGTGAGCGTATCACTTTCTTGAGAGAGGAAGTGAAGTAAGGTATAGAGGTGTGTTTCCAATATTAGCATGATCCTTAAAGTATCAATCTCTCATAAGTGGACGTGTTAATCTTTCCCAAGTAGAAGTACCAATCTCATAAGAGTATTAAGAGGGGTGATGTGCAAGTTAGTATAATCATAAGTGAAGATGTCAATCTCATGAGGTAAAGGAGTGAAGTAAGATGTGTATGTAAGAGTGTGCTTCAATTAATGTCATGATCTTTAATGTGTTACTCTCCTAGCTATGAAAAGGGTATAAGATTTGTAGAGAAGTAATGTACATATGGTTACTATATGTTACATTGAGTATGGATCACAATCTAAAGGGTGTAAGTTCAAGATAGAACAATCTCAATACTATGCTATGTTATATATTTATTATATCCCATCAAAGGCGGAGGCCCGGTACTATATATATCCCACCAAGATGGAGGCCCAGTACTATACACTCATTTATTATATCCCATTCAAGATGGAGGCCCGGTACTATATATTCATTTATTATATCCCATCAAAGGTGGAGGCCCGGTACTATATATCCCACCAAGATGGAGGCCCGGTACTATATACATATACATTATATCACACTAAAGGTGGAGGCCCGGTATTATATACTTACTTATAAGGAGATGATCCATAAGGTATTATGAATCACTAACTAGTTGAGTGAATAATAATAAAGATTGTAGTAAAAGAGATGAGAGTATATCCCTTGCATGAGTATATCAATATAGAGGTAATGAACAAGGTTCCACACATCCAGGTTGGAGGTCTATTCACATTGATTATTCTTTTACGCTTAATTTCTTGAAAGTACTTATGTATTACTATAGTTTCATATGGCCTTACATACTCAGTACTTTCTTCATACTGACCCCTCTCGGGGGACTTACCTTACATGCTACAGGCCCAGGTGTTAGTAGATCTCCGCAGTAGGTGACGAGATATTCGCAGATTGTTGGTGAGCTCCAGTTGCTTCGGGGCTTCCCAAGTCACATGTGTTCATTAGGTTTTGGCATTTTTTAAATATTGCATAGACATGATCATGTATCTATTAGAGGATTTGTAGACATATGTGGGGTATTATGAAAGTAAAAGATGTACGTTCATTTTGACGTAATGGCTCCAACGGCCAAGTTTGGTATATATTTATGGCATATGTTTCCATATTCATGTCTTACGCATAATTACATGAGATAAAATGATATTCATACACGAGTATGCATACGAGAGTACATAAGCAAAGATTGGTTCTCTTGGGCCTTATCGGCTCTGGATGCCAGTCCGGCCCGAATGGGATTTGGGTCGTGACACACATGGTGAGAGAATACCCACAAAGGAGCACGGGTAGTATGGCGCGACCTACTGTATCAGCCGTATCATCATCATCATAGGTTCCTTCCTTAGGTAGGGGTGTACAGCCTACTGGTCGTGGTAAAGGTGGTAGAGGAGCAGCTAATTCTAGTGGGGTCCAGAATCGTACCTATGCTTTAGCGGATCGGTAGAATTTGGAGGCTTCTCCTGATGTGGTTACAGGTATATTATCCATATTTTCACATAATGTATATGCATTGATTGATCCGGGCTCTACCCTATCATATGTCACTCCATTGATTACTAAAAAATTCGAAAGAACACCGGAATTACTAGTCAAGTCATTTGAAGTATCTACACCAGTTGGCGAGTCTATTATAGCTAAGAGAGTATATCGTAATTGCATAGTTACTGTTTGTGATCATAATACGTTGGCTGATCTTATAGAGCTGTAAATGGTAGATTTTGATGTTATAATGGGTATGGATTGGTTGGCTTCTTGTTATACCACGGTAGATTACCGAGCTAAGAAGGTACACTTTTATTTTCCACAAAAGACCATCCTTGAATGGAGGGGTAATGTTGGAGCACCGAGAGGTAAATTTATTTCTTATCTTAACGCAAATAAAATGATATCCAAGGGGTACATATGCCATTTAGTAAGAGTACAAGATACCGACGTGAAGCCACCAACTTTTCAATCGGTTCCAGTGGTAAATGAATTCCTTGATGTATTTCCTGAAGATCTTCCAGGTTTGCCTCCAGAATGGAAAGTAGAGTTTGGTATTGATGTGATTCCAGGTACTTAGCCTATCTCTATTCCTCCATATAGAATGGCCCCGACAGAGTTACAAGAATTGAAGGAGCAATTAAAAGACCTGTTGGAAAAGGGATTTATACGGCCTAGTATGTCCTCGTGGAGTGCACCAGTGTTATTCGTACATAAGAAAGATGGCACATTGAGAAACGTTGGTTATGCTTGGAAGTGTTGAATATGGTGTTTTGTGTTTTGGTAAAAGATATGAAATCCATGGGATTGTAACTTGGATTATGACTTGTGGTCTTGATGAAAAAGCATGGTATGGATAAAATAACAACATGTATGGTGTTATTATGGTCCTAAACTTATTATTTTTCTATAAGTGTAAATTATAGGATTTTGGCCGATTTGTTGTTGTGAGGTGTATTGAAGTAAATTGATGGCATAATTGTGATGTTGTGGTGATGGAGAAGTGTAAAATATCAGCTTGGTGTGACATGCTATTGGTTATCATGTGTTGGTCAATGTATGGAATATTGTGGTATTATTGGTATGATGATTTCATAAATGGTATTGTCAAGGGGGAATGACGTGTTAAAGCTAAACATGTGCCGTATTGTTATTGTATGCCATTATAAGGTAATTGGTGGTTAATGTTGGTTTCATTATGAACTTGTGTTGTAGAGCGAAACACATGGACAGAGCGGGACTATTATATGCACACTTAAGATTGTAGAATCGTAGTGAGAATACAAGGTATGTAAGGTTACTCTTCTATATCTTTCTGCAACATATGGTGTTCACATTGTCATAGTACTCATTCGATTCCGAAATACTCTAAGGTATTCCGTATCCGATAGTTGACTAGAGTTACTCATATGTTCCTTATTCATTGGTCAATGGTGAATCATATGACTCATGTTCATTGGTTGACTTATGTTCATTGATTGATTCATGTCCATTGGTTGACTCGCGTTCGTTGGCTAATATTTCAAGAGTTCCAAATGTTGTAGGGTATTGCATCTCAGGTTGGTGAACCGTTGATATCCACATGTGTCTTATTTAGTGCTCATTGTCCTAATGTTTCAAAAGTGTTCTACAAAGAGGTTCTATAGTATTCCAACTAAGGTTGATATATATTGTTATTCATATGTGTTTTACTCCTAGACGAATCATGACCCACTTAGTTCTTATTTATGGACGGAAGTTCTTAAGTTGTCATATGTTATAAAGGCTAAGAGAACTATCTCAACAAGAGTAGTGAGGTAACGAGGACTTATTTAGTTTGAATAGCATTATTCCAATCATGTCATGATCCAAAGTTCCAATAGAGTTATACACATGTCTCATATTTATTCTTAGTAATGTTCTAAAAGTCCAATGAGGTTATGTTCCAATGTTCCAATAGTGATTATACTTATGTCTCTTGTTCATAGATTATTGTCCAATAGTTTCCATGGTGTTATGATTCTAATAATGTTATGTTGCCAAGTTATTCACATGTCTCTCACTCATTGGTTAATGATCCAAAGTTTCAAATAAAGATATGGCTACCATTGTACCAACCTCAAAGTAAAGAACAAAGTAATGCATATGTGGTCAATGATCAAGTATGGGTGGCAAGTCTAGGGGCATAAGCCTAGCTCGACTCGATCCCGATGTATTTATTTATGGGTGGCAAGTCTAGGGGCATAAGCCTAGCTCGACTCGATCCCAATGCAGTGATTTATGGGTGGCAAGTCTAGGGGCATAAGCCTAGCTCGACTCGATCCCGATGCAGTGATTTATGGGTGGCAAGTCTAGGGGCATAAACCTAGCTCGACTCGATCCCGAGGCATTGATTTATGGGTGGCAGGTCTTAGGGGCATAAGCCTAGCTCGACCCGATCCCAACATGACGATAAGTCATGTAAAGACCCACTGATCAGTAGGGGCCTGGGTACATTGTAACACATGTATTGACAAGCAAACATTGAAGTAAAGAAAACAAAGAAAGAAATGAAAGCAATACACATGGTTTCCAAAATGCAAAATGGTGACTTATTCATATGTTTTGAGTTCATTGAAATATTCATGTATTGTACAGTTTCATCTGAGCCTTGCATACTCAGTACTTATTTCGTACTGACCCCTCTCGGGGAATTTACCTTACTTGCTGCAGGCGCATGTACCAGTAGGCCTCCTCAGTAGATTGCCAGTGTTAGCGGTTCTTTGGTGAGCTCTAGCTAATTTGGGGCTTCTCCGAGTCAGAGTGTATATATGTTGTGATGATGTACATGTTGTATAAAGCGGGGACTTGTCCCGACTTTTGGTTTATATTGGTCAATGCATCTGTTAGAGGCTTTTGTAAACGTAGGTGGGTATATGTATATAAGGTGACTCATGAAGTCTTGTTTTGATGGCCTTAACGGCCAAGTTTCTCAAATGTGTATATCTATGCCATGATTCCCACTATCCATGATTTCCAATACTAATGGTTCATGTTCTTACGTAATGGTGGTTATGATTATGATAGGCATATGATTGAACATAGGCAAAGGTTGGTTCTCTCGGGCCTTATCGGCTACGGGTGCCAATCATGTCTCGATGGGATTCGGGGTGTGACAGTGTATTGATTATTGGTAACTGAATAAGGTGACAGTCAAGAACAAATATCCCCTCCCTAGAATTGATGATTTGTTTGATCAATTACAGGGTGCCAAATGTTTCTCAAAGATTGACATGAGATCGGGTTATCATCAAGTAAGGGTTAAGGAGCAAGATATACCCAAGACAGCTTTCCGAACACGGTATGGTCATAATGAATTTTTAGTTATGTCATTTGGGCTAACATATGCACCAACAGTTTTTATGGATTTAATGAATAGGGTGTTCAAGCCATTCTTAGATGTGTTCGTGACAGTGTTTATAGACAATATTCTGGTTTATTCAAGATCACAAGAGGACCATGCTAATCACTTATGGAAGGTGTTACAGATTCTTCGTAATCGTAAGTTATATGCAAAGTTCTCTAAATGTGAAGTTTGGTTAAAATCTGTAGCATTCTTGGTCATATTTTATTGGATGAAGGAATAAGGGTTGATACTCAAAAGATAGAAGCTGTGAAGAATTGGCCAAGACCTACCACGCCTACAGAGATTCGTAGTTTTCTCAGGTTGGCAGGTTATTATAGAAGGTTTGTTGAAGGATTTTCTTCTATTGTTGCACCTTTAACAAAGCTAACACACAAGGCAACCAAGTTTCAATGGAATGATGCATGTGAGAAGAGTTTCCAAGATCTGAAGATAGTTGACTTCTACACCCGTATTGGTACTTCCAGAAGGCACAAAAGGGTATGCGGTATATTGTGATGCTTCAGGAGTCGGCTTAGGATGTGTATTGATGCAGCACGGTAATGTAATAGCTTATGCCTCAAGACAATTACGGCCATATGAGACAAATTATCCAACACATGATCTTGAGCTAGCAGCTGTGATATTTGCTTTAAAGATATGGCTCTACTACTTGTATGGGGTTTATGCTGACATATATACTGATCATAAGAGTTTGTAATATATTTTCAAGCAGAAGGACTTAAATTTGAGGCAGCGGAGGTGGCTGGAGCTACTAAAAGATTATGATATCGATATCTTATACCATCCGGGAAAAAAAAATGTGGTAGCCGATGCATTAAGCCACAAACCAATAGGAAGCACTAATGGCCAGCTTACGAAAAAGCAAGGTATAGTAAGAGATCTACATCAGCTAGCTAGCTTGGGAGTTCACCTTCTTGAATCACCAGACGAAGGGGTTATTGTGCAAAATGCAGCAAAATCTTCATTAGTAGCTGAGGTAAAAGAGAAGCAGTATGCGGATCCTATTTTATTACAGCTAAAAGAGAATGTACAACAAGGTTTGACAAAGGCATTTGATCTTACGCAAGAGGGAGTGCTTTAGTGCCAAAGTAGATTGTATGTACCTGATGTAGATGAGCTAAGGAGATGGATTATGACAGAGGCGCATCATTCACGATATTCTATTCATCTGGGAGCCTCCAAAATGTATCATGATTTGAAAGAAATGTATTGGTGGGGTAATATGAAGAAGAACATTGCAGAATTTGTAGCTCATTGTCCAAATTGTCAACAAGTAAAAGTAGAGCATCAGAAGCCTAGAGGTTATATGCAATGTATAAACCTTCCAATCTGGAAGTAGGACATGATCAACATGGATTTCATCACAGGTTTTCCTCGTACACTTCAAAAATTTGATTCCATATGGGTAATAGTTGACAGGCTTACCAAGACAGCACATTTCCTACCAGTCAGGACCATCTACACAGCTGAAGATTATGCTAGATTTTATATTAAAGAGATAGTTCGATTGCATAGAATTCCAATCTCTATTATATCGGACAGGGGAGCTCAATTTAGTGCACACTTTTGGAAGTATTTTAAAAGGATTTTGGGTACACAAGTGAATTTAAGTACAACTTTTCACCCTCAGATGGATGGACAGGCAGAGCGTACCATACAAACACTTGAAGATATGCTATGAGCTTGCGTGCTGGACTTTAAAGGTAGTTGGGATGATCATTTACCTCTTATTGAATTTGCCTACAATAATAGCTATCATTCAAGTATCAAAATGGCATCTTACGAAGCTTTATATGGAAGAAAGTGTAGATCACCAATTGGATGGTTTGAAGTGGGTGAAACTGCCTTATTTGGGCCAGATCTTGTTCATCAAGCTATGGAGAAGGTTAAGTTGATACAACAACGACTACAAATGGCCCAAGTTGACATAAGTCATATGCCGATGTTAGAAGAAAGGGGCTAGAATTTGCCTTAGGTGATTGGGTATTCTTGAAAGTGTCACCAATGAAAGGGGTAATGAGATTTGGGAAGTAGGGAAAGCTGAGTCCATGTTATATAGGTCTATATAAGATTGTTCGAAGATTTGGTCAAGTTGCGTATGAATTAGAATTACTCCAAGAACTCTTCGCAGTTCATCCAATATTTCATGTTTCAATGCTTCGAAAGTGCATAGGGGATCCATCCCATATTGTTCCCACTGAGGATGTACAAGTTATGGAAGATCTCACCTATGAAGAAGTACCTATTGCTATTCTGGATCTACAAGTCAATAGGTTAAGGAATAAAGACGTAGCTTCCATAAAAGTACTTTGGAACAATCAGCAAATAGAATAAATCACATGGGAAGCCGAGGAAATGATAAAGTCTAAGTAACCACATTTATTTCAAATGGAAGAGAAAGTTCAAAATGCGGGATTTGAGCAATAACAAGTATATATAAGCATTATGTGTATGTGATAATATGAAGAATGAACTTAAACTTGAACCTGTGTAGATTGGATAATATTACTAACATTTGAGGACGAATGTTCCTAAGGGGGGAAGGATGTAACACCCCGTACATTTTTTCAAACTTATTTGATTACCTTAATAGTTGTAGAATTATTTAACCTTGAGATGGTTGGTGAATTACCCACTAAATATGGTGGGCTGAATTAATATTGTGCTAATGGGCTTGATTGAGGCCCAAAAATTAAGCAAGAAAGACATGAACCCAAATGGGTAATGATCCATTTAAAATGGACCAAGTCAACACACCAATAATTTGGTGTCTCTTAGCCAATAAATTGGCTAAACTTGGCCATAATGAGGTGGTGGAAAAAGGTGTATTTAAGATGAAAAATCAGCTCATTTCCACACATTACACTTAGAAAAAATTAGATTTTATTCACCACAACACACTTGATAATTCTAGAATTTTCCAAAAGATATTTCCTTTTCTCTTAAACCCTAAGCAACCACTTTGGACAAGATCATCTCTTTGCAATCCTTGGTAAGTATTTAACCTTGTATATTAATGTAATACATGCATAATATATGGTGGTAAACATGTTGGTTATTTTTAAAAAGCATAGGTCAGTCCACTTTGTAAGTGGTAGTCCACCGGTGCTTTCGGCTAAAGGATTTGCCTTTTTGTGGTTTAAACTTGAAAAGGGACTTAAGGTCTTGAAGGAATTGAATTATATGGATGAAATTTCAGTATATTAATGTGTGTTTATGTCCCTAATTCGTTCTCCTTGTGTATGGCTTGATGGAAATGTTTATACTTGTTTGTATATGGAATGTTTGGCGTAGTGAAAAGAGAATACTTTCTTGTCATTAAAGTGAAATCTGAAACTGTGTGGACTGTTTTTGGTATATTGTTGTGGAAGGTAATTATGTGACTTGATGGAATAATTATGTGGAGTTGCATTAAGGTAAAATTGTGAAGTATGAACTTCGTATGAAATCCTATCGGTTTGTAACGTCTATGTTGATGTGCGGACTATTTTGGTATTGTTGGTGTTGTGAGGCAGTAAATTATATTGTAGGAGGTGAAATTAAGTTATATGGCATTAGGAAGGAACGTGGAATGATGTACCATGTGTTTGGAATGTTGGACGGGTTTTACTTCCTGTTAAGTAACTAATTGGCGTCTTGTGAACTTGTAGTGTAATTAGTTGTTAATGTTAGCTCCATTATGTACTTGTGTTGTATAGTAATACATAAGGAAGGATCTGAAATATTTTTTTATTCACGTGGTGAGGAGATAAGGTATGTAAGGTTACTCTTTTCCGTATCCTTTGGCCGCACCTATTGTTCTCATTGTTACCGAACTTGTTTCCACTCCAAAAATGTTCTAAAGTATCTCATTCAGGTTTGTTATAAATTGTTATTCACGTGTATCTTATTCATTGATTATTGTTCCAAAGTTCCAATAATGTTATAACCACCAATGTATCAATCTCATAACAAAAGAATTGAAGTAAAGCATATTTGCTTGAGTACGGTTGGTAGCTCGATGGGGAGAAAGCCTAGCTCAAGACGATCCTGAATGATTATTGGACACATGGGGCAGCTCAAAGGGGCATAAGCCTAGCTAGCAATGAACCTGTTTTATTGATTTATGGGTGGCAGCTCAAAGGGGCATAAGCCTAGCTAGAGACGATCCCAATATTTTTTACCACTGATCAGTTGGTCCCGGGCATTATATGATTGATGATTGATATTGATATGAACGTAAAAAGAAAGTAATGAAGGCAATGTACATGTTTCCACATATACAGTACGGTGGTTTACCAATATTGTCCATTCACTTGTATTTGATTTCATTGAAATTCTTATGTTTCATGCAGTTATTTATGGCCTTACATACTCAGTACATTCTTTTGTACTGACGTCCCTTGGGGGACTTACCTTACTTACTGCAGGTACAGGAGTTAGTAGACCTTCTCAGTAGGATACGGGTCATCAGCGGACTGTTGGTGAGCTCCAGTTGACTCGGGGCTTTCCGAGTCATTTGTACACACTTGTTTTGGTATTGTATAATAGTTGTATAAAGCGGGGACTTGTCCTGACTATAGGCATGGTTATGTATCTGTTAGAGGCTTTGTAGATGTTGTAATGTCAAACGAAGGAGTGTCTTACTTTTTTGACGTGGTGGCCTAATGGCCAAGTTTCATATCTATTTGAATGTCTTTCCATGATTTTCGTCATTGATATCTTGTGTCTATAAGTGACATAGTGTTGTTAATTTAGTGACATGCACGTGAATGTTTGAGGTCATTGGTTGGTTCTCTCGAGCCTTAACGGCTTCGGGTGCCAGTCCACCCCAATGGGATTTGAGGCGTGACATCCATGAAATTGGTAGTTTTAGCTGAAATATGGTGTAAAAACCCTAGAATGGGAATGGAGTGATCATGAACTTGACCTTAGGAGTTGGTGTGAGTTATAAATCCCGACATGTTAAGGTCATTTCTTTAATTATGTATTTATATGCATATTCTAGACCACGAGCATGAGGGAATTGCATGGAAGGGCAAAGCTTTGACTTAAAGGGTTGTGCAATCTTGATTCGAGGTAGGTGATGGTCTTATAGTTTAATCCAATTTGTTTTATATGTGCATGTTAACTTCTTTGTAGTGTGGCTGGTTAATGCATGTTGTTTGGCGTGGTCAATGCAATAATTATATTTGCTTATTGATTTGACCTGTCTTATTTCTAAGATGTGGAATGTTTTGGTATTTTGGAAATTCTCACGGGTTATTGGTGAAATAAGATTGGAAGACACTTATCTCTGGGTTTTTAGTACATGGATGATATTTATCCCCTACAGGTCATGGCTAGAGGGTGGATGTATAACCCAAAGAGTGTATGTACGAGGTTCAGGTGAGTTTGACTGTTTCATGAGTAAACCAGGGAATATGTATTTATCTATGCTTTATAATGGTATACGTGTCTTGACTTGACTTGACTGTACTTGACTTAGTAATATTTGTTGACTTGCTGGATTTTAATCTTGTGAAGATATTGGAGGGGGTTACGCAAGTGGGTCAGGCTAAGATGTTAGCCAAGAAGTCCCACAATATTGGGAATTTCAATGGATCTTACTCTAAGGGCCACGAACATTAGGCCTATTCAGCCCCTCCTGTTTAGTCAGCCTTGGAAACTTCTACCTTGGTTCCAGCTAAGGTTTCTTCTCAGACACAGGTTGTTACGGGCCAAGGGGCACCTTACTCTTCTGCCAGTCGTCCTTCTCTTGAGCATGGATGTCAATATTGTGGTGCTACTGGTCATTTTAAGAGAGAGTGTCCCTTGATGCAGGCAAATGGCTAGGCACAGTAGCATAGACGGTATTTGTCCTCTGTAGGTCATGGATAGAGGGTGGATATATAACCCATAGCGTGTATGTACGAGGTTTAGGTGAGTTTGACGGTTCCATAAGTGAACCGGGGAATATGTATTTATCTATGCTTGATAATAATATACGTGTCTTGACATGACTTGACTGTACTTGACTTGGTGATATTTGTTGACTTGCTGGTTTATAATCTTGAATTATCTTTTTGGTGTTTATGTGCTAAGTATATGATTTTTTTAGCAAGGATTAGCCTGTTATACTATCATTTGGTTAAGTGTTCATATTCTTATCTTGGGTTGACCAAATGACCTCCTACCATTACACTGTTGTTCTTGTGTGTTGATACAACACTTACATTTACTTTTGTGAGTGTAGTGCATATTCCAACGGCTCTTACGAGACCTCACTTGTGATTCCAACCGTTGATTTCAGATTTTAGGGTGAGCAGCTTATCTGGACTACCATGAAATCTCTCTCTTTTAGCATAGTTCTCTATTTTGTACTGATGATTATCTTAGTTTTAGGGTTGCATCCCCTTCTTAACATTCATAGATGTTTTGGTACGGAAGGCTTTCGGTCCTAGGGATGTTTTGCTAAGTACTTTTTCTTCTTTAAGTTGTACTTACGATTTTTGGTTTAGAATGGATATAATTCTACTGATGGATTAGTTCTGCTTATTTATTCTAAGTGTTAATTATGGGATGGTCTTCGGGGTAATTGGTTCTCCCAATGGATGAGTAGCGTGGGAGCCACTTACGATCGGTTTGGGTCGTGACAGTAGGACTGATAACACAAAGAATACATCTACAACAACCATGGAAGACATAGTAGTTTAAAAGCCACTAGAACATCAAATGAATAACCCAAAAGATGAATCAGGGGTAGAAGGACATGAAATGGAAGAGAAAAGTGGAAATTAAGTAGTCAAATGACAATTCAACGCCCCCAGATGATGCACAATAGGGAGGATGCAAATTAAAGGAGAATGAGGATTCACAAACACAAGAACCAAATCCATTTTAGTTAATTATTCTAGACACCCTTTCAAGGAGACTCTTGAGCTAGAAAATATGACCAAGGAACAGAAGCAACACATCAAGGACACAGAGGAGGAGGATATAATGGATAATAACACATAACAAATAAGAAAGAAAGGAAATATCTCACCTAGACAAATTGATAATCTAAAGAGTGGAGTCAAATAAAGGCAAAACATGCATCGTACTCTCTCTTCATGTTAAAAAAAGAAGTAATAAAGATGAATACCCACTAGTGATTAATGATTAACAAAACAATATTTTGGAATGTTAGATATGTTAATGCTCAAATTCTTTTAAGAGGTTAATAAAACTTAATAAAAGACATCACTACTCATACATAGTCCTTATGGAACCTTTTTAAGGGCCATAGAAAATATATCAGTATAGAAGATTGGGTCTCCAGAATGCTATGGCCAACAATTCTTAAAAGATTTGGATTTTCAAAATGAAGAGTGAACATGTCAGGTTCTAATAGACAATTTTCAGTAACTAACTATGAATTTTAGACAGATCGCTGGCATTCAGGTGATTAGGATCACAACTGTATATGTCAGGTGCAATGCCTTGGATTTACTAGAATTATAGAAATATCTAAAGCAATAAGCTTTTGAATCACAGCTGAAACTCTGTGAGTCAGACCCCGTGGATTATAGGAGGAGACGTCAATACAATTTAAAATGAAGAGGAGAAGTTAGATGGAGTTCTCTTCACACAAAATGAAGCCAAATATTTTGCTCAATGCAGTAACAATTGTTCTTTATAGAACTTAGATTCACTGGTAGTAAGCACACCAAGTGGAATGGCAGGATACTAGAGGAATGTATTTTCAAGAGATTATACAGTCTTTGAGAATCAAGAGTTCATGGATATTTTTTCAGCTAGTGAAGTTCAACATATGATAAGGCAAGGTTCTAATGATGCTCTACTATATGTGATATGTAGCAATATGAAGGAGCCTATTATCAAACATTTCAAATTTTTAAACTTCTAGACTAAGCACAATCAATTTAGAGATGTGGTGAAAGATAACTGGAAGCTAGATTTTGTTTGAGCTCCTTTCATAGAATTTCAATCTAAAATAAAAAACGTGAAGGCAAAACTAGCACAATGGAGTAAATCAACCTTTGGAAACATCTTTCAATAGATTTCTACTCTAGACGATACATTAAATTAAAGGAGATACAATTAAAAATTCAACCCATAGAGGCAAACTGAGCTGCTCTTAACAGAGTTGAAGAGATACGTACACATAGAGAAAGAATATTGGAATCAGAAGTAATAAATGACATGGTAGATGGAGACAAAATGCCATATTACATTCCTATGCTAAGTAAAGAAGAAAGAAGTAGAATATAGCAGAAATTCAAACAACACAAGAGGATATGATTCAGAATACTCAAAAGATTGGGGAAGAAGCAATCAATTTCTTCAAGGAGAAAATTTTAGAGATATAGAGAGTTATAGATTTTGGAATGATGTATCATATTCCATGATGATACAGGAAGAAAATGAAGATATGACTAGATTTCCCGACATAGAAGAAGTCAAAGGTGCGGTTTTCTCCCTAAATAGAGACAATATAGTGGTCCAAATGGCTTCTCAGGCCATTTTTTCCAGAGTTACCGAGATATTATAGGGGGAGGATATGACCAATATGTTAGAGCTTTCTTTTATAGTCAATAACTGGCAAGATTAATCGCACACACCAACCTAATTCTCATTCCTAAAATATAAAGTTTTAAAAGATTTATAGACTTAGGGGCAATAAGTCCTAGTAACTTTACTGATAAGATTATTTCAAGGATTCTACGTGAGAGATTAGTGACAATTTTGCGAAGGATTATCTCTAGGAACCAGACAAATTTTGTTAAAATAAGAAGCATCAAATAAAATGTGTTGTTAGCATAAGAAATCAACAGAGACATCAACAAGAGGAACAAATTTCATAATGTGATAGTGAAGCTGGACATGGCTAAAACATATAATAGAGTGTCATAGAATTTTCTGACCAAAGTCCTAAGGAAATTTAGTTTCTTTGAAATCATTAATGATATGGTATGGAAACTTTTATCCAATAATTAGAACTTTATACTAGTTAATGGATAATCTTTTGGTTTTTTCAACTCCTTTAGAGGATTGAAGCAAGGAGACTCCTTTTGACCTACCTTAATTATCATTGCAACAAAAGTATTGGCTAGGGGTTTGAATAGCTTGTATAAGGATATTTAATACAAAGAATATGGACTTCCTAAGTGGAGCCTTGAAATTAATCATCTTTCTTATGTAGATGAGACAATCCTATTCTGCCCAAAGAACAGAAACTCAGTGATCAAAATGATGCATATGTTGAGGGACTATGAGAAAGTATTTGGACAGCTCATCAACAAAGAAAAAAAGCTCTTTTTACCTACATGAAAAAACACCAGCAATTGTGGCTAGTATTTTCAGGAGGTTATCAAGATTAGAAATGGGTCATTTTCTTTCACATACCTTGGGTGGCCAAAATTTTATGGATAAAAGGGAAGATCATTTTGAAGATTTTTTGAAAAATTCATTAAGAGAATCATGTCCTGGAAAAATAGATTACTGTCTTTTGGAGGAAGATATATTATAGTTTCATGTGTCTTGCAATTTATGAATGTTTATCTGTTGTTAGCCATAACCCCCTAAAAGGGTTATAGATCAGCTCCATTAAATATTTACCAATTTGTTTGGGAGAAACACTAGTGGGGTAAATAGTAAAGCCTAGGTTGCTTAGGAAAAGATATGATATCCTAAGAAAGAAGGGGGTCTATATTTTTGCTCACTTCATAATATCTCAAAGTCCTATTCTGAAAAAGTATGGTGGACCTTCATAGCCTCAACATCTACTTTGTGGAGTTCCTATATATGGAATAAATAATATAAGAAACCTCACCCTTAATAGCATAAGGCTCAGGTGCTTCCCATGTATGGAGAGAACTAGTTATAATCAGGGAAAAGGTGGAACACAAAATGTGGTGGCGAATCAAGTCAGGTACCTCTAGCTTCTGGTTTGATAATTGAACTAAGCAAGAAGAACTACACTATGTTGAAGGATCGACTAAGATGATCCTATGAGTTCAACAACCTAAAATCTTACTCATATTCACTAATTAAGATTGAAATTACAATACTTCCTAATCCTAAGTGTATCTCACAAAATGAAGACCAATGTCCACATTTCACATAATATGTTGATATTGAACAAAGAAGCGCACATGTATAGAAAATTCACTCACTCTCAACCAAGAAGTATATCATGTTACTGGAAATACCATAAGCTTGACTATCATGTAATTCTCCTCTAATGTAGGAGTCTTTGAGTTGAGATCAAGTAGGACTTTTCAAGGTTGTAAAATGGGCTTAAGGATAGGTAGGATACATATGGTTAATAGTGACTCAAATTCCCATTAGTCACTATAGTTTACTTTCTCACTCAAGTAGTTGTCCTCCATTTCATTTTAAAGCATCATTTTTAAAAAAAATTTTTAGCCTTTTAATTTTTTTTTTATTTCCCTCTTTTTCTTTTTGGAATTGCCACTATCTCTTTGATGCTTTTTTTTTTCAAATTTCAGACAATAATTTTTTTCTAACTTTCACGATATCTCAAAAGATCAACAATATCAATCAATTTTCTTTTCATCTGTTCATTTTATCATTTGCACTTAATTTTATGCATTCAAATTAACTCTCAAAGTGTCTAAAAGGAAATAGAGTAAATAAATAATAAGTTGTAATAAAAATAAGGCTAAGGATTAAAACTTTGCGACCAACAAAATAAGGGATAATTTATTCAGGTTCAATGGGGATAACTAGGGATAATAATAATCAAGGTAGGTTAATTTAGGCCATGATTTAACAAGAAAAACTTGTTTTAATTTCTCAACTCAAAATCTACCTATAATTTTGCCTCAAATCACATTCCTGAAAGCTTTGTATTTCCAAATAAGCATGAGAATAAGTTAATATACACTGACCAGGCAATGCACTTGGAACTAGTGAACACCATAATTTCAATAAGCAATGAGAAAGCATGGTCTGAAAATTCTCAAGTCATCCATAACTATTAGTTAAAATAAGAATTCATTTTGGTTGAACCGCCTAGTTTGCTTTTGTGTATTAGTTTATTGTAGGTCATGTGTTATTGCAATATTCATTGACTGGAATGCAATTTTATTTCCATTTTATTTAGTTAGTAGAACTTTCTAACTATATACTACACTTATACAAATTCTCTTGTTTTTCTTATTTTTCCTCCAAGGACAGGAAATTCTAATTTAATTACTTATCTTATTTCTTCTTTAATTATAAGATTTCTATTTTTCCTATAAATAGAATCAGGAGGTATTTTATTCATTTTTTAAAGGTAGTCATACAATCCATGAATGTCACTCAAATAGATCCTTCCGTTAAGTCTCATGATATTCAAACCAAGTCAAATTTAACAAATTTATTTATCAAAAAAAAATAAAAAAATTCTAAAAAGTGTTTGGTTTAAAATATTAAGATAATGGCAAAAAATGAACAAAAAATCCATGGAAGTACATAAAATACATTATCTTATGAATAAAATAAGTCTTTTTTTTCAATAGTGTATGAGGTTTGAAATTGAAAAATATTAAAGCTCAAAAACTATAAAGGAATTTATCTATAACAAAGGTTCAAATGATCAAATACAACCTAATTCACCTCCTAAATTCAACATTTCTCTAGTATATATATATTATAATACAAAGATGCAGACATAAAGGGAATATTTGTAACACTCCAAATTTTTAAACTATGATCCGAGCCATTCTTCAAATATATATAGACTGTACCTGATGATTTGCAGGTGGTAAGACCAATTACTTAGCATGGGAAGAGCTTTAGATATGAATTAAGGTCATAAGGAGCTTCTAGCTCAAAGTTAAGTTGAAAGCTTCTTTACCGATTGAGTTTCCATATAAGATTTTATTAGGGTCAACTTCAAATGAACATAACTCCTAGAATATAAGGATTTTTTCTTCTCAAAACCCACCAAATCAAAGATCTTTGAGTCTTCTTTCCATCTCCACTAACCGTTTCCCAATCCAATACCGGAGTAAATATTTATGAAATTTTTTACCAAGGGTGTCTGTCTATCAATAGAGGACGGGCAAAACAAAGGTCCATCCCTTTGGCCGTGGAGACTAACTAGTGAGCTCAAAAATTGTCCCCAGGTAGATGGTTTGGACCATGGTCTGTTGGGGGGCCCACGATCCATCCCCAGAACCATACGATAAATATTTTCTGCACTTTTTAAGAGTTTTTGGAGGGGTAGTTTTGTACTTTCCTTACCCAAGTACCTCCCCACATTTTTAAACACCAAATAAAGGTTATTTCATAGGATAAAACACATCGATAGTCTCTCCTAGTTCCTTTTTCCTTTTCCCAAAACTCAAGAAAACACGTAAGAGGGGTTTCTTAAACCCCATAACTCCAAAGATACCAAGTTTAATAATTTCTCCAAGAATATTCTTCTTTAAAGTGTGTGGGTATTCAAATAAGATTCTCATTTAATCCTCGTTCCTAAACTTCAGTTTTCTTAAAAGTGTATGAATTTACAAAATTGGGGTTTTGCATGAATTTCATAGTTTTGAAGTATGTTTCCTCGTTATGGTTCATAATATATCCTCTTGTGTAACAAACCTTTATATCATCAAGGTTAAGTCTAGTGTACTAAAATTTAGGTTAAGGTTTTCACAGATTAGGGGTTAGAAATTTCAGGTTAGGCTAGTCTTTGACAAAATCCAAGCATGGTACAGTCTAGGAAAATCTAGGAAGGTATTAGTTAAAGGTTAAGTGATTTGGGGTGATTTTATGATATCTAAGATGATAATAAATTCATATAAACTTCCAATAGTGAATTCGGGTTATTAGAACTCCCGATATCGAATTTGACATAAAGAGTTTATTTCGGGATGTCGAAATCTGAGTATGTGTTATGAAAATGGCAAAACTAGGAAAATTCCCAAGATTTTATCTCTCTTACCCCACTATAGTGGGAGGAAGGGAACTACCACTACCCCGTTATAGCAAGAATATTCCCACTATAGCGGGAGTCAACCTTGGTCAATCCCGCCATAACGGGTGAATCCCTCTAAAGCGATGCCGCTATAACGATGCCACTATAGCGATTCCACTATAGCGAGATAGGGACTCTATAGCAGGATAAGTGCTGATCAATGTAGAATACTCCCAAAAATATTATTTTTCATTCCACATTCGTCCAAGAGCTGGTAGAGGTGATTTTAGGCAATTCCAACCTATTTTCCATCAATTTCCTTCATTAAGGTAAGTTAATCCATACCATTAAATATTTTTCAATAATTAATCCTTAAAATCACTAGATTTTGAATTTTGATAAGGATTTGACTTGATCTAGGTGAATTTTCTAGTGCGATTAGGTGAATTGGGTGGAAAACCCTGGGGTTTTGGTTAAATGTTGTTAAAGTATAAATGCTAGAATTCACCATTATATTCTTGAAATTTGTAAAATTAGGGTGGAATAATGAGAGAAAACCCTAGAATAGGAGGAATGATCATGAATTTGACCTTGGGGTTAAGGGATTAGATTTTAATCCTTGAATGCATTAGGTCATTGTCTGGATTACGTTTATATTGTTGTTTTTAGAAAACAACCAAGCCAAAATTCGTTAGAGTGGTGCAATCTTGGATTAAGGTAGGTGATGGTTAAATGTAGTTGAAAACCCAACTTGATTTATGTGTTCATGTTAACTATTTCTTCGTATACTTGTTACAATGCATGTTCAAAAAAAGTAAATTATTGAATGATATTCTAAGTAATAATCACACATACTGAGGTTATATTAAAGGCTTGTTGTTTGCACAAGTGTGGTTATTTATTCTCATTGTGGTTGTGATTGTTGTGATATCAATAATTATGGTGGGATGAGCCGGTAAGGACATTTTCATGGGATTTATTATTATTATTGGGGGATTAGCCGGTAAAGGACATCTTCATAGGATTATTATTATTATTATTATTATTGTGGGATGAGTAGGTAAAAGACATCTTCATAGGATTATTATTATTATTGTGAGATAAACTGGTAATGGACATCATCATGGGATTGGTTGATATAAGGTAGGCAGATACTAGATATCTTGGATTTTTGGTACACTAATAGAGCTCGTCCCCTGTAGGTCATGGCTAGTGGGCGACCATAAGACCCTTAGCATATGTGTACAAGGTATTGGTGAGTTTGACGGTTCTTTGAGTGAACTGGGTTTGTGATTATTATTATTGTTGTTGTCGAATTGGATCCTTAAGTGGTCCGAGCTAAAAATATAAATGAAAGGTATATCTTCCATTGTTGACTACTTACTTATGTAATTGAGGCAAGGTGTAACACATAGTTGTGGGTCTTGAATTTGTTGACTTGGTATTATATTGGTAGTCATGGTCTTGACTTGGTGTATTGTCTGTATTGACTTGCACTTGACTGAATTCTGTAGTGTTGTTTCAAAAAGTCTAAGTGTTACATTCTTGAGGTAAGGTTATTTGGTAGGTGTTCATGGTTGTACTTGTTTACTAAGTTATGGTTATTTGTTCACATTTATTATCTTGGGTTGGCTAATGACCCTACTAGAACATTATGGTTTTTTGTACTAGTACTACCTGTGCTCTTCCTTTTGTTGAGTGTAGAGCATTTTTCAGTAACTACATCGAGATCTCATCTTTAGATCAAAGCACATTTTGACTCAAGGGTGAGCTACATCTTCTGGGCAGCCATGAGTCCTCTATTTTGGTTCTTGTCCACTTGTTTCAGACATGGATACTTTTATTTTGTTTTGGGATGAACCTGTTGTTGACAATTATTAGTATTTTGGTACAAAGACTTTCTGTTCTTAGAGGTATTTTAGAATTTTCCATTTTTCTGCATTGGGTTTTACTATTAGACTTTTCAGAATGTTGGCTTATTTAATGGAATGACTAGTTACTATTAAATTTGGCTATGTTTTGGTTTTGAGTAGCTTGGGTTGGATAGTTCTCCCACCAGAGGATTAGTGTGGGTACCACAAGCGGCGGGTTTGGGTTATGACAAAGTTAGTATCAGAGTCAGATTTGTTGATTTCGTTATACCAAAATGGGTCCAGTATAGTCTTGCAAAATGGTACAAAGATGTCTGTACTTTTCTTTGAGAGGCTATAGAACTTTAAGAAATTATCACTTTCTTTCTTCCTTTGTGCTATAACTTGATTCCAATTGGTATCTGGCGATCAAAATTGTTATCTGACCCTTTCATTCTTTTGTTCATAGATGGTGAACATTAGACCTAACAGAGTAGGAGCAGCAGCCCCCGCACCAGTAGTTATAATTGCGAAACTGACTATTTAAGATCAAGGGAGGGGTAGGGCAAGAGGGAAAGGTAGAACAATACCTACTAGGGGTGGAGCTTAGGCGATAGATAATGCAGCCCGATAGAGATCTGAGACACCTCTCCCACCCCAGTATCAGTACAAAGAGTTTGTGAATAAGGATGTTATGGAACAAGAGGAGGCAACAACAGCTAGGGGTGCAACTCTTCCTCCAATGTATTTAAAAGTGATCCGGTAGGTGCTTGCTTTTTTGAGCGGGTCGGCAGGTACTGGATCCACTCCTGTTATGCCTTCTTATCAATTTCTAGGTGCTCAGCCACCTGCTACTTTTACTCTTAGGATGGGTGAGGCTTTGGGGAATGAGATTTTTCCTCACTCGTTGTTAGGTCCTGTCATGACTAGGACTGAACGTGACATGCTGACTAAGTTTTTGAAGATGAAACCTCTTACTTTTTCCTATTTTTGCGACTGAGGATGAGTTCGAGTTCATAGTTGATTGTTACCAGAGGCTGTATAAAATAGGTATTATGGAGTAGCACAGGGTTGAGTTCATAACCTTCCAACTATAGGGTGATGCAAAGCAGTGATGGAGGGCTTATGTGGAATGTCGGTTACCAACTTTACCTTCATTGACTTAGGACCAGTTTCATACCTTAGTTTTGGAGAAGTATGTACCTCATACTCTTCGTAATTGCTAGAAAGATGTGTTTTTAGCCCTTGAACAGGGCAATATATCTGTTGCATCCTATGAGGCTAAGTTTTATGCCTTGTCCTATTGTGCTACAGAATTGCTTGGTACAGAAGAAGAGATGGTTTGGTTAGTTGTGAAATGTTTGAACACTGACTTACAAGTTTTGGCTGTGCATATGACTTCTGCTGGAAAGACCTTTAATAATTTTGTTGATTATGTAAAGAAGGTAGAAGGATTCAAATAGGTTGTCCATACCAAGGCTATAGCAAAGAAATCTTGGAATGCGAGTAACTTCTGTGGGTTTTACTCTAGGGGTCATAACCATCAAGCCTATCTGACTCTGCCTATTTAATTAGCTCTGCCAGCTTCTACAGTGGGTCTATCAAGGGTTACTAAGCATCCCTCATTTATAAAAAGCCAAGGGGCTTCATATTCATCTACTAGTAGGCCTTTCTTAGATCAAGGTTTCTATACTTGTGGTGCTATGGGGCACTTCAAGAGAGAGTGTACTCAGACACAGGCTAGTTTTTAGGGGTAGTAGAAGGCTAGAGATGTGGTTCCTACTGGTAGAGGTAGTGGAAGTAATGGTAGAGGTATTCTAGAGGGTGGGCGGGGTAATTATCAAGAAGGTCGTGATGGAAATTGAGGTGGTAGTAATGAAGGGAGAAGTGTTGCGAATCCTACTAAGGAGGTTGCATAGATTGATGATAAAGCTCATTATTATGTCTTCCTAGGCCAATTCGAGGTTGAGTCTTCCGATGTTGTCATTACAAGTACTATTCTCGTATGTGACCGAATGGCTATTGTCTTGTTCGATCCGGGTTCCACTTATTATCATGTATTTGTTAAACTTGCCTTGGGATTAGACATGGTTTGTGATATGCTTGACTCTTTTGTATATGTGTCTACTCCAATTGAATACTCTGTGGTAGTAACCCAAGCTTATTGTACTTGTTTTATTTTGTTTATGGGTTTCCATATAGATTTAATAATCTTGGATATATTTTGACATCATCCTGGGTATGACTTGGCTATCTCCATATCATGTTGTTCTGAATTGTAATGCTAAGAGAACCATAGAGATTCCTAGGATGGATAAGTTTGAATGGGAAGGTGTGCATAGGCCAGAATCTGTGAAAATTATATCATTTATTCGAGCTAAGAAGCTAGTTGGGAGGGGGTGTTCTGTCACACCTCGAATTCCAATGGGGCGGACTGGCACCCGAAGCCGTTAAGGCCCGAGAGAACCAATCTTCATTCATATACACTCATACGCATGTCACTCAATAACCATCACCACCACTTATAGACATAAGTTGTCAATGGCAAAAGTCTTGGAAACTATATGATAAATATGAAACTTGGCCGTTAGGGCAACCAAGTCAAAATGGACATACATTCTTTCATTCATCTTACCACGTACGTCTACAAAGCCTCTAACAGATGCATATACATAACCAACCTAAAGTCGAGACAAGTCCCCGCTTTATACAATATTTACAACACCAAAACAAATGTACACATGTGACTCGGAAAGCACCGAACCAACTGGAGCTCACCAAAGATCTGCAAATGACCCGCAATCTACTGTGGTGGTCTACTAGTACCTGTGCCTGCAACAAGTAAGGTAAGTCCCCAAAGGGTCGTCAGTACGAAGAATGTACTGAGTATGTAAGGCTGTAATAAACTGCATGATACATAAGTACTTCAATGATATCAAGTACAAGTGAAATAATCAATATGGATAAACCTCCATTTTGTATATGTGGAACCGTGTACACTACTTTCATTACTTTCATTTTCAATCATTCATTCATATCATTATCACTCATATAATATATATCATTCATATATACTTTCCTTCAAGTGATATACTTTCATTCAAGTGCTTTACTTTCTTTGCTTTTACATTCATCCTTATTACCGTTCATCCAGCTGATCAGTGGGCCATATATCATTCATCCAGCTGATCAGTGGGCTATAGTATAATCATCCACCTTATCGGTGGGCCATAACATAATATAATATCAACAATCATCCACCTTATCGGTGGGCCATAATATAATATCAACAATCATCCACCTTATCGGTGGGCCATAATATATATATATATATATACATTACTTCATTCCTTACTTGTGAGAGATTGATACCTTTACTTGTGTGAGATTGATACATTTACTTGTGTGAGATTGATACATTTGCTTGTGTGAGATTGATACATTGGTGGTTGAAATATTATTGGAACTTTGGAACATAACATTATTGGAACTTTGGGACCATGTCCACAATTATGTGACACATGAATAACACTTGATCAATGATTAAGGAACATGTGAATAAAAATAGATGACAACCTGAAATGAGATACCTTAGAACATTTCGAAATAGAACAAGTACAATGACAATGTGAACACTATGTGCTGCAGGAGGATACGAAAAGAGTAACCTTACATACCTTATCTTCCAAATATGAATACATAGTCCTATATGCGAATACAATAATCCAGCTCCTTCCTTACGTTTTACTCTACAACACAAGTACATAACGGAGCTCATGTGTAACACCCCATAAGTTTCTGAGTCTAATTAATTCCCGTAACATTTATGGAAATAATGAAGCATGAGAGCTTTGATGATTTATGCATTAAAATTTGTGGGCTTAAGTTATTGGGCCCAAATGGAGCCCCATATTAATAAGAAGACATGACCGATATCGAAATTTGACCCATGTTTTTATTGCTCTTTCATTGACCAAGTAAACCACTAAGTGTGTGGATAAGGATCATTAGTGAGGGGCTATAAATAGAGCCAAAAATCAGATTTTAACTCATTTTGAACTCTCATGCTTTTTCTAGAAATTTCCCAAAATTTCTCTCTACACACACAAACCCTAGGCCTTCATCCCTTTGGCCAAGATCAACTCTTTTCAAGCCTTGGTAAGTGTTTATTATTATGGTTTAATATATTTTATGCATGATATATGGTGTATATGAAGTTGGTTATGTTGGTGGAGTATTGAGAAGTTCACTATGTGTGTAAAGTTACATGTTTGCTAAATCGGAGAATGGTTTTGTCTTGTAAACTTGAACATAGACTTGTGGACTTGAAGGAAGTGAACTTGATGGATTTAATATTGACATGTGATATGTTATTATAGTCTTAACTTGTTTTGTCCTTGTGCATAATGTTTGAAATAGTTGTTGTGAAATTGGTTATGGATTTGGTGACGGATTGAAAAGAAAGTGAGGTTTTGGTGATGTTTATGTGTGTTGTGAGACCATGGCTGATTGTTGGCATCTAATATGATCCAAAATATGTTAAAATAAGTTTGTTTATGATCATGGACCATTCATTGCATTAAAATAACCAAAGGAGACCATTTCAGACCAAAACAGGCATCCGCCCCCGCAGACAGAGGCACCTGCAGGCGCAGATACCAATGCAGATGCCTATGTATGCTACCATAGGGCATCTGCGTGCGTACCTCAGCCACCTGCGGGCGTAGGTGTTAGAGCAGGTCAGCCCCAGATTCGGTTTTGTCTGTTTTCGCATCTAGTTGACCCCCGAAGGCCCCTATACCCTTTTTGGACGTAATTCCCAACTTGTGATATCGTTTTAATGACTTTAAAGTGTCGTATGGAGGAATGTTGGACTATGTTAAGTATGTATTATTGTTCATAAGTTTTTATGAGTCAAGTTGATAGGGCAATTAGGACGGAATGATAATGAGAAAGCATAAGGGTAAGTGTGATGTGAAATGCTATTGATGTGCGATATTTTGGTCAATGTGTGGAATGTTATGGTGTTGTTGGTATGATAATGTAATGGAATGTACTGTGAAGGAAAAAATGATGCTATATAGCAGTCACGTAACTCATTTTGACACTTATACATGCTTAAGAGAGTTGATTGTTAACGTACGCCATTACATACTTGTGTTGTAGAGTGAAACATAAAGGAGGAAGCTGGCCCCTTGTATCCCCAAATAGGATTGTGTATTCGTAGTGAGACGACAAGGTATGTAAGTTTACTCTGTCCGTATCTTTCTGCAACATATATTGTTTACGTTGTCATTGTCCTTGTTCCATTCCGAAATGTTACAAGGTATCTCATTTCAAGTTGTCATATGTTATCATTCTCATGTATCACATAATTATGGACATGATTCCAAGTTCCAATAATATTATGTTCCAAAGCTTCCAATAATGCTATAACTTCAAAAGTATGAATCTCATGAACATAAAATATTAAAGTAATGCATTTATGTGCTTCCAAAAAGGTTATGATCCCTCAATGTATCAATCTCATAAAAGTAAAAGAAAGAAGTAATCCAATGAAGTAATGGAAGAAGAATTCCCGTATGGATACTTTATATTTTCCTCATGGATACTTTATATTTTCCTTATGGATACTTTATATTTTTCCTTATGGTTACTTTATATTT
The DNA here is from genome assembly GCA_031232105.1 of Capsicum rhomboideum. Lineage (NCBI taxonomy): Eukaryota > Viridiplantae > Streptophyta > Magnoliopsida > Solanales > Solanaceae > Capsicum > Capsicum rhomboideum. The sequence continues at coordinate 50,970,036 of CP124708.1, read as the reverse complement.
TCTTTATACTTATTGAGTACAGGTGATAGCTTTGTGGGGGCGCAAGCCTAACTCAAGATGATCCCAATATTGTTGGATCAGGGGGAAAGCTCAGTGAAGCAAAAGCCAAACTTGATGTCGAACCTGCTTCACTGATTTCCAAGTGATGGAAGGGGGGAAGCTCGGTGGGGCAGAAGCCTAACTTGATGCCGAACCTGACAGGGGGTAGCCCTAAGGGCCGAACCTGCTATATATATATATTGACGGTTGCATTGCATATTGACGGTTGCATTGCATGTTGACGGTTGCATACTAACGGTTATACATTATTGACAATTATCTATTGACGGTTCTAACCATTAACGGTAACAGACTTAAAGGCAAATGGAATAATGAAAGTAACGTACCTATTTCCACATATACTGAACGATGATTTATCCACATTGACTATTCTCTTGAAATCAAGTTCATTGAGGTGTTTAAGTTTCATCAAGTTTCTTATAGCCTTGCATACTTAGTACATTCTTCGTACTGACCCCTTTTGTGGAACTTACTTTATTTGCTGCAGGCACAGGTGTTAATAGACCTCCACAATAGGCTACGAGTCATCCGCGGATCATTGGTGAGCTCCAGTTGATTCGGGGCTTTCCGAGTCACATGTGTACATTGTTTTGGTATTGTAATTATTGTATAAAGCGGGACTTGTCCCGACTATAGGTTGTTATGTTCATGTATCGGTTAGAGGCTTTGTAGACATATGTGGGAAAGTGAATGTAAGAGATGTATGTTTCCTATATTGTATAAGTTTTACATGACTTCCGCGTAGTTGCATGAGATATAATAAGGTTCATACAAGATTATGCATAATAATGTTCGTGAGCAAAGATTGGTTCTCTCAGGCCATATCGGCTTCGGGTGCCAGTCCGCCTCAATGGGATTTGGGGTGTGACATCATGTTAACAACTAGCTACCTAACAAGTGCATAAGACGACAAAAAGTTACATAATTTCCCTATAACGTCATTTCACCCTTGACAATACCATTGTCATATCAACAATACCACAACAGTCCACACATTGACCAAGACATCATAAACCAATAGCATTTCACACCAAGTTTATCCTTTACGCTTCCTCATTAACACTACGTCACAATTACTCCATAAAGTCACCTCAAAACGTTTCATAAAAACAATCCCACAAGTTATACACATACATAGAAAAAGCAAGGTAAGGGCATAACCACACCATACATGTTGATATTTCATCCACACCATTCATCTCCATCAAAACCTCAAGTCTCCTTTCAAGTTCAAATCACATAGATGACACATCTTTTAGCAAAAAGCAAAAGTGCACCACTCAACACCTTTAGGCATAACCATCATGATCTACACAACCCCTCATGCATATTATATATTAATCCATAAGATTAAACACTTACCCAAGCTTGAAAAATGATAATCTTGTCCAAAGAGATGGCTTAAGAAATATCTTGGAAATTCTAGAAATGGCATGTGAGTCTAAATGAATAAAAATCTGATTTTTCCACATTATATAGCCCGTCATGGCCATACTTATCCACACTTGGGTCAATAAATAATGGTTTACTTTGGTCAAAGCAACAATGGATCATTTACTCATTTTGGGCCATGCATTTTGCACCATTTTGGGCCTTAAATTGAGCCTATTAACACATGTTAGCTTAGCCCACCAAATTCAATGCATGATCCACCATATATCTCATTTTTAAAGAATTCCATCAATGTTCAGACAATATTCCACTCACGAGATTCATGTTCGTAGCCTCAACCCCAAGAATAAGCGATTTTAGCCACTCATGGCTTAATTTATCATAAATTGATAAAAATTATAAAAAAAGAATTAAAAATAAAAAGGAAGAAGAATTAACTGTCATTTGGATGCCAAATTAGTCCAAGAGTAGTCTTACCAAGATGGATTAATGATACCATAAGCCAAGAGCCCTATTTAGAGACTAGTGGTCGGAGAAGAAATTTGGCAAAAAGTGGCCTGGCGCGCCCACTGCTGCCTGTGCCAAAAAAAATTCTGTCAAAAGCGGCCTGGGATGCCCTTGGGCACGCCTGACACCAAAATTTCAATTTTCTTCCTTTCTTCGACTTTTCCTTGTGGACATTAGCATAATATCAATAGTCCATCAAAACCAATACAAAATACACACTTATTGTTCTCAAAACTAAGGTAAACATGGTTCAAAGTTGGCAAATAAGTCATATAAATATGCCCTAGATCACCAAGCAAGTAAGGTCGAAATGTACGGGGTGTTACATCCTTCCCCCCCTTAGAAACATTCGTCCTCTAATGTTAATAACATCTTCCCATTTACAACAAATGCACCTTTATATTAGCATATATACATATATACATAATGCTTATAGATACTTACTTATTATTGCTCTCCTTCCGCACTTTGAACTTTTTCTTCCGTGTGAAACAAATACGGGTACTTTGACATCATCATTTCTTCAGCTTCCCATGTGATTTCTCCTACTTGTTGATTTCTCCAAAGCATTTTTACGGAAGCTATTTATTTATTCCTTATCCTCTTCACTTGTCGATCCAGAATGGTAATAGGTGTTTCTTTCACAAATACCCTATCACCTGTATAAGCTCGTAGCATATCTTCAAGTGTTTGAATAGTACGTTCTGCTTACCCATCTGTCTGATATAATAGAAACTAGAATCCCATGTAATCACACTATTTCTTTAACATACAACCTTGCATAATTTCCAGCTGTACAAGTGGTGTTGATAGGTAAAAAAAAAATGTGCTACTTGGTAAGTCTGTCAACTATCATCCACATGTAATCAAATTTTCGAAATGTATGAGGCAAACTTGTGATGAAACCCATATTAATCATATCCTTCTTCCAAACTGGAAGATTCCTGTATTGCATGTAACCTCCAGGTTTCTGATGCTCTACTTTTACCTGTTGACAATTCGGACAATGAGCTACAAATTCAGCAGTGTTCTTCTTCTTTATATTGCCTCACCAATACATCTCTTCCAAACCATGGTACATTTTGGTTGCTCCCAAATGAGTAGAATATCGGGAATGATGTGCTTCTGTCATAATTCATTTCTTTAGCTCATCTATATTCGGTATACAAAATCTACCTTGGCATTGAAGTACTCCCCCTTATGTAAGTTCAAATACCTTCGTCGAACTTTGCCGTACATTCTTTTTCACTAAACTAAAATAGGATTTGCATATTACTTTTCCTTCTCTTAGCTACAAGTGAAGACTCTTCCGCCTTTTACATTATAATTCTTTCATCTAGAGTTTCAAGAAGACGAACCCCAAGCTGTCTAACTGGCTTAACGCATCAGTTACCACGTTTGCTTTTCCCGGATGGTATAAGATATTACTATCATCTTCTTTTAGTAATTCCATCCACCTTTGTTGTCTTCAGTATGGGTCTTTTTGCTAAAAAAAAATGTGAACCCTATACAAATAGTGACGCCCTATTTTGTTTTAAACTAAATATCACGATCGCTAACTCAAGATCATGTGTTGGATAATTTCTTCAATGTGGATGCAATTGTCTTGAGGCATAGGCTATTACATGACCGTGTTGCATCAATACACATCCTAAGTCAACTCTTGAAACATCACAATATACTGCATACCCTTATGTGCCTTCAAAGAGTACTAACACAGGTGTAGAAGTCAAGTGATCTTTCAGCTCTTGGAAACTCTTCTCACATGCATCATTCCATGGAACTTGGTTGCTTTGTGTGTTATCTTGTTAAGGGTTCTGAAATGGAAGAAAAAAAACTCTTCAACAAAATTTCTATAATAGTCTGCAAACCCAAGAAAACTACGAATCTCTGTAGGCATCGTAGGTTTTAGACAATTCTTCACGACTATTATTTTTTGTGTATCAACCCTTATTCCTTCATCTGAATACCATGTTACCCAAGAATGCTACAAATTTTCATCAAAAGTCACACTTAGAGAGCGTTGCATATAACTTACGACCACGAAGAATTTGTAACACCTGTCGTAAGTGATTAGCTTGGTCCTCTTGTGATCTTGAATAACCCAGAATGTCATCTATTAACATGGTCATGAATACATCTAAAAATGGTGTGAACACCCTATTCATCAAATCCCTAACAACTGCTAGTGCATTGGTTAGCCCAAATGGCATAACTAGAAATTCATAGTCACCATACCGTGTTCGAAAAACTGTCTTGGGTATATTTGTTTTTCTATACCTTACCTGGTGATGTACCGTGAAAAATATTTGGTACCCTATAGTTGGTAAATTAAATTACTAATTCTAGGGAGGGGATACTTTTTCGTAATTGTCACCTTATTCATTTGCCGATAGTCAATACACATTCTCAACGTGTCATCTTTCCTTCATACAAATAATACTAGTGAACTCCAAGGGGACGTACTAGGTCTTATGTATCCCTTTTTCCAGCAAGTCTATTTAAGTGCTCCTTTAATTCCTGTAACTCTGCTAGGACATTCTCTATGAAGGAATAGAACTAGGCTGAGTGCCTGGAATCACGTCAATACCAAACTCTACTATACCTCAAGAATTTCATTTACTACTGGAACCGATTGAAGAGTTAGTGGCTTCACATCAATATCTTTCACTCTTACTAAGTAACAAATGTACTCCTTTGAGTATCATTCCCTTGCCTTGAGATAGGAAATAAAGTTACCTCTCGGTGCTCCCATATTACCCTTCCATTCAAGAACATTCTTTGTGGAAAATGAAAATGTAACTTCTTATCTCGGCAATGCCAACCAGTGTATCATAGCCACAAATAGTTACTATACAATTAAGATATATTCTTTTAATTACTATAGATTCGCCAACTGGTGTATAGACTTCGAATGGCGTAACTAGTAGTTCTGGTGTTCTTCCAAAATGTTTTCCGTAATCAATGGAGTAACATATGTTAATGTAGAATACGGGTCAATCAATGCATATATCTTATGTAAAAATATGAATACTGTACCTGTGTATTTATCAGGATAAGCCTACGAATTGTGTAGATCCGCTAAGGCATAGGTACGGTTCTGAATTTCACTAGAACTAGCTGCTCCGCTAGCACCTCTGCCACGGCCAGCAGGTTGTACACCTGACAAGGATAACACAACGGCTGATCCCGTAGGTCGTGTCATACTACCCGTGGCCCTCTGTAGGTACTCTCTCATCATGTGCCCTGATTTACTACACCAAAAGAAAACATTCATTCCAAACAAGCATTCACCTGAATAAAACTTTTAGCAGCGCTGGCATAGCTGACGAAAAGACCTCGATTGGCTCGTACTTCCTTGTTCTAGATACCCCACTGTCTGTGAACCCTGAGTCCCACTACTATGCCCTGCTTGACCGCCTTTAAACCCTCAATATTGAGATGGAGGACCTACTGTAGGGTAAGTGAATGATGGTCCAGGAAGTTTAGGCAAAACCCGAGGCCTAAATTCTCCTTAGGATGCCATAACCTATCCCATAGATCTAACCCTTTTAAACAACTCTCCTTCAACTTCTTGTGTCCTTCTCCTTTGCCTCTGATCTTTCATTTTCTGTGCTAAGGCTTGTATTCTAGATATATCCATATCTGTGTTCAAAGCAGCAATGGTGCTGTCCCTCACCAAATATGGCTCCAATCTGTCCACGTACCGATGAACTCTATCGGCTATAGTAGCTACCACATTCGGAGCATACCTAGCCAAAGAGTTAAACCGAAGACTGTACTCTCTGACACTCATATTCCCTTGGCGAAGATTTAAAAATTGCTCCGCATGAGCCTCTAAGATCTCATATGAATGATAATAATCAAGAAATGCCATTTTAAATTCTTCCCAATTAGCTGGATTTATGCCAATACCCCTCGATCATTTCCAATCTTCATACCACAATATATCTTCTCCTTTCAATCTATATGCCACAAGTTCCACTGTTTCTATACCGGTCACATGCATAACCTCTAGAGCCATTTGAATATGGTCCACGAAGTCCTGTGGGTCTGCATTCGAATCTGACCCAGTGAATGTGGGAGGATCTAATTTCAGAAAATCTTGTGTCCGCTGACTAGCTACACTAGCCGCGCCATCCTCACTTGTCATTGGACCAACTTGTCCCTGAGTTTGTGCAGCAACTATTTGAGTAAACATATGCACTGCATTTTTTAAATCCTGTTCAGTGGCATTCATAGGCGGTTCTGCGGGTACTTCTCTACCTCTTGGTTCTTTCGGAGCTGGAAAAGTAGAAGAAGACCGCGATGCAATTTCAGTGTCAGCTCCACCTTGACTAGCTTGGTCAGGTGGTGATTTACTCGTTCCTTCTTCGGCAAGCATATCTGCCTGCTTACCTTTTCCCCTACCTCGTCTTGTCATCGACCTTTTATAATAACAAAGAAAACCAATTCCAATGGTCAGATACGATTCCACCTACAACATTGGCTCTATTGCACAATCTAGATATGAAGAAAAGAAACAACTCCTAAATGTCCCGTAGCCTCCTACTTATAAATGTGGTGCATAGAACATCCATAAGCAAGACGTTACTCAGACACAATTTTTTAGACACTCTTAGGACGAACTGCTCTGATACCACTTTTGTCAAGCCTCGAATTCCAACGGGGCGTACTGGCACCCGAAACTATTAAGGCCCGAGAGAACCAATCTTTATTCATATAAACTCATACGCATGTCACTCAATAACCATCACCGCCACTTATAGACATAAGTTTTCAATGGCAGAAGTCGTGGAAACTATATGATAAATATGAAACTTGGCCGTTAGGTCCAACAAGTCAAAATGGACAGACATTCTTTCATTCATGTTACCACGTACGTCTACAAAGCCTCTAACAGATGCATATACATAACCAACCTAAAGTCAGGACTAGTCCCAGCTTTATACAACATTTACAACACCAAAAAAATGTACACATGTGACTCGAAAATCCCTGAACCAACTGGAGCTCACCAAAGATCTGCAAATGACCCGCAACCTACTATGAAGGTCTACTAGTACCTGTACCTGCAGCAAGTAAGGTAAGTCCCCCAAGGGATGTCAGTACGAAGAATGTACTGAGTATGTAAGGCTGTAATAAACTGCATGATACATAAGTACTTCAATGATATGAAGTACAAGTGAAATAATCAATATGGATAAACCTCCGTTCTGTATATGTGGAACCATGTACATTGCTTTCATTACTTTCATTTTCGATCATTCATTCATATCATTATCACTCATATAATATATATCGTTCATATATACTTTCCTGCAAGTGATATACTTTCATTCAAGTGCTTTACTTTCTTTGCTTTTACATTCATCCTTATTACCATTCATCCAGCTGATCAATGGGCTATAGTACAATCATCCACCTTATCGGTGGGCCATAATAATATCAACAATCATCCACCTTATCGGTGGGCCATAATATAATATCAACAATCATCCACCTTATCGGTGGGCTATAATATAATATCAACAATCATCCACCTTATCGATGGGCCATAATATATCTATATACATTACTTCATTCCTTACTTGTGAGAGATTTATACCTTTACTTGTGTGAGATTGATACATTTGCTTGTGTTAGATTGATACATTGGTGGTTGAAATATTATTGGAACTTTGGAACATAACATTATAGGAACTTTGGAACCATGTCCACAATTATGTGACACATGAATAACACTTGATCAATGATTAAGGAACATGTGAATAACAATAGATGACAACCTGAAACGAGATACGTTAGAACATTTCGGAATGAAACAAGTACAATGACAATGTAAACACTATGTGCTGCAGGAGGATACGGAAAGAGTAACCTTACATACTTTATCTTCCCAATATGAATACATAGTCCTATATGTGAATACAATAATCTAGCTCCTACCTTACATTTTACTCTTCAACACAAGTACATAACGGAGCTCATCTTAACAACTAGCTACCTTACAAGTGCATAAGACGACAATGAGTTACATGATTTCCCTATAATGTCATTTTACCCATGACAATACCATTGTCATTCCAACAATTCCACAAAATTTCACAAATTTACCAAGACATCATAAACCAATAGCATTTCACACCAAGTTTATCCTTTACGCTTCCTCATTAGCATTACGTCACAATTACTCCATCAAGTCACCTCCATACATTTCATAACAATAATCTCAGAAGTTATAAACATACATAAAAAAAGTAAGGTAAGTACATAACCACACCATACATGTTGATATTTCATCCACACCATTCACCTCCATCAAAACCTCAAGTCTCCTTTCAAGTTCAAATCACATAGATGACACATCTTTTAGCAAAAAGCAAAAGTGCACCACTCAACACCTTTAGACATAACCATCATGATCTACACAACCCCTCATGCATATAATATATTAATACATAAGATTAATCACGTACCCAAGATTGAAAAATGATGATCTTGTCCAAAGAGATGGCTTAGGGTTTGGAAGATAAAAGAAATATCTTGGAAATTCTAGAAATGGCATGTGAGTCTAAATGAATAAAAATCTGTTTTTTCCACATTATATAGCCCCTCATGGCCATCCTTATCCACACTTGGGTCAATAAATAATGGTTTACTTTGGTCAAAGCAAGAATGGATCATTTACCCATTTTGGGCCATGCATTTTGCACTATTTTGGGCCTTAAATTGAGCCCATTAACACATGTTAACTTAGACCACCAAATTCAATGCATGATCCACCATCTATCTTATGTTTAAATAATTCCATCAATGTTCATACAATATTTCACTCATGAGATTCATGCTCGTAGCCTCAACCCAAAGAATAAGCGATTTTAGCCACTCATGGCTTAATTTATCATAAATTGATAAAAATTATAAAAAAAGAATTAAAAATAGAAAGGAAGAAGAATTAACCCTCATTTGGATGCCAATATAGTCCAACAGTAGTCCTACCAAGAAGGATTAATGATACCATAACCCAAGAGCCCAATTTAGACACTAGTGGTCAGAGAATAAATTTGGCAAAAAACGGCCTGGCACGCTGCTTGGCGCGTCCCATTGATGCCTGTGCCAAAAAAATTTCTGTCAAAAGCGGCCCGGCACGCCCCTGGGCACGCCTGACACCAAAATTTTGATTTTCTTCCATTCTTCGACTTTTCTTTGCGGACATTAACATAATATCAATAGTCCATCAAAACCAATACAAAATACATTGTTCTCAAAACTAAGGTAAACATGGTTCAAAGTTGGAAATAAGGAATATAAATATGCCCTAGATCACCAAGCAAGTAGGGTCAGAAATGTACGGGGTGTTACTTCCTTCCCCCCTTAGAAACATTCGTCCTCGAATGTTAATAACATCTTCCCATTTACAACAAATGCACCTTTATGTTAGCATATATACATATAAACATAATGCTTAGAGATACTTACTTGTTATTGCTCTCCTTCCGCACTTTGAACTTTTTCTTCCGTGTGAAACAAAAATGGGTACTTTGACTTCATCATTTCTTCGGCTTCCTATGTGATTTCTCCTACTTGTTGATTTCTCCAAAGTATTTTTACGAAATCTATTTCTTTATTCCTTAGCCTCTTCACTTGTCGATCAAGAATGGTAATAGGTGGTTCTTTCACAAATACCCCATCACCTGTATAGGCTCGTAACATATCTTCAAGTGTTTGAATAGTACGTTCTGCTTACCCATCTGTCTGATATAATAGAAACTGGAATCCCATGTAATCGCGCTATCTCTTTAACATACAACCTTGCATAATTTCCAGCTGTACAAGTGGTCTTGACAAGTAAAAAAAAATGTGCTACTTGGTAAGTCTGTCAACTATTATCCATATGTAATCAAATTTTCAAAATGTACGAGGCAAACTTGTGATGAAACCCATATTAATCGTATCCTTCTTCCAAATTGGAAGATTCCTGTATTGCATGTAACCTCCAGGTTTCTGATGCTCTACTTTTACCTGTTGACAATTCGGATAATGAGCTACAAATTCAGCAGTGTTCTTCTTCTTTATATTGCCTCACCAATACATCTCTTCTAAACCATGGTACATTTTTGTTTCTCCCAAATGAGTAGAATACCGTGAATGATGTGCTTCTGTCATAATTCATCTCCTTAGCTCATCTATATTCGGTATACAAAATCTACCTTGGCATTGAAGTACTCCCCCTTATGTAAGTTCAAATACCTTCGTCAAACTTTGCTGTACATTCTTTTTCACTAAACTAAAATAGGATTTGCATATTGCTTTTCCTTATCTTAGCCAAAAGTGAAGGCTCTGCCACTTTTTACACAATAATTCTTTCATCTAGAGTTTCAAGAAGACGAACCTCCAAGCTGTCTAACTAGCTTAACGCATCGGTTACCACGTTTGCTTTTCCCGGATGGTATAAGATATTACTATCATCTACTTTTAGTAATTCCAGCCACCTTTGCTTTCTTCAGTGTGGGTCCTTTTGCGAAAAAAATGTGAACCCTATACAAATAGTGGCGCCCTATTTTTTTTAAAGCAAGTATCACGACCGCTAATTCAAGATCATGTGTTGGATAATTTCTTCCATGTGGATGCAATTTTCTTGAGCCATAGGATATTACATGACCGTGTTGCATCAATACACATCCTAAGCCGACTCCTGAAACATCACATTATACTGCATACCCTTATGTCCCTTCGGAGAGTACTAACACAGGTGTAGAAGTCAAATTATCTTTCAGCTCTTGGAAACTCTGCTCACATGCATCATTCCATGGAACTTGGTTGCTTTGTGTGTTAGCTTGTTAGGGGTGCTGAAATGGAAGAAAAAAAACTCTTTAACAAACTTTCTGTAATAGTCTGCAAACCCAAGAAAACTACGAATCTCTGTAGGCATCGTAGGTTTTGGCCAATTCTTCACGACTATTATTTTTTGTGTATCAACCCTTATTCCTTCATCTGAATACCATGTTACCCAAGAATGCTACAAATTTTCACCAAAAGTCACACTTAGAGAGCGTTGCATATAACTTACGATCACGAAGAATATGTAACACCTGTCGTAAGTGATTAGCTTGGTCCTCTTGTGATCTTGAATAACCCAGAATGTTATTTATAAACATGGTTATGAATACATCTAAAAATGGTGTGAACACCCTATTCATCAAATCCCTAACAACTGCTGGTGCATTGGTTAGCCTAAATGGCATAACTAGAAATTCATAGTCACCATACCGTGTTCAGAAAGCTATCTTGGGTATATTTTTTTTTTCTAACCCTTACCTGGTGATTTCCCGTGAAAAATATTTGGCACCCTATAATTGGTCAATTAAATCATTAATTCTAGGGAGGGGATACTTATTCTTAATTGTCACCTTATTCATTTTCCGATAGTCAATACACATTCTCAACGTGTCATCTTTCCTTCATACGAATAATACTGGTGCACTCCAAGGGGACATACTAGGTCTTATGTATCCCTTTTTCCAGCAAGTCTTTTTAAGTGCTCCTTTAATTCCTGTAACTTTGCTAGGACATTCTATATGGAGGAATAGAGATAGGCTGAGTGCCTGGAATCACGTCACTACTAAACTCTACTATACCTCAAGAATTTTCATTTACTACTGGAACTGATTGAAGAGTTAGTGTCTTCACATCAATATTTTTCACTCTTAATAAGTAACACATGTACTCCTTTGAGAATAATTCCCTTTCTTTGAGATAAGAAATAAAGTTACCTCTTGGTGCTCCCATATTACCCTTCAATTCAAGAACATTCTTTGTGGAAAATAATAATGTAACTTCTTATCTCGGCAATGCCAACCAGTGTATCATATCCACAAATAGTTACTATACAATTACGATATACTCTTTTAATTACTATAGATTCGCCAACTGGTGTATAGACTTCGAATGGCGTAACTAGTAGTTTTGTTGTTCTTTCAAAATGTTTTTCGTAATCAATGGAGTAACATATGATAATGTAGAATACGGGTCAATCAATGCATATACCTTATGTAAAAATATGAATACTGTACCTGTGTATTTATCAAGATAAGCCTATGAATTCTGTCGATCCGCTAAGGCATAGGTAAGGTTTTGAATTTCACTAGAACTAGCTGCTCCTCTAGCACCTCTGCCACGGCCAGCAGGTTGTACACCTGAAAATGATAACGCAACGGCTGATCCCGTAGGTCGTGTCATACTACCCGTGGCCCTCTGTAGGCACTCTCTCATCATGTGCCCTGACTTACTACACCAAAAGAAAACATTCATCCCAAACAAGCATTCACCTGAATAAAACTTTTCGCAGTGCTGGCATAGCTAACGAAAAGACCTAGATTGGCTCATACTTCCTTGTTCTCAATACCCCACTTTCTGTGAACCCCGAGTCCCACTACTATGCCCAGCTTGACTGCCTATAAACCCTCAAAATTGAGATAGAGGACCTACTGTAGGGTAAGAGAATGATGGTCCAGGTGGTTTAGGCAAAACCCGAGGCCTAAATTCTCCTTGGGATTCCATAACCTGTCCCGTAGATCAAACCCTTTTAAACGACACTCCTTTAACTTCTTGTGTCCTTCTCCTTTGCCTCTGATCTTCCATTTTCTGTGCAAAGGCTTGTATTCTAGCTATATCCATATCTCTGTAGAATGCAACAATGGTGCAGTCCCTCACCAAATATGGCTCCAATTTGTCCATGTACCGATGAACTCTATCGGCTATAGTAGCTACCACATTCGGAGCATACCTAGCCAAAGAGTTAAACCGAAGACTGTACTCTCTGACACTCATATTCCCTTGGCGAAGATTAAAATATTGGTCCGCATGAGCCTCTCGAACCTCATATGAAAGATAATAATCAAGGAATGTCATTTTAAATTCTTCCCAATTAGCTGGATTTGTGCCAATACCCCTCGATCGTTTCCAATCTTCATACCACAATATAGCTTATCCTTTCAATCTATATTCCACAAGTTCCACTGTTTCTATACCAGTCACATGCATAACCTCTAGAGCCCTTTGAATTTGGTCTACGAAGTCCTGTGGGTCTTCATTCGGATCTGACCCAATGAATGTGGGAGGATCTAATTTCAGAAAATCTTGTGTTCGCCGACTAGCTAATCTAGCCGCGCCATCCTCACTTGTCATTGGACCAACTTGTCCCTGAGTTTGTGCAGCAACTATTTGAGTCAACATATGTACTGCATTTGTTAAATCCTATTCAGTGGCATTCATAGGCGGTTCTGCGGGTACTTCTCTACCTCTTAGTTCTTTCGGAGCTGGAAAAGTAGAAGAAGACCGCGATGCAATTTCAGTGTCAGCTCTACCTTGACTAGCTTGGTCAGGTGGTTATTTACTTGTTCCTTCTTCAGCAAGCATATCTACCTGCTTACCTTTGCCCCTACCTCATCTTGTCATCGACCTTTTACTATAACAATGAAAACCAATTCCAATGGTCAGATACGATTCCACCTACAACATTGGCTCTATTGCACAATCTAGATATGAAGAAAAGAAACAACTCCTAAATGTCCCGTAGCCTCCTACTTATAAATGTGGTGCACAACACATCCATAAGCAAGACTCTACTCAGACACGACTTTGTAGACACCCTTAGGACGAACTGCTCTGATACCACTTTTGTCACGCCTCGAATTCCAACGGGGCGGTCTGGCACCCGAAACTGTTAAGGCCCGAGAGAACCAATCTTCATTCATATATGCTCATACGCATGTCATTCAATAACCATCACCACCACTTATAGACATAAGTTGTCAATGGCGGAAGTCGTTGAAACTATATGATAAATATGAAACTTGGTCGTTAGGGCCACCAAGTCAAAATGGACAGACATTCTTTCTTTCATCTTACCACGTACGTCTACAAATTCTCTAACAGATGCATATACATAACCAACCTAAAGTCGGGACAAGTCCTCGCTTTATACAACATTTACAACACCAAAACAAATGTACACATGTGTCTCGGAAATCCCCGAACCAACTGGAGCTCACCAAAGATCTGCAAATGAACCGCAACCTACTATGGAGGTCTACTAGTACCTATACCTGTAGCAAGTAAGGTAAGTCCCCCAAGGGACATCAGTACGAAGAATGTATTGAGTATGTAAGGCTATAAGAAACTGCATGATACATAAGTACTTCAATGATATTAAGTACAAGTGAAATAATCAATATGGATAAACCTCCATTCTGTATATGTGGAACCATGTACATTGCTTTCATTACTTTTATTTTTGATCATTCATTCATATCATTATCACTCATATAATATATATCATTCATATATACTTTCCTTCAAGTGATATACTTTTATTCAAGTGCTTTACTTTCTTTGCCTTTACATTCATCCTTATTACCATTCATCCAACTGATCAGTGGGCCATATATTTTTCATCTAGCTGATCAGTGGGCTATAGTACAATCATCCACCTTATCGGAGGGCCATAACATAATATTATATCAACAATCATCCACCTTATTAGTGGGCCATAATAATATCAACAATCATCCTCCTTATCGGTGGGCCATAATATAATATCAACAATCATCCACCATATCGGTGGGCCATAATATAATATCTACAATCATCCACCTTATCGGTGGGCCATAATATATATATATATATATATATATATATATTACTTCATTCCTTACTCGTGAGAGATTGATACCTTTACTTGTATGAGATTGATACATTTGCGTGTGTGAGATTGATACATTGGTGGTTGAAATATTATTGGAACTTTGGAACATAACATTATTGGAACTTTGGAACCATGTCCACAATTATGTGACACATGAATAACACTTGATCAATGATTAAGGAACATGTGAATAACAATAGATGACAACCTGAAATGAGATACCTTAGAACATTTCGGAATGGAACAAGTACAATGACAATGTGAACACTATGTGCTGCAGGACGATACGGAAAGAGTAACCTTGCATACCTTATCTTCCCAATATGAATACATAGTCCTATATGTGAATACAATAATCCAGCCCCTTCCTCACGTTTTACTCTACTACACAATTTCATAACGAAGCTCATGTTAACAACTAGCTACCTTACAAGTGCACAAGATGATAATGAGTTACATGATTTCCCTATAACATCATTTCACCCTTGACAATACCATTGTCATACAAAAAATACCACAACATTCGACACGTTGACCAAGACACCAAAAACCAATAGCATTTCACACCAAGTTTATCCTTTACGCTTCCTCATTAACCCTACGTCACAATTACTCCATCAATTCACCTCAATACGTTTCATAACAATAATCCCACAAGTTATACACATACATAGAAAAAGTAAGGTAAGTAAATAACCACACCATACATGTTGATATTTCATCCACACCATTCACCTTCATCAAAACCTCATGTCTCCATTCAAGTTCAAATCACATAGATGACACATCTTTTAGCAAAAAGCAAAAGTGCACCACTCAACACCTTTAGACATAACCATCATGATATACACAACCCCTCATGCATATAATATATTAATACATAATATTAAACACTTACCCAAGCTTGAAAAGTGATAATCTTGTCCAATGAGATGGCTTAGGGTTTGGAAGATAAAAGAAATATCTTGGAAATTCTAGAAATGGCATGTGAGTCTAAATGAATAAAAATCTTATTTTTCCACATTATATAGCCCCTCATTGCCATCCTTATCCACACTTGGGTCAATAAATAATGGTTTACTTTGGTCAAAGCAAGAATGGAACATTTACCCATTTTGGGCCATGCATTTTGCACTATTTTGGGCCTTAAATTGAGCCCATTTACACATGTTAACTTAGCCCACTAAATTCAATGCATGATCCACTATATATCTCATGTTTAAAGAATTTCATTAATGTTCGGACAATATTCCACTCACGAGATTCATGTTCGTAGCCTCAACCCAAAGAATAAGCGATTTTAGCCACTCATGGGTTAATTTATCATAAATTGATAAAAGTTATATAAAAAGAATTAAAAATAAAAAGGAAGAAGAATTAACCCTCATTTGGATGCCAAAATAGTCCAACAGTAGTCCAACCAAGATGGATTAATGATAATATAACCCAAAAACCCTATTTAGAGACTAGTGATCGGACAAGAAATTTGGCAAAGAGCGGCCTGGCACGCTGCCTGGCGCGCCCCACTGCTGCCTGTGCCAAAATTTTTTTCGTCAAAAGCGGCCCGGCACGCCCCTGGGCACGCCTGACACCACAATTTTGATTTTCTTCCTTTCTTCGACTTTTCTTTGAGAAAATTAGCATAATATCAGTAGTACATCAAAACAAATACAAAATACGCACTTATTGTTCTCAAAACTAAGGTAAACATGGTTCAAAGTTGGCAATAAGGCATATAAATATGCCCTAGATCACCAAGAAAGTAGGGTCGAAAATGTACGGGGTGTTTCATGTTCGACCTTTCTAGCATAGCACTTCTTTGGGATGTTTGTGTAGAGTTTCCTTTTATTGTGCCAATTCCCACAGTATCAAAATTTTAAGAGGTATTTCCCACAGTTTTGTCTGGTATGCCTTCGGATTAGGACATTGACTTTTACATTGATTTAGAGCCGGGCATTTACCCCATTTCTATTCCTCCCTATCGAATGGCTCCGGTTGAGTTTATAGAACTCAAGACTCAGTTGTAGGAGTTACTTAATAAGGGATTCCTTCATTCTAGTGCTTTGCCTTGGGGTGCTCTAGTGTTGTTTGTTAAGAAAAAAAATGGTAGCATGAGGATGTGTATTGACTACAGGCAGTTGAATAAAGTTGCCTTCAGGAATAAGTATCCTTAGCCCCTAATAGATGGTCTTCTTGACCAATTGTAGGGTGCTTAGCTTTCTCCAAGATAGAATTAAGGTTAGTTTATCACCAGTTAAAGATTCATCTTAAGGATATACCCAAGACAACTTTCAGGACTCGGTATGGGCATTACGAGTTCTTAGTGATGTCTTTTGGGTTACCAATACACCAGAGTCCTTCATGAGTTTGATGAATGGTATTTTCAAGTATTTTCTAGATTTATTTGTAATTGTTTTTATTGATGATATTTTGGTTTACTCCAAGAGTAAGGAGGAACATACAAGTCATCTTTGCATTGCTTTTTGGATTTTGAAGGAGATGTAGCTTTATGCTAAGTTCTCTAAATGAAAAATTTGGTTATCTTCTATTGCCTTTTTAGGGCATGTGGTTTCAAAAAAGAAGGTGATGGAAGATCCCCAAAAGACTGAGGTTGTCAAGAGTTGATATTGTCCAAGCTCTGTGACTGAGGTTAGAAGTTTCATGGGTCTTGCTAATTACTATCGCAGGTTTGTCAAGAACTTTGCCTCCATTGCTACTCACTTGACAAGACTGACCCAGAAAGAGGTGCCATTTGTATGGTCTAACAAGTGTAAAAAGAGCTTCCAAAATCTCAAGACTCTTTTGACTACAGCTCCCATTCTTGCCTTACCAACTGAAAGTAAGGATTTTATTGTGTTTAGTGATGCCTCACAATCAGGTTTGGGTTTTGTGTTAATGTAGGATAGAAATGTCATTGCCTATGCTTCAAGGCAATTGATGCCTCAAGAGAAGAATTATCCAACCCATGACTTGGAGTTGGCAATGGTGGTTTTTTCACTTAAGATTTGGAGACACTACCTCTATGGTGTCAAGTGTGAAGTGCTTACAGCCCATCACAACTTGCTACATATTTTTACCTAAAAAGATTTGAATTTGAGGAAGAGCCGGTGGATAGAATTATTGAAGAATTACTATGTGACCATTTAATACTATCTAGGCAAGGCTAATGTGGTGGAAGACGCATTGAGTTATAAATCCATAAGCTTGGGTAGTTTGGCTTGCTTAAGGGTGTCAAGGCGACCTTTGGCTAGAGTGATTCGAACTCTAGCATCACAGGTCACACAGTTTGGTATTTCTAAAAGGGGTGGAGTATTGGCTAGTGTATAGATAAGGTCAATATTTCTTGATCAAATCAAGGCTAGCTAGTTTGAGAATGTGAAACAGAATAAAATTTAGAACAAGGTGGTGTGTGGTGAAGCTTCTGATGCAACACTTGATGCATGTGGGGTGTTAAGGGTCAGAAGGAACGCGTGTGTACCTCTTGTTGGTGATTTGATTTAGAGTTTTCATACAAAAGCTCATGGTTTTTGATACTCTATTCATCCGGGGGCAACCAAGGTGTATCATGACTTGACATAGCTCTATTGGTGGCCTCGAATGAAGAGAGATATAGTCGAGTATGTGTCTAGATGGTACAACTATTTCTAAAATATGAGTATCAAAGGCCTACGCGTTTGCTTCAGAGAATGCCCATTCCTAAGTAAAAGTAGGGAAAAATAACCATGGATTTTGTGGTGGGTTATCCTAAGACTTTGGGGCAACATGACTTAATTAAGGTCATAGTAGATAGGCTAACCAAGTCAACTCATTTCATTTTAGTTAGAGTAGACTACAATTTGAAGCAGTTAGCCAAGATTTATGTCAAGGAGATATTAAGGTTGCATGGGGTTCCAATTTCTATCATTTTTGATAGAGGTACGTAATTTACCTCTAAGTTTTGGGACAAGTTACATAAAGAGTTGGGCATCAAGTGTAACACCCCGTATGTTTCCAAACCTAGTTAATTCCCAAAAAATTCATGGAATTATTTGAACATGAGAGGGTTGATGAATTATACATTAATTTGTTGGGATTAAATACGTCTTGTGCCATTGGGCCCAATTGAAGCCCAAAGATGGAGTAAAAGACATGGCCAAAAGGGTATTTGACCCATTCTTTCAATTGACCAAGTAAGGCCCTCATTTCATGTGGTGTATGTGTCTAAGGATGACTTAAGGGGACAATATAAAGCAAGAGAAAAATCAGATTTTTATTCAACACAATACACATTCCATTTTTTAGAATTTTCTCCAACATTTCTCTCTCACACAAACCCTAAGCAACTAGTCTCTTTGGCCAAGATCATCATATTTCAAGCTTTGGTAAGTATTTGTTCTCATGGTTTACTATATGATACACTTAATATGATGTATAAATTATGTTGGTTATGTTGGCACAGTGTTGGACAGTCACTAGGTGTAAAACAGTGTACTTTTGCTTAATCGAAGATGGGTTTTGCCTTGTAATCTTGAAAATGGACTTGTGGTCTTAAAGTAAGTGAACTTGATGGATTCCATGTTGACATGTGAGATGTGATTATAGCCTTAACTTGTTTTATCCTTGTGTATAATGTTTGGGATTGTTATTGTGAAATTGGTCATGGATTTGGTGACGTATTGAAAGGAAAGTGTAGTTTTGGTGTTGTTTATGTACGTTGTGGAACCATGAATGTTAGTTGGCATCCAAGTGACAAAAAATATGTAAATAAAATATTACTTATGGCCTAGGACCATTTATTACACAAAAGGACCCAAAAAGGACCCTTTTTGACTTATTTAGGCATCCGCCCCCGCAGACAAAGGCACCTGCGGGTGCAGATGCCAACGGGGGTGCCCCTGGACACTGCCAAGGGACACCTGTTGATGCAAGTCATCCACCTGCGGGTGCAGGTGGCTTCGTATGTCACACCAGAATTCCATTTTTTATGGTTTTATCTCTCTTTGATCCCCGAAGGCCCCTATACCCTTTTTGGATGTAATTATCAAATTATGATACCGTTTTAATGACTTTAAAGGGTCGTTTGAAGGCATGTTGGACTATATTAATTATGTATTTTTGTTCATATGTTGTTATGAGGCAATTTGATATAGTAATTGTGACGGAATGATAATAAAGAGGCATAAAGGGTAAACGTGGTATGAAATGCTATTGATGTATGATGTCTTGGTCAATGTGTGGAATGTTATGGTGTTGTTGGTATGATAATGCAGTGTATTGTATTGTAAATGGTGAAATGACGTTATATGGCAGTCATATAGCTCCTTGTCGTCTTGTGCACTTGTATGGTAACTAGTTATTAATGTAAGCTCCGGTATGTACTTGTATTGTAGAGTAAGACGTAAGGAAGGAGATGGACTATTGTATTAACGTATAGGATTAAGGTATGTAAGGTTACTCTTTCCTTACCTTCTGTAGCATATAGTGTTCACCTTGTCATTGTACTTATTCGTTTCCAAAATGTTCTAAGGTATCTCATTTTAGGTTATCATCTATTGTTAATCACGTATATATATTCTTTGATATAGTGTTATTCATGTGCCACATAATTGTGGACATGGTCCCAAGTTCCAATAATGTTACATTCAAAAGTTCCAATAATGACATAATCATCGAATGAACTATTTCTAAGATTGAAGAAGTGAGGTAAGAAAGTCTCTATACTTGGGTGGTATCCCAGGGGTTAAAATACCTAGCATGGGTCGATCCCAATATATCGGGTGGTATCCCAGGGGTGAAAAGAACACCTAGCATGGGTCAATCCCGCTACTACGGGTGATATCCCAGGGGCAAAAAAAAAGCCTAGCATGGGTCGATCCCGAAAACTGTTGTTTACCCACTGATCAGCTTGGGGCCCGGGCATTGTAAGAATAGAAGGATGAGTAGTGAATAAAGAAGTGAGAGATGAACGAATGAATGAACATAAAAGTCTAGAAAGTAATCCACGTAATTTACATACTTCCATATATACAGAATGGTGACTTATCCACATTGGTTGTTCACTTATATTTGATTCCATTAAAGTATTTATGTATCATATGGTTTCTTATGTCCTTACAAACTCAGTACATTCTTAGTACTGACGTCCCTTGTGGGATTTACCTTACTTACTGCAGGCATAGGTACTAGTACACCTCCACAGTAAGTTGCTGGTCATCTACTGATCTTTGGTGAGCTCCAGTTGGTTCGAGGCTTTCCGAGTTACAGTTGTACATCAGTTTATGCATTGTAAATGTTGTGTAAAGCGGGGACTTGTCCCGAATTTAGTATGGTTATGCATGTGCTTCTGTTAGAGGCTTTTGTAGACATAGGTGGGTATATGAACGTAAGAGATGTATGTCCATTATGACTTGATGGTCCTAACGGCCAAGTTTTACGTATATATATATCACATGTTCCATGATTTCCGCTATTAGCATTTTATGTCCTTACGTGATGGTGATATTTCTTATGGCATGCATATGAATGAACGTGAGCAACGATGGGTTCTCTCGGGCCTTATCGGCTTCGGGTGCCAGCCCACCCCGTTGGGATACGGGGCGTGACAAAAGTGGTATCAGAGCAGGTCGTTCTAAGGGTGTCTACAAAGCCATGTCTGAGTAGAGTCTTACTTATCGGTGTGTTGTGCACCACATTTATAAGTAGGAGGCTATGGGACATTTAGGACTTGTTTCCATTCTTTAATTCTTAGATCGAGCATTAGAGCCAATATTAGAGTGGAATCATATCTAACCATTGGACTTGTTTTTCTTTGGTATAGTAAAATGCCGATTACAAGACGAGGTAGAGGTAAAGGTAAGCAAGTAGATGTACTTGCCGGAGAAGGAACCAGTAGGTCACCACCTGACCAAACTAGCAAGGTGGGTCTGACATTGAGTTTACATCGCGGGCTTCTTCTACATTTCCATCTCCAGAAGAGACAAGAAGGAGAGAAGAACCGGCAGAATCACCTGTTAATGTTATTGAGCAAGATCTCAGAAATGCAGTGCAAATGTTGACTCAGATAGGTGATGTACAAAGTCAAGGATGAGCTGGTCCAATAACAAGTGATGATGGTGTGGCTAGGGCAGCTAGTCGGTGGATGTAGGATTTTCTGAAATTAGACCCTGCCACATTTACTGGGTCAGATCTGAATGAAGATCCGCAAGACTTTATCGATCAGATTCAAAGGGCTTTAGATGTTATACATGTAACTGGGGTAGAAACAGTTGAACTTGCTGCATATAGATTGAAAGGAGAGGCGAGATTGCGGTATGAAGATTGGAAGAAATCTCGTGGTGTCGATGTAAATCCACCTAATTGGGAAGAATTTAAAGCGGCTTTCCTTGATCATTACCTTCCTTATGTGATCCGAGAGGCTCGTACAGATCAATTCTTGAACCTTCATCAAGGGAATCTGAGTGTCAGAGAATACAGTCTGTAATTTAATTCTTTGGATCGATATGCTCCGAATGTAGTGGCCACAATAACAGACAGAGTACATCGATATGTGGACAGATTGGAGCCATATTTGGTACGAGACTGCACTATTGCAGCCTTAAATCGAGATATGGATATAGCTAGAATTCAGGCCTTCACACAAAATATGAAGGACCAAAGGGAAAGAAGAAGAGTACATGAATCTGAACGAGGACAGTCCAAAAGAGCTAGACCTATGGGACAGTCTATGGTGTCCCAAGGAGAATCTAGACCTCGGATGTTTCCTAGACCGCCTAGACCGTCATTCTCTTATTCCACAGTAGGCACTCAAGCTCAATTCTGAGGGTTTAGAGGTAGTAATGTTGGGTAGAGTAGTGGGATTCGAGGTTCGCAGACTGCTAGATTTTCTCGTCATCCATGTGGAAGGTTTCATTGAGGTGAATGCCGACTTGGGTCAAATATTTGCTTTTGGTGCGGTATGATGGGGCATATGATGAGAGACTGCCCACGAAGAGGCTTGGGAAATGTGGTGCGACCTGCGGGATCAACCGTTGCATCATCATCATAGGTTCCTCCCCTAGGCAGAGGTGTACAGTCTGCGGGTCGTGGTAGAGGTTCCAGAGGAGCAGCCAGTTCCAGTAGATCTCAGAATCATACTTATGCTCAAGTGGACCGGCAAAACTCGGAGGCTTCTCCTGATGTCGTCACAGGTACATTATCCATATTTTCATATAATGCATATGCATTGATTGATCTGGGTTCTACATTGTCATATGTTACTCCATTTATTGCTGCAAAATTTGAAAGAACACCGGAACTGTTAACTAAGTCAATTGAAGTATCTACACCAGTCGGTGACTATATTATTGCAAAAAGAGTATATCATAATTGTGTGGTAACTATGTGTGGTCATGATACACTGGCCGATCTTATTGAACTGGACATGGTGGATTTTGATGTGATAATGGGCATGGATTGGTTGGCTTCTTGTTATGCTACGATTGATTGCCAAGCTAAGAAAGTACATTTTCATTTTCCACAAACGAATGTTCTGGAATGGAAGGGTGATGTAGGGGCACCAAGAGGCAAATTTATTTCCTATCTTAAGGCTAGGAAAATGATATCCAAGGGGTATATATGCCACTTAGTGAGAGTGCATGATATTGATGCGGAACCACCAACTCCTCAATCAGTTCCAGTGGTCAATGAGTATCTTGATGTATATCCAGAAGATCTTACAGGTTTTCCCCCAGAGCGGGAAATAGAATTTGGTATTAATGTGATTCCAGGCACTCAGCCTATCTTTATTCCCCCATATAGAATGGCTCCAACTGAATTGCGTGAATTGAAGGAGTAATTGAAAGATTTGCTGGACAAGGGCTTCATCAGGCCTAGTATGTCCCCGTGGGGTGCACCGGTATTATTTGTACAAAATAAAGATGGCATATTGAGAATATGCATTGACTATCGACAATTGAATAAGGTAACGATCAAGAAAAAATATCCCCTCCCTCGAATTGTCGATTTGTTTGATCAGTTACAGGGCGCCAAGTGTTTTTCAAGGATTGACTTGAGGTCAGGTTACCATCAAGGCAGAGTTAGAGAAAAAGATGTACCCAAGACAGCTTTTCGAACACGGTATGGCCATTATGAATTTTTAGTTATGTCATTTGGACTAACAAATGCCCCAGCTGTGTTCATGGATTTGATGAATAGGGTGTTTAAGCCATTTATAGACGTGTTCGTGATGGTGTTTATAGATGACATCCTGGTTTATTGAAAGTCACAAGAGGACCATGCTAAGTACTTACGGCAGGTGTTACAGATTCTTCTAGAGCGTAAGTTGTATGTGAAGTTCTCTAAGTGTGAATTTTGGTTGAAATCCGTAGCATTCTTGGGTCACATTGTGTCAGATGAAGGGATTCGAGTTGATACACAAAAGATTGAGGCGGTGAAAAATTGGACAAGGCCTACAACGCCCACAAAAATTCGTAGTTTCCTGGGGTTGGCGGTTATTATCGAAGATTTGTTGAAGGGTTTTCTTCCATTGCTGCACCTTTAACGAAGCTTACACACAAGGCAGTCAAATTTCAATGGAATGATGCATGTGAGAAAAGTTTTCAAGAGCGGAAAGATAAATTGACATTTACACCGGTGTCAGTACTTTCGAAAGTCACTGAAGGTTACGCAGTATATTGTGATGCTTCCGGAATTGGTCTAGGGTGTGTATTGATGCAGTACGGTAATGTAATAGCATATGCCTCATAACAGTTAAGGCCACACGAGAGAAATTATCCCACACATGATCTTGAATTAGCAGAGGTGGTATTTGCTTTAAAGATATGGTGTCATTATTTGTATGGAGTTAATGTTGACATCTATACTAATCACAAAAGTTTACAGTATATCTTTAAGCAAAAGGAACTCAATTTGAGGCAACGAAGGTGGCTTGAGCTATTGAAAGATTATGATATTGTTATCCTATATCATCCAGGAAAAACAAATGTGGTAGCTGATGCATTGAGACGCCAGGCAACAGGAGGTACAAGTGACCAATTGACAGAAAAGCAAGATTTAGTCAAAGATCTACATCAATTAGCCATTTTGGGGGTTCATCTTTTCGAATCCTCAGATGAAGGGGTTATTGTACAAAATGCGGCTGAATCTTTATTGATAGATGAGGTAAAAGAGAATCAGTTTGCGGATCCTATGTTATTGCAGTTAAAAGAACATGCAAAACAGGGTTTGACTAAGACCTTTGATCTTACACAAGAAGGGGTGCTTCAATGCCAAGGTAGATTATGTGTATCGGATGTAGATGAACTGAGGAGACGAATTATGACAGAGGCGCATCTTTCACGATATTCTATTCATCCGGGAGCTACCAAAATGTACCATGATTTGAAAGAAGTATATTGGTGGGGAAATATGAAGAATACCATTTCAAAATTTGTCTCTCAATGCCCAAATTGTCAACAAGTAAAAGTAGAGCATCAGAAACCAGGAGGTTTCATGCAATGTATCAATCTTCCAATCTGGAAATGGTATATGCTTAATATGGATTTCATCACAGGTTTGCCTCGTACACTGCAAAAATTTGATTCCATATGGGTTATAGTTCACAGGCTTACCAAGTCAGCGCATTTCCTACCAGTCAAGACCACCTATACAGCAGAATATTATGCAAGGTTGTATGTTAAAGAAATAGTGCAGTTACATGGGATTTTGATCTCCATCATATCAGATAGAGGAGCCCAATTTACTGCGCATTTTTGGAGATCTTTTCAGCAGAGTTTGGGTATGCAAGTGAATTTGAGTACGGCTTTCCATCCTCAGACAGATGGACAAGAAGAATGTACTGTCCAAAGGCTTGAAGATATGCTACGAGCTTGCACGTTAGATTTTCAAGGCAGTTGGGATGACCATTTGCCCCTTATTGAGTTTACTTACAACAATAGCTATCATTCAAGTATTCAAATGGTACCTTATGAAGCTTTGTACGGAAGGAAATTTAGATCACTAATCGGATGGTTTGAAGTGGGTGAAACTGCTTTACTTGGGCCAGATCTTGTCTATCAGGCTATAGAGAAAGTTAAAGTGATTCAACAACGGCTACAAATGGCCCAAAGTCGACATAAGTCATATGCTGATGATAGAACAAGAGGGCTTGAATTCTCCATAGGTGATTGGGTATTTTTAAAGGTGTCACCGATGAAAGGGGTAATGCAATTCGAAAAGAAAGGAAAATTGAGTGCACGTTATATAGGCCTATATGAAATTATTAGAAGATTTGGGCAAGTTGCGTATGAGTTGGCACCCCAATAACTCTCCACAGTTCATCCAGTATTTCATGTTTTGATGCTTAAAAAGTGTATAGGGGATCCATCTCATTTTACTCCCATTGAAGATGTGCTAGTTACGGAGGATCTTACCTATGAGGAGATACCTATTTCCATTCTGGATAGACAAGTGAAAAGGTTGAGGAATAAATATGTAGCTTCCGTAAAGGTACTTTGGAGAAATCAGCAAATAGAAGAGGTTACATGGGAAGCTGAAAAAATAATGAAGTCCAAGTACCCTCATTTGTTCCAAAGGGAAGAACAAGTTCATGATACGAGGTCGGAACAATGAAAAGTAAGTATTTATAAGCATTAAGTATGTATTTATGCTAATATGATGAATGATCCTAGACTTGCCATTGTTTAAATTGCATAATGTCACTAACATTCAAGGACGAATGTTTCTAAGGGGGGAAGAATGTAACACCCCATATGTTTCTGAACCTAGTTAATTCCCGTAACATTCATGGAATTATTTGAACATAAGAGGGTTGATGAATTATACATTAATTTGTTGGGCTTAAATAAGTCTTGTGCCATTGGGCCTAATTGAAGCCCAAAGATGGAGCAAAAGACATGGCCCAAAGGGTATTTGACCCATTCTTTCAATTGACCAAGTAAGGCCCTCATTTAATGTGGTGTATGTGGCTAAGGATCACTTAAGGGGACCATATAAATCAAGAGAAAAATCAGATTTTTATTCAACACAATACACATTCCATTTTCTAGAATTTTCTCCAATATTTCTCTCTCTCACAAACCCTAAGTAACTAGTCTCATTGGCCAAGATCATCATCTTGAAAGCTTTGGTAAGTATTTGTTCTCATGGTTTACTATATGATACACTTAATATGATGTATAAATTATGTTGGTTATGTTGGCACAGTGTTGGACAGTCACTAGGTGTAAAACAGTGTACTTTTGCTTAATCGAAGATGGGTTTTGCCTTGTAAACTTGAAAATGGACTTGTAGTCTTAAAGTAAGTGAACTTGATGGATTCCATGTTGACATGTGAGATGTGATTATAGCCTTAACTTGTTTTATCCTTGTGTATAATGTTTGGGATTGTTATTGTGAAATTGGTCATGGATTTGGTGACGTATTGAAAGGAAAAAGTAGTTTTGGTGTTGTTTATATGCGTTGTGGAACCATGAATTTTAGTTGGCATCCAAGTGACCAAAAATTTATAAATAAAAGCTTACTTATGGCCTTGGACTATTTATTACACAAAAGGACCCAAAAAGGACCCTTTTTGGCTGATTTAGACATCCGGCCCCGCAGACGAAGGCACCTGCGGGCGCAGATGCCAACGGAGGTGCCCATGGAAACTTCCAAGGGCCACCTACGGACGCATGTCATCCACCTTCAGGTGCAGGTGGCTTTGCATGTCACACCAGAATTCCGTTTTGTATGGTTTTGTCTCTTTTTGATCCCCGAAGACCCCTATACCCTTTTTGGATGTAATTATCAACTTATGATACCGTTTTAATGACCTTAAAGGGTCATATGGAGGCATTTTGGACTATATTAATTATGGATTGTTGTTCATATGTTGTTATGAGGCAATTTGATATAGTAATTGTGACGGAATGATAATAAGGAGGCATAAAGGGTAAACGTGGTATGAAATGCTATTGATGTATGATGTCTTGATAAATGTGTGGAATGTTATGGTGTTGTTGGTATGATAATGCAGTGTATTGTATTGTAAATGGTGAAATGACGTTATATGGCAGTCATATAGCTCCTTGTCTTCTTGTACACTTATATGGTAACTAGTTGTTAATGTAAGCTCCGGTATGTACTTGTATTGTAGAGTAAGACGTAAGTAAGTAGCTGGACTATTGTATTCATGTATAGGATTGAGTGTTCATATTTTGAAGATAAGGTATGTAAGGTTACTCTTTCCTTACCTTCTGTAGCATATAGTGTTCACCTTGTCATTGTACTTATTCATTTCTGAAATGTTCTAAGGTATCTCATTTCAGGTTATCATCTATTGTTAATAACGTATATCTATTATTTGATCTAGTGTTATGCATGTGTCACATAATTGTGGACATGGTTCCAAGTTCCAATAATGTTACATTCAAAAGTTCCAATAATGACATAATCATCGAATGAACTATTTCTAAGATTGAAGAAGTGAGGTAAGAAAGTCTCTATTCTTGGGTGGTATTCCAGGGGTTAAAATACCTAGCATGGGTCGATCCCAATATCTCGGGTTGTATCCCGGAGGTGAAAAGAACACCTAGCATAGGTCAATCCCGTTACTACGGGTGGTATCCCAGGGGCAAAAGAAAATCCTAGCATGGGTCGATCCCGAAAATTGTTGTTTACCCACTGATCAGTTTGGGGCTCGGGCATTGTAAGAATGGAAGGATGGTAGTGAATGAAGAAGTGAGTGATGAACGAATGAATGAACATAAAAGTAAAGAAAGTAATCCACGTAATGTACATATTTCCATATATACAAAATAGTGACTTATCCACATTGGTTGTTCACTTATATTTGATTCCATTAAAGTATTTATGTATCATACTGTTTCTTATGGACTTACATACTCAGTACATTCTTAGTACTGACGTCCCTTGTGGGAATTACCTTACTTGCTACAGGCACAGGTACTAGTAGACCTCCATAGTAAGTTGCGGTTCATCTACTGATCTTTGGTGAGCTCCAGTTGGTTCAGGGCTTTTCGAGTTACAGTTGTACATCGGTTTTGGTATTGTAAATATTGTGTAAAGTGGGGACTTGTCCCGAATTTAGGATGGTTATGTATGTGCTTCTGTTAGAGGCTTTTGTAGGCATAGGTGGGTATATGAACGTAAGAGATGTATGTCCATTATGACTTGATGGCCCTAACGGCCAAGTTTCATGTATATATATATCACATGTTCCATGATTTCCGCTATTAGCATTTTATGTCCTTACGTGATGGTGATATTCTTATGGCATGCATATGAATGGACGTGAGCAACGATGGGTTCTCTTGGGCCTTATCGGCTTTGGGTGCCTGTCCACCCTGTTGGGATATGGGGCGTGACATCAAGCTTGACCTTAGTATTGCATTTCATCCTCAGACTGACGGGCAGCATGAGAGGACCATTCAGGTGCTTGAGGATATGTTAAGGGCCTGTGTGATTGATTTTGGTGGCCATTAGGATAAGTTCTTGCCGTTTTGTGAATTTTTATACAACAATAGTAAATGTGGGAGGAGGTGTAGATCACCCATAGGTTGGTTCGAAGTTGGTGATGTAAAGCCTTTGGGCGTGGACTTGGTGAAGGAAGCTCAAGAGTAGGTTCATTAAATACAAGCTATTGGCAACCTAAGGTAGACAAAAAGAGTATGTGGATTACAAGGTAAGGGATATGTCTTTCAAACCCGATGAGTAGTTGTTGTTGAAGGTATCTCCTATGAAGGGAGTTATATAATTTGGAAAGAAGGGTAAGCTTATTCCTCGATATATTTGTCCATTTGAGGTCCTTGATGATTTGGGATCAGTAGCTTATAGGTTGCCTTTTCCACCAAGCCTGTCAAGGGTCCATCTAGTATTCCATGTGCCAATGCTTAGAAATACCATGGGGATGGTGATTATATCATCAAATGGGTTTTGGTTTTGCTGGATAAGAATCTTTTATATGAAGAGGAGACGGTTGCAATTATTGATCGGGATGTTTAGAAATTGAGAACCAAAGATATACGGTCTAAGAAGGTTTAGTGGAAACATTGCCCTGTTGAAAAGGCTACTTGGGAAACCGAGAGGGGTATGCGTGACAAGTACCCTCATTTATTTGAGGATCTAGGTACTTCCTTATTTCTTACTTGATTCATTTTTCTTGTTTCATTATTCGGGGATGAATGATGGGTAAATTAGTATCTTTTGTAATTATCTTTTCTATCGTTATGGTTAAGTCTAGCGTACCAAAATTCAGGTTAAGGTTTTCCTCAGATTAGGAGTTAGAAATTTCAGGCTAGGCTGGACATGGATGAAATCCAAGTGTGGTATGGTCTAGGGAATCTGAGAAGGAATTAGTTAATGGTCAAGTGATTTGGGGTGATTTTATGATAGCTAAGACGATAAGGAATTCATAGAAACCTTCGAAATTGAATTCGGGTTAGTAGAACTCCTGATGTCAAATTTGACGTGAAGGGGTTAGTCTGGGATGTCAAAATCTGAGTATGTATTGTGAAAATGGGAAAAATGGAAAAACTCCCAAGTTTCTGCGTTGCCTACCCTACTATTGCGGGAGGTAGGCCGCTACCACTTCCCCGCTATAGTGGGAGAAGCCTTGGTAAATCCAGCCATAACGGGCGTGTCCTGCTATAACAATGTCGTTCTAGAGGGATAGGGTCACTATAGTGGGATAAATGCTGATTAATGTAAAAAATCCCAAAAATATTATTTTTCATTCCACATTCATCCAAGGGCTGGGAGAGGCAATTTTAGGTGATTCTAACCTATTTTCCATATTTTCCATCAATTTCCTTTGTTGAGGTAATATAATCCATCCCATTAATTAGTTTTTCGATAATGAATTCTTAAAATCACTAGTTTTCATTTTTTGAGAAGGGTTTGACTTAACCTACGTGAATGTTTTGGGAAATTAGGTGAATTGGGTTAAAAACCCTTGGATTTTGGTTAAAGGTTGTTAAAGTATAATTACATGCTTAGAATTCACCCTTATATTCATGAAATTAGTAGAATTAAGGTGGAATGATCAGAGAAAACCCTAGAATGAGAGGAATGATCATGAATTTGACCTTCAGTTAAGGGATTAGATTTTAATCCTTGAATGCATTAGGTCATTGTCTGAATTATGTTTATATTATTGTTTTTAGAACACAACCAATTCGAAATTACACGGAAAGGTAAGGCTCAAGCTCGTTAGAGTGGTGCAAGCTTGGATTGGGGTAGGTTATGGTTAAATGTAGTTGAAAATCCAAATTGGTTTATATGTGCATGTTAACTATTTCTTCATATACTTGTTACAATGCATGTTCAAAGAAATCAAATCGTTGAATAATATATTAAGTGTTAATCACATATAATGAGGTAATATTAAAGGCTTGTTGTTCGCACAAGTGTGGTTGTTTATTCTCATTGTGGTTGTGATTGTTGTGATATCTATTATTGCTTTGGGATAAGCCGGTAAAGGACATCTTCACGGGATTATTATTTTTACTTATTGTGAGATGAGCCGGTAAAGGTTATTATTATTATTATTAGTATTAGTATTAGTATTAGTATTATTAGTTGAGCCGTTAATGGACATCATCATGGGATTTGTTGATATAAGGTTGGAAGGAACTAGATGCCTAAGATTTTTGGTACACTGACAGAGCTCGTCCCCTACAGGTCATGGTTAATAGGCGACCATAAAACTCTTAGCATGTGTGTACAAAGTATTAATGAGTTTGTTCCTTGAGTGAACCGGGTTTGTGATTATTTTTATTTTTGTTGTCGAATTGGATCCTTGATAGGTCCTGGATAAAAACATAAATAAACGGTATATCTTACATTGTTGACTACTTACTTATGCAATTGAGGCAAGGTGTAACACATAGTTGTGGGCCTTGAATTCGTTGACTTGGTCTTGTATTGTTAGTCATGGTCTTGACTTGGTATATTGTTTGTATTGAGTTGCACTTGACTGAATTTTGTGGTGATGTTTGAAAAAGGCTAAGTGTTACATACTTGAGGTAAAGTTATTTTGTAGGGGTTCATGGTTGTATTTGTTTACTAAGTTATGGTTATTTGTTCACATTTATTATCTTGGGTTGGCCGATGACCCTACTAGTACATTATGGTTTTTGTGTACTGATACTAGCTATTCTCTTCCTTTTGTTGAGTGCAGAGCATTTTCCAGCGACAAGATCAAGACCTCAGCTTTAGATTAAAGCACCTTTTGACTCAAGGGTGAGCTACATCTTCCGGGCAGACATGAGTCCTTTATTTTAGTTCTTGACCACTTGTTCTGGACATGGACACTTTCATTTTGTTTTGGGTTGAACTCATTATTGACAATTATGTGTTTTGGTACAATGACTTTCAGTTCTTGGGGGTATTTTAGACTCTTCCATTTTTTTTCACTTGGTTTTATTGTTAGACTTTTTGAAATAATTGTTTATTTAATGGAATGACTAGTTCCTATTAAATTTGACCAAGTGTTGGTTTTGAGTAGTTTGAGTTGGATAGTTGTAACACCCCGTACCTTCCTAACCCTATGTGATGACGTTGAACAATGGTTACTTAGGTATCGAGAGCTATAAGTATGCATTTGGTAATGCTATTGGTGAGATAATTGAATTTGGCTCTTGTTATGTGATTAAACCTTCATAGGAGGTGTTTTATGATCTTCTTGGAACATTTGTGGGGTTCAAAACGAGGCTAAGAAGACCTCTAAACAAAGTATATTAAGGTTAAGAAGTGAGTTAAAGAATAGGACTTGAAGTATCTAACCAAACCCGCGAAGAGAAGTCGAAAAATGAAATTTTTGAAAAATTTAAGGAGGGGCGCATTTGGGACCGTGCAACGCCGCTCTGGGCTAAAATTTTTAGCCCATAGGCATTAGATTGGTGAGCCCAGGGGCGTGCCACCTTGGCTTTTCCACTTTTTCGAAAGTTGGAAATTTCTAAGTCCCAAGGGTATCCGGGGACGTACCGAGCCGATTTTTGCCACGTTTCTTCTACAATCATGAATATATACATGAAATGAGTAAAATATTATATTGTTATGATGAAATTACCCGAGGACGAATTTGGGGTCAAAATGACGATTTTGCCCTTTTGGTCAAAATAGGCCATACGTGGCTAGAATCGCTTGTTTTTGGGATTGAGGCTACGGATATGAATAACATGAGTGGGAATATTGTTGTAAAATGTATGATATGACTTGAACACGTGAAATTATTGATTTTACTGGGTTAAGTGAATTGGGCCCAAAAAGGACCCAAAAATGAAATGAAAGCATGGCCCAAAATGGGTCAAATGACCCATTCTTGCCAAGACCTTATAGAATACCACATTAATGACTAAGGATGGACTCAAGGTCTATAAAAGGGGCCAAGTATCTGATTTTATCATGAGAAACACCCATGCCTTTTCTATCTTTTTCTAGAAATTTCCCAAGAACATCTCTTTGGCTTTCAAAACCCTAAGGCACTTCTTGGAGCAAGATCATCATCTTCCAAGCTTGGGGAAGTGACTATTATTGTACTTTAACATATTATAAGCATGATAGAATATGTATATCATGTTGGTTATGGTTGGAAAGGTTGGACATGAAACTTTTTGGTTTTGTAAAAAGATGTGAAATCCATGGGATTGTAACTTGAATTATGACTTGTGGTCTTGATGAAAAAGCATGGTATGGATTAAATAACAACATGTATGGTGTTATTATTGTCCTAAACTCGTTATTTTCATATAAGTGTAAATTATGGGATTTTGGCCGATTTGTTGTTGTGAGGTGTATTGAAGTAAAGTGATGGCATAATTGTGATGTTGTGCTGATGGAGAAGTGTAAAATATGAACTTGGTGTGGCATGCTATTGGTTATCATGTGTTGGTCAATGTATGGAATATTGTGGGATTATTGGTATAATGATTTCATAAGTGATATTGTCAAGGGGGAAATGACATGTTGAAGCTAAACATGTGACTTATTGTTATTGTATGCCATTATAAGGTAATTGGTGGTTAATGTTGGTTCGTTATGAACTTGTGTTGTAGAGAGAAACACAAGGACGGAGCGGGACTATTGTATGACCACTTAAGATTGTAGAATCGTATTGAGAATACAAGGTATGTAAGGTTCCTTTTTCCATATCCCTCTGCAACATGTTGTTCACATTGACATTGGACTTGTTTCAATTCCGAGAGGTTTGAAGTATATCAAATTCAGGTTGACGTATGTTGTTATTCATATGTTTCTTATTCATAAATGCATGATGATTCGTTTGTCTCTTGTTCATTGAGTGAAGTTCCCAAAAATGTCATAACGTTGTCATTCCTAAATGAACGATCTTAAGAGAGTAATAACATAAAAGAATCTATTTATCCTTGAGAAGCATTTTCCAATCATGTCATGCTCCAAAGTCATATAATATGATGATTATCTTTGTACAAATCTTTCATAAGTAAAAGTACCAATTTCATAAGATCTCATAAGAGTAATAAGAGAAGTGATGTGCAAGTTAATATATCTATTTCTCATAAGTGAAGATGTCCATCTCATGAAGTACAAGAGTGAAGTAATCTTATGTATGATTCCAATTATGTCATGATCCTCATTGTATCACTCTTAAGAATGGAAGTACTAATAACAAGAGAAATAAGAGATGTATAATTAAGAAGTAATCATGGGTGGTATCCCAGGGGTTAAAATACCTAGCATGGGTCGATCCCAATAACACGGGTGGAATCCCAGGGGCGACAGAAAAGCCTAGCATGGGTCGATCCCGATACATCCCAGGGGCGATATAAAAGCCTAGCATGGGTTAATATAACATCCCAGGGGCGATAAGCCTAACATGGGTTAATGATATCCCAGGGGCGACACAAAAGCCTAGCATGGGTTCACATAACATCCCAGGGGTCAAAGTACCTAGCATGGGTTAATCTCATCCCAGGGGCGACAGAATAGCCTAGCATGGGTATAACAATAAATATGAATAAAAGATGAAGACAACAGGAGTAAAGAATGTAATATACTTGGTTTCCCACATACAGAAATAGAGTTTATTCACATTTTTGTTTCCTTATATTGATTCCATTATTGTTGTTATTATGTATGATGAATTTCTTCTGAGCCTTACATATTCAGTACATTCTTCGTATTGACCCCCTCGGGGGAATTACCTTACATGTTGCAGGTGCAGGCACTAGTAGACCTTCATCGTAGGTTGACCTTGCGGATCTTTGGTGAGCCCCAGTTGCTTCGGGACTTTTCGAGTCATAGGTGTATCGTTGTGTTGATGTTGTAAATATAGTATAAAGTGGGGACTTGTCCCGACTGTTAGTTGATCTTGTAAATGCATCTGTTAGAGGCTTTTGTAGACATGTGTGGGTTATGAATGTAAAAGATAAATGTTCGTTTGATGTGATGGCCCCAACGGCCAAGTTTCCTAAATATGTATATAGCATATGTTTGCATAAGGTTGAATAAAGTTCATACGAAGATATGCATACGAATGAACATAGGCAAAGGTTGGTTCTCTCGGGCCATATCGGCTTCGGGTGCCAATCCGTCCCGAATGGGATTCGGGTCGTGACAATAGTTCTCCCACCGGAGGGTTAGTATGGGTTCCACTCATGATGGATTTGGGTCGTGACATCTTGCAAGAACTAGTGATTTTCATGACTTGCCTATTATATCTCACACATGATTTGAAACCTATGATTTATGCATTTATAGGCTTAGCATGAAATTTCAAGATTTATGGTTTATGCAATTATACATATTTTCTTGAAAGTCAGTTCCTTTATGTTGTTATATAATTTTAGTTCTTGTTAAAGTAATTATGCATGAAATTTACATATTTTTCCTATTCCCAAGATTTGAACAATGATTTGGCATGGTTTGAAGGATTTCAACTTATTTTAGTACTACTTGACATGTTATGAACACGTGATCCCAGAATTCAGTAAAATGTGCGCATGACTAGTTTCAGTATTTCAAAACTTCAATTATTCAAACAAATTAAACTAGTTTCATGCTTATTTCATCAAACATTTTCCAGTTATATATATATATATATATAGGCAAATAGTATAAAGTTTTGGGAGTAGTATTTAACACTAAGGGAATGCGGGTTTCAGACAAAAACCTAAATTCCCAAACTACGTGCCATCGTAGGTTAAGGAGGGGGTCCTTGCTAGTTGAGACTGTCTCCCTTAACCCAAAATGGGTTCATGAGTGAATTCATGCCAAATCATGGTTCTCTACCCTTGGCAAGGTATTGAACACTCTCCCAACAAAGATTATAAGTTCGACTCCATGTTTGCTCAAATGGGGCATGTCGATTAAGAGAATCACCCACAGAAAAGTAATTTTTGAAACTAAGTGTACATGGCTCACTATACTAGTTTGACTAAGACTTATCATGATTTACTTACATGTTTCATGAATTCATCTTTATTCACTAAATAGAGTGAGTCACTATATACTTATCAAGCATGATTTATTATGTACATGACTCACAAATTTACAACACTTAAATGATTTGTTTATGGCTATTTCAAGTGATCCAGTTTTCTAGTTTAACTTTATGACATCGTAAGTCAATGTGCATCACTTTTACACATACATATTATGAATTGAGATTTTCCCATGACACATGTTTTTAGCATGATTTTATGCAATTCTCATGATATTACATACCCCACATACTCAGTGCATCCTATAGTACTGATCGCATAACTTTTCTTTCCACTATATTGTATTATAATATAGGTACCGACACCCAGTCTCAGTCTATTAGTTGATACGTTTCCGATACCCAGTTCAGCAACTGATAGTTAATGAGTTCTCATCTTTCAAGGACATAAGTTTATTTCAATTTTTCTCATGTTAGCTTTGGGTTTAGTTTAGTATTTAGAGTTAGTTGGGGTTTGTCCCAGTAACACATCAGTTTATTAGAGGCTTTCAGATAGAGTTAGATTATTCAGATTTCATGTTGGGTTCTTCACATGTTTTACTTACTTTCAAAGTTTTCAGTTGACTATCAGATACCTTTTAAATACATTGAATTAGCTTCCGCTCAGTTGAATATTATAAAGTGTTAGTACTATGCTACATGCCATGGATTAGCTTGGGACTACTTGTGATTCTAAGCACCATGTTACGTACAGGATGTAGACTCGGGTCGTAACAATATTTCTTCAAACAAAATTTCAAAAATTTTCTTTTAGCCGAATGTGTAAAAGTTTAACATTATCACATTTAAAAGTCAAAAACAAAATAGAGATTTTTACAACAAAACAGAGAGAGTTTGACTTTTATCACATTAAAAACATTCAAAATAGAGTGCCAAAAACATTATACACATCACTATTTCTATGAGAGTTTAGCATTATATATTAAAAGCAACAGGTAGAACTTTTTTTTTTTTTTTTTTGAATTAAATCAGGCCAAGTGGCTATTTTATTAAAGGATAAAACTGTACAAAAGGTCCAAACCAAATCTAGCCCAAATGGACCAAACCCAGTTTTAGTCCAAAAACAAATACAAACAAACAGCTAAAAGTCAAAACAAAAAATAAAGCAATCAAAAAAGGAAAGTATAGAAAAATTTGAAAGCAACAAAAAATCCAAAAACTCTTCATCTCCTCCAAATCAGTCTGTCATTATCAATGATGAAGGGGAGAGTGATAGAGAAGTGTAGACCAGTGTTTTAAAAGGCGGGGGCGTGAGGCGGGGTGAGGCATAAGCCTCGAGGCACTGGGGCGTAAGCCCCATGGATCTTTTAATTTTTAATTTATAATATAATAAAATAGTGTTATAAAACCAAAATTATAAATAATAAATTAATAGTTAAAACAATTAAGAACGTGATTAAACAAAGTCATAGAAAATAAAACTTTTAATATAATTTTAAAAGTATAAATAAAGAAATGCTATAAAAGCTACTATGAGATGCAAATCAACTCTAACACTTGACTTTCAATTAATAAAAGAATCATATTTTTGTAAAATATATTACTCGTATTATATGATTTACATTCCTAAAACAAAATAATCAATAAAATTTATCAGTACCCTCACGTTAATTTTAAGATAATAAAACACAATAATTTACTTTCAAATAGAAATTATTTTGAGACGTATAACAAATGATAAAATATGATAATTTCGAGACGTATGGAAATAATATGAATACCAATGATCAGTGAACATGTAAAATTTGGTTAATTATGTATTTTTTAAAGAAACATTTAATGATATTCACCTTCGCGGTGCTTTCAAATAGTACATATGCAATACAATGACTTGTTATTTGAGTTATTCCCAATCTTCTTATTTCTATAGATGGTTTTTTTTATTATGCATCATTTATTTATTAGAGAATTAAAGTTTCAACAATCAATTAAGGAATTTGACACATAATTTGTCTCAGATTTGTTAGGCGAGCCTCGACCATTAAGCGTTAGGCATGCTTAGGGTGTACAGTCGGGCGTTTAAGGCGTAACTTTCACAAGAATAAGCCTCACACTATGTCTTGAGGTATTTTTCTAGTTCCCTACTCTGGGGTGAGCCCCAAAACTGCCTTTTAAAACACTGGTGCAGACGAGTAAACCTTCTTTGTGAAAGTCGAACCAAATAGTTGTATCAAGTCGAGTTAGGACAGATTTCACTAAAAAATATATTCAAAGTCTTGCAAATGCCATGAAATCGAGTCCAATTGAAGACTGCTTTAACTCCACCATAGCAATCTGGTCTTTTAACACTAAGATAAGTACATATCCTTTTTCTCTTTTGCAAAATGACTTTGATTTGAGATGAAAATATTTCTAACATTTCCTTTTCTATTGACATCACTAAGATCTAATACCACTGCTAAAGATTGAGAAACATCAGATGTATTCTCAACTCAATTGGGTAAGCACCTCCTTGATTCCAAACAACCACTAGTTGTTTATTCTAGTTCTATTGATGAAATATGTCATTTTATGTTCTTTGATGAACTATTGAGGAACTATTATACATTGAAAGCTAAAAACTTTATTGTTCTTCTTCTTGATTATTGCACCTTAAAATCCCTATTTTGACATTTTGTCAATCTGAGACTAGGGATTTGGTTTTTGTACATACTTATTATTGCTCTTGTTTTATTTGGGACTTCTTGTATTGAATTATAAGTTTAGACTTTGTATACCTGGAAAAAAAAAAACTTAATTAGGAAAATAATCCACCAACATGTTGCCCTCCCTGGGTGTATGCTCAATTTCCACATTAAAACTTGCCCTTAATATATTAATCTTATTGATTTACATAACCTTATGCCAAGGGACCTCCCAAATCCCTCCTAACGCCTTCTTGAGAGTATAGAATCAGTTTCTAGGACCACCAAAAGTAGATTATGGGATACACAGTATTCCAACCCACTCCTCAAGGCAATAGTTTCAGCCTCTAAACTGGAGATATTTCCCAGGCTTCTAGATTCTGCAAAAAGGAATTCACCTGCACCATCTTTAATACAAAAAGAACTTGCACTAGGGCTTGGATTATCCCTTGAAGCTCTATCTGAATTGCACTTATAAACACCTTCAACAGGGAATTTCCATATCACAACTTTGCAATCAATCATAGGGTATTGGCTTAAAAAAAATTCACTAACATAGGCCAATTATCAGGTAAATTCCTCAACCAAGGATACCTAGTAATTTCCAAGTAGTGAATATTTTTGTTGATCTCCATTCCCAAACTATAAACAAACATCTTACCACTATGCTTTATAATATTCCTCCTTTCCAAATTTGCCATAATATAAAAGCAGGGACAACCTTGAATAACGGTCTGTGTTTTGAAATATAAAAGGCATTCCACCATTTGAAAATGGTGTCTTTTAACTGTAAAAAAGGTCTTGCAAACCTGTAGTTGCTGCATAAGTAGACCATATTTTGGCAGCTACTGGACAATTAATAAATAAGTGCTCAAAATATTCTTGGGATGAGGTATCACAACAACCACAACCAACTTCTCCTTCAAAACCTATCATTATCAGAAATTCTCCAATTAGTAGCCTCTTTTTCCATAACCTCCGTAGGAAAAAAAAAACTTTAAAAGGAATTCTCTTTTCCCAAATAAACTTGTACTTATCTTGCATAGTTCTTGGTAGCCTTAATAGATCCCATGCACTGCTAATAGTGAATTTTTTTGAGCTTTATAGTATCCACTATGGCTTATCCCATTCTTCTGTATCCTATACTACTCCAATTTATCTGATAATATGGTTACAAACCTCATTTGAAAAAATTTGATATAGTAAGCTATCATTCCACCTTCCCTAAACCATTAGTTGTTTCACATACTTAAAAGAAATATAAGTAGAATAATTCACTAGTAAATACTACTGAAGAGCACCCAACTGAATCCAATTTTCAAACTATATACTAAAATGGCCATATTTTGGCTCCCATCATATCACTTGATTCATGGAATTGTAATGACCCATTCCATTGTTATGATATTACATAGGCCTAAGTACCCAGATAGAGTTTTTCCTAGTATGAGAGTTGATAAAAATCTCAAGGTGGGGTGGTTTCTTACAAAAATCTAGTGTTACACGGTTTAGTGGTGATATATGATTCGTATTATAGAGTTTGGCGGTGTTGTGTTTATTGGTGGATGGTTGAGTGTTATAGGATCTTGTAGGAAGTTTTTGGACGGTAAATGGATTCATAGAACTCCAGTTATAGAGGTTGTTGCATTGGGATAAATCTGCGATGTCTTAAATTGAGCTTTGTATTTTGAAATAGGGTAGCTTCAGCTTTCCCCTGAGTTTCTATTTAGGGAGCACTACAACAATCAAATTGTGCTATAACAGCACTACCGTAGCAGTAACCATACCACCACAGTGGTGGTGGTGGAATAGGGGATGACAGTCGCAGTGGTCCTTTGGTCTCTATAGCAAGACACTATAGCAAACCTAATATTGCTTCAGTGGTCATCGCATAGAATTAAATCTCTTAAGCCAGTTTTTCCAAGTTTTATTTCATAAACTCAAAATCTTTGTCCCAGTGTCCGAGAGAGGTAATTTTACAAAGGCTAGGGTGAAATTTCTATGTTGAGGTAAGTTTTTGCATGAACTTCTTTATATATTAATCCACCAACACCTCATAATCATTAGAACGATTGTTAATGGTAGAATTGTGGGTTAGAACCCTAAGTTCATAAAATTATAGGGAAAACCTATGGGTAGATGTAATATCATCTAGAATTGCTTCTAGGTTATAAACTAACACTTCCTAGCATGAATTTAATTTTCTAAAATATGAATAGTGGTAATTGGGAACCTTGAGTTCCATAAAGGTAAGACCTTCAGCATAAAAATTGCTTAAAAAGGGGTAATCGAAGTAGAAACTCCATTAATTAAAATAATGTAAATATTGTAGAACTAGTTGATAGTTTAATGACCCTTGGGTAATGTTATATACCATGAATAAAGGATAAATTAGTGGGTTTGAATTCCCAAAGCATTTATTTAAAGAGTAAATAATTAATTACTCTCATAATTTCTAGTTTATTAGATGTTGAACGTTCTGAGGAGTGAAGCAAAAGGAACAAGCATCCTTGGTGTAGCTTGCTTATTCCCAGATCTTCGGTCGAGGTATGTTATGGTTTTATGAGTAGTAGACTACAATTAGCTAATGTATATGCAGTGTACAATTGGTGGAGAAACATGATTAGGCCTTCGGGCATGGTGTTTTGGCGGATAGAACTTGAAATTAATGTTATAAAGATCTAATATGTGTGGTAATATGCTGATATATGAACCCCTTGAGGTGTGATATATGCTCATATGACTTTCATGATGTGTTGTAATATGAATAGGGTTAATATGGTTAATGGTGGAAGGATTGTGTATTCATGTAAGCTATAATCTAGAGTTTAATAAAATAATGGTAATTAGATTGTGTTAGCTATTCTGAATTGTGTGTTCTCTTTGTTGTAAATTAATCTTGTGTGATGAATTTGAA
Organism: Capsicum rhomboideum; assembly: GCA_031232105.1. Taxonomy (NCBI): domain Eukaryota; kingdom Viridiplantae; phylum Streptophyta; class Magnoliopsida; order Solanales; family Solanaceae; genus Capsicum; species Capsicum rhomboideum. The sequence continues at coordinate 50,928,370 of CP124708.1, read as the reverse complement.
AGGGAAAAAGGGAAATTATGTCCTAACATAAAGGTTCTGAGAAAGACTTGGCTTGGTTCTATGGTATAACTTGTTGTAAGATGATTAAATAATAGCTACTATTGTAAGTGGAATATTGACAGCTAGTCTAATAAATGGCTAATGAATCGATATTAAGGACCTGGTAATAACACTAATAAAGGGTCTTATGCTAGTAACTAAGTTTATGGTTCTTAATGTAATAACTTGTGATTGATTAGTTGTTGGGTTAATAGTGTTTGAATAAATAAACTATTGATTGGTCTTCAGACATAACTTATGATTGATTAGTTGTTGGTTGATAATGCTTGAATGGATAAAATGTTGATTGGTCTTCAGACATAACCTGTGATTTATTGATTGTTTGTTGATAATGCTTGAATGAATAAACTATTGATTGGTCTTCAGACATAATCTGTGATTGAATAGTTATTGGCTTGATAATGCTTGAATGAATAAGTTGTTGATTGGTCTGTGGACATGTTTGTGTTTTTCTGATCTATTGGTTTAATGAGCTTAGAATGAATAAGCACTTGATTGTGAAACTTGGTTGTACTTGATACATGATTGTGAATTGTACCTATGAAACTGGGTGCACTTCTGGTATTATCTTGAGAGATATTAAAGGTGAAATATGGAATAAAGAGATGACTTGATATATATATATATATATATATATATCTTCTGGTTGATAAGTGGCTCTTGTCCGATATGAGCTTACAAATAAGAGCTATTAATTGATGGATCGGGTGCCACATTTGTACAAATATGGATATTAATATTGATACTATTATGGGGGATCGGATATCACATCGGTACAAATATTGATATTATTACTATTATGATAGATTAAGTACTGTACTGGTATAATATATTATATATATCATTATGGATCAGGTGCCATACTAGTATAGATACTATATTCATACTATTATTGAGGATCGGGTGCCACTGAGGTACATAAATATATATTGATATTATTATAGAGGATCAGGTGCCACACCCGTATGGTACATGGACTAAGGGGTTGTCCCCTACAGGTCATAACTATTAGGCAGAAATAAGACGCCTTAGCGTGTGTGTGTACAGAACAGAAAGAGTTAATAAGATGAGTGGATACTATAAGTTTATGAGTTACATAGATTATATGTTCATGAGGTTAATATTAACATAGATCTATAGTGTGAGGTGACATACTATGATTACAGAGCTTCATATGATTTGATATGTTTAACTTATGATCATATGTCATTCTGTTGGTGATATTGATTGTTTGGAAGTTGAGGGAATTATCTCTCTGGTGTGAAGCTTGTTTATCTATTGAGGTGCCTGTTACCTTCTTATTGATTAATGGGATGTTAATGTGGTTGTGGATTTATTACATTCTCTGTGGGGTGAAAGTAGTTGAATAACATGAATTTACTTTTTGTGGTTGATTAAGTCGTGAAGTGGTACTGAGTCCTCTGTAGATAACGTAAATACGATATGCATAGTCTTAGTGGAGTTAAATGTTAGAGAATGTGTTAATGGTTAGTAAATTTATCATGATAGAAATGGAATAATAATGTAATTGATAAGGACTAATCGAATTAAGGAATTTAATTGAGAAATCGTAGTGAGGAGTGTGAACTTTGGTGCTAAATTATTGGGTAAGATTGTCATAATTGTTTTTATTTATTGTTATATTGTGTTGTGTGAACTAACTATGGTCGTCCGATGACCTGTATGTGTGGTGTACTGATACTACTCTTGCTACATCCTTTTTGGGATGTAGATTTGTTGCAGATTGACTTGAAGCTCCTTAATTGGTTAGGTGAGTACTCATCAACAATTTTCAAATTTTGCTTTCTGGTGGAAGTTGCTTCTCTATTTATCTTGTCTTACTCATGTATTAGAAGCTCTTGTACATGTCTAGACTAGTTCTCGGATAATATTGTAAACTGTTGAGTAAGTACGTTTGTAAAGGTTTTGATTTATAGTTATGTTTTGATATACACATTTAAATTTTTAAACTACATATGACTTTTACTTGAATTTCTGCATATTAATTGGTCATGTGATAAGGATTCTCCTATCTAATTAGAATAGAGAGGGTCCCTACACGAACCCGTAATTTAGGTCATCACAGTTGGTATTAGAGTCTAGGTTAACCGGTCTTAAAAGTACAAAAACAATATCGAATAGAGTCCTGCAAATTGGTGTATAGACGTCCACATTAAATCCTCAGGGAGCTATGAGGCATCTAGGAGTTATTCCATTTTTTTTTTCTTCTATCATGCTATCTTAGTTTATCATCTATCTGAGTTAAATTTAATTGGTATCTTGTCAATTCCAATTGGTATCTCGACGAATTCAATTGGAACCTAGTTGATTCTAATTAGTAACTTGGTGAGTTCATAATTGGAATCTAGGTGATTCCAACTGGTATCTGGCGATAGGAGTCAGGAATTATGTGTTGATTGTATAAGTTATCGTGAAACTAGTTGATTAATTATTCCTTATAGAGTCTATAAATTTTGCGTGTGATAATACTGCAATTAATTATGGTATGTCGGTGTGATGCTGATTTGTTCTATATATTGGCGAGATAATAAAAGAGAATCCTATTTATTTAAAGTGGTAGTTATGATATATTAATTTATTAAGGATAATAGGTGATAAAAGGGTCCCGTATAAATGAGATAATGAGTATTTAGGTGGGTACTAGTGCCATATTGTGGTAAATTGTATGAAAATAATTATCAGTTAATAGTATTCCTTGAGTTGTGGTATAACTAAACTACTAAGGCTTGTGAACTAAGTGAGCTTGATTATGAGTGATGACCCTTAGTTGTATGGTTGATTAATGAACTGGAGTTATTATATGTGTTTATGCATATTCATACCACTTTTGTTATTGGATGGCAATTATTAGCTTATATTGCTCATTGAGTTATTTGTGAAATTCATATTCTTATCATGCTTATGGAAAATGGTTTAGGCGAGTGTTATTATGCTGATGGGAAATGATTTTGGTGAGTGGCTATTGTAAGTTCTGGTATGGGTAGAGGAAGACTAATGAGGTATAGAGGTTATACAATTGGGAATTTAGTGAGGACAAGATTCAGGCTTGTTATTGACTGCTTATAATAGTATGGATCTGTGATGACATTGATATGTCTATTTGGTGAATTATGCATCCTTTATTTTTTAGGATTGATATGTCTGTTGGTGACTTACATGTCCTTTAATTATTGACATTGATATGTTTGTTTGGCAACTTATATGACCTTGCTTATTGATGGTGTGTGTCCAGATATTGGGTTATTACCTATTATGTGGACTATTTGATTTCCTATGCTATAAAGTAACCTGATTTTATGAATCTGCCCTCAATTGGTTGATTTAAGATAAAAAATGAATCCTTTCCTTCTTGAGATTAAAATTATGTATTGTTGTGCCTTGTTGCTGGGTTGATTGGGCTATGGGAAAGGAATCAGTAATGTGTGATAGATGACTTAAAGGTATCATTAAGTGATAGTTAGATTGCTGACCATGATAATGGGTGTGCACAATTTGGATGATGCTAAGTTTCAGGGACTGGTTTAGTGGTTGTCGAGTCTTTGGTAAGTGAAGTTGAATAATTAGTGATAATTACTAAGGCATTATAAGGTTTTTGAACGATTTAAATAGGTTTGTGAAATTTGTGTGACTTGGCATATCTGAGGTGCATTTTGATACTATCAGTCGCGTAGTTAGTAGGAAGAGAATTGCATGTTTTAACTAGTACTGCGAAGACTTAGTTATGACATCGTTATATTTATGGAAAAGGTGGAGTCGGTGGCTATATTAGATAGAGGAGTCCATGAGTTGAGGTATATGGAGATTATGTCTGTGAAGTTCCAGTGGAAGAATCATCCTGTTGAGGAGGCCACTTGGGAGACTGAAGATGACATACGTAGTGAGTATCCCTATCTCTTCGCGAGTCAGTTAACTCTTTGTTTTTCATTATTACTTTCTTATCCATTCGGGGATGAACAATTGTTTATTTGGTATCTAAGGTAACACCCATTCCATTGTTATGGTATTACATATGGCCTAAGTACCCTAATAGAGTTACCCCTAGTATGAGAGTTGACAAAAATCTCAAGGTGGGGTAGTTTCTGATGAAAATCTGGTGTTGCATTATTTAGTGGTGATTTGTGATTCGTGGTGTAGAGTTAGGTGGTGTTTTGTTTGTTGGTGGACGTTTGAGTGTTATAGGATCCCGTAGAAAGCTTCTAGACGAGAAACGAAATTGTAGAACTCCAATGATAGAGGTTGCCGCATTTTAATAAATCTATGATGTCTTAAATTGAGGTTTGTATTGTGAAAGGGGGTAGCTTAAGATTTCCCCCAAAATTCTATTTAGAGAGCACTGCAGCGGTCAGATCGCTGCTGCAGCAACATAACCATAGTGGTCACCATACCTCCACAACAGTGGTGCTGAAATATGGTACGACTATTGTAGCAGTTCTTTGGTTGCTATAACAAGACTGTTGAAGTGGTTATCGCGCAGAATAAATCTCTTCAGCCAATTTTTCTGAGTTTTATTTGATAAACTCAGAAATGGAATGGTAACATATATTGATATTATTATAAAGGATCGGGTGCCATGCCTGTACAGTACATGGACTAAGATTGTCCCCTGTAGTTCATGACTATTTGGCAAAAAAAATACCCTTTAAAGTGTGTGTATAGATGAGAGAGAGTGTTAGGAGATGTGTGGGTACTATAAATTGATGAGTTACTAGATAATATGTTTATGGGGTTAATATGGACATATATCCATGGTGTGAGGTTACATACTATGAGTACAGAGTTTTATATGATTTGATATGCTTGACTTATAATTATATGTCATTATGTTGGTGGTATAGATTTTCTGGAAGTTGAGTGAATTAGCTGTCTAATGTGAATATTGTTTATGTGTTGAGGTACCTTTTTATTGAATTATAGGATGTTACTATGGTTGTGGATTTATTGCATTCTCTATGTGGTAGACGTAGTTTAATTACATGAATATACTCTTATATGGGTGATTGAATCGTGAAGTGGTACTAAGTCATAGGTGGATAACATAAATATAATGTGCATAGTCTTGGTGAAGTAAAATGTCAGAGAATGTATTATTGGTTAGTAAACTTATCACGGTAGAAATGAAATGATAATGTAATTGATAAGGACTAATTGAATTAAGGAAGTTAATTGAGAAATCATAGTAGGGAGTATGAATTTGGTGCTAAACTGTCGGGTAAGATTGTCATGATTGATTCTGTTGATTGCTATATTTTATTGTATAAACTAACCCTGGTCGACCGATGATGCCAATAGTACATGTGATTTATTGATACTACTCTTGCTACATCCGTTTTGGTTTATAGGTTTGATACAGGTTGACTTAAAGTTCCTTAGTTGGTGCGCCGAGTACTCATTAGCAATTTTCACATTTTGCTTTTTGGTGGAAGTTGTGCCTCTATTTATCTTGTCTTACTCTTGTATTTGAAGCTATTGTACATGTCTACACTAGTTCTTGGATAATGTTGCAAAAGCTGTTCAGTATGTATGTTTGTAAGTCTTTCAATTTATAGTTATGTTTTGATATATACATTTAAATTTTTTAACTACATAATGCTTTTACCTAAATTTTTGCATATTAATTGATCGAGTGGTAAGAGTTATCCTATCTAATTAGAATAGAGTAGATGACCGTATGATCCCGTAATTGGGTCGTGACAGTAATCCCTAGCCTATAGCATATATTTCCAAGTTTGGGAACCCCCTCTCCATTCTACCACCTGTGGCCTATGTCTTTTGCAGTAGTTATTCCACATGAAATTAGTCTACAAAGTCTTTTGAGTTTTAAATATCCACCACAACTTTGCAAATAAAGCCTTTTCTACATCAATAAAGATCTGAATCCCAATCCTCCTTCATTCTTTGCTAAGCAAATTTCTTACCAAGATACCCAATTCTTATTTCTTCAAACTTCATTGAAATTCCATAGAAATCTAGCATAAACTCTATGAAGATCATGAATAACATATTTTGGAGGAATAATGGTTGATAACTGATAGATGGAGATGCTTTGTAGTACATTATTAATCAATACATACTTACCTCCAAAAGATAGTGTTTTCTCTCCTATAACTGCAATTTGTTCTGTACTTTCTTCATTAGCTCAGAAAAATGACTTTTCCTTTTTTCTAGCATGTCCAATTGGACAACCTAGATACGTCAAGGGAAATTTTCTCTTGTGAAATCAGTGTTATCTTCAACTACCTAAATGTCAACCTGTGCAGCCTTGTTATAAACACATAAGGTACTTTTCTTCTTTATTGATATTCTGTCCACACTACTTCTCATAATCACCAAGAGTCCTCATAATCAGTTGAAAAGATAGTTTATCAGCAGCATCAAAGATAATTGTATCATCTACATAAGCAAGATAATTGATATTCTCACTCCACTTTGGAATTCCAAATCCCCTAAAATCACTGTGAAAAAATAGATGTTAAGAGCCCTAGATAGCACCTCAACAACTAAAACAACGAGAGTGGATCCCCTTGCTTCATCCCCTAAAGGGTTGAAAAAACCCATGAGCCTGTCCATTAATTAAATAGAGCATCAATTATTTGCAACCAATCTTTATATTTTGTCAACAACCAAATTATTAAAACCCATCTTCCCCAAGACCTTGACTAGGAAATTTCAGTCCACCCTATCATATGTTTTGGCTATGTCAAGATTAGTAACCATATTTACAGATTTACCTGTCTTTCTAATATTAGTAACTATCTCTTGTGCAACCAGGACATTCTCAGTAATATATCTTCCTTTCACAAAGCCAGATTGGTTTTGTGAGATGATCTTAGGAAAAAACCTTCTAACCTATCATGAAGAATTCTTGATATGACTTTATTCAAAAAGTTACTCAAACTAATAGGTCTCAAATTAGAAAAGGACAAAACCCTTTCTTTTTTGGCATTAAGACCAGATTGGTATAAGTAATGGATTTAGGATGAGTACAACCTACAAAAAAGGCATTCACAACTTTGAAAACATCACCATCAATAATATTCCAATAGGTTTAGTTAAACTGGACAGTAAACCCATTAGGGCCACTAGTACTGTCCACGTTAAGTTCAAAAACTACTTTTTTTGACTTCAACTTTAGTAGGGTACCCATTCAGGAAAGAATTATCATCTATAGAAATTAGACATGGGACCTGGTTGATCAAACTCAGCTCATATGATTTATAACTACCAGTAAATTGCTCCTGCTAAAATGCAATGGCCTCTGTAGCTATTTGATCATTCCCTTCGACCCATGACCCATCACTTTTTTGTATCTTGCTAATAGCCAACCTCTTTCTTCTTTTATTGACCATGCTATGAAATAACCTTGTATTTTTGTCTGCATCAGTAAGCCATTGTATTCCAACCTTTTGCCTCCAAAACTCTTCTTCATAATGTATATATTGTTTTAGTTCAGCCTAAGCCCTCACAAGGTAGTTCTATTGGCAATAGTGGGAAATTCCTCAAACAGGTGTTTTTTTAACTCGCACTATGTCCTCCCTGATTTTCAGCTGTTTAAAAATATCTCCAAACCTCTCCCTGCTCCATGTAGTCAGTGCTAGTTTAGTCTTCTTCATCTTCTGCTTTAAACAACTAAATATTATCAGACCCATCTAAAGTCTAATTTTGTTTTATCGCATCTTTAAAGTCCTCTTTCTCAGCCCAAAACTTCTAAAATCTAAATGTTCTAAAAAAATGAGAAGTTTTCCCTCTACAAGATAGTAAGAGGGGGCATAATCTGACCCAGTTCTAGCCAAATGCCTCATCTCTACACATCCCATATGAATAAGAAAAGCTTGATTAATAACAAGCATGTCTAGTCTTTTGAAAATACAAGCATCATCATCTCTCCCATTCCATCAAAAGTACTACCCTTGAAGTTAATATCAAAAAGCTCATATGAGTTGATACAAAAAGAAAAGACTTTACACATAATAACATTGAAGTCACCACCAAGGAAGTCTCATATTTGACTCAAATAATAAATATCTTTCTACAAATTTAATCTCTCAACAACTTCACACTTAGCATAAACAATAGTAGTAATTAACTATTGACCATCTTGAAAGGAAAGTTGAAGAGTGAGTTGTTGATCTGAGTCTGCCAATACCTCCACTTGGATGTGTTCTTACCCAAAACCCAAATCTTACTACTTCGGTTGTAATTTGCATATTTCATGCCTAATCTCCTTTTGTACCTTTGTATATGTCTTGAATCCTGAAATGGTTCCATCAAAGCAATAATAGAAAAATAGTGATGCTTTTGAACTTTGTGAAATGAGTATTGAGATTTCACAGTGTTATTTATTGTTATTTTGTGCCTTGTACTAAATGTGTGCTTATTTACTTGGTGTTCTACCCATCACTGTCATTTGCATTGTTAACTTGCCATGTGTATAAACATTATCCTCTCCTTCCTCATGCATAATACTGAAGTCATTCCCAGTACTAATGCCTTTAGTTGGAGGAGATGCCTCAGTAGCTACATCTGTTAAAAAAATGTCTGAGTGATTTTCAATCATGAACCTCGTGTTAGTAGGTTTCCATCTTCCAGTATTAAACCTTCCTCTTGAATTCACTCTTTGCTTTTTTAAGCTAGTAGTGTCCTCCTAGTAATTCTTGTTTCCTTCATGATTTCTAGACTCAAATTGAACTCTCAACTCTGGATGTAACAACCTACATTCAAATTTTTCATGTCCTTGGAGTTTACATGTGTTGTAATAATTAGGTATCATGTCATACTAAATCTTGCTGGACTCTACCCTTGTAGTATTTGTACTGCTATTCACCACTTCTATGTCCACCTAAGTTGGTAAATCTTCTGCCAAATCTACTTGAACCTTCACCCTTGCACAACTAGGTCTAGTCTTGTTAATAGTGGCCATATCTAGGTGAATTGGCTCACCACTGGCAAGGCAAGTGAAAACAAAAATTCTTTACCAAAAAAAGTGGGAAATAGGTCAAGGAAAGATATCTAAGCCATTGCTTGCTTAGTCTCTTCCTCTTGTTTAAACTTGGCATCATAGATGAGTGGTCTCATCTTTTATGCTACTCTATCCTTTGCAATAACATAATAAAAGTTCTTAGCCATCATATTCACAAAATCTTCCATTAGGTTAAAATAGCATCAAGATATGTCTATTTGTCAAAAGTCTGATTCTACAATCCCCTTTTACATTGCATTGTTTAGGGATTTGACATCTAAGATCCTCCAGATCACGCACCTATACGAGAATTTCCCAACCACAGTAAGTTGTGAATTCTCCATAATTTTCATCTTCTGTACTTCTTCCTCCATTCATGTAATTTGTAAAACTTCATTATTGTATTAAACTAACTTAATAGGAATTGGATCTATCTATACCCCTTTATTATGTTATGTGTTATTGAGAGCAGCGAGCTTTATCAAATTTGTAAACTTTACTTTATATTTGGTCTTATCTTTAGTAATTGTAGTAGTGTCATGAGCACTGGCATCAATGATAGGCAAAGGATTAGGATTGTTAGGCAAATCAGGTTTTTTAGGAAAATTGGGGTGGTATAGAGAGGGAAAAGTTATAAGGGATGTAAGAGAAAAAAACCTGGCCAACCATGGCAGGCTGACAGTGGCTGAAATGGCCATGGTAAATGGTAAGATGACTAGGGTTTAAAGGTTTTATGGTGTTTGTCTAGAGAGAATTTTGTTGAGGCCAAAATGGTTTTACAACTAGAAACATGTAGGACTAACCTTAAAGGTAGCATCATCTTTTTGTACGTTGTTTACAAGTTGCCTTTTAGTAGACTATTTAGATAACTCACCTACAACATGCCATATTCATTTTCTTTCTTCACCCACCAAAAATATAAGAACTATTATTCCAAAATGCTCACAAGCATTATATTCATAAGCATGATATAGTAAGAGAAGTTTACCACTTCCTGTACTTAAACCGTTCAGTCTTTTGAATGAGCATTTCCAGTGTTAGTGTTTTCTCATTTTGGTTACATCATGTTGGAAGAAGTCAAGTGAAGCATCAAGGTTGTCAATTTTGGGATATTGGGAAAGAATAGAGGATCCTTTATCATAGAACTAAGAAGGACTATTAATAGTAGCTAAATCATAAAAGTTTGATGTATCTAAAAATGGTTGATTGCAGTATGGATTTAAAATATGGTAAATTTATCTTCCATTTTCTGAATTAAACCTAGGTAAAGGAGGTGATATCACCATTGACGTAGAGTATTCTTGAATTAGATACCAACCAATAGGATCATTGTAGAAGCTGCCAATATCTAGACTTGTAACAAAGTAATGGTGAAAACTAGTCATGTCAGAATATCTTACGACATTAGCAACATTCTACATTAAGTTCTCCATTATGTTGATTGTCAAAGCCATACAACCAAATTAGTTTTTTAGAGTTTGACAAATAAGATTCTGACTAATTTTTGTTTGTGCCAATTCTGTCATAATTTGTGCTATTTATTTACCTAATACTCCACCCCTTGTCACTTGCTTGGTCTTAAAAATATTTTAATTTTTTCATATCATTTTTTCTATGTAATATATCATTTGGCCACTGTACTATTTGATGCAGACAAGCTAGCAGATCGGATTAGACAACCTGGAGTTAACGTTAATTTCTAATGATTGGTTGCTCATCTGCTGCTGTTTCTATATTTTTTGAATTTCTTATCCTATTATAGTTTGTGCCTCACCATGTGGAGATTTTAATCCAAATAGGTAACTTTGACCAATAATATTTGTACTTTCAATTCGTTCATAGTTACCTATTTTAACACCAAGCTTTTCTACTAAGTGAGAAATGATCAACGGAAAAAATAGGGAGTGACAATTTGTCTCTAATCAATATTGCAATATTAATTGGTAGGCTTGAATTAATTTTATATATATATCAACATTACTCTCTCTAGATTATAGTTTGATGTGTTCTGGTATGTCATTAATCTAGAACTCACAAACTTACCCCAAGCTCTAGCAGTTTCTAAAATATACGAACCAGCTATATTGAAATAAGTCCTATAATAACTCCTGACACCATATGGACAAAGGGTTTTAAAAGATTTTTTTATAAAAACTATTATCTTTCCTTTCAATTTTAATTCTAGTGTCTTCATCATTAATATCTTTCAATCCATAGATACTATTCAGAACTTCAAATTGAAAATGAATGATCTTACCGTGTGCCTTTGAAGTTTTATCGGATTTTTTTGATATTTGCATAGAATATTAGAACAATTTTTGAAACATAGCTCTCCGAATTTTCTACAAATCCTTCCCAACCTAAAGATCGAGCATTGTCCAAAATCTGATTTACCCAACTTCCTTCAAATTGGTAAGAATGCCATATCACATTTATCAGTTATTGTATTTTTGGTCTTAGAAAGTTTCACAAGTGAAGGTTTAGAATATTGTTTTTGTGAGTTTGTTGTTGAAAATGTTCTTGTTATGGATGTCATTTTTATTTTATTTTTGGTGGTGGAGAAGTTGTTGAAACTACAGGGCTACATCAGAAGCGATGTTTCTACTCCCTCTGTTCTCATTTACTCGTCACCTTTTTAAATTGCTCACCCCTTAAGGAAAGCATTAACTAGAAGTTAATTTGACTAAATTACCTTTATTTATTACTCAACTTTATTTAATGCTTCTCTTTTTTGCACCATATTAATAGTTCTTAATATTTATTACTAAGTGTAAAAGTGAAAACAAGCAACTAATTATGCTTTGGTTTTGTGAAATGACAAGTATTAAGGAATATCTATTTTTAGTAAGGACGACAACTAATTAGGAACAGAGGGAGAACTATTTTCTTTTTATTTTGGGAAAGAGATAAAAATAGATGAAAAAGGTGAAAAGGGTGAAATGGCGAAAAAAGGTAAAATGGATGAAAAATGGCTACAACATGGCTACAACAAAGTACTTTTGTGTTGATAACTTTTTGTAATAAACTCTTTTATATTTGTATGGTAGGTCTAGATTTTTAGGTAATGAATAAGTACAACATGTGCAAATTTATGATTTTTGTGAGTTCTGATTTGATACAGAGTGAGATTGATGAAATAGAGAAGCTATACTGTTGTGAAATCTGTATGGACAAGATCCATAGTTGTGATGTGACTACTTATATTTGTAGGTTTGGAATGACTTGATATGTTTTATGTGATAACTTATATGCATTTTATTGTTGACATTGATATGTCTGTTGATGATTATAAGTCCTTTATGTTGTTGATATTGATGTGTATGGTAATTGGGTGACTTGATTGCTTGATGTAATTATTGATTATGTGTTGATATACCTATCTACTTGTTTTATTGATTCACGAGATATACTTGCTGCTATTTTGAGTCAATCTATGATGCCTACAAGTACATAGTGTTGGTACTGATACTACTCTTATACTCTTTTTCTTGAGTGTAGACTGTGCTCCAGAGACTTCAACGAGACCTCATATCTAGATATTTCAGTTACTTGATTCAAGGGTGAGCTACTCCTATTTAAGCTACCACGGATCTTCATAGTTGCATTTGTCTTTCATTCAGACAATGTTTTATTTATTTGTGATATTGGATTATTCTAGACTGGTTTAGTTAGCGTCCATTGTACGATTACTTTCAGATTTTGGGGTTGGAATAGTTAGACTTTCATATTTCTAATTATAAATTTGATATTGTTATTTTTTTATTTTCGCATTGTGTTAAAAGAATTTTTTAAGGCTTGGGTTAGAGGGTTCTCCCATTGAAGGGTTAGTGTAGGTACCACTCATGGCCATTTAGGTCATGACAAACTTGTTATTAGAGCTTTAGGTTTGTCGATCTAATCTTACAAGTAAATGTATAGTAGAGTCTTGCAGAATAGTATAGAGACATCTATATTTTTCTTTGAGAGGCTATTGGACAATAGGAAAACTCAATTCTTTCTTTCTTTCTTTCGTGCTAGTACTTGAATCTAATTGGTATCTATCGGTCCAAATTGGTAGCTGGCCTCGTTCATTCTTTTATCTCACAAATGATGAGTACACATGCAGCAGAATCAAGAGCAGAGGCATTCGAGTCTACCGCTAGGCACATAGCCCGTGGTAGAGGACGTACAAGAGGAGTAATATCCACCAGGGGCAGGGGACAAGGAGCAGCACCCACTAGGGTTAGGGATCAGGCTAGTAGACTAGCTTATGAGAGATAAAAATCCCCTCTCCTACTAAAGGATATCCTCAATATTACAGCAAGGAAAGCAGTGGTACCAGACCAAGCCGAGGTTGTGCCTTCTCCAGATACTTCATATGTGCTTCAGTAGGTTTGGGCTTTGTTGAGTTATTTGATAGGGACTAGGGCAGCACCCACATCTCTCTCACTAGTCAGCATTCGAGAGTTCAGTATGCTACTGCTATGGCTCCCTGGATGGATGAGTCTTTGGAGACTTGGATCTTCCCGAGGTAGATGATAGGGTCGGTGATGACTGGAGAGGAATATGATTTGTTTTGGAGGTTTTCTATGATGAAGCCTCTGGTTTTCTATAGTACTGAGGTAGAGAATACTTATGAGTTCATTATTGATTATCAAGAGATGCTTCATAATATTGGAGCAGTTGAGTGGTATGGGGTGGATTTTGTTACCTTTAAGTTGCATGAGGATGCAAAGTTGTGGTGGAGAGATTTAGTGGAGTGTAGGCCGGCTCTCCTCTATTGACATGGACTCAGTTTTATTCCATCTTTTAGAGAAGTACGTTCCTCGTACTTTGAAGGATAGGAGGGGGATGAGTTGATTGCATAGGGAAGTTCTTCTATGTTTACATATGAGGCCCACTTCCACTCACTCTCCAGGTATTCTTTATAGATTTTACTCATTGAGGAGGAGAGAATTCACAGATTTATTAAGGGGATAAACATGAAACTTCAACTTTCTTCGCTATAGATGGTGTCTTCTTGGAAGACTTTTTAGGAAGTAGTCGAGTTTGTTAAGAATGTCGAGGAGGTGAAGTAGGATTGGTATGAAAAGACTACAGAGAAGAAGGCTTGGGTACTCTAGACTCCTCGTTCAATCGACTATGCAGTTTCAGCTGGGGGTTCGACAGGGGCCAGCAAACCCTCTTCAGATTATAATGGGTATATTGCATTTTTCAACTTTGGATTAGAGGTCCACCTTGGATAGGGTATGTTATGAGTGTAGTGATATTGAGCACATTCGAAGGTGGTGTCCCAAGTTTAGATAGGCTGGTAAATTAGGTTAGCAACAAGCTCTCTTAGCTCTAGCTCCAGCAGGTAGGAAAAGTGGTGCTCTTGGTAGAGATTGTTCTCTAGGAGGGTGTAATGGCCATGTAGCAGGTATAGGTGGAATCCAGCCTAACCAAGGTAGTGGACATGTTGGTAGGGGTGGTACTGAGCTCGATAGGGGCAGTGCACAGGCAAGTGGATGAGCTTATTTGTTCGCATTTCCAAGAAGACCTGAGGCAGAGGAGTTTGACGCAGTGATCATGGTACTATTCTAGTCTATGACCGGATGGCTACAACCCTATTTGATCTCGGCTCCACTTTTTATTATGTGTCGGCTTATTTTTCTATGGGATTGGATATGATGTATGATTTTGTTGATGAGTCGATGTATATATCCACTCCTGTTAATGATTTTTTGACTGTAGATAAAGTCTACCATTGGTATCTTGTTAAATTTATGGGGTATGAAACCTGGGTAGACTTATTGATTCTAGACATGATTGACTTTGATGTCATTTTGGGGATGAGTTGGTTGTCTTCTTATCATGCAATTTTAGACTATCATGCTAAGATAGTAATTGTAGTGATGTCGGGTATGTCTAGGTTGTAGTGGAAGGGTGATTATAGTCTTGTTCCTAAGAAGATCATAGCCTATATTTATGCTTAAAAGTTGATAGAGAGAGAGGGTATTTAGCATTTTTAGCGCATTTTTAGGACACTAGTTTAGAGGTTCCACCTATTAGGTTAATTCCTGTGGCTTGTGATTTCTTAGTGGTGTTTTCTACTGATTTACCTCGAATTCCCCCAGATCATAAGATAGACTTTTATATTGATCTAGAGTTGGATACTCATCCTATTTCTCTTCCTCTTTATAATATGGCACCGACTGAGTTAAGGGAGTTGAAGTTTTAGTTACAGGACTTGCTTAGTAAAGGGTTCATTCATCTGAGTGCCTCTTCATGAGGTATTCTTATGTTGTTTGTAAAGAAGAAAGATGGAAGTATGCATACACGTATTGAGTAGCGTCAGCTGAGCAAGGTCAATGTCTATAATAAATATCCTCTTTCTCACATATATTACTTGTTCGATTAGCTTCAGGGTGTGTCGGTCTTATCTGAGATTAACTTGAGGTCTGGATATCATCAGCTGAAGATTTAGGCTAATGATATTCCTAAGATTACTTTAAGTACCAGGTATGGGCATTATGAATTTTGGTGATGTCTTTTGGGCTTACTAATTCCTAGCTGCTTTAATGAGTTTGATGAATGGGATTTTTAAGCCCTACTTGGATTCTTTTGTGATTGTATTTATTGATGACATCTTGGTGTATACTAAGAGTAAGGTAGAGCATGAGAATTATTTATAAATTGTGTTTGGTTTGTTGAAAGAGAAGCAGTTGTATCCTAAATTTTCTAAGTGTGAGTTTTGGTTGTCTTCTGTGTCCTTCTTGGGGCATGTGTTTTTGAAAGAGGGGATCATGGTTGATCTATAGAAAATAAAAGTAGTTAAAAGTTGGGCTTGGCCTACTTCAGTGATTGAGGTTCACAGTTTTGTGGGGTTGGCTAGCTATTATTGTCTGTTCGTGAAAAGGTTTGCTTCTATTGCTTCACAGCTAACTCATATGACACAAAAAGAGGTGACATTTAAGTGGTCTGAGGGATATGAAAAGAGCTTTGAAAATCTCAAGACTTGGTTGACTACAACTCCCATCCTTGCCTTTCGTGTGGAGGGTAAGAGCACTATTGATTATTATAATGCTTCACGTTCTGGTTTGGGTGTTTTTTTGATGCAGTGAAAGAAAGTCATTACCTATGATTCTAGGTAGTTGAAGGTGCATGAAAAGAACTATCATGCGTATGATTTAGAGGTTACAACGGTAGTGTTTGCTCTTCATATTTGGAGGCACTATCTTTATAGTGTCCATTGTGAGGTGTTTACTGATCATAACAGTCTATAATCTATGTTTACACAGAGGGATCTGAACTTGAGGCAGCTTAGGTGGATAGATTTGCTCAAGGATTATAATATTACCATATTGTATCATCTAGGTAAGGCTAATGTGGTGGCTAATGCATTGAGCAGAAAGCCTACGAGTATGGGTATCCTGGCTTGTTTAGAGGCTATGAGACCTCCAATGGCTAGAGAGGTTCAGACTGTAGCTAAAAGCTTTATGCGACTTCAGATGTCTGAAAAAAGTTTAGTGTTGGCGTATGCAGAAGTAAGGTCTTCGTTCCTAGAGCAAATCAAGGTTAGACAGTTTCAAGATGTTAAGTTAAGCAAGATTCATGATAAGGTCTTGAAGGGAGAGGCCAAAGAGGTCATGATTGATGGTAAGGATGTTCTAAGGATCAAGGAGAGTGTATGTGTTCCAAGTGTTTATGATTTTATTCAGGCTATCCTTGTAGAGGCTTATAGTTTGAGGTACTTTTTACATCCTAATGCAACCAAGAAGTATCATGATATAAGATAGCATTATTGATAGGGCTACATGAATTGAGATATTTTTAATTTTGTTACCTGATGTTTGAATTGTCAGTAGGTAAAGTATGAGCACTAGAGACCTGGAAGAACACTTTTGAGGATGCCCATTCCTGAATGGAAGTGGGAGAGGTTTGCCATGGATTTTGTGGTTGATCTTGCAAAGACCTTAGGGAGTTATAATTCCATGTAGGTAATTGTTGATAGATTAACTAAGTCTGCACACTTTGTTTCAATTAAGGTGAATTATACTACAGAAAAGTTAGCCAAGATCTACATCCGCAAGATTGTTCAATTGTATGGAGTTCTGATCTCCATTATCTCCAATAGAGATACGTATTTTACTTCAAACTTTTGGCATACATTACGTGTTGAGTTATGTACTAGGTTGAACCTTAGTATGACGTTTCATCGTCAGAACAATGAGGAATCTGAGCAAATTTAGGTTTTGAATGATATGCTCCACTCGTGTGTGATAGACTTTGGTGGTCATTGGGACTAGGTTTTTCCTATAATAGAATTTGCATACAATAATATCTATCACTCAAGTATTGATATGGCTCTATTTAAGGCATTTTATGGGAGGTAGTATAAATCTCCCATTGGTTGGTTTGATGCGTTCGACGTAAGACCATGGGGGACTGATCTTTTGAAGGAGTCACTAGAGAAGGTGAAGTTCATCCGAGAGAAGCTTCTAGTAGCCCAGAGTAGGAAAAAATAGCATGCAGACCTAAGGTTAAAGATATGGAGTTTATGATAAGAGAGCAAGTGTTGCTCAAGATTTCACCCAAAAAGGGTGTGATGAGGTTTCGTAAGCGAGGTAAGTTAGCCACATTGGTCTATTTGACATTTTTGATCGTGTGAGGAAGGTAGCCTATGAAATGGATTTACCTCATGTGTCTATGTTGAAGAAGTATCATGGTGATGGGAACTATATCATTTGATGGGACTCAGTCTTATTTGACAAAAAATTGTCCTATGAAGAGGAATCTATGGCTATCTTAGATAGAGAGGTTCGTAAGTTGAGATGGAGAGAGATTGGGTCTGTGAAAGTCCAGAGGAAGAACCATCCTATTAATAAGGCCACTTAAGAGACCGAATCAGACAAACATAACAAGTTTTCCCATCTTTTTACTGAGTCAGGTAAATTTTTCCCTTGTTTCTTCTTGTCTATTCAGTGATGAACGATTATTTAATTGGTATCCGATGTAATGACCCTCCAAATCATTATAGGATGGTTAAGGCCTAAGTACCCTGTTAGAGTTCCCCTAGTGAGTTGAGTTAATAAAATATCTAGGTAGGGTGGTTTAAAGCTAAAAACTAGTATTGTGGATATTCATGTTGATTTGTGATACATGGTGATGTGTTTTGTGGTATTGTATTTCATTAGGGGGTGACCTAGTGATCCAGGCCTCCATAAGAAAATTTCAGACTAAAAATGAGTCATAACATGTGATTTTAGTGGTTGCCACATTGGGATATCTTTGTGATGTCCTAAGTCTATAGTTTGTGTTGTGAAATAGGGGTAGTATAAAGTTCCTCCTGAGTTAATGGTTAGGAGACACTATAACGGTGGGATTTTGTCACGCCCCGAATCCCATCGGGACGGATTGGAACTCGTAGCCGACAAGGCCTGAGAGAACCAAGCTTTGTCTCTATTCAATCATATGCATGCCATAAGAAACACATAATCACATAATAGCTATAGATTCCAACAATGGAATGCATGGAACATGATATATACATATACATATGCGAAACTTGGCCGTTGAGGCCACCAAGTCAAGAACGACATATCCCTTTTACATTTATACACCCACATCCGTCTACAAAAGCCTCTAACAAATGCATTGACCAAAATGAACTAAAAGTCGGGACAAGTCCCCGCTTTATACAACATGTACAACACCAAAACATATGTACAACTGCGACTCGGAGAAGCCCCGAACTAACTGGAGCTCACCAAATATATGCAACACTGGCAACCTACTGTGGAGGCCTACTAGTACCTGCGCCTGCAGCAAGTAAGGTAAATTCCCCAAGAGGGGTCAGTACGAAGAATGTACTGAGTATGTAAGGCCATATGAAACTTGTAAGCTATGAAAATATGTCAAGAACTCAAGTTCAAATGCATAACCAATATAGATAAGTCACAATGTAGATGAGTCACTATTCTATACTGTGGAAACCATGTATTTTTTCTTTCATTACTTTCTTTGTATCTTTGCTTCCATAATTATACATCTTTGCCTTTGACCTGTGATACCCAGGCACCGACTGAACAGTGGGTTTTAATCATAACATAACGTTATGTTGGGATCGGCTCGAGCTAGGCTTATGCCTCTAGAGCTGCCACCCTATGAATCAATGTATATATCGGGATCGGCTCAAGCTAGGTTAGTACCTCTAGAGCAACCACCCATACAATATTTCAGGTTCGGCTTGAGCTAGGTTATTACCCCTAGAGCTTCCCCCTGTCAGGATCGGTTCGAGCTAGGCTTATGCCTCTAGGACTGCCCTCTGATCCAACAATCTCGGGATCGGCTTTAGCTAGGCATTTTCCCCCCAAAGCTACCACCCATACTTGATCATTGACCACTTATAAGCATTACTTTATTCATTACTTTGAGATTGATACAATAATAGTTATACTTTACTTGAAGCTTTGGATCATTATCCAATGAGTGAGAGACATATAAATAAACATTGTGAGAAACATAACATTATTAGAAACATAACACCATTGGACAATAATCCATGAACAAGAGACATGAGTATAATCACTATTGGAACTTTGGAACATAACCTTATTGGGCTTTTGGAACATTAACCATGAATATGAGACATGTGGTTCACAATTGATCAATGAGTAGGAACTATGTGATAATGACCATTGATAACCGGATATGGGATACCTTAGCACATTTCGGAATAGGACAAGTGAAATGTCGATGTGATTGCTATTTGCTGCAGAAAGATACGGACAGAGTAACCTTACGTACCTTGTATTCTCAATACAAATATACAATCCTAGAGGTGCATACAATAGTCCCACTCCTTCTTTATGTGTCACTCTACAACACAAATATATAACGGGATTCACATTAACCATTAACTACTTTACAAATGCATATAACATCAATGAGTTACATGTTTGTCTTTAAACATGCCATTTCCCTTTGACAAAACCATTGATGAAATTATTATTCCAAAAATCCCCCAATATTCCCAACATTGACCAATACATGATAATCAATACATTTCACCACAACACTTCTCCTTTACACTTTCTTATTCACACCACATCACAAATAATCCATCAAATTACCTTAATACACCTCATAGCACATATCGGCCAAAATCCCATAATTTACACTTATATGAAAATAACAAGTTTAATAACATAATCACACCATACATGTCTATATTTTATCCATATCATGCTCTTTTATCAAAATCACAAGTCATATCTCAAGTCACAATTCCATGAATATCACATCTTTTACCCAAAAACACAAAGCACCATGTTCAACACTTCCAAGCATAACCATCATGATATACACACCACCTTAAGCGTATAATAATTTAATCCATAAGAATAAGGACTTACCAAGGCTTGTGAAGGGATGATCTTGTTAAAAGAAGTGTTATTGCCTTAGGGTTTATGAGATAAGAAGATTTTTGAGAAATATCTAGCAATGGCATGGGAGTGTTTATGCATTAAATGCTGATTTTTGTGCCTTTATATAGACTCTCAAGTCAAATGATCCTTGGCCACACATTTGGTCCATTTTAAATGGGTCAATTCCCTCACTTGTTGAGGCCCATGTCTTCTTATATGATTTTGGGCCTAAAATACAGAATAAAGATCCAGCCTAACACCCTTAATGAGCCCCACACTCAAATAGTTCATTTAGTCAAAATAGGTCAATAAAGCTGGCAAAACTTCACGGTATCATGACTGGTGTCGTAGACACCAGTCACGCCACGTAGGATGGGTCGTGGAAATTGGAAGACAAATTTTCATGACTCTGAAGTTGTTCCACGGCACCACTCATGCCACGTGAGTGTCAGTCACGCCACGTGACTGCTGCTGTGGGTCACTTCTGTGACTTGGCTCAATTCTTCTTCGCATGCTCATTTTTAACACAGGTTTCTTCACCTTTCCTTCATTTAGCCTTGTACCCCGACTATTGTATATGTTCATGTACTCGTAGCACCTGAGGTGTTACATTCTTTCCCCCTTAAAAATATTCATCCTCAAATGTTCATAGCATATCTAGGGTACACAAATGCGAATCTCATTAGACATCATATATACATACACATACACACAATATTGACATATTGGTATAAACTTACTTGTTATTGCTCTCCTTCTGTACTTTGAACTTGTTCTTCCGCGTTGAAACAATTGTGGGTACCTTGATTTCATCATTTCTTCTGCTTCCCATGTAATCTCTTCTACTTGCTGATTTCGCCATAGTACCTTTACGGAGACTAGGATAGCAATGGGTACCTCTTCATAAGTAAGATCTTCCGTAACTTGAACATCCTCTACGGGAACAATACGAGATGGATCTCCTATGCATTTTCGAAGCATCGAAACATGAAATATCGGATGGACTGAGAAAAGTTCCTAGGGTAGTGCCAACTCATACGCAACTTGCCCAAATCTTCTAATGATTTCATATGGGCCTATGTAACATGGACTCAATTTTCCCTTCTTTCCGAACCGCATTACCCTTTTCATCGGCGACACCTTTAAAAACACCCAATCACCTATAGCGAATTCAAGCCCTCTTCTTCTAACATCGGCATAGGACTTGTGTCGACTCTGGGCTGTTTGTAATCGCTGTTGGATCACTTTAACTTTCTCCATAGCCTGATGAACAATATCTGGCCCAAGTAAAGCAGTTTCGCCCGCTTCAAACCATCCAATTAGTGATCTACATTTCCTTCAGTACAAAGCTTCATAAGGTGCCATTTTAATACTTGAATGATAGTTGTTGTTGTAAGCAAATTCAATAAGAGGCAAATGGTCATCCCAACTGCCTTGAAAATCTAACGTGCATGCTCGTAGCATATCTTCAAGTGTCTGAATAGTACGTTCTGCTTGTCCATCAGTCTGAGGATGGAAAGCCGTATTCAGATTCACCTGTGTGCCCAAACTCTGCTGAAAAGATTTCCAAAAATGCGCAGTAAACTGAGCTCTCCTGTCTGATATAATGGAGATCGAAATCCCATGTAACCGCACTATTTCTTTGACATACAATTTTGCATAATCTTCAGCTGTATAGGGGGTTTTGACTGGTTGGAAATGCGCTGATTTGGTTAGCCTGTCCACTATGACCCATATAGAATCAAACTTCCGCTACGTACGAGGCAAACCTGTGATGAAATCCATATTAATCATATCCCATTTCCAGACTGGAAGATTGATACATTGCATGTAACCTCCCGATTTATGATGTTCCACTTTCACTTGTTGACAATTCGGGCATTGCGCGACAAATTCTGCAATGTTCTTTTTCATATTTCCCCACCAATACACTTCTTTCAATTCATGGTACATTTTAGTAGCACCCGGATGAATAGAATAGCGTGAATGATGCGCCTCTGTCATAATTCGTGTCCTCAGCTCATCTACGTCTGGTACACATAATCTCCCTTGACATTGAAGTACCCCTTCTTGTGTAAGATCAAATGCCTTGGTCAAATTCTGCTGTACATTCTCCTTTAACTGTAATAAAATAGAATCCGCAAACTGCTTCTCTTTCACTTCAGCTATCAAGGAGGATTCTGCTGCATTTTGCACAATAACCCTTTCATCTGGAGATTCAATAAGTCGAACTCCCGAGCTGGCTAGTTGATGTAGATCTTTGATTATCTCTTGCTTTTCAGTCAACTGGCCACTAGTGCTTTCTACTGCCTTGCGGCTCAATGCATCAGCTACTACATTTGCTTTGCCTGGGTGATAAAGAATATCAATATCATAGTCTTTCAAGAGCTCTAACCACCTTCGCTGCCTCAAATTGAGTTTCTTCTGCTTAAAGAGATATTGCAAACTTTTGTGATCCGTATAGATATCAACATGAACTCCATATAAATAATGGCGCCATATCTTTAAAGCAAAGACCACCGCTGCTAATTCAAGTTCATATGTGGGATAATTTTTCTCGTGTGGCCGCAACTGTCGTGAGGCATATGCTATGACATTATAGTGTTGCATCAATACACATCCGAGGCCAACCCCAGAAGCATCACAATACACTACATAACCTTCGGTACCTTCGGTACCTTCGGAAAGCACTAAAACTGGTGTGGAAGTTAATTTATCTTTCAACCTTTGGAAGCTTTTCTCGCACGCATCATTCCATTAAAATTTTACCATCTTACGTGTAAACTTTGTTAACAGTGCAGCAATAGAGGAAAAATCTTCCACAAATCTTCTGTAATAACCTGCCAGTCCAAGAAAACTACAGATTTTTGTGGGTGTCGTAGGTCTTGGCCTATTTTTCACTGCTTTAATCTTCTGTGAATCAACCTGTATACCTTCATCTGACACAATGTGGCCCAAGAATGCAACTGATTTTAACCAATACTCACACTTAGAGAACTTGGCATACAACTTACGCTCATGGAGAATCTGTAACACCTATCATAAGTGATTAGCATGGTCCTCTGGTAATCTTGAATAAACTAGGATGTCATCTATAAATACCATGACGAACACGTCCAGAAATGGCTTAAACACCCTATTCATCAAATCCATGAACACAGCTGGTGCATTTGTTAGTCCAAATGACATAACTAAAAATTCATAATGGCCATACCGTGTTCGGAAAGCTGTCTTGAGTACATCTTCTTCTCTAACTCTGACTTGATGGTAACCCAACCTCAAGTCAATTTTTGAAAAACACTTGGCACCCTGTAACTGTTCAAACAAATCATCAATTCGAGGGAGGGGATATTTGTTCTTGACCGTTACCTTATTTAGTTGCCGATAGTCGATGCACATTCTCAAGGTGCCATCTTTCTTTCGCACAAATAATACCGGTGCACCCAATGGGGACACACTAGGCCTGATGAAGCCTTTGTCCAGCAAATATTTCAACTGCTCCTTCAATTCACATAATTCTGCTGGAGCCATTCTATATGGCGGAATAGAAATAGGCTGAGTGCCTGGAATCACATCAATGCCAAATTCTACTTCCCGTTCTGGGGTTAAGCCTGGAAGATCCTCTGGGAACACATCTAGAAATTCATTGACCACTGGAATTGACTGTGGAGTTAGTGGTTCCACTTCAGTATCTTTCACCCGTACTAAATGACATATGTAACCCTTAGCAATCATTTTCCTGGCTTTCATATAGGAAATAAATCTTCCTCGTGGTACCCCTACATTACCCTGCCACTCTAGAACATTTTCTTGCGTAAAACAAAATTGCACCTTCTTGGACCGGCAATCTACCGTAGCATAACAAGAGGCCAACCAATCCATTCCCATGATCACATCAAAATCCACCATGTTTAATTTAATGAGATCGGCCAACGTATCATGACCACACACAGTTACCACGCAACTACGATATACTCTTTTTGCAACGATATATTCATCAACCAGTGTAGACACTTCAATTGATTTAATTAATAATTCTGGTGCCTTTGCAAATTTTGCATCAACCAATGGAGTAACATAGGAAAATATAGAACCTTGGTCAATCAATGAATATACATTATATGAGAATATGGATAATGTACCTGTGACAACATCAGGGGAAGCCTCTGAATTCTGTCGGTCCACTAAAGCATAAGTACGATTCTGGACCCCACTAGTACTGGCTGCTCCTCTGGCCCCTCTACCACGGCCAACAGGCTGCACACCTCGGCCCACTGAAGGAACCGATGTTGATGATGCAACGGACGATCCTGTCGGTCGTGCTATACCACTCATGCTTCTCTAGGGACACTCTTTCATCATGTGTCCTGTCATACCGCACCAGAAATAAGCATTCGTCCCCACTCGGCATGTACCTGTATGAATATGCCCGCAGTGCTGACACTGCTGATGAGGAAATCCTGCTTCCTGTGATGCATGACCTCTACTACTCTGCCCAGCTGGACCACCTCTAAACCCTCTAAACCGAGAGTGTGCACCTGATATGGAATGCGAGAACGATGGTCTAGGTGGTCTAGGAAACATACGGGGCCTAGATCCTCCTTGGGACATCATGGATGGCCCCATAGGTCTAGCCCTTTTGGACTGTCCTTTGTCAAAGTCATATACCCTTCGTCTCTGTCTTTGATCTTCCATTTTCTGGGCAAAGTATTGTATTCTAGCTATGTCCATGTCCTTGTTCAAGGCCGCAATGGTGCAATCCCTTACCAAATATGGCTCTAGTCTGTCCACGTATCTATGGACCCTGTCTGTCATCATAGCCACAATATTTGGCGCATATCGAGCCAAGGAATTAAATTGCAAACTGTATTCCCTGACACTTAGATTTCCCTGATGGAGATTTAGGAACTGATCTGCATGTGACTCACAGATCTCGTAAGGAAGATAATGATCGAGGAAAGCCACTTTAAATTCTTCCCAATTAAGTGGATTTACACCAATATCGCAGGATTTCTTACAATCCTCATACCACAATATCGCCTCGCCTTTCAATCTATACGCAGCAAGTTCAACTTTTTCTACCCCTGTCACATGCATAACTTCCAAGGCTCTCTGAATTTGATCCACGAACTCCTGTGGATCTGCTTTTGGATCTGACCCTGTGAAGATAGGAGGGTCCAGTTTCAAAAAATCCTGTGTTCTACGACTTGCCACTCTAGCCGCATCATTATCATGTGTCATTGGACCAGCTCGTCCTTGACTCTGGGCTACCACTAACTGTGTTAACATATGAACTGCATTTCTAAGATCCTGATTTGTGGCATTCATTGGTGGTTATACGGGTACTTCTCTACCAACTGGCTCCTCCGGAGCTGGAAAAGTAGACGAAGACCGCGATGAAATTTCAGCATTTGCTCCACCTTGACTAGCTTGGTCAGGTGGTAGTCTACTCATTCCTTCTTCAGCAGGCACATCTACCTGCTTCTCTTTACCTTTACCTCTTCTTATGATTGGCATTTTGACTATACCGAAGAAAAATAATTACCATGATCAGATTCAATTCAACTTACAACACTGGCTCTATTGCACGATCTAGAAGTGAAGAAAAGAAACAACATCCTAAATGTCCCATAGCCTCCTACTTATAAATGTGGTGCACAAAACATCGATAAGTAAGACTCTACTCAGACATGACTTTGTAGACACCCTTAGAACGACCTGCTCTGATACAACTTTTGTCATGCCCCAAATCCCAATGGGATGGATTGGAACTCGTAGCCGACAAGGCCCGAGAGAACCAAGCTTTGTTTTTATTCAATCATATGCATGCCATAAGAAACCCATAATCACATAATAGCTATAGATACCAATAATGGAATGCATGGAACATGATATATACATATACATATGCGAAACTTGGCCGTTGAGGCCACCAAGTCAAGAACGACATATCCCTTTTACATTTATACACCCACATCCGTCTACAAAAGCCTCTAACAAATGCATTGACCAAAATGAACTAAAAGTCGGGACAAGTCCCCACTTTATACAACATGTACAACACCAAAACATATGTACAACTGCGACTCGGAGAAGCCCCGAACTAACTGGAGCTCACCAAAGATCTGCAACACTGGCAACCTACTGTGGAGGCCTACTAGTACCTTTGCCTGTAGCAAGTAAGGTAAATTCCCCAAGAGGGGTCAGTACGAAGAATGTACTGAGTATGTAAGGCCAAATGAAACTTGTAAGCTATGAAAATATATCAAGAACTCAAGTTCAAATGCATAACCAATATAGATAAGTCACAATGTAGATGAGTCACTATTCTGTACTGTGGAAACCATGTATTTTTCTTTCATTACTTTCTTTGTATCTTTGCTTCCATAATTATTCATCTTTGCCTTTGACCTGTGATACCCAGGCCCCGACTGAACAGTGGATTTTAATCAAAACATAACGTTATGTTGGGATCAGCTCGAGCTAGGCGTATGCCCCTAGATATGCCAACCTATGAATCAATGTATATATCAGGATCGGCTCGAGCTAGGTTATTACCCCTAGAGCTGCCCCCTATCAAGATCGGTCCAAGCGAGGCTTATGCCTCTAGGACTGCCCCCTGATCCAACAATCTCGGGATCGGCTTAAGCTAGGCATTTTGCCCCCAAAGCTACCACCCATACTTGATCATTGACCACTTATAAGCATTACTTTATTCATTACTTTGAGATTGATACAATAATAGTTATACTTTACTTGAAGCTTTGGATTATTATCCAATGAGTGAGAGACATATAAATAAACATTGTGAGAAACATAACATTATTAGAAACATAACACCATTGGACAATAATCCATGAACAAGAGACATGAGTATAATCACTATTGGAACATTGGAACATAGGAACATAACCTTATTGGGCTTTTGGAACATTAACCATGAATATGAGACATGTGGTTCACAATTGATCAATGAGTAGGAACTATGTGATAATGACCATTGATAACCGGATATGGGATACCTTAGCACATTTCGGAATAGGACAAGTGAAATGTCAATGTGATTGCTATTTGCTGCAGAAAGATACGGACAGAGTAACCTTACATACCTTGTATTCTTAATACGAATATACAATCCTAGAGGTGCATACAATAGTCCCTCTCCTTCTTTATGTTTCACTCTACAACACAAATATATAATGGGATTCACATTAACCATTAACTACTTTACAAATGCATATAACATCAATGAGTTACATGTTTGTCTTTAAACATGCCCTTTCCCTTTGACAAAACCATTGATGAAATTATTATTCCAAAAATTCCCCAATATTCCCAACATTGACCAATACATGATAATCAATACATTTCACCACAACACTTCTCCTTTACACTTTCTTATTCACACCACATCACAAATAATCCATTAAATTAACCTTAATACACCTCATAGCACATATCAGCCAAAATCCCATAATTTACACTTATATGAAAATAACAAGTTTAATAACATAATCACACCATACATGTCCATATTTTATCCATATCATGCTCTTTTATCAAATTCACAAGTCATATCTCAAGTCACAATTCCATGAATATCACATCTTTTACCCAAAAACACAAAGCACCATGTTCAACACCTCCAAGCATAACCATCATGATATACACACCACCTTAAGCGTATAATAATTTAATCCATAAGAATAAGGACTTACCAAGGCTTGTGAAGGGATGATCTTGTTAAAAGAAGTGTTGTTGCCTTAGGGTTTATGAGATAAGAAGATTTTTGAGAAATATCTAGCAATGGCATGGGAGTGTTTATGCATTAAATGCTGATTTTTGTGCCTTTATATAGACTCTCAAGTCAAATGATCCTTGGCCACACATTTGGTCCATTTTAAATGGGTCAATTCTTTCACTTGTTGAGGCCCATGTCTTCTTATATGATTTTGGGCCTAAAATACAGAATAAAGATCCAGCCCAACACCCTTAATGAGCCCCACACTCAAATAGTTCATTTAGTCAAAATAGGTCAATAAAGCCGGCAAAACTTCACGGTATAGTCACGCCACGTAGGATGGGTCGTGGAAATCAGAAGACAAATTTCCATGTCTCTGAAGTTTTTCCACGGCACCCCTCACGCCACGTGACTGCTGCTGTGGGTCATTTCTGTGACTTGGCTGAATTCTTTTTTGCATGCTCGTTTTCAACACAGGTTTCTTTACCTTTTCTTTATTTAGCCTTGTACCCCAACTATTGTATATGTTAATGTACTCGTAGCACCTGAGGTGTTACAGATTTCCTGCTGTAATGAGACTATTGTAGTGGTCAGAGCTCCACCATAGTGGGACATGGGATATTTGCTAGGGGCCACCATAGCAAGCCCTAGTTCGCCACGGTGAGCCAGCTACATCAAGAAAGGTGTCGTCGCAGCGAAAGACATGAGGTAAAATCTCTATTTAGGTGTCTTATTTTTGAGTTTCACCTTATAAACTCTAAAACCTTGTTCCAGAGCTCTAGAGAGGCAATTTACCCATGGCCAGGGTGGAAATTCTTGTTGAGGTAAGTTATTCCATCCATCATTTTTTGTAATAATCCATTAACACCTTAGAATCATTAGAAAGATGGTAATGGTGAAATTGTGGGTTAGAACCCTAGACTCATAAAAATTGTAGAAAAACCTATGGGTAGATGTAATATCATCGAATTTCTTCTAAGATGTAAATTAAAACTTCCAATCATGGATTGGTAGTTCATAAATATGAATTGGGATAATTGGGAACCTTGAGTTCAATAAAGATGAGACCTTTAGCTTAAAAACTGCTTAAAAAGGATTAATTGGAGTAAAAGCTCCATGAATTAGGTAATATGAGTATTGTGGGACCAGTAAATCATTACTTGGCCCTTGGGTAACATTATAGACCATGAATAAGGGTAGAATAGTGGGTTTGAACTCCCAAGGCACTATTGGAAGAGTAAATGATTAATTACTCTTGTACTTATTTGTTTTAGAGCGTGAACGATCCAAGGCATTGAGGAAGGGAAAAACTCTTATGAATTAGCTTACGAATTTGGGTTCTTTAGTTGAGGTAGGTTATGGTTTACGTGGAGTTAGACTTAAAATAGTCTCTTGTATGTGTTCTTAATTGATGAGCATGTTGATTGGTCTTTAGACATAATTTGTGATTGATTGTTTGTTCGCTTGACATGTGATTGTGTGAATAAGCTTATAACTATTGAAGTCTGTCTTTAAATGGCTTTTGGGAATAGTATACACTTGTTACATTTTGTGTACTTGTGGTTTTATCCTGAGAGATAGTTGATTTGAGAACATACTGAGATATCTTGAAAGGTTTGAGAATATACATAATCATATGATTGTTGAGTGGCTTGAGTTCGATGTGAGCTTACGGATGAGTAGTTGTTTTATAGAGAGGGTACCATGATGGATGGTACATGGACCCTAGGTTGTACCCTGAAGGTCATGTATAGTTGGGATGAATTAAGACCATTTAACATGTGTGTACAGATTTATAATTCTTATGAGTTCTGATTTGATACAGAGTGAGATTAATGAAATATAGAAGCTATACAACTGTGAAATCTGTGTGGACAAGATCTATTATTGTGATGTGGCTGCTTATACATATATTGTTAGAATGACTTGATATGTCTTATGTGATGACTTATATGCCTTTTATTGTTGACATTGATATATTTGTTAATAAATATACGTCCTTTGTGTTGTTGGTATTGATAAGTCTGGAAATTGGATGACTTGATTGCTTGATGCAATTATTAATTATGTATTGATGTACGTGTCTACTTGTTTTATTGATTCATGAGATATACTTGCTAATATTTTGAGTAGGCCTATGATGCTTACTAGTACATATTGTTTATACTGATACTACTCATGTACTCTTTTTCTTGAGAACAGAGTGTGTTCCATAGACTTCGACAAGACCTTATATCTAGCAATTTAAGTTGATAGATTCGAGGGTGAGCTACTCATATTCAAGCTGCCAGAGATCTTCATAATTGCAGTTGTCTTTCTTTTAGACAATGTTTTATTTATTAGTGATATTGGATTATTTTAGACTAGTTTTGTTAGCATTCTTTGTACGATGACTTTCAGATTTTGGGGTTGTTATAGCTTGACTTCTGCATTTTTAATTATTAATTTGAGATTGTTATTATTTTATTTCCGCATTGTGTTAAAGAATTGGTTGTTGTGGGTTCACCTCACAGCCATTTGGATCATGATAAACTTGGCATCAGAGCTTTTAGTTCGTCAATCTTATCGTGCAAGGACATGCCCAATAGAGTCTTGTGGAACGGACCAGAGATGTTTGTACTTTTCTTCTATAGGCTATAGGACACTAGAAAATCTCAATTCTTTCAATTCTCTGTTGGATACTTCTACTTGCTCAGTTGTTTGAGCATGATATAAAGTTCCCATTTTATTAGTTACTTCATATCTTGACCACTTATGATAACTCGTGGAGTTCCAAACCTGAAACATATATTTTTCTTTAGAAAATCACAAACATGAGCATCATTTTTCATTGTAGCAACTTCTTCTACCCACCTTGAAACATAGTCAACAACCATTAAAATGCATTCACAATCATTTGACGAAGAAAATGGACCCATAAATCAAAGCCCCAAACATTAAATTTTTACATACAAGGGTAGAGTTTAGAGGCAACTCATCCCGTTTTGAAATTTTACCACTTCTATGGTAATTTTCACAAGTGGCGACATAATTTCTCGCATCTTTGAATAGAGTAGGCCAAAAACGCCTACTTCAAGTACTTTAGTGGTTGTTCTTCTTCCTCCATAATGTCCTCCAAGAGATCTATCATGACAGTGACTTAAGATGATGTTCCTATCTATCTTTGGTACACATATTCTGATTATATCATGTGCACAATATTTGTACAAGTAAGGATCTTCAAATGGTAATGTCTTTCATCTTTCTTAAGATTTTTTTCTTTGTACTTACAAAAATATTTTTGGAATTCATCCTCCAGTCAAATAATTGGCGATGTCAGCAAACCAAGATGTCTAACTTATAGGTGTTGTGATTTCATAAATATGCTTATTGGAGAATTCCTCCTTGATATATGTTGTCTCGGTAGGAGGATTTTTCAAATATGACAAATGTTAAACTACTTAATTTTCTAACCCTTTCCTTTTTTTTATATATCTCAAGATCAAATTCTTGCAAAAGAAGTATTCTTCTTATCAATCTAGGTCTAGCATCTTTTGTTGTTATAAGATACTTTAAATATGCACGTTTAGTGAACATTGTAACTTTTGTTCCTATCAAATAGGAACGGAATTTATCAAATATAAATACTACTGTCAATAGTTTCTTCATAGTTGTGGCAATATTCTTTAAGCTTCATTGAGTGTTCTACTGGTGGAGTAGATATGCCTGGAAATCTTGTCTTTCTTTTGTCCCAATACATCTCCAACTACTGTATAAATTATTTTGAAAGACTGGCTCCAATCGAGTGAAACAACTATTGGAGCATTAGAACACTGTTGTTTGAGGACCTCAAATGCTTTCCTGCAATCATCTAAAACTCAAACTTCACATCTTTCATCATAAGGTTAGTCAAAGGTTTTAAAATTTTAGAAAAATATTTTGTAAACCTTCTGTAAAAATCTTTATGCACTAAGAAAATTCTATTGTCTTTAACATTAGTATGATGGTATAATTCTACTATAAGATCAATTTTAGCCTTATCAATTTCTATCACTTTAACAATGATTTTATGTAATGGTCCACCCACTAGTGATACTGTCAGCTCGGGGCCTATGCCTGCATGGCTTTAAAATGCATCACTAGGGTGAAAGGTTTGCTTACTTGTATACCAAGCATCGCTCTTATGTTATGCCGATATGGGACTTCTAATCCTAAGTTTGAGTGTCACATACACCCCCTCTTACAAACTCAGCATCCTCGCTGAGGTTTTCCCTACCGAATAGGATTTATCTAGACTCAAGATTGAGGTTTGCCCCACCTTATCATTATTTGCCTTAACTCAGTTTGAACTCTGGCCCATATTGACAAGGCTGACACATGAGTGGATCTGATACCAGCTGTAATGGTCCAATGCACTAGTGGTATTATCCACTCTGAGCCTAGGCCCACACGGCTTCAAAATGAGTCACTAGGATGAAAAATCTGCCTACTTATATACCCAGAACCTCTCCTGTGTTATGCCGATGTGGGACTTCTAATCCTAAGCTGGGCTGTCACATTTTAAATCTTAAAATAATTCACTTTATTATCATAAAATGACATATTTCCAATTAAAAACTAAGTTTGTCTCTTTGTATCTTTTAAGCAAAAAATTTAAATGATAGAGACAATCTCCAAATGTCTTACAAAAAAGTGTGAAATCACACATGAATATTTAAAGGAAATTTTCATTCATGTATGAAAAATTACCAATATGCAACGTTTAAATGTAACAGGAGCATTGCATATTTCAAATGACATTTTTCAATATAAGCATACGTACCTTGAGGAAATGTAAATGTAGATTTATCTTGATCTTTTGAAGTCATTGATATTTGATTATATCCATCAAGAAAACAATAAAAACCACGACCTACAATTCTCTCTAGTATTTGATCAATAAAAAGCAAATGAAAATGGCCTTTTCTTGTGGCCTCATTAAGTCATCCATAATTTATATTACCTGTCCATCCTATTATTGTTTTGATAGGTATGAGTTCATTTTTCAACAAGTCTATCCAGACCCAACGAAAGAAATCCAAAAAATTTATTGCGGTCTATTGCACGCGTAAGTGCAGATGATTGTAACAAGTAATACAAAAGCTCTTTCGAGCCAAATATTGAGCCCATAGGGACTCTATGATTAGTAATTCACCTAATTCTATAGTTACTAATATCTCTGACAAGTGCACTCTTAACGCAATAAAAGGGTGATTTTGTACTGATCTAATAGTCGTAAAATGAATAAAAAAATCACAGACAATTTTCAAAAGGGTTTCAAACAATAGTAAAGAGGTATTCCAGGGCTATGACATTATTCACAATCATGTATAGCATTTGTATTGTCTCAACAAACTTTATTTCTCTAATTGCTGAGTTTGGGGT
The DNA here is from genome assembly GCA_031232105.1 of Capsicum rhomboideum. Taxonomy (NCBI): domain Eukaryota; kingdom Viridiplantae; phylum Streptophyta; class Magnoliopsida; order Solanales; family Solanaceae; genus Capsicum; species Capsicum rhomboideum. Next base: position 50,894,802 of record CP124708.1, on the reverse strand, counting down.
TAGGTTTATGATTCGAGAATGGTCATCCTCTAGTCACCTATTCAAACTAGTCTCACAACTACAACGTTGAGCCAGGATGTGATGATATAATTCAAATGCATTAACGTTATCTTCCCATTTTCAATCGGATAATGCAGACTAGGTTTATCGTTATTGTAACCGCAAATCAACTCTAACGTTAAGCCAGAGATGATATTATCTCCCATATTCTTCGTCCTATTCTTATGTTCCCTTGGTCCGTTCACATGAGAATTACCTATTTATTCTAATGTTGGCCAGACACTAAAATAGTATGCATAAGAACACGGGATCAATTATATGAGAAATATGGTTCATCGAATCAAAATAATACTAATACAATCATGTTCTATCCGTAACCCCAGAACAAGAGTTTTTAGCTACTCATGTTTAGAATCAATATCATCAAATTGAAATTATTCATACGATAATTGAAATAGAAGAGAAGGGTGGAGAAATAAACCCTAATACAAGCCTTGCATGTTTCTTTTTGCTCCCAAGGAAGAACGTAATAATTACAAAATTATATCAAGTGTCCTATTTATAGCCAAGTGCAAACAGCTACTGAAAAGTTCCCTCTGTGTCACTTTGAAATTGTGGAATGTCACCTCCATACCACCTTGATAACGTGGCAACCCACTATTTATTGCCACTCATTACTGTGTCCTCTCTATTCCATGCTAATAAAATGGAATGCAACTTTCGTGGCACGGAGGCAAGTAATTCTCCCAGCCAAGTGCATTCTTCCACTTTTCTTTGTGTCCTATGGTCCGTAATTTCCTTCAAACACCTATTTTTAGTTCGTCTTGCCTCCCAATATCCCTCATGATGTATTTATCATCAACAAGCTCTTCATCAACTTTAAATCAAGCTTACTCTTTGCAAAATCTCAACCTGAAAATGCTAAGCACATCCATTAGTTCACGAAGACATTCAAAGCCCAGACATATGAAATTATACAAAATAAAACTCACAAAATTTAGTAAAAGTATAGGCAATAATTAGAAATTGAACATATATATACACCTAAGATCATCACCCCATACTTAAAACCTTGTTCGTCCTCGAACAACTCCTCTTACACCTCATGACACAAGTTGGGACCAAATGCAACTTATTTGTAACAACCTAAAACATTGTTACGTGTGAAAATGCCCCAAAATAATAGCTTAAAATAGACCCGGGAAAAATTAAATTGGGAAGGAAAAATAAGGCATAAAAGAATTGGGCCAAAAGGCCTAATAATGGACTGGACTGGGCTGTCGGTAACCACTACAGCGGCTGGGGAACTGCTAAAGCGATAAGAGGCAGTAACCCATCCAATGGGTATTTAAACACCCTCTTTCTCTTTATTTCCCTAGGTCGCCCCTTTTCTTCAAAAAAATTATGGAAAACCTTATCTATCCAACCATGTGATTTCAAAGGCTAAGGTTCATAAAAGTGGTTTTGAGGTACACCCAGAGGGAAACCAACATGGGAATATGCTAAGCACATGTGGGAAAACTCACTCCTCTTTGTAGCAGTATGTTTTGCCTAAGAGGTAAGCTATGGTTTATTTTGTAGCAACTAGACTTGGGATATATGCATCTAACATTCATAGTGATGTCGGGAGAATCATGCACTAGGCCTTCAAGCATGGAGTTGGATGGATGGACACTTTAAAATTTGATTAGGCTCAAATATGATTGCATAACTGTATATTATGTTGATATTTTATTTTTGACGAGAGACTGGTAGAAAGATGGAACGAAGGTGCATAACTTGATATCTTTTAGGGCCTGAATATAGTGGAAAGTTGAATAAGATAGCATGAAACAGTAAAAAGGGAAATGAAGGGAACTTGATTAATTCTAATATCTTAATGATCAGATTTCACTAAAAAAGTAGCTAAGAGGTGAGGTATGGTAAGTTAGGGGCTAGTAATTAGCATAACTGAATACCATGATTGATGAGTGTACATAAAAGAGCAATACTATGAGGTAAGAAATAGAATTACCGTTATAAGTAATTAGAGAAGATTAGAGGATAATGAGGAAAATGTGAGGTTGGGATGTGGATAGAGATGACGTGCATGATAGCGTGAACTTAGGCTACTGCAGCCCGTAAGGATGTATGGCACACGATGGTTGTGGATATATATATATATATATATATATATATATATATAGAGAGAGAGAGAGAGAGAGAGAGACTAAGGTCATTGATCAAATGATTAGACGATTTTTGTAGAACTTAGACTCATAGCTTTTTGCTTGCTTTTGAACTTGACATCTATGATTTCCTTCTAGCATGACTTGTGATTTAATGAATGCATTGCATTTTCATTTGCATTATGATGATATGTTGAGATAATGGGTCGGGTACCATGCTGGTAAGAGATGATTGTTGTGATATAGGTTGGATACCACACCGATACGAATATGATATGCTATGAGAATGGGTTGGGTACCATAGTACCATATCGATACGAATGTGATATATTATGAGAATGGGTTGAGTACCACGCCGGTACAATATGATGTTGATGTTGGTGATGAGACTGATGAGAAGTGGTGAGGAGAGATAATGTGCACATCTTGCATACATACATTCATACATATGATTTGAATGCAATTCCATTTTTATATATGTTCTCATATGTGTTCTTGTTGTTGTAAATAGTGAAAGCGGGTACAAATGCACATTAGGTCCCTAGTACGGACTATGTTGGAAATGAGATTCTACGATCTCCTGAGAGGATCGGTTATGGCATAATATGATTGGTAGAATTCTGATGTTTATGGTCTGTGGTATTGTGATGTCTTGTGATTGTGAGTATCGAAAGGACTTGGGTGGATGTAGCTTAAAGAATTGTAGGTACCATAAGAATAAGCCTGTATGGGAGGAAGAGGTATAGGCTGGAATAGGTGGTCAAAGGACAGAGATATACGAAAATGTAAGTCAAAGGACAAAGATATACGAAAATGTTAAGTCAAAGGACAAAGACATATGAAATGTTAAATGACAGGTAGGTCACAGAGATGCTAAAATGATATGTTGAGGGCTCTATAATTGGGGGCTTAGAACTGGAACTTTACTTGATGTTATAACTCTATCCATATTTATTATTGGTGTGATTTGCTTCTAACCCTGGTCGACCGATTATGCTTACCAGTACGTGTGGTTGTACTAATGCTATACTTACTATAGTTCTATTTGGGGATATAGCCATGGTGCAGGTCAGTTGGAGTTTCTATATCAGCGATGTCGATCACTTAGCATCAGCTCCTACCATTTCTATCCTATATGGATACTGCATCGTGGATGTCCCTACTTCTTGTCTAGTGCTCTTGTATCGATTTAGGTTAGGTTCTGGGGAATCACTTGTAGTTATTTTCCACATTTGCTTTACATATTTTATATATTAAACCAAGTTATGGGATGAATTTATTGAGTAGTTGTATTTCGACTATTGATTAGTTATTCATTTGGTAGGCATAAATCAACTAAGTGACTACTACAGTAATTTCCGTATTGATTGAATGGTAGGTTATTCAGGGTTCTTCTATCTATGGTAGGTGTAGGTAGGTGCCCACCACTATCTGGTGGGTTGGGTCATGACACTATTGAACTAGACCACACACCATAACTTGCTAAACAATTTAATCACGCCAAACACTTCATTCAATCAAGCATATTCACCACCATCAACATCCCATAGCAGAATCACACGGCCTCTAAATAGACTCGTCAAGTAAAAATCCAGCCAACATGACTATGTTTTGGGGACCGAGCTTTCAGTCTGCCAAAGTCTTACAATTAAGTGCTTCTCACTTTTGAGTAGTGCCTACTCTCACAATATAAGCATCAAAATCAACTTGGGGCATATTCTTAACAAAATAACTCACACTCCAAATAAAGTTACAAACATGATCATATATCATAGGATTGCCCGTAGTGTACTACTCATTCAAACAAAGCATCAAACTTGTAGGACCAAAAAGGACTTTTTAAGGTTGTAATGTCGGCTAAGGGACGAGTAGAACCATTTGGCTAATAGTGACTACTATCCCTATGCACTTTAAGGCACTTTTCATTCTTTTTTTTTCTTTCACTTTTATTGACCCTATTCTTCATCACCTTATCTTCCAATGTGGATTTATACTTTTCCCACACACACAACTATCTTTCACCTCTTCTTTTCTTTCATGCACCCCTACTACTAGCTACATTCTTAAGTAACTTTCTTTTTAGTATTTATTCTTCCACTCACATTTACACTTGTGATTTCTAAGAAAATTATTTTTGCAACATAGGGGTGTTCCTAGACGATTTTCTTCCTTTCCCCACTATTCACCTCTTCTCTTGAGTACTTTATTTCAACGCATTTTGTCATTAAAGAGCAATCGGGCCTATTTGGATCAAATTCAGAACGAGGCTATTAGAACAAAGGGGATTAGCCTAGTTACGTGGTTTTCCTAAAGAATAGGTTTAAAGGTACAACATGGGCTCACTAGGAGTAATGTACGAGTAGGTACAAACAGGTGAGAGGAATTCGGCTACAAAGAAATGCCTTTATCATGTCCTACAAGTTTAAAACCAAGTTCAACATTATGCATACACAAGTCAAGTTCTAGATGCTAACATGAAAGAAACAAGGTAAATACTCACCACACATGGCACATACAGCTTAACAATGGTATACTTTAAGCCTCGTCTATTCAATGAAACCAAATTGAGTGACAAGCAGAATTAGGCCATCGTTTATTTTTTCAAGAAACATTCAAAAGCTCATGAAATTCAACTAGGTTTCTTACTTTTAATGTTTTTCCCAAATGAACATCCCGTGAAGTCTAGCATATTATTTGGTGAAGTTATTTTCATTATATTGGCAAAGGTTTAATTTCTCCTCTCTATGACTAATTTTCCCATAAGACAGTTTTCATCCATCCATAATAGGGAAAGGTCCTTAATTATGACTGTTAAACATACTTACTCCTAAAAAAATCCTAATTTACTCAGTTCAAAGGGACTATCCTCAGGAAAAGCACCGAAAACAAAAGCCAAGGAACCCAAAATAAAAGAAAAACATAACTCAGTAACACCTACGCTAATAAATAAACAAACTTCCATAGAGAACTAACCAACCAGTTACTAACTTTTACAAACCCATAAGTTTTATTGTTTACTTATTACAAACCAAATTTAAAACAAAATGACTAACTAAAATGTCTTCAAACCAGAAACATCACAAAATGGCAAACAAAACACAAGAGAGATTCTCCCACCCTACACTTAAAATGTAGAACTGTCCCCAGTGCTTGGAAAAAACAAAAACAAGTGCAAAAATGGAGGTGTTTGAAAAAAATCCTTGGTCAAGCCTCCATGCCATCATCCAAATCAGGACCAAGGTCCTTATCACCCAAGTCCAAATCAGCCTCCTCCTCACTATTGGACATAATGTTTGAGTCTTGTCGGCGTCTATCCTTATCAGTGGTTTAATTATCATCCACTAGTTTAAAGAAAATCTGGCCCAACCTTTAACATTGACCTGTAATGGACATTAAATCGGTACCTTAACTCCACTCATCGTATATCCTCTCTTTTCATTGGCCTAGATCTAATAATAGTTGCAACATCCTCAGTCTAAACATACGGGTAGTTATACCATCATCTTGAGCATGTCGCTCAGCTAGTGTAAGCATGGACTAGTGAGAAATATCCAGCGCCCTTGTTCTGGTCACATTAATAGGATGCCTCTCCAACTGTGGTTTCCAATCCAATAACCCCTTTTAAATATCATAGCTTCTCAAAAACTTCATCAGCAAACCACCAAATCCATATCTGCGACCCTGATGAACCCTTGCCTTTTTTATAGTGGACTTAATAATAACCCCAACATTTATCTCCACATCTTGCATAAGAGCATAAACCAAATAAACTCTATCCCAAGTCACATCATTCATGTGTTTACCTAGTATGAGGCAATGGTAAACAATCTTCAACAAAACACGAGCCTCTCTATTCATGGGAGCATATGGGAATGTCAAATGGTAACCGTAGTCTTTGTAGCGAATTCACCTCGCGATCAATCTGTTACCGCTCAACACATGTCGAATCATAACATATGGTGGTACAATGCTCAGCTGTCTTAGCTGAAAAGGATCAACCTGTGGAGCGCCCAAAATAGTATTCCAATTGTGTGCTTCAAACTTTATGGCTTGTCCCTTGATCTGCACCTCAAAGTCATGCTGCTGAGGATCCCAATTTGCATAAAATTATCTAATCAGATGCAGGTTGCTTTTTTTTGGATCATCAAAAACAAATTTCATACCCAATTGATCAATCTGTCACACAATTTGTGGGAATTCCCTTGTCAAGCTAGCCTTGTAAATCATCTTATCCGGGGAGTATTTGGATTCTGGATGCTTGATATACTATTTCATTTCGTCATCTACAACCTATTTAGTCCCAAACCTTTATGTCTGGCCCCTTGGAACTGCTGGGGCCTTTGAATACAAGTACCGATTCTGACTCTATTCCTTTCTTCACTTAAAGAAGCAATTCCCTTGTGGTTTTATTTCTTTCCAGCCATGATACCTTCCCAAAACAATACAAAACAACCATGTCAGTTCAAGGTTAGCATAGCTAGCAAAACTAAGGGTGGAAGGCATTAGGAACCACCCCACACTTAGTTGCTAGTACAGGTGCACTAGTCTTAAAATGAGGGTACTCAGACTTCCCCTATGTGCGAGTGTCATCCAATAGTGTCCTTATTGCAAAGTTATAGGCTCAACTCATTTAAATCAAGTCAACACATAGGCCTCAAGTTCGTGAAACTGTAACACTCATTTTTGGCCAGCCAAATCCGAATCAAGATTCAACTTCTTTACATCCCAATAGGCTTGGTGCACTAGCTCTATACGTAAGTAACATGCCTTCAAAAAGTTACGGTGATGTCCCTATATGCATCTTGTACGTAGTTTTGTACACCTATAATGCATCATCTATCTTAATACACCAATCCTTTAGTTGTGCATTAACTGTCTTCTGAAGAATTTGCTTCACTTCCTGATTCGACACTTTGACTCTGCCACTAGTTTGGGGGTGATTAGCTGTGGAAACCTTGCATCGCATCCTATACTTGGACAATAAATTTCAGAACCAATTATTGATAAAGTGTGACCCTCCATCATTAATAATTGCTCTTGACATTCCAAACCTTGTGAATATATGCTTCTTAAAAAATTTAACCACCACTTTTGAGTCATTGGTGGGAAGAACCACAACTTCCACCCACTTAGAAACATAATCAACAGTAACAAGAATGTATGTGTTCCCAAGTGATGGAGTAAAAGGCCCCATGAAATCTTTCCCCCATATGTCAAAGATCTCCACCTCCAGGATATTGTTCAAAGGTATTTCATGCCTTCTAGAAATAGTACCCATTTGTTGGCATTAGTCACACACTTTTGTAAATACAGTTGTGTCCTTGAATAAGGTGGTCCAAAAGAAATTAGATTGTAAAACCTTATGTGTTGTATGTTCTCCACCATGATAACCTCTATAAGGAGATGAATGATAATTCTCTAATACGTGATTCGCTTCACATTTTGGAATGTACCTTTGAATCACTTGGTCAGGGCCCTATTTGAATAGGTATGGCTCATCCCATATGTAAAAATAGGATTCATAGTAAAGCCTCTTTATCTGCTGACTAGTAGCCTCAGGTGGGTATACCCGACTCACTATTAAGTTCACAATATTTGCATACTAAGGCAGCTCTATAATGCTCAATACTAAAAGTTGTTTGTCAGGGAACTCTTCTCGGATACTTCCATTTTCTGGAACATGTGACCAAATTTCTAGACTAGATAAATGGTTAACTACATGATTCTCTGATCCTTTTCTATCTTTTACCTCCAAGTCAAATTCTTGCAATAAAAAAAATCCATATGATGAGCTAAGGCTTGGCATCCTTTTTATTAAACTAATACCGAATGGCCGCATAATTTGTATAAACAATGACTTTGGTTCCTACCAAATACAATCAAAACTTATTGAATGCATACTCCAAGGACACTATCTTCTTATCTGTCATGGTATAATTGGCTTGTGCTATATCCAGAGTTTTTTTGGCATAATATATAGAGTGAAAAATATTTTCTTTTCTTTGGGCCAACACTTCTCCCACATCTACATCACAGGCATTGCACATCAATTCAAAGGTCAACTTCCAATCGGGAGCAATCATTATTTGAGCTTCAATCAACTTCCTTTTCAACGCCTCAAAGGCCTTGAAACAAGCATCGTAGAACTAAAATTTTACCTCCTTCTCTAGTAGCTTGCACATGGGTCTAGAGATCTTTGAAAAATCCTTATTAAATCTCCTGTAAAAGCCAGCATACCTAAGAAAATTGCTCACACCCTTCACAGATACTGGCGACAATAACTTTTCTGTTACCTTAATCTTGGAATGATCTAATTCCAAGACTTTTCGTGACACTTTATGCCCAAGGATGATGCCTTCCCTGACCAAAAAGTGGCACTTCTCCCAGTTCAGTACTAAATTTGTCTCCTCGCAATAAGCAAGCACCCTATCAAGATTCTGCAAACAGACTTCAAAAGAGTTACCAAATAAAGAGAAATTATACATGAATAACTCTACTAAGTCCTCCAACATCTCATAAAATATTGCCATCATGCAACGCTGGAAAGTGGCGGGTACATTGTAAAGTCCAAAGGGCATACACTTGAAGGTGTAGGTACTATATAGATATGTAAATTTTATCTTCTCCTGATCTTCTGAAGCAATGCCTATCTAATTGTATCCAGAATACCCATCTATGAAATAATAATATTGCTAACCTACAAGCCTTTCTAGCATCTGGTCAATAAAGGGAATTGGGTAATGATCTTTTCGAATGTCTTCATTGAGATTATGATAGTCCATGCAGATTATCCGATATGTAACCATCCGAGTCGGGATTAACTCATTCTTTTCATGGGTAATCGCCATCATGCCTCCATTTTTAGGGATTTATTGGACTGGATTAACCCACTTACTATCTGAAATTAGATAGACAATGTCTGTGTCTAACCACTTGATTACTTCTTTCTTCACCACCTCTTTCATCACTAGATTCAGTGTTTATTGATGTGTCATACTAGGTCTATACCCTTCTTTCATGATGATTTTGTGCATACAATATGTAGGGCTTATTCCCTGTATGTTTGACATTTTCCATCTAATCATTTTTTTCTCTATTTCAGAATAGCCAATGCCTCTCCTACTTGTACCTCCAAAAACCCTGCAGAGAGAATAACTGGTTAGGTATCATTTTCCTCCAAGTATGCATATTTGAGGTGTGAAGGAAAGGTCTTCATCTCTAGTTTAGGGGCTTCCAAAATAGATATCTTGGGAAGTAGCCCAAAAGGTCTATTCAGAGGCTCAAATTCACTCGTTTGAATGAATATGATGGCTATATCTAAGATCTGTACCATCTCATAGGCATATGCATCTTTGAAAATATCATGCCTCACTAAATCTCTTTCTAAAGAATCCTTGGAGGTAATAAGTGGGAGCACTAACTCAAGATCAATGACTATAATTGTAGATAATTCCTTATAAATAGCTGACAACTTCATTACTTTATAGACATCAAACACTTTAACTTTTTCATGTGCTCTCATTGTCAATTGCCCAGCAACCATATCTATCAAAGCATGCCAGTATCCAAAAATGGACACCTCAAAATAAATGGTACTTTCAGATCTACATTGAAGTCTACGTAATAAGGTCCACCAGGAAAATAAGTGAATCCACTTGCACCAACACATTCTCAATTATTCCATCGTGGCCTCGCAAGCAGATGATCAACCAACTATAAAATTACTGTGGTGGGCCTTGGACTTCCTAATCCCATTTTTTTGAACAAAGAGGTGTGCATCAAATTGATACTGGCCCCAAGGTCACACAAGCCTCGATTATTAATAGACTGCCCAATGGTGATTTGGATAGTGAAACTACTCGGATCCTTAAGCTCATTGGTAGCCTATTCTAAATTTGTGAGGTGCACTCTTCAGTAAGTGCAACAGTGGAATACTCAGTCAACGTGCTTTTTTTTCCACAATATCATTAATATACTTTGCATACATAGGAATCCCCTTTAAATATCAACAAGAGGAAGATTAATGTGCACCTATTTTTATAAATCAATAAAATTTTGAAAACATGCTTTGTCTTTCTGTTTGTTTAGCCTTTGTGGGAATGGGGGAGGTGGCTTTACACTTGCTACGGTAGTCTCTTGATTCACATCTTTTTCAAACTCTGCTTGCTTCACATCAACTACCACATCCTTCCGAGTTACTCTTTTTGGCTCTAACTTCTCTAACTGTCTGTCACTCCGAGTAGATACTGCATTCACTTGCCTCAAATTTGGGTTTGTGTTACTTGGTAGACCTCCAAGAGGCCTCATGTTCTGAGCTCCAGCTATTTGGCCCACTTGTTTAACTACTGAGTGGCAAGATGTTGATTTCTTACGCTTGTCGCTATCGTAGTTTGCTCTACAACCATCTTGGCTTGTTCTGCCATTATTGTCTTTAACATTTCTTCAATACTACGACATTGAGCATTTTCTTGATTTCCCTAAGACTTTTATTGGTAATTCTAGATCTACCCTGGCTTTTTGTGTTGGGTTTGAGAGGCGTTCTGCCCTTGGTTGCCTCCCTATGAAAAAATTGGATGATTTTTCTACCCAGGGTTATATGTGATCCCAACAAAATTTACCAAATCTGGATTTTCCCCACACAACTCTGATGAGTGATCACTCATACCACAAGTTTCACACCATGCTTGACTCTTTTGTATTGCATTAACTTGGGCCTGTGGTTGTGATACATTCAATTTGTTAAGCTGCCCAATCACCTAATTTTAAAAAGCAGCCATCTGAGAAGCCAGAGCAGTGATATTGTCACCCTCTAACATACCTGCAGGCTTTTTTGCCATATTTCTCAAAGAATCTCCATTCCACTCCGGGTTGCTTTGCGCAATGTGATTCAGTAACGCGATTAACTCATCATATGGTTTCTCTAAAGCTTGACCCCTACTACGAAATCTAATAATAACTTGTTTCCTGGGTGGAGACTCTCTACGAAATTATTCACCAACACATCATTTGATTGTTGGTGATGAGTGCAATCTCCTAGCAGAGACTTAAATCTTTCCCACGACTGATAGAGATTTTCTCCTAGTTTCTGCTTGAAGCTCAAAATCTCACTTCTAAACCTTGTTGTTTTCTCAGACAGAAAGAATCGAATTAAGAATTTCCTTGCAAGGTCAACCCAAGTTGTGATTGATTTTGGTGGTTCAGCTTTAAACTACCTTTAATCCTCTCCTAATAGTAAAAATGGGAAGAGTGTGTCTTCTATAGTCGGTCAAGACTCCTGCGAGAATGAATGTGTCACTAATCCCCCAAAAATTCTATAGATGTGGCTTTTTATCTTCATGTGGGAGACCTGTGAACTGGCCACTGGTGTGCAACAATTGCACCATATTTTGTTTGAGCTCAAATCAACCTCCTGGTTCAGGTTTCTAAATACTGGAGGTGACATTAGTAGCAAGTGGGATTGCCACTTCGTAAACTGGTCTTGCTGCTGCCATCTTTATAGGAATAATTTCTTCCTATGGGTCTGGCAGGAGTTGTTGAATTGGATATTGAAGCACAACTGCTCTTCTCTACTGATGTAAATATCATTCCTGTTCAGGATATAGTGCAACCAATTATCAATTTCGAGCCAGCTTTCAGAACTCTAATTATACCTACGAATGTAGCAACTAAGATCAAGTTGTCAGCACTTTTACAATATCAGTATAAACTAAAACTAGTAAATCACTAATTTTCTAAGTCCCCGAAAACGGCACCAAAAACTTGTTACCGTCTATCGCATATACAAGTACACGTGATCGTATCAAGTAATACAGAAGCTCTTTTGAGCTGGATATCAAACCCATAGGGACTCTATGATTAGTAATTCACCTAATTCTATAGTTACTAATATCTCCGACAAGCGCACTTGTAACCAAGTAAGAGGGTGATGTTGTACTGTTCTAATAATAGCAAAAATGAGTAAACAAATCATGGATGATTTTCAAAAGGGTTTCAAACAATAGTAAAGTGGTATTCTAGGGCTACAACATTATTCACAATCATGTAAAACATTCGTATTATCTTGATGAACTTTATTTCTTTAATTGTTGATTTTAGCGATTAATTGATGATTCGGGAATGGTCATCCTCTACCTATTCAAACTAGCCTAGCAAATACATCGTTGAGCGGGGATATAAGGATCTAATTCAAATGAATTAACATTATATTCCTATTTTCAACCGGATAAGACAGACTAGGTATATCGCTATCCTAACCACAAATCAACTCAAACATCAAGCTAGAGATGATCTTATCCCCATATTCTTCATTCTATTCTTACATTCCCTTGGTCCATTCACGTGAAAATTACCTATTTATTCTAATGTTAGTCATACGCTTAAATAGTATGCATAAGAACACAAGAGCAATAATATGAGAAATACGGTTCATCAAATCAAAACAATACTAATACAATCCTGTTCTAGTTGTAATCCCAGAAAAAGGATTTTACCCACTCATGTTTAGAATCAACATCATCAAATTGAAATTGTTCATATGATAATTGAAATAGAAGAGAAGAGTGGAGAAATAAACCCTATTACAAGCCTTGCATGTTTCTTTTTGCTCACAAGGATGTATAATAATTACAAAATTATATCAAGTGGCCTATTTATAGTCAAAGTGAAAATAGCTGTCAAAAAGGACCCTCTATGTCACTTTGAAATCGCTGAATGTCACCTCCATACCACCTTGATAATGTGGAACCCACAGTTTCTTTCCACTCTTTGATTGTACCCTCTCCGTGCCATGCCAATAAAATGGATTGCAACTTTCGTGGTACAGAGGCTAGTAATTCTCCCAGCCAAGTGCATTCTTCCACTTTCCTTTGTGTCCTATGGTCCGTAGTTGCCTTCAAACTTGTATTTTCAGCTTGTCTTGCATCCTAATATCCCACATAATGTATTCATCATCGACAAGCTCTTCATCGACTTCAAATCAAGCTTACTCTTTGCAAAATCTCAACCTAAAACGTTAAGCGCATCCATTAGTAACACATTCTAAGCCCAAACATATGAAATTATACGAAATGTAACTCATAAATTCAGTAAAAGTATGAGCAATAATTAGTAATTGGACATATAAATATACCTAAGATCACTACTATCATACCTTTTTTCTGCGGAGGACTTATTCGAGGTCTATAAGATATTAGGTGGCTAATACTTGCTACTAGAAGTTTTACCACTTTATTATTAACAACTTCTTGCATTTTTGGGTTTAGTATGCTTTGGGGTAGGACTATTAGCTGGTAATTATCCACCATGAAGATCCTATGCATGCAAATAGATGAATTTGTGTCTTTGATATCAGCTATAGCCCATAGTCAACCTTAAGACTCTTTTGTGCTCTTTCAACACTCCAATCAATTTTCTTTCATGTTCTGTAGTCAAAGAAGATGAAATGATTACTAAAAATCATTCAGATTTAAGAAAAATATATTTCAAATAAGAAAGAAAATTATTGAGTTCAATTTTTATTGAACTTCTTCTATTGTTCCTTTTTTATTCTCTGAATCTTTTTCTAGTATTTCAACTTCTTTTGTTATTATGGGTCACCATCATTTGTGGTACCTTACCTGTCATGCCCCGAATCCCATCGGAATGGATTGGCACCCGTAGCCGACATGGCCTGAGAGAACCAAGCTTTGCTTCTATTCATTCATATGTATGTCATAGGCAACATCACCATTATGTAAGAACATGAAAGGCGAAATATGGAAAAACATGGAACATGGGACATATATATATATATACATATGTGAAACTTGGCCGTTGAGGCCATCAAGTCAAAACGTCATATACCACCTTACATTCATACACCCACACATGTCTACAAAAACCTCTACATAGACATTTACCAATACCAACTGAATGTAGGGACAAGTCCCCGCTTTAGACAACATATACAACACCAAAACATATGTGCAACTGTGACTCGGAGAAGCCCCGAACTAACTGGAGCTCACCAACGATCCGTAACAACTGGCAACCTACTGTGGAGGCCTACTAGTACCTGCGCCTGCAGCAAGTAAGGTAAATCCCCCAAGAGGGGTCAGTACGAAGAATGTACTGAGTATGTAAGGCCATATGAAACTTGTATGATATGTAAATATGTCAATGAACTCAAATACAAATGAATGATCAATATGGATAAGGCACTATACTGAACTTTGGAAACCATGTATATTGCTTTCATTACTTTCTTTGTATCTTTGCTTCTATGATTATTCATCTTTGCCTGTGACCTGTGATACCCCAGCCCCGACTTAACAGTGGGTTTTAACATAACATATCGTTATGTTGGGATCAGCTTGAGCTAGGCTTATGCCCCTAGAGTTGCCACCCATGAATTAATATATATCGGGATCGGCTCGAGCTAGGTTATTACCTCTAGAGCTGCCACCCATAAACCAACATTTCAGGTTCGGCTCAAGCTAGGTTATTACCCCTAGAGCTTCCCCCTATCAGGATCGGTCCGAGCTAGGCATATGCCTCTAGGACTGCCCCCTGATCCAACAAATCTCGGGATCGGCTTGAGCTAGGCATGTGCCCCCAAAGCTACCACCCATACTTGATCATTGACCACATATATGCATTACTTTATTTATTACTTTGAGATTGATACAATGATAGTTGAAACTTTACTTGAAGCTTTGGATCATTAACCAATGAGTGAGAGACATGTAAATAAACATTGAGAGAAACATAACACCATTGGAACCATTGGACAATAATCAATGAACAAGATACATGAGTATAATCACTATTGGAACATTGAAACATAACCTTATTGAGCTTTTGGAATAACACCATTGGAACCATTGGACAATAATCAATGAACAAGATATATTAGTATAATCACTATCGGAACATTGGAACATAACCTTATTGAGATTTTGGAACATTAACCATGAATATGAGACATGTGGTTCACAATTGATCAATGAATAAGAACTATGTGATAATGACCATTGATAACCGGATATTGGATACCTTAGCACATTTCGGAATAGGACAAGCGTAATTTCAATGTGACTACTATTTGCCGCAGAAAGATACGGACAGAGTAACCTTACATACCTTTTATTCTCAATACGAATATACAATCTTAGATGTGCATAAAATGTCCCGCTCCTTCCTTATGTTTCACTCTACAACACAAATACATAACAGAATTGACATTAACCACCAACTACCTTACAAATGCATATAACGTCAATGAGTCACATGTTTGCCTTTACAATGTCATTTCCCCCTTGACAAAACCATTGATGAAATTATCATACCAATAATCCCACAATATTCCATACATTGACCAATACATTATAATCAATAACATTTCACCACAACACTTCTCCTTTACACTTTCTCATCCACACCATATCACAAATAATCCATCAATTCACCTTAATACACTTAATAGCACATATCGGCCAAAATTCCATAATTTACACTTATAGAAAAATAACAAGTTTAATAACAAAATCACGCCATACATGTTCATATTTTATCCATACCATGCTCTTTCATCAAATTCACACGTCATATTTCAAGCTTAAATCCCATGGATCACAAATCTTTTACCAAAAACACAAAACACCATGTTCAACACTTCCAAGCATAAACAACATGATTTACATACTCTACCATGCATATAATATATTAATCCATAACAATAATTACTTACCCAAGCTTGAAAAATGATGATCTTGCTCCAAAAGTTGGCTTTGAGTTCTTAGGGTTTTGAGAGAAAAATGGTTGAGAAATGTCTAGAAAGCATGAGAATGTCCAATCAATAAAATAAGATTTTTTGTTCCCTTTTATAATCCTTTAAGTCCATCCTTAGCCATTAAATGTGGTGTTCTAGAAGGTCAAGGCAAGAATGGGTCTTTTGACCCATTTTGGCCCATGTCTTCTTCTCATTTTTGGGCCTTTTATTGGGCCTAATTCACTTAACACAATAAAATCAATAATTTCTAGTGTTTAAATCATCTAATACGTTTTACAACAATATTCCCACTCACGCTATTCATATCCGTAGCCTCAATCCCAAAAAAAAGTGATTCTAGCCACGTATGGCTTAGTTTGACCACAAGGGTAAAACCGTCATTTTGATGCCAAATTCGTTCTCGGGTAATTTTATCATACCAATATAATACTTTACTCATTTCATGTATATACTCGTGGTTATAGAAGAAACATGGCAAAAATCAGCCTGGTACGTCCCCAGGCACCCTTGGGACTTAAGAAATTTCCAACTTTTGAAAAATGGAAAAACCCATCCTAGCATGCCCTTGGGCGTGCCAGCTTGCTGCCTCTGGGCTAAAAAAATTTTCCCAGAGCGGCCTGGCATGCCCTCTGGCGCGCCCCAACCTTAATTTTATGAAAATTTTGTTTTTCGACTTTTCTTCGCGGGTTTAGTTAGATACTTCAAAGTCCTATTCTTTAACTTACTTCTTACCCTTAATATCCTTTATTTGGAGGTCCTCCAAGCCTCATTTTTAACCCCACAAATGTTCCACAAAGTCACACAATACTTCCTACGAAAGTCTAATCGCATGTACTAGGGCCAATATCAACTATCTCATCCATAACATTACAAAATACATACTTATGGCTCTCGACACCTAGGTAAACATTATTCAATGCCGTCAAGTAGGGTTAGGAAGGTACAGGGTGTTACATTACCTGACCTAACATTTTCAAAGATTAGTTATCAGCTGAATATCTTTGTATTAATCTGTAAGATCAATTTGGAAAGTCAATATGAAAACAAGAACATGATGACTCATCCTCAAAAATTTCATTAATTTTTACTGTTTCATTAACTCGCACTATCAAGTGTCCTCGATAGACATCAATATTCACTCTTCCTATTGCAAGAAGTGATCTACCTAAAATCAATGGTACCTCGATGTTTTATTCCATTTCATGTACTATAAAATATGTTGGAAATACAAATTTATAATCTCTTATTAGGATATTTTCAACTATTCCATTCATTTTTTTAGTAATTTGGGCACCCAATTAAATAGACACACTAGTGTCTTTTATTTCATTAAGTTCTAATTTCCTGAAAATTAAAAGAGGCATTAGATTTGTTGAAGAACCTAAATCACATAATGCTTTCTCAAAATGTACTTGATGTCGCCCAAACTATACCTCCAGAAAAGTATAATGTGGTCGTTGTATCAAATATAGAACCCAACAAGGTTGGGGTCGATCCCACAGGGAATAGGACAAAATTCTATCGAGCGTTTGTCTGAGTAATTATAAAGTAAGTAAAAAGGGGGGTTTTGTAAACAAAACAACAATAGTAACAGTTGTTGATTGTTAGATTTGTGATTAATACGAGAAATACACTAGGACTGTGATCCCCATGATTCCTTAACTCCACCGGTTACTTATGCTGGCAAACTGTCCCGCAGCGTTGCATGCAAATACTAACAAGATAGGTTCATCAAAATGTCTCTCGACTTTGGTTAGATGAATTTCACTCTTCTCCTCTCGGTCTCCGAGTGTCCCCCTACTAACCCATGTTCTTGATCTCAGATTAACTATCTACGGCTCAAGTTATTAGATGAAGGTTGATAGCTTCAAATCTCTATTGTTATTCCCTTTTCCCAATCTCTACCTCTCTCTCAAGCAAGTTTAGAATACAGGCGAGTTCCTAATGTTTGGAACCATTAGAAGGTCAATTATAATGAAGGAAACATCAATACATGCAGTCACACCGTTTCATAATTGCTTCTCACTTAACCCATTTTGTTAATCCCTTTTGGTTCACACAACCCTAGTTATGGGGTTTAGCTACTCATGATTGCAAGAACACAAGAAGAATTCAATGATGAAAACATAATTATGAACTCACAATAAGAATAAAACTCCGAAATCTCAATATAAATCAAAATCCTAGAATCGATGTCTGAGATTACAAGATCAATGTGTTTATGAACCTCAAAATAATGTAATAGAATCCTTAAAATAATGTAATAACTACTCAAAATAATGTAATGACTAACTCCTAAACATAGGACAACATAGGGGTATTTATAGATAGAAAGTGAATCCTATCCTACGAAAGGTAGGATAAAAAAGTTGGCAACTTTCAATGGACCGTGACTTAAAGTTGTGGATTCAACCTATGGACCGTGGGTCTAGACCGTAGGAATCAGGCCTCGATGCAAACTCTCAGGAAGTGACTCACGAAACCAGCCCATGGTCCATAAGACTACCTACAGTTCGTGTGTCACAACCGTGGGTCACTCCTCCAACTTTGACTTTGCTTTTTCGTCTTCAAATACTTCATTCCAGTGCATGCTTCTTCCCTTTTTGTCCATTTTTCCTTCAAAACCTATTCTCCTGCAATATAGAATAGAAAACGCATCATACCTAGAAAACATACCCAAGTTATTGCATATTTTTCTTGTTTTAAGCATCGAAAATGCCATGAAACCATGGCACATCAACACCCTCAACTTAGAATGTTTACATGTCCTCGGGCGAACAAAACAAAACAAATGAAAGTATCCAAACAAATAGCAGCTAACAATGCAACCCGTGTACTCTCAAAACAAAGAAGTCCCATACACTCACTGTATACTAATGAATATCAAAGTAGGGACTGGGTCAAAACACTCTCTCTCACAAAGAAGTTCAAACAGTGTGCATGAAATATCATAGGCTTGCCCTTATTTTCTATGCCTTAGTTTTTTGGACAGTTGGACTAGGATCACTATAGGACTTTCATCGGCTTGTAATGTAGGCTTGGGGACGGGTGTGGTGCATATGGATACGGTGACACAACCCTCCTTTACACTAAGCTATTTTTGGCTCCATTTTCCAACCATTCTCATTTTATTCTCCTTCATTTGTTTTCAGATTTTGGGTGTAATTTTGTTTATGATTTCAATATTCCTTTATTTTATCTTTCTCTTTTTTTCTTTTTTTCTTTTTTTCAAACTCTATTTTTTTTACACCCCAAATCTGTTCTCTTTTCTTTTACTAATCCCTTTTTCATACCCATATCAAGCTACGCACCCCTATGATAGCCACCCTCAACATAAACGATTTGCCTGAGTTGAGGTACACAATGTCCAAGGAGGGACCAGGGCTAAGATAGGTTCATTGTAAGTCAAAATGGGAAGGTGAATAGGCTAATGAAGGAAAAAGGTCAATTAAGGCTCAAACTAGGGATCAAGGGATACTTCATTTGGTCGGTCATTTAGGCTAAAATGGACTTATTCAAAAACGGCCTATGATCCTTTCCTAACCAATATCCTATAACCTAGGCAAGACTAACCGGGGAAGTTCTGGATTGCACACATAAAGTGAACTAGGTAATGACCTCACACACACAAAGCACAGGGTTACACTATCAACTACTATGTATCCAATTTATGCATTGCTAAGCTACAGTAATTCTGCCTGTAATACTAATGCCATAACAAGATCCAACAACTGTTATAAACTAACATAACTACACATATAGTCCAACACAAAAAATCTCAGGAAGGGTGTCCTTTAAACAATCAAAAAACATCATTATCATTCAAAATTCGTTCAAAGTTAACTGCACTAAGGAACTGCACTAAGGTTCCCTTATTTTTCATAACTAAACACGAAAACACATAATGCCACACAAACAACAACCTAAATATGCCAGTTCTAGTATGATAGTACACTTGAGGGAACGGAAACACGGCAACAAAAACCCCTAAGAGGACATATAGAACCACAAGAATATCTGCCCCTACCAAATAAGCATGCATTGACTCTAATGCATTAGATCAAAATAAAATAAATAAGCTAGGAGCATACCTGTGGCACCCTAGGTGTGTGGGTCTAATGTCGATCAAAATAATAAAAATCAAAGTGAATGTAGGAACAACAAGACACCTTGGTTTGCCTCCCAAATAGCACCTGATTTAACGTCGCGGCATGACATGGCTAAGTTTGTTAATCAGACTTCACCAACCAGCTCATGGTTTGCCTTCCATGAAGCGCCTGATTTAATGTCGCGGCACAACATGGGCATCTTGATTACTCAGACTTCATCAAGATATCCCTTGGGTTGGCCTCCAGGGGCATCTAAACTATTTATTTCTGAAACTACCCTCATGTCCTTTGGCTGCTTCATAGTTCTGCAAATATTGAACGTGACTTCCTTATTATTCAGCCTAAATTTCAGATCACCCCTCTCCATATCCACCAATGCTCTGTCGGTGGCTAAAAATGGTCTCCCCAAAATTATGGGCATCTTAAAATCAACCTCACAATTCAAGACAACAAAGTCAGAAGGAAAGATGAAGTTTTCAACCTTGACCAAAATATTAAATAATATGCCCACAAGCTTCCTAATCGTATGATCCACCATCAATAACTGCATCTTAATTGGGTCGAGGGCTCCCAAGCCTAATTTCTTGAATACTGCTAGCGGCATCAAGTTAATTTTGCACCTAGGTCACTGACCCAATTGTGCATGGAATTGTAAAGGCATAGGGATCATCTTTCTTTTGCACAAAATAACGGGATGTAATTGCACTACAATGGTACAAATCACTGACAGACTCATAACTGATAGTTCTCTTCTTTGTGACCAACTCTTTCATGAATTTTGCATATCCTGACATTTGTTCTAAAGCTTAGACCAATGGAATGTTTATAGAAAGTTGCTTCAATATGGACATGAACTTCTGAAATTTTCCATCCTCCTTCTTTTTCTTCAAGTGCTGAGGGAATGGAGATGGCGACTTAGGAATGGGGGTTAGCATTTGTGGGTCTTCTTTTTCTTTCTCATTTTTAGCATTCACCTTTTTTCATCAGTCTGTGGCTCTTCAACTTCTTTCATGATCTCCCCACTAACAATTTTATTTTCATCCACCTTTTTATTTAGACACTGAGGGAAAGAAAAAGAAAGTTTTGGGAATGGAACATATTTCTTTAGAGCTTCCTTTACCTTTTTTGTGGCATTTGTTTGCTCTTCCAGTGTAGCATGAACACCCTCAACTTGTTTGGGTAACTCAATAAGAGTCTTCCCACTTATCATTGTGACAGCCATACAATGAGAATCATTTTTTGAGTTCTGGAATGTGTTGTTCAAAAGTGTGCCTTGTTGACGCTAATTTAATGTTGAAGATATCTGCCCAAATTATTTCTCCAACTGTTTAATGGCTATCGAGTGAGACTCAACCTTTTGACTTATTCCTGAAATGTCTGCCCTAATCTCCTTTAGATAGTTTTCTTGACTCTCTTCCCCCTTAACAAGTTTATTAAGAAGGGTTTCCATTCTTGAATTTCCATAATCAGCGTCACGATTCCCCGGTGGAATATATGCACCTCTCTTCTCTTTGTAATCATCCTTTTACCTCCAATCACCATCACGTTCTCGGTCTCTATCTCTATATCCTGACTTGTTGTAATTATTTCCATAGTAGTTTCGACCTTGATTCCCTTGCCTTGAGCTCCAAGAGTCTTGATTAGATCCTTGGTCCTTGGCTCAAAAACCCGCCACCTCTCGATCCAAGTACTTAGCCTCCTCATCAGATTCATAATCATCATGCCTAGGTGTTTTGCCTTGTGCACCTATGTCATGCACCTTCTCAGAACCTCCAACTGCAATCTTTTTGGCTAGCAAGCCAATTTCTATCCTCAACTGTGCAACCTCTTGAGCTACAGATTTATCCAAATCCCATTGTGGTGCCGAGACTCCAATAGCATACGTCCCAACAGGTGTATCTGCCTCTCGAGTATGCCATTCTTGGTTGGTCTTAGTGATATGATCTAAAATCTCTGAAGTTTGTTCCCATCTCAAACTCATAAATGCTCCGCAGTGATAGTATCTGCGACAGCCTTGGTATTGGCATTTAATGCTCTGTAGAAGATCTCAAGTAAATTTTGACCATTCATCCTATGGTTTGGAACATTTTGCAACTTCTTCTTGAACCAAAGCCAAGTCTCATAAACTGCTTCAGAATGTAGTTGTCTGAAAGTGTAAATCTCATCCTTAAACTGTAGTATCTTGGAGGGTAGAAAAAATCTCTCCAGAAACTGATTTCTCAACTCTTGCCAAGTAGTGATGAAACCTCATGGTAACTCGGCTAGACACAAAGTTGTTTCTCCTGTTAGGGAGAATGGAAACAATCTCATACAAATAGCCTCTTGGTCAACTCCAGGAAAATTAAATAAAGTGCAGACCCTCATAAATTTCATCACATGCATGTTTGGATCATATATAGGAAGACCGATGAATACGCCTTTCAAGTTTAGCACGTGGATCATGGTACTTGTAATGTCGAACTTAGTGCCCTCAGGTAACTCTGTTGGAATAATGGTACCAGTCTCAATCGGCTCAAAATAAGCCACATTCTCTTTTTCAGGATCATCATAAATTGGCATATAAGGTTTTATGGTGGTTGTTTCACCCTCAATCTTCTTTGTCTCTCTTCAAGTGCAGCAAGACGTTGTATTACTTCTTGTATTCCTTGATGATCTATATCTTCTTGTCTAAGAGTTGTTTATCTTAAATTCTCCTCAACCATTAATCGAGCAGTGATTTGCTCCGCATTTTCATGACCAGCCAGATGAATTGATGGCTGGTTATGAATATCTCCCACGACTGCGAAATCCTGAACTCCGTCGGTATTCACCATTCTTTGATTTTCTCTTAGTGTTCTTTATATCTCAATATCAAGTGGAATCAAGGGATTGACTTGACTCCTAGTGCTAGGCATACACCGGCGTGTACCCTCAAAAGTATAGAAAAATAAAACCAATCAACTCCAACAAGAAAACTAATCAACTTCGTAATCGTATTACCCGACAACGACACCAAATCTTGATGTCGCCCAAACTATACCTCCAAAAAAGTATAACGCAGTCGCTGTATCAAATATAAAACCTAACTAGGTTGGGGTCGATCCCATAGGGAATAGGATGAAATTCTATCAAGTGTTTGTCTGAGTAATTGGCAAGTTAGTAAAAAAAGGGGTTTTGAAAACAAAATAGCAATAGTAACAGTTGTTAATTGTTGGATTTGCGATCAATGCAAGAAAGACACTAGGACTGTGATCCTCATGATTCCTTAACTCCATCGGTTGCTTATGCTGGAAAACTGTCCCACTGCATTGCATGCAAATTCCAACAAGATAGGTTCATCTAATTGTCTCTCAACCTTGGTTAGATGAATTTCACTCTTCTCCTCTCGGTCTCCAAGTGTCGCACTACTAATCCTTGTTCTTGATCTCAGATTAAGTATCCCTGTTATTGATCAAGTTATTAGATAAAGGTTGATAGCTTCAAATCTCTGTTGTTATTCTCTTTTCCCAATCTCTACCTCTCTCTCAAGCAAGTTTAGTATACAGGCGAGTTCCTAACATTTGCAACCGTTAAAAGGTCAATTATAATGAAGGAAACACCAATACATGCAGTCACACCGATTTAGAATTGCTTCTCACTTAACCCATTTCATTAATTCCTTTTGGTTCACACAACCCTAGTTATGGGGTTTAGCTACTCATGATTTCAAGAACATAAGAAGAATTCAATGATGAAAACATAATTATGAACTCACAATAAGAATAAAACTCTGAAATCTCAATATAAATCAAAACCCTAGAATTGTTGTTTGAGATTACAAGATCAATGTGTTTATGAACCTCAAAACAATGTAATAGAATCCTTAAAATAATGTAATAACTACTCAAAATAATGTAATGACTAACTCCTAAACATAGGACAACATAGGGGTATTTATAGATAGAAAGTGAATCCTATCCTACGAAAGGTTGGAGAAAAAAGTTGGCAACTTTCAATGGACCGTGACTTAAAGTTGTGGATTCAACCTATGGACCGTGGGTCTAGACCGTAGGAATCAGGCCTCGATGCAAACTCTCAGGAAGTGACTCACGAAACCAGCCCATGGTCCATAAGACTACCTACAGTTCGTGTGTCACAACCGTGGGTCACTCCTCCAACTTTGACTTTGCTTTTTCGTCTTCAAATACTTCATTCCAGTGCATGCTTCTTCCCTTTTTGTCCATTTTTCCTTCAAAACCTATTCTCCTGCAATATAGAATAGAAAACGCATCATACCTAGAAAACATACCCAAGTTATTGCATATTTTTCTTGTTTTAAGCATCGAAAGTGCCATGAAACCATGGCACACCAGTCCTCCCTAAGTATAGGGTCTTGTAAAACTCCATGAGCCATCATGTTTTTGTGGAAGCTTATTTTGAAGTATAGCACTACATTTCTCTGTAAGCTTAACCACTGAAACTTATTTCCATTTTTTTTTTTTGACAAAATTTCTTTAATAAAACTAGCATATGAAACCATTTGTGTCAAAGCATCTACGAAAGGCATGTTATGTAAAGTTGTTTTAATATCTCCAAAAACTTTGAAAATTATTTGTTAAGTTTTTCTCTTTTCATCTTTTGGGCAAAAGGGAAAGGTTAAAATTGAGGATTTGTGATCAATTTATTTTCTTGTTCCTTTTTTCTTTATGTTTTTGTTATTTTGGAACCTCAAGTATTTTTTAATTCACCTTCAGTTACCTATTCTATATCTCATGGATTTCCTTACCTATCTACATAGGGATCATCAAGAGATTTACTTACGCACAAAGAGATGACTTTGAGGTGTTCCTTTGAACTTTTCATAATATTTCTTGGTAGAGAACCTTCAATTTGTCCAGACATAAGGGTTGCTAACTGACTTTCCTGGATCTCTAAGTTCTTGATTGTTGATTGATGGCTCTTAACCTTCTCGTTAGTATCTATATGTGTTTGTGTATCAAGTCATCAGTAGTGTTGATATATTTATTGATCAAGTCTTTAATACTTGATTAATGATTATTTGGGGCTTTAGTTGGTATTGTTGAACATTTTGTTTCCCTCTATTTTAATTTTGGAAATTAGGTGGTCTCTATAGTTATTACTTTTGATTAAGAATTTTTGAGGATTTTCAGCACCATTAAGATTACTCCATTGGAATCATGAATGTTTTTATTCCATGGGACTACTAAATGGGTAATTATTATTGTACCCAATAACAATTACATATTCATCATCTTTCACTGAAATTTGGTACTCATGATTTGGATGATTACCTCCACAAACATCACAATTTTCAAGTTGAGGTAATGATTGAAAACTTACCTGGAATGACTCAATTTTTTATGTGAGATCTGTAATTCCTTGTGTTAATGAATTTAAAACTTCAAGTTGATTGAGTCTTGCTTCTTTCTTGGTAATTGTTCTATCAGATTGCCCGTAACACCTTGGATTTACGGCTTACGAATATTCAACACTTAGCACAGAAAACAAATTTTAAACTTGAACTCCTAGGTCCCTACGGATTGGTTCACTAGTCGTGAACCAGGTCCACGATTTGTGTAACCTCTCGTGGAACAAGTCCCTTAGTTCATCAACTTCTAAGGTTTTCATGATTGACAGCATGGCCCGTGGAATAGAACCACAAATCATGAATCAAGTCGTAGTACCTTATCTGAGAGTTGTCAAATCTCCTTGGAAATCACTAATGACAGTACTATTCATGGAACTAGTCCACTATTCATCAAACCAATCCACTAATTATGGAACTAGTTTACTAATCATGGAACTAGTCCACTAATCATGGAGATATTAGATCCTTAAGTTAATTGTCACGCCCCGAATCCAGTCGGGACGGATTGGCACTCGTAGCCGACAAGGCCCGAGAGAACCAAGCTTTGCTTCATAAACAACACCACCATTACGTAAGAACATGAAAGGTGAAATATGGAAAACATGGAACATGGGACATATATATATATATATATACATATGAGAAACTTGGACAGTGAGGCCATCAAGTCAAAAACGTCATATACCACCTTACTTTCACACACCCACATACGTCTACAAAAGCCTCTAACAGAAATACATACACGACCAACCTAAGTTCGGGACAAGCCCCGCTTTACATAATATTTACAATACCAAAATCAATGTACAACTTGGACACGAAAAGCCCTGAACCAACTGGAGCTCACCAAAGATCAGTATATGTGTCCTGCAGCTTACTGGGGAGGTCTACTAGAACCTGTGCCTGCAGCAAGTAAGGTAAATTCCCCAAGAGAGGTCAGTACGAAGAATGTACTAGGTATATAAGGCTGTATAAAACTGAATCAGTATATAAGAACTTTCATGGAAAAATAATCACAAGGGACATGCCCATTATGGATAGCCATTAATATATATATTCAAAACTGCATGCATTACTTTCGATACTTACTTCATTTTTGTACCTCTTCTTACTTGCTTACCAGTCATTAGTTATATATATATTTTGCCAGGGCCCAACTGATCAGTGGGAAAATAATATCATCATACAGGTGTTCATGTAACCCCATGGATACACCCAATATATTGGGATAGTCATCATAAAGGTGTGTTCTTTCACCCCATGGATATCGTCATGCAGGTGTTTATTACACCCAATGGATAATTTAATTATATTAGGATCGTCATCATGAAGGTGTTTATTTCACCCCATGTATACACTCACTTATGAAATATTATTACATAGAGGATCATGACATTATTGGAAGCACATATATATGCATTTCGTTATCCTTCACTTCATGAGATTTATACTTTTGATAATTGTAACATTATTGAAAGCTTTGGAACACAACATTATTGGAACTTGGAATCATGTCTATAAGTATGTTATACATGAATGACAATAGATCAAGAATAAGATATATATGATCAACACTAGAGGACAACATGAAATGAGATGCCTTAGGACATTTCAGAAGCGAATAAGTACCATAAAAAGGTGTACTGTAACACCCCGTACCTTAACAACCCTACTTGATGACATTTAATAATGTTTACTTAGGTTTCGAGAGTTATAAGTATGTATTTGGAAATGTTAAAGATGAGAAAAATTGAAATTTGGCCACGTACATGCAATTAGACTTTCATAGGAAGGGTTTTGTGATTTCGTGGAGCATTTTTGTAATACCTCGTACACATTCTAACCTCATTTGGTGACTTGGATTCATGTTTACTTGATGATTAATATCACTAAGTAAGTATTTTGATAAGGTATTGGACGATATGCAAGTATTGAGGAAGTGGCCAAAAAATTCAGCAAGGTGCTGAAACTTGCGCTACTACCCTATTTCAGGGGGTGTGGCACAAGCCCCTAATTCAAAGGGCAATGAAAACTTGCTCCACTGCCTTGCTTTGCAACAGTGGCGCAAGGCACAAATATTTTGCTTTTTCGGGCTCGTTTCGCAACGCAATTCTACAACGATTCTTAGATAGTTTCTTTTGGTTCTTGGGAGTTCTGAGTTATTTGAGTGTTGTTAGAGCTTCAAATACCTCAATAAACTCCTACATACTTCTACATGATCAAACCATGAAACACAAGTAATTATCAAAAATGTGCAAAGAAGCCATGGACGACTAGAATTCCTATTTTTTCGATTGAGAAGACGAAGGAGAATCTCGTAAGAGAATATTGTCGTGATATTATGGAATTAATTAAACATGATATATATGGTGAATTATATATGAAATTTGATGGGCTAAGCTACATGTTCAATTGGGCCCAAAATTAGGGCCCAAAAGGGAATAAAAGACATGGCCCAAAGGGCAAAAATGACCCATTCTTCCACTTTGACCACATTTAATGCCAAGGAATAGATAAGCATGAATTGGGGTCTATATAAAGTTCCCAAAATCAGATTTTAATCATCCAAAAATCTCATGACTTTTAGGATATTTTCTCAAACATTTCTCTAGTTCCAAACCTTAAAGCAAATATTCCTTTGGACTCTTTGGTAAAGATCATCCTATTCCAATACTTGGTAGGTATTTATTTTCATGGATTCACATATTATATGCATGGGAGATTATGTATATCATGATAGTTATGTTGTCAAGGTGGTGAATAGTGTATTTTTGCTTTTGGTGAAAGATGTGCTATCTTGGTGATTTGAACTTGAAAAGAGACTTGATGTCCTAATTAAAGAGCATGGTATGGATAAAATATGAACATGTATGGTGTGATTTTGTTATTAAACTTGTTATTTTTCTAAAAGTGTAAATTTTGGGATTTTGGACGATATGTGCTATGAGGTGTATTAAGGTAATTTGATGGATTATTTGTGATGTGATATGGATAAGAAAGTGTAAAGGAGAAGTGTTGTGGTGAAATGTATTGATTCTCATGTATTGGTCAATGTATGGAATATTGAGGGATTTTTGGAATAATAATTTCATCAATGGTTTTGTCAAGGGGAAATGGCATGCTTAAAAGCAAACATGTAACTCATTGATATTATATGCACTTGTAAAGTAATTGATGGTATAATTATGATGTTGTGATGGTGGAGAGTGGAAAGTATGAACTTGGTGTAACATACTAGAGGTTTATGATACTTTGGTCAATGTTGGGCATGTTGTGGTATTATTGATATGACCATGCCGTAAATGGTATTGTAGAGAAAGAAATAACATGTTAAAGCCAAACAGGTGACTTATTGCTATTGTATGAATTTGTAAGGTAGTTGGTGGTTAATGTGAATCTCGTTATGTACTTGTGTTGTAGAGTGAAACATAAAGAAGGAGCGGGACTATTGTATACGCGTCTAAGATTGTGTATTCGTATTAAGAATACAAGGTATGTAAGGTTCCTTTTTCCATATTCTTCTGCAACATGTATTGGACTTGTTTCCGTTCTGAGAGGCTTGAAGTATATCAATTCAGGGTGACTTATATTGTTATTCATATGTGCCCTATTCTTAGATGAATTATGATTTACTTATCTCTTATTCATTGATTGAAGTTCCAAAGGTATCATGACGTTGTAATTCTTAAAAGAACTATCTCAACGAGAGTAATGAGGTAAAGAGAGCTTGTTTAGTTTGAATAGCATTATTTCGATCATGTCTTGTTCCAAAGTCCTATAGTATGATGATTATCCTTGTGCCAATTGTTCATAAGTAAGAGTACCGATCTCATAAGAGTAATAAGAGAGGTAATGTGCAAGTTAGTATAATTATTCCTCATAAGTGAAATTGTCAATCTCATGAGGTAAAGGAGTGAAGTGAGATGTGCATATAAGTGCGTGCTTAGTTAAGGTGTTAATCTCATAAAGTATAAGAGTAAGGTAAAGCATATTGGTGTGTTTCAATTAGTGTCATGATCCAAAGTTCCAATAGAAGTTATACATATGTCTCTTATGCATTGACTATTGTTCCAATGGTTCCAAGATGTTGTGTTCAAATAATGTTATGGCAAGTGAATGTATCAATCTCTCACAAGTAAATATATCAATCTCTCACAAGTAAATGTACCAATCTCTCAAAAGTAATGAGAAAGTAATGTGCAAGTTAATGTATCTATCCCTCACAAGTAGAGATATCAATCTTACAAGAGTAAAGACGTGAAGTGATGTATATTTGTGTTCCAAGTGTCAAGAATGTTTCTATCATAGAGGTATCACTCATGGAAGGAAACAAAGAGTAATGAAAGAAAAGAAAGAAATGATATGTTAATCCTACCCATGGAGTAGATGTATGTTATTAACCCACCATAGAGTGGATGTATGTTAACCTACCCATGGAGTAGATGTATGTTATTAACCCACCAAAGAGTGGATGTATGTTGACCCACCAAAGAGTGGATGTATGTTGACCTAACCCACCAAAGAGTGGATGTATGTTGACCCACCAAAGAGTGGATGTATGTTGACCCACCATAGAGTGGATGTATGTTCTCCCACCATAGAGTGGATCTATGTTCTCCTACCATAGAGTGGATGTACGTTAATAGAGTGGATGTACGTTATATTATAAGTTCCCTACACCACCACTAGAGTGGATGTATGTAGATGGATGTTATTCTTTTACAACCTACTAACCAAGTAGATAAACAGTAGTGGTAATTGACATAGAAGAAAGAAAACTCTCTTGGGTATGGAAGAATCTATTGGAGGCAAGCCTTTTGAGTGAAGGAAATTTCAGGAGAGTAGTTATAAAAGATAGTATATAAAATAATGATTTATACACATTGACTATTCTCTCCTATTTTATTTTATTGAAATTCTTATGTATGATGCTCTTTCTTATGAGCCTTACATACTTAGTACATTCTTCGTACTGACCCCCTCGGGGGGCTTACCTTACATGTTGCAGGTGCAGGCATTAGTAGACCTCCTCAGTAGACTGTGGATCATTTGTAGAGTTTTGGTGAGCTCCACTTGATTTGGAGCTTTCTGGGTCATAGCTATACATTTGTTTTGATGTTGTAAAGATAAAGCGGGGACTTGTCCTGACTTTTAGTTCATTTTGGTCAATGCACTTGTTAGAGTCTTTTGTAGACGGATATGGGTGTATAAATGTGAAGGTACATGTTGTTTTGACTTGATGGCTCAAACGGCCAAGTTGTACATATATAGCTATGACATATGTTTTCATGTCTATGACTTTCGCATAGTTGCATAAGGTGTGATACGATTCATATGAGGTTATCTATACGAGTGTTCATGAGCAAAGGTTGGTTCTCTCGGGCCATATCGGCTTCGGGTGCTAATCACGCCTCATTGGGATTCGGGGTGTGACAAAAGTGGTATCAGAGCAGGTCGTTCTAAGGGTGTCTACAAAGCCGTGTCTGAGTAGAGTTTTACTTATCGATGTGTTGTGCACCACATTTATAAGTAGGAGGCTATGGGACATTTAGGATGTTGTTTCTTTTCTTCCTTCTAGATCGTGCTATAGAGCCAGTGTTGTAAAGTGAATTGTATCTGACCATGGTGATTGTTTTTCTTTGGTATAGTCAAAATGCCAAACACGAGGAGAGGTAAAGGTAAAGGGAAGCAGGTAGATGTGCCTGCTGAAGAAGGAATGAGTAGGCTACCACCTGACCAAGCTAGTCAAGGTGGAGCAAATGCTGAAATTTCATCGCGGTCCTCGTCTACTTTTCCAACTCTGGAGGATCCAGTTGGTAGAGAAGTACCCGTAGAACCGCCAATGAATGCCACAGATCAGGACCTAAGAAATGTAGTACATATGTTGACTTAGCTAGTGGCTGCACAAATACAGGGACGAATTGGTCCAATGGTAAATAAAGATGATACGGCTAGAGCAGCTAGTCGGCGTACACAGGACTTTCTAAAATTAGACCCTCCCATATTCACAGGGTCTAATCCGAAAGCAGATCCACAGGATTTTTTGGACCAAGTTCAAAGAGCACTAGAGGTGATGCACGTAACAGGTGTAGAAACGGTTGAACTAGCAGCGTATAGACTGAAGGGTGAGGCTATTTTGTGGTATGAGGATTGGAAAAGATCAAGAGGTATTGAGGTACTCCCAGCTGGTTGGGAAGAATTTAAAATAGCCTTCCTTGATCATTACCTCCCATATGAGATTCGGGAGGCACATGCAGACCAATTTCTTCATTTGCATCAAGGAAATATGAGTGTTAGAGAATACAGTTTGCAGTTTAATTCCTTGGCTAGATATGCTCCAAATGTAGTAGCCACCATGGAAGATAGAGTCCATCGATATGTGGACAGATTGGAGCCTTATTTGGTACGAGACTGCACTATTGCTGCCTTAAATTGAGATATGGACATAGCTAGAATACAGGCCTTTGCGCAGAAAATGGAGGACCAAAGGTAAAGAAAGAGGACACAAAAAGCTGAGGAAGGGCCATCAAAAAGGGTAAGACCTCTGGAATAGTCTATGTTGTCCCCAGGAGAAACTGGATCTCGAATGTTACCACCTAGACCCTCATCCTCTTATTTCACAGTAGGTGCTCATTCTCAGTTCCGAGGATCTAGAGGTGGTCGATCTAAACAGAGTAGTGGGATTCATGGATCACAGGCGACGAGATCTTCTTATCAGTTGTGCCCGCGTTGTTGGAGATTTCATGCAGGTGACTGCCGGTTTGATACGAATGTTTGCTTTGTATGTGGTAGGCCAGTACACATGATGAGAGAATTCCCACAGAGGCCCACGGATAGTATGACACGGCCTACCGGATCATCCAATGTGGCATCGACAGCTGGTGTACAGTCTGCTGGTCATGGTAGAGGTACCAGAGGAGCAGCCAGTTCCAGTGGAACTCAGAATCTCACCTATGCTTTAGTGGATCGACAGAATGAGAAAGCACCTCCTGATGACGGTACAGGTATTTAGGTATATTACCATATTTTACATGATGTATATGTATTGATTGATTTGAGCTCTACTCCATCGACTACTGTGAATTTAATAGTCCACTGGGGTTATGAGTGAAGTCAATAGAAATATTTCCACCTGTCGGTGAGTTTAGTATAGTGAAAGGAACATATCGTAATGGTACAGTAGATGGTTGTGATCATGAAAGGTATAATGAAACTTAGAAAGAAGGGAAAATTGACCCTATACTACATACCATGTGAAATTGGTGAAAGTACATAAGAGTTTCCTTTCATATTGTTCCCGTTGGAAAGATATAAAATTTGGGGGATCTCACTAGTCAAGTGTGAAGGTTAATAAATAAAGACGTAGAGTCTATAAAAGTTCTTCGACAAAATCAATAAGTCGAAGAGATACCCATGATTGTTTCAAATGGAAGAAAGGGTTCAAAAGGTGGAAGTGGACCAATTAAGTATCCATGAGCCTTAAGGGTTTATGTATATTCATGCTAATATAGAGATGCATTGGTTGTAATTGAAGTGACATCGTTAACATTCGAGGACGAATGTTTCTAAGGGGGGAAGAATGTAATACCCCGTACCTTCCCAACCCTACTTGATGAAATTAAATAATTTTTACTTAGGTGTCGAGAGTTATAAGTATGTATTTGGAAATGTTAAAGATGAGAAAAATTGAAATTTGGCCACGTACATGCAATTAGACTTTCATAGGAAGAGTTTTGTGATTTCGTGGAGCATTTGTGTAATACCTCGTACACATTCTAACCTCATTTGGTAACTTGGAGTCATTTTTACTTGATGATTAATATCACTAAGTAAGTATTTTGAAGTGTTTTGATAAGGTATTGAACGATATGCAAGTATTGAGGAAGTGGCCGAAAAATTCAGCAAGGTGCTGAAACTTGCGCCACTACCCAGTTTCAAGGGGTGTGGCGCAAGCCCCTGATTCAGAGGGAAAGGAAAAATTGCGCCACTGCCTTGCTTTGCAGCAGTGGAGCAAGGCACAAATATTTTGCTTTTCCGGGTTCGTTTCGCAACGCAATTCTACAACGATTCTTAGATGGTTTCTTTTGGTTCTTAGAAGTTCTGAGTTCTTTGAGTGTTGTTAGAGCTTCAAATACCTCAATACACTCCTACATACTTCTACATGATCAAACCATGAAACACAAGTAATTATCAAAAATGTGCAAGGAAGCCATGGACGACTAGAATTCCTATTTTTACGATTGAGACGACGAAGGAGAATATCGTAAGAGAATATTGTCGTGATATTATGGAATTAATTAAACATGAGATATATGGTGAATTATATATGAAATTTGATGGGCTAAGCTACATGTGCAATTGGGCCCAAAATTAGGGCCCAAAAGGGAATAAAAGACATGGCCCAAAGGGTAAAAATGACCCATTCTTCCACTTTGACCACATTTAATGCCAAGGAATGGCTAAGCATGACTTGGGGTCTATATAAAGGCCCCAAAATCAGATTTTAATAATCCAAAACTCTCATGCCTTTTAGGATATTTTCTCAAGCATTTCTCTAGTTCCAAACCCTAAAGCAAATATTCCTTTGGACTCTTTGGTAAAGATCATCCTATTCCAATACTTGGTAGATATTTATTTTCATATATTCACATATTATATGCATGGGATATTATGTATATCATGATAGTTATGGTGGCAAGGTGTTGATTCTCATGTATTGGTCAATGTATGGAATATTGGGGGATTTTTGGAATAATAATTTCATCAATGGTTTTGTCAAGGGGAAATGGCATGCTTAAAAGAAAACATGTAACTCATTGATATTATATGCACTTGTAAAGTAATTGATGGTATAATTATGGTTTTGTGATGGTGGAGAGTGGAAAGTATGAACTTGGTGTAACATACTAGTGGTTTATGATACTTTGGTCAATGTTGGGCATGTTGTGGTATTATTGATATGACCATGCCGTAAATGGTATTGTAGAGAAAGAAATAACATGTTAAAGCCAAACAGGTGACTTATTGCTATTGTATGCATTTGTAAGGTAGTTGGTGGTTAATGTGAATCTAGTTATGTACTTGTGTTGTAGTAGAGTGAAACATAAAGAAGGAGCGGGACTATTGTATACGCGTCTAAGATTGTGTATTCGTATTAAGAATACAAGGTATGTAAGGTTCCTTTTTCCATATTGTTCTGCAACATGTTGTTCACATTGATATTGGACTTGTTTCCATTCCGAGAGGTTTGAAGTATATCAATTCAGGGTGACTTATATTGTTATTCATATGTGCCCTATTCTTAGATGAATTATGATTTACTTATCTCTTATTCATTGATTGAAGTTCCAAAGGTATCATGACGTTGTAATTCTTAAAAGAACTATCTCAACGAGAGTAATGAGGTAAAGAGAGCTTGTTTAGTTTGAATAGCATTATTTCGATCATGTCTTGTTCCAAAGTCCTATAGTATGATGGTTATCCTTGTGCCAATTGTTCATAAGTAAGAGTACCGATCTCATAAGAGTAATAAGAGAGGTGATGTGCAAGTTAGTATAATTATACCTCATAAGTGAAATTGTCAATCTCATGAGGTAAAGGAGTGAAGTGAGATGTGCATATAAGTGCGTGCTTAGTTAAGGTGTTAATCTCATAAAGTATAAAAGTAAGGTAAAACATATTGGTGTGTTTCAATTAGTGTCATGATCCAAAGTTCCAATAGAAGTTATACATATGTCTCTTATGCATTGACTATTGTTCCAATGGTTCCAAGATGTTGTGTTCAAATAATGTTATGGCAAGTGAATATATCAATCTCTCACAAGTAAATGTATCAATCTCTCACAAGTAAATGTACCAATCTCTCAAAAGTAATGAGAAAGTAATGTGCAAGTTAATGTATCTATCCCTCACAAGTAGAGATATCAATCTTACAAGAGTAAAGACGTGAAGTAATGTATATTTGTGTTCCAAGTGTCAAGAATGTTTCTATCATCGAGGTATCACTCATGGAAGGAAAGAAAGAGTAATGAAAGAAAATAAAGTAATGATATGTTAATCCTACCCATGGAGTAGATGTATGTTATTAACCCACCATAGAGTGGATGTATGTTAACCTACCCATGGAGTAGATGTATGTTATCAACCCACAAAAGAGTGGATGTATGTTGACCCACCAAAGAGTGGATGTATGTGGACCCACTAAAGAGTGGATGTATGTTGACCCACCAAAGAGTGGATGTATGTTGACCCACCATAGAGTGAATGTATGTTCTCCCACCATAGAGTAGATGTATGTTCTCCCACCATAGAGTGGATGTATGTTCTCCCACCATAGAGTGGATGTATGTTAATAGAGTGGATGTACGTTATATTATAAGTTCCCTACCCCACCACTAGAGTGGATGTATGTGGATGGATGTTGTTCTTTTACAACCTACTAACCAAATAGATGAACAGTATTGGTAATGGACATAGATGCAAGAAAACACTCTTGGGTATGGAAGAATCTATTGGAGGCAAGTCTTTTGAGTGAAGGCAATTTCAGTAGAGTAGTTATAAAAGATAGTATATAAAATGATGATTTATACACATTGACTATTCTCTCCTATTTTATTTTATTGGCATTCTCATGTATGATGCTATTTCTTATGAGTCTTACATACTCAGTACATTCTTCGTACTGACCCCCTCGGGGGGCTTACCTTACATGTTACAGGTGCAGGCATTAGTAGACCTCTTCAGTAGACGTTGGATCATTTGCAGAGTTTTGGTGAGCTCCACTTGATTTGGAGCTTTCTGGGTCATAGTTGTACATTTGTTTTGATGTTGTAAAGATAAAGAGGGGACTTGTCCCGACTTTTAGTTCATTTTGGTCAATGCACTTGTAAGAGGCTTTTGTAGACGGATGTGGGTGTATAAATGTGAAGGTACATGTTATTTTGACTTGATGGCTCAAACGGCCAAGTTGTACATATATAGCTATGACATATGTTTTCATGCCTATGACTTTCGCATAGTTGCATAAGGTATAATACTATTCATATGAGGTTATGTATACGAGTGTTCATGAGCAAAGGTTGGTTCTCTCGGGCCATATCGGCTTTGGGTGCCAACGCCTCGTTGGGAATTGGGGCATGACATGTACACTATATGCTGTAGAAGGATACGGAAAGACGAACCTTACATACCTCGTATTCTCAATACGACTATACAATCTTAGATGTGAATACAATGTCCCGCTCCTTCCTTATATTTCACTCTACAACACAAGTTCATACCGGAACTTACATTAGCAACTAGTCACTATACAGGCGTACAAGACGACAATAAACTATATGATTGCCGTATAACGTCATGTCACCCCTTACAATACAATCCAAGGCATTATCATCTCAACAACAACACCACATTACGCACATTGACCAAGAGATCATACCTCGATAGTATTTTACACCACACTTACCCTTTATGCTTTTCTCTTTATCATTCCGTTACAATTATTCATTCATATAAACATATGAACAAGCATACATACTTAATACAGTCCAACAAACCTCCATACGATACTTTAAAGTCATTAAAACGACATCACAAGTTGAGAATTACATCCAAAAAGGGTATAGGGGCCTTCGGGGATCAACTAGAGACGAAAACACACAAAACCAATTCTGGGACTGACCTGCACTGCCACCTGCGCCCGCAGGTGGCTGAGGTGTACGTGCAGATGGCCTATGGAAAATTCCAGGGGCATCTGCATTGGCATCTGCACCCGCAGATGCCTTCGTCTGCGGGGGCGGATGCCCGTTTTTGTCTGAAATGGCCTCTTTTGGGT
Source organism: Capsicum rhomboideum (assembly GCA_031232105.1). Lineage (NCBI taxonomy): Eukaryota > Viridiplantae > Streptophyta > Magnoliopsida > Solanales > Solanaceae > Capsicum > Capsicum rhomboideum. Next base: position 50,857,577 of record CP124708.1, on the reverse strand, counting down.
ATTTTAATGCCATTAATGGTCCATGATCATAACCAAACTTATTTTGACATATTTTTGATCATCTTAAACACCAAAATTCATCCATGGTCTCACAACACACATAACAACACCCAAAACTATATTTCACGGCCAATACGACACCAAAACCATAACCAATTTCACAATAACAATTCCAAACGTTATACACAAGGATTAAACAAAGTAAGACTATAATCACATATCACATGTAAATATTTACTCCACCAAGTTCATTTCCTTTAATACCACAAGTGCATATTCAAGTTTACAAGACAAACCATCCTTCGATTTAGCAAACATGTAACATTTCACACCTTGTGAACTTCTCAATTCTCCACCAACATAACCAACATAATATAAACCATCTCTCATGCATAAAATATATTAAACCATCATAAGAAACACTTACCAAGTCTTACAAGTGTATGATCTTGGACACAAAGAGATGAGAGCTTAGGGTTTGTCTATTTGAGAGAAAAATGTGGAAAAGTTAGAAAAGGGCATGAGAGTTCAATGGTAATAAAAATCTGATTTTTCTCTCTTTATATATTCCATCAAGTCTCTCTTATCTCTTCCTTAGCATTAAATGCAAGGGTTGAGTTGGTCAAATGGAGAAAATTGGAAGAATGGGTCAAAAATCCCTTTTGGGCCATGTTTTCCCTTATAAGTTTGGGATTCATTTAAGGCCCAATGGTGTAAGAATTTTAAATGCCCACAATTCAATATATAAGTCATCAAATCTCTCATGTTTTCATATTTTCATAAATGTTATGGTAGTCAGCTAGACTCCGAGACGTACGGGGTGTTACATTAATTCTCCTTTTATTCTCTCCAATCAAGTTAAGATCAAGTTTTTTAGCAATCAAGCATATGATTCATGACATGAAATTGAACTTAGGCTCACAACAATTTAGTTTTATAGACATGTTTAACAAGACTCAAATTATGATCACAAGCTATGTTAGATGATATAATTTGAACATATATAGTTTTAAGAGGATTATTTAGCACCAAGAGGGCATGAGTTTAGATAACACATGCCCCATAGTTGGATTCCGTAGATTTCGTCCTTGGATGCTAGCGGGCTTTAGGGTAGGTTTTGGCCTTGGATTCCGTAGGCCGATAGTTGTTTCTCCTTTAGGATTTGGCTTAGTATACCTAGAGCATGTAATAATTCTTATTGTGATTTTTAGATTTATCTATATTTTGACCATTTTACCCTCTCTATGGTTGTTAGATATAATTTATGAGTTGTGGGGATGATTGGCACGATCCTCAAAGAATTCGAGAGTGATTTAAGTAAGTTTAAGCTATTGAGTAGCCTCATAAGTGATTTGTTTGAATTTAATCAACATTTTGTGATTCAAGTGTCGGAAGGTGATTCTGTCAGTTCTATCAGATTTGAAATACTAATTTTGGGTTAGTAGTATGGTTGGTTCAGGTTTTGAGCCTTTAAAATAATTTTGACCTCTTAGACTAGAAACTAGTTAAATTTAGCCTAAAGGTGTCCCGGGGGTTAACTTTTTGAAAAAAACCTCTTTTGATAAATTCAATGGTTCCATTGAGTTTGGAACGTCAAAATTAGCCTAGTAGCATTATTAGTTTATTTCTGCGAGGACTCTAATGAATCCCGAGGGACCATTTAGAGACATTTTGAACCTTCCCTTTAGCTGAACTGCTACAACAATAATCCCTTCCTCACATTCGCGGGAGGCTTCTCGCATTTGTGGAGAAGGATCCATTTGTTTACTGCAATTGCGGTGGTGGTGGCTCGCAACAGCGAAGGGTTAGAAGTTTAGGTCATCACAAATGCAATATGGTGGATGCAATTATGAAGGGTGTAGTTCTAGGCAAATAGCAATTGCGACATAAGTGACTGTGATCGTGAAGAAGGCATTGTCCATATGGAACAATATTTAAGCCTTTTCTGGCGATTTTTGCCTATTTTCACCATTTTTTGACTTGAAAACCTCGCAAAAATGATTTTAACGAGAGTTTTTCATCAAAAGTGATTTGGGTAAGCTTCTAAACTTGATTGCAATCATTTTTCATTGATTATATCTCAAAAACATCTTCAAAACTTGGAATGTTGGGGTTATACACGTTAAAGTGAGAAAATTATTTTTCAATGATTTCAACCTCGATTTCAATTTGTTTTTTTGTGGCTTTTCATATTTGTAATCCTTGAAGTATGAGAAACATAATTTTTTAATAAAATTCTGGATTTTTCCTTTTTCCTTCGAGGTCGATTTTTGAATTATTTTTTAACCTAAAATAAAAATAGCTAATATGGGTATCATTAGACTCCTTTTGATGTATAGATGACGTTTTCAATAGATTGAATTTATTCTGAGAGGGAACAAATGAGGAAAGCTCCTAGTTGAAGGGTCCAGGCTCATGTTTTAGTTTTTTTAGGTAGGTTATGACTTAACTTTTTTTAGATCGGGCAGGGTAGTTAACTATCCATGTAAAGTATGCTATGGATTGGAGATTTTATTGTAAAATTCATATTTGGAGATAGTTATTTTATCATGTTGCTCATGTGGGGCGTATGTGAGTATTATTATTAACTTACGAGAGTATTGTATTTGTGATGTCTTTGTGGGGGCTTATGTGAGCATTATATTTGACTTGAGACATGATTATTGTCGTGATACCTGGGTGGGGGTTGATATTGGTCTTCTTTAAGCATTATTTTCCATTTATCTTTATTATGATGCTCGAGTGGGGACATAAAAATGATATTATTGATAACTTACATGACTCTTCATTACTGTGGTGTCATGTGATGGCTTATATCATTATTTTTTGAGATTTGTGGAGTTTTGAGATCATTTAATACCATTCTTGAATTGATTCATTATATGATATTATTTTGGCTATGAGCATGCATCTTCATTTCATTTCATCCACATACATAGAATTGGTACCACAGAGAAACACTTATTTAAAAGAAAATAAAATACTTTATAAAACCCTTGACTGAGGGATGTACCGGCAAGGTTGATTGACATATGAGATTAAAATTATGAAAGTATATGGGTTGCAAAACCCCCATGGGTTCTGTACTAGAAGATTATACTCAAAAGGTGTATTCGAGGTGATATTGAGACATTTCATCCTTATTATACCATTGCATTATTTGCATTTCCATTATGTGCTTAATTATCGTGTATGTAATATTTTCTTATATATTCATGTGTAGTTATTCTTATACTGATATTATACTTGCAGAATTGTTAGGAGATACTACTTGAGCCACCATTGGGAACTTTTTTGTATGTAGGTGGAATCATGCTCATGGTATCCTTTACTTGTTTAGTTTTCTGCTTTGCTCAGTCAGCCTATGATACATACTGAGTATAAATGGACCGTACTCGCTCTTACTTTCTGTACCCTTTTGGTGTAGATCCTATTTAAAGTGCAACCTATGGAACATGAGATCGTGTTATGTTTGAGGCTGATTCGGAGTATGGGTGAGCTCCTAGTTCGGGGCTTGATTTCGGAGTTCATCTTATTTATCTTGTCTTTACTTTATGATTCAAATATAGACTCATGTATTTTTGAACTCTTTATCAGTATTAGTGCTCTTTACTCATGATTTCATAGTTTGGGATTAAAGTTGTATTTTGTTCAGTTTTGGGTATTGTTCTATATATATTGCCTAACTTTATTATAAAGTCTCGTATATGGGTTTTCATTTATTCTTTTCTGTACCTTTATCTCTTTTAGTTTTGGGCTTACCTACCCAGGGTTGGGATGGGGTAGGTTCCATCATGACCTTGACTTTTGAGTTATGAAAAATTGGTATTTGAGCGCTATGTTTATCGATCTCATGAGTAAAAGAGCAAGATGTCTAATAAATTCATGCAGATCAATACGTTGATGCCCGTATTAATCTTTGGGAGGCTATGTGACATTTTAGGAAAACTTCTTTAGTTTGATTATATATTAAGTGTATTGTTCATGTCAAGTATTCTAAACTTGTATTCCATTCTTTCTACGCAGATGGTGTGGACAAGATCCAGAGTTGTTGAGGATACTGAGTCAACACCCACTGTTGGAGCACCAATCAGGGGTGAGGTATGGGTCGCAGCTAGGACATAAGTAGAGGTCTGCCATAAGGAGTAGCTCCAGCTAGAGGATAAGCTAGAGTGTCCTCTCCCGAGCCTGAGATTGATCATGATAAGGAAGCTTATCAGCCAAAGGATGTGGGACCATCTTAAGCCCCTCTAGGTTTCATGGTTACCCTAGTATTACAAGATTTTTTGGTTCATCTTTTGGGTCGTTTGGATGGCATTCCCCAGACTGGTATTCTATCTGGTACATTGGATGGTTATCAGACTACAGAAGGTGTACAACAGCCAGGGTAGGATCCTACTCATGGCCATTGGTGAGGATGCTTATGAGTTTTTAATTGAGTTTCAGGAGAGGTTACATAACCTCATTTTTCTTGTGTCCCATAGTATTGCTTACACTACCTACCAGTTGACTGATGTGGCTAGGGAGTGGTGGAGATCTCTTGTCAGTTGTAGACCAGTGGGTTCCTTTGCTTTGACATGGACCTAGTTTTTTGAGACTTTTTGGAGTAGTTTGTGCCCTTTAGCTTGGCGGACCAGTGCAAGGATGAGTTTGATCATTTGGAGCAGGACTCTATGTCTATTGAAGAATATGAGGCTCATTTTTATGCATTGTCCATATGCATTGCTAGAATTTCCACCTAGTCTGAGAGGATCAAGAAGTTTGTTTAGGGTTTGAATCGTTACTACCAGTTGTTAATAGCTCAGTTAGTAGTTTTTGGTGGTTCTTTTTAGAGTATAATAGATCATGCCAAGATTATTGAGACTATTTTCCAGGGTATGCAGGGTGGTGGTACAAGATGGTGCATCGATAGGGAAATTTTAGTGATCATTCATCTCGAGGTAGTGATTTCTTAGATAGAGGTTCTCATGATTACCACAACAGACCAGTTCAAGCAGCTTTGCAGGTTTTGAGACTTTAAGAGGTTAGAGATCAGGTCATACAGGTTTAGGGTCTCATTTTGATTCATCAGGTTATGGAGTGTGTTTTGGTTCTTCTAGGCCCTCTCAGTGTGATTCCATTAGTCGAGGGTATTTTGTGTGTGATGAACATGGAAACTTAGAGAGGGATTATCCCTGGTGTATGTGTAACACCCCGTACCTTCCCAACCCAATGTGACGACGATGAACAATGGTTACTTAGGTGTCGAGATGCCATGAGTATGTAGTTTGTAATGTTAGTGATGGGAACATTGAAATTTGGCCTTGTACATGTGATTAACCTTGCGTAGGAGGTGTTTTGCGATTTTCATGGAGCATTTGTGGGGTTTAAAATGAGGCTAAGAAGACCTTTAAACAAAGGATATTAAGGTTAAGAAGTAAGTTAAAGAATAGGACTTGAAGTATCTACCCAAACCCATGAAGAAAAGTCGAAAAACAAATTTTTGGAAAAAATTAAGGCAGGGGCGCGTTAGAGAGCGTGCCACGCCACTTTTGCCCAAAATTTTTAGTCCACAGGCAGTAAGGTAGCGCGCCCAAGGGCGTACCGGGCTGCTAGTGCGCACCTTTCAAAAGTTGGAATTTTTCTTAAGTCCCAAGGGTGCCCGGGGACGTATTGAGCCAATTTTTGCCAAGATTCTTCTACAACCATGAGGATATACATGAAATGAGTGAAATAATATATTGGTATGATAAAATTACTCGAGAATGAATTTGGCATCAAAATGACGATTTTACCCCTGTAGTCAAAATAAGCCATACGTGGCTAGAATTGCTTGTTTTTGAAATTGAGGCTACGAGTATGAATTACGTAAGTGAGAATATCATTGTAATGTATATATTATGGATTACACATTGATGTGAGTGATTTAAGATGATATGGGTTATTGGGCCTAATTTGAGATTAAAATAAGCAAATCATGCAAAGGCCCAATGGGTCAAAATGACCCATTCTTGCCTTGACTTGTCAATTATGGACTTAATGGATAAGGATGACTTTAAAAGGTTATAAAAGGTGTCCAAAAAAATCAGATTTTAATCCCAAAAACACACATGCTTTCTATTCTTTTTTCTAGAATTCTCAAGAACACTCTTTTGGTGTTCTTCAAACCCTAAGGAATTTTGGGACAAGATCATCCTCTTCCAAGCTTGAGTAAGTAATTATTATTGTACTTTAACATATTATAAGCATGAGAGAATATGTATATCATGTTGGTGATGGTTGAAAATGTTGGACATGGCACTTTTGGCTTTTGTGAAAGATGTGAAATACATGGGATTATAACTTGAATTATGACTTATGACTTTGATGAAAGAGCATGGTATGGATGAAATAACAACATGTATGGTGTTATTATGGTCCTAAACATGTTATTTTTATATAAGTATAAATTATGGGATTTTGGCTGATTTGTTGTTGTGAGGTGTATTGAAGTAATTTGGTGGAAAAATAGTGATGTGGTGGGGATGGAGAAGTGTAAAATATGAGCTTGGTGTAACATGCTATTGGTTATCATGTGTTGGTCAATGTATGGAATATTGTGGGATTATTGGTATGATGATTTTATAAATGGTGTTGTCAAGGGGGAAATGACATGTTCAAGTTAAACATGTGACTTATTGTTATTGTATGCCATTATAAGGTTATTGGTGGTTAATGTTGGTTCCATCATGTATTTATGTTGTAGAACAAAACATAAGGACGGAGAGGGACTATCGTATGCACGTCTAAGATTGTGTATTCATATTAAGAATACAAGGTATGTAAGGTTACTCTGTCCGTATCTTTCTGCAGCACATAATGTTCATATTGACATTTCATTTGTCCTATTCCAAAATATGCTAAGGTATCTCATTCAGATTTGATATTTATTGTTATTCACACGTTTCTTATTCATTGACTGATTGGTATTCATATGTCTCCTATCCATGGACTAAAATTCCTAAAGCTCTCATAATGTTGTTATAGCTACTAAAAGAAACCGTTTCAAGGAAAGCGACGATGTAAGGAGAGTCTATTCATTCCTAACTCGCGTATCCCTCATTCATTAGTCGTTGTTGTTCATGAGTTACCTAACTATGGACATGGGTCCAAAGTCCTCATAATAGTATGTTCCAACGGAGTCATAACGTTGTGATTCTAGAATAATTATCTCAAGGAGGGTAAGATGTAGAGAAGATAGTTACTCTTGAAAAGAATTCTCCAATCATGTCATGTTCCAAAGTCCAATATGATTATGAATATCTTTATACCAATCTCATAAGAGTAGTGAAGGAGGTAAAGTGTGCATTAATATATCTATTCCTCACAAGTGAGCGTATCACTCTCTTGAGAGTAAGAAAGTGAAGTAAAGTATAGAGGTGTGTTTCCAATATTAGCATGATCCTTAAAGTATAAATCTCTCATAAGTGGATGTATTAATCTCTCACAAATTAAAGTATCAATCTCATGAGAGTAATAAGAGAGGTGATGTGCAAGTTAGTATAATTAGTCGTCATAAGTAAGGATGTCAAACTCATGAAGTAAAGGAGTAAAGTGAGATGTGTATATAAGTGTGTGCTTTAATGCCATGATCTTTAATGTGTCACTCTCCTAGCTATGTAAAGGGTATAAGATTTGTAGAGAAGTAATGTACGTATGGTTACTATATGTTACATTGAGTATAGAGCACAATTGAAAGGGTTTAAGTTCAAGAAAGAACAATCTCAATACTATGCTATGTTATTTATTATATCCCATCAAAGGTGGAGGCCCGGTACTATATATATCCCACCAAGATGGAGGCCCGGTACTATATACTCATTTATATATATTATCCCACTAAAGTGGAGGCCCGATATTATGCATTTATATATATTATCCCACTAAAGTGGAGGCCCGGTATTATACATTTATATATATTATCCCACTAAAGTGGAGGCCCGGTATTATGCATTTATATATATTATCCCACTAAAGTGGAGGCTCGGTATTATGCATTTATATATATTATCCCACTAAAGTGGAGGCCCGTTATTATGCATATATATATATATTATATCCCACCAAAGGTGGAGGCCCAGTATTATATACTTACTCATAAGATGATGATCTATAAGGTATGGTGAACTATTAGCTAGTTGGATGAACATTGATGAAGATAGTTGTAAAAGGAATGAGAGTATATTCCTTGAATGAATGTATAAGTATGAGGGTTGTATAAGAATGATGATGCTTCGAGTAATTGATCAAGTAATGAAAAATAATAGAATAAATGTACATGGTTCCACGTAATCATAACGGAGATCTAGCCATATTGATTATTCTCTTACGCTTAATTTCTTGAAAGTACTTGCTTATTATTACAGTTTCATATGGCCTTACATACTCAGTACTTTCTTCGTACTGACCCCTCTCGGGGGACTTACCTTACATGCTGCAGACTCAGGTGTTAGTAGATCTCTGCAGTAGGCGATGAGGTATCAACAAATTGTTGGTGAGCTCCAGTTGTTTCGGGGCCTCCCAAGTCACATGTGTACATTATGTTTTGGCATTTTGTAAATATTGTATAGACATGGTCTTGTATCTATTAGAGGCTTTGTAGACATATGTTGGGAGATGGAAGTTAAATGTAAGATGTGTATGTTCATTTTGACGAAATGGCCCTAATGGCCAAGTTTCGTATATTGCATATGTTGTCATGACTTCCGCTATTGATATTTGATTACATAAGATAAAATGATATTCATACGCGAACATGCATACGAGAGTACATAAGCAAAGATTGGTTCTCTCGGGCCTTATCGGCTCCGGCTGCTAGTCCGGCCCGAATGGGATTTGGGTCGTGACAAAAGTGGTATCAGAGCAGGTCGTTCTAAGGGTGTGTACAAAGCCGTGTCTGAGTAGAGTCTTGCTTATAGATGTGTTGCGTGCCACATTTATAAGTAGGAGGCTACGGGACATTTAGGAGTTGTTTCATTTCTTCATTCTAGATCGTGCAATAGAGCCATTGTCATAGGTGGGATTACATCTGACCATTGAACTTGGTATTCTTTGATATAGTAAAATGCCGATTACAATACAAGGTATGGGCAAAGATAAGCAGGTAGATATGCAAGCGGGAGAAGGAATTAGTAAATCCCCACCTAAACCAGCTAGTCAATATGGGGTTGAAACTAAGTTTACATCGCGGGCACCTTCTCCTCCCCCTTCTCCTAGGAGACCACAAAGGAGGGAAGTATCCCCAGAATCGCCTTCTAATATTACTAGGCAGGAGTTACAGGATTTGAAAAATGCGGTGCAAATGTTGACTCAGATAGTTGTTGCCCAGAGTCAAGGACGAGTTGGTCTAGTGACAAGTGATGATGGTGCGGCTAGGATAGCTAGTCGGCGGACATAGGATTTCCTGAAATTGGATCCTCCCACATTTACCGGGTCCGATCTTACTGAAGACCCGCAAGACTTTATAGATCAAATCCAAAGGGCTCTAGATGTTATGCATGTGACTGGTGTAGAAACAGTAGAGCTTGCAGCGTATATACTGAAAGGAGAGGCTATATTATGGTACAAAGACTGGAAACGATCCATAGGTATCGGTGCAAATCCAGCTAGCTGGGAGGAATTTAAGGTGTCATTCCTTGATCATTATCTTCCATATGAGGTCCGCGAGGCTCATGCGGATCAGTTTTTAAATCTTCGTCAAGTAAATATGAGCGTCAGGGAGTACAGTCTTCAGTTTAATTCGTTGGCTAGATACGCTCCTCATATGGTAGCGACTATGGACGATAGAGTTCATCGGTATGTAGATAGATTGGAGCCCTACTTGGTAAGAGACTGTACCATTGCTGCATTAAATAAAGATATGGATATAGCTAGAATACAAGCCTTCACGCAAAAGATGGAGGATCAAAGGCAAAGGAGAAGGATACAAGAATTTGAAGAAGGGCCATCAAAGAGGGCGAGATCTGTGGGACAGTTCATGGCGTCCCAAGGAGGATTTAGGCCCCAAATTTTTCCTACACTGCCCGACCATCAATTTCTTATCAGACGACAGGTAATCCATCTCAATTGCGCAGGTTTAGAGGCAGTCAAGTCGGACAAAGTAGTGAGGCTCGGGGTTCACAAACAGTAGGGTATAGAGGACAAGGAAGTATGGGCCAATCGAGGTCTTCTCTTCAGCTGTGCCAGCGCTGTGGAAAGTTTCACACAAGTGAATGCTGGTTTGACACAGACGTTTGCTTCTGGTGTAAAAATCCAGGACACGTGAAGAAAGAATTCCCACAGAGGGCCACGGGTAGTATGACACGACCTACTGGGTCAGCAGAATTTGGAGGCTCTCCTTGACATAGTGATAGGTACGTTATTTATATTTTTACCTAACCATTGACTATGAAATTTTTTTTTTTGAAGGAATACTAGAATTAATAATCAAGTCATTTGAGGTGTCCACACCAGTTGGTGAATTTTTTATAGCTAAAAGAGTATGTTGCAATTGTATCGTAAATGTTATGATCATGTTACATTGACTAATCTTATTGAGATAAACATGATAGATGTAATCCATATGTACTATGAATGACTATTGCGCGAAAGTGATACTTCAGTAATCGAAGTGACAACAAGTAAGGGTAAAGTGTTTGAAATCTGAAGGTTATAGACTATGTAGAGATTCTATTTAGTTAGGAATAGATGTGATGCCATATGGGTTATAATTGATCGGCTTACCAAGTTCAAACAGTTGTAGAAATGTTTTTGGGAACCCCAAGTGAATGTGAGCATAGTTTTCGTCTTCAGACAAAGGAACAAGCAAACCGTACTGTGTAAGCATGAGAAGTTAGTTCTATATAGCGTACCTTCTAAGATGGTTCAAAGATGTGGTCAAGTCATATATGACTTGGAAGTATCCCAAGAACTCTTTATAGTTAAGTCAGTATCTCATATGCGAGGCTTTTAAAGTGTCTAGAAGATTATCCCGTGTTGCTCCCAGTGGAAATCCACCAGTTACGGCAAAAAAAAAAAATCTCATATGTGATGAAGTACGGCTTACTTTCTAGCTCGATAAGAGAAAGTAAGAAGAAGTAAAGAAGAAGCTTCTGTAAAAGAACTATAGGAGAAGCAAACACATGGAAGAAGTCACAAGGGAGACCAGAGAAATAATGGAATCTAAAGTAATCGTAAGTTTTGGACACGAAAGCAAAGTTCAGGGTATGGAATTGGAGTCATTATAAGTAAGTCTTTACAAGTATTCTATGTGTATATGATAATTGAAGAATTCACTTCGGCTAAAGCTATTACGATGAGACAATGTTACTAACATTCGAGGATGAATGTTTCTAAGGGGGGAAGGATGTAACACCCCGTACCTTCCCAACCCAATGTGACGACGATGAACAATGGTTACTTAGGTGTCGAGATGCCATGAGTATGTAGTTTGTAATGTTAGTGATGGGAACATTGAAATTTGGCCTTGTACATGTGATTAACCTTACGTAGGAGGTTTTTTGTGATTTTCATGGAGCATTTGTGGGGTTTAAAATGAGTCTAATAATACCTTTAAACAAAGGATGTTAAGTTTAAGAAGAAGTTAAAGAATAGGACTTGAAGTATCTACCCAAACCCGCGAAGAAAAGTCGGAAAACAAATTTTTGGAAAAAATTAAGGCAGGGGCGCGTTAGAGAGCGTGCCACTCCGCTTTTACCCAAAATTTTTAGTCCACAGGCAGTAAGGTATCACGCCCAAGGGCGTTCCGGGCTTCTAGTGCGCACCTTTTAAAAGTTGGAATATTTCTTAAGTCCCAAGGGTGCCCGAGGACGTATTGAGCCAATTTTTGCCAAGATTCTTCTACAAACATGAGGATATACATGAAATGAGTGAAATAATATATTGGTATGATAAAATTACTCGAGAATGAATTTGGCATCAAAATGACGATTTTACCCCTGTAGTCAAAATAAGCCATACGTGGCTAAAATTGCTTGTTTTTGAAATTGAGGCTACGAGTATGAATTACGTAAGTGGGAATATCATTGTAATGCATATATTATGGATTACACATTGATGTGAGTGATTTAAGATGATATGGGTTATTGGACCTAATTTGAGATTAAAATAAGCAAATCATGCAAAGGCCCAATGGGTCAAAATGACCCATTCTTGCCTTGACTTGTCAATTATGGAGTTAATGGCTAAGGATGACTTTAAAAGGTTATAAAAGGTGGCCAAAAAAATCAGATTTTAATCCCAAAAACACACATGCTTTCTATTCTTTTTTCTAGAATTCTCAAGAACACTCTTTTGGTGCTCTTCAAACCCTAAGGCATTTTAGGATAAGATCATCCTCTTCCAAGCTTGAGTAAGTAATTATTCTTTTACTTTAACATTTTATAAGAATGAGATAATATGTATATCATGTTGGTGATGGTTGAAAATGTTGGACATGGCACTTTTGGCTTTTGTGAAAGATATGAAATCCATGAGATTATAACTTGAATTATGACTTATGACTTTGATGAAAGAGAATGGTATGGATTAAATAACAACATGTATGGTGTTATTATGGTCCTAAACATGTTATTTTTCTATAAGTATAAATTATGGGATTTTGGCCGATTTGTTGTTGTGAGGTGTATTGAAGTAATTTGGTGGAAGAATTGTGATGTGGTGGGGATGGAGAAGTGTAAAATATGAGCTTGGTGTAACATGCTATTGGTTATCATGTGTTGGTCAATGTATGGAATATTGTGGGATTATTGGTATGATGATTTTATAAATGGTGTTGTCAAGGGGGAAATGACATGTTCAAGTTAAACATGTGACTTAATGTTATTGTATGCCATTATAAGGTTATTGGTGGTTAATGTTGGTTCCGTCATGTATTTATGTTGTAGAGAAAAACATAAGGACGGAGAGGGACTATCGTATGCACGTCTAGGATTGTGTATTCGTATTAAGAATACAAGGTATGTAAGGTTACTCTGTCCGTAGCTTTTTGCAGCACATAATGTTCATATTGACATTTCATTTGTCCTATTCCAAAATATGCTAAGGTATATCATTCAGATTTGATATTTATTGTTATTCACACGTTTCTTATTCATTGACCGATTGGTATTCATATGCCTCCTATCCATGGACTGAAATTCCTAAAGCTCTCATAATGTTGTTATAGCTACTAAAAGAAACCGTTTCAAGGAAAGTGACGATGTAAGGAGAGTCTATTCATTCCTAACTCGCGTATCCCTCATTCATTAGTCGTTGTTGTTCATGAGTTACCTAACTATGGACATGGGTCCAAAGTCCTCATAATAGTATGTTCCAACGGAGTCATAACGTTGTAATTCTAGAATAATTATCTCAAGGAGGGTAAGATGTAGAGAAGCTAGTTACTCTTGAAAAGCATTCTCCAATCATGTCATGTTCCAAAGTCCAATATGATTATGAATATCTTTGTACCAATCTCATAAGAGTAGTGAAGGAGGTAAAGTGCGCATTAATATATCTATTCCTCACAAGTGAGCGTATCACTCTCTTGAGAGTAAGAAAGTGAAGTAAAGTATAGAGGTGTGTTTCCAATATTAGCATGATCCTTAAAGTATCAATCTCTCATAAGTGTATGTATTAATCTCTCACAAATTGAAGTATCAATCTCATAAGAGTAATAAGAGAGTGATGTGCAAGTTAGTATAATTAGTCGTCATAAGTAAGGATGTCAAACTCATGAAGTAAAGGAGTAAAGTGAGATGTGTATATAAGTGTGTGCTTTAATGCCATGATCTTTAATGTGTCACTCTCCTAGCTATGCAAAGGGTATAAGATTTGTAGAGAAGTAATGTACGTATGGTTACTATATGTTACATTGAGTATGGAGCACAATCGAAAGGGTGTAAATTCAAGATAGAACAATCTCAATACTATGCTATGTTATTTATTATATCCCATCAAAGGTGGAGGCCCGGTACTATATATATATACCACCAAGATGGAGGCCCGGTACTATATACTCATTTATATATATTATCCCACTAAAGTGGAGGCCCGGTATTATGCATTGATATATATTATCCCACTAAAGTGGAGGCCCGGTATTATGCATTTATATATATAATCCCACTAAAGTGGATGTCCGGTATTATGCATTTATATATATTATCCCACTAAAGTGGAGGCCCGGTATTATGCATTTATATATATTATCCCACTAAAGTGGAGGCCCGACATTATGCTCATACATATATATTATATCCCACCAAAGGTGGAGGCCCGATATTATATACTTACTCATAAGATGATGATCTATAAGGTATGGTGAACTATTAGCTAGTTGGATGAACATTGATGAAGATAGTTGTAAAAGGAATGAGAGCATATTCCTTGAATGAATGTATAAGTATGAGGGTTGTATAAGAATGATGATGCTTCGAGTAATTGATCAAGTAATGAAAAATAATAGAATAAATGTACATGGTTCCACGTAATCATAACGGAGATCTAGCCATATTGATTATTCTCTTACGCTTAATTTCTTGAAAGTACTTGCTTATTATTACAGTTTCATATGGCCTTACATACTCAGTACTTTTTTTGTACTGACCCCTCTCGGGGGACTTACCTTACATGCTGCAGGCTCAGGTGTTAGTAGATCTCCGCAGTAGGCGATGAGGTATCAACAAATTATTGGTGAGCTCCAGTTGTTTCGGGGCCTCCCAAGTCACATGTGTACATTATGTTTTGGCATTTTGTAAATATTGTATAGACATGGTCTTGTATTTATTAGAGGCTTTGTAGACATATATGGGGAGATGGAAGTTGAATGCAAGATGTGTACGTTCATTTTGACGAAATGGCCCTAACGGCCAAGTTTCGTGTATTGCATATGTTGTCATGACTTCCGCTATTGATATTTGATTACATAAGATAAAATGATAGTCATACGCGAACATGCATGTAACACCCCGTATTCTATAGACACTACTCTTACTTATATGGAAAATGGTACAGACTTATGGCAATAGGTGATGGAATAACTAGTTCTTTGATTCAAGTACAACACTTCGTACATTTTCAAAACTTGTGTGACTAACCTAACATGGATAAAAGTATTTAAACTTGAGATAATAAGGACATACTTAAGTGTAAAATTAAAGTTAAGTGGTGAATTAAGGTAGAAGTATTAAGACGTTGGAAAACGGGGAGAACATAAGTGAGGTGCTTCCGTGACTTAATTAAGATAGTAGGTGTATCACCTATTTAACCTATTGGGCTGCATTTGGACCTATGTTAATGGACTGAATTGAGGTCCAAACTAAGTACATAAAATAGGGAAGATGACCAGCCCAACACCTAAATATCACTAAGGCCCAACATGCTATGATCCAACTAGAATTAGCCCAAGTAAGTGGACTGTTTTGGACAGCTTATATAGCCAAGTAGGTGCATCACCTACTTGGACTATTTTTGACCAAAAATTGGATAAGAATGAGATAAAAGAGGTGGCTAAGAGGGTGTATAAAGATATGGAATTCAGCTCATTTATCCATTCATTTCATTTTCCAACAACAGAAAATTAAAACACTCTCTCCTCTCTCAAACCCCAAACAGCCGCCCTAGTTTTCCTTTAGGGTTCTTGGACTAATCTCCCATTTTGCAAGCCTTGGTAAGTGTTTACCCTTATATATTAATGTTATATATGTATAATAGGTTGTGTAAAACATGTTGGTGGTGTTTAAAATGTATAGGGCAGTCCCTTAATTAAGTTGGCAGTCCACTTGTGTTGGTTTTGATGAATTTGTCTTCCTTGTGGCTTGGACTTGTATAGGGGCTTAGGGTGTTGAAGAAATTAAGTTATGATGATGAAATTCCAGTATATTAAAGTGTGGTTCTGCCCCTGAATCGTTCCTTTTATGTATGGCTTGATGGAAATGTTTATATGTGTTGGTAAATGGAACGTTTGTTGTAGTGAAAAGAGAACACTCTTTTGTTATGTTAATCTGAATTTTGGAACTGTTCTGGAATGATTTTGGTATGCTACTGTGGAAGGTAGTATGGTTACCTTATGGTGTGAATATATGGAGTTTCATTGGAGTGGAAATGTAAAGGATAAACTAGGTAGGTAATCCTACCGGTTTGTAACGGTTATGTTTGTTTGTGGACTGTTTTGGTGGTGTGTGGACTGATTTGGTGTTGTTGTTTTGCAAAAGCAGTAAGTTTTAGGGTAATGTGGTTGAATACTGTTATCTGGTAGTATAATGAAAGGGGGAGTGATGCAAAATGTGTTTTGGAGGTTGGACGGTTTCTACTTTCTGTTAAGCACCTACTTACCGTCTTGTGAACTTATAATGTAGCTAGCCGTTAATGTTTGCTCCATTATGTACTTGTGTTGTAGAGCAACACATAAGGAAGGAGCTGAATCATTGTAGTTACATATTGAGAAGATAAGGTATGTAAGGTTATTCTTTTTCGCATTCTTCTGCAGCATCTAGTATTCATATTATCATAACACTTGTCCTATCCCCAAAGGGTTGTACAATATCTCATTTCAGAATTAGTAGCACTGTTATAAATGTATCGCTCTTATAACTAAAGAATGAAGTAATGTGAGTAATTGTGAAATGGTTAATGTTGAAAATGGGTGGTATCTCATGGAGTGAAAGAAACACTCGCATGAATGTCGATCCCATTATTACGGGTGGTATCCCATGGGATAAAAGGAACATCCGCATGGATGGCGATCCCGATTATTATGTTATTTCCCACTGATCAGTTGGGCCCGGGCATGACATGATTGATGATGTACAGTAAAGTAATGTAAAGTACAGTAAAGTAAAGAAAGCAATGTACATGATTCCACATATATACCATATGGTTGTTATTTATATCGTTCGTTCACTTGTACTTAATTCCATTGAAGTGCTTATATTTCATACAGTTACTTATAGCCTTACATACTCAGTACATTCTTTCATACTGATGTCCCTTGGGGGACTTACCTTACGTGCTGCAGGTACAGGTACTAGTAGACCTCCTCAGTAGGCTACGGGTCATCTACAGAATATTGGTGAGCTCCAGTTCGGTTAGGGGCTTTCCGAGTCATATGTATATGTGGTTTTGGTGCTGCATAAGCATTGTATATAAAGTGGGAAATTATACCGACTATATTTTGGGTTTTGTAGCTGTTAGAGGCTTTGTAGACGTTATACAGTTGAAGGAGGGAATGTTGTGTTTTTTTTTTCTCAACCATATGGCTCCAACGGCCATGTCTCATGTTTATATAAATGTTCTTATTAGATTTATATTATTGATATATTGTGTCCATAAGTGATTGAATGCTAGCCTATTGACAAAAAGTATGTGAACGTATAGAATGGTTCTCTCGGGCCTTAACGGCTTCGGGTGCCATGTCCGCCCCAATGGGATTTGAGGCGTGACAAAAGTGGTATCAGAGCGGTCGTCCTAGGGTATCTACAAAGCCATGTCTGAGTAGATTCTTACTTATCGATGTGTTGTGCACCACATCTATACGTAGGAGACTATGGGACATTTAGGAGTTGTTTCTTTTCTTCATTTCCTAGATCGTGCAATAGAGCTAAAGTTGTAGGTTGAATCACATCTGACCATTGAAATGGTTTTCTTGTGTTATAGTAAAAATGCCGGTTACAAGAAGAGGCAGAGGTAGAGGTAAGAATATAGACATGGCTGCCGGAGAAGGAACCAGTAAATCACCACCTAAACAAGCTAATCAAGGTGAAGCTGAAAATGAGTTTGCATCACAGACTTCTTCCACTCTTCCATTGTCAGAAGAGTCAAGAGGAAGAGAAGTACCTGCAGGACCACCAATAAATACTACTGACCAGGATCTAAAGAGTGCAGTGCAAATGTTGACCCGAATAGTTGCTGCACAAGTTCAGGGACAAGGTGGTCCAATGACAAGTGATGATAGTGCAGCTAGAGCAGCTAGTCGACGGACACAGGATTTTCTGAAGTTAGATCCTACCACATTCACTGGATCAGATCCAAATGAGGACCCTCAAGATTTTGTAGTTCAAATTCAAAGGGCTTTGGAGGTTATGCATGTGTCCGGTGTGGAAACGGTTGAGCTTGCGGCCTATAGATTGAAGGGCGAGGCTATTTTATGGTATGAAGATTGGAAACGGTCGAGGGGTATTGATGCACTCCCAGCTAGTTGGGAAGAATTTAAAATGGCATTCATTGATCACTATCTCCCATATGAGGTCCGAGAGGCTCATGCAGACCAGTTCTTGAATCTGCTGCAGGGTAACATGAGTGTCCGAGAATATAGCCTTCGATTTAACTCTTTGTCCCGTTATGCTCCGAATGTGGTAGCTACGATGACCGATAGAGTTCATCGATATGTGGACAGACTGGAGCCATATTTGGTTCGAGATTGTACTATTGCTGCGTTGAACAGGGATATGGACATAGCTAGAATACAGGCCTTTGCACAGAAAATGGAAGATCAGAGGCAACGGAAAAGAACACAAGGGTTTGAAGAAGGGTCGTCGAAGAGAGCTAGATCTACGGGACAGTCTATGGTGTCCCAAGGAGAGTTTAGGCCTCGAAATTTTAATAGACCGCCTAGGCCACCATTTTCTCATTCCATGGTAGGCACTTCATTTCAATTCCAAGGGTTTAGAGGTAATCAAGCCGGGCAAGGTAGTGGGAGTCGAGGTTCACAGACATCGGGATCTTTTCGTTCACCATGTCAGCATTGCAGACGATATCATCCAGGTGAATGCCGACTGGGGATGAATGTTTGTTATTGGTGTGGCATGACAGGGCACATGATGAGGGAATGCCCACGAAGAGGCTCGGGAAGCATGGTACGACCTGCGGGATCCACTGTGGCATCATCATCATCGGTGCCTTCCTTAGGTAGAGGAGTGTAGCCTATTGGACGCGGTAGAGGTGATAGAGGAGCAACTAGTTCCAGTGGAACTCAAAATCGTATTTATGCTCTAGCAGACCGTCAGAATTCAGAAGCATCTCCTGATGTAGTTACAGGTATCTTGTCCATATTCTCACATAATGTATATGCGTTGATTGATCCGGGTTCTACATTATCATATGTTACTCCTTTGATTGCTGAAAAATTTGAAAGAACGCCGGAATTACTAGTTAAGTCAATTGAAGTAACTACACCGGTTGGGGAATCTATTATAGCAAAGAGAGTTTATCGTGATTGCATAGTTACTGTCGGTGGTCATGATACGTTGGTTGATTTTGTTGAGCTAGACATGATAGATTTTGATGTTATAATGGGAATGGATTGGCTAGCTTCTTGTTATGCCACGGTAGATTGTCGAGCCAAGAGGGTACAATTCCATTTTCCACAAAAGGATGTCCTTGAATGGAAGGGTAATGTAGGGGCACCAAGAGGCAGATTTATTTCCTATCTTAAGGCTAGGAAAATGATATCCAAGGGATATATATGCCACTTAGTGAGAGCGCATGATTACCACCAACTCCTCAATCGGTTCCAGTGGTCAATGAGTTTCTTGACGTATTTCCAGAGGATCTTCCAGGTTTGCCCCCAGAACGGGAAGTAGAGTTTGGTATCGATGTAGATACAGGCACTCAACCTATCTCTATTCCCCCATATAGAATGGCTCCAGCAGAATTGCGTGAATTGAAGGAGCAATTGAAAGATTTGCTGGACAAGGGCTTCATTAGGCCTAGTATGTCCCTGTGGGGTGCACCGGTATTATTTGTACGGAAGAAAGATGGCACATTGAGAATGTGCATTGACTATCGGCAATTGAATAAGGTGACAACTAAGAACAAATATCCCCTTCCTAGAATTGATGATTTGTTTGATCAATTACAAGGTGCTACATATTTCTCAAAGATTGACTTGAGGTCGGGTTACCATCAAGTAAAGGTCAGAGAGAGAGATGTATCCAAGACAGCTTTTCGAACACGGTATGGTCATTATGAGTTTTTAGTTATGTCCTTTCGACTAACAAATGCACCAGCAGCTTTTATGGATCTAATGAATAGGGTGTTTAAGCCATTTTTAGACGTGTTCGTGATAGTATTTAGATGATATTATTGTCTATTCAAGATCAAAAGAGGACCATGCTAGTCACTTACGACAGGTGTTACAGATTCTTCGTGATCGTAAGTTATATGCAAAGTTCTCTAAATGTGAATTTTGGTTAAAATCTGTAGCATTCTTGGGTCATATTGTGTCGGATGAAGGAATAAGGGTTGATACTCAAAAGATAGAAGCTGTGAAGAATTGGCCAAGACTTACAACACCTACAGAGATTCGTAGTTTCCTCGGGTTGGCAGGTTATTATAGAAGGTTTGTTGAAGGATTTTCTTCTATTGCTGCACCTTTAACAAAGCTAACACACAAGGCAACCAAGTTTCAATGGAATGATGCATGTGAGAAGAGTTTCAAAGATCTGAAAAATAAGCTGACCTCTACACCCGTATTGGTACTTCCAGAAGGGACAGAAGGGTATGCGGTGTATTGTGATGCTTCAGGAGTTGGCTTAGGATGTGTATTGATGCAGCATGGTAAAGTAATAGCTTATGCCTCCAGACAATTGCGGCCACATGAGAAAAATTATCCAACACATGATCTTGAGTTAGCAGCAGTGGTATTTTCTTTAAAGATATGGCGCCACTATTTGTATGGGCTTCATGTTGACATATATACCGACCATAAGATTTTGCAATATATCTTTAAGCAGAAGGACCTAAATTTGAGGCAACGGAGGTGGCTTGAACTATTGAAAGATTATGACATTGATATTTTATATCATCCGGGGAAGGCAAATGTGGTAGTCGATGCATTATGTCGTAAGGCAATGGGGAACACTAATGTCCAGCTTACAGGAAAACAAGGGTTAATCAAGGATCTACATCAATTAGCTAGCTTAGGCGTTCGCCTTCTTGAAACTCCAGAGGAAGGAGTTGTGGTGCAAAATGCGGCCGAATCATCATTAGTAGTTGAAGTGAAAGAAAAGCAGTATGCAGATCCTATTCTATCACAACTTAAGTAGAATGTACAGCAAGGTATGACAAAGGCATTTGAGCTTACTCAAGAAGGAGTACTTCAGTGTCAAAACAGACTATGTGTACCTAATGTAGGTGAGTTAAGACGAAGGATTATGACAGAGGCACATCATTCCAGGTATAGGTGATTGGGTATTTTTGAAGGTATCGCCAATGAAAGGAGTGATGAGATTTGGGAAAAAGGGAAAGCTAAGTCCACGTTATATAGGACCATATAAGATTATCCGAAGATTTGGCCAAGTCGCATATGAGTTGGAACTACCCCAAGAACTCTCCACAGTTCATCCAGTAATTCACGTCTCAATGCTTCGAAAGTGCATAGGAGATCCATCTCATATTACTCCTACTGAATATGTACAAGTTACGGAAGATCTCACCTATGAAGAAGTACCTATTGCTATTTTGGATCGACAAGTTAAGAAGTTAAGAAATAAAGAGGTAGCTTCCGTAAAAGTGCTTTGGAGGAATCAACAGGTAGAAGAGATCACATGGGAAGCTGAGGAAATGATGAAATCTAAGTATCCTCAATTATTTGAAACCGAAGTGGAAGCCTTAGATGCTGAATTGGAGCAATAACAAGTAAGTATGTATATATAAGAACTATATGGTAGTATAAAGATTAAACTTAAGCTTGAACTTGTTTAAGCTAAGTAGTGATAATACTACAATTCGAGGACGAATGTTCCTAAGGAGGGGAGGATGTAACACCCCGTATTCTATAGACACTACTCTTACTTATATGGAAAATGGTACAGACTTATGGCAATAGGTGATGGAATAACTAGTTCTTTGATTCAAGTACAACACTTCGTACATTTTCAAAACTTGTGCGACTAACCTAACATGGATAAAAGTATTTAAACTTGAGATAATAAGAACATACTTAAGTGTAAAATTAAAGTTAAGTGGTGAATTAAGGTAGAAGTATTAAGACGTTGGAAAACGGGGAGAACATAAGTGAGGTGCTTCCGTGACTTAATTAAGATAGTAGGTGTATCACCTATTTAACCTATTGGGCTGCATTTGGACCTATGTTAATGGACTGAATTGAGGTCCAAACTAAGTACATAAAATAGGGAAGATGACCAGCCCAACACCTAAATATCACTAAGGCCCAACATGCTATGATCCAACTAGAATTAGCCCAAGTAAGTGGACTGTTTTGGACAGCTTATATAGCCAAGTAGGTGCATCACCTACTTGGACTATTTTTGACCAAAAATTGGATAAGAATGAGATAAAAGAGGTGGCTAAGAGGGTGTATAAAGATATGGAATTCAGCTCATTTATCCATTCATTTCATTTTCCAACAACAGAAAATTAAAACACTCTCTCCTCTCTCAAACCCCAAACAGCCGCCCTAGTTTTCCTTTAGGGTTCTTGGACTAATCTCCCATTTTGCAAGCCTTGGTAAGTGTTTACCCTTATATATTAATGTTATATATGTATAATAGGTTGTGTAAAACATGTTGGTGGTGTTTAAAATGTATAGGGCAGTCCCTTAATTAAGTTGGCAGTCCACTTGTGTTGGTTTTGATGAATTTGTCTTCCTTGTGGCTTGGACTTGTATAGGGGCTTAGGGTGTTGAAGAAATTAAGTTATGATGATGAAATTCCAGTATATTAAAGTGTGGTTCTGCCCCTGAATCGTTCCTTTTATGTATGGCTTGATGGAAATGTTTATATGTGTTGGTAAATGAAACGTTTGTTGTAGTGAAAAGAGAACACTCTTTTGTTATGTTAATCTGAATTTTGGAACTGTTGTGGAATGATTTTGGTATGCTACTGTGGAAGGTAGTATGGTTACCTTATGGTGTGAATATATGGAGTTTCATTGGAGTGGAAATGTAAAGGATAAACTAGGTAGGTAATCCTACCGGTTTGTAACGGTTATGTTTGTTTGTGGACTGTTTTGGTGGTGTGTGGACTGATTTGGTGTTGTTGTTTTGCAAAAGTAGTAAGTGTTAGGGTAATGTGGTTGAATACTATTATCTGGTAGTATAATGAAAGGGGGAGTGATGCAAAATGTGTTTTGGAGGTTGGACGGTTTCTACTTTCTGTTAAGCACCTACTTACCATCTTGTGAACTTATAATGTAGCTAGCCGTTAATGTTTGCTCCATTATGTACTTGTGTTGTAGAGTAACACATAAGGAAGGAGCTAAATCATTGTAGTTACATATTGAGAAGATAAGGTATGTAAGGTTATTCTTTTCCGCATTCTTCTGCAGCATCTAGTATTCATATTATCATAACACTTGTCCTATCCCCAAAGGGTTGTACAATATCTCATTTCAGAATTAGTAGCACTGTTATAAATGTATCGCTCTTATAACTAAAGAATGAAGTAATGTGAGTAATTGTGAAATGGTTAATGTTGAAAATGGGTGGTATCTCATGGAGTGAAAGAAACACTCGCATGAATGTCGATCCCATTATTACGGGTGGTATCCCATGGGATAAAAGGAACATCCGCATGGATGGCGATCCCGATTATTATGTTATTTCCCACTGATCAGTTGGGCCCGGGCATGACATGATTGATGATGTACAGTAAAGTAAAGTAAAGTACAGTAAAGTAAAGAAAGCAATGTACATGATTCCACATATATACCATATGGTTGTTATTTATATCGTTCGTTCACTTGTACTTAATTCCATTGAAGTGCTTATATTTCATACAGTTACTTATAGCCTTACATACTCAGTACATTCTTTCGTACTGACGTCCCTTGGGGGACTTACCTTACGTGCTGCAGGTACAGGTACTAGTAGACCTCCTCAGTAGGCTACGGGTCATCTACAGAATATTGGTGAGCTCCAGTTTGGTTCGGGGCTTTTCGAGTCATATGTATATGTGGTTTTGGTGCTGCATAAGCATTGTATATAAAGTGGGAAATTATACCGACTATATTTTGGGTTTTGTAGCTGTTAGAGGCTTTGTAGACGTTATACAATTGAAGGAGGGAATATTGTGGTTTTTTTTTCTCAACCATATGGCTCCAACGGCCATGTATCATGTTTATATAAATGTTCTTATTAGATTTATATTATTGATATGTTGTGTCCATAAGTGATTGAATGCTAGCCTATTGACAAAAAGTATGTGAACGTATAGAATGGTTCTCTCGGGCCTTAACGGCTTCGGGTGCCATGTCCGCCCCAATGGGATTTGAGGCGTGACAATGCATACGAGAGTACATAAGCAAAGATTGGTTCTCTCGGGCCTTATCGGCTCCAGGTACCATTCCAGCCCGAATGGGATTTGGGTCGTGACAGTATGATTGGTTCTTCCCATAGGGTTTTGAGCTTCAACTTTGTTAGACTCTGGTAACAGTGGTTAGGGGTGGCACACAGGGTAGTAGGGGTAGTTCTAGAGGCACCAGAGGTAGGGCTCAGGGAGTTCATGGTAGTGGGCGAGGAGTTACTCAGTCTGGTAGCGAACGTGGTCACTGCTATGCTTTTCTTAGGAGACCTGAGGTAGAGGCCTCTAATGCAGTGATTATAGGTATCGTCCCAGTTTTCCATTGTCCTGCTATAGTACTGTTTTACCCTTGGTCTACATTATCTTATGTTTCTGCTTTTTTTTTCTACTAGTATTGATGTTATGTATGAGTCCCTTGCCATGCCTATTTATGTTTTTACCCTCGTAGGAGATTGTTTAGTGGTGGATCAGCTGTACTTTTCATGTGTGGTAACCTTTTTAGGGTGTGAGACTTGGGTGGACTTGATTATCCTCGATATGGTTGAATTTGATGTCATATTGTGTCCCATAGTATTTCTTACACTACCTACCAGTTGACTGATGTGGCTAGGGAGTGGTGGAGATCTCTTGTCAGTTGTAGACTAGTGGGTTTCTTTCCTTTGACATGGACCTAGTTTTTTGAGACTTTTTGGAGTAGTTTGTGCCCTTTAGCTTGGCGGACCAGTGCAAGGATGAGTTTGATCATTTGGAGCAGGACTCTATGTCTATTGAAGAATATGAGGCTCATTTTTATGCATTGTCCATATGCATTGCTAGAATTTCCACCTAGTCTGAGAGGATCAAGAAGTTTGTTTAGGGTTTGAATCGTTACTATCAGTTGGCGATATCTCAGTTAGTAGTTTTTGGTGGTTCTTTTCAGAGTATAATAGATCATGCCAAGATTATTGAGACTATTTTCCAGGGTATGCAGGGTGGTGGTAATAAGATGGTGCATCGATAGGGAAATTTTAGTGATCATTCATCTCGAGGTAGTGATTTTTTAGATAGAGGTTCTCATGATTACCACAACAGACCAGTTCAAGTAGCTTTGCAGGTTTTGAGACATTAAGAGGTTAGAGACCAGGTCATGCAGGTTTAGGGTCTCATTTTGATTCATCAGGTTATGGAGTGTGTTTTGGTTCTTCTAGGCCCTCTCAGTGTGATTACTTTAGTCGAGGGTATTTTGTGTGTGATGAACATGGCAACTTAGAGAGGGATTATCCCTAGTGTATGATTGGTTCTTCCTAGTAGGGTTTTGAGCTTCATGTTTGTTTGACTCTAGTAACAGTGGTTAGGGGTGGCACACAGGGCAGTAGGGGTAGTTCTAGAGGCACCAGAGGTGGGGCTCAGGGAGTTCATGGTAGTGGGCGAGGAGTTACTCAGTCTAGTAGCGAACGTGGTCACTACTATGCTTTTCCTAGGAGAACTGAGGTAGAGGCCTCTAATGCAGTGATTATAGGTATCGTCCCAGTTTGCCATTGTCCTGATATAGTACTGTTTGACCCTTGGTCTACATTATCTTATGTTTCTGCATATTTTTCTACTAGTATTGATGTTATGTATGAGTCCCTTGCCATGCCTTTTTATGTTTTTACCCTTGTAGAAGACTGTTTAGTGGTGGATCAGCTATACTTTTCATGTGTGGTGACCTTTTTTGGGTGTGAGACTTGGGTGTACTTGATTATCCTCGATATGGTTGAATATGATGTCATATTAGGTATGGATTGGTTAGCTCCTTATCATGCAGTTTTGGATTATTTTTCCAAGACCGTGACTTTAGCTACTCTGGGGGTATCGAGATTAGAATGGATGGGTAATCCTAGCTTGTGTTCGAGGGGTGTTATATATTTTCTACGTGCTTGTTACATGATAGGGAAGGGGTTTCTTTCCTAATTTGCCTATGTTCATGATACTAGTGTGGATTCACTATCTCCCTTGGATTCTATGTAAGTTGTTAGAGAGTTCGTAGATATGTTTCCTATGGACTTAACTGCTATGCCTCCAGACTGGGATATTGATTTCGCCATTGATGTTGAGCCAAGAACTAAGCCTATTTCTGTTTCTCCCAATAGAATGGCCCTAACAAAATTAAAAGAATTAAAGAAGCAATTACAGGATTTGTTGAGTAAGGGTTTTATTAGACCTAGTGTGTCTTCTTGAGGTGCTCCTATCTTGTTTGTGAAGAAGAAAGATGGATCCATGCCAACGTGTATTGATTATCGGCAATCAAACAAAGTGACTATCAAGAACAAATATCCTCTTCCTCACATTGATGATTTGTTTGATTAGCTTCAAGGTGTTTTAGTGTTTTCTAAAATTAACTTGAGATCAGGTTACCATCAGTTGAGGATTAGAGCTTCGGATGTTCTAAAGACAGCTTTTTGGATGCAGTATGGCCATTATGAGTTGATTGTTATGTCTTTTGGGCTGACTAATGCCCCAATAGCATTTATGGAGTTGATGAACATCGTGTTTTGGCCTTATCTTGATTATTTTGTGATTATGTTCATTGATGATATCGTGGTTTATTCAAAGAACGAGACTGACCATATGAGACATTTGAGGACTGTACTTCAGATTGAGCAATGAGAAATTGTATGCCAAGTTCTCCAAGTGCAAATTTTGGTTGGATTATATTTCTTTCTTGAGTCATGTAGTGATAATGGATGGTATTATAGTCGATCCAGCCAAGGTAGCGGCAATTTGTGATTGTGCTAAACCTACTTCTCCTATCGAGATTTAGAGTTTTATCGGGTAAGAGGGCTATATAGATAGTTTGTGTAGGGTTTCTTTTCTATTGCGGCTTCTTTGACCAAGTTGACTTAGAAGAACATTGTTTTCCAGTGGTCGGATGATTGTGAGAGGATCTTTCAAAATATCAAGGGGTTGTTGACTGCGGCTCCTATCTTGACTTTACCTGAGGAGGGCGTAGGTTTCATCATGTTTTGTGATAATTATGGAGTTGGCTTTGTTGGTATGTTGATTTAGAAGGGTAAAGTGATTGCTTATGCATCTCGACAGATGAAGCCTCATGAGAAGAACTACCCTACTCATAATTTAGAGTTAGCTGCAATTGTGTTTATGTTGAAATTATGGCCACACTACTTGTATAAAGTTCATTGTGAGATTTTATCCAATCATCGTAGCCTTCAATTCTTTTTCACTTAGTGAGATCTTAATATGAGACAGCATAGATGGTTAAACTTGCTTAAGGATTATGATCTCACTATTTTTATCATCGGGGCAAGGCTAATGTGGTAGTGGATGCCTTGATTCAGAAGGTGGCGCGTATGGGGAGTTTGGCTCATATTTTGGTATGGGAGTGGCCTTTAACCTCGGATGTTTAGTTTTTGGCTAACCAATTAATTCAACTTGATATTTCGACACCTGGGCGTGTTTTGGAAAATGTTGAGGCTAGATCTTCATTGATGGAGCAGATTTGAGCTCAATAGTTTGATGATGAGAAGTTAAGGATGATTTGTGGTGAAGTATTGAGTGGTGAGTCAAAGATGGTATCTATTAATCCCAAGGGTGTTTTGAGGATTGGTGGTAGTATTTATGTGCCGAGAGTTGGTGTTTGGATTAGACTGATCTTGAAGGAGGCTCACTGTTTGAAGTATTCTATCTATCCTGGAGCAGCTAAGATATATCATAATTTGAAGTAATACTATTGGTAGTGTGGTATGAAGAAGTACATTGTTGAGTTTGTGGCTAAGTGTTTGAATTGTCAACAAGTGAAACATGAGCATCAACGATCGAGTGGTACTATACAGATGATGCATGTTCCAGAATGGAAGTGAGAGCGGATCACTATAGACTTTATGGTTGGTCTATCCCTGACCTTAGGGAAGTTTGATTCTATTAGGGTGATTGTGGATAGGTTGACTAAATCAGTGCACTTTGTACCTATGAAGGTGAGCTACAATGCGGAGAAGTTGGCCAAGATCTACATTTGTGAGATTGTGAGATTGTATGATGTACTTATCTCCATTATTTATGATAAAGGTAATCGATTTACCTCTATCTATGCAGTGTGAGTTGAGTAATTAGCTTGATATGAGCACAGTTTTTCACCCTCAGATGGACAGCCAGTTAGAGAGAACTATTCAGGTGTTAGAGGACATGCTTCGAGCATGTGTTATGGATTTTGGTGGTCATTAGGACCAGTTCTTTCCCTTAGTGGAGTTTGCCTATAATAATAGTTACTATTCTAGGATTTGGATGGCCCCTTTTGAGTCTTTATATAGGCGAAGGTGTAGATCCCCTGTGGGATGGTTTGATTCATTCGAGGTTAGGAGTTGGGGCACTGATTTGTTAAGAGACTAGATGGTTTGAGTT
This sequence comes from Capsicum rhomboideum, assembly GCA_031232105.1. Taxonomy (NCBI): domain Eukaryota; kingdom Viridiplantae; phylum Streptophyta; class Magnoliopsida; order Solanales; family Solanaceae; genus Capsicum; species Capsicum rhomboideum. The sequence goes on along the minus strand of CP124708.1, from coordinate 50,828,943 downwards.
AAATTGATTCAGCATAAACTTGTGGCTGCCCAGAGTAGGCAGAAGAGTTATATTGATTGATGAGTTCAAAATATAGCATTCATGATTAGTGAGCGGGTTTTATTGAAGGTATCACCCATAAAGGGTGTGATGAGATTTGGGAAGAAAGGGCAGTTTAGTCTGAGATTTATTGGGCCTTTTAAGATTCTTAACAAGTTTGGAGATATGGCGTATAGGCTAGCCTAGGTTCCACCTATATTTATAGCCACAGCTGTCCTTCAAGATGCCCTAGTCCAGTTGTTGGGTATGATTCGAGGTCAGCTGACAGATGGAGCACAGACATCCGGTCAGGGGGCAACATAGGGTGGGCTAGGTACAGGAGCACAACATGCAGCTGTGGCTCCCTGAGTAGAAGTTCCACCAGCATCATTAGTTGCACAACCAACGAAAGCCTGGCCAACTATGACTTTTAAGGAGCATAAGATGTTAGGTCAGTTTCCTAAATCATTTGTAGATATTGTTGATCATGCTCGCACTATGGAGGATATGCATCATGAGGCGTGTGGGGGCAGCGATAAGAGACCCTGTCATCAGGGTAGTTTCAATGGTAGCCATAGTGGGTCACGATTTAGAGGTAGGGGTTTATAGGGTAGGCATCAGCAGTAGTACCTTTAGCAGCAGCAGTATCAACAGTATGATCAGTCTAGTAGGCTAGTTCATGTTGTACTTCAGTAGATAGCGGTCAGCTTGGTTATAGTGATTTTTGTGGTCAGAGCATCGGTTAGCCATCACGAGGTGTTCATTTAAGGGCTTCAGGCTATGGTGGTCATTTTGGGTCAACAAGACCCTCTCGTCAGGTTGTTGATCACTTTTTCAGAGAGTGTCCCTGGCATGGGAAGATCGAGCCTTTTGCTTAGAGTGTTCATCCTATTAGGATAGTGTTGGCACCGATCATGGGTAGTGCACAGAGTCATAAGGGTGGTCCCCAGGGTTCTCATAGAGGTACTTAGGCAGAAAGAGCAGGTGGTTAGTTAGTTACCTTGTTCGAAGGTGGGCGAGGTCATTTATATGCTTTTCCATGAAGGTCGAAGGCTGAGGCTTCGGATTCCATTATTATAGGAACAATTTCAGTTTTCCATCAGCCGACTTCTATGTTATTTGATCTAGGATCGACTTATTCTTATGTCTTTGCTTATTATGCGCCTTGGTTGGGATTGTTTTATGAGCTACTAACTATACCTATGCATGAAGCTACTCTCATGGGTGATTCTTTAGTAGCGGATCATGTGTATAGGTCATGTATTGTAACTATTTGAGAGTACGACAATTGGGTTGATCTTATTGTACTTGATATGATTGACTTTGATGTGATTCTAGGCGTGGACTTGTTATCCCCCTATCGATTGTTACCTTACTAATGCATGGCATACCCCCGATTGTGTGGTAGGGTGCTTATAGTTATGCACTGACGGGGATTATTTTTTATATTTGGGCTAGGAGATTAGTGTCGAGAGGGTATTTGGCTTACCTTACATATGTCTAAGATGTTAGTATTAAGAGTCCTCTAATTGATTCTGTCCCGATAGTCTGTGAGTTTGCAGATGTCTTTCCTACCGACCTATCTGGCCTTCCTCCTAAGTGTGATATAGACTTTGCGATTGATCTTAAGAAGGGAACCTGACCCATTTTTATTGTACCGTATCATATGGTTCCTACTGAACCAAAAGAGCAGAATGTTCAGCCTTAGGATCTTCTAGGTAAGGTTTTTATTAGACCGAGTGTCTCATCATAGGATGCCCCTATTCTTTTTATGGAGAAGAAAGACTATTCTATGCGTATGTGTATTGATTACAAGCAACTGAATAAGGTGACAGTGAAGAATAAGTATCCTATGTCACACATCGATGATTTATTTGACCAGCTATAGGGTGAAACCATGTTTTCTATGATTGACTTAATATTTTGCTACCACCATTGAGAATTAGGGTGGTAGACATCCCTAAGATAATTTCAAGAGTCAATATGGCCATAACAAGTTCCTGGTGATGTCTTACTGGTTGACCAATGCCCCAGTAACATTCATGGACTTGATGAACCATGTGTTCAGGCCCTATTCAGACTCCTTCATGATTGTGTTTATTGACGACATCCTTGTTTACTCCAGAAGTAGGAAGGAGCATGAGTAAAATTTAAGGATTGTGCTCCACACTTTGAGAGATCAATGGCTTTATGCCAAGTTCTCAATGTGCCAGTTTTGACTTGATTTTATAGCATTCTTAAGGCGCGTGGTGTCCAAGGATGGGAGTATAGTAGACTCGACAAAGATTGTGGCAGTTTATGATTGGGATAAGCATATTTCTCCTACCGATGTTCACAGTTTCATTGGATTGGTAGGTTACTACTTATGGTTTGTCGAGGGGTTCTCTTCTATCGAAACACCACTAACAAGATTGAGTAGGAAAGATGTTCCATTCTAATGGTCTGATGAGAGTGAGGCGAGCTTTCTATAGCTCAAGGCCTTACTCACTTTTGTTCTTACTTTGACTCTTTTAGTTGAGGGTGAGGGGTTTACAGTGTATTGTGATTCTTCGGGTATTAGTTTGGGTTGTGTTCTGATGCAGCCAGGTCGAGTTATTACATATGCTTCTAAACAATTGAAGGTGCACAAGCTCAACTACCCCTCACATGACTTAGAGTTGGTGTGGTGGTTTTCCAGCTTAAGATTTGGAGGCATTACTTATATGGTGTTCGCTGTGAGATATTCACTAATTATTGTAGCCTGTAGTATATTCTTAGTTAGAGAAAGCTTATTTCGAGGCAGTGCAGGTGGCTAGAGTTGCTAAAGGAATATGATATTTCTATTCTATACCAACCGGGAAAGGCAAATATGGTAGCAGATGCCCTGAGTCGGAGGTGGTGAGTATGGGGGAGTTTGGCCTTCATTTTAGTTTTGGAGTGACCATTGGCCTTGTACATCAAGTCCTTATCCAAAATGTTGGTTTGTCTTTATATTTATAACCTTAGGAGTATTCTAGATAATATTTAGACTAGGTCTACATAGATTGAGCAAATTCAACTGCGACAGTTTGAGGATAGTCAGTTATATGGCATTGGAGATCAGGTGCTGAGGGACGAGGCTGGGAAGGCTGCCTTAGATTCAGAGGGTATCTTGAGATTTGAGGGATGTATTTGCGTTTCGAGGCTTGGTTATATGATTTAGTTGATATTACAAGAGACCCATAGTTCAAGATATTCCATTTATTCGGGCGCAACCAAGATGTATAAAGATTTGAGACAGCATTACTGGTGGTGTAGGATGAAGAGGGATATAGCGAACTTTATATCTCTATGTTTGTGTTGCCAGTAGGTGAAGGTTGAGCATTTAAGACAGACCTGGTGGTTTGCTTCAGTGGCTACCCATTCCTGAGTAGAAGTGGGAGCTTATTAGTATGGATTTCATTATGGGCTTGTTGTGCATTTTTTGAGGTTTCTAATAGTATTTGGGTCATCGTTGATCGGTTGACAAAATCTGCTTAATTTCTACAGGTTCAAATATCCTATAGTACAGAGAGGTTAACTCAAATTTATGTTTGTAAGATAGTCCATTTGCATGGGGTGTCGGTATCCATCATCTCTGATTGACGTTCTCAATTCACCTCCAACTTTTAGAGGGCGTTTTAGGAGGACCTGAAATTCATGGAGGAGCAAATCTAAGGAACTGACTAAGCATCTTCTACTCCTCAGAAGTCATGGCGGTTAGGCTGCCATCGGCTGAGCAACTATCGGTACTGGAAAACATCTACTCGGGGAGCCACTACGAAAGATTGAAACAAATGATTATCTAGAAACCAGTATAAATACAATGCACGATGATGAATCAAAAAGGTGTGATTTTCTTAAGAATTTCTTGTAACCTCCACAAGATAGGATACAGACGTCATAGTATCGATCCACAGGACTCTACTAGACACATGCTCTTGTACCAATGATATCGATGAACCTAGGCTCTGATACGAAGCTGTCATGACCTAAAAACTCTGGCAATAATGGTACCTACTATAATCCACCAGTAGGTAAGACAACGAAGTAGCAAGTAATGAGATAATAAGTGGAAGAGAGAAGAACAAGTATGTAATAGTAAATGAGGTTAATAATATGGGAAAATATACAAGACATGCATACAAAGCAAGGGGAAAAAAAGGAAATCTACAAAACGAGCTCCCTAAGACATGGTATAATCACTACAAGAGCCACTGATCATCATGAGTACTATACAAGTGCAATATAAATAGAATAGTCTCTGAAATATACAAAATAAGACTAGTCCTAAAATAGAAAGAGATGGATCAGCTTCGGCTCTGCACGAGGATGGCATCAGCGGTAATGACTCGTACTAGGATTTGCATCAAGGAAAAAGATGTAGAAGTATAGTATGAGTACCAAAAAATGTGGTACTCAGTAGGCATCATAGACCGAGTGAGCTCAAATAAGATAAAAGTATAATAAAGTGCGTTTATATGCTAAAGGTAAGAAAAGAGGGGGTCAAAAATAGCATAATAGGCTAAATTTAGACAATTATGAGAAATATAAGTAAATAACTCAAAAAGCATAAAGTAAGCATCTAGCTATAACCTAATCGGCCACCCATAAGCCCCAAAGGTACACACAACAGTAAATAAACCCAACCGACCCCCATAAACACGGTAGATTCAGATAAAAGCAATACAAAATTTAAACCAAGAGTGAAAGTGAATAAATATGTAAGAATACCATAATATGAAATAATCATATCATATACTCCTCTTCCAGCCATATCTATAAACCTTGCCTGTATACAAGTCGGACTTCCAAATAGAAACCAATGATAATGCATGTCTGAAATCAAACTATGGCTTAATATGTAATTAAGCGGTAAAATCAAGTGCCCGGAATTGAATCGAGGCTAAATAATCCATTTTCCTTTTCAGAAAACCAAATTTATTTAAAGTACTCAAAAATCCTATTTTCAAGTTGAAAGACAGTGTTTTAGGCTAAAATACCAATATGCCAAGGATATAAAACCAAAAAAGTACAACAAAATGAGAAAACCAGTCAAATAAAAATAACTAGTCCACCAATACGCAACATAGGTGTTTTACAGTCATTTATAACAGGAAAATAGGTTATCCTAAGGTGAATTGCCATAAAGGAGCGGTAAAACTAGCTACAAGCCCTGAGAAACATGACCTAACACAAGAAACTACCCGTGCCTAGACTAAGGCATTTGACTCTAATCCCAAGGATACTATGTACACTAACCAAGTCGTAAAGGAAAAGCGTCTACTGAGGCTTAGGATTTCAAGGCGAGATTCTATTATAAGGCCCCTAAACAGGCTACAAGGATCATGGATGCCTAAATAGAGTATTCAAGCCACAATATCCCACCAAATATTAGCAAATTACCATACAAATACCTTAAACAAGAAAAGTCTAAGAGTAGGTAAACCGTAACCTACTTGGAGATTGAAAAATGTGCTCTCAACTTACTAAACTAGAGTATTTCCATTTCGAGATGCCTCTGACCACAGCCATGCTGCCAAAATAATAATCTACACGTTATTAAGATAATAATGATACCAATATTGCAAATTTAAGTTTCGAGCCTTATTTGGGTTAGAAATCACACGTGGGGCCCGCATATAGATTTTGAAAATTAAGCCTGCAACAATGTCCCTCATGGGACAAGGATCACATGCTCAAAAATTGAGCATGACCAATCCTCATATTTGAGTCAAAATCAGTCCATAAAGTCCCAAGAAAATTCACGAATTCAATTAGAGAATTGTCACGCCTCGAATTCCCACAGGGCGGACTGGCACCCGAAGCCGTTATGGCCCGAGAGAACCAATCTTCATTCATGTACATCCATATACATGTCTTTGTATAAATATCATTCTATCTCATGTAACTATAAGATACCAATGGCGAAAGTCATGGCAAACATATGCTATATATGAAACTTGGCCATTAGGGCCATCAAGTCAAAATGGACATACATTTTTTTGCATCCCTTCATCTGTCCCACAACATCTACAAAGACTCTACAGATACATAGACGTAACCAACCTAAAGTCGGGACAAGTCCCCACTTTATACAACATTTACATAATATCAAAACAAGTATACACATGTGACTCGAAAAGCCCCGAACCAACTGGAGCTCACCAATGATCTGCAAATGACCCGTAACCTACTGTGGAGGTCTACTAGCACCTGCGTCTGCAGTAAGTAAGGTAAGTCCCCCAAGGGACGTTAGTACAAAGAATGTACTGAGTATGTAAGGCTATAAGAAACTGCATCATACATAAGAACTTCAATGGAATCAAATATAAGAGAATAGTCAATATGGATAACCCATCGTTCTGTATGTTTGGAACCATGTATATTGCTTTCATTACATTCTTTGCTTCTTTGTTTCTATGTTTATTCATCATTACCTAAATCATATCATACCCGGGCCCCAACTGATCAGTGGGTCTTAACATAACATAATGTTATGTTGGGATCGGCCCAAGCTAGGCTTATGCCTCTAGAGCTGCCACCCATAAATCAATATATCAGGTTTGGCTCGAGCTAGGTTCTGACCTCTAGATATGCCACCCAAAAACTAATATATCAGGTTTGGCTCGAGCCAGGTTCTTACCTCTAGAGCTTTCTCTTGTCAGGTTTGGCCCGAGCTAGGCTTATGCCTCTAGAGCTGCCCTCTGATCCAATAATCTAGGGTTTGGCTCGAGATAGGCTTATGCCTCTAGAGCTGCCACCCGTACTCTTACAACCAACAACTATGCATTACTTAATTTATTTACTTTTGAAAGATTGATACATTGATAGTCATAACATTATTGGAGCTTTGGAACATCAGTCCATGATTAAGAGACATATGAATAACAATATATGATAACCGGACATGAGATACTTTGAGACGTTTTGAAATGAGAACAAGAGAGGCTGCCAAAGAATACAGGAAAGAGAAACCTTACATACCTTTTCTTCCCAATATGAATACACAGTCCTATATATGAATACAATAATCCATCTCCTTCCTTACATTTCACTCTACAACACAAGTACATAACGGAGCTCACGTTAACAACTAACTACCTTACAAGTGCATAAGACAACAATGAGCTACATGACTGCCCTATAATGTCATTTCACCTTTACAATAGACTGCATTGCATTAACATACCAACAACACCATAACATTCCACACATTGACCAAGACATCATAAACCAATAGCATTTCACACCAAGTTTATCCTTTACGCTTCCTCATTTACACTACATCACAATTACTCCATCAAGTCACCTCAATACCTTCCATAATAACATATTAGCAACAATATATAATTGATATAATCCAACATGCCTCCGAACTACCCCTTAAAGTCATTCAATAGGTATCATAAGTTGATAATTACATCCAAAAAGGGTATAGGGGCCTTGGAGGGGGTCAAAGAGAGACAAAAACATGCAAAACAAAGTTCTGGGCTGACCTGCAAAGACACCTGCACCCGAAGGTGGTTGAGGTGCGGCTGAAGGTGACCCTTGGCCCTGTACAGGGCCGCCACCTTCATTGGCATCTGCGCCCACAGGTGCCCTATCCGCGATGGTGGGTGCCCGTTTCGGCCAAAAAGGGTCTCTTTTGGGTCCTTTTTGTAATAAATAGTCCAAGGCCATAAGTAAGCTTATATTTACATATTTTAGGTTAAATTAGATGAAAAAAAACAATCATGGTCTCACAACTCACATGAACATCACCAAAACTACATTTTTCTCTCAATACGTCACCAATTCCATGCACAATTTCACAGCAACAATTCCAAGTGTTATACACAAAAATAAATAAATTTAAGGACATAAACACATATTACATGTTGATATTTAATCAACCAAATTCACTTCCTTCAATACCACAAGTCCACTTTCAAGTTTAGAAGGCAAAACCCTTCACCGGTTAAGCAAACTAGATTGTTTTACACATAGTAAATTGTCCAACACCTTGCCAACATAACCAACATGATTTATACACCATATTAAGCATATCATATACTAAACCATAAGAATAAACACTTACCAAAGCTTGTAAGAGAGTTATCTTGTCCAAAGGAGTGATGACTTAGGGTTTGTGTGAGATGAGAAATATCTTTGAAATTTCTAGAAATGGCTTGTGTGTTACAATGAATAAAAATCTGATTTTTTTGTGATTTATATAGTCCTTGTAGACATCCTTAGCCACATTAAATGTGTGTTTACTTGGTCAATGGTAGAATGGATCTTTTCTCCATTTTGGGCCATGTCTTCTTTACTAATTTTGGGCCTCATTTGAGCCCAATGGCACAAGATTAACTTAGCCCAACAAATTTAATGTGCAATACCTCCACAATCTCATGTTTAAATAATTCCATGAATGTTACGATAATCAACTAGGTTTGGAAACATACGGGGTGTTACATTCTTCCCCCCTTAAAAACATTCGTCCTCAAATGTTAGTGACATTATCCAATTTAACAAATTCAAGTCTAGGATAATTCTTCATGTTATCATATATATATATACTTAATGCTTATAAATACTTACTTGTCATTGCTCTGATCCAGTATCTTGAACTTTTTCTTTCATTTGAACTAGATGAGGGTACTTTTACTTCATCATTTTCTCACCTTCCCATGTGATCTCTTCCATTTGCTGGTTTCTCCATAGTACCTTTACGAAAGCTACTTCTTTATTCCTTAACATCTTCACTTGTCGATCCAGAATAGCAATAGGTGTATCTTTGTAAGTGAGATCCTCCATAACTTGTACATCTTCAATGGGAGTAATATGAGATGGATCTCTTATGCACTTTCGAAGCATCGAAACATGAAATACTGGATGAACTGTGGAGAGTTCTTGGGGTAGTTTCAATTCATATGACTTGCGTCGACTTTGGGCTGTTTGTAGTCGTTGTTGTATTACTTTAACTTTCTCCATAGCTTGATGAACAAGATCTAGATCGAGTAAAGCAGTTTCACTTGCTTCAAACCATCCAATTGGTGATCTACACTTTCTTCCGTATAAAGCTTCATAAGGTGCCATTTTGATACTTGAATGATAGTTATTGTTGTAGGCAAATTCAATAAGAGGTAGATGATCATCCCAACTACCTTTAAAGTTCAACGTGCAAGCTCGTAGCATATCTTCAGGTGTTTGAATAGTATGTTCTGCTTGTCCATCTATCTGAGGATGAAAAGTCGTACTCAAATTAACTTGTGTACCCAAACTCTGTTGAAAAGACTTCCAAAAATGCACAGTAAATTGAGCTCCCCCGTATGATATAATAGAGAGTGGAATCCCATGTAATCGCACTATCTCTTTAACATACAACCTTGCATAATCTTTAGCTGTATAGGTGGTCTTGACTGGTAGAAAATGCGCTGACTTGGTAAGCTTGTCAACTATTACCCATATGGAATCAAATTTCCGCAGTGTACGAGGCAAACCTGTGATGAAATCTATATTAATAATGTCCCATTTCATCCTGGAAGATTGATACATTGCATGTAACCTCCAGGTTTCTGATGCTCTACTTTTACTTATTGACAATTTAGGCATTAAGCTACAAATTCTACAATGTCCTTTTTCATGTTACCCCACCAATACATTTCTTTCAAATCATGATACATTTTGGTGGATCCCAGATGAATAAAATACCGTGAATAATGTGCCTCTATCATAATCCATTTCCTTAGCTCATCTATATCCGGTACACATAATCTACCTTGGTAGTGAAGTACTCCCTCTTGCGTAAGATCAAATGCCCTAGTCAAACCCTGTTGTACATTCTCCTTCAGCTGTAATAAAATAGAATCCACATACTGCTTCTCTTTCACCTTGGCTACTAATGAAGATTCTGCTGTATTTTGCACAATAACCCCTTCATCTGGAGATTCAAGAAGACGAACTCCCAAGCTGGTTAGTTGATGTAGATCTTTGACTATACATTGCTTCTCTGTCAACTGACCATTAGTGCTCCCTACTGCTTTGCGAATTAATGCATCGGCTACCACATTTTCTTTTCCTAGATGATATAGGATATCAATATCATAATCTTTTAAGAGTTCCAGCCACCTTCGCTGCCTCAGATTTAAATCCTTCTGCTTAAATATATATTGCAAACTCTTATGATCAGTGTAGATGCCAACATGAACCCCATACAAATAATGGCGCCATATCTTTAAAGCAAATACCACAGCTGCTAACTCAAGATCATGTGTGGGATAGTTTCTCTCATGTGGTCGCAACTGTCGTGAAGCATAAGCTATTACATTATCGTACTTCATCAATACAAACCCTAGGCCAACTCCGAAAGCATCACAATATACTGCATGCATACCCTTCTGTGCCTTTCGAAAGTACCAATATCGGTGTAGAAGTCAACTTATCTTTAAGCTCTTGGAAACTTTTCTCACATGCATCATTCCACTGAAACTTGACTGCCTTGTGTGTAAGCTTCATTAAAGGTTCTGCAATGAAAGAAAACCCTTCAAAAAACCTTTGATAATAACCTGCCAACCAAAGGAAGCTACGAATTTCCGTAGGCGTCGTAGGCCTTGGCCAATTTTTCACCGCTTCAATCTTTTACGTATCAACCCTTATCCCTTCATCTGACACAATGTGACCCAAGAATGCTACGAATTTCAACCAAAATTCACATTTAGAGAACTTTGTCTACAACTTACGCTCACAAAGAATCTATAACACCTGTCGTAAATGATTAGCATGGTCATCTTGTGATCTTGAATAAACCAGGATGTCATCTTTAAACACCGTCACGAACACATCGAGAAATGGCTTAAACACCTTATTCATCATATCCATGAAAACAGCTGGTGCATTTGTTAGTCCAAACGACATAACTAAAAATTCATAATGGCCATACCGTGTTCGGAAAGATGTCTTGGGTATATCTTTTTCTCTAACTCTGACTTGATGGTAACCCGATCTCAAGTCAATCTTTGAAAAACATTTGGCACCCTATAACTGATCAAACAAATAGTCAATTCTGGAGAGGGGATACTTGTTCTTGATCGTTACCTTATTCAATTGTCGATAATCAATACACATTCTCATTATGCCATCTTTCTTTCGTACAAATAATACTGGTGCACCCCACGGGGACATACTAGGCCTTATGAATCCCTTGTACAACAAATCTTTTAATTGCTCCTTTAATTCTCACAATTCTGCTGGAGACATTATATACAGAGGAATAGAGATAGGGTGAGTGTCTGGCATCACATCAATACATAACTCTACTTTCCGTTCTGGAGGTAAACCTAGAAGATCCTCAGGAAATACATCAAGGAATTCATTGACCACTGGAACCGACTGAGGAGTTAGTGGTTCCACATTAGTATCTTTCACTCTTATTAGGTGATAGATGTACCCCTTGGCTATCATTTTCCTTGCTTTAAGATAGGAAATATTTTTTCCTCTCAGTGCCCCTACATTACCCTTCCTTAAGAACATTCGTTTGTGGAAAATGAAAATGTAACTTCTTAGTTCGGCAATCTATACCCATTATGAAATCAAAATCCACCATTTCTAGTTCAATAAGATCAGCCAACGTATCATGATCACACACATTTACTACACAATTATGATATACTCTTTTTGCAACAATAGATTCACCAACTGGTGTAGATACTTTAATTGACTTAATTAATAATTTCGATGTTTTTTCAAATTTCACAGCAATCAATGGAGTAACATATGACAATGTAGAACCCGGATCAATCAATCCATATACATTATGCGAAAATATGGATAATATACCTGTGACTACATCAGGAGAAGCCTCCAAATTATGTTGGTCCACTAGAGAATAGGTGCGATTCTAGGCTCCACTGGAACTAGTTGCTCCTCTAGCACTTCGACCAAGCCCAATAGCCTACACTCCTCTACCTAGGGAAGGAACCGATGATGATGATGCAACGGTTGATCACGTAGGTCGTGTTATACCACCTGCGACCCTTTATGGGTATTCTCTCATTATGTACCCCGTCGTACCACACCAAAAAAAAAATTTGTTACCAACTGGCATTCACCTAAATAATACCTTCTACAGTGCTGACATGGCTAACAAGAAAATCCTGTTGTCTGTGAACCTTGAAGCCCACTACTCTGCCCAAAATGGCTACCCCTAAATCCCCGAAATTGAGATTGAGTGCCTGCTGTGGAATAAGAGAATGATGTTCTAGGCGGTCTAGGGAAAACCCGAGGCCTAGATTCTCCTTGGTACGCTATAGACTGTCCTATAGGTCTAGCCCTCTTTCAAATTCGTGAACTCTCCTTCTTTGCCTCTGATCTTCCATCTTCTATGCAAAAGCCTGTATTCTGGGTATATCCATATGTCTGTTCAAAGAAGCAATGGTACAGTCCCTCACCAAATATGGCTCTAATCTGTCCACATATCGATGGACTCTGTCTTCCATTGTGGCCACGACATTCGGAGCATATCGAGCCAAAGAATTAAACTGAAGATTGTATTCTCTAAAACTCATATTCCCTTGCCGAAGATTTAGAAACTGGTCTGCACGTTCCTCCTACCTTGAAAGCATCAAACCACCCTATTGGAGATCTGCACCACCTACCATATAATGCACCAAATGGAGCCATCTGGATGCTCGAATGGTAGTTGTTATTTTACGAAAACTCCACCAAATGCAGAATTCGATCCCACTGACCTCCAAAATCAATAACACAGGCTTGTAAAATATCCTTCAGGACCTGAATAGTCATCTCAGATTGGCCATCGATTTGACGATGAAATACTGGGCTATGTTTAACTTAGGTACCCAACTCCTCCTAAAATGCCCTCTAAAAGTTGGAGGTGAATTGAGAACGTCAATCAGAGATGATGGATACCGACACCCCATGCAAATGGACTATATTACAAACATAAATTTGAGCTAACCTCTTTGTACTATAGGATATTTGAACCGGTAGAAATTAAGCAGATTTTGTCAACCGATCAACGATAACCCAAACACTATTAGAAACCTCAAGAAATACACAACAAGCCCATAATGAAATTCATACTAATACACTCCTACTTCTACTCAGGAGTGGGTAGCCTCTGAAGCAAACCACCAGGTCTGTCTTAAATGCTCAGCCTTCACCTACTGGCAATACAAACACAGAGATATAAAGTTCACTATATCCCTCTTCATCCTGCACCACGAGTAATACTATCTCAAATCTTTATACATCTTGGTTGCGCCCGAATAAATGGAATATCTTGAACTATGGGTCTCTTGTAATATCAACTAAATCATATAACCAACCCTCGAAATGCAAATACATCCCTCGAATCTCAAAACACCCTCTGAATCTAAGGCAGGCTTCCCAGCCTCGTCCCTCAGCACCAGATATCGAATGCCACATAACCGACTATCCTCAAACTGTCTCACTTGAATTTTCTCAATCAATATAGACCTAGTCTAACTAGTATCAAGAATCCTCCTAGGGTTAGAAATATCAAGACAAACCAACGTGTTGGATAAGGACTGGATGTCCAAGGCCAATGGTCACTCCAAAACTAAAATGAAGGCCAAACTCCCCCATACTTACCACCTCTGACTCAGGGCATCTACTACCATATTTGCCTTGCCCGGATGGTATAGAATAGAAATATCATAGTCCTTTAGCAACTCTAGCCACCTGCACTGCCTCGAATTAAGCTCCCTCTAATTAAGCATAGACTGCAGGCTATAATAATTAGTGAATATCTCACAGCGAACACCATATAAGTAATGCCTCCAAATCTTAAGTACGAAAACCAGCGCCCCAACTCTAAGTCATGTGTGGGGTAGTTGAGCTTGTGCACCTTCAATTGTTTAGAAGCATATGTAATAACTCGACCCTGCTGCATCAGAACACAACCCAAACTAATACCCGAAGCATGACAATACATTGTAAATCCCTCACCCTCAACTGAAAGAGTCAAAATAAGAACAAAAGTGAGGAAGGCCTTAAACTTTAGAAAGCTCGCCTCACTCTCATCAGACCATTGGAACGGAACATCTTTCCTACTCAATATTGTCAGTGATGTTTCTATAGAAGAGAACCCCTCGACAAACCATAAGTAGTAACCTACCAATCCAATGAAACTGTGAACATTGGTAGGAGAAGTAGGCCTATCCCAATCAGAAACTGCCACAATCTTTGTCGAGTCTACTATACTCCCATCCTTGGACACCACGCCCCTTAAGAATGCTATAAAATCAAGTCAAAACTGGCACATTGAGAACTTGGCATAAATCCATTAATCTCTCAAAGTGTGGAGCACAATCCTTAAATTTTGCTCGTGCTCCTTCCTACTCCTCGAGTAAACAAGGATGTCGTCAATAAACACAATCATGAAGGAGTCCAAATAGGGCCTGAACACATGGTTCATCAAGTCCATGAATGTTGTTGGGGCATTCGTCAACCAATAAGACATCAACAGGAACTTGTTATGGCCATATTGACTCTTGAAGTTTATATTAGGGATGTCTACCGCCCTAATTCTCAATGGTGGTAGCAAAATATTAAGTCAATCTTAGAAAACATGGTTTCACCCTATAGCTGGTCAAATAAATCATCGATATGTGACATAGGATACTTATTCTTCACTGTCACCTTATTCAGTTGCTTGTAATCAATACACATACGCATAGAATAGTCTTTCTTCTCCATAAAAAGAATAAGGGCATCCTATGATGAGATACTCGGTCTAATAAAAACCTTACCTAGAAGATCCTAAGGCTGAACATTCAGCTCTTTTAGCTCAGTAGGAGCCATATGATAAGGTATAATAAAAATGGGTCAGGTGCCCTCCTTAAGATCAATCGCAAAGTCTATATCACACTTAGGAGGAAGGCCAGATAGGTCGGTAGGAAAGATATTTGCTACTCACAGAATATCGAGCTAGAATCAATTAGAGCATTCTCAATACTAACATCTCATACATATGCAAGGTAAGCCAAACACCCTCTCAACACTAGTCTCCTAGCCAAAATATAAAAAATAATCCTCGTCGGTGTATCACTATAAGCACCTTACCACACAATTGGGGGTATGCCATGCATGGGTAAGGTAACAATCTCGGAAAAGCAATCCAAGACTACATGATAGGGGGAAAACAAGTCCATGCCTAGAATCACGTCAAAGTCAACCATATCAAGTACAATAAGATCAACCCAATTAGCGTACTCTCAAATAGTTACAATACAGGAACTATACACATGATCCACTACTAAAGAATCACCCACTAGAGTAGCTTCATGCATAAGTATAGTTAGTAGCTCATAAAACAATCCCAACCAAGATGCATAATAAGCAAAGACATAAGAATAAGTCGTTCCTAGATCAAATAACATAAAAGTCGGCTGATGGAAAACTAAAATTGTACCTATAATAATGGAATTTGAAGCCGAAGCCTCCGACCTACATGGAAAATCATATAAATGACCTTGCCCACCTTCGGACAAGGTACCTACCCAAACACCTGCTCTCTCTGCCTAAGTACCTCTATGAGAACCCTGGGGACCAGCCCTATGACTCTGTGCACCACCCCTGATCGGGGCTACCACTATCCTAATAGGCTGAACATTCTATGCAAAAGGCTTAATATTTTCATCCCGGGGACACTCTCTAAAAAAGTGATCAACAACCTGACGAGAGGGTCTTGTTGACCCAAAATAACCACCATACCCTGAAGCTCTTAAATGAACACCTCGTGATGGCTAACCGATGCTCTGACCACTAAAATCACTATAACCAAATTGACCCCTATCTACTGAAATACAACATGAACTAGCCTACTAAGCTGATCATACTATTGATACTGTTGCTACTGATGGTACTAATGCTGATGCCTACCCTATAAACCCCCACCTCTAAATCGTGACCCACTATGGCTACCATTAAAACTACCCTGATGGTAGGGTCTCTTATCGCTGCCCCCACACCCCTTGTGATGCATATCCTCTATAGTGCGAGCATGATCAACACTATCTACAAATGATTTAGGAAACTGACCTAGCATCTTCTGCTCCTTAAAAGTCATAGTTGGCCAGGCTTTCGTTGGTTATGCAACTAATGATACTGGTGGAACCTCTACTCAGGGAGCCACAGCATGTTGTGCTCCTGTACCTAGCCCACCCTATATTGCCCCCTGACCGAATATCTGAGCTCCATCAGTTAGCAGACCTCTAATCATACCCAACAATTGGACTAGGCATCTTGAAGGACAGTTGTGGCTATAAATCCAGGTGGAGCCTAGGATGGTCCCTGACCTACTGGTTGTTGTGGTGGCTGATCCTCTGGTACTACATCTGGTGGAATCTCTGGCTCTATATCAATAACCGGCTCTAGTGAAGGCTCTCTAGCCAGGTCTCGAGCTAGTGCTACAGCTCTAGTTAGTCCTCGACCTCGGTGTAGATCTCTATCTCAGTATAGACCTCTACCTTTGCCCCTTATTAGAGCCCTAGCTGTAGTTTTGAAGGCCTCACCTTCGGCCACCCTAGCCCTCGTCCTAGCCCACTACGAAAGATTGAAATAAATGATTATCTAGAAACCAGTATAAATACAATGCACGATGATGAATCAAAAAGGTGTGATTTTCTTAAGAATTTCTTATAACCTTTACAAGATAGGATATAGACGTCATAGCATCAATTCACAGGACTCTACTAGACACATGCTCTTGTACCAATGATACTAGTGAACCTAGGCTCTGACACAAAGCAGTCATGACCTAAAAACTCTGGTAATAATGGTACCTACTATAACCCACCAGTAGGTAAGCCAAAACCATAGCCCGAAATAGCAAGTAACGAGATAATAAGTGGAAGAGAGAAGAACAGGTATGTAATAGTAAATGAGGTTAATAATTTAGGAAAATATACAAGGCATGCATACAAAGCAAGGGGAAAAGGGGAAAATCTACAAACCGAGTTCCCTAAGACATGGTATAGTCAGTACAAGAGCCACTATTCATCATGAGTACTATACAAGTACAATGTAAACAGAATAGTCTCTGAAATATACAAAATAATACTAGTCCTAAAATGGAAAGAGATTGATCAGCTTCAGCTCTGCTCGAGGATTGCATCAGCGGTAATGACTCGTATTAGGATCTGCATCAAGGAAAAAGATGCAGAAGTTTAGTATGAGTACCAAAAAATATGGTACTCAGTAGGCATCATAGACCGAGTGAGCTCAAATAAGATAAAAGTATAATAAAGTGCGTATATATGAAAAAGGTAAGAAAAGAGAGGGTCAAAAATAGGGTAATAGGCTAAATTTAGAAAATTATGAGAAATATAAGAAAATAACTCAAAAAGCGTAAAGTAAGCATCTAACTATAACTTAATTGGTTACCCATAAGCCCCGAAGGTACACACAACAGTAAATAAACCCAACCGACCCCTATAAACACGGTAGATGCAGATAAAAGCAATACAAAATTTAAACCAAGAGTGAAAGTGAATAAATATGGAAGAATACCATAATATGAAATAATCATATCATATACTCCTCTTCCAGCCATATCTATAAACCTTGCCTGTATACAAATCGGACTTCCAAATAGAAACCAATGATAATGCATGTCTGAAATCAAACTATGGCTTAATATGTAATTAAGCGATAAAATCAAGTTCCCGAAATTGAATCGAGGCTAAATAGTCCATTTTCCTTTTCAGAAAACCAAATTTATTTAAAGTACTCAAAAATCCCATTTTCAAGTTGAAAGACAGTGTTTTAGGCTAAAATACCAATATGCCAAGGATATAAAACAAAAAAAGTACAACAAAATGAGAAAACCAGTCAAATACAAATAACTAGTCCACCAATACGCAACATAGGTGTTTTACAGTCATTTACAACAGGAAAATATGTTATCCTAAGGTGAATTGCCATAAAGGAGCGGTAAAACTAGCTACAAGCCCTGAGAAACATGACCTAACACAAGAAACTACCCGTGCCTAGTTTCTAGTTATATCCTAACTGGACCCTATAAGCCAGGAAGGTACACATAATGAAAGTAAACCCATCCAATCCCCCTTAAGTACGGTGGATACAAACAAGGAAAAATACTAAAAATGAACCAAATACAATATCATGCACTGTGAAAGTAAGCCTTAATAGAAGTAAACATAGCGTATTCTCCTCCTTCAGCCATACCCATAAACCTTACCCAAACACAAATCAGATTCCAAACCAAAAACTAATGACAATAAATACCAGACTTAAACTGGGACTTAATATATAATAAGCTGTAAAACTGGGTGTTAGACTTGAATCAGAACTAAATATGAAATAAGTGGTAAAATTAAGTGCCCAAACTCAAATCAGGGCTAAATAGTCTAGTTTCCTTTTGGAAAACTAATTTTCGTAAAAGTTTTAAAAATTCCACTGATCGAGTTATAAACAATGTTTTTAGGCCAACAATACTAAAATGCTAAGGATACAAATCAAACAATTACAACAAAGTGAGCAAGCCAACCCAATACCGATAATCATGCCACTATTATGCAACCTATGCATTTTATAGTTGTTTGTAACGTGATGAAACACTATCCGAAGGTATTTTATATTAAAAAGAGTGATTATGCTAACTACAAGCCTCAAGAACCAAACCTAAGGCAAGCGACTACCCAAACCTAGACTAAGGCATCTAAATCCAATCCTACCGGCCCCTATCACGACCCAAATATTGAGGTGATGATGGTACTTATCCATCCCAACACTAGGTAAGTAATCCCAAAATAGAAAAAGATAAAGGTGTGGAAAAAAATTAATAAAAACCCAAATATGTGGTTTTATATTAAAGTCAGTCCATATATACAGAACAATCTCCGAAACTAAACAAAATACAACTCTAATCCTAAAATCTGATGTAATGAGTGAGGGACACTAATACCGATAAAGAGTACAAAAATACACGAGTCTGTCTCTAAATAATAATACAAAGACAAGATAAATAGGATAAAGTCTGGAATCAAGCCCCGACTTAGGAGCTCACTATACTCTGAATCAGCCTTAAACACAGCACGATCTCATGCTCCACAGGTCACACTCAAACTAGGATCTGCACCAAAAAGGTACAGAAAATAGGAGTGAGTATGGTCCATTTGTACTCAGTAGGTACCATAGGCCAACTGAGCAAAGCACAAAACTAAAAAAGTAAAGGATACTATGACCACGCTTCAACCTATATATAGAAAATTTCCCAACTGTGGCTCAAACCGCATCTCCTAACAATTCTACAAGTATAATATCTGTATAAGAATAACTACACATGAATAAATAAGGAAAGACTTCATACATGATAACCAAGCACATAATGAAAACGCAAATGATGCAATGCAATGCAATGGTATAATAAGGATGGAATATCTCAATATCACCTCGTATATACCTTCCGAGCATAAGCTTCCAAGACATGGCCCATGGGCGGTTTGCAACCTATATACTTTCACAATCTCAATATCATATCTCAATCAAGGGTTTTATAAAGTATTTCTTTTTCTTTCAAAATCAATGTTTCTCTATGGTACCAATTTCATGTAAATGGATAAAATTAAATGAGGATGCATGGCCATAACCAAAACAATATCATATAATGAATCAATTCAAGGATGGTATTAAATGAGTTCAAAACTCCTCAAATCTCAAGAAATCATAATGTAATCCATCACATGGCACCACAGTAATAAAGAGTCATGTAAGACATCAATAATATTATTTCAAGCCCCCACTCGGGTATCACACTAAAGATAAATGGAAAATAATGCTCAAACAAAACCAATATCAAACCCCACTCGGGTATCACAACAATAAACATCTCTCAAGTCAAATATAATTCTCACATAAGCCCCAACATGGGCATCACAACAATAATGCTCTCACAAGTCAATAATAATACTCACATAGGCCCCAACACGGGCAACATGATAAAATAACTATCTCCAAATATGAATCTCACGATAAAATCCCAAACCTATAGCATACTTTACATAAATTGTTAACTACTTAGCCCGATCTAAAGAAACTTATGTCGTAACCTACCTCGAAAAGCCGAAACACAAGTCTGGACCCTTTAACTAGTACCTTTCCCTTTTTTTACCATCTCAGAATGAACCCAATCTATCAAAAACATAATCTACACGTCAAAAGGAGTCTAATGACACCCATAGTAGCAATTTTCACTTCAGGTCCAAAAATAATTCAAAAATTAACCCCAAAGTAAAAAGGGTAAAACCAGAATTTTTTTGAAGAATTATTTTTCTCATACTTCAAGGATTCTAAATATAAAATCCCATCAAAAATCAAGTTGAAATCAAGGTTGAAATCATCAAAAACCCATTCTCTCACTTTACCGAGTAAAATCCCAAAATTTCAAGTTTAAAATCAAAGTTTTGAAGATGTTTTTGAGATAGAATCAATGAAAAATAATTGTAATCAAGTTTAGAAGCTTACCAAAATCATTTTTGATGAAAAAATCTCCTTAAAATTGTCTTTCCCGAAGTTTCCCAGTCCTAAAATGGTGAAAATAGGCAAAAATCATGAGAAAAGGCTTAAATACTATTCCAGATGAACAGTGCTCTTCACGATAGTGATCATGACTCTACCGGAGCTGGACCCTTCACGAACGCAGCCACCATCTCGTGTTCGCGATGACCTGAACTTCTAACCCTTCGTGATTGCGAGCCACCACTACTGCAATCGCAATAAACAGATGGATAAAGGAGAGGATCCTCCCATGAGAGTGAAGAAGGGATTATTGCTGCACCAGTTGCAGTAGTTCAGCTGAAGGGAAGGAT
Organism: Capsicum rhomboideum; assembly: GCA_031232105.1. Lineage (NCBI taxonomy): Eukaryota > Viridiplantae > Streptophyta > Magnoliopsida > Solanales > Solanaceae > Capsicum > Capsicum rhomboideum. The sequence goes on along the minus strand of CP124708.1, from coordinate 50,808,070 downwards.
CAAAATATATCCAAACAGACCCTCGAGATTCATTTGGAACCCCACAAAAATAAACGAATAATGCTACTAGGCTTATTTTGATGTTTTGGACTCAATGGAACCATAGAATTTATCAAAAGAGGTTGTTTTCATCAAGATAACCCTCGGGACCCCTTTAGACTAAATTTAACTAATTTCTCATCTAAGAGGGCAAAACTCATTATAAAGGCTCCAAACTCAAACCAACCATGATACTAACCCAAAATTGACATTTCAGATCTAATGGAACTGACAGAATCACTATCCGGTGCTCGTATCATAAAATATTGACCAAAATCAAACTATTCACTTATGAGGCTACTCATGTCCATTCATATGCATGCCATAAGAAACATCACCACCACATAAGGATATAAAATGTTAATAGCGTAAATCATGGAACATGTGATACATACATACAAGAAACTTGGCCGTTAGGGCCATCAAGTCAAAATGGACATATATCTCTTACATTCATATACTCACATATGTCTACAAAAGCCTCTAACAGATGCACATACATAACCATCCTAAAGTCGGGACAAGTCCCCATTTTATACAATATTTATAATACCAAAATCAATGTACAACTGTGACTCGGAAAGCCCCGAACCAACTGGAGCTCACCAAAGATCAGTAGATGACCCGTAGCTTACTATGGAGGTCTACTAGTACCTGTACCTGCAGCAAGTAAGGTTCCCACAAGGGACGTCAGTACTAAGAATGTACTGAGTATGTAAGGCCATAAGAAACTATATGATACATAAATACTTCAATGGAACCAAATATAAGTGCATAACCAATATGGATAAGTCACCATTTTATATGTATGGAAATATGTACATTACGTGGATTACGTTCTTTACTTTTACGCTCATTCATTCGTTCATCACTCACTTCTTCATTCACTACTCTTCCTTCCATTCTTACAATGCCTGGTCCCCAAGCTGATTAGTGGGTAATCAACAGTTTTTGGGATCAACCCATGCTAGGCTCTTCCTTTGCCCCTGGGATACCATCCGTGGTAGCGGGATTGACCCATGCTAGGTGTTCTTTTCACCCCTGGGATACCACCTGAGATATTGGGATCGACCCATGCTAGGTATTTTAACCCCTGGGATACCATCAAAGAATAGAGACTTCATTACCTCACTTCTTAGCACCCAACGATAGAGACTTCAATACCTCACTTCTTAGTCTTTGAAAATAGTTCATTCGATGATCCAGTCATTATGGGAACTTTTGAATATAACATTATTGGAACTTTGGAATCATGTACACAATTAGGTGACCCATGAATAACAATAGATCAATAATAAGGTATATATGATAAACAATAGATGATAACCTGAAATGAGATGCCTTTGGACATTTCAAAAATGAGTAAGTACAATAATAAGGTGAATACTACATGCTACAGAAGGATACGGAAAGAGTAACCTTACATAACTTCACTTCAAAGTATGAATACACAAGCCTATATATGAACACAATAGTCCAGCTCCTTCCTTACGTTTCACTCTACAATACAAGTACATAAAGGAGCTTACATCAACAACTAGTTACCGTACAAACGTACAAGACGACAATGAGCTATCTGACTGCTTTATAACATCATTTTACCCGTTATAATACAATACACTGCATTATCATACCAACAATACCATAACATTCCACACATTGACCAAAACATCATATGCCAATAGCATTTCACACCACGTTTACCCTTTACTTTTTATCACTATCATTCCGTCACATTTACTCCATCAAATTGCCTCATAACAACATATGAACAACAATACATAATTAATATAATCCAACATGCCTCCATACAACCCCTTAAAGTCATTAAAAAGGTATCATAAGTTGATAATTACATCCAAAAAGGGTATAGGGGCCTTCGGGGATCAAAGAGGGACAAAACCATACAAAATGACATTTTGGGGTGACCGACGAAGCCACCTGCACCCGTAGGTGGATGAGGTACTCCCTCAGGTGACCTTTGGTAGTGGCCAGAGGCACCTACGAAGTCACCTGCGCCGCAGGTGCTTCGTCTGCGAGGGCGGGTGCCCGTTTCGGCCAAAAAGGGTCTCTTTTGGGTCCTTTTTTTGTAATAAATGGTACATGATCATAACTAACCTTCTCTTAACATATTTTATATCATATTAGATGCCAACGAACAGCCATGGTTTCACAACGCATATAAACATCACCAAAACCACACTTTTCCTTCAATACACCACCAAATCCATGCACAATTTTGCAATAACAATTCCAAAAATTATGTAAACAGATAAAACAATTTAAGGCTATAATAAAATCTCACATGTCAATATTGAATCCATAAATTTCACTTCCTTCAGGACCACAAGTCCATTTTCAAGTTTACAAGGCAAAACCCTTTTACCGATTAAGCAAAAGTACACTGTTTTACACATAGTGACTGCCCAACACTGTGCCAACATAACCAACATGATTTATACATCATATTAAGCTTATAATATAGTAAACCATAAGAATAAACATTTACCAAAGCTTACCAAAGAGTGATCTTGTCCAACAAGTAGTTACCTTAGGGTTTGTGGGAGAAGAGAAATGTTTGGAAAAATCTAGAAAATGGAATGTGTGATTTTATGAATAAAAATCTGATTTTTCTTGACTTATATAGTCCATTTATAATCATCCTTGGCCACACATTTAATGTGTTTACTTGGTCAATGTTAAGAATGGGTCAAATTCCCTTTTGAGCAGTGTCTTTTTATGATTTTTGGGCCTCATTTGGGCCTAATGGCACACGATTCACTTGAGACCGACAAATTAATGCATAAATTCACAAACTCTCTCATGTTTAACTGATTCTATAAATCTTAAGGTAGTATCATGGGTTTCGGTAAGGTACGGGGTGTTACATTCTTCCCCCCTTAGAAACATTCGTCCTCGAATGTTAGTGACATCATTCAATTTAAACAAATACAAGTCTACAAGCATTCTTCATGTTATCATATATATACTTAATGCTTATAAATACTTACTTGTCATTGTTCTGATCTCGTATCTTGAGCTTGGTCTTAGCTTTGGAACAAATGAGGGTACCTTGACTACATTATTTCTTCAGCTTCCCATGTGATCTCTTCTATTTGTTGATTTATCCAAAGTACCTTCACGGAAGCTATATCTTTATTCCTCAACCTCTTCACTTGTCTATCCAGAATAGCAATAGGTATCTCGTCATAGGTAAGATCCTCCGTAACTTGTACATCGTCAATGGGAGCAAAACGAGATGGATCTCCTATGCACTTTCGAAGCATCGAAACATGAAATACCGGATGAACCGTGGAGAGTTCTTGGGGTAGTGCCAACTCATACGCAACTTGCCCAAATCTTCTAATAATTTCATATGGGCCGATATAACGTGGACTCAATTTTCCTTTCTTTTCGAATCGCATTACCCCTTTCATCGGTGACACCTTCAAAACTACCCAATCACCTATGGCAAATTCGATCCCTCTTCTTCTAACATCAGCATATGACTTATGTCGACTTTGGGCCATTTATAGCCGCTGCTGGATCACTTTAATTTTTCCATAGCCTGATGAACAAGATCTAGCCCAAGTAAAGCAGTTTTGCCTGCTTCAAACCATCCGATTAGTGATCTACATTTCCTTCCATACAAAGCTTCATAAGGTGCCATTTTAATACTTGAATGATAGCTATTGTTGTAAGCAAATTCAATAAGAGGCAAATGGTCATCCCAACTACCTTGGAAATATAACGTTCAATATCATAGCATATCTTCAAGTGTTTGGATAGTACGTTCTGCTTGTCCATCTGTCTGAGGATGGAAAGCCGTACTCAGATTCACCTCTGTACCCAAACTCTGCTGAAAAGATCTCCAAAAATGCACAATAAACTGAGCTCCCCTGTCTGATATAATGGAGATCGGAATCCCATGTAACCTCACTATTTCATTAACATACAACCTTGCATAATCTTCTGCTGTATAGGTGGTCTTGACTGGTAGGAAATGCGCTGACTTGGTAAGCCTGTCAACTATAACCCAATTAGAATCAAATTTCTGCACTGTACGAGGCAAACCTGTGATGAAATCCATATTAATTATATCCCATTTCTAGACTGGAAGATTGATACATTGCATGTAACCTCCTGGTTTCTGATGCTCTACCTTTACTTGTTGACAATTTGGGCATTGAGCGACAAATTTTGCAATGTTCTTCATATTTCCCCACCAATACACGTCTTTCAAATCATGGTACATTTTGGTAGCTCCCGTATGAATAGAATATTATGAATGATGCGCCTCTATCGTAATTCATCTCCTCAGCTCATTTACATCCGGTACACATAATCTACCTAGGCATTGAAGCACTCTTTCTTGTGTAAGATCAAAGACCTTAGTCAGCCCCTGTTGTACATTTTCATTTAGTTTCAATAACATAGGATCCCTAAACTGCTTCTCTTTCACCTCAGATATCAATAAGGATTTAGCTGCATTTTGTACAAAAAACCCTTCATCTGAGGATTCGAGAAGACGAACCCCCAAGCTGGCTAATTGATGTAGATCTTTGACTAAATCTAGATTTTCTGTCAAGTGTCCACTAGTGCCTCCTATTGCCTTGTGGCTCAATGCATCAGCTACCACATTTGCTTTTCCTGGATGATATAGAATATCAATATCATAATCTTTCAATAGCTCAATCCACCTTCGTTGCCTCAAATTGAGTTCCTTCTGCTTAAATATATACGGTAAACTTTTATGATCAGTATAGATATCAACGTGAACTCCATACAAATAATGACGCCATATCTTTAAAGCAAATACCACCGCTGCTAATTTAAGATCATGCGTGGGATAGTTTCTCTTGTGTGGCCGCAACTGTCGTGAGGCATATGCTATTACATTACCGTGCTGCATCAATAAACACCTTAGGCCAATTCTGGAAGCATCATAATATACTGCATAACTTTCGGTGCCTTCCGAAAGTACTAACACCGATGTAGAAGTCAATTTATCTTTCAGCTCTTGAAAACTTTTCTCACATGCATCATTCCACTGAAATTTGACTGCCTTGTGTGTAAGCTTCGTTAAAGGTGCAGCAATGGAAGAAAACCCTTCAACAAATCTTCGATAATAACTTGCTAACCCCAGGAAGCTACGAATTTCCGTGGGTGTCGTAGGCCTTGACCAATTTTTCACCGCCTCAATCTTTTGTGTATCAACTAGAATTCCTTCATCTGACACAATGTGACCCAAGAATGATACGGAGCTCAACCAAAATTCACATTTAGAGAACTTCGCATACAACTTACGCTCAAGGAGAATCTGCAACAACTGTCGTAAGTGCTTAGCATAGTCCTCTTGTGATTTTGAATAAAACAGGATGTCATCTATAAATACCGTCACGAACACGTCTAGAAATGGATTAAACATATTCATCAAATCCATGAACACAGCTGGGGCATTTGTTAGTCCGAATGACATAACTAAAAATTTATAATGGCCATACCGTGTTCGGAAAGCTGTCTTGGATACATCTTTTTCTCTAACTCTGACTTGATGGTAACCCGACCTCAAGTCAATCTTCGAAAAACATGTAGTACCCTGTAACTGATCAAACAAATCATCAATTCGAGGGAGGGTATATTTGTTCTTGATCGTTACCTTATTCGATTGCCGATAGTCAATGCACATTCTCAATGTGCCATCTTTCTTCCGTACAAATAATACTGATGCACCCCACAGGGACATACTAGGCCTAATGTAGCCCTTGTCCAGCAAATCCTTCAATTGCTCCTTCGAATCACTCAATTCTGCTGGAGCCATTCTATATGGGGGAATGGAGATAGGTTGAGTGCCTGGAATAACATCAATTCCAAATTCTATTTCCCGTTCTGGGGGCAAACCTGTAAGATCTTATGGAAATACATCAAGATACTCATTAACCACTGGAACTGATTGAGGAGTTGGTGGTTTGGCATCAATATCATGAACTCTCACTAAGCGGCATATATACCCCTTGGATATCATCTTCCTAGCCTTAAGATAGGAAATAAATTTGCCTCTTGGTGCTCCTACATCACCCTTCCATTCAAGAACATTCGTTTGTGGAAAATGAAAATGTACTTTCTTAGCTCGGCAATCTATCGTGGCATAACAAGAAGCCAACCAATCCATGCCCATTATGACATCAAAATCCACTATATCCAGTTCAATAAGATCGGCCAGTGTATCATAACCACACACAGTTACCACACAATTATGATATACTCTTTTTGCAACAATATAGTCACCAACTGGTGTAGATACTTTAATTAACTTAGTTAATAGTTTCGGTTTTCTTTCAAATTTTGCAGCAATCAATGGAGTAACATATGAAAATGTAGAACACGGATCAATAAATGCATATACATTATATGAAAATATGGATAATGTACCTGTGACGACATCAAGAGAAGCCTCCGAATTCTGCCGGTCCACTAGAGCATAAGTACGATTCTGAGTTCCAATGGAATTGGCTGCTCCTCTGGCACTTCTGCCATGACCCGCAGGTTGTACACCTCTGCCTAGGGGAGGAACTGATGATGATGATGCAACAGTTGATCCCGCAGGTCATGCCACATTACCCAAGCCTCTTCGTGGGCAGTCTCTCATCATATAACCCGTCATACCGCACCAAAAGCAACCATTTTTCCCAAGCCGACATTTACCTAAATGAAACCATCCACATTGCTAACATGGCTGACGGGAAAATCCAGCGGTCTGCGAACCTCGAATCCCACTACTCTGCCCAATATTACTACCTCTAAACCCTCAAAATTGAGCTTGAGTGCCTGCTGTGGAATAAGAGAATGACGGTCTAGGCGGTCTAGGAAACACCCGAGGTTTAGATTCTCCTTGGGACACCATAGACTGTTTGGACTAGCCTCGTTCAAATTCATGTACCCTTCTCCTTTGCCTTTGGTCCTCCATCTTTTGTGTGAAGGCCTGAATTCTAGCTATATCCATATCTAGATTTAAAGAAGGAATAGTGCAGTCTCTTACCAAATATGGCTCCAATCTGTCCACATATCGATATACTCTGTCTGTCATTGTGGCCACTACATTCGGAGCATATCGAGCCAATGAATTAAATTGTAGACGGTATTCTCTGACACTTAGATTCCCTTGACAAATATTAAAGAATTGATCCGCATGAGCCTCTCGGATCTCATAAAGAAGGTAGTGATCAAGGAAAGCCACTTTAAATTCTTCCCAATGAGGTGGATTTTCACCGACACCACGAGATTTCTTCCAATCTTCATACCACAATATTGCCTCTCCTTTCAATCTATATGCAGCAAGTTCAACTGTTTCTACCCCAGTTACGTGCATAATATCTAAAGCTTTTTGAATTTGATCTATAAAGTCTTGCGGATCTTCATTCAGATCTGACCCAGTGAATGTGGGAGGGTCTAATTTCAGAAAATCCTATGTCCGCCGACTAGCTGCCTTAGCCGCACCATCATCACTTGTTGTTGGACCAGCTCATCCTTGAATTTGTGCAACAACTATCTGAGTTAACATTTGCACTGCAATTCTGATAGCTTGCTCAGTAGCATTAACAGGTGCTTCTGCATGTTTTTCTCTCCTTCTCGGCTCTTCTGGAGCTAGAAAAGTAGAAGAAGCCCGAGATGAAACCTCAGCGTCAGCCCCACTATGACTAGATTGGTCAGGTGGTGATCTACTGGTTCCTTCTCCGGCAAGTATATCTACTTGCTTACCTTTACATATGCCTCGTCTTGTAATCGGCATTTTACTATACAAAAGGAAACCAAGTCCAATGGTTATATGTGATTCCACTATAATATTGGCTCTAATGCACGATCTAAGATGTGAAGAACAGAAACAACTCCTAAATGTCCCATAGCCTCCTAGTTATAAATGTGGGGCACAACATATCGATAAGTAAGACTCTACTCAGACACGGCTTTGTAGACACCCTTAGAACGACCTGCTCTGATACCACTTTTGTCACGCCCCAAATCCCGTTGAGGCGGACTGGCACCCAAAGCTGATAAGGCCCGAGAGAACCAATATTTACTCATGTCCATTCATATGCATGCCATAAGAAACATCACCACCACGTAAGGACATAAAATTTTAATAGCGGAAATCATGGAACATGTGATACATACATACGAGAAACTTGGTCGTTAGGGCCATCAAGTCAAAATGGACATATATCTCTTACATTCATATAATCACATATGTCTACAAAACCCTCTAACAGATGCACATACATAACCACCCTAAAGTCGATACAAGTCCCTACTTCATACAATATTTACAATACCAAAATCAATGTACAACTGTGACTCGGAAAGCCCCGAACCAACTGGAGCTCACCAAAGATAAGTAGATGACCCACACCTTACTGTGAAGGTCTACTAGTACTTGTACCTGCAGAAAGTAAGGTTCCCATAAGGGACGTCAGTACTAAGAATGTACTGAGTATGTAAGGCCATAAGAAACTATATGATACATAAATACTTCAATGGAACCAAATATAAGTGCATAACCAATATGGATAAGTCACCATTTTATATGTATGGAAATATGTACATTATGTGGATTACGTTCTTTACTTTTACACTCATTCATTCGTTCATCACTCACTTCTTCATTCATTACTCATCCTTCCATTGTTACAATGCCTGGGCCCCAAGCTGATCAGTGGGTAATCAACAGTTTTCGGGATCGACCCATTCTAGGCTCTTTTTTTGCCCCCTGGGATACCACCTATGGTAGCGGGATTGACCCATGCAAGGTGTTCTTTTCACCCCTGGGATACCACCTGAGTTATTGGGATCGACCCATGCTAGGTATTTTAACCCCTGGGATACCACCCAAGAATAGAGACTTCATTACCTCACTTCTTAGCACCCAGCAATAGAGACTTCATTACCTCACTTCTTAGTATTTAAAAATAGTTCATTCGATGATCCAGTCATTATTGGAACTTTTGAATATAACATTATTGGAACTTGGAATCATGTCCACAATTAGGTGACCCATGAATAACAATAGATCAAGAATAAGGTATATATGATAAACAATAGATGATAACCTGAAATGAGATGCCTTAGGACATTTCGAAAATGAGTAAGTACAATAATAAGGTGAATACTACATGCTGCAGAAGGATACGGAAAGACTAACCTTACATACCTTCCCTTCCAAGTATGAATACACAAGCCTATATATGAACACAATAGTACAGCTCCTTCCTTACGTTTCACTCTACAATACAAGTACATAACTGAGCTTACCTCAACAACTAGTTACCGTACAAATGTACAAGACGACAATGAGCTATATGACTGCTTTATAACATCATTTTACCCGTTCTAATACAATACACTTCATTATCATACCAACAACACCATAACATTCCACACATTGACCAAAACATCATATGCCAATAGCATTTCACATCACGTTTACCCTTTACTTTTTATCACTATCATTCCGTCACATTTACTCCATCAAATTGCCTCATAACAACATATGAACAACAATACATAATTAATATAATCCAACATGCCTCCATACAACCCCTTAAAGTCATTAAAAAGGTATCATAAGTTGATAATTACATCCAAAAAGGGTATAGGGGCCTTCGGGGATCAAAGAGGGACAAAAACATACAAAATGACATTTTGGGGTGACCGAAGAAGCCACCTGAACCCGTAGATGGATGAGGTGCGCCCTCAGGTGACCTTTGGTAGTGGCCAGAGGCACCTACGAAGTCACCTGCGCCGCAGGTGCTTCGTCTGCGAGGGCGGGTGCCCGTTTCGGCCAAAAAGGGTCTCTTTTGGGTCCTTTTTTTGTAATAAATGGTACATGATCATAACTAACCTTCTCTTAACATATTTTATATCATATTAGATGCCAACAAACAGCCATGGTTTCACAACGCACATAAACATCACCAAAACCACACTTTTCCTTCAATACACCACCAAATCAATGCACAATTTTGCAATAACAATTCCAAAAATTATGTAAACAGATAAAAAAAGTTAAGGCTATAATAACATCTCACATGTAAATATTTAATCCATCAAGTTCACTTCCTTCAGGACCACAAGTCCATTTTCAAGTTTATAAGGCAAAACCCTTTACCGATTAAGCAAAAGTACACTATTTTACACATAGTGACTACCCAACACTGTGCCAACATAACCAACATGATTTATACATCATCTTAAGCGTATAATATAGTAAACCATAAGAATAAAAACTTACCAAAGCTTACCAAAGAGTGATCTTGTCCAAAAAGTAGTTACCTTAGGGTTTGTGGGAGAAAAGAAATGTTTGGAAAAATCTAGAAAATGGCATGTGTGCTTTTATGAATAAAAATCTGATTTTTCTTGACTTATATATTCCCTTGATAATCATCCTTGGCCATACATTTAATGTATTTACTTGGTCAATGTTAAGAATGGGTCAAATTCCCTTTTGGGCCATGTCTTTTTATGTTTTTTGGGCCTCATTTGGGCCCAATGGCACATGATTCACTTGATCCCGACAACTTAATGCATAAATTCACTAAATCTCTCATGTTTAAGTGATTCTATAAATGTTAAAGTAGTCTCATGGGTTTCGGGAAGGTACGGGGTGTTACATGAGTACCATTGGATCACATGAGTATCATCTGGATGGTATCTTTCCAATATTGAAACATGGAATATCAGATGAACAACTAACAGATGCGGAGGAAAATCTAGCCTATACGCCATATCTCCAAACTTTTTAAGAATCTCAAAAGGCCCAATAAATCTCAGACTAAACTTCCCTTTCTTCCCAAATCTCATCACACCCTTTATGGGTGATACCTTCAATAAAACCCGCTCACTAATCATGAATGCTACATTACGAACTCATCAATCAATATAACTCTTCTGCCTACTCTGGGCAGCCACAATTGTCTGCTGAATCATTTAACTCGATCCATCTAGTCTCTTAACAAATTAGTGCCCCAACAACAAACCTCGAACGAATCAAACCATCCCACAGGGGATTTACACTTTCGCCCATATAAAGACTCAAAAGGGGCCATCTAAATCCTGGAATGGTAACTGTTATTATAGGTGAACTCCACTAAGGGCAAGAACTAGTCCTAATGACCACCAAAATCCATAACACACGCTCGAAGCATGTCCTCTAACACCTGAATAGTTTGCTCTGACTGGTTGTCTATCTGAGGGTAAAAGATTGTGCCCATATCAAGCTGATTACTCAACTCATTCTGCATAGATAGAGGTAAACTGATTACCTTTATCAGAAATAATGGAGATAAATACACCATACACTCTCACAATCTCACAAATGTAGATCTTGGCCAACTTCTCCGCATTATAGCTCACCTTTATAGGTACAAAGTGCACTAATTTAGTCAACCTATCCACAATCACCCTAATAGAATCAAACTTCCCTAAGGTTGGGGATAGAGCAACCATAAAGTCTACAGTGATCCACTCTCACTTTCATTATGGAACATGCATCATCTGTATAGTACCACTCGATCGTTGATGCTTATGCTTCACTTATTAACAATTCAAACACTTGGCCACAAACTCAACAATGTACTTCTTAATACCACACTACCAATAATATTGCTTCAAATCATGATATATCTTAGCCGCTCCTAGATAGATAGAATACTTCAAATAATGAGCCTTTTTCAAGATCAGTCTAATCCAAACACCAACTCTCAGGACACAAATACTACCACCAATCCTCAAAACACCCTCGGGATTAGTATATACCTTCTTTGACTCACCACTCAACACTTTACCATAAATCATCTTTAACTTCTCATCATCAAACTATTAAGCTCAGATCTATTCCATCAATGAAGATCTAGCCTCAATATTTTCCAAAACACGCCTAGGTTTTGAAATATCAAGTCGAATCAACTGGTTAGCAAAAAACTAAATGCTCGAGGTTAAAAGCCACTCCTCTACCAAAATATGAGCCAAACTCCCAATACTTGCCACCTTCTGAATCAAGGCATCCACTACCACATTAGCCTTGTCCCGATGATAAAAAATAGTGAGATTATAATCCTTAAGCAACTTTAACCATCTACGATGTCTCATATTAAGATCTCACTAAGTGAAAAAGTATTGAAGGCTATGATGATCGGAGAAAATCTCATAATGAACTCTATACAAGTAGTGTGGCCATAATTTCAACATAAACACAAATGCAGCTAACTCTAAATTATCGGTGGGGTAGTTCTTATCATGAGGCTTCATCTGTCGAGAAGCATAAGCAATCACTTTACCCTTCTGCATCAACATACCAACCAAGCCAACTCCATAAGTATCACAAAACATGGTGAAACCTATGACCTCCTCAGGTAAAGTCAAGATAGGAGCCGAAGTCAACAACTCCTTGATCTTTTAAAAGATCCTCTCACAATCATCCGACCACTGGAAAACAATGTTCCTCTAAGTCAACTTGGTCAAAGGAGCCGCAATAGAAGAGAAACCCTACACAAACTGTCAATAATAGTCCGCTTACCCTACAAAACTCTAAATCTCGATAGGAGAGGTAGGTTTAGCACAATCACAAATTGACACCAACCATTTGTCAATCCAATATTGGAGTAAAATGTTATGACTATTTTACTAGAGGGTGTCAGTCTGCCAATGAACGACGAATGGAGCGATGGTCCATCACCTTGACAATAGTCCATCAATGGAGCCATCATGCCTATCCAGTGAGCTCAAAACTTGTCCCTAAGGCAATGGTTTGGACCATGTTCCATCATGGGGTCCATAATTCATCCCCAAAACCATTCAATGAGTTTTTTCTGCACCTTTTAAGAGTTTTTTGAGGGGTAGTTTGGTCCTTTCAATAACCCAATACCTCTCCCTATATCTTAAAATACCCAATAAGGGTTATATTCTCAGAATAAATATCGCTAATCTTTCCCAATTCCTTTCTTCTCTAAAAAATGCAAGAATAGATAGAAAAGGGGGTTTTCAAGTCCAAGTCTCCAAAAGTTCAAAATTTAAGATATCTCTCCATAAATTCATCTAATCTTAGGTATGTGGGACTTCAATGGGGTTTTTCGTTCATCCCCATATCTAAAATTGTAGAGCTTTTTTATGAATTTAAAATTATAGTTAGGGTTAGAAAACCATGTTTAATTCTCATCCTATTTAAAACAAGTTCTTGATGTTCTTAAAGTATTTATTTATGTTTTTGAACATTGAAATGATTTCAATGAATAGAAAAGCTTTACTTGTCACCCTTTTCAATTATGATATGAATTTGCAAATGATTCTTGAACTTATATTTAGAGCATGAATTTAGAATTATAGTACTACTATAGATATTCAAAGAAAACAGATTAAGCCCATGGGAGGTGAAGTTTTGATAGTTTTTAAGATATAAATTTAGTATAGTTTCAACCTTTACAACATATAGATAGGGATTTTAAAATCATTATTGAGCATATGATTATAAGAACAGTTTTGGGAGTAGTATTTAGCACCGAGCAAACTACAGTTCTAGATAACCTAAGTTCCCAAACTATGTGCCACCATAAGATTATATTTTCACTGCAATGTCGGTTGATCATTAGCCTAAAAGGATCATTTAGTGGATCCACATATATATAGATAGGTCCTAAACCTAGGCAAAGTATAGGGCAGCCCTCCCAACTGGGTTACATATTGGACACCATTAGCTCAAGTGGTCTATGTCAGTTATAAGAAACTCTCGCTTAAAAGTTTTTACTTTACTTTGATCACCTTTTGATATGAACATATTATGTATTTAGATATTATGATTTCAGATATGTATTTCTACGAAAGTTTTATTATGATTTTGTTAAACTTGTTTTCCGTCATTTAATATTATTCCTACATACTCTGTACATTCAGACATACTGATTGCATACGTTTTGCTAATATTTTTCATGTGATGTAGATACTAGTGTCCAAGCTCAAACTCATGGCTAGTTGATATTAGTTCAACTTCTAGTAGTGGTGTATCCTCATCATTCGGGGACCTAGTTAGTTGTTTCTTTCTGTTCTACTCTTAGACATTGTTTTATGGTTAGTCGGGGCACTTGTCCTGGTAGATTATAATATTCAGTTATTAGAGGTTTGCAGACATTAGAGTATGTTTTATGTTGGCCCTTCGGGCTTGGTACTTGTTCATTTAGATTAGTCATTGAAATGTTTTAAGAACTTATCTTATGATCTTATTATAGCTTTTGCTTAAATTTTATATAATTTGCTTAGTTATGTTATGCAAAGGGTTAGCTTGGGAACACTTGTGGTTCCAGGAACCATGTCTCAGCTAGGGTACAGTCTCGGGTGGTGATATGATGGGAGATAGAGGGTGAGATCTTAGCGACCGGAGCTGACCTATCTCCTTTTATTTTGGATTAGTCTTATTTTGTACTTTTAGAAACTATTCTATATATATTGCACTTATCTAGTACTCCTTATGCTATAGTGGATCTTGAACTGACTCTAACAGGTCTTAAGGAGGATCCTTTTTGTGTATTTTGTTCTTTCCCTTCTCTATTTGTATGTGTGCTCCATTTATTTTCTCTATTAGTCGCTTTATTTAAATTTTTTACCCTATTCTTATCTCTTTCACTTATTAGCCTATTACTTACCATTCTGTGCTATGGATTTGGCTTACCTGCTAACAGGTTATAGTATATGTCATCATGACCTGAGTTTTTGAGTTATAATAGTTTGGTATCAGAGCCTTAGTTCACTGGTATTGTTGGTACAAGAGCAAGTGTCTAGTAGAGCCCCGTGGATTGGTACGATGACATATGTATACTATCTTTGGGAGGCTACAAGACATTCTTTAGGAAAAATTTCACCTTTTGATTCTTTATCATTCATTGTGTCTATGTTGGTTAATAGGTTTTCACTTGTTTCACTCTTTCATGGATGTTTAGGATGAGAGCTATGGCCAGCGAGGCCCCTGCAACTGGGTCCTTGCAAAGGGTGGAGGTCAGGGTCAATCATACGAACAGGGACATGGTATATGTAACACCCCGTACCTTCCCAACCCTACTTGACGATGTTGAACAATGTTTACTTAGGTATCGAGAGCCATAAGTATGTATTTTGTAATGTTATTGATGAGATAATTGATATTGGGCCTAGTACATGTGATTAGAACTTCGTAGGAGGTATCTTGTGACTTCGTGGAGCATTTGTGGGGTTAAAAATGAGGCTTGGAGGACCTCTAAACAAAGGATATTAAAGGTAAGAAGTAAGTTAAAGAATAGAACTTGAAGTATCTAACCAAATCCGCAAAGAAAAGTCGAAGAACGAAAATTTTCAAACAAAATAGGCCAGGAGCTCCAGAGGGCGTGCCATGCCACTTTTTCCCAAAAATTTTTGGGCACGGGCAGCAAGGTGGCGTGCCCAGGGCCGTGCCAGGCTGCTTGTGTACACCTCTCAAATGTTGGAAATTTTTTTAAGTCCCAAGGGTGCCCGGGGACGTACCGGGCCTCTTTTTGCCACATTTCTTCTCCAACAATGAGCCTATACTTGGAATTATTGAAGTATCATATTGGCATTCCATTTTCATAAGATTATTCATGGACGAATTTGGCATCCAAATGACATTTTTACCCTTTCGATCAAAATAAGCCATGCGTGGCTAGAATCACTTGTCTTTGGGATTGAGGCTACGAATATAAATCGCGTGAGTGGGAATATTGTCGTAACACGTATGAAATGATTTAAACATGAGAAATTATTTGACTAAGTGAATTGGGCTCAATGAAGGCCCAAAATGAGGCAAAAGGCATGGGCCAAATGGGTCAAATGACCCATTCTTCCATTGACCAAGCCAAACATAGTATTTAATGCTAAAGAATGGCTAAGTATGACTTGAGGGCTTATATAAAGGGCCAAAAATCAGATTTTTATCACACAAAACTCTCATACCAAATCTAGAAATTTCCACAAGCCTTTTCTCTCAACTTCAAACCCTATGGCACTTCTTTGGACAAGATCATCACTTTGCAAGTTTGGGTAAGTGTTTATTCATGTGATTTACTATCTTATAGGTATGAGAGATTGTGTAGATCATGATGGTTATGTTGGCAAGTGTTGAATAGTGAACTTTTGCCTTATACTAAAGATGTGTCATTCTTGTTATTTAAACTTGAAAAAGAACTTGAGGTTTGAATAAAAGTGAATGGTATGAATGAGATATCAACATGTATGGTGTGATTATGATCCTATACCTTCTACTTTTCTATAAGTGTAAATGATGGGATTTTGGCCGATATGTTGTTGTGGGATGTATTGAGGTGATTTGAGGGAGTATTTGTGACGTGTTGATGAAGAAATGTAAAGAACAAACTTGGTACGAAATGCTATTGGGTTGTGATATTTTGGTCAATGTTGGGAATGTTGTGATATTGTTGATGTGAAAATGCCGTAAATGGTATTGTAAAGGGGTGAAGTGACATTATACGGCAGTCATATAGCTCATTGTCGTCTTGTACACTTGTATGGTAACTAGTTGATAATGTAAGCCCCGGTATGTATTTGTGTTGTAGAGTAAGAGGTAAGGAAGGAGATGGACTATTGTATTCGTAGCTAGGCTTGTATATTCATACTTGGAAGTGAAGGTATGTAAGGTTACTCTTTTCGTATCCTTCTGCAGCATATAGTATTCACTTTGTTATGGTACCTACTCATTTTCGAAATGTTCTAAGGTATCTCATTTCAGGTTATCATCTATTGTTAATCATATATACCTTATTCTTGATCTATTGTTATTCATGTGTCACATAATTATGAACATGGTTACAAGTTCCAATAATGTTATATTCAAAAGTTCCAATAATGACATAATCATCGAATGAACTATTTCTAAGATTGAGGAAGTGAGTCAATCCCGCTACTACGGGTGGTATCCCAGGGGTAAAAGAAAAGCCTAGCATGGGTCGATCCCAAAAACTGTTAAATACCCACTGATCAGCTTGGGGCCCGGGCATTGTAAGAATTAAAGGATGAGAAGTGAATGAAGAAGTGAGTGATGAAGGGAACGAATGAGTGTAAAAGTAAAGAAAGTAATCCATCTAATGTACATATCTCCATACATATAGAATGATGACTTATCCATATTGGTTATTCAAGTAGAGTTATTTCCATTGAAGTATTTATGTATCATATAATTCTTATAGCCTTGCATACTCAGTACATTCTTCTTACTGACCCCCTCAGGGGACTTACATTACTTGTTGCAGGCACAGGTGTTAGTAGACCTCTTTCATAAGCTATGAGACAGTTGCGTATCATTGGTGAGCTCCAGGTTGTTCGGGGCTTTTCGAGTCATGTGTACTTGTGTTTTGGTATTGTATGTGTATATAGAGTGGGGTGGTGTTCCAACTCTAGGTTGTTTATCGTTATGTATCTATAGAGGCTTTGTAGACAGATGTGGGATGACGAATATAAGAATTGTGTTTCCATTTTGAATTAATAGCCGTAACGGCCAAGTTTCATATATAGTATATGTTTCCATGACTTCCGCCATTGGCATTTCATATTTTATAAATTACATGAGATAGAATGCTATTCATAGAGATACATGTACGAGGAGGATCATAAGTAAAGATTGGTTCTCTCGGGCCTCAACGGCTTCAGGTGACAGTCTGTCCCGTTGGAATTTGGGGCATGACAAAAGTGGTATCAGAGCAAGGTCATTCTAAGGGCGTCTACAAAGCCGTGTCTGAGTAGAGTTTTACTTATGGATGTGTTGTGCACCACATTTATAAGTAGGAGGCTATGGGATATTTAGGAGTTGTTTCTGTTCTTCATTTCTAGATTTTGCAATAGAGCCAATGTTATAGGTGGAATTATATCTGACCATGGTAATTATTTTTCTTTGGTATAGTACAATGCCGAGGACAAGCCAAGGTAGAGATAAAGGGAAGAAGGTAGTTAGGCTTACTGGAGAAGGATCGAGTAGATTCCCACCTGACCAAGCTAGTCAAGGTAGAGTGGACATTGAAATTGCATTGCGGGCCTCCTCTACTTTTCCAGCTCCAGAAGAGCTGAGTTGGACAGAACTATCTTTGGAACTGACCGTTAATACTATTGAGTAGGATTTAATGAGTGCGGTGCAACTATTGACCCGTGTAGTTGTTGTACAAGCTCGAACACAAGCTTTTTCGCAGCAGATGGAGGAACAGAGGTAGAAGAAAAGGATGCAAGAATTGGAAGGAGGATTGTCAAAGAGAGCGAAACCCATGGGACAGTTCATAGTGTCCCAAGGAGGATTTGGGCCTCAGAGTTCTCATAGACTATCTAGGCCATCATTTCCTCATTCTACAGCAATCGTTCCCCCCTCTACTTTAAGGGTTTAGAAGCAACCAGTTTGGGCAAAGAAGTGAGACTCAGGATTTCCAGACAGTGGGATATCAAGCACACAGAGATGTGAACCAACTAGGGTCTTTTCATCAGCTGTGCCAGCGCTGCAGGAAATTTCATGTAGGTGAATGTCGGGTTGGAATGAATGTTTGCTTTCATTGCGGCGTGCCAGGGCACAAGGTAAGAGGGTGTCCACGAAGGAACATGGGTAGCATGGCATGACCTACGGGACCAACCGTTGCACTGACATAATTAGTGCCTCCTCTAGGTAGAGGTGTACAACCTGCTGATCGTGGCAGATATGTTAGAGGGGTAGCTAGTTCGAGTGAAAATCAGGACCGTACCTATGCCGTAGTGGGTCGGCAGGCCTCGGAGACTTTTCTTGATATAGTGACAGGTACATTATCTATCTTTTCACATAATATATCTGCATTGATTGACCCGGGTTGTACATTGTCATAGGTTTTTCCATATGTTTTTTTTAAGGAACATGAGAATTACTAGGTAAGCCGTCTGAAGTACCTATACTAGTTGTGAATCTATGATAGCTAAAAGAGTATATCATAATTGTATAGTAATCGGTTGTGGCTATGACACACTGGTTGAGCTTACTGAACTGGAAATGGTAAACTTGGAGGTTATTATGGGTATGGATTGGTTGTCTTCTTGTTATGCCACGGCGGATTGCCAAGCTAAAGAGTTACATTTTCATTTTTTTTCCATAAAAGAATGTTCTTGCATGGAAGGGTGATGTGGGAGCACCGAAGAAAAATTCATTTCCTGTAGCAAGGTAAAGAAAATGATATCCAAGGGGTATCTTTGTCACCTAGTAAGAGTACGGGATATCGATGTGAGGGCACCAACACTTCGATCGATTCCAGTAGTAAATGAATTCCTGGATGTATCTCCTAAAATGGAAAGTAGAGCTTGATATTGATGTGATTCCAGGCATTCTTCCTATCTCTATTCCTCCGTATAGAATGGCTCCAGCAGAATTGCGGGAGTTGTAGGACCAATTAAAGGACTTGTTGGACAAGGGGTTCACAAGGCCTAGTATATTCCTTTGGGGTGCCTCAGTATTAATCGTACAAAAGAAAAATGGCACATTGAGAACGTGTACTGATTATCGACAACTGAGAGGGTGACAATTAAGAATAAATGTTTCCTTCCCGGAACTTATAAGTTAATTGACCAATTCCAGTGTGCCAAAGATTCTTCAAAGACTGACTTGAGAGCGAGTTATTATCAAGTAGGGGTTAAAGAAAAAGGTATACCCAAGGCATCTTTCCGAACACGGGATGGTCACTATGACTTCTTAGTTATGTCAAATGGGCTAACGAATGCACCAGTAGACTTATGAGTTGGATGAGCAGAACGTTCCAGCCATTCATAAATGTATTCGTGATGGTGGTTATAGATGATATATGAGTTTCTTCAGAATCACAAGCGAACCCTGCTAATCACGTACGATAGGTGTTACAGATTCTTCGTATCATAAGTGGGACGCAAAGTTCTCTAAGCATGAATTTTGGTTAAAAGTGGTAGCATTTTTAGGTCACATTGTGTCAGATAAAGGAATAAGTGATGATACACAAAAGACAGCTAGAAGCCGTGAAGAATTGGCCAAGGCCTACGACACCTACCGAGAGTCATAGTTTTCTCGGAGTGGCAAAATATTATAGAGGATTTGTAGAAGGATTTTCTTCTCCCTCTATACCTTTAATGAAACGAACAAACAAGGTAACTAAGTTTCAACGGAAGGATGCATATGAGAGTAGTTTTCAAGAGTTGAAAATAATAAGTTAACCTCTGCACTTGTATTGGTTTATGGTGTGTACTGATGCGGCATGGTAATATGATAGCATATGCCTCACGACAGTTGTGTCCATATGAAGACCATTAACTAACACATGATTTTGAGCTAGCAGTCGTTATGGTTGTTTTCAAAAGTGTATGGCGCCATTATCTGTGTAGGGTTCATATTGACATATATACTGATCATCAGAGATTGCAATATATCCTTAATCAACAGGACCTAAATTTGAGACAGCAGAAATGGTTGAACCTATTAACAGACTATGATATTGATATCCCATCTGGGAAAAATAGGTGTAATAGCTGATGCGTTAAGTCACAACACAATAGGAAGCACTAGTAGCCAGTTGACCGAAAAAAAAAATATAGTCAAGGAATTACATCAATTAGCCGGTTTGGGAGTTCATTTTCTTGAAACTCCAGACGAAAGAATTATAGGGTAAATTGCGACAGAGCCTTCATTTGTAGCTGAAGTGAAAGAAAAGTAGTATGCGAGTTCTATGTTATCACAACTGAAAGAGAATGTACAATAGGGCCTGACAAAAACATCTGATCTTATGTAAAAAGGGAGTACTTTAACGCCAATGTAGATTGTGCGTATCGGGTATAGACAAGTTAAGGAAAGGAATTATGCCAGAGGGACATCGTTCAGGGTATTGTATTTATTCAGAAGCAACCAAAATGTACGATGGTTTAGCAGAGATGCCTTAGTAAGGTTACATGAAAATCCCATTATAGAACGTGTAGCTCAATGTCCAAGCGATCACTGATTAACAGTATGGCATTAGAAATCTGTATGTTTATGCAATGTATCACCCTTCCAGTTTGGAAGTGGAACATAAATAACATGGATTTAATCATAGGATTGCCTCGTACACTGTGAAGGTTGATTCCATATCGGTAAGAGTTGACAGGCTTACCAAGTCTGCGTATGTCCTACCAGTTAGGACCACCGATACAGCTGAACATTATGCAAAGTTGTATGTTATAGAGATAGTACGATTACATGGGATTCCACTCACTCTTATATTAAACAGGAGAGCTCATTTTATTGCACAGTGTTGGAAGTATTTTCAGTAAATCATGGGTACACAGATGGATGTACGTACGGCTGTCATCCTCGGATGGATGGGCAAACAGAACGGATTATATGAACAATTGAAGATATGCCACGAGTTTGTACATTGGACTTTAAAGGTGGTTGGGATGAACATCTATCGTTTATTGAAATTGCTTACGATAAAAGTATCAAAAATCACCTTACGAAGCTTTATATGAAAGAAAATATAGATCACCAATTGGATGGGTTACAGCTGATGAAATTTGCTTTGCTCAGGTCAGATTTTGTTCATCAAGTTATAGAGAAGGTGAAGGTGATAGAATAGTAGCTACAAATGACCCAGAGCCGATACAAATCATATGCTGATATTAGAAGAAGGGAATTAAAATGTACCATAGGTGATTAGGTATTTGTGACAGTGTCACCAATGAAAAAAAAGGGAAAAAAAAAGAAGAAAAGATAATGAGATTTGGAAAGAAAGGGAAATTTTCCAAGACTTGGACACTTTGCGTAGCTAGCAGCACTAGTCCATGAACTCCTCACATTCATTCAGTATTTCCTATTTGATGCTTTGAAAGTGTATAGGAGACTATCCCATATTGTTCCTAGTGGATATCTACAAGTCACGTAGGATCTCACACATTAAAAGGTACTTATTGTTACCTATTGTTGTTCTAGATCAATAAGTGAAGGAATTAAGAGATACAGAAGTAGCTTTTGTAAAGGCACTATGGGAGAAATTAGCATGTAAAAGAAATCACAAGGGAAACCGAAGAACTAATGAAGTCTAAAGTACTCGTAATTGTTGTACATGGAAGAAAAAGTTCAAGATACGGAATTGGAGTCATAATAAGTAAGTCTTTACAAGTATTACGTGTGGATGTGATAATGTGAAGGATTCACTTCGACTTAAGTTTTTACAGTGAAACAATGTTACTAACATTCGAGGATGAATGTTTCTAAGGGGGAAAGAATGTAACACCCCGTACCTTCCCAACCCTACTTGACGATGTTGAACAATGTTTAGTTAGGTGTCGAGAGCCATAAGTATGTATTTTGTAATGTTATTGATGAGATAATTGATATTGGGCCTAGTACATGTGATTAAACCTTCGTAGGAGGTGTCTTGTGACTTGGTGGAGCATTTGTAGGGTTAAAAATGAGGCTTGGAGGACCTCCAAACAAAGGATATTAAAGGTATGAAGTAAGTTAAAGAATAGAAATTGAAGTATATAACCAAAGCCGCAAAGAAAAGTCGAAGAACGAAAATTTTCAAAAAAAATAGGCCAGGCGCGCCAGAGGGCATGCCAGGATGCTTTTTGCCCAAAATTTTTGGGCACGGGAAGCAAGGTGGCGTGCCAGGCTGCTTGTGCACACCTCTCAAATGTTGGAAATTTTTCTAAGTCCCAAGGGTGCCCGGGGACGTACTGGGCCTCTTTTTGCGACATTTCTTCTCCAACCACGAGCCTATACATGGAATGATTAAAGTATTATATTGGAATTCCATTTTGATAAGATTATTCATGGATGAATTTGACATCCAAATGATGTTTTTACCCTTTCGATCAAAATAAGCCATGCGTGGCTAGAATCACTTACTTTTGGGATTGAGGCTACAAATATAAATCGCGTGAGTTGGAATATTGTCATAACATGTATGAAATGATTTAAACATGAGAAATTATTGATTTTATTAGACTAAGTGAATTGGGCTCAATGAAGGCCCAAAATGAGGCAAAAGACATGGGTCAAATGACCCATTCTTCCATTGACCAAGACAAACATAGCATTTAACGCTAAAGAATGGATAAGTATGACTTGAGGGATTATATAAAGGGCCAAAAATCAGATTTTTATCACACAAAACTCTCATACCAAATCTAGAAATTTCCACAAGCCTTTTCTCTCAACTTCAAACCCTATGGCACTTCTTTGGACAAGATCATCACTTTGCAAGTTTGGGTAAGTGTTTATTCATGTGATTTACTATCTTATAGGTATGAGAGATTGTGTAGATCATGATGGTTATGTTGGCAAGTGTTGAATAGTGAACTTTTGCCTTATACTAAAGATGTGTCATTCTTGTTATTTAAACTTGAAAAAGAACTTGAGGTTTGAATAAAAGTGAATGGTATGAATGAGATATCAACATGTATGGTGTGATTATGATCCTATACCTTCTACTTTTCTATAAGTGTAAATGATGGGATTTTGGCCGATATGTTGTTGTGGGGTGTATTGAGGTGATTTGAGGGAGTATTTGTGACATGTTGATGAAGAAATGTAAAGAACAAACTTGGTACGAAATGCTATTGGGTTGTGATATTTTGGTCAATGTTGGGAATGTTGTGATATTGTTGATGTGAAAATGCCGTAAATGGTATTGTAAAGGGGTGAAGTGACATTATACGGCAGTCATATAGCTCATTGTCATCTTGTACACTTGTATGGTAGCTAGTTTATAATGTAAGCTCCGGTATGTATTTGGGTTATAGAGTAAGATGTAAGGAAGGAGCTGTACTATTGTATTCGTAGCCAGGCTTGTATATTCATACTTAGAAGTGAAGGTATGTAAGGTTGCTCTTTCCGTATCCTTCTACAGCATATAGTATTCACCTTGTTATGGTACTTACTCATTTCCAAAATGTTCTAAGGTATCTTATTTCAGGTTATCATCTATTGTTAATCATATTTACTTTATTCTTGATCTATTGTTATTCATGTGTCACATAATTATGAACATGGTTCTAAGTTCCAATAATGTTATATTCTAAAGTTCCAATAATGACATAATCATCGAATGAACTATTTCTAAGATTGAGGAAGTAAGGTAATGAAGTCTCTATTCTTGGGTGGTATCCCAGGCGTTAAAATACCTAGCATGGGTCGATCCCAATATCTACGGGTGGTATCCCAGGGGTGAAAAGAACACCTAGCATGGTTCAATCCCGCTACTACAGGTGGTATCCCAGGGGCAAAAGAAAAGCCTAGCATGGGTCGATCCCAAAAACTATTGAATACCCGCTGATCAGCTTGGGGCCGGGCATTGTAAGAATGGAAGGATGAGAAGTGAATGAAGAAGTGAGTGATAAAGGGAATGAATGAGCGTAAAAGTAAAGAAAGTAATCCATCTAATGTACATATTTCCATACATATAGAATGATGACTTATCCATATTGGTTATTCAAGTAGAGTTATTTCCATTGAAGTATTTATGTATCATATAATTCTTATAGCCTTGCATACTCAGTACATTCTTCTTACTGACCCCCTCGGGGGACTTACATTACTTGTTGCAGGCATAGGTGCTAGTAGACCTCTTTCGTAGGCTACGAGACAGTTGTGGATCATTGGTGAGCACCAGTTGGTTCGGGGCTTTTCTAAGTCATGTGTACTTGTGTTTTGGTATTGTATGTGTATATAGAGCAGGGTGGTGTCCCGACTCTAGGTTGGTTATGGTTATGTATCTATAGAGGCTTTGTAGACGGATGTGGGATGACGAAGATAAGAATTGTGTTTCCATTTTGACTTGATGGCCCTAACGGCCAAGTTTCATATATAGTATATGTTTCCATGACTTCCACCATTGGCATTTCATAATTTATAAATTATACGAGATAGAATGCTATTCATAGAGAGACATGCACAAGGAGGATCATAAGCAAAGATTGGTTCTCTCCAGCCTCAACGGCTTCGGGTGCCAATCTGTCCCGTCAGAATTCAAGGCATGACAGTAGAGTGCTAGTACCAGAGCCTGTTATTGTGCCAGAGCTTGATATTGCACCAGAGCCAGCTGTTGATCTATAGTTAGTACCAGTAAATCTACCACCATAGTAGCCAGGGACATTCTTAGGGAAGTATGTGCCTTGCAGTGTGCGTGAGCAACTGAGGAATTAGTTTTTGAGGCTAAATCAGGGTTCCATGACCGTGTCTAAGTATGAGGCTAGATTGTACGATTTAACCAGGCATGCCATTATGATTCTACCTACTGAGAACGAGAGAGTGCATTGCTTCATTAGGTGATTTAGACCAGCTCCATATAGCCACTGAGAGCATGGTATATTCGGGTCGATCATTCATGGATGTTGTTGATCATGCCCGCACTCTGGTGTCATGACTCGAGACTACCCCTAGTCGTAACAAGATGCTTAGAGTCACAAGTGACCCTAAGCTAACCCATGACCTGGCATGACACTAAGAATGATGAAATAAATTAAGAATCACTGAAGCGAAAAATGACAAATCTGAATAATATAGAATAGTATGTAGAATAACTCAATACTGGTGTCAAACCATAAATTGAAAACATAATCTATCTGTCTATTTGAAAGACTCTAAATATGATGAGTTGCTAGTACAAGCCCCCAGCTAACTCTAGTTCTCTAAAACTAAACAATACAGAAAGAGAAAATACTAAAATCTAGTCCTTTAATGATGAGGACTCACCCAAACTCTGCTGCTGAAGTGGTAGGATATCGTACTAACCGCGAGTTAGCTGCTGAGCATTTGAACCTATATTATGAAACACTATAGTGCAAAGAAAGTATGTGGTCAATACTTTGAATGTATTAAGCATATGATATGAGCACTACACTATATATGTTGAATATGACATAATAAACTAAACGTGGATATGAAAGATGTATACGGATACAAGAACCAAGTAATAAGCATGTACCTGAATAATAACATAATGGATGACTGAATACAAGGTCATGCAATGTCTGAGTCTGAACTGTGGGAGCTATTATTAATTGACCTACCCCAATCTGAGCTAACTAAGGTCTAACCAGTAACCCCAGCTAGAAGGGTGCTCTTTACCTTGCTAAGGGTACGAATACTGATTGACTTGGATCCACTAAACTGATATCCAAAAGGACTAAGTATCAAGCCTGGTCTGACGGGTGACCCATTAGAGCCTACAGTGGTGCCATAGTTTTAGGACTTAGGGACTTCTACTAAAGGTCTCAACCAAACTAATTGGTGAGCCTTCATCTCTGTGTCCACTCAATGTTAAGTACTACTCCTAACTGAATATAAATTAATATACTGAAATGCTCAATAATACAGATGTTCTAAAACTAAAAGATAAGTGTTTTATCTAAAAGTATTCTAAATGATGAAAATTGAAGGAGTGAGTATTCAACTATAAATGCAACTAGATACTAGAATGCAACTAGTCATGGCAATTCTATAATTTGTACAGGATAGGGAATTTCAAAACTCAAGTCCAAAATCACAAATTTACCAATATACTGAGAGTTCATAGTTATGAGTATTTATAGATACTATAATTCATGGGAAAATATGTATTCATGGCTTAGTTCAAAGCAAGAAACTAAAACATAAGAGAATTCATACTTATCATGGAAACCCTAAACTTGGAGAATGAATTAAACTGAGAGATTGAATTAATTTTGGGACTCAATGGGTGAAAATAAACCTAATGATGAAATTCCACATACCTGAGAGTCAAAAGCCTGGTGAAATCTTTGAATTTGGAGCTTGAGGTTGAGGAACCCTAATTCTTACCTTTAGAGAAACTAAACTCCTCTTTCTCTATATTTGGCTAATTATCGAATGAATTTTGAGGTAAGAGGGACTTAGGGTAATTTAGGCTTAATAATCAACCTTGGGGGTAGCTTACACAACAAAGTTTAGGGGTTTAACTATTGGGAAAAAACTGGGATGCCCCTCATAAGACGTAACTGAAGAATCTGTGAAGTGCAACGGTCAAACCATCCCATGATCATGGGATCTATGTACCTACGATCATGGGTGGTGCTCATAGGTTGATGGCCATTTTTGAGGCTTCTCTGGACTTCATCAGATGAGCTAAGGGATAACTCGTGGGATGATCCTACGATCGTTCCTTGGTTCTTCATTGAATGTTGAAGCCGTAAAAACCTTGTGAACCATGATATTACCAATAATCATTGGTTTTTCCCAATATCATGGGTTCCTTTCGTGGCTAGGAAGATATTTATCAACTTTCAGGTTTTTGGGGTTGTTTTATGCAGACGAAGGCATAGTACGATTGTACTATCTACCTACGATTGTGGGTTTGTTCGTAGTATCTCACTGCTTTATAGTACGTCACTAAAATGCCATAACTCTTAGCTCCAAAATTGGATTAACAAGAAATTGGATACATTGGAAAGAAGATTCAAAGACCTTTCATTTGGTGGGTCTTGCTCTTAAAAATCCTCATAATCTAAGAGTTACGCACGTCTAAAGTTGACTATAGAAACATTCTTCACAAGAAATCAATCGGTAAGAAAGGTTTTAACTTGGCTATGAGCTAGGAGTTACTTGTGGCCTTAATACATGTATAAATCAGTTCTCATACTACAAAAACATAAAGTTTGGTTTTACATGTACCTAAAGCATAGTTCTATTCTTAGCTTGGATTTTTCGGGTGTTTCAATATCTTCCCCTTAGGGTCATTCATCCCTGAATGAAAACTAACTAAGATGAAAAGGTAGGGAAAGAGTTGTAATCCTAACACTAAATTTCTAATAGCTAAATATTGATATGATAACTGAGTCTGTAACGAAAAGATAGACTAAACTGAACTCATGAATGCATGCTATGACATGATAATAACTGAGTGACATGGGATGGAAAGAATTAATTAAGAGAAAATTATTACCGCAAGCTGGAACTGAATTCGAAGAAAAAATAGGGGTACTTGGACATCATGTATGCCTCTACTTCCTAAGTAGCCCCTCAGCTAGATGGTTCCACCAAAGAACCTTTATTAAAGCGACCTCCTTGTTTCTCAACTTAAAAATCTGACGGTCAAGGATTTCAACTGGGACCTCCTCATAAGAGAGACTATCTTTAACACCCACACTATCTAAAGGCACAACCGATGCAGGATCACCAATGTGTTTCTTTAAAAAAGACACATGAAAAACTGCATACATTGATGCTAAGTCTGCAGGCGAATCTAACTCATAGGGTACATTGCCAAAGTATCTTTTAAGGACTAAGATAGCGGGGACTGAGCTTTCCCTTCTTGTCGAATCTCTTCACCCCTTTCATGGGTTATACTTTTAAACAAACTCAAGTTCCCTTCTCCTCATATCTATATGGGACTTATGACGACTCTGAGCTATTTTCAGCCTTTCTCTAATTAGCTGAACTTCTTTCATCGCCTCATGGACTGAATCAGGCCCTATCAAGGTAGCTTAACCATCCTCAAACCAACCAATAGGAGATCTACACCTCCTACTATAAAGTGCTTTAAATGGGGCTATCTAAATACTGGAGTTATAGCTATTATTATAAGCAAACTCAATCAAAGGCAAATAATTATCCCAACTACCCTTGAATTCAATCACGAATGCCCTCAACATGTTCTCTAAATTATAAATGGTTCACTTTGCCTAACCATCCATCTGCAGATGAAAAATGGTACTAAGATGAACTTAGGTACTAAGACCCTTCTAAAATGTCTTCCAGAACTGAGAGGTAAACTGAGTACCCTTATCTATGATAATAGTCAAAGGGACTCCATGTAATTTCACCAACTCCCTAAGGTAGAGTCTAGGATAATCCTCAACTAAATATGAAGTGTTAACTTGCAAGAAATGGGTGGTTGACTTAGTCATTCAGTCTACAATAACCCAAATAGAATCATGTTGTTGGCAAGTACGAGGCAACCCTATAATGAAGTCCATGTTCATCACTTCCCACTTCCAAGTAGGAATACTAATATCCTGAGTCAAACTACCACATCTTTAGTGCTCAACCTTAACCTATTAGCAATTTGGACACTTAGCCACAAATTTCGTGATATCCTTATTCATGCCATTCCACTAGTTGACTTCTCGTAGATCACGATACATCTTAGTGGCTCCTGGGTGAATGGAATACCAAGAACTATGAACTTCTGTTAGCATCCAATGTCTCAAGTCATCCACATCTGGAACATAAAGCCTACCCTGACAACAAAGAACACCATCTCCCCTTTGGGATAAAACTTTAACATTCTAACTTTGAACAACTTCTTTCAACATAAGCAAAATAGGAACACTATCTTGATTTTCTTTCACTTCAGCTATCAAAGAAAGTTCTGAACTATTTTGAACCAAGATACTACGTTTGGATGAATCAACCAACTGAACTCCTAATCTAGCAAACCTGTGAACCTCGCGATCTAACTCTTTCTTCTCATACTCCACATGAGCAACACTTTTCATAGACAACATGCTAAGAGCGTCAGCCACAACATTGGCTTTACCCAGATGGTACAAGACACTCATAACATAGTCCTTCAACAACTCTAGAAATATCTTATGATAAAGATTTAGATCTTTCTGATTGAACACATAC
Organism: Capsicum rhomboideum; assembly: GCA_031232105.1. Lineage (NCBI taxonomy): Eukaryota > Viridiplantae > Streptophyta > Magnoliopsida > Solanales > Solanaceae > Capsicum > Capsicum rhomboideum. The sequence goes on along the minus strand of CP124708.1, from coordinate 50,778,399 downwards.
TGAAGGATCTTATGATCTATCAACACATCTACATGAACCCCATAAAGATAATGCCTCCAAATCTTTAAAGCAAAAACAACTACTGCCAACTTAAGATCATGAGTTGGGTAATTCTTCTTATAAGGCTTGAGCTGCCTAGAGGCATATACTATAACCTTGATATGATGCATCAACACACAACCAAGGCCAACTCTGGAAGCATCACAATAAACCACAAACCCATTAGATGGTAGAGTCAAAATTGGAGCGGAGGTAAGTCGAGTCTTCAATTCCTAAAAACTCTTCTCGCAAGAATTGGACCACTAAAAATTTACTTTTTTTGAGTCAATCGGTACATAAGAGAAGTAATAGGTGAAAATCCTTTAACAAACCATCTATAGTAACTGGCTAAACCCAAGAAACCCTTGATATCTGATAGAGAGATGGGTCCAGGCCAATTCCTAACTACTTTGGTCTTTTAAGGATAAACCTGAATGCCCTCACCAAAAATGATATGACCAAGGAATGCTACTAATTTCAACCAAAATTCACATTTGTTGAACTTGGTGAATAATAGACTATTTTTGAGAGTCTGTAAGACAATCCTTAAATGGTATATTCATCCTCACTCCAAGAATAAACAAGTAAATCATCTATAAAGACGATGAAAAATATGTCTAAGTACTGCTTGAACACCCTGTTCATCATGTTGAAGGATAATTCATTAGCCCAAAAGATATAACAACAAATTAGAAGTAACCATACCGAGTTCTGAAAGTTGTCTTCAGAATGTCTCATTTTTTGACTCTAAGCTGATGTTAACGGATCTAAGGTCTATCTTTGAAATATAGTTGGCACCCTTAAGCTGGTCGAACAAGTCATCCATCCTGGGAATGGGATACTTATTCTTGATCGTGACTTTGTTCAACTTATGGTAGTCGATGTATATTCTGAGAGAACCATCTTTCTTGCACACGAAAAGAAATTGAGCACCCCATGGAGAGATGTTGGGCCTTATAAAACCTTTGTCTAGGAGTTCTTTTAACTATTCCTTTAATTCCTTAAGCTTGGTTGGAGCTATTCTGTAGGGTGGAATTGAAATAGGCAGGGTATCTGGAAGGAGATCTATTTCGAAGTCAATTTCCCACTCGGGAGGAACTCTAAGTAGATCTTTGGGAAACACTTCTGGGAATTCATTAACCACTAGAACTGACTGAAGATTTAGGGTCTCAGACTTTGAATCCTTAACTTGAACAAGATGATAGATGCACCCTTTGGAAATTATTCTTCTAACCTTAAGGTAAGAGACAAACTGACCTATAGGCACTGAGGTACTACCTTCCACTCTACGACTGGCTTATTTAGATACTGAAATTGGAGTACTCTGTTTATAAAATCAACTAAGGTATAACAAGTATATGGCTAATCCATGCCAACAATAACATCAAAATCTGTCATGTCTAACTCTAAAAGATTAACTGAGGTGACTTTCTTAGAAAGTATGACTGGGCAATCTCTGTATACCCATCTAGCTATGACTGAATCACCAACTGGAGTAGAGACTGAGAAAGGTTCTTAGAGAATTTCAAGACTGACACTAATGTCTACTACTATATAAGGAGTCATGAAAGAAAGTGTGGCTTTGGGATCTAACAATGCATAAATATTAATATAAAAACCTGTAATGTAGCAGTGAATACATTAGGAGAACCCTCATGATCCTGTTGAGTTTAAAGGGCATAAAACCTATTCTGACATTGTTTGCCAGCTACACTAGATGAGGCACCCTGTTGAGTAGGGTGACTTGCTGGAGCTGCTAAAGAGTTAGATTGATTCTGCTGGCGAGTATCCCTGCCTCTTTGTGAAGCCACTAGACACTTCCTCAATCTGTGACCTAACTTACCACACCCAAAACAATTTCCACTGCAGGCCATACGCTCACCCTAGTGGTTCATACCACACTTCTTGCAAATTAGATCAGTATGTCCACTAACGACACTGTCCTGGGACTTAGAGTCTGGTGCCCTAAACCAATACTTTTGTCTAAACTTGGGCACTAGGGCACTAGCAAAAGATGGTACTGAAGCTAAATACTTTTAACAAATTAAGAAATATTACCACCATCTAACCTTTGAGGAGAAAAGTTAAAACTACCTATTTTGGCCCTCTTATTCTCCCTTTCCCTCTCCTTGATATTTTCCTCCTTAATCTGTTGGGCATGAGTCATCAATCTGGAGATGTCCATCTCCTTGAAAAACATAGCAGTTCTACTCTCTTTAACCACATCCTTAAAAATACCTGTCATGAACTTACTTATACGGGACCTAGAATCAGCTACTATTGCAGAAGCATACTTACAAAGTTGAGTAAACTTGAGAAAATACTTCTTCATTCTCATCTTACCATGTTTCAAATTTATGAACTCCTTAACCTTGGCTTTCCTTAACTCAAGTGGGAAGAACCTATCCAAAAAAGCAGTAACAAACTCATTCCATTCTACTGGACCTGCATCTGTACCTCTCTTCTCATTCCACTGCTTACACCAAGGGTGAGCCATTTCTTTTAACTGATATGCAGCCAAATCAGCACTCTCAACTGGAGTGACACCCATGATCTTAGTAACCTTTTAAATATCATCAAGAAACACCTGTGGATCCTCCTCAATCTTAGAACCATAAAACTCAGGAGGATTCATCCATGTGAAATCTCAAACTCTAGCCACTACCATACTAACTGTTGGATTGATCAGTGCTACTGCCTGTTGATTAGACTAAGTGGTCATGGCCTGAGCTAGCACCATGAAAGGAGCCCTGAAATCAGCATGAGAGACTTTTTTATTCAAAGGGTCTGCTGAAGCTTGTGGTGCTTGTTGGTTCCCACTTCTGTTACCATTCCTATTTTTGTACTGTTAGCTTATTTGGGAGGCAATTTTTATAAATGCATAGAGCACGGGTTAGAAGGAGGTTTTAATAGAGTTCACACTCCATCACATGATATGAACATGAAAGAAGTGAAACTTTTCCTAAAACATTTTATAGCCTCTCATTCATAAGTGTGGCGCACTTCACACTCATGAATAAGACTACTTAATGCAGCTTTCAGATACCTAAGGACACTTTAAACCTGATGCTCTAATACTAAGTTTGTCATGACCCGAGACTACCCCTAGTCGTAACACATTGCTTAGAGTAACAAGTGACCGTAAGTTAACCCATGGCCAAGCCTGACATGACAATAAGAATGCTGAAATAAAATGAGAATCACATAAGCAGAAGCTGAAAAATCTGAATAATATATAAATAATATCAAGAACAACTCAATACTGGTGTCAAACAATAAACTAAAAACATAATCTATCTATCTATATAAAAGCCTCTAAATAAGATGAGTTGTTAGGACAAGGCCCCAGCTAACTCTAGCTGTTTGAAACTAAATAATATTGAAAGAGAAAATATTAAAATCTAGTCCTCAGATGATGAGGAATCACCTCAAACTCTGCTGCTAAAGTGGTATGAGATCGTACTAACTATGAGCTAGCTGTTAAGCATCTGAACCTATATTGTGAAACAATATAGGCCAAAGAATGTATGCAGTCAGTACTTTGAATGTACTGAGCATGTGAGATGAGCACTACACTATATATGCTAAACATGACATGATAAATTAAACATGGATCAGAAAGTGTATACTGATGTAAGGATAAAGTAATAAGCATGTACCTGAATAATAACATAATGGATAACAGAATACAAGGTCATCCAATGTCCGATTCTGAACTGTAAGAGCTATTATTAACCGACAAACCCTAATTTGAGCTAATAGGGGTCCAACCTGCAGCCCCAGCTGGAAGGGTGCTCCTTAACTTACCAAAGGTATGAACATTGACTTACATGGATCCACAAAACTAATGTCCAAAAAGACTAAGGTATCCATCTTGGTCTTATAGGTGACCCTTTAGAACCTACGGTGGTGTCATAGTTTTGGGACTTAGGGACTTTTACTAATGGTCTCATCCTCAATTATGGATGAGCCTTCATCCCTGTGTTTGTTCGGTGCTAAGTACTACTCCCAACTGAATATAAAATGATATACTGAAATACTCAATAATACTAATGTTCTAAAACTAAAAGATAAGTGCTTTATCTGAAAGCATTCTAAATTATGAAAATTGAAGGACTGAGTATTCTGATGTGTCAGCTATTGATGGTACATTTTAAACTTTTAAGTAAGAATAATCATGAGTTTTTAAGCAACTATTGTTAGCTTTGATGTATTTTTGTGTTCAATCACAAGAAATCAAACCAAGGATAAAAAGAGAGTGAATCTTGACTAAAAATGCTAAGTGACGGTTCATTTTAGGAACTTCTAGAAGGACGACAAACCACCAAGCCATCCATCGGATAGAACTAGAACTAACTGAAGCAGTAAGTTGTATGACAGCTCAACTTGACAATCTATCAAGGATGCGTTGAGTCATCACTCCCAACTGCCAGTCCAAAATACATGTACACCTCGCTTATGATGAAAAACTGTGATGAACCACCGAGAGACTGAAGATCTGTCAGTCCTCCAGTTAGAGCTAAATCGAATTAGATCTAAGATGAAGCCAAGTAACGGTTCATATGGTGAACCGTGACGTCCCTGGCGGGCTATCACAGTGGAGGCGGCAGTCCGATTTCAAATTTTAATTTCCAAATTCTTGGAGCCTATAAATACCTAGTCTAGGGTTTAAAATAGGTATTTTTTGACACTTAGAATATTTTTATGTTTTATTTTCTCTGGAGAATAATGTTTGGGGTTTTCAAATGCTACATTTTGGGTTTTGTCAAAAATCAAAGGCTTGAATTTCATCTTCGTAAGAATCCATCTCTTAATTATGAAACATATTGCTTTCTTCTTCTTAATCACTATGAGGGGCTAAAAACCCTATGACTAGGGTTGTGAAATCCATGGCTAAATGATGAATTTAGGGTTAGTGTCTGTATGAATTCGTGTTATGCATGTGAATGTGTTGTTAGTATCTTCATCTTAATAATTTCTAATGGTTGCAAACATTAGAACAATCCATAGGTTTAACTTGCTTGAAATAAGAAGTTAAAATCAGGAAAAAGGTTTAACAACGAGGATTTAAAGTTTCTAACCTCCATCTAACGAGTAATGCTCTAGCGAGAATAATCAACTTAGGGTTTAAATTGAGTTATGATTTCCATCACTTTATGTTCGAAAGAATTAAAGGGATAATTACCTAATTAGGTTGAGAAACGTTTAGGTAAACATTTGATTTCAATTGCCTATATTCACTTGTGTTGAAGAAAATTCATCAATGCCACTAGCCCGAAAGTAATAAGGAGTCATGAGGAACACAATCGTAGTTCATCTTCTCTAATGATTATCATTTCATAATTTTAACGCTCATTACTTGAAACAAATTATACATTAAGTTGAATTAGCTTACTACAAAAAAACCCATTTCATGGAAATTGCAGACTAATAGTCACCTAATTCACAAACTTAGTTTTCACCATATTCCTTGTGGGATTTGCCCCCAACCTTTGTTGGATTATATATTTGACAAAGACCGATTATGCTTCTTAAAGGAGGTGTAATTTGGGCGTAACAAATTTTGGCATCGTTGTTGGGGAATACGCTTGTGTATTATGTTGTTGTGTTTATTTGACTTTTAGTCCTATTTCCTAATTTTACTTTGGTTTTTTGCTTCTGTAATTTGTAGGGTATTGTTTCTGCATGCCAAATACTCAACATTCGGGTGAACCATTACTACCTTTCGACCCTGAGCTTGCAAGAACTTTGAGAAAACATATGAATGCACATCAGCAGAAAGCAGCTAGGCTTGCTGCATTTTCTGCTAATCAAGTACATCAATAAAATCTGAATGCACCCGATAATGTGCCAAATAATAATGATTTAGGTGATGATGACGATGCACTACTTGATGGAAAAATTGCTCCAGCCAACCAGTGTCAACAACAAAGAGGTATAGGGTGACAACAACCTGTTATTCACTTTAACCTGAATAAGGAATATGAGGCTAATTTAAATGGAGTTGGTGCAACTGGAGCTATTGTTCTACCACTGCTAGCTCAGAGAGCTAAGTTCAATATCACTAGCACCATAATACAATTCCTGAATCTCAAAGGTTTATTTGGAGGGATGGTTGGTGATGATCTGATTATGCATTTGATAAATTTCACAGAAATCTGTAAGCCCTTTGATTTTCCAAGAGTTAATCAGACCGCCATTCGATTGAGGTTGTTTCCTTTGTGTCTTTATGGGGAGGCAACATTGTGGTTGACTAAACTGGCACCCAATTCTATAACAAACTGGAGGCAATTGAAAGGAGATTTTCTAAGAAGGTTCTTTCTACCTTCCAGGATGTTATAGTTGAGGAATGAAATAAATAACTTTACACAGCGACATAATGAAGAACTGCATGAGATATGGCTGAGGTTCAAGAAGAAGTTGACCTAATTTCCCAATCATAAGCTAACAAATGATAACTTGATGGAGACCTTCTATAGGTCTCTGGATTTAAATACGAATCCAACGGTTGATAATGCAGCTGGTGGACCATTTATGGCATTGACTTTTCCAGATACAACTATGATTCTGGATAGGTTTACTAAAATAAATAGAGGTTGGAACACCAGGGAGGCTGAGGTAGCAAGCAGTACTTATGTTATGGGTATTTCGGCTGAACAACACTAAAAAGAAGAACAGTGTGACCAATACATGGCTCACATGAAGACTCAAATGAATTTACTGACAAAGCACCTGTTGGCAGGTGGTGTTGAGAAGGTAAAGGTTGTTGGTTCGTAGGGCAAGTCAATTGAGTCTAATTTTGAAGAAGAGTCAAACTATATGAACAACCAGATGGGGGTTTCCAGGCCAATGGCCAAGGAAACCAAGGTCGGAACTATTAGAGGACAACTATTATGATAAGGCTGGCTACAAGGATCGTGACCAAGGGAATTGGAAAATCAAGAATGACAAAAGTGGATTATATGTACCGCCAGGAGATCGTGATAGAGCTAGCAATGCTTTAGGGAAGTCTGAAATTGAAGAGATGATGTCAAATGTGTTGAAAGGGGTAGAATCTACTGAGGCAGGTGTTAAAGAGATAAAGAATGACTTATCTTTAATAAGTTATCTTGTAGATTCTTACTGTACTTATATCAAGCAATTAAAGTACCAAATGGGTCAGTTGTCCGCAGCTTTCAATCAGTAGAAGAGTGGCACTCTACCTAGCAATACTGTTCAAAATACTAAAAATGATAGGAGTTGTATGGATATCACCACCAGGAGTGGTAAAGTTTTACCTGACCCAAATTTGATGGTGTAGATACAGCTGGAAGATGTAGCCTTCGATTATGAAATAGTGGCTTATGATATTTGTGTTGATGAGATTTTGGCTGAGTCTGAGAAGCCAGAAAATGTTGATGATAAAAATGTAGAGGCTAAAAAATCTACCATTGTGAAGGATGATATTGTGGTAAGCAAGGAAAGGGAAAAGAGGTTGAGAAGCCTCTAACTCAAATCCCTAGACCTCCCCCTCCGTTCCCTCACAAAGTGTAGAAGAAAATGAAGGATGGTAAATTTTACAAGTTCCTCTCTATTATAAAGTAGTTGTCGGTAAATATACTATTGTTTGAAGTGCTTGAGAAAATGTTGGGATATTCTAGGTTCATGAAGGACTTAGTCACGAAAAAAAGGACAGTGAAATTTGAGCCGAAAGGTAATATTCATCGCTGGAATGTGATTGCTTTGCAATAGTTAGTACAAAAAAAGGCAGATTCGGGGGCTTTTACTATTCCATGCATAATTAGTGTAGTCACTTTTTTGAAGGCCTTTGTGATCTTGGTGCTAGCACTAACTTTATGCCTTTAGTAATTTACTGATAGTCGAGCTTAGGAGCCCCCAAATCGATGACTATGCGGTTATTAATGGCTGACAGTTTGGTTAAAAGGCCAGTGGGGAAACTATATGATGTATTGGTGAAAGTTGAGAACTTTATATTTCTAGCGGATTTTGTAATTCTTGATTGCAAAGTGGATTTTAAAGTACCCATAATCTTGGGTAGACCATTCTTAGCCACCGAAACAGTGTTAGTCGTTATGGAGTACAATGAGCTAAAATTTAGGTTGAACAATAAAGAGGTGAAGTTCAACATATGTTAGTCAATAAAACAACCAAGAGACATGAGTGTTGTCTCAGTCATTGATATTATCGATGAAGTGTATATTGAGGTGCCGATTGAAGGGAGATTTGTTGTGGAAACTTTAGATGAATTTTGATAGGGGAGACATCAAAGATTATAAGGATACCTATAGTGCTTTGGCTGGAATGGGGTCGTATTTTTATGCCCCAAATAAATTAGACATGGATCTAAAAAATAGGCCAACTCCTCCAGCAAAATCGTCAATAGAAGAACCACCTATGTTGGAGCTCAAGGAATTGCCTAGTAATATTAGATATATATTTTTGGGTGATAATAACACATTATCTATGATTATAGCTGCTGATTTGATAGAATGGCAAGTGGAAGAACTTGTCTCTATGTTGCAAAGGTACAAAAGGGCAATTTGTTGGACTATTATAGATATTATTAGAATTCCACTGGGCATTTATACACACAAGATTCAGCTGGAAAAAGAGTGTACACCCACCATTGAGCACCACATATGGCTTACCCCACCAATACAAAAGGTGGTGAAGAAAGAAATAATCAAATGGCTTGATGTGGGTGTTGTGTTCCCAATCTCATATAGTAAATAGGTAAGCCAGTGCAGTGTGTTCTAAAGAAGGGAGGTATGACAGTGGTAGCTAATGAGAAAATCAGTTAATTCCACTAACACCAGTCATGGGTTGGCTGGTTTGTATGGATTACAGGAAGCTAAATTTGTGGACTTTGAGGGATCATTTCCTAATGCCCTTTATGGATCAAATTCTTGATACATTGGTAGGGAGAGATTAGTATTGCTTCTTGGATGGTTATTTGGGTTACAACCAAATTTATATTGCACCCAAAGATCAGAAGAGGACTACTTTTACATGCCCCTATGGGACCTTCATTTTCAAGCGTATGTCATTTGGGTTATGTAATTCTTCTGCAACTTTCCAAAGGTGTATGATGTCAAATTTCTTTGATATGATGGAAGACACTTTGGAGGTGTTTATGGATGACTTCTCTATTATAGGTGATGCTTTCAAAGATTTCTTGGAAAATCTCAGTAATGCCTTGCAAAGATGTGAAGAGTTCAACATTCTGCTTAACTGGAGAATTGCCACTTTATGGTTAGGATGGCATTGTGTTGGGGCACAAGATTTTAGTAAAAGGAATTGAAGTGGATTGATCCAAAATAGAAGTGATTGAAAAATTACCTCTAACAATCTCGGTGAAGAGGGTTAGGAGTTTTCTAGGCCATGCTGATTTTCACCAGAGGTCATCAAGAACATCTCTAAAATTACTAATCCATTGTGCAAGTTGTTGAAGAAGGAATCTAAGTTTGTTTTTTATGGTGATTGGTTAAAGGAATTGGAATTCCTTAAAGAAAAGTTGGTGGATGCCTCCATTATTGTTTCTCCGGATTGGTCTCAACCTTTTGAAGTGATGTGTGATGCGAGTGGAGTAGCACTTGGAGTTGTTCTGGGGCAGAAGCATGAAAACTTTCTCCATCCCATTAATTATTCTAGCAAGGAATTAAATGGGGAGCAAATGAATTACACAGTTACGGAATAGGAATTGCTTGCAGCATGCTATGCCTTTAAGAAGTTTTGGGCATATTTACTTGGCACTAGAGTGGTTGTACACATTCATCATATTGCATTGAGGTATATGATGGCAAATAAAAATGACAAACCTCAGTTTATTAGATGGGTATTGCTATTGCAAAAGTTTGATTTTGAAGTCAAAGACCGCAAGGGGTGTGAGAATAAGGTAGCAGACTATATGTCTAGATAAGTGCTTTATCTGAAAGCATGCTAAAGCATGAAAATTGAAGGACTGAGTATTCTGATATATCAGCTATTGATAGCACATTTTATGCTTTTAACCAAGATTAATCAGGAGTTTTTAAGCAATCGTTGTTAGTTTTAATGTCTTTTTGTGTTCAATTATAGGAAATCAAACATATGACAAAAATAGAGTTAATCTAGGCTAAAAATGCTAAGTAACGATTCATTTTATAAACTACCAGAAGGGCGATGAAATGTCAAGCCATTTGTCGTATATAAACAGAACCAACCAGAGCAGTAAGTTGTGTGACGGCTCAACCTGATAATCCGTCAAGGATGCAGCAAGCCATCACTCCCAACTGCCAGTCCAAAAAAGTTTATGTTGAGAAGACCTTGCGTGTGATAGAACATTGTGATGAACCACCATAAGAATAATAAACTGTCAGTCCTCCTATCAGAGCTAAATAGAATTGGGTCCAAGATGAAGCCAAGTGACGGTTCATGAGGTGAACCATCACGTCCCTGGCGAGGCATTAAGCAAGCCGTCGCAATGGAGGCGATTTTCTGATTTCAAATTTTAATTCCCAAATTCCTAGAGCCTATAAATACCTAGTCTAGGGTTTCGAATAGGTATCTTTTGATACATGGAATATTTTTACATTTTGTTTTCTCTAGAGAATAACGTTTGGGGTTTTCAAATGCTACTTTTTGTGTTTTGGTCAAGAATCAAAGGCTTGTTTCATGTTTATAAGAATCCATCTTCTAATTATGAAATATATTGCTTGCTTCTTCTTAATCACTATGAGTGGATAAAAACCCTATAACTAGGATTGTGGATTCCATGGCTAAATAATGATTTAAGGGTTAATGTTTTTATGAATTTGTGTTATGCTTGTGAATGTGTTGTTATTCTCTTCATCTTAACCAATTTCTAATGGTTGCAAACATTCGAATAATCCATAGGTTTAACTTGCTGAAAATAAGAAGTTAAAATTATGAAAAGGGTTTAACAATGAGGATTAAGAGTTCCTAATCTCTGTCTAATGAGTAATGCTCTAACGAGATTAATCAACTTGGGGTTTAAATTGAGTTTATGATTTCCATTACTTTAAGTTAGAAAGAATTAAAGATATAGTTACCTAATTAATTTAAGAAACATTTCATCAAACATTTGAGTGCAATTGCCCGACATTCATGTCACGCCTCGAATTCCAACAGGGCGGACTGGCACCAAAAGTCGTTAAGGCCCGAGAGAACCAATCTTTATTCATGTACACTCACATGCATGTCACTAAATGAACAACATTCTCTCCCCTGTAATTACAAGATACCAATGGCGGAAGTCATGGAGAAACACATGATATATATGAAACTAGGTCGTTAGGGCCATCAAGTCAAAAGCATGCGTTCTTTCATTCATCTTCCCACGTACGTCTACAAAGCCTCTAACAGATACCTGTACATAATCATCCTTAATTCGGGACAAGTCCCCGCTTTATACAACATTACATAGTACCAAAACCAATGTACATAGTGACTCGAAAAGCCCCGAACCAATTAGAGCTCACCAATGATCCGCAAGTGATTCGCAACCTACTGAGGAGGTCTACTAGTACCTGTGCCTACAGTAAGTAAGGTAAGTCCCCCAAGGGATGTCAGTACGAAGAATGTACTGAGTATGTAAGGCTATAAGAAATTGCATCATACATAAGAACTTCAATGAGATCGAATACAAGTGAGTAATCAATATGAATAAACCACCATACTGTATATGTGGAACCATGTACATTGCTTTCATTACTTTCTTTGCTTTTACATTCATTCATCATTATCGTTCATTACTTAACTTTATCCTTCTTTGCATTAAGAAAATTATAAAGCATATAATAAACAAATGACCAACTGATCAGTGGTAAAAGAGGATAACCCATGCTAGTTATTTCAACCCCGGGGATGTGATTAACCCATGCTAGGCTTTTCTGTCGCCCCTGGGATGAGATTAAACCATGCTAGGCTTTTCTGTCGCCCCTGGGATGTTACTATGATATTGGGATCGACCCATGCTAGGTGTTTATTCCACCCCTGGGATACCACTCAAGAATATACAAACAATTATACATTACTTCATTCTTTCATTAGAAGAGTGATACATTGGTGATTGTACATTATTGGAACTTTGAAACATTAGTCAATGAGCATGATACATGTGAATCACAATTGGTCCTATGAGTAATACTATATGACAATACTTTTGGACATTTCGGAATGGAACAAGTACAATGTCAATGTGAACAATATGTGTTGCGGAAGGATACGGAAAGAGTAACCTTACATACCTTATCTTACCAATATGAATACACAGTCCTATATGTGAATACAATAATCCATCTCCTTCCTTACGTTTTACTCTACAACACAAGTACATAACAGAGCTCACGTTATCATCTAACTATCTTAAAAGTGCACAAGAAGACAATGAGCTACATGACTGCCATATAACGTCATTTCACCCTTTACAATACAATTCACTTCATTACCATACCAACAACACCACAACATTCCACACATTGACCAAGACATCATAAACCAATAGCATTTCACACCAATTTTATACTTTACACTTCCCCTTTAACACCACGTCACAATTACTCCGTCAAGTCATCTCAATACCTTTCACAATAACACATTAACAACAATTCATAATTGATATAATCCAACATACCTCCAAACGACCCCCTTAAATCCATTCAAAAGGTACCATAAGTTGATAATTGCATCCAAAAAGGGTATAGAGGGTTTCGGGGATCAAAGAGAGACAAAAACATACAAAATGAAATTCTGGACTGGGCTGTGAGCCACCTGTGCCTGCAGGTGGATTACATGCGGACGCAGGTGCCCCTATGGCCTTGTCTAGAGCCACCTACATTGGCATCTACGCCCGTAGGTGCTCCAGACGCGAGGGCGAATGCCCGATTCGGCAAAAATAGGTCTCTTTTGGGTCCTTTTTTTTAATAAATGATCCAAGGCCATAAGTAAGCTTATATTTTCATATTTTAGGTCACTTGGATTCCAACAAACAACCACGGTTTCACAACTAACATGAACATCACCAAAACTACATTTTCCTTTCAATACGTCACCAATTACATGCACAATTTTGCAACAACAATTCCAAATGTTATACACAAAGAGAAAGAAAATTAAGAACATAACCACATATTACATGTTGATATTTAATCCATAAAATTCACTTCCTTCAATACCACAAGTCCACTTTCAAGTTTATAAGGCAAAACCCTTTATCGATTAACCAAAAGTAGACTGTTTTACACCTAGTGAACTACTCAACACTTTGTCAACATAACCAACATGATTTATACATCCTATCATGCATATAATATATTAAACCATAATAATAAACACTTACCAAGCTTGAAAAAGAGTGATCTTTTCTAAAGAGATAGTTGCTTAGGGTTTGTGAGATGAGAGAATATTGTGGAAAAATTTAGAAATGGCATGTGTGTCTTGGTGAATAAAAATCTTATTTTTTTCCCTTTTATAGTACCTTTAAGTCTCATCCTTAGACACACTTTGGTCATAAATGTTAAGTTTACTTGGTCAAAGGTAGAATGGGTCATTTTTCCCATTTGGGCCATATCTTGTGAATTAATTTTGGGCCTTAAATTGAGCCCATTAGCACATGTTAATTTAGACCAACAAATTAATGCATAATTCACCAACAATATCATGTTTAAATAATTACATAAATGTTAAGGTAGTCTCATGGGTTCGAAAATGTATGGGGTGTTACATCCTCCCCCCCTTAGAAACATTCGTCCTTGAATGTTAGTGACATTATCCCATTTAAACAGATGCAAGTCTAGGATCATTCTTCATGTTACCACATATATAAATAATGCTTATAGATACTTACTTGTTATTGCTCCGATCTCGGATCTTGAACTTTCTCTTCCATTTGAAACAAATGAGGGTATTTAGACTTCATCATTTCTTCAACTTCCCATGTGATCTCTTCTACCTGCTGATTTTTCCAAAGTACCTTTACGGAGGCTACTTCTTTATTCCTTAACCTCTTCACTTGTCGATCTAGAATAGCAATAGGTGTCTCTTCATAGGTGAGATCCTCCGTAACTTGTACATCTTCAATGGGAGCAATACAAAATGGATCTCCTATGCACTTTCGAAGCATCGAAACATGAAATACTAGATGAACTGTGGAGAGTTTTTGGGGTAATGCTAATTCATACGCAACTTGCCCAAATCTTTGGAAAATTTCATATGGCCCTATATAACGGGGACTCAACTCCCCTTTCTTTCCAAATCTCATAACCCCTTTCTCGGTGACACCTTCAAGAATACTGAATCACCTATGGCAAATTTGAGCCCTCTTCTTCTAACATCAGCATATGACTTGTGTCGACTTTGGGCCATTTGTAGCCGCTGTTGGATCACTTTAACTTTCTCCATAGCTTGATGAACAATATCTGGCCCAAGTAAAGCAGTTTCACCCGCTTCAAACCATCCAATTGGTGATCTACACTTTCTTCTGTATAAATCTTCATAAGGTGCCATTTTGATACTTGAATGATAGCTATTGTTGTAGGAAAATACAATAAGAGGTAGATGGTCATCCCAGCTACCTTGAAAATCCAATGTGCAAGCTCGTAGCATATCTTCAAGTGTTTGGATAGTACATTTTTCTTGTCCATCTGTCGGAGGATGAAAAGCCGTACTCAAATTCACTTGTGTACCCAAACTCTTCTGAAAAAGATCTCCAAAAAATATGCAGTAAATTGAGCTCCCCTGTCTGATATAATGGAGATCGAAATTCCATGTAATCGTACTATCTCTTTAACATACAACCTTGCATAATCTTCAGATGTATAGGTGGTCTTGACTGGTAGAAAATGCGCTGACTTGGTAAGCCTGTCAACTATTACTTATATGGAATCAAATTTCCACAGTGTACGAGGCAAACCTATGATGAGATCCATATTAATCATGTCCCATTTCCAGACTCGAAGATTGATACATTGCATGTAACCTCCAGGTTTCTGATGCTACGAATTCTGCAATGTTCTTCTTCATGTTACCCCACCAATACATTTCTTTCAAATCGTGATACATCTTGGTAGCTCCCGGATGAATAGAATACCATGAATGATGTGCCTCTGTCATAATTTATTTCCTTCGTTCATTTACATCCGGTACATACAATCTTCCTTGGCACTAAAGTACTCCCTCTAGTGTAAGATCAAATGCCTTTGTCATACCCTGTTGTACATTTTCTTTCAGCTGCAATAACATAGGATCCGCCTGCTGCTTCTCTTTTACTTCAGCTATTAATAAAGATTCTGCCGCATTTTGCACAATAACCCCTTCATCTGAAGATTCAAGAAGACGGACTCCCAAGCTGGCTATTTGATGTAGATCCTTGACTAAGTCTTGTTTTTCCGTCAACTGGCCACTAGTGCCTCCTATTTCCTTCTGGCTTATTGCATCGGCTATCACATTTGGTTTTCCTGGATGTTATAGGATATCAATATCATAGTCTTTAAATAGCTCAAGCCACCTCCGGTGCCTCATATTTAAATCCTTCTGCTTAAAGATATATTGCAAAATTTTGTGATCAGTGTATATATCAACATGATCCCCATACAAGTAATGGCGCTATATCTTTAAGGCAAATATCACAGTTGCTAGATCAAGGTCATGTGTGGGATAATTTCTCTCATGTGGCCTCAACTGTCTTGAGGCATACGCTATTACATTACCGTGCTGCATCAATACACACCCTAGGACAACTCCGAAAGCATCACAATATACTGCATAACCTTCGGTGCCTTCCAAAAGTACTAATACGGGTATAGAAGTTAATTTATCTTTCAACTCTTTGAAAATTTTCTCCCATGAATCATTCCACTAAAACTTGATCGCCTTGTGTGTTAGCTTCGTTAAAGGTGCAGCAATGAAAGAAAACCCTTCAATAAACCTTCGGTAATAACCTGCCAACCCAAGAAAACTATGAATTTTCATAGGCGTTGTAGGCCTTGGACAATTTTTCACCGCTTCGATCTTTTGTGTATCAACCCTTATTCCTTCATATGACACAATGTGACCTAAGAATGCTACGGATTTTAACCAAAATTCACATTTAGAGAACTTTGCATACAACTTACGTTCACGAAGAATTTGTAACACCTGTCGTAAGTGATTAGCATGGTCCTCTTGTGATCTTGAATAAACCAGGATGTCATCTATAAACACTGTCACGAACATGTCTAGAAATGGCTTAAACACCCTATTCATCAAATCCATGAAAACAGCTGGTGCATTTGTTAGTCCAAACGACATAACTAAAAATTCATAATGGCTATACCGTGTTCGGAAAGCTGTCTTGGGTATATATTTTTCTCTAACCCTGACTTGATGGTAGCCCGATCTCAATTCAATCTTTGAAAAACATTTGGCACCCTGTAACTGATCAAACAAATCGTCAATTCTAGGGAGGGGATATTTGTTCTTGATCGTTACCTTATTCAGTTGTCGATAGTCAATACACATTCTCAACGTGCCATCTTTATTTCATACAAATAATACTGGTGCACCCCACGGGGACATACTAGGCCTTATGAATCCCTTGTACAACAAATCTTTTAATTGCTCCTTTAATTCTCACAATTCTGCTGGAGACATTATATACAGAGGAATAGAGATAGGTTGAGTGTCTGGCATCACATCAATACCAAACTTTACTTCCCGTTCTGGAGGTAACCCTGGAAGTTCTTCAGGAAATACATCAAGGAATTCATTGACCACTGGAACCGACTGAGGAGTTAGTGGTTCCACATCAGTATCTTTCACTCTTACTAAGTGACATATATACCCCTTGGCTATCATTTTTCTTGCTTTAAGATAGGAAATAAATTTTCCCCTCGGTGCCCCTACATTACCCTTCCATTCAAGAACATTTGCTTGTGGAAAATGAAAATGTACTTTCTTATCTCAGCAATCTATCGAGGTATAACAAGAAGCCAACCAATCCATACCCATTATGACATCAAAATCCACCATTTTTAGTTCAATAATATCAGCCAACGTTTCATGATCACACACAGTTACTACACAATTACGATATACTCTTTTTGCAATAATAGATTCACCAACTGGTGTAGATACTTCAATTGACTTAAGTAATAATTCCGGTGTTCTTTCAAATTTTGTAGCAATCAATGGAGTAGCATATGACAATGTAGAACCCGGGTCAATCAATGCATATACATTATGCAAAAATATGGACAATGTACCTATGACTACATCAGGAGAAGCCTCCGAATTCTACCGGTCCACTAGAGCATAGGTGCGATTCTGGGCTCCACTGGAACTAGCTGCTCCTCTAGCACCTCGACCATGCCCAATAGGTTGCACTCCTCTACCTAGGGAAGGAACCGATGATGATGATGCAACGGTTGATCTCATAGGTCGTACTATACCACCTGCGCCCCTTTATGGGCATTCTCTCATTATGTGCCCCGCCGTACCACACCAAAAACAAACATTTGTCCCGAATCGGCATTTACCTAAATGAAACCTTCTGCAGCGCTGACACGGCTGACGAGAAAATCCTGTTGTCTGTGAACCTTGAAGCCCACTACTCTGCCCAAAATGGCTGCCTCTAAATCCTCGGAATTGAGATTGAGTGCCTGTTGTGGAATAAGAGAATGATGGTCTAGGCGGTCTAGGGAAAACCTGAGGCCTAGATTCTCCTTGGGATACCATAGACTGTCCCATAGGTCTAGTCCTCTTTAACAGCCCTCTGTCAAATTCGTGTACCCTTCTTCTTTACCTCTGATCCTCCATCTTTTGTGCAAATGCCTGTATTCTGGCTATATCCATATCTCTGTTCAAAGCAGCAATGGTACAATCTCTTCCCAAATATAGATCCAACTGATCCACATACCGATGAACTCTGTCGGCCATAGTGGCTACCACATTGGGAGCATATCTGGCCAAAGAGTTAAATTGCAGACTGTACTCTTGGACGCTCATTTTCCCTTGATGAAGATTTAGAAATTGGTCTGCACGTGCCTCCCGGATCTCATATGGAAGGTAATGATCAAGGAATGTCATTTTGAATTCCTCTCAACCAGCTGGAAGTGCACGAATACCCCTCGATCGTTTCCAATCTTCATACCATAATATAGCTTCTCCTTTCAATCTATAGGCTACAAGCTCAACTGTTTCTACACCAGTCACGTGCATAACATCTAGAGCCCTTTGGATTTGGTCCACGAAGTCCTATGGGTCTGCCTTTGGATCTAACCCGATGAACATGGGAGGGTCTAATTTCAGAAAATCTTGTGTCCGCCGACTAGTTACTCTAGCCGCGCCATCCTTACTTGTCATTGGACCAACTTGTCCCTGAGTTTGTACAATAATTATCTGAGTCAACATATGCACTGCATTTCTTAAATCCTGCTCAGTGGCATTCATAGGCGGTTCTGCAGGTACTTCTCTACTCTTGGCTCCCCCGGAGCTGGAAAAGTAGAAGAAGCCCGCGATGCAAACTCAGCTTCAACCCCACCTTCACTAGCTTGGTTAGGTAGTGATTTACTTGTTCCTTCTACGGCAAGCATATCTACCTACTTACCTTTTCCCCTACCTCATCATGTCATCGGCATTTTACAATAACAAAGAAAACCAATTACAATGGTCAGATATGATTCCACCTACAACGTTGGCTCTATTGCACGATCTAGAAATGAAGAAAAGAAATAACTCCTAAATGCCCCATAGCCTTCTGCTTATAAACTTGGTGCATAACACATCCATAAGCAAGACTCTACTCAGACACGGCTTTGTAGACACCCTTAGGACGACCTGCTCTGATACCACTTTTGTCACTCCTCGAATTCCAATGGGGCGGACTGGTACCCGAAGCCGTTAAGGCCCGAGAGAACCAATCTTCATTCATGTACACTCATATGCATGTCACTAAATGGACAACATTCTCTCCCCTATAATTACAACATACCAATGGTGGAATTCATGGAGAAACATATTATATATATGAAACTAGGCCGCTAGGGACATCAAGTCAAAAGCATGCGTTCTTTCATTCATCTTCCCACGTACGTCTACAAAGCCTCTAACAGATACCTATAAATAATGATCCTAAAGTCGGGAAGAGTCCTCGCTTTATACAATATTACATAGTACCAAAACCAATGTACATAGTGATTCGGAAAGCCTCGAACCAACTGGAGCTCACCAATGATCCGCAAGTGATTCGCAACCTACTGAGGAAGTCTACTAGTACCTGTGCCTACAGCAAGTAAGGTAAGTCCCCAAAGGTACGTCAGTACAAAGAATGTACTGAGTATGTAAGGCTATAAGAAACCGCATCATACATAATAACTTCAATGAGATCGAATACAAGTGAGTAATCAATGTAAATAAACCACCGTACTGTATATGTGGAACCATGTACATTGCTTTCAATACTTTCTTTGCTTTTACATTCATTCATCATTATCGTTCATTACTTAACTTTGCATTAAGAAAATTATAAAGCATATAATAAACAAATGACCAACTGATCAATGGTAAAAGAGGATAACCCATGCTAGGTATTTTAACCCCTGAGATGTGATTAACCCATGCTAGGATTTTCTGTCCCCCTTGGGATGAGATTAACTCATGCTAGGTATTTTAACCCCGGGGATGTGATTAACCCATGCTAGATATTTTAACCCCTGGGATGAGATTAACCCATGCTAGGCTTTTCTGTCACCCCTAGGATGAGATTAACCCATGCTAGGCTTTTCTATCGCCCCTGGGATGTTATTGTGATATTGGGATCGACCCATGGTAGGTGTTTATTCTACCCCTAGGATACAAACAATTATTCATTACTTCATTCTTTCATTAGAAGAGTGATACATTGGTGATTGTACATTATTGGAACTTTGAAACATTAGTCAATAAGCATGAGACATGTGAATCACAATTGGTCCTGTGAGTAATACTATATGACAATACCTTGGGACATTTCGGAATGGAACAAGTACAATGTCAATGTGAACAATATGTGCTGCAGAAGGATACAGAAAGAGTAACCTTAAATACCTTATCTTCCCATTATGAAAACACAGTCCTATATGTGAATACAATAATCCATCTCCTTCTTTACGTTTTACTCTACAACACAAGTACATAACGGAGCTAACATTATCATCTAACTATCTTACAAGTGCAAAAGACGACAATGAGCTACATGACTGCCATATAACGTCATTTCACCCTTTACAATACAATTCGCTGCATCACCATACCAACAACACCACAACATTCCACACATTGACCAAGACATCATAAACCAATAGCATTTTACACCAAGTTTATACTTTACACTTCTCCTTTAACACCACATCACAATTTCTCCGTCAAGTCATCTCAATACCTTTCACAATAACACATTAACAACAATCCATAATTTATATAATCCAACATGCCTCCAAACAACCCGTTAAAGACATTCAAAATGCACCATAAGTTGATAATTGCATCCAAAAAGGTTATAGGGATTTCGGGGATCAAAGAGAGACAAAATCATACAAAACAAAATTCTGGACTGGGCTGTGGAGCCACCTGCGCCCACAGGTGGATGACATGAGGTTGCAGGTGCCCCTATGTCCTTGGCCAGAGCCACCTGTGTTGGCATCTGCGCCCGCAGATGCTCCAGGAGCGAGGGCGGATGTTCGGTTCGGCCAAAATGGGTCTCTTTTGGGTCCTTTTTTGTAATAAATGGTCCAAGGCCATAAGTAAGCTTCTCTTTTCATATTTTAGGTCACTTATATGCCAACAAAAAACCACGGTTTCACAACTAACATGAACATCACCAAAACTACATTTTCCTTTCAATACGTCACCAATTCCATGCACAATTTTGCAACAACAATTCCAAATGTTATACACAAAGAGAAAGAAAATTAAGAACATAAAAACATCTTATATTTTGATATTTAATCCATCAAATTCACTTCCTTCAAGACCACAAGTCCACTTTCAAGTTTATAAGGCAAAACCCTTTATCGATTAACCAAAAGTAGACTGTTTTACACCTAGCGAACTGATCAACACTTTGTCAACATAACCAACATGATTTATACACCCTATCATTCATATAATATATTACACCATAATAATAAACACTTACCAAGGCTTGCAAAAGAGTGATCTTGTCCAAAGAGATAGTTGCTTAGGGTTTGTGAGATGAGAGAATATTATGGAAAAATCTAAAAATGGCATGTGTTTCTTGGTGAATAAAAATCTGATTTTTTTTTTCCTTTTATAGTCCCTTTAAGTCTCATCCTTAGACACACTTTGGTCATAACTGTTATGTTTACTTGGTCAAAGGTAGAAGTCATTTTTCCCATTTGGGCCATGTCTTGTGAATTAATATTGGGCCTTAAATTGAGCCCATTAGCACATGTTAATTTAGCCCAACAAATTAATGAATAATTCACCAACCATCTCATGTTTAAATAATTCCATAAATGTTATGGTAGTCTCATGGGTTCGGAAATGTACGGGGTGTTACAATTCACTTGTGTTGAAGCAAATTAATTATCGACATTAGCTTGAAAGTAATAAGGAGTCATAGTGAATACAATCCTAGTTTGTCTTCTCTATTGATTATCATTTCATAATTTTAACGCTCACTACTTGAAAAAAAATTAGACATTGAGTCGAATTAACTTACTACAACCCCCCTCCCCCCCCCATTTCATGGAAATTGCAGACTAATAGTCACTTAATTCATAAATGACTTAGTTTTCACCATATTCCCTGTGGGATTCAACCCTAACCTTTGTTGGGTCATATATTTGACAACGACTGCATACGTTTCTTAAAGGAGGTTTAATTTGGGCATATCATATTCAATTGTCAATGCATGATATCCTAAGTCATTAGGTGTTCATAACCTGCCATATCTGAAGAATACAATTAGTCTTGGCAATCCTATAATCTGTACAGGATAAGGAATTTCATAACTCAAGCCCAAAATCATGAATTTACCAATATACTGAGAGTTCATAGTTTTGAGTATGTAAAGATATTAGAATTCATAGGAAAAAATGTATTCATGGCTTAATTCAAATCAAGAAACTGAAACATCAGAGAATTCATACTTATCATGGAAACCCTAAACTTGGAGAATAAATTAAACTAAGAGATTGAATTAACTCTTGGATTCGATGGGTGAAAGGAAACCCAATGGTAAAATCCCACATACCTGAGAGTGAAAACCCTGGTAAAATATTTAGATTTGGAGCTTGACGTTGAGGAACCCTAATTCTTACCTTTGGAGAAACTAATCTCCTCTTTCTCTGTATTTGGCTATGTGTCAAATGAATTTTGAGGTAATAAGGGACTTAGGGTAATTAAGGCTTAATAATCAGCCTTGGGGGTAGCTTAAATGACTTAGTTTAGGGGTTTAAATATTGAGAAAAGACTGGGATGCCCCGAATAAGATGTAACCAAAAAATTTATGAAGTGTGATGGATGAACCATCCAACGATCGTGGGATCTACCTACGATCGTGGTTGGTGCTCGTATGTTGATGGATGATTTTGAGGCTTCACTGGACTTCATCATATGATCCAATGGATGTCTCATGGGATGATCCTACTTTCGTTCCTTGGTTTGTTATTGAATGTCCAAGCTGAAACAACCTTGTGAACCACAATCTTGCCAATGATAGTTTGTTCTTCCCATGATTTTACCAATGATCATTGGTTTTTCCCATGATCGTGAGTTCCTTTCATAGCTAGGAGGTATATTTGTCAACTTTTAGGTTTTTAGGGATGTTTCATGAAGTCAAAGGCATAGTACGATCGTACTATCTACCAATAATCATGGGTTTGTTCATAGTATTTTTCTGCTTGACTGTGCTTCGCTAAAATAGATATAAATCTTTGATCCAAAATTGAATTAATGAGAAATTAGATGAGTTGGAAAAAAGACTCAAAGACCTTTTACTTGTTTGGTCTTGAGATCAAAAACTCCTCATAATCTAAGAGTTATGCTCATTTAAAGTTGACTATAGAAAGATCCTTCACAAGAAATCAATCGATAAGGAAAGTTTTAACTTAGCTATGAGCTAGGAGTTACTTGTGGCCTTAATATATGTATAAATCAGTTCTCATACTGCCAAAACATAAATTTTGGTTCTACATTTACTTGAAGCATGGTTCTAATCTTAGTTTGGATTTTTACGGTATTATATTTGGAGGATTTGCATTGCGAGGCCCATGGGAGCAGTGATAAGAGACCCCACCATCAGGGTAGTCATAGTGAGTCACAGTTCTGAGGTAAGGGTTTCTTGGATAGGGGTCAACAACAGTATCAGCTGTATGGTCAGCCTAGTCGGCCCATTTAGGCATCGCTTTAGATTACTAATGAAGATTAGCCTGGTTATAGTAAATTCTGTGGTCACGGCTTTGGCCAGCCTTCATGGTGTTTTTGTTTGGGGTCGTTAGGATGTGATGGCCAGTCTGAAGTAGCCGATTCATCTTATCAGGGTAGGAGACATTAGGCTTGTTATGATTATGATGTTGTTGGTCATTTTGCTAGAGAATATCCCCCTGGCGAAGGATGATCTAGCCTTCAGCTCAGGCATATAAACCTCTTAAGTCATTGGCACCACCGGCTAGAAGTGGTTCCAAAGCGGTAGGGGTGGTTCTCAAGGTTCTAAAAAAATAGCTAGTTAGTCAAGTTCTCAGTTCGGCTAACAGTTATATGCCTTTCTTAGTAGGGCAGATGTGGAGGCATCAGAATTAGTGATCACAGGTATAATTTCAGTGTGCCGGCAGTCAGCTTCTGTGTTTTTTGGTTTGAGTTACACTTATTCATATGTGTAAATATATTTTGCTTCTCTTTTAGGGATAATTAGAAAGCCTTTATTTGTGCCCATGTGTGTAGCTACTCTAATGGGTGATTCCTTATTAATGGATTGGGTTTTGAGGTCCTATTTAATGACTATTACAGAGTATGATACTTGGGATGATCTTATTTTACTTAATATGGTTGATTTTGATGCTATTTTGGGTATGGACTGGATATCCCCTTATTGCATGGTCTTGGATCGCTTTACCAAGATCGTTACCTTAGACATGCCTGGAGTTCCCTTAGTCATATGGCCGGGTTCTGATAGTCGCGTATTTGTAGGGATTATTTCTTATATTTGGGCTAGGAGGATGTTTTTGAAGAGGTGTGTGGTCTTGGATTGCTTCGTCAAGATCATTACCTTAGCCATGCCTGGAGTTCCCCAAATCGTATGGTCGAGTTCTGATAGTCACGTACTTGTAGGGATTATTTCTTATATTTGGTCTAGGAGGATGGTTTTGAAGGGGTGTTTGGCTTATCTTTCTTATGTTTGTGATACTAGTGCTGACACTCCTTCTCTTCATTCTGTTCATGTGGTTTGTAAGTTTGTTGATGTCTTCCCTACTGACTTGCATGGCCTCCTGCCTAATCGTGATATTAAATTTGCTATTGATATTGAGCTGGGCATTAGGACTATTTTTATTCCACCTTACCCTGTGGCTCTTGGGAGTTAATGGAGCTTAATGCTCATCTTTAGGATCTTCTGGGTAAGGGTTTTAAAAGATTGAGTGTGTTTCTCCTTGGGGTGCTCCTGTTCTATCGTGAAAAAGAAGGATGGTTCTACGCGTATGTGTATCAATTACCAATATCTGAATAAGGTGACTATAAAGAATAAGTATCTACCCGTCATGTGCATAACTTCCAAAGCCCTCTGAATTTGATCCACAAAGTCCTGTGGATCTGCTTTTGGGTCTGACCCAGTGAATATAGGAGGGTCCAGTTTCAATAAATCCTGTGTTCAGCGACTCGCCACTCTAGCCGCATCATCATCATGTGTAATTGGACCAGTTCGTCCTTGACTCTGGGCTGCCACTAACTGTGTCAACATATGAACTGCATTTCTAAGGTCCTGATCTATGGCATTCATTGGTGGTTCTGCGGGTACTTATCTACCAACTGGCTCCTCCGGAGCTGGAAAAGTAGACGAAGACCGCGATGAAATTTCAGCATTTGCTCCACCTTGACTAGCTTGGTCAGGTGGTAGTCTACTCATTCCTTCTTCAGCAGGTACATCTACCTGCTTCCCTTTACCTCTACCTCTTCTCGTGATTGGAATTTTGACTATACCAAAGAAAAACAATTACCATGATCAGATTCAATTCAACTTACAACACTGGCTCTATTGCATGATCTAGAAGTGAAGAAAAGAAACAACATCCTCAATGTCCCGTAGCCTCCTACTTATAAATGTGGTGCACAACACACTCAGACATGGATTTGTAGACACCCTTAGAAAGACCTGCTCTGATACCACTTTTGTCATGCCCCGAATCCCATCGGGACGGATTAGCACTCGTAGCCGACAAGGCCCGAGAGAACCAAGCTTTGTCTCTATTCAAGCATGTGCATACCATAAGAAACCCATAATCACATAATAGCTATAGATACCAACAATGGAATTCATGGAACATGATATATATATATATATATATATATACATATGCGAAACTTGGCCGTTGAGCCCACCAAGTCAAGAACGACATATCCCTTTTACATTTATACACCCACATCCGTCTACAAAAGCCTCTAACAAATGCATTGACCAAAATGAACTAAAAGTCGGGACAAGTCCCTGCTTTAGATAACATGTACAACACCAAAACATATGTACAACTGTGACTCGGAGAATCCCCGATCTAACTAGAGCTCACCAAAGATCTGCAACACTGGCAACCTACTGTGGAGGCCTACTAGTACCTGTGCCTGCAGCAAGTAAGGTAAATTCCCCAAGAGGGGTCAGTACGAAGAATGTACTAAGTATGTAAGGCCATATGAAACTTGTAAGATAAGAAAATATGTCAAAGAACTCAAGTTCAAATGCATAACCAATATAGATAAGTCACAATGTAGATGAGTCACTATTCTGTACTTTGGAAACCATGTATGTTGCTTTCATTACATTCTTTGTATCTTTACTTCCATGATTATTCATCTTTGCCTTTGATGATGCCCGGGCCCCGACTGAACAGCCGGTTTCAAACATAACATAGAGTTATGTTAGGATAGGCTCGAGCTAGGCTTATGCCCCTAGAGCTGCCACCCTATGAATAAATATATATCTCGGGATCGGCTCGAGCTAGGTTAGTACCTCTAGAGCTGCCACCCATACAACATTTCAGGTTCGGATCGAGCTAGTTTATTACCCCTAAAGCTGCCCCCTGTCAGGATCGGTCCAAGCTAGGCTTATGCCCCCAGGACTTCCCCCTGATCCAACAACCTCGGTATCGGCTTGAGCTAGGCATTTTGCCCCCAAAGCTGCCACCCATACTTGATCATTGACCATATATGCATTACTTTGTTTATTAGTTTGAGATTGATAACATGATAGTCATAACTTTACTTGAAACTTTGGATCATTAACCAATGATTGAGGGACATGTGAATAAACATTGTTGGAAACACAACATTATTAGAACCATAACACCATGGGAACCATTGGACAATAATCCATGAACAAGAGACATAAGTAAAATCACTACTGGAACATTGGAACATAACCTTTTTTGAGCTTTTAGAGCATTAACCATGAATATGAGACATGAGATTCACCAATGATCAATGAGTAGGAAATATATGACAATGACCATGGATAATCGAATATGGGATACCTTAGCACGTTTTGGGATGGAATAAGCGTAATGTCAATGAGAATACTATTTGCCGCAGAAAGATACGGACAGAGTAACCTTACATACCTTGTACTCTCAATACGGATATACAATCTTAGATGTGCATACAATAGTCCCGATCCTTCTTTATGTGTCACTCTACAACACAAATACATAATGAGATTTACATTAACCACCAACTACTTTACAAATGCATATAACATCAATGAGTTACATGTTTGCCTTTAAACATGCCATTTCCCCGTGACAAAACCATTGATGAAATTATTATTCCAAAAATCTCCCAATATTCCATACATTGACCAATACATGATAACCAATACATTTCAACATAACACTTCTCCTTTACACTTTCTTATACACACCACATCACAAATAATCCATCAAATTACCTTAATACACCTCATAGCACAAATAGGCCAAAATCCCACAATTTAAACTTTTAGAAATATAACAAGTTTAATAACAAAATCAGACCATACATGTTCATATTTTATCCATACCATGCTCTTTCATCAAGACATCAAGTCTCTTTTCAAGTTCAAATCACAAAGATGGCACATCTTTCACCAAAAGCAAAAATATACTATTCACCACCTTGCCAACACAACTATCATGATATACATACCATATTAGGCATATAAGATATTAATCCATGAGAGTAGGCACTTACCAAGGCTTGCAAAGTGATGATCTTTACCAAAGAGTCCAAAGGAAATTGTTGCCTTAGGGTTTGGAGACTAGAGAAATGTTTGAGAAACATCTTCAAAGGCATGAGACTTTGAAAGCAATAAAAATCAGATTTCTTGCCCTTTATATAGGCCCTCAAGTCCATCCTTATCCACTCTTTAACATTTAATATTGGGTTCTAGAAGGTCAAGGCAAGAATGGGTCTTTTGACCCATTTTTGGGCCATGTTTTCTTGTCATTTTTGGGTTCTTTTTGGGCCCAATTCACTTGACCCAGTAAAATCAATAATTTCTTGTGTTTAAATCATCTCATATGTGTTAAAACAATATTCCCACTCACGCTATTCATATACGTAGCCTCAATCCCAAAAACAAGTGATTCTAGCCACGTATGGCCTAATTTGATCAAAAGGGTAAAACCGTCATTTTGATGCCAAATTCATCCTCGAGTAATTTTATCATACCAATATAATATTTCATGTATATACTTGTGGTTGCAGAAGAAACGTGGCAAAAATCGGCTCGATACGTCCCCGGGTACCCTTGGGACTTAGAAAATTTCCAACTTTCGAAAAACTAAAAAATCCATCCTGGCACGCCCCTGGGCGCACCAGTTGCTGCCTGTACAATAAAATTTTTGGCCCAGAGCGGCCTGGCATGCCCTCTGGTGCGCCTGGGCCCTAATTTTTCCGAAAATTTTGTTTTTCGACTTTTCTTCGTGGATTTGGTTAGATACTTCAAGTACAATTCTTTAACTTACTTCTTAGCCTTAATATAGTTTGTTTAGAGGTACTCTTAGCCTCATTTTGAACCCCACAAGTGCTCCACGAAAATCACAAAACACCTCCTATGAAAGGTTAATCACATGTATGAGGCCAAATTTAACGCCAGTCACAGGTTGGCTGGTTTGTATGGATTACAGAAAGCTAAATTTGTGGACTTTGAGGGATCATTTCCTAATGCCCTTTATGGATCAAATTCTTGATACATTGGTAGGGAGAGATTAGTATTGCTTCTTGGATGGTTATTTGGGTTACAACCAAATCTATATTGCACCCAAAGATCAGAAGAGGACTACTTTTACATGCCCCTATGGGACCTTCATTTTCAAACGTATGTCATTTGGGTTATGTAATTCTTCTGCAACTTTCCAAAGGTGTATGATGTCAAATTTTTTTGATATGATGGAAGACACTTTGGAGGTGTTTATGGATGACTTCTCTATTATAGGTGATCCTTTCAAAGATTTCTTGGAAAATCTCAATAATGCCTTGCAAAGATGTGAAGAGTTCAACATTCTGCTTAACTGGAGAATTGCCACTTTATGGTTAAGGATGGCATTGTGTTGGGGCACAAGATTTTAGTAAAAGGAATTGAAGTGGATTGATCCAAAATAGAAGTGATTGAAAAATTACCTCTACCAATCTCGGTGAAGAGGGTTAGGAGTTTTCTAGGCCATGCAGGTTTTCACCAGAGGTCATCAAGAACATCTCTAAAATTACTAATCCATTGTGCAAGTTGTTTAAGAAGGAATCTAAGTTTGTTTTTTATGGTGATTGGTTAAAGGAATTGGAATTCCTTAAAGAAAAGTTGGTGGATGCCTCCATTATTGTTTCTCCGGATTGGTCTCAACCTTTTGAAGTGATGTGTGATGCGAGTGGAGTAGCACTTAGAGTTGTTCTGGGGTAGAAGCATGAAAACTTTATCTATCCCATTTATTATGCCATCAAGGAATTAAATGGGGAGCAAATGAATTACACAGTTACGGAATAGGAATTGCTTGCAGCATTCTATGCCTTTAAGAAGTTTCGGGCATATTTACTTGGCACTAGAGTGGTTGTACACATTGATCATGTTGAATTGAGGTATATGATGGCAAATAAAGATGACAAACCTCAGTTTATTAGATGGGTATTGCTATTGCAAGAGTTTGATTTTGAAGTCAAAGACCGCAAGGGGTGTGAGAATAAGGTAGCAGACTATATGTCTAGATAAGTGCTTTATCTGAAAGCATTCTAAATCATGAAAATTGAAGGACTGAGTATTCTGATATACCAGCTATTGATAGCACATTTTATGCTTTTAACCAAGATTAATCAGGAGTTTTTAAGCAATCGTTGTTAGTTTTAATGTCTTTTTGTGTTCAATTATAGGAAATCAAACATATGACAAAAATAGAGTTAATCTAGGCTAAAAATGCTAAGTAACGGTTTATTTTATAAACAAGGGCGATGAAATGTCAAGCCATTTTTGGATATAAACAGAACCAACCAGAGCAGTAAATTGTGTGACGGCTCAACCTGATAATCCGTTAAGGATGCAGCAAGCCATCACTCCCAACTGCCAGTCCAAAATAGTTTATGTCGAGAAGACCTCACGTGTGATAGAACATTGTGATGAACCACCATTAGACTAATAAACTGTCAGTCCTCCTA
The DNA here is from genome assembly GCA_031232105.1 of Capsicum rhomboideum. Taxonomy (NCBI): domain Eukaryota; kingdom Viridiplantae; phylum Streptophyta; class Magnoliopsida; order Solanales; family Solanaceae; genus Capsicum; species Capsicum rhomboideum. The sequence continues at coordinate 50,748,504 of CP124708.1, read as the reverse complement.
TCAGAGCTAAATAGAATTGGGTCGAAGATGAAGCCAAGTGACGGTTCATGAGGTGAACCATCACGTCCCTGGTGAGGCATCAAGCAAGCCGTCGCAATGGAGGCGATTGTCTGATTTCAAATTTTAATTCCCAAATTCCTAGAGCCTATAAATACCTAGTCTAGGGTTTCGAATAGGTATCTTTTGATACATGGAATATTTTTACATTTTATTTTCTCTAGAGAATAACGTTTGGGGTTTTCAAATGCTACTTTTTGTGTTTTGGTCAAGAATCAAAGGCTTGTTTCATCTTTATAAGAATCCATCTTCTAATTATGAAATATATTGCTTGCTTCTTCTTAATCACTATGAGTGGATAAAAACCCTATAACTAGGATTGTGGATTCCATGGCTAAATAATGATTTTAGGGTTAATGTTTTTATGAATTTGTGTTATGCTTGTGAATGTGTTGTTATTCTCTTCATCTTAACAAATTTCTAATTGTTGCAAACATTCGAATAATCCATAGGTTTAACTTGCTTAAAATAAGAAGTTAAAATTAGGAAAAGGGTTTAACAACGAGGATTCAGAGTTCCTAATCTCTGTCTAATGAGTAATGCTCTAACGAGATTAATCAACTTGGAGTTTAAATTGAGTTTATGATTTACATTACTTTAAGTTCAAAAGAATTAAAGATATAGTTACCTAATTAATTTGAGAAACATTTCATCAAACATTTGAGTGCAATTTCCCGACATTCATGTCACGCCTTGAATTTCAACGGGGCGGACTGGCACCCGAAGCCGTTAAGGCCCGAGAGAACCAATCTTCATTCATGTACACTCATATGCATGTCACTAAATGAACAACATTCTATCCCCTGTAATTACAAGATACCAATGGCGAAAGTCATGGAGAAACATATGATATATATGAAACTAGGTCATTAGGGCCATCAAGTCAAAAGCATGCGTTCTTTCATTCATCTTCCCACGTACATCTACAAAGCCTCTAACAGATACCTGTACATAATCATCCTAAAGTCGGGACAATTCCCCTCTTTATACAACATTACATAGTACCAAAACCAATGTACATAGTGACTCGAAAAGCCCCGAACCAACTGGAGCTCACCAATGATCCGCAAGTGATTCGCAACCTACTGAGGAGGTCTACTAGTACCTGTGCCTGCAGCAAGTAAGGTAAGTCCCCCAAGGGGTGTCAGTACGAAGAATGTACTGAGTATGTAAGGCTATAAGAAACTGCATCATACATAAGAACTTCAATGAGATCGAATACAAGTGAGTAATCAATGTGAATAAACCACCGTACTGTATATGTGGAACCATGTACATTGCTTTCATTACTTTCTTTGCTTTTAAATTCATTCATCATTATCGTTCATTACTTAACTTTATCCTTCTTTGCATTAAGAGAATTGTAAAGCATATAATAAGCAAATGACCAACTGATCAGTGGTAAAAGAGGATAACCCATGCTAGTTATTTTAACCCCTGGGATGTGATTAACCCATTCTAGGCTTTTCTGTCACCCCTGGAATGAGATTAACCCATGCTAGGCTTTTCTGTCGCCCCTGGGATGTTACTGTAATATTGGGATCGACCCATGCTAGGTGTTTATTCCACCCCTGGGATGCCACTCAAGAATATACAAACAATTATACATTAATTCATTCTTTCATTAGAAGAGTGATACATTGGTGATTGTACATTATTGGAACTTTGAAACATTAGTCAATAAGCATGAGACATGTGAAGCACAATTGGTCCTGTGAGTAATACTATATGACAATACCTTTGGAAATTTCAGAATGGAACAAGTACAATGTCAATGTGAACAATATGTGTTGCAGAAATATATGGAAAGAGTAACCTTACATACCTTATCTTCCCAATATGAATACACAGTCCAGTATGTGAATTAAATAATCCAGCTCCTTCCTTACGTTTTACTCTACAACACAAGTACATAACAGAGCTCACGTTATCATCTAACTATCTTACAAGTGCACAAGACGACAATGAGCTACATGACTGCCATATAATGTCATTTCACCCTTTACAATACAATTCACTGCATTACCACACCAAAAACACCACAACATTCCACACATTGACCAAGACATCATAAACCAATAGCATTTCACACCAAGTTTATATTTCACACTTCCCCTTTAACACCACGTCACAATTACTCCGTCAAGTCATCTCAATACCTTTCACATTAACACATTAACAACAATCCATAATTTATATAATCCAACATACCTCCAAACGACCCCTTAAATCCATTCAAAAGGTTCCATAAGTTGATAGTTGCATACAAAAAGGGTATAGAGGGTTCGGGGATCAAAGAGAGACAAAAACGTACAAAATGAAATTCTGGACTGGGCTGTGGAGCCACCTGTGCCTGCAGGTAGATGAAATGCGGATGCAGGTGCCCCTCTGTCCTTGTCCAGAGCCACCTACATTGGCTTCTACGCCCGCAGGTTCTCCAGACGCGAGGGCGGATGCCTGGTTCGGCCAAAATAGGTCTCTTTTGGGTCCTTTTTTGTAATAAATGGTCCAAAGCCATAAGTAAGCTTCTATTTTCATATTTTAGGTCACTTGTATGCGAACAAACAACCATGGTTTCACAACAAACATGAACATCACCAAAACTACATTTTCCTTTCAATACGTAACCAATTCCATGCACAATTTCGCAACAACAATTCCAAATGTTATACACAAAGAGAAAGCAAATTAAGAACATAACCACATATTACATGTTGATATTTAAACCATAAAATTCACTTCCTTCAATACCACAAGTCCACTTTCAAGTTTATAAGGCAAAACCCTTTATCGATTAACCAAAAGTAGACTGTTTTACACCTAGCGAACTACTCAACACTTTGTCAACATAAACAACATGATTTATACACCCTATAATGCATATAATATATTAAACCATAAGAATAAACACTTACCAAGGCTTGAAAAAGAGTGATCTTTTCCAAAGAGATAGTTGCTTAGGGTTTGTGAGATGAGAGAATATTGTGGAAAAATCTAGAAATGGCATGTGTGTCTTGGTGAATAAAAATCTGATTTTTGTTCCCTTTTATAGTCCCTTTAAGTCTCATCCTTAGCCACACTTTGGTCATAAATGTTAAGTTTACTTGGTCAAAGGTAGAATGGGTCATTTTTCCCATTTGGGCCATGTCTTGTGAATTAATTTTGGGCCTTAAATTGAGCCCATTAGCACATGTTAATTTAGCCCAACAAATTAATGCATAATTCACCGACCATCTCATGTTTAAATAATTCCATAAATGTTAAGGTAGTCTCATGGGTTCGAAAATGTACGGGGTGTTACATCCTTCCCCCCTTAGAAACATTCGTCCTCTAATGTTAGTGACATTAACCCATTTAAACAGATGCAAGTCTAGGATCATTCTTCATGTTACCACATATATAAATAATGCTTATAGATACTTACTTGTTATTGCTCCGATCTCGTATCTTGAACTTTCTCTTCCATTTGAAACAAATGAGGGTATTTAGACTTCATCATTTCTTCAGCTTCCCATGTGATCTCTTCTACCTGCTGATTTCTCTAAAGTACCTTTACGGAGGCTACTTCTTTATTCCTTAACCTCTTCACTTGTCGATCTAGAATAGCAATAGGTGTCTCTTCACAAGTGAGATCCTCCGTAACTTTTACATCTTCAATGGGAGCAATACAAGATGGATCTCCTATGCACTTTTGAAGCATCGAAACATGAAATACTAGATGAACTGTGGAGAGTTTTTGGGGTAATGCTAATTCATACGCAAATTGCCCAAATCTTCGGACAATTTCATATGGCCCTATATAACGGGGACTCAACTTCCCTTTCTTTCCAAATCTCATTACCCCTTTCTCAGTGACACCTTCAAGAATACCCAATCACCTATGGCAAATTCGAGCCCTCTTCTTCTAACATCAGCATATGAATTGTGTCGACTTTGGTCCATTGTAGCCGCTGTTGGATCACTTTAACTTTCTCCATAGCTTGATGAACAATATCTGGCCCAAGTAAAGCAGTTTCACCCGCTTCAAACCATCCAATTGGTGGTCTACACTTTGTTCCGTATAAAGCTTCATAAGGTGCCATTTTGATACTTGAATGTGTTGTAGGAAAATTCAATAAGAGGTAGATGGTCATCCCAGCTACCTTGAAAATCCAATGTGCAAGCTCGTAGCATATCTTCAAGTGTTTGGATAGTACATTTTTCTTGTCCATCTGTCTGAGGATGAAAAGTCGTACTCAGATTCACTTGTGTACCCAAACTCTTCTGAAAATATCTCCAAAAATTATGCAGTAATTGAGCTCCCTGTCTGATATAATGGAGATCGGAATTCCATGTAATCGCACTATCTCTTTAACATACAACCTTGCATAATATTCAGCTGTATAGGTGGTCTTGACTGGTAGAAAATGCGCTGACTTGGTAAGCCTGTCAACTATTCCCAATATGGAATCAAATTTCCACAGTGTACGAGGCAAACCTATGATGAGATCCATATTAATCATGTCCCATTTCCAGACTGGAAGATTGATACATTGCATGTAACCTCCAGGTTTCTGATGCTCTACTTTTACTTGTTGACAATTTGGACATTGAGCTACGAATTCTGCAATGTTCTTCTTCATGTTACCCCACCAATGCATTTCTTTCAAATCGTGATACATCTTGGTAGCTCCCGGACGAATAGAATACTGTGAATGATGTGCCTCTGTCATAATTTATTTCCTTAGTTCATCTACATCCAGTACATACAATCTTCCTTGGCACTAAAGTACTCCCTCTAGTGTAAGATCAAATGCCTTTGTCAGACCCTGTTGTACATTTTCTTTCAGCTGCAATAACATAGGATCCGCCTGCTGCTTCTCTTTTACTTCAGCTATTAATAAAGATTCTTCCGCATTTTGCACAATAACCCCTTCATCTGAAGATTCAAGAAGACGGACTCCCAAGCTGGCTATTTGATGTAGATCCTTGACTAAGTCTTGCTTTTCTGTCAACTGGCCACTAGTGCCTCCTATTTCCTTCTGGCTTAATGCATCGGCTATCACATTTGGTTTTCCTAGATGTATAGGATATCAATATCATAGTCTTTAAATATCTCAAGCCACCTCCGCTGCCTGAGATTTAAATCCTTCTGCTTAAAGATATATTGCAAAATTTTGTGATCAGTGTATATATCAACATGAGCCCCATACAAGTAATGGCGCCATATCTTTAAGGCAAATATCACAGTTGCTAGATCAAGGTCATGTGTGGGATAATTTCTCTCATGTGGCCTCAACTGTCTTGAGGCATACGTTATTACATTACCGTGCTGCATCAATACACACCCTAGGCCAACTTCGAAAGCATCACAATATACTGCATAACCTTCGGTGCCTTCCGAAAGTACTAATACGGGTATGGAAGTTAATTTATCTTTCAACTCTTGGAAACTTTTCTCCCATGCATCATTCCACTAAAACTTGATCGCCTTGTGTGTTAGCTTCGTTAAAGGTGCAGTAATGGAAGAAAACCCTTCAACAAACCTTCGGTAATAACCTGCCAACCCAAGAAAACTATGAATTTTCATAGGCATTGTAGGCCTTGGTCAATTTTTCACCGCTTTGATCTTTTGTGTATCAACCCTTATTCCTTCATCTGAATAATGTGACCCAAGAATGCTATGGATTTTAACCAAAATTCACATTTAGAGAACTTTGCATACAACTTACGTTCACGAAGAATTTGTAACACCTGTCGTAAGTGATTAGCATGGTCCTCTTGTGATCTTGAATAAACCAGGATGTCATCTATAAACACTATCACTAACATGTCTAAAAATGGATTAAACATCCTATTCATCAAATCCATGAAAACAGCTGGTGCATTTGTTAGTCCAAACGACATAACTAAAAATTCATAATGGCTATACCGTGTTCGAAAAGCTGTCTTGGGTATATATTTTTCTCTAACCCTGACTTGATGGTAGCCCGATCTCAATTCAATCTTTGAAAAACATTTGGCACCCTGTAACTGATCAAACAAATCATCAATTCTAGGGAGGGGATATTTGATCTTGATTGTTACCTTATTTAATTGTCGATAGTCAATACACATTCTCAACGTGCCATCTTTCTTTCGTACAAATAATACTGGTGCACCCCATGGGGACATACTAGGCCTTATGAATCCCTTGTACAGCAAATCTTTTAATTGCTCCTTTAATTCTCACAATTCTGCTGGAGCCATGCTATACGGAGGAATAGAGATAGGCTGACTGTCTGGCATCACATCAATACCAAACTCTACTTCCCATTCTGGAGGTAACCCTGGAAGATCTTCAGGAAATACATCAAGGAATTCATTGACCACTGAAACCGACTGAGGAGTTAGTGGTTCCACATCAGTATCTTTCACTCTTACTAAGTGACATATGTACCCCTTGGCTATCATTTTTCTTGCTTTAAGATAGGAAATAAATTTTCCCCTCGGTGCCCCTACATTACCCTTCCATTCAAGAACATTTGCTTGTGGAAAATGAAAATGTACTTTCTTAGCTCGGCAATCTATCATGGTATAACAAGAATTCAACCAATCCATACCCATTATGACATCAAAATCCACCATTTCTAGTTCAATAATATCAGCCAACGTTTCATGATCACACACAGTTACTACACAATTACGATATACTCTTTTTGCAAAAATAGATTCACCAACTGGTGTAGATACTTCAATTGACTTAAGTAATAATTTCGATGTTCTTTCAAATTTTACAGCAATTAATGGAGTAACATATGACAATGTAGAACCCGGGTCAATCAATGCATATACATTATGCAAAAATATGGACAATGTACCTGTGACTACGTCAGGAGAAGCCTCCGAATTCTACCGGTCCACTAGAGCATAGGTGCGATTCTGGGCTCCACTGGAACTAGCTGCTCCTCTAGCACCTCGACCATGCCCAATAGGCTGCACTCCTCTACCTAGGGAAGGAACCGATGATGATGATGCAACGGTTGATCCCGTAGGTCGTACTATACCACATGCGCCCCTTTGTGGGCATTCTCTCATTATGTGCCCCGTCGTACCACACCAAAAACAAACATTTGTCCCCAATCGGTATTCACTTAAATGAAACCTTCTGTAGCGCTGACACGGCTGATGAGAAAATCCTGTTGTCTGTGAACCTTGAAGCCCACTACTCTGCCCAAAATGGCTGCCTCTAAATCCTCGAAATTGAGATTGAGTGCCTGTTGTGGAATAAGAGAATGATGGTATAGGCGGTCTAGGGAAAACCCGAGGCCTAGATTCTCCTTGGGACGCCATAGACTGTCCCATAGGTCTAGTCCTCTTTGACAGCCCTCTGTCAAATTCGTGTACCCTTCTTCTTTGCCTCTGATCCTCCATCTTTTGTGCAAACGCCTATATTCTGGCTATATCCATATATCTGTTCAAAGCAGCAATGGTATAATGTCTTACCAAACATGGATCCAACCGATCCACATACCGATGAACTCTGTCAGCCATAGTGGCTACCACATTGGGAGCATATCTGGCCAAAGATTTAAATTGCAGACTATACTCTTAGATGCTCATTTTCCTTTGATGAAGATTTAGAAACTTGTTTGCACATGCCTCCCAGATCTCATAAGGAAGGTAATGATCCAGGAATGTCATTTTGAATTCCTCCCAACCAGCTGGAAGTGCACCAATACCCCTCGATCGTTTCCAATCTTCATACCATAATATAGCTTCTCCTTTCAATCTATAGGCTGCAAACTCAACTGTTTCAACACCAGTCACGTGCATAACATCTAGAGCCCTTTGGATTTGGTCCACGAAGTCCTGTGGATCTGCCTTTGGATCTAACCCGATGAACGTGGGAGGGTCTAATTTCAGAAAATCTTGTGTCCGCCGACTAGTTACTCTAGCCGTGCCATCCTTACTTGTCATTGGACCAACTTGTCCCTGAGTTTGTACAATAATTATCTGAGTCAACATATGCACTGCATTTCTTAAATCCTGCTCAGTGGCATTCATAGGCGGTTCTGCAGGTACTTCTCTACTCTTGGCTCCCCCGGAGCTGGAAAAGTAGAAGAAGCCCGCGATGCAAACTCAGCTTCAGCCCCACCTTCACTAGCTTGGTTAGGTAGTGATTTACTTGTTCCTTCTACGGCAAGCATATCTACCTACTTACCTTTTCCCCTACCTCATCATGTCATCGGCATTTTACAATAACAAAGAAAACCAATTACAATGGTCAGGTATGATTCCACCTACAACGTTGGCCCTATTGCACAATCTAGAAATGAAGAAAAGAAACAACTCCTAAATGCCCCATACCCTTCTGCTTATAAACTTGGTGCACAACACATCCATAAGCAAGACTCTACTCAGACACGGCTTTGTAGACACCCTTAGGACGACCTGCTCTGATACCACTTTTGTCACTCCTCAAATTCCAATGGAGCGGACTGGCACCCGAAACCGTTAAGGCCCGAGAGAACCAATCTTCATTCATGTACACTCATATGCATGTCACTAAATGAACAACATTCTCTCCCCTGTAATTAAAAGATACCAATAGTGGAATTCATGGAGAAACATATGATATATATGAAACTAGGCCGTTAGGGCCATCAAGTCAAAAGCATGCGTTCTTTCATTCATCTTCCCATGTACAGTACAAAGCCTTTAACAGATACCTGTACATAATGATCCTAAAGTTGGGAAGAGTCCTCGCTTTATAAAATATTACATAGTACCAAAACCAATGTACATAGTGACTCGGAAAGCCCCGAACCAACTGGAGCTTACCAATGATCCGCAAGTGATTCGCAATCTACTGAGGAAGTCTACTAGTACCTGTGCCTACATCAAGTAAGGTAAGTCCCCCAAGGGACGTCAGTACGAAGAATGTACTGAGTATGTAAGGCTATAAGAAACTGCATCATACATAATAACTTCAATGAGATCGAATACAAGTGAGTCATCAATGTGAATAAACCATCGTACTGTATATGTGGAACCATGTACATTGCTTTCATTACTTTCTCTGCTTTTACATTCATTCATCATTATCGTTCATTACTTAACTTTATCCTTCTTTGCATTAAGAAAATTGTAAAGCATATAATAAACAAATGACCATCTGATCAGTGGTAAAAGAGGATAACCCATGCTAGGTATTTTAACCCCTGATATGTGATTAACCCATGCTAGGATTTTCTGTCGCCCTTGGGATAAGATTAACTCATGCTAAGTATTTTAACCCCTAGGATGAGATTAACCCATGCTAGGCTTTTCTGTCACCCTGGGATGAGATTAACCCATGCTAGGCTTTTCTGTCGCCCCTGGGATGTTACTGTAATATTGGGATCGACCCATGGTAGGTGTTTATTCTACCCCTAGGATGCCACTCAAGAATATACAAATAATTATACAATACTTCATTCTTTCATTAGAAGAGTGATACATTGGTGATTGTACATTATTGGAACTTTGAAACATTAGTCAATAAGAATGAGACATGTGAATCACAATTGGTCCTGTGAGTAATACTATATGACAATACCTTGGGACATTTCGGAATGGAACAAGTACAATGTCAATGTGAACAAAATGTGCTGCAGAAGGATACAGAGAGTAATCTTACATACCTTATCTTCCCAATATGAATACACATTCCTATATGTGAATACAATGATCCATCTCCTTCTTTACGTTTTAGTCTACAACACAAGTACATAACGGAGCTCACGTTATCATCTAACTATCTTACAAGTGCAAAAGATGACAATGAGCTACATGAATGCCATATAACGTGATTTCACCCTTTACAATACAATTCACTGCATCACCATACCAACAACATCACAACATTCCACACATTGACCAAGACATCATAAACCAATAGCATTTCACACCAAGTTTATACTTTACACTTCCCCTTTAACACCACATCATAATTACTCCGTCAAGTCATCTCAATACCTTTCACAATAACACATTAACAACAATCCATAATTGATATAATCCAACATGCCTCCAAACGACCCCATAAAGACATTCAAAAGGTATCATAAGTGGATAATTGCATCAAAAAAGGGTATGGGGGTTTCGGGGATAAAAGAGAGACAAAAACATACAAAACGAAATTCTGGACTGGACTCTGGAGCCACCTGCGCCCACAGGTGGATGACATGAGGCTGCAAGTTCCCCTATTTCCTTGTCCAGAGCCACCTGTGCTGGCATCTGCGCCCGTAGATGCTCCAGGAGCGAGGGCGGATGTTCGGTTCGGCCAAAATGGGTCTCTTTTGGGTCCTTTTTTGTAATAAATGGTCCAAGGCCATAAGTAAGCTTCTCTTTTAATATTTTAGGTCACTTAGATGCCAACAAAAAACTACGGTTTCACAACGAACATGAACATCACCAAAACTGCATTTTTCTTTCAATACGTCACCAATTCCATGCACAATTTCGCAACAACAATTCCAAATGTTATACACAAAGAGAAAGCAAATTAAGAACATAAAAACATCTTACATTTTTATATTTAATCCATCAAATTCACTTCATTCAAGACCACAAGTCCACTTTCAAGTTTATAAGGCAAAACCCTTTATCGATTAACCAAAAGTAGACTGTTTTACACCTAGCGAACTACTCAACACTTTGTCAACATAAACAACATGATTTATACACCCTATAATTCATATAATATATTACACCATAAGAATAAACACTTACCAAGGCTTGCAAAAGAGTGATCTTGTCCAAAGAGATAGTTGCTTAGGGTTTGTGAGATGAGAGAATATTATGGAAAAATCTAGAAATGGCATGTGTGTCTTGGTGAATAAAAATCTGATTTTTGTTCCCTTTTATAGTCCCTTTAAGTCTCATCCTTAGTCACACTTTGGTCATAATTGTTATGTTTACTTGGTCAAAGGTAGAATAGGTCATTTTTCCCATTTGGGCCATGTCTTGTGAATTAATTTTGGGCCTTAAATTGAGCCCATTAGCACATGTTAATTTAGCCCAACAAATTAATGAATAATTCATCAACCATCTCATGTTTAAAATAATTCCATAAATTTTATGGTAGTCTCATGGGTTCGGAAATGTACGGGGTGTTACAATTCACTTGTGTTGAAGCAAATTAATTATCGACATTAGCTTGAAAGTAATAAGGAGTCATAGTGAACACAATCCTAGTTTGTCTTCTCTATTGATTATCATTTCATAATTTTAATGCTCACTACTTGAAAAAAAAATTAGACATTGAGTCGAATTAACTTACTACAACCCCCTTCCCCCCCCCCCCCGCCCCCCCCATTTCATGGAAATTGCAGACTAATAGTCACTTAATTCATAAATGACTTAGTTTTCACCATATTCCCTGTGGGATTCAACCCTAACCTTTGTTGGATTATCTATTTGACAACGACTGCATACGCTTCTTAATGGAGGTGTAATTTGGGCATATCATATTCAATTGTCAATGCATGATATCCTAAGTCATTAGGTGTTCATAACCTGCCATCTCTGAAGAATGCAATTAGTCTTGGCAATCTTATAATCTGTACAGGATAGGGAATTTCATAACTCAAGCCCAAAATCATGAATTTACCAATATACTGAGAGTTCATAGTTATGAGTATGTAAAGATATTAGAATTCATGGGAAAACATGTATTCATGGCTTAATTCAAATCAAGAAACTGAAACATCAGAGAATTCATACTTATCATGGAAACCCTAAACTTGGAGAATAAATTAAACTAAGAGATTGAATTAACTCTTGGAGTCGATGGGTGAAAGGAAACCCAATGGTAAAATCCCACATATCTGAGAGTGAAAACCCTGTTAAAATATTTAGATTTGGAGCTTGACATTGAGGAATCCTAATTCTTACCTTTGGAGAAACTAATCTCCTCTTTCTCTGTATTTGGCTATGTGTCAAATGAATATTGAGGTAATAAGGGACTTAGGGTAATTTAGGCTTAATAATCAGCCTTGGGGGTAGCTTAAATGACTTAGTTTAGGGGTTTAAATATTGAGAAAAGACTGGGATGCCCCGAATAAGATGTAACCAAAAAATCTATGAAGTGTGATGGATGAACCATCCAACCATCGTGGGATCTACCTATGATCGTGGTTGGTGCTCGTATGTTGATGGATGATTTTGAGGCTTCGCTGGACTTCATCAGATGATCCAAGGGATGTCTCATGGGATGATCCTACTTTCGTTCCTTGGTTTGTTATTGAATGTCCAAGCTGAAACAACCTTGTGAACCACAATCTTGCCAATGATACTTTGTTCTTCCCACGATTTCACCAATAATCGTTGGGTTTTCCCATGATCGTGAGTTCCTTTCATAGCTAGGAGGTATATTTGTCAACTTTTAGGTTTTTAGGGATGTTTCATGAAGTCAAAGGCATAGTACGATCGTACTATCTACCAATAATCGTGGGTTTGTTCATAGTATTTTTCTGCTTGACTGTGCTCCGCTAAAATAGATATAACTCTTTGATCCAAAATTGAATTAATGAGAAATTAGATGATTTGGAAAAAAGACTCAAAGACCTTTTATTTGTTTGATCTTGAGATCAAAATCTCCTCATAATCTAAGAGCTATGTTCATTTAAAGTTGACTATAGAAAGATCCTTCACAAGAAATCAATCGGTAAGGAAAGTTTTAACTTAGCTATGAGCTTGGAGTTACTTGTGGCCTTAATACATGTCTAAATAAGTTCTCATACTACCAAAACATAAAGTTTGGTTCTACATTTACTTGAAGCATGGTTCTAATCTTAGTTTGGATTTTTACGGTATTATATATGGAGGATTTGCATTCCGAGGCCCATGGGGGCAGTGATAAGAGACCCCACCATCAGGGTAGTCATAGTGAGTCACAGTTCTGAGGTAAGGGTTTCTTATATAGGGGTCAACAGCAGTATCAGCTGTATGGTCAGCCTAGTCGGCCCATTTAGGCATCGCTTTAGATTACTAATGAAGATTAGCCTGGTTATAGTAAATTCAGTGGTCACGGCTTTGGCCAGCCTTCATGGTGTTTTTATTTGGGGTCTTCAGGATGTGATGGCCAGTCTGAAGTAGCCGATTCATCTTATCAGGGTAGGAGACATTAGGCTTGTTATGATTATGGTGTTGTTGGTCATTTTGCTAGAGAATATCCCTGGTGAAGGATGATCTTATTTTACTTAATATGGTTGATTTTTATGCTATTTTGGGTATGGACTGGATATCCCCTTATTGCATGGTCTTGGATCGCTTTACCAAGATCGTTACCTTAGACATGCCTGGAGTTCCCTTAGTCATATGGCCGAGTTCTGATAGTCGCGTATTTGTAGGGATTATTTCTTATATTTACGCTAGGAGGATGGGTTTGAAGAGGTGTGTGGTCTTGGATTGCTTCGTCAAGATCATTACCTTAGCCATGCCTGGAGTTCTCCAAATCGTATGGTCGAGTTCTGATAGTCACGTACCTGTAGGGATTATTTCTTATATTTGGTCTAGGAGGATGGTTTTGAAGGGGTGTTTGGCTTATCTTTCTTATGTTTGTGATACTAGTGCTGACACTCCTTCTCTTCATTCTGTTCATGTGGTTTGTAAGTTTGTTGATGTCTTCCCTACTGTCTTGCATGGCCTCCTGCCTAATCGTGATATTAAATTTGCTATTGATATTGAGCTGGGCATTAGGACTATTTTTATTCCACCTTACCCTGTGGCTCTTGGGAGTTAATGGAGCTTAATGCTCATCTTTAGGATCTTCTGGGTAAGGGTTTTAAAAGATTGAGTGTGTTTCTCCTTGGGGTGCTCCTGTTCTATCGTGAAAAAGAAGGATGGTTCTATGCGTATGTGTATCAATTACCAATATCTGAATAAGGTGACTATAAAGAATAAGTATCTAATGTCGTATATTGATTATCTATTTGATAAGATTCAGGATGCATCTGTGTTTTCTAAGATTGACTTGAGATCTGGCTACCATCAGTTGAGGATTCAGGCGGTGGACATCCCTAAGACAACTTTTGGGACTTGCTACGGTCATTATGAGTTCCTGATGATGTCTTTTAAGCTGACCAATGCCCCAGCAACATTCATGGACTTGATGAACCATATGTTAAGGGCTTATTTAGACTCTTTCGTGATAGTATTCATCGATGACATCATTATTTACTTGAAGAGTAGGGGGAACATAAGTAGTATTTTAGGATTGTGCTTCACACTTTGAGAGATCAGTGGATTTATGCCATGTTCTCAAAGTGCAAGTTGTGGTTTGAGTCGGTAGCATTCTTGGGGCATGTGGTGTCTAAGGATGGGATTATGGGAGACACAGTAAAGATTAAGGCACTTCGTGATTGGAGTAATCCTACTTCTCCTACTGAGGTTTGCAATTTTGTTGGGTTGGTAGGTTACTACAAGCGATTTGTCAAACAGTTCCACTGAACAGATTGACTAAGAAGGATATCCCATTTTAGTGGTCCTCTAAGTGTGAGGCAAGCTTTCTAAAGTTCAAAGCCTTACTCACTTCAACTCTAATTTTGACTCTGCCAGTTGAGGGCCAAGGGTTTTCAGTTTATTATGATACCTCAGGTATTAGTTTAGGTTGTATTCTGATGCAGTAGAGATGAGTGATTGCATATGCTTTTAGACAACTTAAGGTGCATGAGCGCAACTACCCTACCCATCACTTGGAGTTCGAGTTGATAGTTTTCGCACTAAAGATTTGAATGCACTACTTTTATGATGTTCATTGGGAGATATTCATCGATCATCATAATCTTTAGTATATTCTAAGCTAGAAAGATCTTAATTTGAGATGGCACAGGTGGATAGAGTTGCTAAAGGACTATGACATTTTTATTATATATTTGGGCAAGGAAAATATGGTAGAAGATGCCTTGAATCGGAAGGTGGTAAGTATGGGGAGTTTGGCTTTCCTTTTAATTTTGGAGTGACCATTGTCCTTGGATATCTAATCTTTAGCCAACAGATTAGTTTGACTAGATATTTCTAACCCCAGGAGGATTTTTGCGTATGTTAAGGCTTAGTCTACTTTGTTGGAGTAGATTTGGGGGTGACAGTTTAAGGATAGTGGACTATGTGGCATTCCAGATCAGGTGTTGAGGGGTGAGGCTAGGAAGGCCACCTTAGATCCATAGGGTGTCTTGAGATTTGAGGGTCGTATTGCACTTAATTCCCAAATATAAAAAGGTTATTAACCCGAATAGAACTTAATATGGAAAATCCCGATTTAATTCAGTTGATATTGTAGTAGGCTCATTATTCTAGATATTCCATTCATCCTTGTGCAACTAAGATGTAGAGGGATCTGAGGTAGCATTACTAGTGGTGCAGGATAAAAAGGGATATAGTGGACTTTGTATATGGGTGTTTGTGTTGTCAGCAGGTGAAGTCCAATCATTTGAGACCTGTTGGTTTGCTTTATAGGCTACCCATTCTTGAGTGGAAGTGGAAGTGGATTACTATGGATTTTGTGATTGGTTTGCTAAGGACTTTTCAAGGTTCTGATAGCATTTGGGTCATCATTGATTGGTTAACTAAGTCTACTCACATCCTACCTATTCATTCATTCTATAATGCTGAGAAGTTGGCTCGGATCTATGTTCAAGAGGTGGTTTTTCTTCATGAGGTGCCAATGTCCAACATTTCTTATAGAGGTTCCTAATTCAGCTCTATCTTTTATAAAGCTTTTCAGGAGGAGTTAGATACCTAGGTTGACCTTAGCACAACTTTTCAACCCCAGACTGATGGTCAGTCAGAGCGAATAATTCAAGCTTTAGAGAACATGCTCTGGGCATGTGTTATGGACTTTAAAGGTCAGTAAGAGCACTTTCTAGCCTTACCAGAATTTACCTATAATAACAACTACTATTTTGGTATCCAGATAAATCAATGAGTCATTGTATGGTAGGTGGTGTTAGTCTCCTGTAGGATGGTTTAATGTTTTCGAATCTAGTCCGCGGGATACTGATTTGTTGTGAGAGTCATTGGATAGAGTTTGGGTGATTCAAGATAGACTTTGGGCATCTCAGAGCAGGCAAAAGAGTTATATTGACCATAGGCTTCGTCTATTAGAGTTTGAAGTTGGTGACCGTGTGTTTCTTTGAGTGTCACCTATAAGGGACGTGATGAGGTTTGGGAAGAGGGGCAAGCCCAGCCCCAGGTATATTGGGCCATTTAAGATTCTATAGAAGGTTGGGAATGCAGCATATGAGTTAACCTTACCTTCAGCATTTTCTTCCATTCACCTTATTTTCCATGTATCGATGCATTGGAATTACATTCTAGATGAGTTTCACGTGCTCTAATGGGATTCAGTTCAGTTGGATGATAGGTTAACTTTCAAAGAGGATCTAGTTGTTATTCTAGCAAGAGATGTCAGACAGTTTCACTATAGGGAGATTCCAATGGTAAAGGTTTAGGGAAGACACCATCAAATTAAAGAGGCAACCTGGGATACCGTATCCTCACCTGTTTGAGCCTTCAGGTACTTTTTGACTCTTGAATTTTAAGGATGAAAGTCTTTTTAGTAGTGGATGTTGTAATGACCCTCTAGGTCATTTTCCTTATCTTTGTGATTCTTCTATGTTTAGAGCTTTCCAATATCTTTCCTAAGCATTTATGATTTGTTGGGACTGGTAGTGTCACGCCTCGAATCCCATCGGGACGGATTGGCACTCATAGCCGACAAGGCCCGAGAGAACCAAGCTTTGTCTCTATTCAAGCATGTGCATACCATAAGAAACCCATAATCACATAATAGCTATAGATACCAACAATGGAATTCATGGAACATGATATATATATATATATATATATACATATGCGAAACTTGGCCGTTGAGGCCACCAAGTCAAGAACTACATATCCCTTTTACATTTATACACCCACATCCGTCTACAAAAGCCTCTAACAAATGCATTGACCAAAATGAACTAAAAGTCGGGACAAGTCCCCGCTTTAGATAACATGTACAACACCAAAACATATGTACAACTGTGACTCGGAGAATCCCCGATCTAACTGGAGCTCACCGAAGATCTGCAACACTGGCAACCTAATGTGGAGGCCTACTAGTACCTGCGCCTGAAACAAGTAAGGTAAATTCTCCAAGAGGGGTCAGTACGAAGAATGTACTAAGTATGTAAGGCCATATGAAACTTGTAAGATAAGAAAATATGTCAAAGAACTCAAGTTCAAATGCATAACCAATATAGATAAGTCACAATGTAGATGAGTCACTATTCTGTACTTTGGAAACCATGTATGTTGCTTTCATTACATTCTTTGTATCTTTACTTCCATGATTATTCATCTTTGCCTTTGATGATGCCCGGGCCCCGACTGAACAGCCGGTTTCAAACATAACATAGAGTTATGTTAGGATAGGCTCGAGCTAGGCTTATGCCCCTAGAGCTGCCACCCTATGAATAAATATATATCTCGGGATCGGCTCGAGCTAGGTTAGTACCTATAGAGCTGCCACCCATACAACATTTCAGGTTCGGATCGAGCTAGTTTATTACCCCTAAAGCTGCCCCCTGTCAGGATCGGTCCAAGCTAGGCTTATGCCCCCAGGACTTCCCCCTGATCCAACAACCTCGGTATCGGCTTGAGCTAGGCATTTTGCCCCCAAAGCTGCCACCCATACTTGATCATTGACCATATATGCATTACTTTGTTTATTAGTTTGAGATTGATAACATGATAGTCATAACTTTACTTGAAACTTTGGATCATTAACCAATGATTGAGGGACATGTGAATAAACATTGTTGGAAACACAACATTATTAGAACCATAACACCATGGGAACCATTGGACAATAATCCATGAACAAGAGACATAAGTAAAATCACTACTGGAACATTGGAACATAACCTTTTTTGAGCTTTTAGAGCATTAACCATGAATATGAGACATGAGATTCACCAATGATCAATGAGTAGGAAATATATGACAATGACCATGGATAATCGAATATGGGATACCTTAGCACGTTTCGGGATGGAACAAGTGTAATGTCAATGTGAATACTATTTGCCGCAGAAAGATACGGACAGAGTAACCTTACATACCTTGTACTCTCAATACGGATATACAATCTTAGATGTGCATACAATAGTCCCGATCCTTCTTTATGTGTCACTCTACAACACAAATACATAACGGGATTTACATTAACCACCAACTACTTTACAAATGCATATAACATCAATGAGTTACATGTTTGCCTTTAAACATGCCATTTCCCCGTGACAAAACCATTGATGAAATTATTATTCCAAAAATCTCCCAATATTCCATACATTGACCAATACATGATAACCAATACATTTCAACATAACACTTCTCCTTTACACTTTCTTATACACACCACATCACTAATAATCCATCAAATTACCTTAATACACCTCATAGCAGAAATAGGCCAAAATCCCACAATTTAAACTTTTAGAAATATAACAATTTTAATAACAAAATCACACCATACATGTTCATATTTTATCCATACCATGCTCTTTCATTAAGACATCAAGTCTCTTTTCAAGTTCAAATCACAAAGATGGCACATCTTTCACCAAAAGCAAAAATACATTATTCACCACCTTGCAAACACAACTATCATGATATACATACCATCTTAGGCATATAAGATATTAATCCATGAGAGTAGGCACTTACCAAGGCTTGCAAAGTGATGATCTTTACCAAAGAGTCCAAAGGAAATAGTTGTCTTAGGGTTTGGAGACTAGAGAAATGTTTGAGAAATATCTTCAAAGGCATGAGACTTTGAAAGCAATAAAAATCAGATTTCTTGCCCTTTATATAGGCCCTCTATTTCATCCTTATCCAGTCTTTAACATTTAATGTTGGGTTCTAGAAGGTCAAGGCAAGAATGGATCTTTTGACCCATTTTTGGGCCATGTTTTCTTGTCATTTTTGGGTTCTTTTTGGGCCCAATTCACTTAACCCAGTAAAATCAATAATTTCTCGTGTTTAAATCATCTCATACGTGTTAAAACAATATTCCCACTCACTCTATTCATATCCATAGCCTCAATCCCAAAAACAAGTGATTCTAGCCACGTATGGCCTATTTTGAACAAAAGGGTAAAACCGTCATTTTGATGCCAAATTTGTCCTCGAGTAATTTTATAATACCAATATAATATTTCATGTATATACTCGTGGTTGTAAAAGAAACGTGGCAAAAATCGGCTCGGTACGTCCCCGGATACCCTTGGGACTTAGAAAATTTTCAACTTTTGAAAAACTGAAAAATCCATCCTGGAACACCCCTGGGCGCGCCAGGTTGATGCCTGTGCAATAACATTTTTGGTGCAGAGCGGCCTGGCACACCCTATGGCGCGCCTGGGCCCTAATTTTTCCGAAAATTTTGTTTTTCGACTTTTCTTCGCGGGTTTGGTTAGATACTTCAAGTCCAATTCTTTAAGTTACTTCTTAGCCTTAATATACTTTGTTTAGAGGTCCTAGTAGCCTAATTTTTAACCCCACAAGTTCTCCACGAAAATCACAAAACACCTCCTATGAAAGGCTAATCACATGTACGGGGCCAAATTTAAATTTTCTCATCATCAATATTACAAAACACATGCGTATAGCTCTCGACACCTAAGTAAACATTATTGAATGTTGTCAAGTAGGGTTAGGAAGTTACGGGGTGTTACATTCTTCCCCCCTTAGGAACATTCGTCCTCAAATGTGAACAATGTCGTTTCAATTACGACATTTGCATCTCTATACTAGCATACATATACATAAACACTTAAGGTTCATGGATACTTACTTGTTATGACCCCATTCCCGCACTTTGAATTGTGTCATCCATTTGAAATAGATAGGGATACTTGGATCTCATCATTTCTTCCGCTTCCCATGTGATCTCCTCTACTTGTTGATTTCGCCAAAGGACTTGCACGAAAGCTATGTCTTTATTCCTCAATCTCTTTACTTGTCGCTCTAGAATAGCAATGGTACCTATTCATAAGTAAGATCCTCCGTAACTTGAACATCCTCTAAGGGAACAATACGAGATGGATCTCCTATGCATTTTCGAAGCATCGAAACATGAAATACCGGATGGACTGAGGAATGTTCCTGGGGTAGTGCCAACTCATACGCAACTTGCCCAAATCTTCTAATGATTTCATATGGGCCTATGTAACGTGGAATCAATTTCCCTTTCTTTCCGAACCGCATTACCCCTTTCATCGGTGACACCTTTAAAAACACCCAATCATCTATGGCGAATTCAAACCCTCTTCTTCTAACATCG
Source organism: Capsicum rhomboideum (assembly GCA_031232105.1). Taxonomy (NCBI): domain Eukaryota; kingdom Viridiplantae; phylum Streptophyta; class Magnoliopsida; order Solanales; family Solanaceae; genus Capsicum; species Capsicum rhomboideum. The sequence goes on along the minus strand of CP124708.1, from coordinate 50,728,115 downwards.
GCATATGACTTGTGACGACTTTGAGCCGTTTGTAACCGCTGTTGGATCACTTTAACTTTATCCATAGCCTGGTGAACAATATCTGGCCCAAGTAAAGCAGTTTCACCCGCTTCAAACCATCCAATTGGTGATCTACATCTCCTTCCGTACAAAGCTTCATAAGGTGCCATTTTAATACTTGAATTATAGCTATTGTTATACGCAAATTCAATAAGAGGCAAATGGTCATCCCAACTGCCTTGAAAATCGAGTGTGCATGCTCGTAGCATATCTTCAAGTGTCTGAATAGTATGTTCTGCTTGTCCATCAGCCTGAGGATGGAAAGCTGTACTCAAATTCACCTGTGTACCCAAACTCTGCTGAAAAGATCTCCAAAAGTGTGTTGTGAACTCTTCTCCTCTGTCTGATATAATGGAAAGTGGAATACCATGCAATCGTACTATCTCTTTCATATACAACTTCACATAATCCTCAGCTGTATAGGTCGTCTTGACTGGTAGAAAATGCGCCGACTTGGTAAGACTGTCCACTATAACCCATATAGAATCAAGCTTCCACAATGTACGAGGCAAACCTGTAATGAAATCCATATTAATCATATCCCATTTCCAGACTGGAAGATTGATACATTGCATGTAACCTCCCGATTTCTGATGTTCCACTTTTACTTGTTGACAATTCGGGCACTGCGCGACAAATTCTGCAATGTTCTTTTTCATACTTCCCCACCAATACACTTCTTTCAGTTCATGGTACATTTTAGTAGCACTCGGATGAATAGAATAGCGCGATTAATGTGCCTCTGTCATGATTCATTTTCTCAACTCATCTACATCTGGTACACATAATCTTCCTTGACATTGGAGTATCCCTTCTTGTGTAAGATCAAATGCCTTTGTCAAATTCTATTGTACATTTTCCTTTAGCTGCAACAAAATAGAATCCGCAAATTGCTTCTCTTTCACTTCAGCTATTAAAGAGGATTCAGCTTCATTTTGCACAATAACTCTATCATCTGAGGATTCAATAAGGAGAACTCCCAAGCTGGCAAATTGATGTAAATCTTTGACTAAACCCTGCTTTTCTGCCAATTGGCCACTAGTACTTTCTACTGTCTTGCGGCTCAATGCATCAGCTATTACATTTGCTTTGCCTGGATGATAAAGAATATCAATATCATAGTCTTTTAAGAGCTCTAACCACCTTCGTTGCCTCAAATTGAGTTCCTTCTGCTTAAAAAGATATTGCAGACTTTTTTGATCCGTATAGATATCAATATGAACTCCATACAAATAATGTCGCCATATCTTTAAAGCAAAGACCACCGCTATTAATTCAAGATCATGTGTGGAATAATTTTTGTCGTGTGGCCGCAATTGTCGTGAGGCATATGCTATGACATTACCGTGTTGCATCAATACGCATCTGAGGCCAACCCCGAAAGCATCACAATACACTACATAACCTTTGGTACCTTCGGGAAGCACTAAAACTGGTATGGAGGTTAATTTATCTTTCAACCTTTGGAAACTTTTCTCGCACGCATCATTCCACTGAAATTTTACTGCCTTATGTGTAAGCTTTGTTAATGGTGCAGCAATGGAAGAAAAACCTTCCACAAATCTTCAGTAATAACCTGTTAGTCCAAGAAAACTACGAATTTCTGTGGGTGTCGTAGGTCTTGGCCAATTTTTCACTGCTTCAATCTTCTGTGTATCAACCTGTATCCCTTCATTTGATACAATGTAACCCAAGAATGAAACTGATTTTAACCAAAACTCACATTTGGAGAACTTGGCATACAACTTACGCTCATGGAGAATTTGTAACACTTTCCGCAAGTGATTAGCATGGTCCTCCGGTGATCTTGAATAAACTAGGATGTCATCTATAAATACCGTGACGAACACGCCCATAAATGGCTTAAACACCCTATTCATCAAATCCATAAACACAGCCGGAGCATTTGTTAGTCCAAATGACATAACTAAAAATTCATAATGGTCATACCGTGTTCGAAAAGCTGTCTTGGGCACATCTTCTTCTCTAACTCTGACTTGATGGTAACCCGACCTCAAGTCGATCTTGGAAAAACACTTGGCACCCTATAACTGATCAAACAAATCATCAATTTGAGGGAGGGGATATTTGTTCTTGATCGTTACCTTATTCAATTGCCGATAGTCGATGCACATTCTCAATGTACCATCTTTCTTCCGTACAAATAATGTTGGTGTACCCCACGGGGACATACTAGGCCTAATGAATCCTTTGTCCAGCAAATCTTTCAATTGTTCCTTCAATTCACTCAATTCTGCTGGAGCCATTCTATGTGGAGGAATAGAAATAGGCTGAGTGCCTGGAATCACATCAATGCCAAATTCTACTTCCCGTTCCGAGGGTAAGCCTGGAAGATCCTCTGGGAAAACATCAAGAAATTCATTGACCACTGGAACCGACTGCAGAGTTAGTGGTTCTACTTCAGTATCTTTCACCCGTACCAGATGACATATATAACCCTTAGCAATCATTTTTCTAGCTTTCAAATAGGAAATAAATCTTTCTCGTGGTGCCCCTACATTACCCTGCCATTCAAGAATATTTTCTTGCGGAAAATAAAATTGCACCTTCTTGGCCCGGCAATCTACCGTAGCATAACAAGAAGCCAACCAATCCATTCCCATAATCACATCAAAATCCACCATGTCTAATTCAATAAGATCGGCCAATGTATCATGACCACACACCGTTACCACACAATTACGATATACTCTCTTTGAAATAATATATTCCCCAACCGGTGTAGACACTTCAATTGATTTAATTAATAATTCTGGTGCCTTTACGAATTTTGCAACAACCAATGGAGTAACATAGGAAAATGTAGAACCAGGGTCAATCAGTGCATATTCATTATATGAGAATATGAATAATGTACCTGTGACAACATCAGGGGAAGCCTCTGAATTCTATCGGTCCACTAAAGCATAAGTGCGATTCTGGACCCCACTAGTATTGGCTGCTCCTTTGGCCCCTCTACCACGGCCAACAGGATACACACCTCGGCCCAGTGAAGGAACCGATGCTGATGACACAACGGCCGATCCTTCCGGTCGTGCTATACTACCCACACTCCTCTGGGGATACTCTCTCATCATGTGTCCTATCATGCCGCACCAGAAACAAGCATTTGTTCCCACCCTGCATGAATACGCCCGCAGTGCTGACACTACTGATGAGGAAAACCTGATGCCTGTGATCCGTGAACTCTGCTACTCTGCCCAGATGGACCACCCCTACACCCTCGGAACTGAGAGGGAGCACCCCCTGTGGAATAGGAGAACGATGGTCTAGGTGGTATAGGAAATATATGGGGCCTGGATCCTCCTTGGGACATCATAGGTGGTCCCATAGGTCTAGCCCTTTTGGACTGTCCCCTGTCAAATTCATGTAGCCTTCGTCTCTGTCTTTGATCTTCCATTTTCTGGGCGAAGGCTTGTATTCTAGCTATGTCCATGTCCTTGTTTATGGCGGCAATGGCACAATCCCTTACCAAATACGGCTCTATTCTATCCACGTATCTATGGACTCTGTCTGTCATCGTAGCCACAACATTTGGCACATATCGAGCCAAGGAATTAAATTGCAAGATATATTCTCTGACACTCAAATTTCCCTGACGAAGATTTAGGAACTGATCCGCACGTGCTTCACGGATCTCATAGGGCAGGTAATAATCAAGGAAGGCCATTTTAAGCTCTTCCCACGTAGGTGGATTTTCACCAATATCACGGGATTTCTTTCAATCCTCGTACCACAATATTGCCTCTCCTTTCAATCTGTATGCAGCAAGTTCAACTGTCTCTACCCCCGTCACGTGCATAACTTCCAAAGCCCTCTGAATTTGATCCACGAAGTCCTGTGGATCTGCTTTTGGGTTTGACCCAGTGAATATAGGAGGGTCCAGTTTCAAGAAATCCTGTGTTCTGCGACTCGCCACTCTAGCCGCATCATCATCATGTGTAATTGGACCAGTTCGTCCTTGACTCTGGGCTGCCACTAACTGTGTCAACATATGAACTGCATTTCTAAGGTCCTGATCTATGGCATTCATTGGTGGTTTTGTGGGTACTTCTCTACCAACTGGCTCCTCCGGAGCTGGAAAATTAGACGAAGACCGCTATGAAATTTCAGCATTTGCTCCACCTTGACTAGCTTGGTCAGGTGGTAGTCTACTCATTCCTTCTTCAGCAGGCACATCTACCTGCTTCCCTTTACCTCTACCTCTTCTCTTGAGTGAAATTTTGACTATACCAAAGAAAAATAATTACCATGATCAGATTCAATTCAACCTACAACACTAGCTCTATTGCACGATCTAGAAGTGAAGAAAAGAAACAACATCCTAAATGTCCCGTAGCCTCCTACTTATAAATGTGGTGCACAACACATTGATAAGTAAGACTCTACCCAGACACGGCTTTGTAGACACCCTTAGAACGACTTGCTCTGAAACCACTTTTGTCATGCCCCGAATCCCATCGGGACGAATTGGCACTCGTAGCCGACAAGGCCCGAGAGAACCAAGCTTTGTCTCTATTCAAGCATGTGCATACCATAAGACACCCATAATCACATAATAGCTATAGATACCAACAATGTAATTCATGGAACATGATATATATATATATACATATACGAAACTTGGTCGTTGAGTCCACCAAGTCAAGAACGACATATCCCTTTTACATTTATACACCCACATCCGTCTACAAAAGCCTCTGACAAATGCATTGACCAAAATGAACTAAAAGTCGGGACAAGTCCCTACTTTAGATAACATGTACAACACCAAAACATATATACAACTGTGACTCGAAGAAGCCTCGATCTAACTGGAACTCACCAAAGATCTGCAACACTGGCAACCTAATGTGGAGGCCTACTAGTACCTGCGCCTAAAACAAGTAAGGTAAATTCCCCAAGAGGGGTCAGTACGAAGAATGTACTGAGTATGTAAGGCCATATGAAACTTGTAAGATAAGAAAATATGTCAAAGAACTCAAGTTCAAATGCATAACCAATATAGATAAGTCACAATGTAGATGAGTCACTATTCTGTACTTTGGAAACCATGTATGTTGCTTTCATTACATTCTTTGTATCTTTACTTCCATGATTATTCATCTTTGCCTTTGATGATGCCCGGGCCCCGACTGAACAGTCGGTTTCAAACATAACATAGAGTTATGTTAGGATAGGCTCGAGCTAGGCTTATGCCCCTAGAGCTGCCACCCTATAAATAAATATATATCTCGGGATCGGCTCGAGCTAGGTTAGTACCTATAGAGCTGCCACCCATACAACATTTCAGGTTTGGCTCGAGCTAGGTTATTACCCCTAGAGCTGCCCCCTGTCAGGATCGGTCCGAGCTAGGCTTATGCCCCCAGGACTGCCCCATGATCCAACAACCTAGGGATCGGCTTGAGCTAGGCATTTTGTCCCCAAAGATGCCACCCATACTTGATCATTGACCACATATGCATTACTTTGTTTATTACTTTGAGATTGATACCATTATAGTCACAACTTTACTTGAAGCTTTGGATCACTAACCAATGAGTGAGGGACATGTGAATAAAAATTGTTGGAAACAGAACATTATTAGAACCATAACACCATGGGAACCATTGGACAATAATCCATGAACAAGAGACATAAGTATAATCACTATTAGAACATTGGAACATAACCTTATTTGAGCTTTTGGAGCATTAACCATGAATATGATACATGAGATTCACCAATGATCAATGAGTAGGAAATATATGAAAATGACCATGGATAACCGGATATGGGATACCTTAGCACATTTCGGGATGGAACAAGCGTAATGTCAATATAAATACTATTTGCCGCAGAAAGATACGGACAGAGTAACCTTACATACCTTGTACTCTCAATACGGATATACAATCTTAGATGTGCATACAATAGTCCCGATCCTTCTTTATGTGTCACTCTACAACACAAATACATAACGGGATTTACATAAACCACCAACTACTTTACAAATGCATATAACATCAATGAGTTACATGTTTGTCTTTAAACATGCCATTTCCCCTTGACAAAACTATTGATGAAATTATTATTCCAAAAATCCCCCAATATTCCATACATTGACCAATACATTATAACCAATACATTTCACCACAACACTTCTCCTTTACACTTTCTTATCCACACCACATCACAAATAATCCATCAAATTACCTTCATACACCTCATAGCACATATCGGCTAAAATCCCACAATTTACACATTTAGAAAAATAACAAGTTTCATAACAAAATCACACCATACATGTTCATATTTTATCCATACCATGCTCTTTCATCAAGACATCAAGTCTCTTTTCAAGTTCAAATCACAAAGATGGCACATCTTTCACCAAAAGCAAAAATACACTATTCACCACCTTGCCAACACAACTATCATGATATACATACCATCTTAGGCATATAAGATATTAATCCATGAGAGTAGGCACTTACCAAGGCTTGCAAACTGATGATCTTTACCAAAGAGTCCAAAGGAAATTGTTGCCTTAGGGTTTGGAGACTAGAGAAATGTTTGAGAAATATCTTCAAAGGCATGAGACTTTGAAAGCAATAAAAATTAGATTTATTGCTCTTTATATAGGCCCTCAAGTCCATCCTTATCCACTCTTTAACATTTAATGTTGGGTTCTAGAAGGTCAAGGCAAGAATGGGTCTTTTTACCCATTTTTGGGCCATGTTTTCTCGTCATTTTTGGGTTCATTTTGGGCCCAATTCACTTAACCCAGTAAAATCGATAATTTCTCGTGTTTAAATCATCTCATACGTGTTACAACAATATTCCCACTCACGCTATTCATATCCGTAGCCTCAATCCCAAAAACAAGTGATTCTAGCCACGTATGGCCTATTTTGACCAAAAGGGTAAAACCGTCATTTTGATGCCAAATTTGTCCTCGAGTAATTTTATAATACCAATATAATATTTCATGTATATACTCGTGGTTGCATAAGAAACGTGTCAAAAATCAGCTTGGTACGTCCCCGGGTACCCTTGGGACTTAGAAAATTTCCAACTTTCGAAAAACTGAAAAATCCATCCTGGCACGCCCCTGGGCGCGCCAGTTGCTGCCTGTGAAATAAAAAAAAAAATTTAGAGTGGCCTGGCACGCCCTCTGGCGCCCCTGGGCCCTAATTTTTCCGAAAATTTTGTTTTTCGATTTTTCTTCGTGGGTTTAGTTAGATACTTCAAGTACAATTCTTTAACTTACTTTTTAGCCTTAATATACTTTGTTTAGAGGTCCTCTTAGCCTCATTTTGAACCCCACAAGTGCTCCACGAAAATCACAAAACACCTCCTATGAAAGGCTAATCACATGTACGAGGCCAAATTTAAATTTTCTCATCATCAATATTACAAAATACATGCGTATAGCTCTCGACACCTAAGTAAGCATTATTGAATGTCATTAAGTAGGGTTAGGAAGGTATGGGGTGTTACAGGTAGTTGATTTCTCGGGAAGTTCATTTGGTTTCTATGCCCATTACCCTATTTTGGAGCTTTTAGAGTTAAGAAACTAGCGTTTGTGTTTAGAGATTTCCTATATCTACCCCCAAGTCATTTATAAATTGTTAAGACTGGTAGGTTGGTTCTCGAGCAGTTTGTTTGGTTTCTATGCCCACTACCCTATTTTAAACTTTTGGAGTTAAGAAACTGGTGTTTGGCCAGAACTCCTAGTAAATTACCTCATATGGTAATTCTGATAGTTCCATTAGCTCAGGAACGTGGATTTTATGCTAGGGGAACCTTTGGTTTTGGTCCCGAAGCTTTCGGGCTCATTTTGGGCTATTGATTGGAAATTAGTAAAGACAAAACAGTGGGTGTGGGGCCCATATTTTTTCAAAATCACCACTGTTGGGAATTTTGTCAATTCTATTGAGTCCAAAATGTTGTTTCTAGTAAGGTAGCATATTTTGTTTGTGTGCAAGGGGTTTCGAACAAATACCGAGCACTTGGTCAGAGTCCTTTTGGACTTAGCTAAAAATTCTAGTGTATGGTAACTGGTACAGCTGCTTAAGCGGCTTGGGAGCTTCTTTAGCGGTAGCTGCTTTATCAATACTTGGCTACCGGTCAAGGGATTGCTTAAACGATCGTTGGCCTCTTTAGCGGCAACCACTTAAACAGGTATTTGGCTGCTTTAGCGGTCATTGCTATATGTATATATATATATATATATATATATATATATATATATATATAATACCCTTCATACCCAATTCATTTCTAAGTCCCAAAAACCTTCATTGTTGCACCTTAAGCTTTGGGAAATAGTGTAGGTTCATAAGTGGAAGCTAGGGTTCATTGTTGCTTGCTCCGTGATCACTTCCCCATCTATAATTAGTAAGTTCTTGACCTTAATTCCGCTCAATTCTCTAATTGAATTCTTGAATTTTCTTGGGACTCTATGGACTTATTTGGCCTCGAAAATGAGGACTGGTCATGCTTAATTTTTGAGCACGCTGTCCTTGTCCCATAAAGGACATTATTGTGGGTCCAATTTTTAGAATCTGTACGCGAGCCCCGCGGGCAATTTCTAACCCAATTTTTGGTCCAGAGAATAAATTTGCAATTAGGTATCACTATTCTCATATTGATACATATATTATTATATTGGTAGCATGGCAGCAGTCGGAGGCATCTCGAAAGGGAAAATCTCCAGTTTAGTAAGTTGTGAGTGTGTTTTTTTTGGCATCTAGGTAGGTTACGACTTACCTACTCATAAGCTTTACTCATTTAAGGTATTTGTATGGTAATTTGCTAATTGTTGGTAGGATATTGTGGCTTGAATACTCTATTTAGGCATTTATGATCCCTATAGCCTCTTTAAGGGCCTTAGAGTAGATCTCGCCTTGAAATCTTTAGCCTCGGTAGTCGCATCTATTTAGGAGTTGGCTAGTGTACATAGTATTTTTGGGATTAGAGTCAGATGTCTTATCTTATGCTTGAGTAGTTTCTTGCCTTAGGGCGGGTTTCTCGGGGCTTGCAGCTAGTTTTACTGCTCCTTTATGGGAATTCACCTTAAGATAGCGTATTTTCCTATTGTAGATGACCGTAAAACACCTAGGTTGCATAGTGGTGGACTGATTATTGGTATTTGACTGGTTTACTTGCTCTGTTGTACTTGTTTGGTTTTATATCCTTGGTATATTGGTATTTTAATCTAAAACACTGTATTTCGACTTGAAAATGGGATTTTTGAGTACTTTAAATGAATTTGGTTTTCTAAGAAAAGAAAATGGACTATTTAGCCCCAGTTCGATTTTAGACACTTGATTTTACTACTTAATTACATATTTAGCCACGGTTCGATTTCCCGCATGTATTATTATTGGTTTCTGTTTGGAAGTCTGGTTCGATTGTGGGCAAGGTTTATGGATATGGTTGGAGGAGGAGTATATGGTATAGTTATTGTATATTATGGCATTCTTCCTCATTTATTCACTTTCATGCTTGGTTTAAATTTAGTAGTGCTTGTTGTTTGCATCCACCGAGCTTATATGGGCCGGTTGGGTTTATTTACCATTGTGTGTACCTTTCGGGATTATGGTGGTCTAGTTAGGTTATACTAAGACGCTTACTTTACGTTTTTCCAGTATTTACTTATATTTCTCGTAATTGTCTAGCTTTAGCCTATTACCCTATTTCTGACCCCTCTTTCTTACCTTTAGTATATATTCAAACTTTATTATATTTTTATCTTATTTGATCTTAGTCGGCCTCTAATGCCTACTGAGTACCGCATGTTTTGATACTCATGCTACACTTCTAAATCTTTTTTTCTGATGCAAATCCTAGTATGAGTCATTGCCGCTGACGTCATCCTGGTGCGGAGCTGTTGATTAGAGATATAGGGTAAGCTTTTGGCAATCAGACCTGATCTATGATCTCCTTATATTTTGGATTAGTCTTATTTTGTACTTTTGAAGACTATTCTATACATATTGTACTTATCTAGTACTCCTTATGATATAGTGTATTTTGTTCTTTCCCCTTGCTATTTGTATGCATGCTCCATTTATTTTTTCTATTAGTTGCTTTATTTAATGTTTTTACCCTGTTTAGTTCTCTTCTGCACATTAGCCCGTTACTTGTCGTTCCAACCTATGGACTTGACATACCTACGGGCGGTTTATAGGTCATCATGACCTTAGTTATTGGGTCGTACATTTGCACATCAATCTATAACACCCCATACCTTCCCGACCCTACTTGAACCATGTTTACCCTAGGTTCGAGAGCAATAAGTACGTATTTTGTATTGTTATTGATGGACAAATTTGATAGTGTGCTAGTACATGTGATTAGACCTTTGTAGTAGGTGTTTGTGACTTTGTGGAGCATTTGTGGGGTGAAAAGTGAGGTTTAAGGGACATCCAAGCAAAGGATCTTAAAGATAAGAGGCAAGCAAAAGGTTGGAACTTGAAAGATCTAACTAAATCCACAAAGAAAGGTCGAAATCAAAAATTAAGTGTGGGGTGTTTCAGGTGGCGTGCCAGGCCGCTTTGGCCTGAAATTTTTGTGGTACAGGCAGCAAGGGGGCGCTCCCAGGGGCGTGCCAGGCCGCCCCTGCACACCTTTCAAATGCTAGAATTTCAGCTAAGTCTTTGGGGTGCCCGGGAGCGTGCCGGGGTGCTTTTTGCCCGATTTCTTCTATGATTATTAGTATATAAAGAGGACTCTTGGGTTATGGTATCATTATTCCATCATAGTAGGGCTACTCTTGAGTAAGTTTGGCATCCGAGTTGGGGTTAAGTTGTCATCATAATTATTTCATCAAATTATGCTCAATTAAGCCATGAGTGGCTAGAATTGCTTGTTCTTGGGATCGAGGCTACGAACATGAATCTCGTGAGTTGAATATTGTCATGACATTTATGGAATTATTTAAACATGAGATATATGGTGAATCATGCATTGAATTCGGTGGGCTAAGTTTACATGTGTAAATGGGCTCAATTTGAGGCCCAAAATGAAGCCAAAATGCAAGCCCCAAAGGGGAAAATGACCCATTCTTCAAATTTGACCAAGTAAACATAGCATTAAATGCCAAGAATTGGCTAAGGATGACCACAAGGACTATATAAAGGCAAAGAAATCAGATTTTTATTCCAAAACTCACACATGCCTTTCTAGACATTTCTCTAAAAGATATTTCTCTATTTTCCAAACCCTAAGGCAACCATTTTTCTTTGGACACTTTGGACAAGATCATCACTTTGAAAGCTTGGGTAAGTGTTTATTCTTGTGATTTAATATATTCTATACATGAGAAATTGTGTAGATCATGATGGTTATGTTGGCGAGGTTGAATAGGGCACTTTTGCTTTTTGCTAAAAGATGTGTCATCTTTGTGATTTAAACTTGAAAGGAGACATGGGGTTTTGATGAAAGTGAATGGTACGGATGAAATATCAACATGTATGGTGTGGTTATGTTCCTTAATTTGTTATTTTTCTATAAGTATAAATTGTGGGATTGTTGTCGATATGTTGTTATGAAGTGTATTGAGGTGACTTGATGGAGTAATTGTGATGTTGTGTTGATGGAGAAGTGTAAAGTATGAACTTGGTGTGACATGCTATTGGTTTATGATATATTGGTCCATGTATGTAATGTTGTGGTATTGTTGGGATGACAATTTCATAAATAGTATTGTCAAGGGGGAAATGACATGTTAAGGCAATCATGTAACTCATTGTCGTCATATGGATTTGTAAGGTAGTTGGTGGTTAATGTAAACTCCGCTATGTACTTGTGTTGTAGAGTGAAATGTAAGGAAGGAGCTGGACTATTGTATTCATATTTAGGATTGTATATTCATATTGGGAAGATCAGGTATGTAAGGTTACTCTTTTCGTATCCTTCTGCAGCACATAGTGTTCACATAGACATTGTACTTGTTCTATTCCGAAATGTTCTAAGGTATCCCATATCCGGTTATCAATTATTGTTAATCACATGTTCCTTATTCATTGATCGATTGTGATTCATATGTCTCATGTTCATTGACTAATATTTCCAAGTTCCAATAATGTTATGACTACCAATGTGTTAATCTTAATACAAAAGAACAGAAGTAATGTAACGCTCTTATAATGCAAGAACAAAGTAATGTATAACTATTTGTATGTTCTTGAGTAACATCCCAGGGGCACTAGAAAAGCCTAGCATGGGTTATCACATTAACATCCCAGAGGCGACATAAAAGCCTAGCATGGGTTATCACATTAACATCCAAGGGGCGACATAAAAGCCTAGCATGGGTTAAAATAACATCCCAGGGGTTAAACTACCTAGCATGGGTTAATAACATCCCAGGGGCGACATAAGAGCCTAGCATGTGTTAATATAACATCCCAGGGGTTAAAATACCTAGCATGGGTTAATCTCATCCCAGGGGCGACAGAAAGGCCTAGCATGGGTAGAACGGTAACGATGAATAAATGTGAAGACAAAAGAAGTAAGAACGTAATGTACATGGTTCCACATATGCAGACCAGTGAATTATCTGTACTGATTACTCTCTTACATTTGATTTCTTGGAAGTGCTTATATATCATGCAGTTTCATATGCGCCTTACATACTCAGTACATTCTTCGTACTGACGTCCCTAAGGGGACTTACCTTACTTGCTGCAAGCACAGGTGCTAGTAGACCTCCACAGTAGGTTGCGGATCTTTTGCTGATCTTTGGTGAGCTCCAGTTGGTTCGGGGCTTTTCGGGTCTCATATGTACACTTATTTTGGTACTGTAATGTTGTATAAAGCGGGGACTGGTCCTGACTTTAGGATGGTTATGTATATGCATCTGTTAGAGGCTTTGTAGACGGACGTGGTGAGATGAATGAAAGAATATATGTCCATTTTAACTTGATGGCCCTAACGGCCAAGCTTCTTATATGTATATATCACATGTTTCCATGACTTTCGCTATTGACATCTTATATCTCTATGTGATAGTGTTGCTTATTGAGTGACATGCATATGAATGGACAGGAGCAAAGATTGGTTCTCTCGGGCCTTATCGGCTTCGGGTGCCAGTCCGCCCCGTTGGAATTTGGGGCGTGACAAAAGTGGTATCAGAGCAGGTCGTCCTAAGGGTGTCTACAAAGCCGTGTCTGAGTAGAGTCTTGCTTATGGATGTGTTGTGCACCACATTTATAAGTAAGAGGCTACGGGGTATTTAGGAGTTGTGTCTTTTCTTCACTTCTAGATCGTGCAATAGAGCTAATGTGGTAAGTGGAATTGTATCTAACCATTGGAATTGAATTTCTTTGTTATAGTAAAATACCGATGACAAGATGAGGTAGAGGCAAAGGTAAGCAGATAGATATGCTTGCCGGTGAAGGAATGAATAAATCACCACCTGACCAAGCTAGTCAAGGTGGAGCTAACACTGAAATCGCATCGCGGTCTTCTTCTACTTTTCCAGCTCCAGAAGATCCAATAGGTAGAGAAGTACCCGGAGAACTGCCAATGAATGCCACTGACCAGGATCTAAGAAATGCAGTGCATATGTTGACTCAGTTAGTTGCGGCACAAAGTCAAGGACGAGTTGTTCCAACGACAAATGAGGACGATGCGGCTAGAGTGGCGAGTCGCAGGACACAGGACTTTTTGAAATTAGACCCTCATATATTCACTGGGTCAGATCAGAAAGCAAATCCACAGTACTTCGTGTATCAAATTAAAAGGGATTTAGAGGTTATGCACGTGACTGGGGTAGAAACAGTTGAACTTGCTGCATATAGATTGAAAGAAGAAGCGATATTATGGTATGAAGATTGGAAGAAATCTCGTGACATCGGTGCAAATCCACCTAATTGGGAAGAATTTGAAGAGGCATTCCTTGATCACTATCTTCCCTATGAGATCTGAGAGGCTCGTGCGGATCAGTTCTTAAATCTCTGTTAAGGGAATCTGAGTGTTAGATCAGTTCTTAAATCTCTGTCAAGGGAATCTGAGTGTTAGAGAATAAAGTTTGCAGTTCAATTCTTTGGCTCGATATGCTCCGAATGTAGTAGCCACAATGACAGACAGGGTCCATCGATATGTGGACAGATTGGAGCCATAAGTGACTGCACTATTGCTGCTTTGAACAGAGATATGGATATAGTGAGAATTCAGGCTTTCGCACAGAAAATGGCGGACCAAAGACAGAGAAAAAGGGTACATGAATCTGAAAGAGGACAATCCAAAAGATCTAGACCTATGGGATAGTCTATGGCGTCCCAAGGAGAATCTAGGCCTCGGATGTTTCCTAGACCGCCTAGACCATCATTCTTCTATTCCACAACAGGCACTCACTCTCAATTTTGAGGGTTTAGAGGCGGTCAATCTGGGCAGAGTAGTGGAATTCATGGATCATAGGCAGTAGGATTTTCTCATCCTCCATGTCAGTGTTGCGGGAGGTATCATTTAGGTGAATGTCGGTTGGGAACAAATGTTTGCTTTTGGTGTGGTACGACGAGGCACATAATGAAAGAGTGTCCCCAGAGGAGCATGGGTGGTATAGCATGACCTACGGGATCGGCCGTTGCATCATCATCATTGGTTCCTTCCCTAGGTAGAGGAGTGCAGCCTATGGAGCGTGGTCGAGGTGCTAGTGGAGCAGCCAGTTCCAGTGGAACCCAGAACCGCACCTATGCTCTAGTGGACCGGCAGAACTCGGAGGCTTCTCCTAATGTCGTCACAGGTATATTATCCATATTTTCCTATAATGTATATGCATTGATTGACCCGGGTTCTACATTGTCATATGTTACTCCATTGATTGCTGCGAAATTTGCAAGAACACCAGAACTATTAACTAAGTCAATTGAAGTATCTACACTAGTTGGTTAATATATTATTGGAAAAAGAGTATATCGTAATTGTGTGGTAACTGTGTGTGGTCATGATACACTGGCCGATCTCATTGAACTAGACATGGTGGATTTTGATGTGATAATGGGAATGGATTGGTTGGCTTCTTGTTATGCCACGGTAGATTGCCGGGCCAAGAAGGTATATTTTCATTTTCCACAAGAAAATGGTCTTGAATTGTAGGGTAATGTGGGGGCACCAAGAGGAAAATTTATTTCTTATCTGAAAGCAAGGAAAATGATTGCCAAGGGGTACATATGTCACTTAGTACGAGTGAAAGATACTGTAGTGGAACCAGTAACTCCTTAGTCGGTTCCAATGGTCAATGAATTTCTTGATGTATTTCCAAAGGATCTTCCCGGTTTGCCTCCATAACGGGAAGTAGAGTTTGGCATTGATGTAAATCTAGGCACTCAGCCTATTTCTATTCCCCCGTATAGAATGGCTCCAGCAAAATTGGGTGAATTGAAGGAGCAATTGAAAGACTTGCTGGAAAAGGACTTCATCAGGCCTAGTATGTCCCCGTGGGGTGCACCGGTATTATTTGTACGGAATAAAGATGGCAATTGAATAAGGTAATGATCAAGAACAAATATCCCCTCCCCAGAATTGATGATTTGTTTGATTAGTTACAGGGTACCAAGTGTTTTTCAAAGATTGACTTGAGGTCGGGTTACCATCAAGTCAGAGTTAGAGAAACAGATATACCCAAGATAGCATTTTAAACACGGTATGGTCACTACGAATTTTTAGTCATGTCATTTGGACTAACAAATGCACCAACTGTTTTTATGGATTTGATGAATAGGGTGTTTAAGCCATTTCTAGACGTGTTCGTGATGGTGTACATAGATGATATTCTGGTTTATTCGAGATCACAAGACGACCATGCTAATCACTTACGACAGGTGTTACAAATTCTTCGTGAGCGTAAGTTATGTGCAAAGTTCTCTAAATGTGAATTTTGGTTGAAATCCATAGCATTCTTGGGCCACATTGTGTCCGATGAAGGAATTCAGGTTGATACACAAAAGATTGAAGCGGTGAAAAATTGGCCAAGGCCTACGACGCCCACAGAAATTCATAGCTTCCTTGGGTTGGTAGGTTATTACTGAAGGTTTGTTGAAGGATTTTCTTCCATTGCTGCACCTTTAACTAAGCTTACACACAAGGCAGTCAAGTTTCAGTGGAATGATGCATGTGAGAAAAGTTTCCAAGAGCTGAAAGATAAATTGACTTCCACGCTGGTATTAGTACTTTCGGAAGGCACAGAAGGGTATGCAGTCTATTGTAATGCTTTCGGAGTTGGCTTAGGGTGTGTATTGATGCAGCACGGTAATGTAATCATGTATGCCTCATGACAGTTGCGACCACATGAGAGAAACTATCCCACACATGATCTTGAGTTAGCAGCGGTGGTTTTTGCTTTAAAGATATGGCGTCATTATTAGTATGGAGTTCATGTTGATATCTATACTAATCACAAAAGTTTGCAATATATCTTTAAGCAGAAGGAACTCAATTTGAGGCAACGAAGGTGGTTAGAGCTCTTAAAAGACTATGATATTGATATCTTATACCACCTAGGGAAGGCAAATGTGGTAGCTAATGTGTTAAGCCGCAAAGCAGTAGGAAGCACTAGTGGCCAGTTAACGGAGAAGCAAAAGATAATCAAAGATCTAAACAATTAGACAGCTTGGGAGTTCGTCTTCTTGAATCTCCAGATGAAGGGGTTATTGTACAAAATGCAGTAGAATCCTCCTTAATAGCTGAAGTGAAAGAGAAGCAGTTTGCGGATCCTATGTTATTGCAGCTAAAAGAGAATGTACAACAGGGTCTGATAGAGGCATTTGATCTTATGCAAGAGGGAGTACTTCAATGCCAAAGAAGATTATGTGTACCGAATGTAGATGAGCTGAGGGGACGAATTATGACAGAGGCGCATCATTCGCAATATTCTATTCATCCGGGAGCTATCAAAATGTACCATGATTTGAAGGAAATGTATTGGTGGGGAAACATAAAGAAGAACATTGCAAAATTTGTATCTCAATGCCCGAATTGTCAACAAGTAAAGGTAGAGCATCAAAAACCATGAGGTTACATGCAATGTATCAATCTTTCAGTCTGGAAATGGGATATGATTAACATGGATTTCATCACAGGTTTGCCTCGTACACTGCAAATATTTGATTCTATATGGGTCATAGTTGACAGGCTTACCAAATCGGCGCATTTCCTACCAGTCATGACCACCTATACAGCTGAAGATTATGCAAGATTGTATGTTAAAGAAGTAGTGAGATTACATGGAATTCCAGTCTCCATCATATCAGACAGAGGAGCACAATTTACCGTACATTTTTGGAGATCTTTTCAGAAGAGCTTGGGTACACTAGTGAATTTGAGTACGGCTTTCTATCCTCAGACAGATGGACAAGCAGAACGTACTATCCAAACACTTAAAGATATGCTACGAGCATGCACGTTAGATTTTCAAGGCAGTTGGGATGACCATTTTCCTCTTATTGAATTTGCTTACAGCAATAGCTATCATTCAAGTATTAAAATGGCACCTTATGAAGCTTTATATGGAAGGAAGTGTAGATCACCGATTGACTGGTTTGAAGCAGGTGAAACTGCTTTACTTGGGACAGATCTTGTTTATCAAGCTATGGAGAAAGTTAAAGTGATCCAACAGCGGCTAAAAATGGCCCAAAGTTGCCACAAGTCATATGCTGATGTTAGAAGAAGAGGGCTTGAATTCGCCATAGGTGATTGGGTATTCTTGAAGATGTCACCGATGAAAGGGGTAATGCAATTTGGGAAGAAAGGAAAGTTGAGTCCCCGATCTATAGGTCCATATGAAATTGTCCGAAGATTTGGGAAAGTTGCATATAAATTGGCACTACCCCAAGAACTTTCCACGGTACATTCGGTGTTTCATGTTTCGATGCTTCGAAAGTGCATAGGGGATCCATCTTGTATTGTTCCCATTGAGGATGTCCAAGTTATGTAGGATCTTACTTATGAAGAGATACCCATTGCTATTCTAGATCGACAAGTAAAGAGGTTGAGGAATAAAGACATAGCTTCCGTAAAGGTACTTTGGCGATATCAACAAGTAGAAGAGATCACCTGGGAAGCTGAGGAAATGATGAAGTCCAAGTACCCTGATCTGTTTCAAATGGAAGAGAACGTTCAAGATGCGGGATTGGAGCAATAACAAGTAAGTATCTATAAGCATTCTATGTATATGTATATATGTGTTAATATAGAGTTGCATTTGGTGTACCTGAGACAATGTTATTAACATTCGAGGATGAATGTTTATAAGGGGGGAAGAATGTAACACCCCGTACCTTCCCTACCCTACTTGAACCATGTTTATCCAAGTTCGAGAGCAATAAGTACGTATTTTGTATTGTTATTGATGGAAAAATTTGATAGTGTGCTAGTACATGTGATTAGACCTTTGTAGTAGGTGTTTGTGACTTTGTGGAGCATTTGTGGGGTGAAAATTGAGGTTTAAGGGACATCCAAGCAAAGGATCTTAAAGATAAGAGGCAAGCAAAAGGTTGGAACTTGAAAGATCCAACTAAATCCACAAAGAAAAGTCGAAATCAAAAATTAAGTGTGGGTCGCTGTAGGTGGCGTGTCAGGCCGCTTTGGCCTGAAATTTTTGTGGAACAGGCAGCAAGGGGGAGCGCCCAGGGGTGTTCCAGGCCGCCCCTGCACACCTTTCAAATGCTGGAATTTCAGCTAAGTCTTTGGGGCGTCCGGGAGCGTGTCGGGGTGCTTTTTGCTTGATTTCTTCTACGATTATTAGTCTATAAGGAGGACTCTTGGGTTATGGTATCATTATTCCATCATAGTAGGGCTACTCTTGAGTAAGTTTGGCATCTGAGTTAGGGTTAAGTTGTCGTCATAATTATTTCATCAAATTATGTTCAATTAAGCCATGAGTGGCTAGAATTGCTTGTTCTTGGGATCGAGGCTACGAACATGAATCTCGTGAGTTGAATATTGTTGTGACATTAATGGAATTATTTAAACATGAGATATATGGTGAATCATGCATTGAATTCGGTGGGCTAAGTTTACATGTGTAAATGGGCTCAATTTGAGGCCCAAAATGAAGCCAAAATGCAAGGCCCAAAGGGGAAAATGACCCATTCTTCAAATTTAACCAACTAAACATAGCATTAAATGCCAAGAATTGGATAAGGATGACCACAAGGACTATATAAAGGCAAAGAAATCAGATTTTTATTCCAAAACTCACACATGCCTTTCTAGACATTTCTCTAAAAGATATTTCTCTATTTTCCAAACCCTAAGGCAACCATTTTTCTTTGGACACTTTGGACAAGATTATCACTTTCAAAGCTTGGGTAAGTGTTTATTCTTGTGATTTAATATATTCTATACATGAGAAATTGTGTAGATCATGATGGTTATGTTGGCAAGGTTGAATAAGGCACTTGCTTTTTGCTAAAAGATATGCCATCTTTGTGATTTAAACTTGAAAGAAGACATGGGGTTTTGATGAAAGTGCATGGTACGGATGAAATATCAACATGTATGGTGTGGTTATGTTCCTTAATTTGTTATTTTTTTATAAGTATAAATTGTGGGATTGTTGTCGATATGTTGTTATGAAGTGTATTGAGGTGACTTGATAGAGTAATTGTGATGTTGTGTTGATGGAGAAGTGTAAAGTATGAACTTGGTGTGACATGCTATTTGTTTATGATATATTGGTCAATGTATGGAATGTTGTGGTATTGTTGGGATGACAATTTCATAAATAGTATTGTCAAGGGGGAAATGACATGTTAAGGCAATCATGTAACTCATTGTCGTCATATGGATTTGTAAGGTAGTTGGTGGTTAATGTAAACTCCGCTATGTACTTGTGTTGTAGAGTGAAACGTAAGGAAAGAGCTGGACTATTTTATTCACATTTAGGATTCTATATTCATATTAGGAAGATCAGGTATGTAAGGTTACTCTTTTCGTATCCTTCTGCAGCACTTAGTGTTCACATCGACATTGTACTTGTTCTATTCCGAAATGTTCGACGGTATCTCATATCCGGTTATCAATTATTGTT
Source organism: Capsicum rhomboideum (assembly GCA_031232105.1). Taxonomy (NCBI): domain Eukaryota; kingdom Viridiplantae; phylum Streptophyta; class Magnoliopsida; order Solanales; family Solanaceae; genus Capsicum; species Capsicum rhomboideum. The sequence goes on along the minus strand of CP124708.1, from coordinate 50,708,011 downwards.
AATCACATGTTCCTTATTCATTGATCGATTGTGATTCATATGCATGTTCATTGGCTAATATTTTCAAGTTCCAATAATGTTATGACTACCAATGTGTCAATCTTAATACAAAAGAACAGAAGTAATGTAACGCTCTTATAATAGAAGAACGAAGTAATTTATAACTATTTGTATGTTCTTGAGTAACATCCCAGGGGCACTAGAAAAGCCTAGCATGGGTTATCACATTAACATCCCAGGGGCGACATAAAAGCCTGGCATGGGTTATCACATTAACATCCAAGGGGCGACATAAAAGCCTAGCATGGGTTAAAATAACATCTCAGGGATTAAACTACCTAACATGGGTTAATAACATCCCAGGGGCGACATAAGAGCCTAGCATGGGTTAATCTAACATCTCAGTGGTTAAAATACCTAGCATGGGTTAATCTCATCCCAGGGGCGACAGAAAGGCCTAGCATGGGTAGAACAGTAACGATGAATAAATGTGAAGACAAAAGAAGTAAGAACATAATGTACATGGTTCCACATATGTAGACCGGTGAATTCTCTGTACTGACTACTCTATTACATTTGATATCATGGAAGTGCTTATATATCATGCAGTTTCATATGCGCCTTACATACTCAGTACATTCTTCGTACTGACGTCCCTTGGGGGACTTACCTTATTTGTTGCAGGCACGGGTGCTAGTAGACCTCCACAGTAGGTTGCGTATCTTTTGCTGATCTTTGGTGAGCTCCAGTTGGTTCGGGGCTTTTCGGGTCTCATATGTACACTTGTTTTGGTACTGTAATGTTGTATAAAGCGGGGACTTGTCCCGACTTTAGGATGGTTATGTATATGCATCTGTTAGAGGCTTTGTAGATGGACGTGGTGAGATGAATGAAAGAATGTATGTCCATTTTGACTTGATGGCCCTAACGGCCAAGTTTCTTATATGTATATATCATATGTTTCCATGACTTTCGCTATTGACATCTTATATCTCTATGTGATGGTGTTGCTTATTGAGTGACATGCATATGAATGGACAGGAGTAAAGATTGGTTCTCTCGGGCCTTATCAGCTTCGGGTGCCAGTCCGCCCCGTTGGAATTCGGGGCGTGACACAATCTTCTATAATTATACATGTAATATTAGTTTAAAATATGAAAGGCATGATAATATTTATGCTTATACAAGAAAATTTATATTGTTAAACTCAGGTATAATACACTTATCAATTTGGAAGAATTAAGTGTAGCACAAATGGGGTAAGTAAAGGAATCTTAGGTCTGTACTCATATAGGTTCTTCCCCAAGGACAGCTCAGGAGACCTTATATATGCAGAAGCACAAAACTATTATCATTCTAAAGGCACTCAGGTACTGTCTTACACAATGATTGCATAATAATCCTTAGAAACTGATTCACTCAGCCTAAGCAATATGCTACATAATGTGTGGAAAGCACCTTGAGAGTTGATAGAAAAAATTGAGAAAATCAGAGATATGATGATATACATAGGGGTCTAAATTAAACACAATTTTGGAGAAGCTTACTAGCTAAAAGATTACTTGACAAACACAAAAATCACACAAGAAGGGTCATAGTATCATACATTTTAAAATTCATGGGAAGAAGAATCTTAATTAGAATCAAAACAAGAAGGATAAGACAACAATAAATATGCCAAATATTTACACATTAGAGAAGCAGGAACAAAGTATTCACAATTATTATATATACAGAAATAGTTTTAGTCACTTTATGGAAAAAAATAACTCTAAATAAGTCATCTAGCTTAAGCTATATCAGCCCAAAAAAAATTTCCAACAAAACTCGAGAATTGCAATGTCAAATGGAAACTTCAAGACTTGAGAACTATAGATAACTTGAACAAAAGGAGATCAAAGCTTCTTTGTTTACTCCATCTTAGCTTTAGTTGGAAGACATACAACCATCAGATAGGAAGAAAAATAGAACAAGAGCAGGTTAGAGTGAACTGATATACTTATGAGAGTACAATCACAGATGTTCATGACGGTGATCCTCTACAAATTCATAAGGAAAGAGATGCAACCCCAACCACTGGAGAGCATAGCTAAAGGAAAGAACAAAACACAGGTCAAATTTGGGTTCAAAGTGATTTAATAAAGGAGAGAAGAGAAGGAAGCAAAATTTACTTCTAATAGCTGATGAAGAACATAGACTCCATGAAAGGACCACGAGTATTAATCACTTATAGAAGGACGAGAACAAGACAAGAGTTCTAGAAGCACATCACCGACAATGCACTTAGGTGATTGATGAAGAATGCCTGAAGTGTACTGAAGAAGAAAATAAAAAATTCTTCAGATATTTAGTCATTTTTGGATCTGGTCATTTTAGGCCTGGTTCGATTTTTAATTTTGTTGTCTTTATTTGTTTTGGGCTTCTTGTTTTGAACTTTTTTAATTATTTTAATTCATCAATAAAAAAGGTCGTCGAACATAATTGCTTAAAAAAAGATCCAAAATTATGATTACGATCCATAAACTTATCATAATGAAATAAACTCAAATATACCCTAATTCATGATATATAATTATGTCTTTTTGGTCCAAATTTATCATTTATGATCCATAAATCTACAGGCCTTTTTCCAATTTTATTTTTATTAAAATTCTTTCAAATCAATTATTGTCCTCCATTATCATGATTTAAATTTGAATACCGATTTTTGCATGTGTTTTTTAATTTGCTTAGAAGATGAAGTCACGAAAATCAGGATGTTAAGATGAATGTGTTTGTCTACTAGGAGATATAAAATTATAAATAAAGATATTCGTAACAAGGTAGCAGTGACCTCAGTGGTGGAAAAGCTAAGGGAAGCGAGACTGAGATGATTTGAATATATGAAGAGGAGAAGTTTAGATGCCTAGTAAGTGTAAGAGATTGATAGTGGTGGGCATCGATAGAGGTAGAGGTAGGTCAAAGAAGTATCAAAGGAAAGAAATTATATAGGACATGATGCATTTTGATCTTACCAAGGATATGACCTTAAATAGGAGAGTTTGGAGGTCGCGGATTAGGGTAGAAAGTTAGTTTGTTGTTTAGGGTCCTCTCACTTTCCTAAGGGATAAGATTGATGGTAGTTCTTAGACCTCCTTTAATACCGATAGTGTTAGTATTATTCTCGTAGTTTCTTTTTCTTTGGGTATCACCTGGTAAAAGCTTTTGTGCACCTCGATTTATTCCATAGGATACCTACCACCTTTCACCAGCAACAAATATCAAGTAACTCTATCTATAAAGGCTAGGATAGAAAGAGAGAAATTTGATGAGTTGATAAATTGCAACTCATTTTACCTAAAAATGGAAAGAAAACATGTCCTCAATGCTAATTCAAATGCATTTTAATGTTTATTGAGTTTAATTTCAGGTTTAAGGCAAAGAAGTAGTGGAAAGAGCAAAAAGGAGCGAAAGGAGGCAAAAAGATGGAAGAATGAAGCAAAAAGTGCACAAGGGTATCACAAGTACAATCAGCGCACCGCCGAAGAGATCGGTGGATCGCCAAATAGGAACCTACATCGGTAAATCCAACAGATTAGGGCCAAGAAGTATCGGGGCAAAATGGCTACGCTCAAAGTGATTCTACGCATCACCAAACCAATCAGCGAACCAAGTTGCACATCGTCGAATAATACAGAAGCTAACCCTTGGAGCATTACCATTTGACAGATCAGCGAGCCGGATGCGATTCCCTATATCATCGATATGATCGGCGATGGTATGTCGCTCAGCCAAATTGCAATCGGTGGCATTTCTATAATTTTGGGGCCTGATTTTGCTGAAGCTATTAAAGTATTTTTGGCTATTGGAAACCGGATGTTTTGTAGATTTTGGAAAATCTTAAGCTTGTAATCAAACCCTAATTGTGGGATTAACTACTTTATGCTTAGAATTTAGAGTTTTCGTGTGAAACATTTGGATTCTTTGGCGAATATGGATGAAGAATATGGTATAATTCCTTTTTCCTATATTTTGAGTAGCTAATTTCCCTATACTTGGGGTTATGCATTATTGAGTATTAATTGTTGTGTGGGTAGTGATTATTTGCCCTTCTATTAGATTTCATGTTATGATTTTAGCTAAATTTCTATGCTTTATTTATAGATTGAGGTTGCAAACTTGGTTTATGTTTGAATTTTTGTATTGCTTGAAAGAGAGTACAAGAGTGGTGAGATTTAGTTGACAAAACTTGAGTTATACTCATTTAAGTGGTGATGCTAGGAATAGATTACCCATATTAAGGCTATTGGTTGTTTAGTAATGTAGACACGTAGGGTTTCTTTAGAAACCCAAGTGAAATTTGGTTGTGGATTGGGAAATCACCGCCAATACTTAAAACCATGCCTAATTATAACTAGCATTAGAATATTAGGTGTATTTTCACTTACCCATGAATATAATCATTCTAAAGAAGGCATAACCCCAAGTATTTTTACTCAATTGATTACAATCTTATAGCATTCGTTTTGGCAAACCAATGTTGAAAATGTGAACTCCAAACAAACTCATTTTAACAAACCCCCAATTTTATTTTATTGTCTAATTTTAGCATTGCGGGCAAACTTATAGTTGCTTGTGACACTTGAGAGCAAAACTATTGCTCTCATTCCTCGTGGATTCGACCCCGACTCTTAGTTGGGTAATTATATTGACAATGATTGCTTATACTTTTACAGTATAATTTGAGCGTTACAAAAATGGAGCCGTTGTCGGGGAATGAAATGTAGCATTCATTCTTTTTAGTGTTATAAGTTACTTTGGGTTAGTCGCAGTGTTTACTTTACATTATTTGTTGTTTTTGTGTTATACAGGTGATAATTTAAGCCTCCATGGAATGATGAGTCAAAACTGTAGTAATTCTGCTACCTTCGATGGGCACCTTGAGGATGAAGATCACCTCGAGGATGTCGGTAGAGCGCGTTCCATCTACATCCCACCCATGGAGGGAAATGAAGTGTTCCACATCACTAGCATAATGCTCTATTTTCTTCAGATGAAGGGTTTATTTGGGGACAAGCCCATGAAGATGCCAACTTTCATTTGAAGAACTTCATTGATATGTGTATCCTGTTCGATATTGCCCACATTTCACAAGAGTCCATACGGTTGAAAATCTTTCCTTTTTCATTGATGAGTGATGCGGTACTATGGTTATGGAAGTTTCCCATGGGTTCTATCACTTCATGGGTTGAATTGACGGAAGCATTTTTGGATCGATTCTTTCCATCATCCCGGATGATACAATTAAGGGATAAGATCATTAACTTCCACCAGTTGAGTGGCGAGCCATTACATGAAGCATGGAAAAGGTTTTGCAAGAAGTTTTTGTAATTCACAAACCATGATGTCCCATCTAACATGCTCCTCCAAATATTTTATAAAGCATTAGATCAATGGAACAAGACGGTAGAGGATAATGCGGCTGAGGGATCTATAGTTAAACAATCTTATGGTGTTGCTCGGCTTTATTGGATCAAGTGACAAAACAAAGTAGAGGTTGGCACACAAGAGATACCAAGGTATCCATGGGGGCTCCCACCATATATTTTGTGAGTCAAGAACAAAGGAAGAAGGATGAGGAGAGAGATGAGAATATGCTAAAAGTAATGGCATAATTGGACCTCCTCACCAAACATGTAATGGACTCAACTCCAAAGGTAGTCAATATCATTGCTTTTAAAGGTACCAAAGCATATGAAGATGATGATGTAGAGTCTCTTGATGAAGAAATTTGGTTCATGTAGAACCAAATGGGCTATTCTTGACCTACCTATCAAAGGCAAGGCAAGAATCAAGGTTGGAAGGAAAGGGGCTATGATTGGAAAGACCATTATTGGAAGGATTGTGATCGAGATAGAGATTAGAGGGATAAGGAAAGAGATAGGGACCGCAATTAGAGATATAAAGATCATGAACATGATAGGTATATTCCTCCACATGATCAGGCTAAGGCTAAGAAAGCAACCTCTATTGATCCGGAGAAGTATAAGAATGAAGATGTGCTTGCTCGTATCCTTATGGGAATTAAAGGAAATGATAAGATGCTAAGAGAAATGAAAAGTGATTTTTTGCAACACAATAAAACCGTCACTTCACACTCGTCCTAGATAAAACAACTTAAAACTTAATTGGGCCAAATTTCCTCCCAAATGAATGCAAGGCAAAAAGGAAGCCTTCCTAATAATACGGTGTCAAACCCAAAAAATGACGCTCATGTCATGGAAATTGTTACTAGGAGTGGGAGAATTCTTGGGAATGATGTTGTGAATCTTGATGATGATCCTAGTGATAAGGGTGTTGGAGAACAAGTGAGTGAAAAAAGAAAGTGGCTTAATAAGTCAAATGGTGAAGCCCTGAGGGAAATTGAGCCAAGGGTTGAGGAGCCAGGAGAGGTAGAAGAGAAGGTTGAAAGAAAAGAAGTACTATAAACAGTTGATGGTAATGTTTTAAAACCTGATGAAAACCCGATTGTCTCAAATCTGCAAGTCAAAATCCCTCCTCCATTTCCACAAAGGCTTAAGAAGAAGGAAGATGATTTAAAGTTCAAGAAGTTTCTTATGAAATTTAGCAATCTATCGGTAAACATACCATTGTTGGAATCACTACAAGAGATGCTCAAGTATACTAAATTCATGAAGGATTTGGTAACAAAGAAGTAAGTCATGAATTTTGAAATAATTGAAGTGATGGACAATTATAGTGCAATAATGACCAGCCCAATGGTTGTGTAGAAAGAGGACCCAGGAGCATTTACTATCCCATGTACTATCGGGGTGTACAAATTTGGAAAGGCTTTATGTGATCTTGGGACAAGTATTAATTTGATGCCATTGGCCATATTTCAAAAGTTAGGTTTGGGTGCTCCCAAGCCGACCACAATGAGACTTTTAATGGCCGACTGTTCTATTAAGAAGCCTGTGGGTGTGTTGTATGATGTACTTGTGGAGGTGGATTATTTCATCTTTCAGGCTGATGTTGTAATTTTGGATTGCAAAATTGACCATGAGGTCCCTATTATTTTGGTAGGCCATTCTTGGCTACTGGATGGGCTTTAGTTGATGTTGAGTGTGGCAAAATGAAATTTTGATTAAAAAATGAAGAGTTGTCATTCAACTTGTGCAAGTCCTTGAAGCAACCTATGGATTTACAAGTTGTCTCCGTAATTGATGTGATTGATGAAGAAGTGGCGAATACTATAGAGATTGATTTTGTTAGTAAGCCTCTAGCAGGAGTGTTGTGGAACTACGAAAGTGATTACATCGAAGAATAGGACAAAGTCATGGCCTCTTTGAAAGGACTTGGTTCTTACACCAAGAATCCATGCAAGCTTGACCTTTATTTGAAGAATCGGGAGAGTCCTCCCATCAAACCCTCAATTATGAAGCCACCAAACCTTGAGCTTAAACCTCTACCACCGCACTTATGTTATGTATTCTCAGGATTGGGTAACACCTTACCCATTATCATTGCGGGAAATTTGATGCCATGGCAAGTTAAAGTATTTAAATCGGAGGTGAGAAGATATATTCAGGCCATTAGGTGGACCATAGCCGATATTCTCAGGATTGCACTCGGTATTTGTACCCACAAGATAAAGTTGGAGCCCGATGTCAAACCAAGTGTTGAACATCAATGGAGGTTAAACCTCCTATACTATAAGTTGAGAAAAGGGGGATTATTAAGTGGTTAGATGCAGGGTTTATGTATCTAATCTCAGATAGCACATGGGTAAGCTCGATCCAATGCGTTCCCAAGAAAGGTGGTATCACGATAGTCCCAAATGAGAATAATGATCTTATACTCATCTGTACGATCATGGGTTGGAGAGTGTGTATTGATTATAGGAAGTTGAATTCGTGTACGGAGAAGGACCACTTCCCTATGGCATTCATGGAACAAATGCTTGATAGACTAGTGGGACAAGGTTGGTATTGCTTTCTCGACGGATAATCGGGCAACAATCAAATTTCAATAGACCCTAAGGATCAATAAAAAACTACCTTCACATGTTCTTATGGAACTTTTGCTTTTAAGTGCATGCCCTTTACCAGGAATAGGCAGTGAGTTAAACATCACCATAGATTGCTCCCAAAGGCGGATATCTTGAAGGTGATCTACCTCGAAAATGCATAAGGAATGAAGGACAACGTCGTGTCACAAAGATAACTAAGGAGCTTCTTGGGAGGCAACCCAAGTTCACTTTTTGTCATTTTTGAATAACGTTTGTTGAGTTGTGTAGGTGAATGATGGAGTTGAAAAGGGGAAATATGACATGGCCCAAGTCGGAGAATAAAAAGTTGGGAGATTGTGTGCAAAGCTCCAGGAAGGAGGCTTTGGCGATGCCTAGAGCAAATTGGCACATCGACGAAGTCCCTCGCCAATAGAGGTCTCCCAACCTCAAATATGTTGTTAAATCAGGAATGGTATATGCAAATTGGCATATCGTTGACATCTTTGGCTACAGATAGGTAATTACCGAAATGCTCCACCACAAAGAGATCAAAGGCCTGATGAACTATTTAATTCAGCGATAAAGCTCTAAATTGGTGTATTGCTGATATGTTTTGCGATGGAATAAGAATCGTCGAATTGGTCGGGTTTAAACAATGATAGTTTGACTTTTTTCCCTTGACCTTTCACTTTCTCTTGACCCTTAGTATTATTCAAAGGTAGTTCATTTCTCATTTCCCTCTCTCTATTCACTTTTTCAACTCAACAACCCTTTGCACTTGTACACTCACATGCAAGTTTTTCTTTCAAACTTCTGCATCACCACCACATGTGAAGGCCGTCAGATGGATCGGGCAGGCCCGTTCTGGACCGTTTCCAGTACCGATTCCGACGGCGGTATCCCGTGTCCGGTCTGCCAGGCATAGGCCCATTCCCTTTGCTACCGGAACACGGATCGGTGAGGACACTATATATTTTACCTATTGTTGGTCGGTTAACGACTAATTTTTTTAAAAAAAAAAATTAATTAATTTTAACGTCAATCTTGTCTTTTATTTATACTTTAAAGAATTTTTTAAAAAAATTAAACTTTAAAGTTGAAATTTTAAACTTTAAAGTTTAAAATTTAAATTAAAGTTTTACGTTCCAAGTTCCAAGTTTAAAAAAGATCAAAATTGTTACATCTTCAACTATTTTAAAATTTGTTACATCAAAATTTTTAAAAAAAATTGAAAACTTACAAAAATTTGAAAAGCTATTTAAATTCAAAAAAAGAAACACTTTAAAAACTATTTTAAAAAATCTATTTTAATTTTGATTTTGATTTTAAATTATAAATTTAAAGTTAAAAAAAAATTGGGCAGGAAACGAAACCCGGTCCGACGTCTGTTCCAATCCGCGAACGAACTAGTTACTAACGAGCCGGTTCGAACATATGCCATTTTTTCGGGCAGCCCGGTCCGGTAGGCCTGTTCTGGACCAACTCCTGTCACCGGCCACCGGCACAGATTCGAAACTATCGAATGTCCATTCTGGTTGGGCCAGACCTGCCCGTTGCCAGCCTTACCACACGCGCACAGTGTTTAAGGAGTCATTGTCTTCTTCCCTGAGTTCGCCTACAAGCTTTGAAGGTTCGAATTCGTTTTACACTTTGAATTGAATTGTGTTAGATTGATTAAGTGTTTTGAATTATTCTATGGTGTTAAAATTCTAGTTTGTTCATGGTAGATATTTCATCGATAAATTGTTAGTGTTGAATTTTGAAATGCAATTAGATTAGAGTGAAATTGTTGAAATTGGTAAGTTTTGCATACTTGATCATGTTTCCAATTGGGTTATTTGTTTAAAGTTTTGGGTGTTTAAATTATGACTTAAATGTCAATTGGATTTAATCAAATATCGACCAATTTTGCCCGATGATAGATTAGGTGACGTCGTTCTTAAGGGCAATATCAGTGTACTACTGTGTAAATGTGAAACCTGGGGAAGTCTGAGTGCCCATGGTTGAGAAAAATTTGAAAAAGTACCATTGATGGACCTTGGAATCGCATGTATAGGTTGGGGATGATGATGATCGACGAGGGGTTGAGAACCTCGATGATGCACTGAACTGCGTGGTGCATCGCCAAAGTGCTCCCCTTATCGCTGAAAGTCACCGAATGGTTGGCTAATTTAAGTGCGATTTAGCGATGCTCATAGAGTATTGCTGAATCCTTCGACGTATCACCGTACTCCTACTTCCCTTCACCAACTAGGCTACCAACTCTCGGCGTGATTCAGCGATGAAGTATTGCATCACTGATATGGTCGGTGATGCGCTGATCTGGTCGGTGATGCATATTTAGAAAATTTTATCTTTTATTTTGCTAAACTTTGCCGAGCCCATTGTTATTCTTATGTACAGATATGCCTCGCCAAAAGCACGTGCCTAAGAAACACTCCAAATCTCTCCCTACTCAAGGCTTGCTAAGGGTGTTACGATCAAAGAGGGAGAACAACTAAAAAAGGTTTATAAGCATAAGAGAAGCGATGAGGGAAAGTCTAAAGGCCCAATTGCTGAGGATGAAAGTTCATAGCATAGCTCAAACTCCGAGAGGCTCAACTAAAATTCCTTAGAGGAAGGGGACTCCACTCCTATTCATCTGCCACTGAGTATTCCTGAGGTAGCTCTGATAAAGGTAAAGAGGGTCGAGCAGACCCCACTACTAAAGCCAAGCAACCCCTAAATCCACATGGAGGTCTCCATTTCCTCAACCGGCTCAAAGTGCCAAATCAGTGCTCTATCATTGAGGAGCAACGGTTGGGCTTGAATGGCTTAGAGGGAAAGCATCCTCGAGTGTTGTCAGCTTTGAACTATCATGACTTCCAGGTATTCACTGAACCTTTGAAGCCTTATATTGAGAATTAGGTTAGAGAATTTTACTTAGCTTATGGAAAGCTTTTGCCGAAAAGGAGAAAAAGGGGGCCACAAGGGACAAAAGATGTTGTTAAAGTGAGAGGTGTGAAGTTGGTTGTGATGGGTCAACAATTAATTAGGTCTTGGGGTGTACAAAAATTAGCAACCATTACTTTGCTTCTAGAATTAAGGACCCAGTGGAGGATGTGCGGGCCTGGTTATCCCTTTTGCTGAGTAATGATATGCCCCCGTGGCTAGCATCGGGGATTGAAATTCATAAAGCTGATATTCATTTGGAGGCTAGATACTGGTTGAGTTTTGTCTATAGTAACATTTTACCCTCCCAAAATTGGTCCATCCTTGTGAGTCTAAGGGAATTGCTCATAGTCTCCATCATCTGGAAGGAGAGGTTGAATTTAGGTTCGCTTATTATCTCGGACATTGCTTGTCGGGCCCAGTAAAAGTAAATTTCCCTTGCATTCCCATATTTGATTACTGAGTTATGTCGACATGACAAAGTTCCCTTTTATAAGAAGAAAGATTTTGATATACCCCTACCTCTACAGTGGATATCACTAGGATTGAGCTTCTACAAAAGATTAAGCAAAGAAAAACCCGGGTGGATGTTTCCCAGGTAGTTGATGTCGGTTCTATAGATAGTGGTGCCAACCATCCCACTTCTGATTTTGCTTCTACCCTTCCTAGGTCATTTCCTACTCCTACTTCTCCAGTTTCTCCCTCAGGTACATCATTGCAGCCACCTAGACCTAGTGGCCCCAGTCCTCAACCTTTCACTACTTTGGGTTCTTCGAAGGCCGCATTGACTCAGGCTGACATTAGCCGCATGGGTCAATTAGCTTATCCGAGTGATGCTAGGTCAGCTAGACTTGAGAGGAATATACCTGGGTTGATTGCAGCTGAGGTGAAAGTTGCACTGGATACTGTACATAAGAAGATGTGTAGGTTTTGTGAGATCATTTGGCATTTTGGGAGGAGGTTGGATGAGCTGAGTGTTGCACCACAGCCTGCTATACCTGAGAGTGTGACTAAGATGCAGAATGAGTTGGCTTCCTTTTAGAAGCATATGGATGAGCTCCGATTCCCTGATGTTACCTGCCTATGGGGAGCTCCATCTAAGATACCACCTCCAGTTCCTATACATGCTAATGATGCTGACTCGATGATCGAGGAAGAGAAGGTTGATGAGGATGATCGTGCTTCTAATGATGATATTGACAGTGTTGAGATCGAGGGTTATTTTGAGGATCAGGGCCAGGTTGGGATACAGGTTGATGCAGAGCAGACTGATAGGCAGGAGATTGAGGATACTATGTTTGTTGCTACATTGAAGAGGTCAGTCCATGTGATGACATACATTAGGAACTCTAGTTCAGTTGCTGCTACAGAGACTATAGATCCTGTACCAGATCCACCCCTTCAAACAGATGGAGCAAAGCAGGGCATTGGTGCCCATACAGTGGTCACTTCGGTGAGCCAGTCGCCGCCTCTATTTAGTCCTATTGCATTGAGGACAATGCATACTTTTTGGTTGGGGGTGGGTATTCTATTTATATTGGATCTGTAATATTAGTGCTTGGCTCTTTTTGATACACTATTGGAGAGTTTTTGATAATTGTTCTTTATTTTGGTGTGTGGATGCGACATTTGGATACTTTTTATTTGGGTTGTAATATTTTTATATTTGGTGCTTTGGATTTCATTGAGTGTGTGGTTTATGATTTGCAATTTTCATTTTGTTATTTTGACTTCTAGTTTAGTATTTATTAATTCCATTGCAAATAAAAATTCATTTTGTCATGCAACTTTAAGAGGAAAGTGCGCTATCAATAGAACACTTTGACTCAAAATTTTACACTTAGGGAGATTTTCACATATGCGACGCTTTAACTCATTATCCATTGTGATTTATATCCATCTTTCAAAAATGTGCCCATCTTTAAAAATTTTCCATTTGGTTTGGTTAAGCTAGTTAGGCTCTTATTTTCTGTGAACACCCGCATCTCACTTTGACTACTTGAATACCTTCCTTGATATGTGCTATAAATATGGTACATCAATCGAGGGAGAGTGCTTTTGGTATGTAATCGAGTGTCATATGTGAGTGAGATTTCATTTTGATCTTGTGCATTGAGTTCACCTAGAACTTGCCCAGTTGCTCTAATTCAAAATCAAAGAGTGTACGCTGTTGGAGAAGTGATCTTAGGCCATTTATTGAGAGTGAACCACTGTTTTGACCAAATTGAGCCACCCTGTGGTGAGTTGAGTGACCAACTATGTCCCTAGTTTAAGCCGTGAAACCTGCTTTCTTGAATAACTGTGTTACAAGCCAAAACCCTTTTTTTCCACATATCTCTCTCTTAAACCAAACATTCTCAAAGTGTCTAGGTGAGGTTAAAGATCAACTTAGGCCAAAAGCCTAAGTTAGGGGTGGAGGAGATCTCAGAATTAGCATGTCCTTGGTAGTTCATAAATGTGGGGACCACTAAAGTCCTCTTCTAATTATCCTTGTATCCATGGTAAATACATTAGAAAAAGAAGAGAAAATGGTCGAAAACAATCAAAATAGGAGTTGTAATTTGTTTCTAGTTGTAAATATGTAGTTGTTTAAAGTTTGGAAGGATAGGAAGAGGAAAATAGCTTGAAAATTTTTGAAGTATTGGTCCATGAAATAATGTAACGATCTAACCTTGGAAAAATTAATTGAATGAAGGTCTCTCTAGATGCTTTGAGGAGGTAGAGTCACTATAACCTTAATTTCCCCTACCTTACCCTTTGGCTACACTACAAGCCGAGATAATACCTAGGTGATCTTCAAAGTAGCATGCTTGTATGTGGTAAAATAGAGCTTATGGGCAAGCCTACGATGTGGTACTTGTGTTCTTGATCATCTTTTGGAGAGTGAGAGATTTTGGTTAGTCCCTAGATTCATTGCCAATGCATGACTTGAAGGATGGGACTTTTTTGTGTGAGGGCATTTGGTTGTTATGCTTAAGTATTCTTTAATCTCGGTTGGAGTCTAAGAGCATATGCTTGGCTTGGTAACATTTAGCCAACGTTTGATGCTTGTTGTTCACAAATTAAGTGCTTGAAAGGTATAACTTGAGCCATTGTTTTCAAAATCATGAGGGCAAAGTGTTTTCACAAGAATTTGCATGTATCTAAGCTCCCAAGTTGAAACCACTTGTAGGCATTGTTGATTTTATTGTGTATGCAATGATTTACTCGAAGACGCGCAAAGATTTAAGTTGGGGGTGTTGATGAGTCGACAAATTGTGACTCATTTGACCTAAAAATAAAAATAAATCACGTCCTCAATGCTAATTTGAATGCATTTTAATGTTGATTTGGTTTAATTTCATAGTTAAGGCCAAGAAGTAGTGGAAAGAGCAAAAAGGAGCGAAAGGAGACAAAAAGATGGAAGAATGAAGCAAAAAGTGCACAAGGGTATCACAAGTACTCATCGACGCATTGCCAAAGTGACTCGTAGATCGCCAAATAGGAGCCTCCATCACTAAATCCAACAACTTAGGGACAAGAACTATCGAGGTAAAATGGCGACGCTCAAAAAGATTCAGCGCATCGCCCAACCAATCGGCGGACCAAGCAGCACATCGCTGAATGATATAGAAGCTAACCCCTGGAGCATTACTAGTTGATAGATCGGTGAGATGGATGCAATTCGGTGTATTGCCAATATGATCGGCGATGGTATGTTCCTCAGCCAAATTGCAAGCGATTGTGTTTCTGTAATTTTGAGGTCATATTTTGTTGAAGCTATTTAAGCCTTTTTGGCTATTGGAAACTAGATCTTTTGTCAATTTTGGAAAATCTTAAGCTTGTAATCAAATCCTAATTGTGGAATTAACTACTTTGTGCTTAGAATTTGGAGTTTTCTTGTGAAACATTTGGATTCTTTGGCGAATATAGATGAAGAATTTGGTATAATTCCTTTTTCCTATATTATGATTAGCTAATTTTCCTAAACTTAGGGTTATACATTATTGAGTACTGATTTTTGTGTGGGTAGTGATTATTTACCTTGCTATTAGATTACATGTTATGATTTTAGCTAAATTTCTATGTTATAATTTATAGATCGAGGTTGCAAACTTGGTTTATGTTTGGATATTTTGTATTGCTCGAAAGAGAGTACAAGAGTGATGAGATTTATTTAACAAAACTTGAGTTATAATCATTTAAGTGGTGATGCTAGGAATAGATTACCCATATTGAGGCTATTGATTGTTTAGTAGTGTAGACACTTGGGTTTTTGAAAGAAACCCATGTGAAATTTGGTTGTGGATTGGGAAATCACCACCAATACTTAAAACCATGCCTAATCATAACTAGCATTAGAATCTTAGGTGTATTTTCACTTACCCATGCATATAATCATTTTCAAGAAGGCATAACCCTAAATGCTTTAACTTGTTTGATTACAATCTTATAGCATTCGTTTTGGCAAACCAACGTTGAAATTGTGAACTCAAAACAAACTCGTTTTAACAAAACCGTAGTTTTATTTTCTTGTCTAATTTTAGCATTGCAAGTCAACTTATAGTTGCTTGTGACACTTGAGATTGAAGTTGTTGCTCTCATTCCTCTTGGATTCGACCCCGACTCTTAGTTGGGTAATTATATTGACAACGATCGTTTATACTTTTACGGTATAATTTGAGCATTTTCAGATATCACCTAGTGTTTTAATTTATCTCTGCTATGATTTTGTCACGCCCCGAGCCTTCACCCTAGAGTAACAGGCATTCGGAACCACGAGTGGCCCAAGAGAACCACTTGGCCTAGCATGATACTGAAAATACATAGTGAAAGATGAAGCGGAAGCTGAAGAAAGGCAAATTTGAGCTAACTTCTGAATAAAGCAAAAACACTTTTATTTACTTCAATACTAAAAGACTATAAGTTACTACATAATATGGTTTAAAATCTAATTACAACTGACTCAACTGACTGTTTGTCTAGGAAGCCTCTACTAATCATATTGACATAACTGACTACCAACATAAACTCTAAACTTTGCCTTCCGAAAGGCGGAGAGCATCATCAACAGCTGAAGAGTGGAAGCTACTGTAGAGTCTGATTATGTGCCTGCATATCTGTAAGCTACATTATAAAATAATGTAGCACAAGGAAAGTATCTGTCAGTACAGAGAAAGTACTGAGTATATAAGATAAGGGCTAAGCAATTTTAAAAAAACTGACATACATACTGAAACTAAATCTGAATAACTGAGAAACTCAACGGCTAAAATCATAATATCTAAGATCATAAGTTGAATTAAATGTTAAACCTCAAGAAACACTGAAAAAACAAAGTAATGTGAATAAACTGTTCTTAAAGCTAGAGGCTCTATGCCAAAATCGTCTTTCTGGAAAGTTGGGAAAACAAAGCTAAGTCATAAAGTATAAATATTCCTCGAAGAGGAGTCTTTAAAGACTTGTGCAAAAATGATATCTTTAAAAGGAAACTGAATCGTATCTGAAACTGTATAGCTGAAATCATAGAGTGATCATATAAAGTAAGCTATCAAAATAAAGTAAAATCATTAGGTGTATGTTTCTTACAATCGACATACATCACTTGAGCTAATGATGTCCAACGTCTAACCCAGTTGGGAGGGCTGCCCCATACCTTGCCAGGGTATAGGACCTATCTATCTATGTGTAGATTCACTAAGTGAGCCTTTTAGGCTAAAGATCAATCGACATTACGGTGAAAATGTAATTCTACGATGGCACGTAGTTATGGAATTTGGATTTTATAAAACTGTATCCGTTTAGTGCTAAATAATCCTCCCAAAAAAATTCATATAATCATATGCTCAATAAAAGATTTAAATCACTATCTATCTATTTGTAAATCTTGAATCTTTACTAAATTCGTATTTCAAAACCATCATAAATCACCCTTCTGTGGGTTATTCTATCTTCTTAAATGTTCATACTATTATAAAGGCTCAAAATTTCATACTTTAAACATAAGCTTCAAGGACCATATACAAAATCAAGTTAAGAATCAAAAAGGGAAACAAGGAAAACCTTGCTAAGAGTAAAAGTAAATTCAATGTTCATAAAAACTATAATCATAAATAACTACTTTAAGAAATCATGAAATTTTCTTAAATAAAGCAGGAATTGAAAGTGGGTTTGTGAACCCTAACTATAAAATTAAATTCATGAAATTGACAGAGTCTTGGACATGAGGATGAAATGAAATCCTCATTGAAGTCCTACATACCTGAGTGGGAGAAGAAATCTGATGGAAGAATCTTAGGAGACTTTCTTGAGATGAACCCTAGGTCTGAATCTTTGAAAACTTGTTCTTGCTTGAGATTTTGAGAGGGGAATGGGAAAAGATCTATTGGAAACTCAAAATAACTATTTTGGGGAGTTAAAAAATAGTGAGGGTAAGGTATTGGGGCAAGGGAAGGACGAAAATACCCCATAAAAGCATATTTAAAAGTGCAAGAATTTTATCATACAGTCCAAGTGATGAACCGTGGGTCAACCGATGGACCATAGGTCAAATGTCCAATTCTGGGAAATTGTATAGCTCACTAGACAAATTTGACGACTTCAAAGTGACGGGTCGTCTTCCAAGTGACAGTTCGTCACTCCGTTAGTCGATTTCTGGCAGACTGATATTCTCTAGTAAAATGATCTTAACTTTCTACTCTGGATTGATGAACGGTCTATGGCGTTGGAAAAAAGACTCGAAGAACTTTAATTTGGTGGGTATTGGGCTACCTAATTCTTCATATTCTAGGAGTAATTCTCATTTGAAGTTGACCTTAGTAAAATCTTATATGGAAACTTAATCGGTAAATAAGTTTTCTACTCAACTTTGTGCTAGATGTTTCTTATGACCTTAATTCATATCCAAATCCCTTCCCATGCTAAAAAATGATCTTAACACCTATGTACAATCAGGAATCATCAATTCAGATCTATACGCATTCAAAGAATGGTTCGGATCTTAGCTTAGAATTTGTGGGGTGGTACATATTTGAATCTGAGACCTCATGGTTCTCACAGACTTCATTGACCACTAGGACAATGGCAGAGCCAGAAAACTTACGAAGGGGTGTCAAAATATATAAATAAATAAATATGATTAAAAAAAAATAAAAAATAATTCTACTAGTAAACCACAGCTTAATGGAATTTCACAACTTATTTGTTAAGAGGTTTCATTTCTTGAAATTTTATAATAACACCATTAAAAATAGTACTAAATACATATGTTTTCTACATAAGCAATCAAACAACCACTTAAAATTTCATGATTCATTCGATTACACATGTCATTCTTAACAAAATTCATTGTCGAGAAAACCCTATTCAATGGCAATTGGCATAAGCAAAATAAGTTTTTTTAAAAAAAAATGATGATAGGGGAAGGAGAAATGGGGGAGGGGATTATAAGATGGGAAATCACACTCTCATCAACAAGCTGAAAGTTCAGATAAACAACCAATTGAGCTACTAAAATTTTCCATAAGTAAAACAAGTTTCACTAAGCGGGATATAAGAGAAATTTAAATGCTTTTTGCCTTAATTAATATTTTTGAAAGATCACAAAGTCCATTTAGGTTATGGAGAAGCTTCATTAATCACAAATTACAGGTTGATTCTCAAGAGCACCAATAACAACATACACAATATATTTTCACAAGTGGAATTTCTCAAGAATACCCATAATCCAAAATTTGAGTTCTTTTAACTGAATCAACCTTTAAAGAATCTAATAACTTTTTATCTTTGAAAAGAATACAATAATACTTACAATTGGGTGATAATTTTCTTCACAAATATAATTAGGTTGATTACGAAAGGCCAAACTTCAATCATTATTAGTAAAAAGAAAAGATAGAAGCAGAAAACCTACTTAACTAGGTTTTTGGGGGGATAAAAACTTAACTAGCTTACATGATACAACTAAACAAAAATGAGGTTAGAACTGTACGGGCACATGATAGACACATTTCTTTTCTCTCAGTGCACAATAGCACGACAGTCATTATGCCTGTAGATCAGCAATAGTACAACAGAGGATTGTGCGACCTAACTTACCAACTACTACGCTCATCACCCCAGCTTATGGAGTTCCCCAGCAACGACTGCCTATAACTTTCGGGAGCTTTTTACCGCCGGGGTTTCAGTCAATACCAGAGGAAAATGATACGAGCAGCTTGGAGGAGGAGGTATAGCTGCAGGCGGTGAAGGTTGAGGGAAATTCACCAACTCGCCAGCTTTAATTTTCAGAGGCTAGCACTTCTACGTAACCCACACCTTCTGCTCCGATAACTGCTGAAGGGCTAGGAAATTGCAATGAGGGTAAACTGTTAACTTATATCCCTTTATCTATTAAGGATGTTGTCCTTACTGTGATGATTAAAGAAGAAGATATTGAACAACAGGTGAAGCTCTGGGACACAGCGTTGATTAGTTATGTTATCGGAGATACACCGCAAGAGCAGCAACTGGAAAATTATGTGGAAAGGATTTGGAGCTTTGTCTCTAAACCAAAGGTACTTGTGCATGATGATGGTTATTTTATATTCAAATTCAATTCGTTGGAGGATAAGGATCTAGTAAACCAATCAGGGCCTTATTATTATAATAACAAACCTGTTATATTTCAGCCATGGGAATTGGATTTTGAATTTGATCAAGACATGCTTAGTGTGCTACCCATTTGGGTGAAATTCCCTGGTCTACCAGTTGGTTATTGGTCAGCTGAGGCCCTTACTAAGGTGGCTAGTGCAGTAGGTAAGCCTATTTGAACTTATAACTTCACTTCCAATGCAGGCAAGATTTCCTATTCACGAGTTCTTATTGAGGTTGATGTTTCTCAGCCATTGCCTGATTGTATTCATATTGAAACTGCCATAGATCCTTGGGAGCAGTATATTGACTATGACTAGAGGCTTAAGTTCTGTAACAACTTCTTGTCTATGGGCATAAAGATGGGGAATGTTGGTATAAAATGGACTCTACTACAGATGTAGGGGTAAAGCTACCCCCTAGGAAACATGAGAGAAAGCCTAGCAAGAAGAAACCCTCCAGGCAGGAATGGCTTGCAGAAGTATCAGTGATAATACCTACTGTTGAGTGTGATATTGAGCATACAAATGTAACAGAGGTAGTGGAGAATAATCCACCTATAGTGGAAGCAAATGCGAGCACTACTGATTCACATGAAACACTAGAGGACACTAGGCAAAGATAGAGAAAAAGGAAACAACAGATGCAGAACAATAATATCCCAATACAGAGCTGCAGTAGAAGAAAGGCAAATAGTGTTAGAAACTACATATCATTCAACCTTCCATGATTGTATCCACTTGGAATATTAGGGGTCTGAATCAGGCCTCTAAGCAAAAAAAGTTGAAGCTCTTTATTGCTAAAAATAAAGTGGATATGTTTGGTTGTTTGGAAACTAGAGTGAAAGAGCAAGGTGCACAAATGATCATGAAGAAGGTATCTAATGGGTGGAATGTATGTATAAATTATAGCCACGATCAGAATGGTAGAATATGGCTTATTTGGAAGCCACACCTCCTTGTTACTATTGTGGAGGTGAAGGAACAATTTATACACTACATAGCGAAAGAGCCTGGTAGTCAAGTTGATATATGTAATAGTGGTGTATGCCAGGAATGAGACTAGATATAAAAAAATCTTGTGGAGAGAACTTACTCAGGTGAGCTTGTTATTAAACAAACCTTGGATGTTATATGGTGATTTCGACAGTATGCTTAATTCTGAAGATAGAATAGGGTTTGCTGTAACACGCAGTGAAATTCAAGGATTCCAAGGGCTATTGGATACCATGAAGCTTACATATATTAGAAGTAAAGGGTGTCACTTCACTTGGTGTAATAAACAAGCTGATAGTAGAAGAGTATATAGTAAGATTGATTGGGCACTTGGAGATTATAATTGGATATGTAACACCCCGTACGTTTCTGAGTCTAGCTGACTACCGTAATATTGATGGAAATAATGAAGCATGAGAGAGTTGGTGAATTATGCATTAAAATGAGGGCATTAATAAGTCTTGTACAATTGGTCCATAAGTGAATCCCAAAATCCTAAGGAAGACATGGCCCAATATAACAATTTGACCCATTCTTCAAAAATTGGACCATTTGACCAATCAACCCTTGCATTTAATGCTAATAAGGGATAAGAGAGACTTGAGGGCCTATATATAAGAGAGAAAATTAGATTTTTATGGCATTTAAACTCTCATGCCTTTCTAGACTTTTCTACATATTTCTTATTTGCCTCTCAAGAACCCTAAGTCATTTTCTTGGCCAAGATCATCCTTTTACACGGCTTGTTAAGTGTTTATTCTGATGAAGTAATATATTTTATGCATAATATATGGTGTATAATATGTTGGTTATGTTGGTAAAGTCTTGAGAAGTGCCCCATGGGTGAATTATTATATGTTTGCTAAATCGGAGGATGGCTTGTCTTGTAAACTTGACGAAGCACTTGTGGTTTGGAAGGAAATGAACATGGTCGAGTAAATATTGATATGTGAGATGTGATTATAGTATTACTTTGATTAATCCTTGTGTGTAAGATTTAGAATTGATGTTGTGACATTGGTTATGGTTTTGGTGTCGTATTGGCCGTGAAATGTGGTTTTGGGTGTTGTTATGTGTGTTGAGGGGCCATGGCTGAATGTTGGTGTTTAGGATGATCAAAAATATTTCCAAATATGTTTTATTGTGATCATGGACCATTCATGGCATTAAAAGACCCTAAAAAGACCATTTCGGACCAAAACGGGCATCCGCCCCCGCAAACGGAGGCACCTGCGGGCGCAGATGCCAACGCAGATGCCTATGGCTGCTACCATAGGGCATATGCGCGCACACCTCAGCCACCTGCGGGCGCAGGTGGTAGCTCAGGTCAGCCCAGATTTCGACTTTGAGTGTTTTCGTCCCTAGTTGATCCCCGAAGGCCCCGATACCCTTTATGGATATAATTAGCAACTTGTGATGTCGTTTTAATGACTTTAAAGTGTCATATGGAGGTATGTTGGACTGTATTAAGTATGTATTATTGATTATATGTTGTTATGAGGCAAAGTGATAAGCGTAAATGTGACGGAATGATAATAAGAAGGCATAAAGGGTAAGTGTGATGCGAAATGCTATTGTTGTATGAAATCTTGGTCAATGAGTGGAATGTTATGGTAGTGTTGGCATGTTGATGCGATAAATGATATTGTAAGGAAGGTGAAATGATGTTCTAACGTAACTATGTGATTCATGGTCATCTTGTGCACTTGTAAGGTAGTTGGTTGCTAATATAAGCTTCGTTATGTACTTATGATGTAGAGTGAAACGTAAGGGAAGAGCTGGACTATTGTATTTCCATATAAGCTTGTGTATACATAGGGAGACGCAAAGGTATGTAAGGTTACTCTTTCTGTATCCTTCTGCAGCATGTATGTTCACGTTGTCATAGTACTCATTCGATTCTGAAATACTCTAAGGTATTCCGTATCCAATAGTTGGCTAGAGTTACTCATATGTTCCTTATTCATTTATCAATGGTGAATGATATAACTCATGTCCATTGGTTGACTTGTGTTCACTGACTAAGATGTCAAAAGTTCCAAATGTTCTAAGGTATCCTATCTCCGGTTACCAATGGTAATGGCCATATATTTCTTACTCATTGATCACTTGTGAATCACATGTCTCATATGCATTGATAATGTTCCGAAAGCCCAATAGTGGTTATGTTCATGTGTTTTCTTTAGTGCTCATTGTCCTAAGGTTCCAAAAGTGTTCTATTCCAAAGGAGTTCTATAGTATTCCAACTAAGGTTGATTTATCTTGTTATGATGAATTATGACCCACTTAACTCTTAGCTATGGATGGAAGTTCTTAGATGTCATAACGTTGTAATTCCTAAAAGAACTATTTCAAAAGAGTAATAATGTAAGAGAATCTATTTATTCTTAAATAGTATTTTCCAATTATGTCATGTTCCAAAATCCAGTAATATGATGACTATCCTTGTGCCAATCTTTCACAAGTAAAAGTACCAATCTCATAAGATCTCATAAGAGTAATAAGAGAGGTGATGTGCAAGCTACTATATCTATCCCTCGCAAGTTAAGGTGTCAATCTCATGAAGTAAAGGAGTGAAGTAAGATATATATGTGTGTTTCCAATAGTGACATGATCCTCAATGTATCACTCTTAACATGGAAGTAAGAATAATAAGAGATGTATAATTAATAAGTAATCATGGGTGGCATCCCAGGGGTTACAATACCTAGCATGGGTCGATCCCATTAACACGGGTGGTATCCCAGGGGTGAAAGAAAAGCCTAGCATGGGTCGATCCCGATACATACGATACATCCCAGGGGCAATAAGCCTAGCATGGGTTATCAAGATACATCCCAGGGGCGATAATCCTAGCATGGGTTATCTCATGACATCCCAGGGGCGACACGAAAGCCTAGAATGGGTTCACATAGCATGACATCCCAGGGGTGATAAGCCTAGCATGGGTTCATATGACATCCCAGGGGTCAAAGTACCTAGCATGGGTTCATCTCATCCCAGGGGCTACAAAACAGCCTAGCATGGGTAGAACAATAAAGATGAGTGAATATAAAAGCAAGAGAAGTAAAGAACGTAATATACATGGCTTTCCATATACAGGAAGGGAGTTTAATCACATTGTCTATTTCTCTTATATTGATTCCATGGTTGTAGTTATTATGTATCAATGATCGTAAATGACACTAACAGGAGCATTGTACATAATTCCACATATAAAGTTTTTCTTATAAGTATTATCACTGAAGTTTTTATGTACTATTGCAGTTTTCTTATGGCCTTACATACTCAGTACATTCTTCGTACTGACCCCTCTTGGGGATTTACCTTACATGTGCAGGCACAGGTATTAGTAGACCTCGTCAGTAGGCTGCGGATTGTATACAGGTCTTTGGTGAGCTCCAGTTGCTTCGGGGTTTCCCAAGTCATACGTGAATACTAGGTTTTGGTATTATGTAAATAGTGTATAGAGACATGGTCATGTATCTGTAGAGGCTTTGTAGACAGTTGTGGGAAAACAAATGTAGAAGGTATATGTCCATGATGACTTGAAGGCCCTGTCGGCCAAGTTTCACATATGTATATATCTGGCACATGTTTGCTGAATTTCGTTATTAGCATAATAAGTTCTTACATGACAATTGCATTTCTTATGGTATGCATGTGAACGAACATAAGCAAAGATTGGTTCTCTCGGGCCTTATCGGCTTAGGGTGCCAATCATGCCTCGTTGGGATTCGGGGTGTGACAGGATACAATAGTGGGGGCATGTAGAGGCTGAATTTGCAAATCCTTCTATACCTGATCATAGTCCTATTATTATCAATTGTAGTAAGCAAAACACTCTCCATCTAAGGCCTTTCAGATTTTTCACTCATATTATGGAGCACCCTGAATTTGCTATGATATTACAGAGAGTGTGGAGTCAAGACAAGAGTGTACAGACTGTTGTGAACATCTAGAGTAAACTTAAACAACTTAAAGGGCAGCTGAAGGAGCTCAATGCTTACTTTGCTTCCTACACACAAAAACTAAACTTAGCTAGAGAAAGACTTGATATTATCCAAACTCAGATACAGGGTCATGCTTTAAATGTTGAGCTATATGATGAGGAAAGATAGCTGGTTCTAGAGATTGAGAAGTGGAGTAATATAGAGGAGCAAGTTTTGCATCTAAAATCAAAGGGCTACATGGATTGAATGTGGTGATTCTAATATAAGATATTTTCATGCTCAGTGGAAAATTAGAGCATCACATAGCTCTATCACTACTGTTTATACTAAAGCAGGCTTGAAACTTATAGAATCTACAGGTGGAACAAGAATTCATCTCTGTTTTTACTGGTTTAATGGGAACTTGCTCTACTAATTTGCCTTGTTTGAATACTATGGTTGTACAGTTTAGAGCCTGTTTAATAATTGAACAATAGAGGGAGTTAATTAGAGAGTTGTCTTAGGATGAGATTTATTAGCTATTAGGGCAATGTCCAAAGAAAAGTGTCACGCCCCGAACCCCAACGGGACGGATTGGAACCCGTAGCCGATAAGGCACGAAAGAACCAAGCTTTGCTTCTATTCATTCATATGCCTACTATAGGAAGTACCGCTATCATGTAAGAACATAAAAGGACAATAATGGCATTCATGGAACATGTGACATATATATATATATACATATGTGAAACTTGGCCGTTGAGGCCACTAAGTCAAAAACGTCATATACCACCTTACATTCATACACCCATATACATCTACAAAAGCCTCTAACATGGACATTTACCAAAACTATCTGAAAATCGGTACAATGATTGCTAAGGGTTACATGTGTCATTTAGTACGGGTGAAAAATACTAAGTGGAACCACTAACTCTGCAGTCGGTTCCAGTGGTCAATGAATTTCTTGATGTCTTTCTAGAGGATCTTCCAGGCTTGCCCCTAGAACGGGAAGTAGAATTTGGCATTGATATGATTCCAGGCAGTCAACCTATCTCTATTCCCCCATATAGAATGGCTCCAGCAGAACTGCGTGAATTGAAGGAGCATTTGAAAGATTTGCTGGACAAGGGCTTCATCAGGCCTAGTATGTTCCCGTGGGGTGCACCGATATTATTTGTACGGAAGAAAGATAGCACATTGAGAATGTGCATTGACTATCGGCAGTTGAATAAGGTAACGATTAAGAACAAATATCCCCTCCCTCTAATTGATGATTTGTTTGATCAGTTACAGGGTGCTAAGTGTTTCTCAAAGATCGACTTGAGGTCGGGTTACCATCAAGTCAGAGTTAAAGAAGAAGATGTACCCAAGACAGCTTTCCGAACACGGTATGGCCATTATGAATTTTTAGTTATGTCATTTGGACTAACAAATGCACCAGTTGTGTTCATGGATTTGATGAATAGGGTGTTTAAGCCATTTCTGGACGTGTTCGTCACGGTGTTTATAGATGAAATCCTAGTTTATTCGAGGTCACTGGAGGACCATGCTAATCACTTACGGCAGGTGCTACAGATTCTCCGTGAGCGTAAGTTGTATGCAAAGTTCTCCAAATGTGAGTTTTGGTTAAAATCAGTTGCATTCTTGGGTCATATTGTGTCAGATGAAGGAATACAGGTTGATACACAGAAGATTAAAGCAGTGAAAAATTGGCCAAGACCTACGACACCCACAGAAATTCATAGTTTTCTTGGACTGGCAGGTTATTACCGAAGATTTGTGGAAGGTTTTTCCTCCATTGCTGCACCATTAACAAAGCTTACACATAAGGGAGTAAAATTTCAGTGGAATGATGCGTGTGAGAAAAGCTTCCAAAGGTTGAAAGATAAATTAAACTCCACACCAATTTTAGTACTTCTCGAAGGCACCGAAGGTTATGCAGTATATTGTGATGCTTCCGGGGTTGGCCTCGGATGTGTATTGATGCAGCACGGTAAGGTCATAGCATATGCCTCTCGACAGTTGCGGCCACATAAGAAAAATTATCCCACGCATGATCTTGAATTAGCAGTGGTGGTTTTTGCTTTAAAGATATGGCGTCATTATTTGAATGGAGTTCATGTTGATATTTATACGGATCACAAGAGTTTGCAGTATATCTTTAAGTAGAAGGAATTCAATTTGA
Organism: Capsicum rhomboideum; assembly: GCA_031232105.1. Taxonomy (NCBI): domain Eukaryota; kingdom Viridiplantae; phylum Streptophyta; class Magnoliopsida; order Solanales; family Solanaceae; genus Capsicum; species Capsicum rhomboideum. Next base: position 50,681,365 of record CP124708.1, on the reverse strand, counting down.
GGCAACGAAGGTGGTTAGAGCTCTTAAAAGACTATGATATTGATATTCTTTATCATCCAGGCAAAGCAAATGTGTTAGCAGATGCATTGACCCGCAAAGCAGTAGAAAGCACTAGTGGCCAGTTGACTGAAAAGCAAAAGATAATCAAAGATCTACATCAACTAGCCAGCTTGGGAGTTCATCTTATTGAATCTCCAGATGAAAGGGTTATTGTGCAAAATGTAGCAGAATCCTCCTTAATAGCTGAAGTAAAAGAGAAGCAGTTTGCGGATTCTATGTTATTGCAGCTAAAAGAGAATGTGCAACAGGGTCTAACTGCGGCCTTTGATCTTACACAAGAAGGGGTACTTCAATGTCAAGGAAGATTATGTGTACCAGATATAGATGTGCTGAGAAAACGAATTATGACAGAGGCGCATCACTCGCGCTATTCTATTCATCTGGGTGCTACTAAAATGTACCATGACTTGAAAGAAGTGTATTGGTGGGGAAATACGAAAAAGAACATTGCAGAATTTGTCGTTCAATGCCCGAATTGTCAACAAGTGAAAGTAGAGCATCAGAAATTGGGAGGTTATATGCAATGTATCAATCTTTCAGTATGGAAATGGGATATGAATAATATGGACTTTATTACAGGTTTGCCTCGTACGTTACAGAAATTTGATTCTATATGGGTTATAGTGGACAGGCTTACCAAGTCAGCGCATTTCCTACCAGTCAAGACCACCTATACAGCTGAGGATTATGCAAGATTGTATGTTAAAGAAATAGTGCGGTTACATGGTATTCCACTTTCCATTATATCAGACAGAGGAGCACAGTTTACAGCGCACTTTTGGAGATCTTTTCAGATGAGCTTGGGTGCACAGGTGCATCTGAGTACGGCTTTCCATCCTCAAACAGATGGACAAGCAGAATGTACTATCCAAACACTTGAAGATATGCTACGATCTTGCGCGTTAGATTTTCAAGGCAGTTGGGATAACCATTTGCCTCTTATTGAATTTGCTTACAACAATAGCTATCATTCAAGTATTTGAATGGCACCGTATGAAGCTTTGTACGGAACGAAATGTAGATCACCAATTGGATGGTTTGAAGCTGGTGAAACTGTTTTACTTGGGCCAGATATTATTCATCAGGCTATGGAGAAAGTTAAAGTGATCCAACAGCGGTTACAAACGGCCCAAAGTCGCCACAAGTCATATGTTGATGTTAGAAGGAGAGGGCTTGAATTCGCCATAGGTGATTGGGTATTTTTAAAGGTGTCACCGATGAAAGGGTTAATGCGATTTGGAAAGAAAGGAAAATTTAGTCCACGTTACATAGGCCCATATGAAATTATTAGAAGATTTGGGCAAGTTGCGTATGAATTAGCACTACCTCAAGAACTTTCCTCAGTCCATCCAGTGTTTCATGTTTCGATGCTTCGAAAATGCATAGGAGATCCATCTCGTATTGTTCCCATTGAAGATGTTCAAGTTACAGAGGATCTTACTTATGAAGAGGTACCCATTGCTATTCTAGATCGACAAGTAAAAAGATTGAGGAATAAATACATAGCTCCCGTGAAAGTCCTTTGGAGAAATCAACAAGTAGAGGAGATCACATGGGAAGTGGAAGAAATGATGAAATCCAAGTATCCCCATCTTTTTCAAATGGACCAAGAAGTTCAAAGCGCGGAAGTGGAGCAATAAAAAGTAAGTATCCATGAGCCTTAAGTGTTTATGTATATGTATGCTAGGATAGAGATGCATTTGTCGTAATTGAAGTGATACTATTAACATTCGAGGATGAATGTTTCTAAGGGGGGAAGAATGTAATACCCCGTACCTTCCCAACCCTACTTGACGACGTTGAATAATTTTTACTTAGGTGTCGAGAGCTATAAGTATGTATTTGGTAATGTTAACGATGAAAAAAAAAATTAAAATTTGGCCCTCGTACATGTGATTAGCCTTTCATAGGAGGTATTTTGTGATTTTCGTGGAGAATTTGTGGGGTTCAAAATGAGGCTAAGAGAACCTCCAAACAAAGGATATTAAGGGTAAGAAGTAAGTTAAAGAATAGGACTTGAAGTATCTAACCAAACCCGCGAAGAAAAGTCGAAAAATGAAATTTTCAAAAAAACTAAGGGTGGGGCGTGCCAGGCCGCTCTAGGCAAAAAATTTTAGCCCAGAGGAAGCAAGCTGGAGCGCCCAAGGGCATGCCAGGCTGGTTTTGCCCACTTTTCAAAGTTGGAAATTTTATTAAGTCCTAAGGGTGCCCAGGGACGTACCGGGCCGATTTTTGCCATGTTTCTTCTACAACCACGAGCATATACATGAAATGATTGAAGTATTATATTGTTATGGTAAAATTACCCATGTACGAATTTGGCATCAAAATGACGGTTTTACCCTTGTTGTCAAAATAGGTCATACGTGGCTAGAATCACTTATTTTTGGAATTGAAGTTACGAATATGAATCGCGTGAGTGGGAATATTTTCATAACACGTATGAAATGATTTAAACATGAGAAATTATTGGGTTAATTGAATTGGGCCCAATACAAGCCCAAAAAATGAGACAAAAGATATGGCCAAATTAGGCCAAAAAAAACCCATTCTTCACCCTTCGACCACTTAAACATGGCATTTAATGCCAAGAAGACTTGAGGGCCTATATATAAGTGGAAAATCTGATTTTTATTCAAAAGAACACACTACACATTTCTAGAAATTTTCCAAAATTTCTCTCAACTCTTGAAGAACCCTAAGCCAGCTTTTGGAGCAAAAATCATCATTTCTCAAGCTTAGGTAAGTGATTATTCTTATGGAATAATATATTATATGCATGGGAGAATATGTAAATCATGTTGGTTATGCTTGGAAGTGTTGAACATGGTACTTTGTGTTTTTGTAAAAGAAGTGTTATCCATGAGATTTAAACTTAAAAGATGACTTGTTGTCTTGATGAAAGTGCATGGTATGGATGAAATATCAACATGTATGGTATGATTATGGTACTAAACTTGTTATTTTTCTATAAGTGTAAATTATGGGATTTTGGCCGATTTGTTGTTGTGAAGTGTATTGAAGTGATTTAATGGAATAATTGTGATGTTATGGTGATGAAGAGTGGAAAGTATGAACTTGGTGTGACATGCTAATGGTTTATGATATTTTGGTCAATGTTGGGAATATTGTGGGATTATTGGTATGATAATTTCATCAATGGTATTGTCAAGGGCGAAATGGCATTTTAAAGGCAAACATGTAACTCATTGACGTTATATGCATTTGTAAGGTAGTTGGTGGTTAATGTAAAGCTCCTTATACATAGCCGGGGTTCCTGATCATACAAAGAAGGCAATACTGGATGATTGGTTCAACATGTTCACATTCAAGGAAGGACTATAACTAAGTGGCAAGAGACACTCCAAAAGTTAGATAGTTATCCTTAGCTGAGTGGTTGCCTAAGTGATAGGAGTCAAGCTATTAGTTTTTTATTTTCTATGTGTACTAGTAGCAGTAGTGATAGTGTAGAGGAAGCAACTCGTCCTTGGCTGCTCTATTTTCATGTAAATATTTTTTTGGTCATTAGTGAAAATGCTAGTTTAATAAAATAAATTTAAAAATGAGGTTATGAAACTTACTCCCTGTAACACCCCGTACATTTCCGAACTTATTTGACTACCTTACATTTATGGAATTATTTAAACTTGAGATAGTTAGTGTATTACCCACTAAATTTGTTGGGCTAAATTAATATTATTCTAATGGGCTCAATTGAGGCCCAAAATTAAGTAAAAAGACATGGGCCCAAAAAGGGAGATGATCCATTTAAAAATGGACCAAGTATACTTAGATTTTTTGACCAAATAATTGGCTAAGGGAGACCACAAAGAGGCGGTTAAGGGGGGACTTTATAAGGCTAAAATTCAGCTTATTTTCAACACATTTCACTTGCCAAAAATCAAATTTTCAATAAAACATTTTTTCCTCTCTCAAACCCTAGCCACCCTAATTTTCTCCAAGGATTTTTGGACAAATCTTCCACTTGAAAGCCTTGGTAAGTGATTACCCTTATATATTAATATATTATATGCATAATAGGTTGTGTAAATCATGCTGGTTATGTTTAAAAAGTATTGAGCAGTCCACTTTAATTGTAGCAGTCTATTTTTGCTAAATCGGTAAAGGATTTTCCCTCTATGTGGTTTAAACTTGAAAGGGGACTTAAGGTCTTGAAGGAATTGAATTAGATGGATGATATTTCAGTATGTTTAAGTGTGGTTCTACACCTAAGTCGTTACTCCTTGTGTATGACTTGTGGAAATGTTTATACGTAATTGTGCATGGAACGTTTGGCGTAGTGAAAGGAAAATACTTTCTTGTTATGTTAAACTGAATTATGAAACTGTGTGGACTGTTTTTGGTATATTTTTGTGTAAGGTATTTATGTGACTTGATGGAATAAAAATGTGGAGTTGCATTGAGGTAAAACTGTGAAGTATGCACTTGGTGGGAAATCTTGTCGGTTTGTGATGTCTATGTTGATGTGTGGACCGTTTTTGTATTGTTGGTTTTGTGAGGCAGTAAATTATATTTTAGGAGGGTGGAATGAAGTTATATGGCATTATAAAGGAAGGTGGAATGATATACCATGTGTTTGGGATGTTGGATAGTTTTTACTTCTCGTCAAGTAGCTAATTATCGCCTTGTGAACTTGTAATGTAATTGGCTTTTAATGTGAGCTCAATTATGTACTCATATTGTAGAGTAACGCTTTAAGGAAGAGCTGAATTGTTGTAGTCACATGTTGTTAAGATAAGGTATGTAAGGTTACTCTTTTTCGTATCCTTTACCGAACTTGTTTCCACTCCGAAACGTTTTAAAGTATCTCATTTCAAGTTTGTTAGCAATTGTTATTTACGCGTCTCTTATTTGTTGACTATTGTTCCAAAGCTCCAATAATGTTACGACCACCGATGTAACAATCTCACAAAAAAAATTAAAAAAGTGAAGTAATGCATATTTGGTTGAGTAAGGGTGGTAGCTCTGGGGGCGAAAGCCTAGCTCGAGCCGATCCCGATTGATTATTGGATGCAAGGGGTAGCTCTGGGGGTGAAAACCTAGCTCGAGCCGAACCTGATTTATTGATTTATCGGTGGTAGCTCTGGGGGCATAAGCCTAGCTCGAGCCGATCCCTATGTTATTTACCACTGATCAGTTGGTCCCGAGTATTGTATGATGTATACTGATATAAAGGTAAAAGAAAAGAAATGAATATAATGTACATGATTCCACATATACAGTACGGTGGTATATCGGTATTACCTATTCACTTGTATTTGATTCTATTTGAGTTCCTATATTTTATATAGTTTCTTATAGCCTTACATACTCAGTACATTTTTTTGTACTGACGTCCCTTGGGGGACCTGCCTTACTTGTTGCAGGCACAGAAGATAGTAGACCTTCACAGTAGGGTACGAGTCATCTGCACGCTATTGGTGAGCTCCAGGTTGATTCGGGGCTTTTTGAGTCATTTGTATATATTTTTGGTACTATGTAGTAGTTGTATAAGGCGGGGACTTGTCCCTAACTTAGTCATGGTTATATATCTCTTAGAGGCTTTGTAGACCTTGTAAAGTCAAACGTAGAAGTGTCTTACCTTTTAGATGTTGTGGCCCCAACGACGAAGTCTCCTATCTATTTTGAACGTCTTTACAGGACTTTCGTCATCGATATATTATATTTGCATGTGGCAGAATTTTTGTTCACTTAATGGCATGTATATGAATGTACATGATCATAGGTTGGTTCTCTCGGGCCTTACGGCTATGGGTGCCTATCCACCCCAATGGGATTTGATGTGTGACAAAAGTGATATCAGAGCGGGTCGTCCTAGGGTGTCTACAAAGCCGTGTCTGAGTAGAGTCTTGCTTATGGATGTGTTGTGCACCACATCTATCAGTAGGAGGCTATGGTACATTTAGAAGTTATCTCTTTTATTCATTTCCTAGATCGTGCAATAGAGCCAAAGTTGTAGGTGGAGTCATATTTAATCACTAAATTTGTTTTATGTTTTTGTTTCCTCAGTATAGCAAAATACCGTTTACAAGGAGAATCAAGGGTAAAAGTAAGAAGGTAGAAATTATTGTTGGAGAAGGAACCAGTAAATAACCACCTGAACGAGTTAATCAAGGTGAAGCTGAAAATGAGTTTGCATCGCGGGCTTTTTCTACTCTTCCACCTTCGGGAGAGCCAGGAAGGAGAGGAGTACCCCTAGAACCACCTGTTAATGTTACTGAACAGGATTTAAGGAATGCGGTGCAAACATTGACTCGTATAGTTACAGCAAAAAATCAATGACAAGCTGGTCCAACTACAAGTAATAACGGTGCGGATAGGGCAGCTAGTTGGCGGACACAGGATTTTCTTAAATTAGACCCTCCCACATTCACCGGGTCAGATCTTAATGAAGACCCACAAGACTTCATGGACCAAATTCAAAGGTCTTTAGATATTATGCATATATCTAGTACAAAAATAGTTGAGCTTGTAGCATATAGATTAAAAGGAGAGGTTATATTATGGTACGAAGATTGGAAACGATCTAGGGGTATCGGTGCACTTCCAGCTAGTTGGGAAGAATTCAAAGCGGCATTCATTGATCATTACCTTCCATATGAGATCTGAGAGGCTCGTGCAGACCAGTTCTTAAATCTTCATCAAGGTAATATGAGCGTCAGAGAGTACAGTCTTCGGTTTAACTCTTTGGCCAGGTACGCTCCTAATGTAGTAGCTACTATAGATGATAGAGTTCATCGGTATATGGATAGATTGGATCCATATTTGGTTAGGGATTGTACTATTGTTGCTTTGAATAGAGACATGGATATAGCCAGGATACAAGCTTTTGCACAGAAGATGGAGGATCAGAGGCAAAGGAGAAGAACGCAAGAATTTGAAAGAGGACCGTCAAAGAGGGCTAAACCTATGGGACAGTTCATGGCGTCCCAAGGAGAATTTAGGCCTCGGGTTTTTAATAGACCGCCTAGACCATCATTTTCTTATTCTACAGCAGGTACTTCATCCCAATTTCGAGGGTTTAGAGGCAGTCAAGTTGGGAAAAGTAGTGAGATTCAAGGTTCACATACAACAGGGTATCAAGAACAAGGAAGAATGAGCCAATCGAGGTTTTCTCGTCAGCCGTGTCAGCACTGCTGAAAGCTTCATTTAGGTACATGTCGGATTGGGACAGATGTTTGTTTCTGGTGTGGTATGTCGGGGCACATAATGAGAGAGTGCCCACGGAGGGGCATGGGTAGTATGGCGCGACCTGCTGGATCAGCCGTTGCATCATCCTCATCGTGTGTATAGCCTACTGGGCGTGGTAGAGGTGTTTAAGGAGCAGCTAATTCTAGTGGAGTCCAGAACCGTACCTATGCTTTAGCGGATCGATAGAATTTGGAGGCTTTTCCTGATGTGGTTATAGGTACATTATCCGTCTTTTCACATAATGTATATGCATTGATTGATCCGGGCTCTACCCTATCATATGTCACTCCATTGATTGCTGAAAAATTCAAAAGAACACCGAAATTACTAGTCAAGCCATTTGAAGTATCTACACCGGTTGGTGAATCTATTGTAGCTAAAAGAGTATCATAATTGCGTAGTAACTATTTGTTATCATGATACATTGGTTGATCTTATTGAGCTAGAAATAGTAGATTTTGATGTTATAATGGGTATGGATTGGTTGGCTTCTTGTTATGCCACGGTAGATTGCCGAGCTAAGAAGGTACATTTCCATTTTACACAAAAGATCGTCCTTGAATGGAGGGGTAATGTTGAAGCACCTAGAGGTAAATTTATTTCTTATCTTAAGGCAATGAAAATGATATCCAAGGGGTACATATGCCATCTAGTAAGAGTGCAAGATACCGATGTGAAGCCACCAACTCTTCAATCGGTTCCGGTGGTAAATGAATTCCTTGATGTATTTCCTGAAGATCTTCCAGGTTTGCCTCCAAAATAGGAAGTAGAGTTTGGTATTGATGTCCTCCGTATAGAATGGCCCCAGCAGAGTTACAAAAATTGAAGGAGCAATTAAAAGACTTGCTGGACAAGGGATTCATAAGGCCTAGTATGTCCTCGTGGGGTGCACCAGTGTTATTTGTACGAAAGAAAGATGGAACGTTGAGAATGTGTATTGATTATCGCCAACTGAATAAGGTAACAGTCAAGAACAAATACCCCCTCCCCAGAATTGATGATTTGTTTGATCAATTACAAGGTGCCAAATGCTTCTCAAAGATTGACTTGAGATCAGGTTATCATCAAGTAAGAGTTAGAGAAAAAGATATACCTAAGACAGCTTTCCGAACACTATATGGTCATTATGAATTTTTAGTTATGTCATTTGGTCTAACAAATACACCAGTAGTTTTTATGGATTTGATGAATAGGGTGTTCAAGCCATTCTTAGATGTGTTCGTGACAGTGTTTATAGATGATATTTTAGTTTATACAAGATCAAAAGAAGACCATGCTAATGACTTAAGGCAGGTGTTACAGATTCTCCGTGATCGTAAGTTATATGCAAAGTTCTCTAAATGTGAATTTGGTTAAAATCTGTAGCATTCTTGATGAAGGAATAAGGGTTGATACTCAAAAGATTGAAGTTGTGAAGAATTGGCCAAAACCTACAACGCTTAAAGAGATTCGTAGTTTCCTTGGATTGGAAGGGTATTATAGAAGGTTTGTTGAAGGATTTTCTTCTATTGCTGCACCTTTGACAAAGCTAACACACAAGGCAACCAAGTTTCAATGGAACGATGCATGAGAAAGAAGTTTCCAGGATCTGAAGAATATATTGATTTTTACACCCGTATTGGTACTTTCAGAAGGCACAGAACGGTATGCGGTATATTGTAATGCTTCAGGAGTTGGCTTAGGATGTGTATTGATGCAGCACTGTAATGTAATAGCTTATGCCTCAAGATAGTTGCGACCACATGAGAGAAATTATCCAACACATGATCTTGAGCTAGCAGCTGTGATATTTGCTTTAATGATATGGCGCCACTACTTGTATGGGGTTCATGTTGACATATATACCAATCATAAGAGTTTGCAGTATATTTTCAAGCAAGAGGACCTAAATTTGAGGCAGCGGAGGTGGCTGGAACTACTAAAAGATTATGATATCGATATCTTATACCATCCGGGAAAAGCAAATGTAGTAGCAGATGCATTAAGATGCAAAGCAATAGGAAGCACTGATGGCCAGCTCATGGAAAAGGAAGGTATAGTCAAGGATCTACATCAACTAGCCAGCTTGGGGGTTCGTCTTCTTGAAACTCCAAATGAAGGAATTATAGTGCAAAATGCGGCAAAATCTTCATTAGTAGCTGAAGTGAAGGAAAAACAGTATGCGGATCCTATTTTATTGCAGCTGAAAGAGAATGTACAACAAGGTTTGACGAAAGCATTTGATCTTACGCAAGCGGGAATGCTTCAGTGCCAAAGTAGATTGTGTGTACCTGATGTAGATGAGCTACGGAGATGGATTATGACAGAAGCGCATCATTCACGGTATTCTATTCATCCGGGAGCCACCAAAATGTATCATGATTTGAAAGAAATGTATTGGTGGGGTAACATGAAGAAGAACATTGCAGAATTCGTAGCCCAATGTCCAAATTGTCAACAAGTAAAAGTAGAGCATCAGAAGCCTGGTGGTTATATGCAATGTATAAATCTTCTAATCTGGAAGTGGGACATGATGAACATGGATTTCATCACAGGTTTACCTCGTACACTTCAGAAATTTGATTCCATATGGGTAATAGTTGACAGGCTTACCAAGTCAGCACACTTCCTACCGGTTAAGACTACTTACACAGCTGAGGAGCATGCGAGATTGTAAATTAAAGAGATAGTTTGATTGCACAAAATTCCAATCTTATTATATCGGACAGGGGAGCTCAATTTACTGCACACTTTTGGAAGTCTTTTCAGAAGAGTTTGGGAACCCAAGTGAATTTAAGTACGGCTTTTCATCCTCAAACAGATGGACAAGCAGAACGTACTATACAAACACTGGAAGGTATGCTACGAGCTTGCATATTGGACTTTAACGGTAGTTGGGATGATCATTTATCTCTTATTGAATTTGCCTACAATAATAGCTATCATTCAAGTATCAAAATGGCACCTTACGAAGCTTTATATGGAAGAAAGTGTAGATCACCAATTGGATGGTTTGAAGTGGGTGAAACTGTATTATTTGGGCTAGATCTTGTTTATCAAGCTATGGAGAAGGTTAAGGTGATACAACAGCGGCTACAAAAGGCCCAAAGTCGGCACAAGTCATATGCCGATGTTAGAAGAAGGGGGCTATATTTTGCCATATGTGATTGGGTATTCTTGAAAGTGTCACCAATGAAAGGGGTAATGAGATTTGGGAAGAAGGGAAAGCTAATTCCACGTTATATAGGGCCATATAAGATTATCCGAAGATTTGTTCAAGTTGCGTATGAATTAGAACTACCCCAAGAACTTTCCACAGTTCATCCAGTGTTTCCTGTTTCAATGCTTCGGAAGTTCATAGGAGATCCATCTTGTATTGCTCTCACTGAAGATGTACAAGTTACGGAAGATCTCACCTATGAAGAAGTACCTATTGCTATTCTGGATCAACAAGTTAAGAGGTTAAGAAATAAAGAAGTAGCTTCGGTAAAAGTGCTTTGGAAAAATCAGCAAGTAGAAGAAATCACTTGGGAAGCTGAGGAAGTGATGAAGTCTAAGTACCCGCATTTATTTCAAACCAAAGAGCAAGTTCAAGATGTTGAATTGGAGCAATAACAAGTAAGTATATATAAGTATTATGTGTATGTTATAATATGAAGAATGAACTTAGACTTGAACTTATTTAGATTGGATAATGTTAGTAACATTCGAGGACGAATGTTCCTAAGGGGGGAAGGATGTAACACCCCGTACATTTCCGAACTTATTTGACTACCTTAACATTTATGGAATTATTTAAACTTGAGATAGTTGGTGTATTACCCACTAAATTTGTTGGGCTAAATTAATATTATGCTAATGGGCTCAATTGAGGTCCAAAATTAAGTAAAAAGACATGGGCCCAAAAAGGGAGATGATCCATTTAAAAATGGACCAAGTATACTTAGACTTTTTGACCAAATAATTGGATAAGGGAGACCACAGAGAGGCGGTTAAGGGGAGACTTTATAAGGCTGAAATTCAGCTTATTTTCAACACATTTCACTTGCCAAAAATTAGATTTTCAATCAAACATTTTTTCCTCTCTCAAAACCTAGCCACCCTAATTTTCTCAAAGGATTTTTGGACAAATCTTCCACTTGAAAGCCTTGGTAAGTGTTTAAACTTATAGATTAATATATTATATGCATAATAGGTTGTGTAAATCATGCTGGTTATGTTTAAAAAGTGTTGAGCAGTCCACTTTTGCTAAATCGGTAAAGGATTTGCCCTTTATGTGGTTTAAACTTGAAAGGGGACTTAAGGTCTTGAAGGAATTGATTAGATGGATGAAATTTTAGTATCTTTAAGTGTGGTGCTGTACCTAAGTCGTTACTCCTTGTACATGACTTGTGGAAATGTTTATACGTAATTGTGCATGGAACGTTTGACGTAGTGAAAGAAGAATGCTTTCTTGTTATGTTAAAGTGAATTCTGAAACTGTGTGAACTGTTTTTGATATATTTTTGTGGAAGGTATTTATGTGACTTGATGGAATAAAAATGTGGAGTTGCATTGAGGTAAAAATGTGAAGTATGCACTTGGTAGGAAATCTTGTCGGTTTGTGACGTCTATGTTGATGTGTGGACTGTTTTGGTATTGTTGGTGTTGTGAGGCAGTAAATTGTATTGTAAGAGGGTGGAATGAAGTTATATGGCACTATAAAGTAAGGTGGAATGATACCATGTGTTTGGGATGTTGGAGAGTTTTTACTTCCCGTCAAGTAGCTAATTATCGCCTTGTGAACTTGTAATGTAATTGGCTTTTAATGTGAGCTCCATTATGTATTCATATTGTAGAGTAACGCTTTAAGGAAGAGCTGAATTGTTGTAGTCACATGTTGTAAAGATAATGTATGTAAGGTTACTCTTTTCAGTATTCTTTGGCCGCACCTATTGTTCACATCGTTACCGAACTTGTTTCCACTCCGAAACGTTTTAAAGTATTTCATTTCAAGTTTGTTAGCAATTGCTATTTACGCGTCTCTTATTTGTTGACTATTGTTCCAAAGCTCCAATAATGTTACGACCACCGATGTAACAATCTCACAAAAAAAATTAAAGAAGTGAAGTAATGCATATTTGGTTGAGTACGGGTGGTAGCTCTCGGGGCGAAAGCCTAGCTCGAGCCGATCCCGATTGATTATTTGATGTAGGGGGTAGCTCTGGGGGGTGAAAACCTAGCTCGAGCCGAACCTGATTTATTGATTTATGGGTGGTAGCTCTGGGGGCATAAGCCTAGCTCGAGCGGATCCCTATGTTATTTACCACTGATCAGTTGGTCCCGGACATTGTATGATGTATATTGATATAAAGGTAAAAGGAAAGAAATGAATGTAATGTACATGGTTCCACATATACAGTACGGTGGTATATCAGTATTACCTATTCACTTGTATTTGATTCCATTTGTGTTTCTATATTTTATATAGTTTCTTATAGCCTTACATACTCAGTACATTCTTTTGTACTGACGTCCCTTGGGGGACCTGCCTTACTTGCTGCAGGTACAGGAGCTAGTAGACCTTCACAGTAGAGTACGGGTCATCTGCAGGCTATTGGTGTGCTCCAGGTTGATTCGGGGCTTTTTGAGTCATTTGTATATATTTTTGGTACTGCGCAGTAGTTGTATAAGGCGGGGACTTGTCCCAAACTTAGTCATGGTTATATATATCTTAGAGGCTTTGTAGACCTTGTAAAGTCAAACTAGAAGTGTCTTACCTTTTAGACGTTGTGGCCCCAACGGCCAAGTCTCCTATCTATTTTGAACGTCTTTACAGGACTTCCGTCATCGATATATTATATCTGCATGTGGCAGAATTTTTGTTCACTTAATGGCATGTATATGAATGTACATGATCATAGGTTGGTTCTCTCGGGCCTTACGGCTATGGGTGTCTGTCCGCCCCAATGGGATTTGAGGCGTGACACTCCCTCTAGCACAAAATAAGTGAATTTTTGAGCTATTTTTAAATGTCCAAAATAAGTTAATTGTTCATTCTTCAAGAGACATGTTGAAAATTTCTTCTAATTTTACCCTTCATTTACATTTTCTAGGTTATGAGTTCCAAGAGACTTAATTGACTTTATTTTAATGTGGCTGAAATTTCAAGAGTAGTTTGATAATATCTAAAAGGGTAATAATAGAAAGTAAAGTACAATTTATGTCCTAGTTTCTTTTCCTTAATAGGTGTGCATTGAGGCAAAACTTCACTTATTTTGGACTAGAGGGAGTAATTAAGGTCACTCGGTTAGGAATTCGGGGAAAATTAAATCATGTACTCCCTCCATCCATTTTACTTGACCTTCTTTCTAAATATGTTTTTTTCAAATTAATTATCCATTTTCACAAATCAAGAGTGTTTTATCACTTCTTTTTCATATTACCCTCAGTATTAAATAATTAAAGAAAATAGTAATAGTTAGATTTAGAGTTTTAAAACATCATTCATAGGGTTAATTTTGTAAAATATACTTCTAATTAATGTTTTCTTAATGGGTGTGCCAAGTCAAAAAAGGCCAAGTAAAATGGAACAGAGGGAGTATATTGATAGGTAATATTTCCCTAGGTTGTATATATAATGTTTCCCAAGTTATTTATTGCATTAAAAAAAGGGAAAAGATTGACGCAAAAAAACAAAAAAAACATGTCAGATGCAGGGACCAAACTGCGGACACCCAAGTCAACTTTCGACAACCCTCAAGCACTGGACCAATTCTTTAGCTTGTGTCCAGGAGTGTCAACATATATTATCTAATCGTGACTAAACATTTAACCTACCTACACAATATAATTTTTCAATGAAGTGGTGTCGCTTAACACCTTAGTACATGGGTAGCTCCGCCCTTGCATTTGGCCACACCTTATTTCTATATTCCCCCTTTTAAACTATTTGAATATGCTTTATTTTAAGTCGAGGATTTGTCAGAAATAACCTGTTTATTTCTACGAGATACGTAAGGTCTTCGTACACTTAGTGGCGGATCCAGAATTTTACTCAAGTGGGTTCAACCAGTAAATATGGATAGATGGTGATAACAAATAATGTAAGTAGCATCGAGAACAATAAACATTTGCCCACTGATTTATTATTTATTTTTTTATTTGTTAATAATGTAACCCAAAAAAAAAACACTTTTTTGAAAAATAGAACTCTCAGCACTTTTTTTATTAACAAATTAAAGTTGAGAAAAAGATTGTAGTTGTCCATAATAGTAGCCGTAGTATTACTTTTGTAGATTCTTGTTCTTCGATTTCTGATACTATGTGTTGTTTTGTGTAGTTTGATTATATTATTATCTTCTTGTAGTATTGTAATTCACTATCTGTTGTTTCTTGTCACTGTCTGTTGCTTCTTGTACTTCTATTACTTCGTTTTTTGGACTATTGTTGTCTTGAGCCGTAAGTCTATTAGAAACAACCTCACAACCTCAATGGTAGAGGTAAGGTCTGGGTAAACTCTATCCTCCCTATACCATATTGTGGGACTACACTGGTATATTATTGTTGTTGAGAAAAAAAAAAAAAACATACAAAGAACCTATTTACATTTATGTTAAATAAATAAAGTAAATTAACAAAAAATATATAATTTCAACGAAAAATAGTTGCATGTTTTAAAAAAAACTATGAAAGAGAGTACCAAATTTCAATTAATAAAAAGTTAATTTAGTAAAGTAGATTTTAGATTTTTAATGAATTTGAGTAAGAAAACAAAATGTACAAGGTGATAGAAAAAAAAAGGAAGAAAGAAAATACTAAGGTAATAAATTCGCTAAGTAGCATATATGGTTGGCCAATTATTTTTTATATTTTCAGTAACATGATTAGTCAATTGACTAAGAGTTTAAATTTTGTGCACCGTCAGTGTACAAAATATTCTACACCATCAGGTAAATTAAATAACTATCACCAATTTTATAAAATTAAAATTTAGGAAAACATATCAAATTAGAATCCTAATTATACTCTAACAAAATTAGTTACTATTTCCTTTTATAACGGAAATCAAAATCTAACTTTTCTTTGTTTCTCTGTCAACAAAATAATCAAAATTAATGAAAAGTTCTTCACGCTAAAAATGATGTTAAACTTGCAAGAAGTAATTTTTCCAAGCTTCGAATTTTTCACACCTCAAATGCTATCAAAAATTGCAAGAAGTGATTTTTCCATACTTCAAACTGTCAAATGTTGATATTGGAGGAAAATAAATCTACGTCAATATTCAAAATCTAAAAAAACTTTGCAAGCAATATTCAATTTTTTCTCTTAATAAGAAAAATAAATAAATTAGAGACACATCCAAAATTGCAAACATCACATAAAAATCTGCATCAATTTCATTAACGAAAGATGAATATGGAGTAAGAAAGATAACATGGAGGGAGTGGAAAATCTGATTTAGATGAATTCAGGAAGTTCTAATTTTCAATTTAGAAAAAAAATAAAAAAGTAACTTAAAAATCGAAAAAGGAAAAGAAACTTAGAAAAAATGATTAACCTACAATAGCAAGTTAATTTTAGCTAATAGTGTAGAATATTTTGTACACTAAGTGCACAAAATTTCATTGACTAAACCAACAACAACAAAATAAGAACATGAAAAAAAGTTGTTATGGGAGTCGAATTTGCACATTACCTGCGGATTGAACCCCCTTGACCGCTGCTCCACAACAACACTTTGTCATTGGGGGTTCAAATAATTGTTATATTCAAAGTTCATAATATTTTTCTTTATATAAACAGTAATTTTTTCGGACGAAGCGGGTTCATTTAAACCCACTTGTAGCCACATGAGTCCGCCTATGCGTACACTCTATACTCTCCAAACCCTTATGTTGTTGTTTAATTTCTTATAACTATGCCTATTTGGTCATAGATGTTTTTCATTTTTTTGAATATTATCCCAAAAAATTATTTGAATATAAAATTGTTATAATTTTTCAAAATTCAACTTCCAGAATTTTTTTGAGAAACTCCAAATTTTTTTTTTTTTTTTTAAAACTTTCACTTTAAATCAGTAACAAATATTCAAAAACAACTTCAATTTTATTTATGTGTAAACACAACATCAATTTTCAAATACCATTTTAATTTATTTTTTTTCAATTTCACATTTTTTATATTCAAAAGCTACTAATGTTTTAAATTACTTTTTTGCAACTATTCCTCCTATCATGTTAACTGTCGACCTATAAAATTCTGTCTTTAAAGAAAGGGTTTAAGAAATGTTCTCTGTTCTTACAAGAGCACTACTCCAAAACCCTAAACCCTTCACCTTCAACTTCCTCAAGCACCAAAATCCTGTCGCATTCTATCTAATGGCTACAGCTAACTCCTCGTCTTTCTCACCTGTATCTTCCCCTTCAGCCCATGTTTCCCTAAAGCGAGTAGGTACTCACCATGGTAGCTTCCACTGTGATGAAGCTCTTGGATGCTTCATGATTCGTCTTACAAACAAATATCACAATGCTCAGATCGTGCGTACTCGTGATACACAGGTAAGTTTTTAAGTTGCATTTTGTGGTATTGGGGTATACAGGGGGGATGTATAGTAGGTGATGTGTTTGATGAAATGCTTGAATGAATGAAAGGTGTTGGAAACGCTTGATGCTGTGCTTGATGTTGGTGGAGTTTATGATCCTAGTCGAGACCGTTATGATCATCACCAAAAAGGGTTTGAAGAAGTCTTTGGACATGGATTCACTACTAAGCTTAGCAGTGCTGGTCTTGTTTACAAGGTAATGTCTTTCTGTTTTCAATTTTCAACTGTGTTTGTCTAGTGTACTTCCTCTGTCCTGTAAATATTGTCACATGGTCTCCTTTTCACATTTTTAAGAATAGTTGAGGTTTGTAATATTTAATCCAATATTTCCTTTAGATTATAAAAGGGTTAGCAAAATTGGTATAGAAGATCTAATTTTGGAAATTTCACAAATTTTGGGATGGGGGAATACTTCCTGGTGGATCACTAGATTTGATTGATTTTAGCACTCTTTTAGAATTCTCTTGGCCTTCTTACACTGAACTTGCAGGATATGTAATGGTTGAGTTATCCAAAGGCATGTCCTATATACCATGTATTGGAGGTAGACAGTAGACTTGAGAATAGGTGTGATCACAAGGTTCTTTCTTTGTGTTTTTTCCTTCCGGTATTGAACCAATTCAAGGGGAGTGAGATAAAGAGTCCCTTCACTGACATCCAATAGAATGGGAGAAGGGGAAAAGTATATTTGTAGTAGTTATATGTGGGTTAGAGGCGAGTAGCCAATTTATGTTATCGGAAAAAGAGCTGGGTGACACAACACTTTATCAAACAATGAGGTGGGTAACAAATTAATTGGACATCAAGCATGAGAACAACAACAACAACAACATACCCAGTATATTCCCACCACGTGGGGTCTGGGAGGGGGGGGGTAAGTGTACGCAGTCCATACCACTACCTCAGAAGTGAGATAGAGAGGCTGTTTCCGAAAGACCCCCGGCTCAAGAAACAATATTGTAGAAAAGAAATAGAAATATAAATAGAAATAGTAAGGGACAAGATACGAAATGTGAAACCACACCCAATAGTAATATAAACAGGACCCACCAAGTAATCCAACAAATAATAACACACTATGAAGTAATACAAATACTCTAGCTACAAGCACTACTAATGCAACAAAATTCTCCTATCTACTAACACTGACGCCCCTTTCCTACTAACCTTCTACCCTAATCCGCCTCCTCCACATCTTTCTATCTAGGGTCATGTCTTCAGTAAGCTGCAGCTGCTCCATATCATGTCTAATCACCTCCCTCCAATACTTCTTCGGTCTACCCCTCCCTCGCCTGAATCCATCCCTAGCCAACATCTCACACCTTCGAACTGGGGCCTCCGTGCCCCTCCTCAACACATGCCCAAACCATCTCAACCTCACTTCCCGCATCTTGTCTTCCACCGACGCTACTCCCACTTTATCTCGTATAACCTCATTCCTAATCCTATCCTTCCTAGTACATCAAGCATGAGACGAATCAATTATTATTTTGGTAAGTAGAATTGCCTCAATCCTTTTACTTAACTATAGGGTTGGCTTTCATTTCCATGCAACGCCCATGGACTAAGGTCATTACTCTGGCATTGATTGCAATTCTGAAGCAAATTGCTTATTTGCAAGGTAGATATCTAGGAGTTCATGTTGCAGCTTTTAAAGATGCAGATACAATTCATGTGTGCACCTTAGATTGGTAAAATGGCTGAATTACTGAAGTCTGCTGTTAGGCTTGAGGACGTGTATTCATTTTGGAGGGGGACAGTGGCAAAGAAAGTACATGTCATTTTCTGCGTCCTTAAGCATACACTTTCTTGTTAAAGGAACTTGTTTGTTGAGCAGGAGGTAAGCAGTTTAACAGGAAGCTCATGTTTCTTGGACTATTGCAAATTAAATTTGGTTCTTCTGGTAACTTTTGCAAAGACTCTTGAGAGGAAACATGTAGGTGGGTTACTCATCCATTCTCAATATAAAATGTAGCAAAAATTACTCTTCTTGATCTTAAAATAGAAGGATTTTTCTATGTACATCGCATCTGTTAAATGGGAGTAGAGAAATCAAGGAGGCTTAGGTAAGAGTTTGTTCTTCAAAGTTACCAGAGCCTTTTGTGGCAGATAATTTGTATCTTTCTCCAAGTAGTATTTGTGGCCACGATTAATGATATTGTAAGAACATCATTAGGCTGGAAAATGTACTTAGCCTACATTTTAATTTAATTATATATTAGAGAGACAAAAGGGTGTAAATCATTTTGCTTGGAATGTTTGCCTTGTTGTACTTGACATGACGAGCTTTTATGATGGATTCTTTGTATAGATACTGCAAAATGTCCAAAAACTTATGATAGTCCATATGGCATCCTTCTCTCACCCAAGAATGTGGTCTTGCAGTTGATAAAATTGGAATGATAACTGTAGAATCCCATAAGGGTTATGTGTATGGGCTGTAGTCTCCTTGTAATTTTTGGAACAATTATTGCTATTGGAGCTAGCTTTTGGAGTTAAGTTTGGTTGAACGACTATTTTCTTAACATGGTAGCAAAGCAAACCCATTGTGTTTTTGGTCTACCAGTATTAGGTCTCCTTCACACTTGAGATGAGCACCCCTATGTGTGGTGGAGAATTTAGTATCCTATATTGGTGAAGTGTAAGTCTGTAGTTTTGTAATATAGTCATGGACAATCCTCACTACTTGAGTTAGTTTTTTTTTTTTTTTTTTGAACATGGTAAATTTAACTTGAGTTAGCTTTTGAGTTTGATACAATGTTTATTCTTTTAAAAGAAACAATGAGAGTTTTGGCGTTCGAACCCCAGAAGAGACCAAAAGAGTTAAGGTGACTTTTTCCCATCTGCCCAAGTCATGTTGGTAGAGTTATGTATGCACCTATTGGGATAATGTGTTTCTTTTGGAGAATGGTAAGGTTGTATAAATGGAGCACAAACAAGTGTGCCAAAAACTTACAAACATCTCAATTCCTTACAATTACTGTAGGAACCTGAGAAAATCTATCATCCTAGCCGTTGTATTAACATCTTCTAATTTACACCAAAAATCAAGCCAGAACCCAGCAAAAACAAGATACATTGTATGATTTTAAGGTGCTTTGGTCCTCCAGATCTGCTTCAATGGCCATGAACAAGAAGGCTTCCCCAAATTTATGGAGGATAAGATAAACTTTTAGCAGTTGTTCACTGTGAAAATACCTGTATCTTTTGGGATCCAAATCAGCTTCTCTGTTCCGTTCCTGACGTTTAGAGTTATCGAGTGCCTAAATAAGCCAAGTTCCCAGTCATTGCAATTTCTCCTAAAGGCACATTCAAAGTGCCTAAATACTTTAGTTATTTCATTTCATTGAGCTTTTAAGGATAAAATGTTAGATTGATGATTGACTAGATATATTTTAATTCCTTTGAATGTACATCGATTATTATTAATGAGCTTAAATTCTACTAATGGTTCATCCTAGTCACGACTCGATTGACTCTGCCATACATTATCTATTTCATTTCCTTGAGTTCTTTCGATTTTTTGTCAGGTTGATGGTTGGTTAGATATAATTTGTGTCCAAGCTCGTTTAATTTGGCTGGAAAATCACTTAGATCTAGTTTATGTTTGTTAAGTGCATATATCCCTTTCAATTGCAATTTACTTTCCTTTTTTTGTTTCTTAGCATTTTGGAAAGGAGATCATTGCAAAAGAGCTCCAAGTTGATGAAGAGCATCCAGATGTGCATAGGTTGTTTCTAGCTGTTTACAAGAGCTTCATGGAGGTGAGGGTCGATTATGATAAATTATAACTTTTTCTTGGATTCTTTTCATTTCCATCTAACTGATGTCTCGACTGAATCTATGTTGTGATTGGATTCTTATTTTTCTCTTGTTGATACTATTAAAAATATTTTCAAGTTTCACTTATTAAAATCTCTTCTTTCGAGCCAAGGGTCTATCAGAAACCTATGTTGCACGGACTCTTCGGTTTTGCCGTCAAGCCCGTCTCGACGCGACACCAACGCTGGTGCGGGTACGGGCTGTGTCTCGGATTCGGTCAAACGAATCCGGACACTTCGACCAAAATCAAGAACAAATTTGGGGGGAAATTGAGAATTCGATCTTAAAATAAAAATAAAATAAATTTACACCTTACCTTTGTCTCCTTTGTAGCTTTTCCTCTTGATATATGTGTCTTATGTTGGGATGCTTTCTTGTTCTTGTTCAATAGTGGATTTTTAGAATATCTTTATTACTCTATTTTTATAATATTTGAAATTTTTTTAGCCGAATCCCTGCACCTGTATCCATACTCGGATTTGCACCCCCGAATCTTAAAAATTTAAATTTTGACGAATCCGACTCTCGGATCCGCACCCGTCTCGGATACCCGCACCCGAGTAGCAACTTAGTCAGAAACAACCTCTCTACGATTGAGTGTGCTTACATACTACCATCCCCAGACCCCATTTGTGGAATCACACTGGGTATGTTGTTATTGTTGTTTACTTATTAAAATCTTGCATCGGGGAACTGATTTCATGTGATATTATTTAAGGATCAAGCTAACATGTGTCCAATATTAGTAAGCCTAATATTCTTGCTTACCGCGTACAGGCAATTGATGCGATAGATAATGGAATCAATCAGTACGATACGGACCAGCCACCAAGATATGTAAACAATACCCACTTGTCCTCTCGAGTTGGAAAACTAAACTTGGACTGGACTGAACCTGATCAGTCTTCTGAAAGGGAGAATGAAGCTTTCCAACTTGCAATGGATTTAGCTGGCAGTGAGTTCTTGGATGTAAGGCTTTCTCAAAAGAGATAAAAGTTTTCTCTTGCTGTTTTCTTTGGCTAGTTATATGAAGTTTACCAGCATAGCTGGTTCTCAGGTTGCGCTTCTTTTTGGCACCAGACGATCTTCGGTCATTTGCCCAATACATTTATCAGCTTGATTTATTCTAAAAGACACGTTTTAAAATAAGCCTATTGTTCACTTTCTTTACCTGCTTGTGTATACACAGAGTGTCCGCTATTATGCAAGGTCATGGTTACCAGCGCGTTCAATCGTAGTGGAGTGTGTTGCTGCAAGACAAAAAATTCATCCTAGTGGAGAGATTGTAGTTTGGTCTACATTTTGTCCAGTAAGTATTGAATACTTAGCCTGAAGCCTTTTTGCTTCTGGCAGCGTCCACATCATTATGATTGCTTTGTTTATAGCTAAAGGTCAAAAGTTTTTGACTTTTGTGGCTAATGTAAATGAAGATTAGGAACTACATATTAGAACTTTCTTTTTTTATAAAATAAAACCCTTCATCAATTTCCTAGCTCTCATTGTGACTAAATATGTATGGACAATTTTTGAATGACATATTAGCTTTTTTATGGCACTTGTATGTCAGGAAAAGTAGAGTTGCTCTATTTTTACTAAATCAGTAAATATTATGCACTTTATGTGAGTAAAAAAATCCTCTTGCATCTTGTTGAGTTGTAGATATTATAATTCATCGCTAGAAAGAACCATTCTATTAGGTATTTCCTTCCCCCAGTTTCTTGTGTATTACTTGTAAAGTAGAAACACATCGCAGGTTTTGTGAAGAACCCGAGTCACGGTGTTCAGTGGTAGTATGAGAGAGCCAAGAGGATAGGCTGATGTGGAGGAGGGGATGGGCTGATGTGGAGGAGGGGATGGTGAAGTTGTCGGTAAAATCATATTACATGGGGTAAGCCGGAGAGGGGAATACGAAGGAGTGTGGAATTAGATGTTGGAATAATAGCACCAAAGAGTAGCTTTCTTCACTTGGTGTGCCATGAGGGATGCAATATTGACTGCGAATAATCCAAGGAAGAAAATGGTGTTGAGCTAATATTTTGTGTAGAGAAATTACGGAAGACGCTGACCATATACTAAGTCTTTTGGTACGATCTCTGACTTCCTCTTAAAAGGCAGCCATGAAAAGTATGACCTGCAAGCATCTGTTCTAGATTTAGTGTTGCCATCCCGTCCGAGAGGAAATCTATGATCTTTATCACGCCCTAGAGGAAATCAAAGCAGCCATAGAATGGAAGATGAGACACTGCAAAATCACTATGCAGTTGCGGAATCTTGCATGTTCATCGTCCGGTCTGAATGTGAAGGACTGGAGGAGACAATCACGAGTTGTAGGACACATGATTTGATGAAGAAATAGACACAATCACCATTATGCATCTTTTGAATTGTTTGGAATGTGAAAGAAATGGAAAGTTATTCCTTAATAATGAGATCCCTTAAGTGGTATAAAAAGGTTCCTTGTGTTTCATGTATTTTTAGGTGTAAACAAAATGTTCCATGTATGATGGGTTAGATTAGCTATTCACCCACTTTGTACTCACATGGTGTATTTAATTGATGAAATTATTCAACTTGAAAAAAAAATTTGTTCACTGCTGGTGTGAGTCTGTACAGAGAATTATTAATCTTGACTTTTCTAACAGTGGAAGCTTCATTTGTTTGAGCTGGAAGAAGAGATGAAGATTGATCCACCCATCAAATATGTTTTATATCAGGTGCCTGAGTCCTTTGCTGTTTCAATTTTTTTCCATTTTATGTGCCACATTTAGTCCTTTGCTGTTTCAATTTTTTTCCATTTTATGTGCCACATTTAGTTTGTCATGTTTTTTGTTTAAATTCTTCGTTTTTTGGGTTCTTTTATGTGAGGAGTGGAAAAATAAGGAGCATGATTGGTTATAGTGTGGGGGTTGTCTTTTAGGTCGCTTCTGGAAGTTTTATCACCCCCTGAATACTTTCTGGTGTCAGTTGTATAGATTGAAGAAGTGCGCTTTTGGATTAAATTGCTCCATCAAGATCTGCCTTATTGTTTAATTTCAATATCGTACAAATGAAAAATACTAAGGAATGATGTTGCTACAATTTCCAGTGTTATTGTCTTGCAAGAGAGTAGCTAATAGCCACACAGCTTCGCGAGATATGCGACATTTCCCTGAAAGAATTAAGTCTGTCAATGTTCTATATATATTTTATTAGGTAAGCATAAAGTGACATTGATTTCATGATATGTAGGATGATAGGAGCAAGGGTTGGCGAGTGCAAGCTGTGGCTGTAGCTCCTGACAGATTTGAAAGCAGGAAAGCCCTTCCATCTCAGTGGCGAGGTTTAAGAGACGATGAACTCTCCAAGGAAACAGGAATTCCTGGTTGTGTTTTTGTCCATATGAGTGGGTTTATTGGAGGAAATCAAACTTATGAAGGAGCACTCCTAATGGCAAAAACTGCTTTGAAGCTCTAGGCATAGAAATAATCTTATTTGTTGTTTTCAGAAATTGAATCATCTCTATGATTTCACATCGCTGTTCATGGCTTCAGGTTGTCATTTAAACAGCACATTGGCTTTGAATTTACTAAAGGTTGTTAAAGAAACTGTACAAGACCAGCACAGTTTTACATATTCGGAAGATATCTTCTACTTTTACAGCACATTGTTATGTTTGCAGTTGCAGTAAAAGAGAATAGACTTCATTGTTGTTCAGGAACTTTTTTTGGTGTCTACAAGTTGGTCACGAAATCAGTTGTGGTTTGACGCTAGTAATGATTCCGGAAATTCTGTAGTATGCATCGGTTTCACTCCAAGGAAACTTTTACGAAGGGGGTAGCAACATTTCTGTTCCATTGGTCTTACAGACTCAATTCAGTATGTGATATTTAGTTTTGAGTGTTCCAACGTGGTAGGTTTAGGCTCTTAGTAAACTTTGTCCCAGACCTACTATGGACTCTTATTTGACATCATATCTTAGCAATTTTTCATGCTCACAAACTTTTTGGTGGCTTTCAGATTTAAACAAGCAGAAATATTAGCTTAATATCCATGATTTTGCTCATGTGTTGAGATTGTTCCCCTTTTTTGTCTTTCCACTCCACTTAATTTTGTCAGGTTGGTCTGGAGATTGATTCACGTTTTCTTCTCTGATTGGTTTGGAAAATGTGAATTTTAACAGAACTAGTAAATGCAATTTTGGTTGAGGTGACACACTTCTACTCTTGAATGCTTAGTGTGTATTGGTTCAGCACAGTACCGGAGGGCTATGCTAAATGAAATGTTATCTTATTTCTTGATTCCTGTTCTGATGCAGATTTACTAGTGATCTTGCTAATTATTGTGTACAGACTCTTTTCTCCCTTTTGTTGTTTATTTAATTTAGTGGTGATATTAATCAAACTAACTCAAAAGAGGACCAATTAGGAGTTCATGACTATTCTATGACATGTGCATGATTTCTCCGAGGGAAGTGCCCATATATAAGAGTTGTATGTTTTTCTGTTGACACCAACTTTGTAGAAAGTATATCCTTTCTAAGATTCAAACAGGTGGTCTAAATGCCGAAGAAAAGGAGAAGTAAACAACTTACCAACTTGGATTGTATAAAACCGGTGTGTTGGCCTTTTCCCTTTATTAATTGGTGAAGTGGAAAGGTGCAAGATAGTTTAAAACTGGACCTTCACTTTTTTTCATGGTAATTGTACCTTCACTTTTTAGTTAAGAACTTGAGTTAGCAGTGAAGAGATGAATTGAGTTAAACTCTCTTTCCTCTTGTATTTAATTCTCTATTTCTCTCTGGTGTTTTATTTTTCTGCTACGCTAAATCAGATTTACTTCAGTTTCATCTTCGTGTGGTTTCTTTTGTTGAACTGCATTTTTCACTATGATACTAATAATAATCAAGTAAATTTGCTATGTGTGTGTACACTCCTACCTTTTATTTTGAAAATTTGATTTAGTTAGAGAACAAAAATAGAAAGAGCTTTTCCATCACATCTAATCCTTCATGTTCCTATGCATTTTAATTAAAGAAAACTATTCTGTCGTCTAATTCGTCTCATTGTGCTAACAGTGGCAATATAACTTAGTTATAGTTTGATCAATGATTTTGTAAATTCATAAACACATATGATAGCTCTTCATTAGCTGTGTCTGAAAACTTTCTACGCTCGTATTTTTTTTATTTAAAAAAATATCAAACTGTATATCTGATTGGCTTGCCTATCCTTTTCAATTGGTTATATATTTATCATAGACGTGATGGAGGAACACTGCTTTAAATGAGAAACCTAGTCTGCAAGTATTCAAGACACTTACTGTGAAAGCTGATTCAAATATTACATGTTGAACATGAAGATGATGTTACATATTGATGCTAAGAACGACTGAAGAGGAGACTGTCAAATCTCTAAACTTTCCACCTTTCTTGGCCATAGCTTTAATGCTATTAGGCAGTGTGGTTTTAGCATTTTAAATTATTTTAACATGTGCATAGATGAAGCAGAGGAGTGAGGAGTAAAGAAGCGGAAGAATAAACATGATATTTTATTTAGTGTCTCGCTTAACAAAATGTTGGTCAATTTGTGTTGATCGACTGAATTTCTTATTATTTGTTTCAGACAGAGAATTTTGCTCTTCTAATTAGTCTTACACTATATGTTTGAACAGGCAAATTCAATAACATAATAGTGTTTGAAATTGATTTTGTAATTTATATTTGCTGGCTGAGAGAGGTTCAACGAACTCGCGACCAAAATGAGTCACACTAAGTAGAAAGTGACACAAATAAGCCACTGATTTAGTTAGTAACCAAAATAGGCTACACGGAATTTTTTATTCCGTTTTATCATATTTTCTTAACGTCCCGTTAACTGTCAGGAACAGTGAATAATTCCAAAAAACGGAGTAAAAACCTTCGAGTTATAACACGGAATTAATAACTCCGGGTTTTGAATTAATTTATTCATAACCCGGAGTTATTAGTTCTGTGTTATTTAAAAAAAAATAATCAAATAACACGGAACTAAAAGTTCCGGTTTGCAATTTTTTTTTTTTAATAACACGGAACAAATAGTTCCGGGTTATGAATAAATTAATTCAAAACCCGGAACTAAATGTTCCGTTTTATGTGAAAAAATTTACATTGCAAACCAGAATTAAAAGTTCCATGTCACTAGATTTTCTTTTTAAAATAACCCGAAATTAATAATTCCGGGTTATGAATAAATATTTTTGAAATCCGGAGTTATTAATTCCAGGTTATTTTAAAAAAATTCATTTTAAATAAACCGGAATTATTTATTCATTTTTTAAAAACATGCTTTGTGCAATCTTTTTACAGAATTTGTCACGTGTTAAATATAATGTCGGTGTTTATTGACGTTTCATAAAAACAGACTAAATAATTACGTTTTGTATTTTTATTACATTTAACTTTTGGCTCTCCAAGCTCCCTCCAAAACTTTATAAAAAGGTATTAAACATGGCAGTATGTTAACATTTTCATCAATATTTGTTTCTTCCTTTCAATCACACAAAATGTCTTTGGAACCAAAAGTTAAAGTTTCTTTTTTTTTGGAAAGGTGACATTATTTATGATGGAAACACCATACATTATAGTTGCCCCCCGAAATACAATGTTAAGTATCCAGTTAATCTTTCATTTCAAAAATTATGTGATTCACTTTATAAAAGGATGAATTTGAATAGTGCAGATTATACATTGATTATAATTGGAAAATATCCGACCTCATTTTTAGCACACGGACAGGTTAATTTTGGTGAGTGGATTATCACTGATGATGATTCGTTGAGAGATTTTTTAAGTGTTCCGATTGACTTTATAGATCAAATCAAGCTAAATGTGCTTGAAGTCTATGTTAGGACTGAGCGTACGACTCGTCGTTGGCGTTCTCCTATACCGAATGTTGTCCATTCTCAAGTTGAAAATCATAACAGTGTTGATGCAGTCCCCGTAACTCAGTCATCTTATTTTCCTCACATAACCCATTACCAAATTCTTCTTACAGGCAGATATGATTTTGATTTGAATGAAGCTACTAATGAAAATGACAGGTAATGTCCATAAAATTTGTGTTATTTCAACTTACAAATTTCTTTTTTTCATCAATTTTAGTCTTTGATTATTATTTATTTTTATAGAAGTTTACCTCAAAATGAGATGAATGTTGCTCCAAGTTATGGACTAGATCACCATTTTGGACAATCGTCACAGTTTGGCTTGATAGAAAATGCTGGAAAATCCTCAAATGTGCATGCCTCGTCTAGTTTTGATGTAGCTGATTGTTATTTGTACGTCTAGCATTGAAGTTTAATTTTTGTAATTTTAATATGTGTGACAAGTATATATATATATTTTTTTAAAACATATAGGGAAAATCTAACGCAAGATGAGCCCAATGTTCCCACAAATATCAATGATGTTGATCAACCAAACTATCGATCAAGTTCACAGAGTGATAGTGATTACTTGCCTAATGTTGATGTATCTGAAGATGAACTCCCATTTGTAGCGTCATCCAGTGATGATGAATTTATGATTCCCAATCGGTCACCAAGATCTATGTCGATGAGTCCAATTCATGCAGAAGTATCTTTGCCACCACCAAATCTGCAGTTAGTTGCCAGGTCTCCATCAGTGCATATGCCTGAATTTTATTATCGTGAAATTTCATTTCTTGACCATCCCTTAGATGGTCTAGATGTGTTTATGGATACCCATGGTGATACACATACAACACAAGGTACGTGGCGGGAACCGCAAGATTTTATGAATAGTAATTTTTATCTTGAAGAAGGCATGTTGTTCAAGACAAAAAAGGAGTTGCAAAGGGCGTTTAATCTTTTGCACTTAAAGTGTGCGAGGAAGTACCATGTCACTAAGTCGACAAAAACATCATGGCGAATTTGCTGTAGGCGTGCAGATCAAGGGTGTGGATTTAAAGCCACGAATTATAAGCCCAAAGAGACTAATATGTGGACAATTAGGACATACCATGATGAACACACGTGTAATATGAGTACATGTCGTGAAGGTCACTTCAACTTGAATGTCGAGATGATTGCTTCCATTCTCCTCACTGATATAGAAAAAACGCCAAGGTACTAATTCATTCTTAGATCATTTAGCTTTAATTAAGGATTACATTATTTTCTTTGAAAATTAATACGATTCAAAAATGTCAGGTTTCCTATCAAAGACTGTCAAACAGCTGTCCTTAAATCATATGGAAAAATGGTAAGTAGAAGAAAGGCCTATCTTGGACGCAAGCGTGCTTTTGAAAAGATCTATGGTACTTGGGAAGGCTCTTTCAGCCAGTTGGCGAGGTATATGACTGCTTTGAAATGCTACAATCCAAGCACTGTAGTTGAATGAAAGTTAGAGTGGCATGATAATGTTTCTGAAGATGTATTCAACTACGTTTTCTGGACATTCAAGCCACGTATTGATGGATTTTTTAATTGTCGTCCTGTGATATCAATTGACAGAACATATGTGTACGGAAAATATGATATCAAAATGTTGATTGCAGTTGGAACGGACGGTAACAGTTCTATATTTCCCTTGGCCTTTGCAATAGCTGTGAATGAGAGCAAAGAGTCTTGGAACTTATTTTTGAACCATTTGCATCAGCATGTTGTCAGGGGTCGTAGAGGCGTAACACTGTTATCTGATAGGCATCAGGGAATCCTTTCAACTTTGTATAGTTCACCTAATTAGCAGGCCCCATTTGCTTACCATCGTTATTGTTTAAGGCATTTGAAGGCTAACTTTCAAAAACAATTCAAAAATGCTACTCTAAACAATTTTCTATGGGCAGCTGCAACACACCATCAAGAGAATAAGTTCTTGCAAAAAATGAAGGAGATCAAACATATTAACGATGAAGCCTATGCGTGGTTAATGAGGTTTGATCTTGACAAATGGACAGTGCACCAGGACGGTGGTAAGAGATGGGGCATGATGACTACAAATAGCTCTGAGTCCTTCAATGGGATCCAAAAATCAGAAAGAGGCCTACCAGTTACTGCGATGGTGACACTTGCTTATAAGCAGGTTGTGGGTCGGTTTGTTACAAGATTGGCTTATGGCATGCTGTTAATATCAGAAAAACAAAAATAGATGCCAAATCCATTCAAGCCTTTTGAGGATAACCGTAAAAAGTCAGAGGGACACATGCTCATCGACTATCACCAGCAAAGGAAAAATATATTTGAGGTGCAAACATGTAGGTACCGTGGTCGTAGTAGAAATAAGCACATCGTTAATGCGTCGCAAGAAATATGTCAATGTGGTAAATGGCAATCATTTCACATTCCATGTTCTCATGCCATTAGGTGTTTTGACCAAATTGATATCAAGCATGGGATCACATAGCACAAGAATATAGTGTGCGCAACTATGTAAAAGCGTACTCCGGACAATTCAATCCGCTTGGTGGTGAGTCGTATTGGCCTCTAAGTCCCTTTACTATGATAGCCAACAAAAGATTTTTACAAAAATTGGGATCCAAAAAAATGACTCGCATACACAATAAAATGGACGTTCTGCCAACTATACTCTCTCGAAAGTGTTCATTGTGCAAACATGTTGGTCACGATAAGCGCAATTGTCCCTCGCGAGATAGGAACGCTAGTTCATCTCAAGTTAGAAATAACTACTATGATGGTAGTACTTTTCGTACTTGATGTTGTTGTACTAGTTTTCATCATTTGTCGGATGTTTTTTATGTACTAATGTAATGATTTTTTTTGAGGTCATGTCTATGCAATTTGTTTTGCTTTGAATTTTTGAACAATTATAAATTACTAGCTATCATAAATAGCACCTTAAAAAAATTATTCATAATAATCACCCTTCTTGAGTTTCAGGAACGAAAACTACGTCATCTTCATCTCTATAATTCATACCCCAATTTTCTTTCATTTTTTGAGTAGGCTCTGAAGAAGCAATTAACTGATTTATACAACAATATGCTACTCCAAAATCTAATGTTTGTGCTAAATATTTTTTTCTACCCAACCATTCCTTAACTGTTGGGTATACATGATAGGTAGCATCCCTATGCAAGTCTTGATTTTCTAGTAGTTGCCAATGTGCTTTTTCATCAGCTCGTTGATAGTTAAGATCGTCTAAGGCGTGGTAGAGCTCTAATAATTTTTCCATTTCATGTATTTCCTTCTACAAATATTTAATAACTTTTGGTTCATCCCTGAATCTATATATTTGAAAAGTCGCTGAAATAGCCTGTGGTACAGTCAAACCATGCCATCGACATAAGACCTCATAATCAGATCTTTTTGAATATAGCTTGGGCCACTGAAGTGTTTCACCCCAAATTCTAACACCCTCTGGTTTGTTGGATTGTGCTTCTCCAAGAATGATGTGCTCAGCAACATGTAAATCACAATAGATAGAAATAGGCTTATTTAGAAATGGACGAAGTTTTCCATATCATTTTTTACCTGTTAGGTCGGTGTAGCAACCGAAAAATTGCTTTGGATTGTTAGAGCTTCCCTCTCCTTTTTTTGTTCGTAAATCAAACCAACTTTTGAATTGTTTTTTTCTATGCATTGTTAATGACGAATATTTTTATTTCGTTTTCCATCTTATTTATGACCGATGCTGGTATAATGTGTCGTATAAAGTAGAAACTTTTTCTGACCGGTCAATCACCGAATGATATATCGGATTAATTTATTCCATTTTCCATCTTATTTATGACCGATGCTGGTATAATGTGTCATATAAAGTAGAAACTTTTTCTGACCGGTCAATCACCGAATGATATATCGGATTAATTTATTCCATTTTCCATCTTATTTATGACCGATGCTAGAATAATGTGTCATATAAAGTATAAATTTTTTCTGACCGGTCAATCAACGATTTGTGACCGATGCTGGAATAATGTGTCATCTAAATTAGAAATTTTTTCTGACCAATCAATCAACGAATGAAATATAGGATTAATTTATTCCATTTTCTATCTTATTTATGACCGATGCTGGAATAATGTGTCATATAAATTAAAAAATAATTTTGACCGGTCAATCAACGAATGATATATCGGATTAATTTATTTTGTTTTCCATCTTATTTATGATCGATGCTGGAATAATGTGTCCTACAAGGTAGAAACTTTTTCTGACCGGACAATCAACGAATGATATATCGAATTTATTCATATGAAACAACAACTGTATACATAATGTAGTTGAATTACCAAAGTTAAGGTGAACAAAATATTATATCATGACTATTTATAGCCAGGTTGTGGATTCCAATATCCTTCTAATAGTGAAACAAAAATACATGGAACAATAACATTACATAATATTTGAATACCTAATGAAGGATATAGCATTTACAAAGTAAAACCAATGCCAAAATCATACAAATAACTTGAAAAGTAGTGATTACTTTGTCTTTCTCATTTACTTTTTCTCTCAACATGTCTCTCTCCCGGAGGGTATCCCTTAGCAAAGATCCAAGCAAATCTCGATCTTCTCTAACTTCATTGAAATTGTTACGTGAACTAATGTTATCAGTATCAATCACTGGCCTTCGATTTGTTGTAAAATTGTCCTCCCAACAAAAATAATCGCATCCACAGTTTGCCTAAACAATTTTGAAGAGAACAAATAATTACATTAGTTCCCATAGGTTACTAACTTATGCCCTTTTAGAGTGGTAGAAAACAATCTTACCTGAGTAACTTTGCAACCCCAGAATAATCGACCTGGATTTTCAGTAGTCCGTGATGTTTTAATTCTACACCGATCTCCGCAGTAACATATATTTGGTTGAATTGAGGACATCGACACTCCAGAGACTTGAGACATGATTTATGACTCACAATAGTATGCAATAGGGCAAAGTGGTTTATATAATGAACTAACCATAGTCCGGAATAAATTGTTACGTTTTTAAATTCTTTTACAAGTTCTAAAATTTTACTAAAAAGTCAAATAATTATAGTCAACTATATATTTGCAAAATGCAACATTCGAAATGAATATTAAGTGGCCAAAATTCATATCGCATATTGACTATACTGTTTAATATATTGTTAAAATAAAGTTAATACTGCAATATGCAAATAATATATTTACATTGTTTGCGATATGAAAAATATAATACTTAATATAAGAAACAACAAAGAGGA
Organism: Capsicum rhomboideum; assembly: GCA_031232105.1. Classification (NCBI taxonomy): domain Eukaryota; kingdom Viridiplantae; phylum Streptophyta; class Magnoliopsida; order Solanales; family Solanaceae; genus Capsicum; species Capsicum rhomboideum. The sequence goes on along the minus strand of CP124708.1, from coordinate 50,648,539 downwards.
ATAAGTTAGTACAGAACAATAATTATACAAGCGAAATTAATATGAAATACTATGTTCCACAACCCCCCTTTGGTGGTCGTAGAACATTAATTGGCCTAAATCCATTGCCATCCCGCCTTCTCTTTACTGCAACAATCGCCTCACCCCGATCTTTCTTTCGTTGCTTTCTAACCCTCTTAACAGGCAATTTCTTCCCAGGTGTCTGTGTCACTTGGTCATCTGCCATAACAAAATTCTCTGGAGATGAACCTCCAGGAGATAGAGCATCAACCTAACTGATACGGGTGGGACAAGCTGTCCAACAAGTACACGACCTTTCACACGAAGCCAAGCTCGGGAATTACAAAAACTTCAAGCCTTGTTCATGCAAATGGCCGTGTGTGAGTTGGTGATTGATCCACCTAAGGATCTAAATGTTTTAAAATGTGAAGAGGGGCCTTGAAGTGTAATAAACTTACACTCCAAGGCCGACCCCCATGACAAGGACAAGCTGGTCATTTTGCCTTGTAATATAAATAGAACATATTAGGGTTATTTGGGTAGTCCTTCTATTATTATTTTGAGACATAAGACTTGTAATATTTTGGTTCTCTCTCTCTCTATTCCATCCCACAAGTAGAGGGATACTTGTGTTGTATCTTGGCTAAAAACAAGGATCTTGAGGTCATTGAGTTCCTCTTGGTCCAAGTAAGAACTTGGTGTTAATATTCAATAGTATTAGGGTCCTCTCTTGTTGTTAGGGTTCTTAGACTCTTGAATCTTTTATGTCAAGTTACTATCTTTTTGTGATCTTGTTAATGCTGTATTTGTAATCTTGAAGTCTAGTGAAGCCGTGTGGGGCTCTTTCGATTCACTAGCACTTGTTGGAACTTGTTGATCTTGTGTTAGTTTGTTCTCTTTGTGGCTGTTTGTTGTGAACTTGTTTGTTGTGGACTTGATATTGTATCATTTGGTATTAAAGAAAGGCTGGTTGTGTTCCTACACTACCAATCTTGGGCTCTCACTCGGTCAAAAAAAAAAAAAAAAAGAAGAGAGAAATCTATCCATCTTGTTGTCTTGACTGAGATTGGTGTTTGTGTGTTTAGATCTAGGTGTTATTTTACTTGTTTAGTGTGTTTCTAGTGTTGGGTTCTTTCTCACCAACACTAAAAGTGTCTAGATCTAAAGTTGAGCTTATAATATTGACCATTGTTGTGGTGTCTTGAAGTAGGCCGTAGGTTGTACCTTGTTGATGACCATTGGTGGCTTTTGTGTTATGTTCTTGAAGAAGTTGATGTTGTGTTTTTGAAGGTTGTTGTGGTGTTCATCTTGATCTTCATCTATTCTTACAACTTAAGACAACAAAAGTATAAAATAGATCCAAAAGGTTGTAAGACAAAAGTTATAAAGTTGTTGGTGAGAAGACTTGCACACATCACTTCCTAGACTTGACAACCACTTTTCCTTAAATCACGGAACCTTGTTTTGTGGGATTAGTATAGTCAAATCTTACCTTTTGAGTTTGAAAAGTTGAAAAAGAGTACAAGACTTTACCTTCCCTCCAAAACCATTGTCATCCATTACAAGTTGTGTGAATCTTGAAATTTCAGATTTGTGACAAAAAAAAAAAAAAAAAAAGAATTTTCGTGTGGGCCCAAGACCAATTACATACTGCCACATCACTAATAAGCTCAAATTTGGATACTCTTTTCCTTGTTTCTAATAGTTGATTCTTGGTTTCCTTACTTGGTTCTAGAACCAATTAACAAACTAGTACATTCCTACTAGGTTGTCAATTAGTCCTTTGAATCCGTTGTTCGTGTCAACGATTACTTGGGTGCTTTTTTATCTTTTGAATACGTGGTTACTTCTTGGTTCTAGTACGATGAGAATTCTTTGAGTCTTCAAACAAAAATCCACTCCGTATAAGAGCTTACTCATACCTTAAAGGATTCACGGGTTACTAGCCAATCTACAACACGTGTGGAACTCAATTGTGAGGTGATCCAAAGAGTGTAATACCTTGGCAATGGAAGGGACCACGTCCCAAAATATGGATACTAATGCTCTTGACTCTATGAGGGTCACTCTTGAGGCCGTTACCCGAACACTTGAAAGGTTGAATATAGAATTTGGGGCTGTGAGAGGGGATTTGGCAGCAATAAAGGGAAAAGTGTCGACTATTAGTGGGAGATTAGAACAAGTGGAGAATCAAAGGAATTATCACCCTTATACTCCTCTACATGTTTCTACCAATGGGCATGATAGAACTTACTCCGTAACCATCACTCCCGAAATATTGCACCAAATGCTAAATACATCTCAAGCTCCACTAAATGCCACAAGCCAAACCACTCCTTTCCCCCCAAATCTTGACCCCACTAGACCAATACAATTCCAACCAATACAATTCCAAACTCCTCAAGTCCTACAAGAGGGATTTGGACGTCAAGTACCTCCGCTAAATCCGAATCCTCCATACCAAGCTCCATTAAACCAAAGACCAGCACCTCCACAAAATCCAATTCCTTCAAATCAAGTCCAAAATGACTAAAACCGTCCAGCCCACTTTGAGGAATATGGTAGAGAAGAATATGAAGAATATGGAGCCTTTGATGATGCTTACATGAGGGAGGAGGAGATGAGAGGGGGTCGTGGAGATCCAAGGAGATACCGAGGGTATGGAGAAAGGGGAAACCGACACCAAGAGAGAGATGTAGGCATCAACACCATCAAGTTGAGCCTACCCATCTTTAAAGGTGAAAGTGACCCCGAGGCCTACTTAGCTTGGGAATCGGCTTGTGAAAAAATTTTCCAAGTTAATGATATCTCGGAAGAAAAGAAGGGTTGTTATGCTATAGCTCATTTTGAGGGTTATGCTAATACTTGGTGGGAGTACGTCAAGCGGTTTGGTAATGAATTAGTTGATGGGAAGCCACCACCTTGGTTTTGGTTAAGGTACTTAATGAGACAATGGTACCTTCTCGAGAGATATCGCCATGAGTTGCTTGCTAGATTGTACAACTTGCGTCAAGTAAACAAGAGTGTGATGGCGTATTTTGATGAGTTTCAGCAACTCATGTTGAAACTTGATCATCGTGGGGAACAAATCAGTCATGACATCATCCGGTTCAAGTGTGGGTTGAACAAAGAGATCTCCACTAATTTAACACTTCACAAGTTTGATACCGTTGAAGGTATTTTCCAGGCGGCTCTTGAGATTGAAAGGGAACTTAAAGAGAGGTTCATCGTTCAAGGCAAGGGGACAAGCCACCTCAGTCTGGCCCAAAAACAAGGATCAACCCGCCACTACAAGGCTGCCCGAGCCCAAAACAGTCCACAAAATTCCTCCAAAACTGGAAGTTCACAAGTATCCTAACCCAAAGGGATTCCAATGTTTCAAGTGCCAAGGATGGGGACATAAGGCCAATGATTGTCCAAACCGACGCAATGTGATCATACGGGAAGGGAGATTGTATTACCTTGGTGAGGAGGTGGAACTTGAAAAGGGAGAGAATGAGGCCGAGCCTCAAGATAGAGAGGAACCCGATAATGGACCACATGATGATGATGGTGATGATGGTGAAGATGTTTATCCGCAAGAAGGGGAGTGTGGTTCCAAACTTTGTAGTTAGGCGCGTCATGATTAGTAAGGCAATCAATGACCCAAGCCAAAGGGAAAATCTATTCCATACTAAATGGCTTGTAAAGGGGAGTGTGTGCGCCTTGGTGATCGATAGTGGTAGTTGTACAAATGTTGTTAGTAATGTTATGGTAAACTTCTTGAAGTTACCAACTACACCACACACTAGTCCTTACAAGTTACAATGGTTGAATGAATGTGGTGAATCAAAGGTCACAAGGCAATGTGTGATAGGTTTAAGGTGGGAAACTACCACGATGAAGTGCTTTGTGACGTGATACCAATGCAAGCATGTCACTTGTTGCTAGGTAGACCTTGGAAATATGATAGGTCTACCAAACATGATGGGAGGTCCAATCGATATACAGAAGGATGGACGAAAGGTTACACTTAATCCTCTTTTGCCTTCCCAAGTAAATGAGTGGCATCAAAAGATGAGAGAATTGAAGGAAAAGGGACAGAAATTTGAAAAAGAAGAAAAAAAGAGGGGAACCCTAAGGTGGGGCAGTAGGGGTATCCGAGGCTGCCCCAACATCAAAAGGGAAAGAAAACATGGTGATGTTGGTTAGAAATAAGAAACTCTTCGTGGATCATGATGAGGACACGCCTATGTTACTTTTGGCTCATTGTTTTAATACTAACCCCACTAATTCTTCCATTTCCCCTTTGATTTCTTGTGTGTTGCAGGATTATGAAGATGTATTTCCTAAGGAACTTCCGCAAGGATTGCCCCCGCTTCGGGGAATTGAGCACCAAATTGACTTTGTGCCGGGATCACAATTGCCAAACAAGCCGGCTTATAGGAGCAACCCTACGGACACCAAAGAATTGCAACGTCAAGTTGAGGAGCTCCTCAACAAAGGGTATATCAAGGAGAGCATGAGTCCGTGCGCGGTTCCGGTGCTACTAGTGCCCAAAAAGGACGGAACATGGTGCATGTGTGTGGACTGTCGAGCCATCAACAAGATTACGGTAAAATATTGCCACCCTATTCCTCGGTTAGATGACATGCTAGATGAGTTGAATGGTTCATGTTTGTTTTCCAAGATTGATTTAAGAAGTGGCTATCACCAAATAAGAATGCAACCCGGTGATGAATGGAAAACCCCCTTCAAGACCAAGTTTGGTCTCTATGAATGGATGGTTATGTAACACCCCGTACGTCTCGGAGTCTAGCTGACTACCGTAACATTTATGGAAATATGAAATCATGAGAGATTTGATAAATTATGTATTGAATTGTGGACATTTAAAAGTCTTGTACAATTGGGCCCTAAATGAGGCCCAAATATCATGAGAAAGACATGGCCCAAAAGAGATTTTTGACCCATTCTTGCATTGCTCATCCATTGAAAAAGTAAACCCACCAAGTGTGTGGATAAGGATCATTAAAAAGGGACTATATAAACCCATAAATCAGATTTTTATTCATTAGATACACACATGCCTTTTTAACATTTTTCTTAAACATTAGCTCTCACACAAAAACCCTAAGGCAACTACTTGTTGGGCCAAGATCCCTATTTGGTATGTATTTGTTCTCATGGTTCAGTATATAATATGTTTAAGATGGTGTATAAATCATGTTGGTTGTGTTGACAAAGTGTTAGACAGTGTGCTATGTGTAAAACTGTCTATTTTTGCAATCGGAGAATGGTTTTGTCTTGTGAACTTGAACATGGACTTACAATCATGAAGGAATTAAAATTGATGGATTAAATATTGACATGTGATATGTTATTATAGTCTTAACTTGTTTGGTCCTTGTGAATAATGTTTGGAATTGCTATTGTGAAATTGGTTATGGATTTGGTGACGTATTGACCAAGAAGTGTCATTTTGTGTGTTGTTTATGGGTGTAGTGAGACCATGGCTGATTGTTGGCATTAAAATGATCAAAAATATGTTAAAAGGAGTTTGGTTATGATCATGTACCATTCCTTGCATAAAAAGACCCAAAAGAAACCATTTAGGACCAAAACGGGCATCCGCCCCCGCAGACGAGGACACCTGCGGGCGCAGGTGGCAGCGGAGGTCAGCCCAGGTTTCCGTTTTGTGTGTTTTCATCTCTATTTGATCCCCGAAGGCCCCTATACCCTTTTTGGATGTAATTATTAGCTTGTGATGTCATTTTAATGACTTTAAAGTGTCGTATGGAGGTATGTTGGACTGTATTAAGTATGGATGGTTGTTCATATGTTGTTATGACGGGGTAATTGTGAAGGAATGATAAAGAGAAAAGGGTAAAGGGTAAGGGTGGTGTGAAATGCTATCGATGTATGATCTCTTGGTCAATGTGTGTAATGTTATGGTGTTGTTGATATGATAATGCATTGGATTGTATTGTAAGGGGTGACATGACATTATACGACAGTCATATAGTTTGTTGTCGTCTTGTACGCCTGTATAGTAACTAGTTGCTAATGTAAGCGCCGATATATACTTGTATTGTAGAGTAAGACGTAAAGAAGAAGCTGGACTATTGTGTTCATACATAGGCTTGTGTATTCGTACTTGGGAGTAAAGGTATGTAAGGTTACTTTGTTCGTATCTTTCTGCGGCATATACAATTCACATTGACCTATTTCGAAATGTGCTAAGGTATCCTATTCTCGATTACCAATGGTTATTATCACATGTTTCCTACTCATTGCTCAATTGTGAATCACATGTCTCATATTCATTGATAATGTTCCAAGAGCCCAATAAGGTTGTGTTCCAAAGTTCCAATAGTGATTATGTACATGTCTCTTATTCTTTGATTATTGTCCAATGGTTACAATAGTTTTATGTTTCCAATAAGGTGATGTTTCCAAAAGTGTTTACATGTCTCTTAGGCATTGGCTAATGATCCAAAGCTTCAAAGTAAAGTATGACTATCGTTGTATCAATCTCAAAGTAAAGAATAAAATAATACATATGTGGTTAATGATCAAGTATGGGTGGCAGCTTTGGGGGCGAAATGCCTAGCTCAAGACGATCCCAAGATTGTTGGATCAGGGGGAGTCCTAGAGGCATAAGCCTAACTCGTACCGAACCTGACAGGGGGCAGCTCTAGAGGTATAAACCTAGCTCGAGCCGAACCTGATATGTTGGTATATGGGTGGCAGCTCTAGAGGCATAAGCCTAGCTCGAGCCGATCCCAACATAATGTTATGTTATGTTAAACCCACTGCTCAGTCGGGGCCCGGGTATCACAGTTCATAGGCAAAGATGAATAACCATAGGAATCAAAGAAACAAAGAAAGTAAAGAAATCAATATACATGGTTTCCAAAGTTCAGTATAGTGACTTATCCATATTGGTTATACATTTGAATTTGATTTCATTGGCATGCCCACATATCTTATAGTTTCATTTGAGCCTTGCATACTCAGTACATTCTTCGTACTGACCCCTCTTGGGGGATTTACCTTACTTGCTGCAGGCGCAGGTTCTAGTAGGCCTCCACAGTAGGTTGCCAGTTGTTGCCGATCATTGGTGAGATCCAGTTAGTTAGGCGCTTCTTCGATTCATAGTTGTCCATATGTTTTGGTGTTGTACATGTTGTATAAAATGGGTACTTGTCCCGACTTTTAGTTATTTTTGGTCAATGCACTTGTTAGAGGCTTTTGTAGACAGATGTGGCTGTATAAATGTGAAAGGTAAATGTCATTTTTTACTTGATGGCCTCAACGGCCAAGTTTCATATATGTATCTATGTCACATGTTCCATGAATTTTTTTGTTAGCATTATAAGCTGCTACGTGATAAGGTTGTTTCTGATGGCATGCATATGAATGAACATAAGTACAGGTTGTTTCTCTCGGGCCTTATCGGCTACGGGTGCCAATCACGCCTCGTTGGAATTTGGGGCGTGATAAAAGTGGTATCAGAGCAGGTCGTTCTAAGGGTGTCTACGAAGCCGTGTCTGAGTAGAGTCTTACTTATCAATGTGTTGTGCACCACATTTATAAGTAGGAGGCTACGGGACATTTAGGATGTTGTTTCTTTTCTTCAATTCTAGATCGTACAATAGAGCCAGTGTTGTAAGTTGAATTGTATCTGACCATGGTAAATGTTTCTCTTTGATATAGTAATCATGTCGATCATGAGAAGAGGTAGGGGTAAAGGTAAGCATGTGGATATGCCCGCTGAAGAAGGAATGAGTAGATTACCACCTGACCAAGCTAGTCAAGGTGGAGCAAATGCTGAAATTTCATCGCGGTCTTCTTCTACTTATCCAGCTCCGGAAAAGCCAGTAGGTAGAGAAGTACCCGCAGAACCACCAATAAACACCACAGATCAGGACCTTAGAAGTGCAGTACATATGTTGACGCAGTTAGTGGCGGCAAAAAGTCAAGGATGAACTGGTCCAATGAGAAATGAAGATGATACGGCTAGAGTGGCGAGTCGCAGAACACAGGATTTCCTAAAACTGGACCCTCCTATATTCACTGGGTCAGATCCGAAAGCAGATCCACAGGACTTCGTGGATCAGATTCAGAGAGCTCTGGAAGTTATGCATATGTCGGGGGTAGAAACAGTTGAACTTGCTGCATACAGATTGAAAGGAGAAGCGATATTATGGTATGAGGATTGGAAGAAGTCACGTGGTATCGGTGTAATGCCAATAAATTAGGAAGAATTTAAAGAGGCTTTTCTTGATCATTATCTTCCCTATGAGATTCGTGAGGCACGTGCGGATCAATTCTTGAATCTTCGTTAAGGAAATTTGAGTGTCAAAAAATATAGTCTGCAATTTAATTCCTTGGCTCAATATGCTCCAAATGTGGTTGCGACTATGACAGATAGAGTCCATCGATACGTGGACAGATTAGAACCATATTTGGTAATGGATTGCATCATTGTTGCCTTGAAAAAGGACATGGATATAGCTAGAATACAAGCCTTCGCCCAGAAAATGAAAGATCAAAGATAGAGAAGAAGGGCATATGAATTTGACAGGGGACAATAAAAAAGGGCTAGACCTATGGGACCGTCTAAGATGTCTCAAGGAGGATCTAGGCCTCGTATGTTTCCTAGACCACCTAGACCATCATTCTCATATTATACAGCAGGTGCTCACTCTCAATTTTGAGGGTTTAGAGATGGTCAATCTGGACAGAGTAGTGGGGTTCCCGGATCACAGGCAGCAGGTTTTCCCCATCAGCAGTGTCAACACTGCAGACATATTCATTCAGGTACATGCAGAGTGGGGACAAATGCTTGCTTCTGGTGTGGTATGATAGGACACATGATGAGAGAGTGTCCCCAGAGGAGCATGGGTGGTATAGCACAACTGGCAGGATCGGCCATTGCGTCATCAGCATCGGTTCCTTCTTTGGGTCGAGGTGTGCAGTCTGTTGGCCTGGGTAGGGGTCCCAGAGGAGCAGCCAATACTAGTGGGGTCCAGAATCATACTTATGCTCTGGTGGACTGACAAAATTCAGAGGCTTTTCCTGATTTTGTCACAGGTACATTATCCATATTCTCATATAATGTATATGCACTGATTGATCCAGGTTCTACATTTTCCTATGTTACTCCGTTGATTGCTGCAAAATTTGCCAAGGTACCAAAATTATTAATTAAATCAATTGAAGTGTATAAATCGGTTGGTGAATGTATTGTTGCAAAAAGAGTATATCGTAATTGTGTGGTAACGGTGTGTGGTCATGATACACTGGCCAATCTCATTGAACTTGACATGGTTGATTTTGATGTGATAATGGAATGGACTGGTTAGCTTCTTGTTACGCCACGATTGATTTCCGGGGCCAAGAAGGTGCATTTTCATTTTCCACAAATGGATGTTTTTGAATGGAAGGGTGATGTAGGTGTACCTAGAGGAAGATTTATTTATTATCAAAAAGCCCGGAAAATAATTGTTAAGGGTTACATATGTCATATGGTACGGGCGAAAGATACTGAAGTGGAACCACGAACTCCTCAGTCGGTTCCAGTGGTTAGTGAATTTCTGGATGTATTTCCAGAAGACCTTTCAGGCTTACCCCTAGAAAGGGAAGTCGAATTTGGCATTGATGTGATTCCAGGCACTCAGTCTATTTCTATTCTTCCATATAGAATGACTCCAACAGAATTGCGTGAATTGAAGGAGCAATTGAAAGATTTGCTGGACAAAGGCTTCATCAGGCCTATTATATCCCTGTGGGGTGCACCGGTATTATTCGTATGGAAGAAAGATGGCACGTTGAGAATGTGCATTGACTATCGGCAATTGAATAAGGTAACGATCAAGAACAAATATCCCCTCCCTTGAATTGATGATCTGTTTGATCAGTTACAGGGTGCCAAGTGTTTTTCAAAGATTGACTTGAGGTCGGGTTACCATCAAGTCAGAGTTAGAGAAGAAGATGTACCCAAGACAGTATTTCGAACACAGTATGGCCATTATGAATTTTTAGTTATGTCATTTGGACTAACAAATGCACCAGCTGTGTTCATGGATTTAATGAATAGGGTGTTTAAGCCATTTCTGGACGTGTTCGTCACAGTGTTTATAGACGATATTCTGGTTTATTCAAGATCACCAGAGGACCATGCTAATCACTTACGGAAGGTGTTACAAATACTCCGTGAACGTAAGTTGTATGCAAAGTTCTCCAAGTGTGAGTTTTGGTTAAAATCAGTTGCCTTCTTGAAGCAGTGAAAAAATGGCCAAGACCTACGACACCCACAAAAATTCATAGTTTTCTTGGACTGGCGGGTTATTACCGAAGATTTGTGGAAGGTTTTTCCTCTATTGCTGCACCATTAACAAAGCTTACACACAAAGCAGTTAAATTTCAGTGGAATGATGCGTGTGAGAAAAGCTTCCAAAAGTTGAAAGATAAATTAATCTCCACACCAGTTTTAGTACTTCCTGAAGGTACTGAAGGTTATGCAGTGTATTGTGATGCTTCCGGGGTTGGCCTCAGATGTGTGTTGATGCAGCACAGTAATGTCATAGCATATGCCTCACGACAGTTGCGGCCACATGAAAGAAACTATCCCACACATGATCTTGAATTAGCAGCGGTGGTGTTTGCTTTAAAGATATGGCGTCATTATTTGTATGGAGTTCATGTTGATATCTATACTGATCACAAAAGTCTGCAGTATATCTTTAACAGAAAGAACTTAATTTAAGGCAAAGAAGGTGGCTTGAGTTATTAAAAGATTATGATATTGATATTCTATACCATCCAGGAAAAGCAAATATGGTAGATGATGCATTGAGCCGCAAGGCAACAGGAGTCATTGATGACCACTTGACGGAAAAGAAAGAGATAATCAAAGATTTATATCAATTAGCAAGCTTGGGGGTTCGTCTTCTTGAATCTTTGAATGAAGGAGTTATTGTACAAAACGTAGCTGAATCTTTGTTGATAGCTGAAGTGAAAGAGAAGCAGTTTGCAGATCCTATTCTATTGCAGCTAAAGGAAAATGTACAACAGAATTTGACAAAGGCATTTAATCTTACACAAGAAGGGGTGCTACAATGCCAAGGCAGATTATGCGTACCAGATGTAGATGAGTTGAGAAAATGAATTATGACTGAGGTGCATCATTCGCGCTATTCTATTCATCCGGGTGCTACTAAAATGTACCATGATTTAAAGGAAATATATTGGTGGGGAAATATGAAGAAGAACATTGCAGAATTCGTCGCTCAATGCCCGAATTGTCAACAAGTGAAAGTGGAGCATCAGAAACCAGGAGGTTACATGCAATGTATCAATCTTCTAGTCTGGAAATGGGATATGATTAATATGGACTTCATCGCAGGTTTGCCTCGTACACTGCGGAAATTTGATTCTATATGGGTTATAGTGGACAGACTTACCAAGTCTACGCATTTTCTACCAGTCAAGACCACTTATACAGCTGAGGATTATGCAAAATTATATGTTAAAGAGATAGTACGGTTACATGGTATTCCACTTTTCATCATATCAGACAGAGGGGCACAGTTTACTGCGCATTTTGGGGGATCTTTTCAGCAGAGTTTGGGTACACAGGTGAATCTGAGTACGGCTTTCCATCCTCAGACTGATGGACAAGCAGAACGTACCATCCAAACACTTGAAGATATGCTACGAGCGTGCACATTAGATTTTCAGGGTAGTTGGGATGACCATTTGCCTCTTATTGAATTTGCTTACAACAATAGCTATCACTCAAGTATTAAAATTGCACCTTATGAAGCTTTGTACGGAAGGAAATATATATCACCAATTGGATGGTTTGAAGCGGGTGAAACTGCTTTACGGCCCAGAGTCGACACAAGTCATATGCCGATGTTAGAATAAGAGGACTTGAGTTTGCCATAGGTGATTGGGTATTTCTGAAGGTGTCACCAATAAAAGGGGTAATGCAATTCGGAAAGAAAGGGAAATTGGGTCCACGGTATATAGGCCCATATGAAATTATTAGAAGATTTGGGCAAGTCGCGTATGAGTTGGCACTGCCCCAAGAACTCTCCACAGTTCATCCAGTATTTCATGTTTCAATGCTTCGAAAATGCATAGAAGATCCATCTCGATTTACTCCTATTGATGATGTACAGGTTATAGAGGATCTTACCTATGAGGAGATACCTATTACTATCCTGGATAGACAAGTGAAGAGATTCAGAAATAAAGATATAGCATCCATAAAGGTACTTTGGAGAAATCAGCAAATAGAAGAGGTCACATGGGAAGCTGAAGAAGTGATGAAATCCAAATACCCTCATTTGTTCCCAAAAGGAAGGATGAAAAGTAAGTATTTATAAGCTTTGAGTATATCTCTATATGATGACATGAAGAATGATCTTAAACTTGTAATTGGTTACTTTGAAATGATAACACTAACATTCGAGGACGAATGTTTCTAAGGGGGGAAGAATGTATCACCCCGTACGTATCGGAGTCTAGCTGACTACCGTAACATTTATGGAAACATGAAAACATGAGAGATTTGATGAATTATGTATTGAATTGTGGGCATTTAAAAGTCTTGTACAATTGGGCCCTAAATGAGGCCCAAATATCATGAGAAAGACATGGCCCAAAAGAGATTTTTGACCCATTCTTTCATTGCTCATACATTTACCAAGTAAACCCACCAAGTGTGTGGATAAGGATCATTCAAAAGGGACTATATAAACCCATAAATCAGATTTTTATTCATTAGATACACACATGCCTTTTTAACATTTTTCTTAAACATTAGCTCTCACACAAAACCCCTAAGGCAACTACTTGTTGGGCCAAGATCCCTCTTTGGTAAGTATTTATTCTCATGGTTCAGTATATAATATGTTTAAGATGGTGTATAAATCATGTTGGTTGTGTTGGTAAAGTGTTAGACAGTGTGCTATGTGTAAAACTGTCTATTTTTGCAATCGGAGAATGGTTTTGTCTTGTGAACTTGAACATGGACTTACAGTCATGAAGGAATTGAACTTGATGGATTAAATATTGACATGTGAGATGTTATTATAGTCTTAACTTGTTTCGTCCTTGTGTATAATGTTTGGAATTGCTATTGTGAAATTGGTTTTGGATTTGGTGACGTATTGACCAAGAAGTGTCGTTTTGGGTGTTGTTTATGGGTGTGGTGAGACCATGGCTGATTGTTGGCATTCAAATGATCAAAAATATGTTAAAAGGAGTTTGGTTATGATCATGGACCATTCCTTGCATAAAAAGACCCAAAAGAAACCATTTCGAACCAAAACGGGCATCCCCCAACAAGTTGTTTATGGAGAGGATGATACATGTGGGACAAGCTGTCCAACAAGTACACGACCTTCACACGAAGCCAAGTTCGGGAATTACAAAAACTTCAAGCCTTGTTCATGCAAATGGCCGTGTGTGAGTTAGTGATTGATCCACCTAAGGATCTAAATGTTTTTAAGTGTGAAGAGGGACCTTGAAGTGTAATAAACTTACACTCCAAGGCCGGCCCGATGACAAGGACAAGCTGGTCATTTTGCCTTGTAATATAAATATAACATATTAGGGTTATTTGGGTAGTCCTTCCATTATTATTTTGAGACATAAGACTTGTAATATTTTGGTTCTCTCTCTCTCTCTCTATTCCAGCCCACAAGTAGAGGGATACTTGTATTGTATCTTGGCTAGAAACAAGGATCTTGAGGTCATCGAGTTCCTCTTGGTCCATGTAAGAACTTGGTGTTATTATTCAATAGTCTTAGGGTCCTCTCTTGTTGTTAGGGTTCTTAGACTCTTGAATCTTTTATGTCAAGTTACTATCTTTTTGTGATCTTGTTAATGTTGTATTTGTAATCTTGAAGTCTAGTGAAGCCGTGTGGGGCTCTTTCGATTCACTAGCACTTGTTGGAACTTGTTGATCTTGTGTTAGTTTGTTCTCTTTGTGGCTGTTTGTTGGGAACTTGTGTGTTGTGGCCTTGATATTGTATCACTAACAAAGAAATCTATACCAAATAATTATGTTAGTACGAATATATTAAGGTTACTTTCAATGAAGGAAAAACATAACATAACTAATTAATTAAACCTGTGTTTTAACGGGATCTCGAATCGATGCCTGAAGGATATCTGCGTGGCTCGTAGGGTAGGCCTGGCTAGTATGGCCGGTTAGAATCTAAACAAATAGGTAAAAAACACATAAATTTAAACAATAATAAATATTCATTAAGTAAAACTAAAAGTGAATAATATATTTAAACAATAGGTTACACTAGACCTGTGCCAAAACAGAGTATGCGGTACATGCCGGGATGCTACCGGCCTCGTCAGCCTGATCAGCGGTGGCTGGTGGACACGAACTCGGAATCTAAACAAATAGGTAAAAAACACGTAAATTTAAACAATAATAAATATTCATTAAGTAAAACTAAAAGTGAATAATATATTTAAATAATAGGTTACACTAGACCTGTGCCAAAATAGAATCTGCAGTACATGCCGGGACACTACCGGCCTCGTTAGCCTGATCAGCAGTGATTGGTGGACACGAACTCGAAATCTAAACAAATAGGTAAAAAAACACATAAATTTAAACAATAATAAATATTCATTAAGTAACGCTAAAAGTGAATAATATATTTAAACAATAGGTTACACTAGACCTGTGCCAAAACAGAATATGCGGTACATGCCGGGATGCTACCGGCCTCGTCAGCCTGATCAGCAGTGGCTGGTGGACACGAACTCGAAATCTAAATAAATAGGTAAAAAACACATAAATTTAAACAATAATAATATTCATTAATAAAAACTAAAAGTGAATAATATATTTAAACAATAAGTTACACTAGACCTGTGCCAAAACAGAATATGCAGTACATGCTGGGACACTACCGGCCTCGTCAGCCTGATCAGCGGTGGCTGGTGGACACGAACTCGGAATCTAAACAAATAAGAAAAAAATAAGTAGACTATAAAATATTTTTAAAATAGTTGAATCAACCAAAAAAATATATTAACTGTGTCTCGACTTGATTGACACTCGAAGCCGACAACGTATCGTCAATCGTTGTCTGGCAGACAAGATCCAAGGTGGGCATATCATGCAGCTCGACATGCTCATGATCAAACAAATCATTAAAAAAATTAGAATTTGAAAAATCAGTATTACCATGCACAGGTGTATGATCACCAACGTTTTGTGTACCAGATGGGCCCTACAAGAAAAAGAAGTATGGAATTAAAGTTAAATTAATAATTTTTTAGTGGATGAAATAGATGGTATTAGTTACCAGCATATCCGTCATATTCGACATATAATCATCAACGCCTATAGAAGATCCGTAGTGTCACGCCCCGAATCCCATCGGGACGGATTGGCACTCGTAGCTGACATGGCCCGAAAGAACCAAGCTTTGTCTCTGTTCAATCATATGCATGCCATAAGAAACCCATAATCACATGATAGCTTTAGATACCAACAATGGAATTCATGGAACATGATATGTATATATACGTATGCGAAACTTGGCCGTTGAGGCCACCAAGTCAAAAACGACATATGCCTTTTACATTTATACACCCACATCCGTCCACAAAAGCCTCTAACAATTGCATTGACCAAAATGAACTAAAAGTCGGGACAAGTCCCAGCTTTATACAACACCAAAACATATGTACAACTGTGACTCAGAGTAGCCCCGAACTAACTGGAGCTCACCAAAGATCTGCAACAACTGGCAACCTACTGTGGAGGCCTACTAGTACCTGCGCCTGCAGCAAGTAAGGTAAATTCCCCAAGAGGGGTCAGTACGAAGAATGTACTGAGTATGTAAGGCCATATGAAAATTGTAAGATATGAAGATATGTCAAGAAACTCAAGGTCAAATGCATAACCAATATAGATAAGTCACAATGTAGATGAATCACTATTCTGTACTTTGGAAACCATGTATGTTGCTTTCATTACATTCTTTGTATCTTTACTTTCATGATTATTCATCTTTGCCTTTGACCTGTGATACCCGAGCCCCGACTGAACAGTGGGTTTTAATCATAACATATCGTTATGTTGGGATCGGCTCGAGCTAGGCTTATGTCCCTAGAGCTTCCACCCTATGAATCAATGTATATATCAGGATCGGCTCGAGCTAGGTTAGTACCTCTAGAGCTGCCACCTATACAACATTTCAGGTTCGGCTCGAGCTGGGTTATTACCCCTAGAGCTACCCCCTATCAGGATCGGTCTGAGCTAGGCTTATGCCCCCAGGACTGCCCCCTGATCCAACAACCTCGGGATCGGCTTGAGCTAGGCATTTTGCCCCCAAAGCTGCCACCCATACTTGATTATTGACCATATATGCATTACTTTGTTTATTACTTTGAGCTTGGTACCATGATAGTCACAACTTTACTTGAAGCTTTGGATCATTAACCAATGAGTGAGGGACATGTAAATAAACATTGTTGGAAACATAGCCTTATTGGAAACCTAACACAATTGGAACCATTAGACAATAATCAATGAACAAGATACATGAGTATAACCACTATTGGAACTTTGGAACATAACATTGTTGAGATTTTGGAACATTATTCATGAATATGAGACATGAGATTCACAACTGAGCAATGAGTAGGAAATATATGATTATGACCATTGATAACCGAATATAGAATACCTTATCACATTTTAGGATGGGACAAGCATAATGTCAATGTGAATACTATTTGCCGCAGAAAGATACGGACAGAGTAACCTTACATACCCTGTACCCTCAATACGGATATATAATCCTAGAGGTGCATACAATAGTCCCGCTCCTTCTTTATGTGTCACTCTACAACACAAATATATAACGGTATTCACATTAACCATCAACTACCTTACAAATGCAACATCAATGGGTCACATGTTTGTCTTTAAACATGCCATTTCCCCTTGACAAAACCATTGATGAAAATACTATTCCAAAAATCCCCCAATATTCCATACATTGAATAATACATGATAATCAATACATTTCACCACAACACTTCTCCTTTACACTTTCTTATCCACACCACATCACAAATAGTCCATCAAATTACCTTAATATACCTCGTAGCACATATCGGCCAAAATCCCACAATTTACACTTTTAGCAAAATAACAAGTTTAATAACAAAATCACACCATACATGTTCATATTTTATCCATACCATGCTCTTTCATTAAGACATCAAGTCTCTTTTCACATTCAAATCACAAAGATGACACATCTTTCACCAAAAGCAAAAATACACTATTCACCACCTTGCCAACACAACTATCATGATATACATACCATATTAAGCATATAGGATATTAATCCATGAGATTAGGCACTTACCAAATCTTTCAAAGTGATGATCTTTACCAAAGAGTCCAAAGGAAATAGTTGCCTTAGGGAATGGAAACTAGAGAAATGTTTGAGAAATATCTTCAAAGGCATGAGACTTTGAAAGCAATAAAATCAGATTTCTTTCCCTTTATATAGGCCCTCAAGTCCATCCTTATCCACTCTTTAACATTTAATGTGGTGTTCTAGAAGGTCAAGGCAAGAATGGGTCTTTTGACCCATTTTTGGGCCATGTTTTCTTTTCATTTTTGGGTTCTTTTTGGTCCCAATTCACTTAACCCAGTAAAATCAATAATTTCTCGTGTTTAAATCATATCATATGTGTTGCAAAAATATTCCCACTCACGCTATTCATATCCGTAGCCTCAATCCCAAAAACAAGTGATTCTAGCCACGTATGGCCTATTTTGACCAAAAGGATAAAACCGTCATTTTGATGCCAAATTTGTTCTCGAGTAATTTTATCATACCAATATAATATTTCATTCATTTCATGTATATACTCGTGGTTGTAGAAGAAACGTGGAAAAAATCGGCTCGGTACGACCCCGGGTACCCTTAGGACTTAGAAAATTTCCAACTTTCGGAAAACTGAAAAATCCATCCTGGACCGCCCTTGGGCGTGCCAGATTTCTTCCTATGGGCACAAAAATTTGGCCCAGAGCAGCCTGGCACGCCCTCTGGCGCGCCTGGGCCTAAGTTTTTCCAAAAATTTTCTTTTTCTACTTTTCTTCGCGGATTTGGTTAGATACTTCAAGTCCTATTCTTTAACTTACTTCTTAGCCTTAATATACTTTGTTTATAGGTCCTCTTATCCTAATTTTGAACCCCACAAGTGCTCCATGAAAATCACAAAACACCTCTTATGAAAGGCTAATCACATGTACGAGGCCAAATTTAAATTTTCTCATCATCAATATTACAAAATACATGCGTATAGCTCTCGACACCTAAGTAAACGTTATTGAATGTCGTCAAGTAGGGTTAGGAAGGTACGGGGTGTTACACGTAGCTCAAATGTGTTACTCCCGCTACATCCCACTTAGGTCTCTCGCTTGCACCCGTCTGTGCAACATCCCAAGGCATGGGGTATAGACCCCCAAAGTCTGGACTAGCCTGAGTAGATAGACCTGCAGGAGTGGCCGATAATGGCTCATCAAGTAAAGCATGTAGAACAACATCGTTTCCTCGGCGTCTGCCAGCAGGATGTCCTCGTCCTCTACCACATCCATCACGAGGTTTTCGACCACAAAAATTATCACGTCGACTACCTAGAGCATTCGTATTCATAAACAAGGCTTCTCCCGCAAAAACTAGCCCGCCTGGCTGTATGGGATCCCTAGCCTCCTGTAGTGTGTCCATAACCATCCTATGTAATATACTACCACACGATGCATGGGCAGGATCCTCTTGCCACTGTAAAGCAACCTGTAGTATGGTATGGAGTCCTCTCGACATCGCAGCACAATTGCGGGCATTGTTAACAAACCCTGGTGCTCCAATAACCTGTATTACAGGGTTTCCTATCAGCAACCTTCCATGCTCCAAGTACCACTGTGTATAATCTGACTCTATAGCACCCGTAACCGGCCTCTCACTCCAGAAGACCCACTGATCAAAACAAACATCTAACATCTCAAGGACGTTCTGATCTAACCTCTTACGATGATCATGCCAAAAGTGCCAGAGATCCCACCCCGGGGGCTCGGGTATGTGTTGTGGGTGATTAAACTGTCGCATCACCCGATCAGGTGCTTGGAACTCAGCTATCTCTATGTAAAGCATAGGCACTCGTACTATCCATAAATTCTGGTCAACCGTGCAGCATGGGGGCAGTGTATCCAAAATTTCATCGTACGGTGTCCACATAAACTATGTTAAATTAACACAATCAGGATTCAACATTTAGATAATTTTGCACTAAACAATATGTGCTTGATCATGCCAATAAAAATTACAGTAAGGAAAGACAATAAAATTATCCTTTTCGAAAGGATAAATAAGAACATGATGTTCATATAAAATAACTTACTGAATGTACTACTAAATGTACATAAGAACATGATCTAATAATACTAATAATAATTATAACGAGTCATAGAAAAATAACTACTAAATGAAAATTGATTGATCTATGTAGCAATATATTGTGACTTCACTTCCTATATACAAGATCGATTAATTTGGACAAACTTATTGAATGTACGTAAAACAGATTTAATAATACTAACTAAAAGAACATTTATAACGAGTCATAGAAAAAAAAATGTACCTTTGGTTAAACTTTATAGTTGACATATTGTATGTGAGTGTACATATATGTTTATATATTTCATGTAGATATATTTAAATAGTTGACATATTGTATGTGAGTGTACAAAGTGTCAACATATAAAATTATTGACAATTGAAAATATACTTCTAGTGAGTGTTATTTTTTGTTGACTCTTAAAGAATGATATTCCCTAATCTTTAAAAGTCAAAATAACGAAAACATGTTTTTATTGAATTGTGGATAAATGACAGCTTTGAATTTTTTTTAACTATTTACTTGGATGATGTTAATCTTGGTATTTGTAAAGAAAGTAAACGGAAAAATGATTCCAAATTATACTAAATGCTAAATTCAATTTTTTTACATGATTTGAAACAAATCAATAGATGAATGGGTGGAAAAACTACAATAAAATTGTACTTTCAAATAAAAAGTTAAGTTTACCTGCTCAGGCGTCATTCTGTCAATCTGATCTCTCATTGGGATAATACTGTGGTGTGTCTCAATATCCCGGTCAACCCCCCTAGTCCATCTTCTAGCATATGGGAGTAATGGGCCATCAACAACCGAGTCACTTAACCTTGATTGTATAGGAAGCATCCTCTCCCAACACCAAACCTTAAAGGGACAAAATAAATTAGTTAAGTTAGCCCAAAAATAATATGCTCTAGCTATATGTAACATAAGCCACTAAAGTACCTGAATGAGAGGAAGAAATCCGCATAAGTCACTCGTATCTTTGATGGATGACCGACAAAGTGACCTATATAGGTACGCTAGGACTACGCTACCCCAGCTATAGCTACCGACATCATGGATGGCATCTACAAACCATAAGAATCGTAGGCTGATGACGTCTCCCGATGTGTTTGGGAATAAAATCCCTCCTAGGATAACAAACATGTATAGTCGGGAAATATGCTTAACAATCTCAACGGGAGTGTCATCTGCTATGGGATGATCCACTAACTGCTGCCTAATAAAGTCTGTAATCCGAATGATATTCACAAAACTCTTGCCTTCAATAGGCCCATCATATCCCGTCACTTGCCGAAGAATAGCACCCCATGGGTAATTCCTCTGTGCAGCATCCTGTATATACAGGGGGAGGCCATCTATACGCAAGCCAAACATGACTTGGACGTCCTGTAGTCTGATAGTGACCTCGCCGAAAGGTAGATGAAAACAGTGACTCTCAGGCCTCCATCGCTCAACCATGGCAGTCAAAAGTGAACGATCATACTATATCCTACCGACTTTTACCGCATTAAGTAATCCAATGGTAGATAAATACTGCGCAACACGATCGGGAGGCGGGTGAGAAATAAATAATTTTCAAACTTTATCCAATCGGTCAGGCCTCATACATGCTCTTATATCTATCTTTCCCTTCCAAAGCCACTCAGACCTATGATCATCCTGTATACGAGGAAGCGTACCAACTACAGGACCGGGGTTCACAACACGCTCCATTTTTAATAGCAACCTGCACTCATAATTTTTCACATGCTAATTTGATGGGAAAATCCATTCTAAACTGTTCACCAAAATTCATGAAATTTCAAATTCATAAAGAAAAATGCCACATGTAATTTGTCACTGGAGTATTTCCTTGCCAACACACATAGCAGTTGATTCTATCTACCAAAAATTTAAATAAATAACAAAAAATTTACCTAACTGAGCATGAAAGATGAAAAAGGAATATTTGCTTCGTGCTATAATTCATACTAATTTGAGTAAAAATTTATTTACAACTTCTTTTATATTTGTCTCTCTTTAATTTCATGCTTCCTCGAAAATCAAACCACTAATACTATAGCAGTGCAAAAGTTTTAAATAGCACAAAGCATTAAACACGTGACAAATTCTAAGAAAAAACTACACAAAGCATGGTGTTTATTAGATAAAATGGAATTAATTATTTCCAGTTAAAAAGCACAAAATAATGTTAAAAAAATATATAAAATAGAATAAATAATTCCGAATTGTAAAATGGAATTTATTATATCGAAAGTTTTAATTCCGAGGATGAGTTACTTTACCAATTCAGATCTTTTAATCTCGATGTAAGAATTTTTTTTAAAAAATAATTCAAAACTTTTGATCCCGTTTTACAATATTTTAAAGTTTAATAAATCGGAATTAACAATTTTGTTTTATATTTAGGAATTAAATAGTCCGTTTTAGAAGTTGGAATGCAAAACTACTTTTATGATTTATTTTAGGAAAAATTACATAACATCACAACTTATCTTTAATAAACTACATAAAATCCCTACCTTTTTTATTAATTACCTAAATCCCTTTATTAAAAAAGACAACAACAGCCGGATACATCCACAACTCATAAATTTTTGGATACATAGTTTTAATTATGTATCTCCCTTTGGTCTAGTTAATGTATTATGTATCTCGCCCAAATAGTTTCAGAAATTGATGTATCTCAATAATCAAAATTATGTATCTCAACTTCAAAATTATGTATCCAAATGCTAATTATGTATTCGAAAATTTTAAAATAAGGGATTATTTGTAATTTAGCAAAGAGTAGGGATAGAGAGTAATTAGGGATAAACTTGTTGGGATTTATGTAAGTTTTACTTTATTTTATAACTTGGGGCTGCAAATCTGCTTTTGTGATTTATTTAATAAAATGGAAGTTTTACTTCCGATTTATAAATCAGAATTTTAAGTTCCGAGTTATACATTTTTTTACACTGTTCATGTGGTTAACGGCTCCGTTAAAAAATGTTGTCTAAAACGGAATAACAAATTTCGTGTAGCTTATTTTGGTAACATATTAGAAGAGTGGCTTATTTGTGTCACTTTATACATTTTATTTTATTTTTTATAAAAAAGATGGACAATTGGTGTATACAACCCCCACCCCCTCCCCCTCCCATACCCGGGAGGTGGGGTTGAAGAGAACAATAACCCATGGATACTTTTATAACTGATACATTCAGATCATATAATTTTCTATAGAACATGAACAATTGCTTCATTTGCATTTGGTATTTTGCAAACCTAAATTATTGCCGATGTTACTATCACAATTCACAATTCTAGGGGCCATTTTAGTTTATAGGGTTTGCCTCTTTCAAATAAATGGCCAATTCCCTTTAACAAACAAGAAAAGATTTTTTTTCTATTACACGCTGAGTTTAATTGTATTAATCGTGAAGGATGTAATGGTATGGATGAAGTCCCTCCATCTTTAATTAAAGATCCCGAGTTCATACCTTGTTAATAGAGAAATCCTGATATGAGGTGCTTTCCCGTTAATAAATCTTATACAAAGAATCTATTTAATCGAGCCACTAGATTTTGAAATAATTGTTTGGTGTGAATTTGTTTTGGATTAACATGAATTCATAACTCAATATACAAATGAAATTCCATCTTTTATGGTTTAGTTTAAGTAAAAGAAATGACCCAATCACTGTCATTAAAATTGGAATACAACCTAGCAATTATCAGCTCATCATCATGATTCGGATGGATGAAAATTCTCCATTCTTAATCAGAATTTTTCTCTCTATCCAAATAAAGGAATATTTTCTCTTTAATTGAGTTTTATAAAACTTGAACCTAATTAGTGATGCCAATAAATTCCTAAACAACGTAATTTATAAGTTACTATTATTATTATTAGCAGTAGTCTTTTTTTCATTTTCCCATCAAATATTCAAGGATTAATAATAAGTAAGTAGTTCAAAAAGGGCACCGTATAATTGAGGAACTATTGAACACATTATGATATGGAAAATTTTAATTTCAATATGATTACAACCAAAAGCAAGTGCAACAATTCACCATTTCAAAAACAATACAAGAAATCACAATTCCAAACACAAATAAAGAAAAACAACCAAAATTTTAATTCTATTAAAAAATGAAATTCAATTAATTTTAACCAATTCATACGGACAAGTATCTAACAAGGTGATTAAATAGATGGCTGGCAAATACATACAAAGGAATTCTACAATCGAAATAGAAAAAGATTAATTGAAAGAAATTTTTTAAAAAAATACCTAAATAGTGAAGTCCAAGAATAACGGATCTTAAGGTTGGTAGATGCGAGCCCTTTACGTTCGTCGATCTTTGCTATTGGACGATGAAGATGACTTTCAAATTGTTTTCGGGAGACAATGGGGGGGACCGAATTTGAGAAACAAAAAAATAAAAATGGGGTTTCTGTGGTGGAGCTGATGATGTTAACTTTTTTCACATAAAATGGAACATTTTGTTTCGGGTTTTGAATTAATTTATTCATAACCCGGAACTATTTGTTTCGTGTTATTAAAAAAAATAAAAATTACAAACCGGAACTTTTAGTTCCATGTTATTTGATTTTTTTTTTAAATAACACGGAACTAATAACTCCGAGTTATGAATAAATTAATTCAAAACCCGGAGTTATTAATTCCGTGTTATAACTTGGAGGTTTTTACTCCATTTTTTTGGATTATTCACTGTTCCTGGCAATTAACGGGACGTTAAGAAAATATGATAAAATGGAATAAAAAATTCCGTGTAACCTATTTTGGTTACTAACTAAATCAGTGGCTTATTTGTGTCACTTTCTACTTAGTGTGGCTCATTTTGGTCGCGAGTTCGAGGTTCAACTCTTTCATTTTCAAGGGTATGTATAACATTTTTTGGAACTTCAAAAGGAAGATGGTTTTAAATAGATGAAACATACTTTACTACTATTAATTTAAGTAGACATATCAAGCTTAACAATATGGCTGAAACTTATATTAACCCATACGAATATGGGTAAAATTTGGGTTGCCTCAACATAATGCAAGAATGAGTTATAGTTAGGTGCATTTAACATATTTACTCTCAAAACAAGGCATAAAAGTATGTGAAACATCACCAATAGACGTATAAATACGCTTAACATCAAGTACTATTGCCACGAGATTAAGTTTTAAAATTTGAGTTTCCGTGGTAAATAATTTTTTTTTTGCTATGGTACAATACCTTGTGGATACAATATGATGATAGTTACCAACATTGTTTTTGGTGGCAAAAGAATAAAATCAATTGCTATAAGTATATTTTTCATCGCAGGAACCTTTTACCGTCACAACACAAAAAAATCTTGTAGCAATAAGTATTAATCTTTAGTCACAGACTATATAAAGTATGTAGCTAACTTTTAGTTATGCTACATCTTGATACAAATATGTGGATAAAATTCTAATTTCTTTCCACCATCTTCAATTATACCATGCATTTCACAGTCATTAATAACTGTACATGAAAGAAATCAGAAAGTTTTTGAAATAAAAGAGTTGAATTTTTGTATATCCGATTCTAAGGAATAGCCTCATGGTTTAATGTCTTTTTTGTGTTTCCTTAGATGTTTCTATTTGCATGAGCATGAGTGTCTTTTCCAGAGAATCATTTCTGCAAATTCTCTACTTTCTATATATGTGTGACAACCTTTGTTGTGATTTTCAGATTTGACCATTTTGCCCTTCCCCGTAGTGTCTATATATTATTTATGAGTTGTGGTGATGGTTGACATGGTCCCTGAAGCATTCAGGAGTGATTTGAGTGAGTTTGTGGTTTTGAGTAGCCTTATAAGTGATTAGTTTGACTTTGGTCAACATTTTTTGATTCGAGCGTCGGATGGTGATTCTGTCATCTCCATTAGATCTGAAATCTCGATTTTGGGTTAGTAATGTAGTTGGTTTGGGTTTCAATCCTTTATATTGAGTTTTGACCTCTTAGACGAGAAATTAGTTAAATTATCCTTAAAGGGGTTCCGAGGGTTATCTTATTGAAAATGTGTCACAACCCGAATCCCATTCGGGCAGGACTGGCACCCGAAGCCGACAAGGCCCGAGAGAACCAATCTGTGCTCACGAACATTCATATGCATGCCTCTGTGATAACGTCGTTGTATCTCATACAACTATGTGGAAGTCATGGAAGCATGTATTATATATATGAAACTTGGCCGATAGGGCCATCAAGTCAAACTGGACATGCATCTCTTACATTCCTCTTCCCACATATGTCTACAAAGCCTCTGCAGATACATATACATAGCCAAGCTAGAGTTGGGACAAGTCCCCGCTTTATACAACATGTACAATACCAAAATCAATGTACACTATAACTCGGAAAGCCCCGAACCAACTGGAGCTCACCAAAAATCTGCAAATGACCCGCACTCTACTATGGAGGTCCACTAACACCTGTGCCTATCCCCCCCAAGAGGGTCATTACAAAGAATGTACTGAGTATGTAAGGCTATAAGAAACTGTATGACACAATAATACTTCAACGGAAACAATATAAAAGAGCATAGTCAATATGGATAAATTATTGATCTGCATATGTGGAACCGTGTACCTTGCATTCATTTCTTTCTTTTGCTTCTATTATTTGTTCATCATCACTCATATACTATCGTACCCGGGCCCCAACTGATCAGTGGGTCTTAACATAACATAACGTTATGTTGGGATCGGCTCGAGCTAGGCTTATGCCTCTAGACCTACCACCCATAAATCAATATATCCGGTTCTGCTCGAGCTAGGTTATTATCTCTAGAGCTACCACCCATAAACCAACATATCATGTTTGGCTCGAGCTAGGTTATTACCTCTAGAGCTCCCACCTGTCAGGATCGTCCCGAGCTAGGCTTATGCCTCTAGGACTACCCCCTGATCCAATAAACCTCGGGATCGGCTCGAGCTAGGCTTATGCCTCTAGAGCTACCACCCGTACTATTACAACCAACAATATGCATTACTTCTTTTCTTACTTTTGAGAGATTGATACATTCGCTTGTGAAAGATTGATACATTGAGGATCATGACATTATTGGAAGCACACATATATGCGTTACTTCACTCCTTCACTTCATGAGATTGATACTTAGTGGTTAAAACATTATTAGAACGTGGAACATAACATTATTGAGACTTTGGAACCATGTCCATAATTATGTAACTCATGAACAACAACGAATAATGAATGAGGGATATGTGACTTAAGAATGAATAGATTCTCCTTATGTCGTCACTTTCCTTGAAACAGTTTCTTTTAGTAGTTACAACATTATAAGAGCTTAGGAACTTCAGTCCATGGATAAGAGATATATGAATGCCAATCGGTCAAAGAATAGGAAACATGTGGATAACAATATATATCAAACCTGAATGAGATACCTTAGAATATTTCAGAATGGAGCAACTACTATGACAATGTGAACAATATCTGCTGCAGAAGGAAACAACAAGAGTAACCTTACATACCTTATCTTCTCAATATGAATACACAGTCCTATATGTGAATACAATAATCCAACTCCTTCCTTACGTGTTACTCTACAACACAAGTACATAACGAAGCTCATGTTAACAACCAACTACCTTACAAGTGTATACGACGATAATGAGTTACGTGACTGCCGTATAACGTCATTTTGCCCTCTTACGTTACCAGTTAGTGCATCACCAAACCAACAATATCATAACATTCTACACATTGACCAAGACATCATAAACCAATAACATTTCACACCAAGTTTACCCTTTGCACTTCCTCATTAACACTACGTTACCTTTTCTCCGTCAAGTCA
The DNA here is from genome assembly GCA_031232105.1 of Capsicum rhomboideum. Taxonomy (NCBI): domain Eukaryota; kingdom Viridiplantae; phylum Streptophyta; class Magnoliopsida; order Solanales; family Solanaceae; genus Capsicum; species Capsicum rhomboideum. The sequence continues at coordinate 50,621,226 of CP124708.1, read as the reverse complement.
CTCGATAGCTTTCACAATAACACATTAACAACAACCCATATTTTATACCATTCAAAATACCTCCAGGATACTCCTTTATATTCATTTAAAAGGTACCATAAGTTGATAATTGCATCCATGAAGGGTATAGGGGTTTTGAGGGGTCAAAGAGATGCAAAAACAACCGAAACGGGGTTATGGCCCGACTTGCGAAGCCACCTTCGCCTGCAGGTGGATGACCTGCATACACAGGTGACCCTTGGCAGTGTCCAGGGGCACCTGCAAAGTCACCTGCGCCCGCAGGTGCTTCGTCTGCTAGGGCGGGTGCCCGTTTCTGCCAAAAAGGGTCTCTTTTGGGTCCTTTTATACAATGAATGGTACATGATCATAACTAAACTTCTCTTGAAATATTTTAGATCATATTGGATTCCAACAATCAGCCATGGTTTCACAACACACATGAACATCACCAAAACCACACTATTCCTTCAATACACCACCAAATCTATGCACAATTTTGCAATAACAATTCCAAACATTATGTACAAGAATAAAATAAGTTAAGGCTATAATCACATCTCACATGTAAATATTGAACCCACCCCTAAAGTTCACTTTCTTCAAGACCACAAGTCCATTTTCAAGTTTACAAGGCAAAAACCTTCACCGATTAAGCAAACATAAATTGTTTCACACATAGTGAACTTCTCACACTTCACCAGCATAACCATCATGATCTACACCATATTACATGCATATAATATATTAAACCATGAGATTAAACACTTACCAAAGCTTCCCAAGGAGTGATCTTGTCCCAAAGATGGTTGCCTTAGGGTTTGGTTGAAGAGAAAAATGTTGTGGAATTTTCTAGAAATGAGACATGTATTTTGTGGAATAAAATCTGATTTTTGGTGAATTTTATAGCCACTTTATAGTCATCCTTATCCACTCTTAAGCAATAAATATCTTATGTTGACTTGGTCACAAGAATGGGTCATTTTCATTTGTTTTGGGCCATGTCTTTTATTTGATTTTTGGGCCTCATTTGAGCCAAATTGCAAAAATTAAATTCAGCCCATCTCACTAATGTATGATCCACCATCTTTCTCATGTTTAAATAATTCCATGAATGTTATGGTAATTAAATAGGTTCAAAAACATACGGGGTGTTACATTCTTTCCCCCTTGGAAACATTCGTCCTCGAATGTTAATAGCATCATCTCATGTACATCCTATGTATCTC